>CP130736.1:33142306-34400651 GCA_030553155.1 Nippostrongylus brasiliensis | reverse complement strand
TTTTTCCTTTCTAAAAATGCGTTCACACTCTGCTGCAGTGGGTGATGTATTTCTGCAATAACTGTGTCCCTCTGCTGTTGTCGGGCATGGCGTGTTATTGGTGCTTTGGTGGTGGTTGTTGGTGCATTAGCACTTTCATGCAGCCTTGTGGGGCTTAGCGCTGTTACCTGCTGCGCGGGGCTCGTTGACTACAGCAAGCATTATATGCTGAGGCCCTACTACCCAGACGCCATGGCTCGAGTGTAGATGACCACAACTGTTTGTCCTCATGCAGGCTGAGGTCCTCATCGAAACAGTACTATATTAATATGATCAGCATCAGTAAAGTTTTTGCACGATTCACATAACAGAACGTTTTGCCTCCGCCATTCCCTGATCAGCTAAGTAAAACATAGCACAATACAATAACTGCGGCTCATGCGAGCCAACCGGCACTACGCACGTCACCCAGGAGACGGCCTCTTGAAGAGAACATCGGACCCCGCTCGCGGCACCCTCGCCCGAAGGGGCGTACGGGTGAACCTCTGCTCGCAGGTCCACGATGTCACCTGCAACCGCTCTAAGCATTTCATTCTAATGATTCCGCCATCTTCGTTACTTACTTGGTCCAAGTCTTCGATTTTTGAATGTGGTAAGTCGATGACGGTGACTGTCAGCAGTAGAGGAACTCGACGTGTTGACTTGACGCGTGCAGAGATGGGACTGGCTGCGGAATGACCGACGCTTGCGCGGCATAGACGGAGATGGTATTCCATGCGGGACCTTCTCGTCGATCTTACTTCGAGCCCTTTAAATCGTGGGAAACACGACAGCTGTTGTAAAACGGTAAATTTCGTGTTGGGACCTGCAAGAACGTTCGTATCATTGCCAGTGTGGGTACCCAAAGACTTACAGACGGTTGAATGAAGTGTGGGTACCCAAAGACTCACAGACGTAGCCATACACTCTACGTCACCATTCCGCACAATACTGCGCTGTCGCGTCTGCACCTCTCCTCTGTATTTAACCATTACGGTTTTACTGTTGCAGTAGCGTTTGGGCGATTTTAAGAGCTCTGTATGTCCGTGACTTTCTTTCTACTTGTCACCAAAGTGCCCGATTATGATTTTCATCTGTGTTTTCCTGAAATCCCAGTACTAGAAGGCATCATGAGCTAGCTACGGGTGGTTCTTCATTGAGTGTAAGAAGTTGTGTGAGGCAAAGGCTTGCTACCGTGAGAGCAAAGTGTAGAGGAAAATCTGAGCCTATCGCGCCCTTTTCAGAAATCTGAGATCGAAAACCCACCTGTTCAAGTGGCGGCGGTGTCTCGGTTGCTTTGCAGTGGTGCTAGTAAACATAGCGATCTCACAGGTCAGTTTTACTTGTTTCTTTCAGTTGCATTGGTCCACAGAAATTGAAACTCGTGGTTGGCTTGCTTTTAGAAAATGTTTTAAATCAAAAAATTCAAAATTTATTGTTTTCAGTGAGTGTTGATGGTTTCACATACCAACGCGTTCGGTATTTTCAATGCAGCTCCCAGTGGCAGACGCACATCAAGTCGTTCCCTGTCTCACTCATTACACACGGGGTGGCAGCATCTGCTATCCCCTGAGGGACCAAATGCACCTGACACACTTGATTTTACGGTAGAGTCGAAGCTGTTCCCTATCACACATATTCGATCTGTTTAAACGAATTTCCTATTCAATTTTCCTTCAGAATGATCTTCCATAATTCCTGCTGTACATTTTTGCTGCTTGCCTTTTCGCATGTGTCGCTTGCCTGCTGTTCTATGCGCCTTTTCCTATTTGTTTCCTAGTTATCACCACCCTGATTGTATCACTACCTGACGATTGTTGTTACCCCACAGTGTAAGGTGCATTAGGTGCTAGGCGAGTTCACCAGCCTATACGAAGCTTCTGATAAAATAACAGTTTGAAACATCCTAATTGAAACTCGACGGTCACCAAATGCACTACTGACTTCAAACTTTCCTGCATTTTGCCTTTCACTCGTCATAGAATACCTTTTCGAGCAAATCATTCTCTCTGATTACTCTCAAACGTGTAGGCCTATATGGGGTATGAAATCTTTCGTCTCTATTCAACTTCATAGGTTACGTTTCTCGTTTGTTTTTCATTGAATTCAGTCAATCTTAACGCTTTGGTGCTTTTATACTACTGCAACATAATGTGTGTATTGTTGTTTCTCGCAATGTTAGAGCTTGATGTCTATGACGCCTCATTCTGGTCCTCCTCATTTACCTTCACATTCCTCATGCAGTGCTATTTGTCAATCAAGTTAATGCATTATGAATATAATGCTTGCTATTGGCTTTACAGTCGGAAACCCGGAATTTGCCGGCTTTCTACAAGCGTACGGGGAACATTGTCAGATTAACTAGAAATTTTATTAAAGAAGAGTCAAACATTACAAAAATCTATAGACAAGTATTTCAAAGAGATTAACACGTGATAAATTAGGTCACACGGTGAAGTAGATGGTGTTTCCTCTAAACGGTCGTTTCCTGATAACTGACCGCACTAACAAAACTGGACAGCGACGAAGTTGTCGGTGTTGGTCGCTGCTGCCTCACTCTCTTCAGTCTGCAATACAGTTTTGAAGTAGTTTTTGTACGATAGAATACACAATCAATTGTAGAGTAAAAGGTAAAATTTATTTTGGATGGTGTCACTAACAAGATTTCTGTTATGTTAATCGACTTAGTTTTTGGAGTAACCACCAGAGTTTGCTTTTATATTTGTGTTATTTAGTGTTTTTCTGTTTGTATGTCCCACTAAACGTTCACGGATAGCACACCTAAGTGCGTATCGAGTGAACAAATGAATAAATAGAAAGTAAAGGGAAAAGGTAAGTCCACCGGCGTTGATTCGCCCCCTCAGGACGCGGCGCCGCATTCAGGTTCCCCATCTACAGGGTGCGCAAAAATTACCCGGACAAAATATTGCATTGTAAATTCCACAAAAATGTAGATCTGACAATGAAACTTGACATACAGTTTTCCTATTTCCTTACTAATAGGCAAGTATCAAGCTCGTTCAAAGTGGCCCCCTTTCTTACGGACACATGTCCCCAGACGAGTAGCGAACCCATAAAACATGGCACGGAGGTAGTCTTCTATCATATCGTTCTTTGCCTAAGCCACGGGAGCTCCAGTGGAGCCGAATTTTTGTGTTGTGTAGAGGAATTCTCGTTCCCAGTAAGTGACCAGAAAAGAATCTAAGACGGTTCAAATCCCGTGAGTTCAGCGGTCAGCCGTCTTGTGCTGTGCGGCGCTGGACAGCAAAACTATGAGTCGATGATTGCTGATCTTTCTCGATTTGGCTTTGTCATTCGCACATTGTGAACTCAAATGAACTCAGGCTTGGAATACATTCGAGTTTAGTGTATACGTACCCACTACTCCAATATTAGGTTGACAGTTTAGTTCTAAAAGTTGTTATCAATTGAGCTAAACGAATAACTCGTGGCACGCAGGTAGTTCTCATCGAAATCATCCCATGTGTTTGTTAGCGGTGCTATCAGAGGCAGCAAAGCTGCACATCAGATAGAGCACACTTTTTTTCTCAAAAACCTACTTGACTAGAAAATCAGTTCGCTCAGAAACATTAAAGAAAGTTGAGGTAGAAATAGCAGTACGACCAGAGAGGTGTGGACTGATGATGGCCGATAGTTTCAGATTTCGTTTTACTATTACCGCTGTGCAAGCATTCAAGAGCTCAAACTTGGGTAGCATTTGCGTATAGTACAGATGTATAACATATTCCAATATGAAGCTCAGAATTCAGTTCTGGCAGTAGTTGTGGCCTGTGATGTATTTGTCCGGGTAATTTTTGCGCACCCTGTAGAACCATAGATTCGTGGTGAATATGCGTCTAACCTCCACAATAACTTGCGGGGGTCAGGCGCTGTACGAAATCCGCGTCTTTCCCTTTCCAGGCAAGTCTGGTACCAATTTACTCTACCTCGGAGGGATGGAAGGCTTGGTTAGCCCGGCGGGGATCGATCGCTCGACTGAGCGGGTGTCAGTAGCCCCCTTACCACTGTATCACGCTGGCCTAATTTTAGGGTATTTTGTAAAATATTAGCTGCAAATACGCAACCAACCGTAGAGTGAACTGATACTCATTGTCAGTTACAGTGAGTCTGTAGTGTTGATGGGTGGAATATAGGATAGGTATCCTTCAAAGCGGCTGTCTAGAGACGACCAATGGACAAGTGAGCACTCAGGAATCTAATTTGTCGCTCAACACATGTGGTGCCGTCTGCAGAAGTTACCCATGGCCAAATGTAGCTCAATTGGAACGCTTGGAAGCTATATACACAGGAAATGGATCGATAATCTGAGATCTGAAGTACAGTTCTATAGGTCCTTTGACTCCACTCCAATCGGTTTCGCCATCGACACCTTGTTCGTCCGCATAAGCTTCCAGCGGGAGCGTACACAAATCCGGATAAAATGCTCCAGCCGCTGGTGACATTTTTCCGACTGCTTATTAACAACGATGTAACTTCCATAGAATAAATCACTCTCGGGGGACTAAAATTCGACGAGAAAGTTTGTCGGGTATTCACAAATTATATAATATAGATTCCGACTGTTGATCTTCAATACGAATTTCGTTTTTCAAATAAATTAAATTGAGGAAGCTGTCAAATTTCTTTATGCCCGATTCGACCACCAATGTCCAAAGGATTGATATGCGAGTGTGGGACGTAGTATAAAACAGTGTGGCAAGAAGCGAAGTGTTCGCGCTAGCGGTCGAGTGATCAATCCACATCCAAGGCCAACAGTACCCTTCATCACTCCGTATGTCGAATAAATTGGTACCGGACTTGTCTGGGAAGACGCTGACACACTAATTTGAACATCGGGGGTCCGTATAAGAGCTATCACATCTCCAAGGAATCGATAAACACTTTGGAATTAATTTCGTTTTGAAGTAATAAAACCAGATTTCTTGAAATTACCCAAGTTTGAGGATCGCTTTGACGTTGTATATTTTTTTGGCTTTTGTTGGGCGCATGGTTTATTCATTACAAGAGTCCTGGGTTTTTGAACAGAGTAAACAGTATTGTGCAAAAGCATCTTGAAATGCATGTTAAACTTGTTACGTTTTGATGTTTTCATGTTTACTGCATCACGAGAAACACGTATCAGCGATATCACCTCTTGGCGACCAAAGTGGAGCAAGCATGTTATCCGTGAACTTTCAATCAGGTCTAGAATCCGACGAGTCGGGCAGGTGCATGGCACAATCTTCATGGTTCATACATTTTACATCCCTACAATTTCTTTTCTTATGATTGCATCACGGTTGGAAGAGTTTTAGCTTCTCAAACAGTGATTACAATTATTGACCGATGTTGATGTTGTTCCGTGCTTAACTAGAAGCTGCAGCAAGTCGATATGTTCACTGCCTCAGAAGTAATCCATATCAGCGATATCACCTGTTTATGAACAAAATAGAGCAAACATATAACCCATGCACTATCAATCAGGTACAAAATCGGAGGCCTCGGTCGAGTGCATGGGTGGATCTTATACGATATTGCGTGAGTTCAACTTTATTTATTTATTTATATTTTTTGTATTTCTGCTTCTTTCTTGAGTTTCCCTTACTCACTGAGGAGTCCCGGGGAGGCTTTTTTGTTTTCCTTTTGCTTAGCTCGTCTAAGATTCATGGACGAAGCGAGCTCTTTTGTTTGATTGCTTATTTAATTTTTTATGATCCTCATCCTGATTTTTGACGACTTTGATATTAGATGATAATACATATTTGAGATTTGATCCAATACTCACATGTTATATAAGTTTTTTTCTGTTCTGTTTTGAGTTCTGTTCGTTGTATAATCGTGAAAAATCAATAAAATGACTTACTGTTGGCGGATAATGGCTCGTTCCATGAGTATTCGTTGAACATCGTCGGGCGTTACAGATTCGAAATATTCGTTGTCGACGGAAGTGGGCGGATTGGAATTCGAACGTTCTGCGACCCCAAGTGCTCCTTGATCGGAACTTCGTTCTGATGACGAGTTCTCAGAGCTCCCGCTGGATGGTGACGTAGCGGATTGGTCACTTGAGGGGAGGTACGATTGTGATCTCGAGACGCTCGATCGTTCAGAAGTGGTGACCGGAGTGATCATCTCACCTTCGGGTCGTTGGGATGATTGTGACTTCGAAACGTGGTCACCTGAGGTTTGGTATGATTGCGACCTCGAGGCGTGGCCGCTTGAGTGTTGGTATGATTGTGACCTCGAAACATGCTCACTTGAGGGTTGATATGATTGTGATCTCGAGACGTTCGATCGTTCAGAACTGGTGACCGGGGTGATCATCACCCCTCCGGGTCGAGGTGATGACCCTTTTATAGATGAAATGTCGCTAGTTCCAGCTCCAAATCGAGGTCTGGTACTGAAGAACAGAACATTATTGCTGACATCCAAAAGAACAAGGTGTGTGGCAACTTACTCGAAGGAGCCGTCAACGATGCTGTTTTCCTTACCGGTTTCGATCGCAATAGTTCTGAAACTCGGATTTAATTTGATTCAACTTATTTCTTTATTTTTGTTAAAAAGGGTTGCACCATTTATCACAAGATATGTTCACAATCAAACAAAGTTGTTGAACGTATACACGAGACCACGAAACAGATGTTAATCAAACATTAATAAACAATTTTTGGACGAAGAAGAATTTTTAAGGGAAGAATCCGCTGTGAATGTGCTTCGCGGACCGTCTTAGATTCACTTTATTTTGATCTATCCAGTCTTTGATGACCGGTCTCCGACTATGGTTTGTGACTATACTCTTTGTTGATACCCTTGATTTTTCACTCTATCGATCGATCTGACCTTCTGTGGTTCCCCGAGTAGGATCTGGGAGTGTTCGGTGCTCATACCGCACTGGTTAATTTATACCCTCCAGTCAACAGAACGCTATACCATTAGTTGGAAATCATTCTGAGGACATCGAAACTGCCCTAGTTACTAAACACCTGGCCTCTTCACTTATCATCATTCTTGGATCTTACGGTTTCTCCCTCTTTATCGACTTTTCGCACATTGGAGACGCCTGAGGTGGAAGCGAGCTTGCTCCGACTTTTACCACTTATCGGTTTTATGCTGTCTACCGAAAAAGCATCACCACACGATCGAGCAATTTATCCTCCCTAGGCAAACCAAGCCTTCCATCCCTCCGAGATTGGGAAAGATGGTATCGGACATGTCTGGGAAAGTGAAAACAATGACGATCAAATGATCAATGCCTCCCCCTCCACTGTTTACCTTAGTGAATAAGTGTAAACTTTTAAATATAGATAGATACAAGAAGTTTGCGAGCAAAAGCATTCCAGATGGATGCGAAATGTAAATGAACTATTTTCAAAAAACTTCACCTCGACAGCCGTTTGTCAAGAATTGCTGACGACGAGCCCATTAACGCCGCGATAATGGCGATCGCTGTCGGCTGCAGTGGCACGATGGAATGTTGCTGAAAGATGAATTCATACTTTTCATGTTAAATAATTAAATATTATATTTATTATAGATGTTGCGTATATTATGGATTTACAGGTTTATGTAAAGATTCATGGACATTAAGTATAATATTAATAGATTTGAATGTTTTGCTAAAAGAAACAATCAGGTTCTCCTTAAGTGTCTAACCTCTCCTTTAGTGAGACAGTTACAAAACTCTTCCAGCTTAGGAAGCCAGTACTATCTAGAAATGTCGGATTTTTTTGATTTTATGTGGCACACAAAACAATGAAATCCTTATCAGGTTTTCGCTCTCACAGAATTTTTTACGTTTAATCGATCACGTAATCGGGGGCAAGGATACAAATAGGTCCTCAAGCAAACACGGACAGTACTCAGGCAACACTTTTTTCCTTTACGGCAGGTAATGAATACTCCAAACTTAGTAAGAACGTGCGGGCTCCTCACCATTTGGCTCAATCTAAAAAACTTCTAGCAGGGAAATTGAAGCCGTAACATTAGGGTTTTTCAATCCTGTCTACTTTTGTTGACTCTTGCTTTTTCCGTTTTATTTTTTAGTTTTATCAACGTTCTTTCTATGTGCCATCAACATTTGCTGAACTAGTTAAATTTGAACCGTGCAATGTTGGTACAGTACCGGACGTGTCTTTTGATCAAAAGCCGAAAAAGCCGGCAAAAAACGGCTCCAAATCGGCTTGTCCGAATAACTTTCTTATAATTCAACTATTTGTGAAAAACTATTTGTGAAATTAGGCCTAGATTTGAGCTCAGCAGCTCGAGCTCTA
The DNA here is from genome assembly GCA_030553155.1 of Nippostrongylus brasiliensis. Taxonomy (NCBI): domain Eukaryota; kingdom Metazoa; phylum Nematoda; class Chromadorea; order Rhabditida; family Heligmosomidae; genus Nippostrongylus; species Nippostrongylus brasiliensis. Next base: position 34,392,366 of record CP130736.1, on the reverse strand, counting down.
TCCATCCATATACACTTTTTCCAAATTCGTGAAACTTGCTTTCAGTCGATTTTTTGACCCCTCGATTTTCGGATCTCGTTGCCGCTTCGGTCCCTCGCTTGGTGACTCGCCACCGGCAAAGCTCCGCCCTCTCCTCGCCGCATATAAATATGCTACGCTCGTTGCACCGACTAGGCTCCGCCCCCTCCTCGTCGCCTATTAATATGCGGCGCTCATTGCACCGATCCAGGACTGGGAGTCCCCACGGGGTGGCTCGAAGAGGCTACCACGCGGGGCCTCCCGTTGGTCTCGTCGTTGACGGGGTCCCCTGTTGGGGCCCCCGTCAACGACGGGGCAATCGATGGATGCGAGGGACACGCAAAAAATCGATATTTTATAAAAGCTCTCAGGTGTGGGTAATTTATACACCAAACGATAGGGCTCGAGCTGCTGAGCTCAAATCTAGGCCCCTTCACAAATAGTTGAATTATAAGAAAGTTATTGCCGCTTTGGAGCGGTTTTTGCCGGCTTTTTCGGTTTTTGATCAAAAGACACGTCCGGTACTGTATGTTTGTTACGAGAAATAATTATCCACATGTGGTCTCCACGTGTAATAAATGTTATGTTGATTTATGCCTTTCGCCGGCTCACCAAGCAAAGTGACTGAGACTCGAAGGAATTAAAATATAAAGAATCAGAACAAATCGATTGGTGATATTCGGTCTACTTCACCTGTTTCAGCTCATCAGGTAGCGGGGGTTTGCATGCGGTCTGTGTATCTGCCTCGATTCGTCGACGTTCTTGCGATCCAGATTCGGTGAGAGGAGCGGCCTGAAAAGCTATGCTATCGAAGGTGGAGAGAGTCTGCAGAATGAATAGGCTTCTCTTCACATTTTTATTTATTTTACCCGAAAAATCCTCGTTTCGCACCTTTTCGGGCTCTTTTCATATACCATACGAAAGCTTTCGACGAGCCGAGAAATGTTTGACCTGAGCTAGGCCCTCCACTGCCCTGCGGGCATGAATTTGCAAAATTCATGGGTTCAAGGGCTCTGCACAGAGCGCCGATTTGCTCAGAATCGTTCTCACCTCAAAGCTTTCGATAGCTAGGAAGAGCAGCCCACCAGTCATTGAAATAACGATTTTCCATGAACGCCGAAATTACAATATTTTTTCAAGAAAATATTCAATTTCTCGTTCCAGAACTCTTCCTCGTTATTTTTGCATTTCATCTCAACATACCTCACCCTTTATTTACAGTGTAAAGCCAGCCAGATCACCAAAAGCGGGAGCTATGGTACGACATTTACCAGAACTTTACTAAATAGTGATCCTTCCCTTGACGTAAAAAAAACAGAAAAAACCGTACAGTTTTACCCACGCTAAACGCCAAGCTGAACAGAAAATTACACCTTGGAGTGATCTCGTTATTTTTTCACTCTCTTCAATTTTGCTTCCGAAAATGCTACCCTTTCAAGCAGTCTCTTGGGAATGTGGTTCACGATTCATAAATGTCTTCCTGTAGAATTAACTGATAGCCTCACCGTAACCACCTCTCGTGAAGTATCTTGCTGTTCACTCGGCTGCCACGGTTCGGAAGAGTTGTTGCCGCCGCCTTGGTTTGGTGGGCCTTGGTTTGGTGGACCACTAGAATTGGCGATTTACCCCACCTTTTGTTTTTTACTTTTTCCTTAAACTTTTCATCTACTATGCGCTGCTCCACGTATTCAATTTACACTATCCATTTGTTTATTCTTCAACTTAATCCATTTGCGACAGCACCTGATGAATTGCAGCGGTTAGCGGTCTCTTCAAATTGTGACTTAAATAACTAAATACAGATTTCGTACTCTACGATTAATGACGATCCTCTGCTACTTGCAATCTGCTTTAAAACGTCTAGAAAAGCTTCCACCCGCAGAACTCATTAATATTTCACTTCTTCAAAAATCTAATTTCCCACTCTTTTCTGCCCAAACATACATTACCACTAACAACGTCTTATTATTGGCACATTTGAGTTGGTTATTTGTCAATAATGTGCTCATAATGAAGGACGTGGTCTGATTATTAACATCAGCTGTTCGGAGAGATGACATAGTCATTCATTAAGATGAGGTCGAGCAGTCAAAACAACGCATACATGATTTTCACACTGATGTCGTTAGTTACCTTTGAAGCATTCTGTTGGAGTACGGTAAATTAAACTAGTTGATAAATGGTTGGATGGGGCGGCCTAGAGAAAATTGAAAACAGAGATATTCAAGGGCTAAAAAGGATGGGCGCCCTATGACAACTATTTGGAGCTGGCCTGTAAGGACCACGAAAAAAAAGCATATAATACTCAGCCGATAGATAATGCCAAGGTTGGGATCTGTGTGGGCCCCATGACCGAGCTCCAAACGACAGTACCAGATTGACCGTGAAGACTTATTGTTTTGTTGGATTATTTTATTTTTTGTATTTCCTTAGACTTTTTTCGTGCTTAAGATATCTACAGACTATTCTATGGTTACTGTTTTGTCTCGTGAAGAATATGATTCTATTTCAATGCTTCTGGACATCTTGTTACGTCGGCTTAGTGTCGCGTCACCAGATTCAATGTAGTGTGTGGAATGTTGGTCACGGACCCTCTCTCTCCTTTCTTTTTCTTTTTCATTACTTTTCTTTCCTATTTTTCACAATCGGGAACACGGAAAGGTGGAATAAATAGTCTAAAAACTCACAGACGTTCCCGATTCGCTCTCAAACGGCGCTGGTGACGCTCACGTTCAGCTTGAATTCTTCGGTAAGTGAAGCCAACTACTGATACGATCGCCCCCACTGCTATAACAACTCCGAATACACTGATCACCAGCACGGACAAATCTGGAAAGGATCCGCTATCACTTCTTTGTTGTATTCATTAGAGTAAATGATAAATAAATAATAAAAAAATTAGGATTAAAATAACTAATAAAAACTGTAAGTGTAAGAACTGGAAATTTTTGTTACCTTTTGAAGATGTTTAGTTCTCAAGAATGGGGGTGAAATAGTAGTATTATAACAAGGTTGATTTTGAGCACCCCCTTTTAAATAAGGAAGTTCTTCTGACTGGTATTCACACAGCACTTTCATGTTTTGAGGAAGTTCGAAACTACTCGAATAATTAGAAGTTTTACCTCGTTGCTCTTGTCTGAAGCGGGAATTGATCGCTGTTCCCACCACGGGTTCGAAATTGGACGAACCGCCGCCAATTAGGTAGTTTTGATAGGAGATCGGCGGTACCGTGGATGTAGTTGTCGAATTTGCACTGAAATTAGAGAATGTACAGGATTATCTACCACGCAGGGGCTTTGTTGGGTTATCTTATTTTTTCATTTTTCTATATACTTTTTCGCGCCTAGGTTATCTACCGACAATTCTAGAATTGTCAAGAATGTCAGAATCGGTTACTGATTTGTCTCATCATAATCTGTCCTAGAAAAATAGTCCTGAACATCTTACGCTATCCTTTCGCCGCTGCAATAATTTTCTATTGTTGCTACATCACTAACTTATTGTTAGGAGGATCCACTGAATTAAACGATCACTCTGAAGAAGTGCACAGTTTGTCTGTAGAGTCTGAGCGAGGATCGATCGCTTGACCGTGCGTGTATTAGAAGTGGCCTTTTCCAATAGGCGCCCTATGAAAAATCGGAATCAATCTAAATTTTTCATACCGTTCTAGATCCACACCACTGCGAAGAGCAGCGCCCAGTTCCAAATAGTTCCTTGAGACAGCATCATAGACGGTCAGTTGGTCACAGACGAACTTCTCGTCCTTCACTGAGTCTGAAAAGTGGACTTGGACAAAACAAACTGTACAATTCACCTGGATGTTCGAAAACATTCGAAACAGACTCATGTTGTTTAGTTCAAAATAATCAATTCGAATTTCTCAACGGAAAAAGAGCAACCCAACTGAATCTCGCAGTGACTCGGACTTTCTCGAGTCTTGCCCACTCTCCTGGACCATAGTCTGGTGGAGACGTTATTTGCGGAAGTATTGGGAATGCTTGTGCTGAAAAACAAACAAGCCCAAAAGTATAGGGTACAACCCATTCTAAGGAGCAATCAGCACATCATAGTAACAAATACTTGAACTAACGTGGAAAACGCTTCATCTCTAGTGGCATTTCATACAGGCTTCTTGCACTCAGGGTCTGTCGAGCACCGTAGTCGATCAGGTAGACCTGGAAGATAAGGCGGCTGGCGCTGATAAGTTCCAGTGGAATGCGCCATGCTCTCGTCTTCCAATCAGAAGTGTAGAAGTACACTGGGCGGGTATTTGCTGTTTTCAATGAGAGCGGAGCAAGCCGCTGTTCACAGAGTCAGTGTCTTCACCTTCCCAGACGAGTCTGATACCAATTTTCTCGAAACCTGAGAGAAGGGAGGTTTGGATAGGACGGGCTTAGCTGGGTCGCTGCACCGTAGTGGTGGAAGTAGCCCCCCTTATTTGCGTGTCACATTTGAAAAGCAGATGTCGTTAGGTGAAACACCACTGTGCAGAGGAGGCTCTGGCGAGGCAATGGCCTAGCCTGGACACTTCTAGTTGAGAACATCGTAAAGGTAAAGGTAAAGCTACCGGCGTTGATCAGTACCCTGGGGACGCGCCGCCGCATTCGTGTTCCATTCAAGTCGTGGAGGCTTGGTGAATGCGTATTTGGCCTATACAATGATCTGCAGGGGCCAGTCGCTATACCAGGTCAGTGTCTTTACCTTTCCAGACAAGTCTGGTACCAATTCACCCAACCCCGGAGGGATGGAAGGCTTGGTTAGCCGGGGCCGGGATCGATCGCTCGACCGTGCGGGTGTCACCAGCGCCTCTTACCACTGTACCACGCGGGCCGAAAATATCGTAAATCATATAATTACCCTAATAAATCTCTTTACATAGGTTTAGACGTTGAAACATGTATCCTGATAACAGAAGCCTGTATCATACTTTTATCATTGGCCCTGATGTATACGAATGTGATAACGCTAGACATGAAAAGTGGGCGTATCACTAGAAATTTTCATGTTTGCGGTGAGGTTTAGATAATGGGCAATGGTGGTGGATGACTTATCGGTCGGCTCTTTTTTTGCTTTGTGTATCTCCTCGTTAACAAGCCCATTATTACCAATCAAGTCTCGCGAGATTATTTGGTCCGCAATATTGCGTCGATTACGTGGTGGTCTATCATTGTTTCATAGTGATGTGAACAATTGCGTAAAGTCTACTTGACAAACATGACAAAACGACGGAATTGTTCCTGGACAATGCTAGATATGACAGCGATAACACGTAAGGGTCGACGCACTATTACGGACCAGCGTCGTGCACTCCCAGCCCATATAACGTCAATCAGCTTACTTGAACGTGTGCCGCATCTTGTCGGTTTTCCACTATGACTCGCGTCCATCGCTTGACGTTTCCTTTATACTGTAACCTCACGATAGCCAAGGATCCTGAAAATGGTCACGGTAGAGTGAAACGTTTTTACAGCACGCCGAACGGATTGCCACCACCCCGGAGCTCCTCCCCTAGCCTGACCGTGACTCAATGCACACTATTTCGACGCTAAATGGGCAGGGAGACAGAGAGAAGCGAAATAGTCTCCGTCTTGAGTAGAGTGCGCGGCGGCCAGAGAGCCAGAATCGCAGAGTCGGAAGCTGCGTCTTTGCTCGCGGCGCATTATTTCGCAATGGCAATCCGTTCGTCGTGCTGCACTTTCGCGCTAGTTTACGGTATAGGAGCGTTCGTGCAAACTTGTGAATCGCACCTCTTTGGATCGAAAACCCTGCCCGTGGTGGTACCACAACTGCAGCGGCAGCGATGGCAGCTATGTTGTCGTACGATGGTGTGAGCCACATGTGATCCATACCTAAACTTGAAAAGGTAGTTCTTGGGATATTGGTAAGGAGTTTCGTGTGCTACCTGTTGCCGACATAATGTAACCGTCAAAGTAACCATTCCGTCCAGCGTTAATTTCCAGTGGTGGAAGACCAGGTACTACGAAAGTGCTCGTAGAAGTGTCATACTTCCCTGGAACGTGCTTGTTTCCGAAGGCAGGTCGGCGCAAATATTGAACTGACTACGAACACTCACCTAAAAATGCTTTCAACATTCCGGTGTAGCAGCAGTATTAAAATGAGGTGACTACAGTTCATTGTACGCATATCACGCTATTTACCTTTCCGAATCGAATCAGCAGCGCTGTTATATCTCATTGTCAAGATGAAGGCCAACTTATCAGTCGCTTGATTATAGCTAAAAACGTGTTTTAGAGCGGTCTCAAGAAGGTTTAATGGTGCACCTAAGAGGAAGAGAAAGTCAGTTCAAAATACAGACGATAAGCCAATTGTGGATCTAACCCTGCCTATCTGCAGCACATTCTTCGCCGAGAGGGAGGACAAGGAGGTGACCTACAGGTCCTGAAACGAAAGCAGGCGAAGATTTGTCTTTGCTATGTCATGCCGATACGCTTGCATCTCAAGCTATATACTTGATGTAATACTTTATATTTCCTATTACAGGATTCGGTTACACTCCTGTTCCGTGCTTACTCACCATCCACCCGAGAGCACAGGAATCGTTTATACTCGTGTTCCGTTCTTATTCACTATTCAACCGCGAGTATAGGTTGGCTTGTGTTCCTTTCTTTTATCTGTTTTCAATCTATTTAATTAGTTATAGAGCCCTTCCTCCCATGCTGACGAGTTCCGGGAAGGGCTTTATATATTTCCTTGCTCGTACACGGTAGGGACGAAACGAGCTACCTAGTTTTGATTCACTTCCCTTCTTTTTGTTTTCTTGGTTTATTTGTTTATATAATGAAAACCGTGACCGAGAAAAATGAAGGAAATGCGAAGGACCACTCAGTACGAAAAGCACTATAGTTTGAGACTCTTCATGAGCGACCACGAAGTGCTCCAAGGAAAAGGAGTAGAGTTAAAGGTAAAGTTGTCGGCGCTGATCAGTCCCCTGAGGACGCGTCGCAACATTCGTGTTCCCTTCAGGATCGTAGACGCCCAGTGAAAGCGTATTTGGCCTGTACAATGACCTGCGGGTGCCAGCCGCTAAACCACGTCAGCGTCTTTACCTTCCCAGACCAACCTATTTGACTCCGGAGTGATGGGTTGTTTGGTTAGCCCGTGCCAAGATCGATCGCCCGACCTGGTGGATGTCAGCAGAGCCTCATACCACTGCGGTTCCTTAAGAAAAGGAGTAGCGACCTCATTAAGAACGACCTAGAGGACGTCCACTGCTGTCTTATGAAAGTGTATCCGAATTTTTTCTCGAAATTCCTCGTAGAAGATATAAGGAACGTTAGAAGTGCACTGCTTCGAAAACCGTTCGAACTTGTTGGTACAATAAATGCTTTCGTTGTTGCATCTTTGTGCGAACGTGAATAATTTCGCTCCTCAGACAAAGGAGTCACCAAGCGTTCAGCATGGAGATCGTTGGAACAATCATTAGATCTCGTAACGCTCTGCACACTAATGTTTATAATTTCCACACTGTTTACACTTATTCGCTACGTTTTTTCTAGTCATTCATTAAGTTGCTCTCACAGTTACGTCATCTATTGGCATGTAGTAATGGTTTTGTTTTTCATTGGGGATGTACTAGTTCGGATACTATTTATTTATTTATTTATTTAACTACGTCCAAGGAGGCGCCAAAACAACAAACAGGAACATCACTGTAAAAAAACCAAACTCCAACACAAAACAGCTCAGAAAATTTACAGAGAACACTACACAGATAAGATTTAAGAGAAATATATTATCAATAAGAGACTATAGTTGTGCTCTCCCAAAAATTTCGAATAATCGAATATATTCGAATATCGACGATTTTCGAACGTTCGAATTCGAATGTCATTCGAAAATTGCGATTTTTCGAGCATTCGAATTCGTACATTCGAAAATCGTGATTTTTCGAGCATTCGAATTCGAATACATTCGAAAATCGCGATTTTTCGAGCATTCGAATTCGAATACATTCGAAAATCGCGATTTTTCGAGCATTCGAATTCGAATATTCGATTTCGAATAGAATTATTCGAATTCGAACGTTCGAATATTCATTCGAGCACAACTATAGTTCGAATGCGAATGTTTTGAGCATTCGAACACGAATGTTTCGAGCATTCGAACTCGAATACATTCGAAAATCGCGTTTTTTCGAGCAATCGAATTCGAATACATTCAAAAATCGCGATTTTTCGAGCATTCGAATTCGAATACATTCGAAAATCGCGATTTTTCGAGCATTCGAATTCGAATATTCGATTTCGAATAGAATTATTCGAATTCGAACGTTCGAATATTCATTCGAGCACAACTATAGTTCGAATGCGAATGTTTTGAGCATTCGAACACGAATGTTTCGAGCATTCGAACTCGAATACATTCGAAAATCGCGTTTTTTCGAGCAATCGAATTCGAATACATTCAAAAATCGCGATTTTTCGAGCATTCGAATTCGAATACATTCGAAAATCGCGATTTTTCGAGCATTCGAATTCGAATACATTCGAAAATCGCGTTTTTTCGAATGTTCGAATTCGAATATTCGATTTCGAATAGAATTATTCGAATTCGAACGTTCGAATATTCATTCGAGCACAACTATATAAGAGACGTTCCGATGGAAAGAAATAAACGCCCTAGCACTTTGGCGACAATCGCTGCTTTGCGCTGGGCGCGCCGTGGGACACGCGCTCGCGCCCGCGCGCATGCGGCATGAGCCACCGGTGGCCCATAATGACCGACGTGGCAAACATTTTTCCCGACCCCCTTTTTGTGGCCCTTTGTGGCCTTTTTCAGGATCATTTTAACACTGAGAATGAGGTGCATGATTCTAGGAATGGATTATAGTGTAGGGATGAGCGAATTTTTTGACCTGTTGTTGTTAGAGAGCGACTTAGATGAAGTTCGTGATTTTGAGGTGTAGGGCATCAAAAGGCAGAGAGCATTCTGTACACAATGCTTTGGTGTACAACATAAGCGTTATTCATAAAATGTAAGTATTTGTAAAAGAAGTTTATTTTGTTCTATCAGGGTTTATACATATTCACTGCCGTGACTGAAGTATGATATCCTTGCTTCGATTGTAACATTGTTTTCGTGTTTTTGTAACTCTTCGAAGCCAGGCGAAGTTTTGAAACAACGCTGTATTCGTGGCCAGCACCAAAAGATGATCCGTATTCTGATTATTGGATGTATTATTCAGACAAGCTTTACTTTTCGGGTGTTGATATTTCCAAAGCACCGGTAAACTGAATTATATGAAGGAAGGGAGAATATATAACACTGAAGATACTGTTCTAGAGAAAATATGGAAAAAGGTATCCTTGGCAGTATCACTCTTGCCCCGCTCACCCTCGTTGACTATTGCTAACATTAGCCAAAATATCTCAGAAGATAAACAGCCGCTTTCTTGCTCACTCGTGTTGAATATCATACTACCTTGGAAGATTACAAAACACGAAAAAATAGCAAAAAAAGTTTTGTAACAATCAGAAATATGGATTTGAATGGTATGAACCACCGTTGGCTCATATTGTCGTCAAAGTGCTAGGCTCGTCCTGGAACTGACCCTAATTAATCCAACCCTCGGGAGCCGAGAAGGTCTATTTATTAACTTCCGAAGATTTCAGCTCAGGACATCCACGATGACAAATTTCTATGTCACCGCGCCCATAACACTGTCCGTCGTTATTCAGAAAAGAATGTGAAACGTTTTCTGTGGATCGAATAATGTCGAAAGTGTTATTGCCTTTGCTTTTGCTGTCCGCTCTTTAATGTTTCCGCTGTCATCTCGTGTTTATCAGTTTCTTCAAGAGAAACTCCACAGACCATTGATGCGGACGCTAATCGTTCACGAGGCACAGCTTGTGATTAGTTTTTGAGTCTGCTAATGACCACTCTTTCAGTATTTATAGTCTCGATCACCCAGCTACCGGCTGAGACAATTGTGAAGTATCTAGGCCAAGAGTGGCGAAATGGCGATAAGAGGTGTGAAAAAAGACGGATGAATCTCCTTGCTCTCCCTCTACAAATAGAGTTCATCATAATACGGGGACATTTTCTCGAATTCCGTCGAGAGAAGCAACAGTTCGGTTGATAAATGAGGGTGCAAGCTTTTCTGTAAGACCACAATCCATCTTCATAGCGCCGTCGGAGCGGACGTTTTGAACTGCGTTATATTTCACTAATCCATTTCCTTTTTGCAAGCTACCTTGCCCAAACAGAATATGAGGTGGTGCTTTGATTTTTCCAGAAACGAATGCCTAGTGAAAACGAGAAAGGCGAATGGATATGCAAATGCAGCTAGGCTTCTATAGTCAACTAACTGCTCTCGAAATACCTTCACGTTACTATTTGCCATTTAAGGTTTCTTTTTTAGGCGGGGTTGGGGGTGCAGGGTGGTCCGCAACTTTAGTCGACTTAAACGTGTTATAATTGTCCCATTGTTTACGATCAACTCGGTCGGTTTTGACATGTTTGACATGTAAACTCTTCAGAATTGTTCATACCTTAACATGTTAACCAGCATAGAATCGACGCAATATTACAGACCAGCACGCTGCACCCCCTAACCCACATAGCACCCTTTTTTATTAATTGGAGGTTGCACAACGGAGAGCACCAGAAACATCGCCGTGGGAGCAGAGAAATACTGGACATTTTAATCGTAGACTTCTGCTAATTCTGCGGTTGCTCTCCCTGGTGTCTTTGCATTAAAGGTAAAAAGTAAAGGTGCCAGTGTTGATAAGTACCGTAAGGACGCGCCGCTGCACTCGAGTTCAATTCAGAATCGTAGAGGCATGGTGAATGGCCTATAAAACGACTTGCAGGGGCCAGCCTCTATACCAAGTCAGTGTTTTCACCTCCCCAAAAATTGTGGTTCGAATTTATCTACCCCGGAGGAATGTAAGGATTGGTTTGCTCTCGTAGTGTTGCGAAATCTCTTGGGTCAAATCGACATCGGCAAGGTTATTAGAGATTACTCTGTTATCAAATAAAGACAAAAGGTAAAAGTATCGGCGTTGGTCAGTCCACTATGGATGCCCCACGCATTCACGTTCCATTGGAACTCGTAGAGGCATCGGTGAATGCATATTTGCCTTATACAACCTGCGGGGACCAGCACTAGGTCAGTGTCTTTACCTTCCCAGACAAGTCTGGTACCCACTTACCCGACTCCGGAGGGATGGAAGGTTTGGTTAAACCGCGCCGGGATCGACCGCTCGATTGCGCGAGTGTCAACAGCGCCTTGTACCATTGTACCACTCGGGCTCTGTTTTTGCAGTACCGTCGCAAATTATTCCCCAAAACGCTGCCGACGGCATACGAGGCTGCCGCATGCGCCGATTTATCATTTCTCTTAAGTTTTGATCATTTTGACTGAAAACCATGGCTGGAATCACGATACCTTAATCCACCATGTGGTTTACGAAACAGAAAACAGAAACTCCAGAAACGAAAACAGAAACTCCAAATTCACCGATATATCACACAACAGTGCCTATCACTTCATATGTCGTAACATCAAATGAAGTCAGGACGTCTGCCTGTCTACTGTTATTTTCTGAATGAATTAGAAGCGGAAGTATGGAAGATCGAAGAAATAGGGATATGTCACTTTTTTTGCGATCTTACGCCATTAAGTCGCAATGGAGTTCAAGATCCAATTCATCACGTAATTAGAAAGGTGGTGATAATGCTTCGAAAAGTTCTATCTGAAGGTGCAAATTGTGTCTCTGGATTGCCGAATACAGCTACAATATTTGGAGTTTGATTTAGAGCAGTGCTGGACACAGCGCTCTCTATGATCCACCGATTATGCCCACTGAATTAATCGATCATGTCTTATTTTGACATTATAATGATGGGTTTTTTAAAGAGTTCTAGCGTTGCATTTCGTTGTTCTTGTTCTTGTTGTATTTGAATTGCACAGCGCACTTCAGTTTTGCTTTGTTTCTGTTTGACGTCTCGTCACTCGTAGCGGACCTTTCGTTGAGCTTTAATTTTGTTCGTGGCCATCTACCGCTGTTTTATGTAGATTCCCTTTCTGTTGTTCTACAACATTACTAGTAACGGTAGAGGCACATCGAGTGTTCACAGAAATAAATAAATGAAAATAAAATTGCATTTTCGATGTATAGTAGCTCACAAAATAGGTTTCCGTGGCACAAAACCTTAGGAAGTTATCATTTGTAAAATCTTCTTAAAGCCCCTTCAAACTTTACTGCGTTGCTGCCGCAGGAGTGACGAAACAAACAAGTCAGATCTGACCTTGCTCAAACTATTTTTCGCTGAAATTTTGCATACTTAGATTATCAAGGTCACTGATAACGAATCTCACATTTATTTTCAACTTTCTTTGCGAAAACCACCCATTTCGTCAACTATGCATTAAATACTGTTTTGATTCCAATTGTGAAGCTGGCCAAGATAGTACAGGTTTTATTCGGCTGACGTTTCGGCCTAATCGCCTTCGTCGGAGCCTGGAAAGTCAGAAACGTGTGAGATTATCCCACCAAAGACTATTTCACACTACAAGTTCACTTCAATGCACCGTTGAAATCAGAAAGGAAGAAACCATTCTACCGAGGTAAGTAGGCTCACCTATAAGACAGGAGAACAGCTCACGGGAGTCGCCCTCGGACCTTCTGACAGGTTGATGACCCAGAATGACTCAGAATCAAAACAGTATCATCACAATGCCAAGATTAATAGAGAGTCGGACGCGGAAGATATGCACTAAATAGTTTTATGACCAACGACAGTCCAGTGAACGACCGGAAAAGCGCACAGCTACTGCGGAAATACGCACGCCCCTTTTTTACTGCTCTACTTTGGTTTACTGCAGTAGAGCCTGAAGGGACCCTTACCAGACAGCGATACGTATCGACAAAGGAGTTTGGCTAGTTAGCTTTATTGATTTATCGTATTTCACAATGTGATTGAGTCTTTCAGATATGGCTCAGATTAGTTTTCCTCTGTCGTGCTGAAATCTGGTGCAATACGATAAAGATTTTGTCCATTGCAGATGATCGTTCCAATGCACCTTGTCTTTTTGCACTATATCCGTTCAGGCCAAACATGCTACAAGTGTCAAAACGAATACGAATGAAATTTGACAACATTATCTCCTCTTTCAAATGGATGACACACTGGTGAGCGCGGTTCAATACCTGAGATTTGTGTTGACATGAATGCTGCCTGAGAAATTTCGCTCCATTTCGACAGATAATGATGTAGTCCTTTGACGGTGAATCTCGTATGGGAAAATAGGAAGAACCTCCGGACGTGAAGTTCTTCCATCATCAGAAACGTAGCAGCGTTCTTCTTTTGTGAGGCAGTATGTACTAGGTTTGCCGTAATTTAACTCAATCAATTAATCAATTTTCGGTCTCACAATCACAACTCTCACACAACCACCCTGTATCCACAGCATTTCCGTCCACTACATTTTGTATTGAAAGATAATCTTACTAACAATAAGAGCCGCTAAGAGCTCTGTTAATGGAGGAATTTGTCGCAAAATTCTTTCACCGAAAGGAAAACTAAGTTCCGACATCATTCCTGTTCGTGCTGGTTCCGAGTTGGTTTAATCTGCGTCAAAAACTATTTATAACAAGTGATTCAAAATGTTTCTCTAAGGCTTGTGGTATACTCCGGCAACGGGCCCGTCGCAGCGGAGCTAAAAATGCATGGTTCCCCTCTATACAGCACTGCAGCTGGATTTTTTGTATGCTGCTGTGTGCGGGGACTCGGAAAGTTTACCGCAAGGGCAGAAAGGATGGTGTAGATCCTCTCAGGACAGCACGGTGGCATTCGTCGTCACAGCGAAGTGAAAAATATATAATGTTTTCACTGCCACTGCTTCCGAAGAGCAGCGCGGCGAAATCGGTCGCGCTTTAATTGTAAAATATGCTGATATTTTAAGTAGTATTGTTTGATATGTGTGGGATATGCCAGTCAAATTTTTTTCATCAAGTGCTAATTCAAAATCGGCCGCTTCCATGATCTCCATTTCTATCCTTCCATTTGTAGTAGAAGGCGCTTACATAGTTTCGCCGATCTCTCTTTGTCTATTTCTCTCCTGAAAATATTTGTTTGCTCCTTTCAGAGTTCGGAAAAGTAAGTGTTCGGTAGTTAAATTGTTCAAAAACAATCGAGGCACTTATATGCTGTTTGAATTCCCTTGTGTGTTGTAATATGTAAGCATTATCTTTTTGGTTGTTATAAAACCATACGGATGCACACTGTTCTCTCTTCTTATGTCCACATCTTCTTCTTACATTTCAAAAACGAAATGGGTGAAAAACTTATAGTTTTCTTTTTTCATAAATATGCAAACATTAATTAACACTTATACAAAGGCAAAATTTTTTTATATGACAGCACTAATCAGAAAATTAACAAAAATAAATAAATATTGAATACAAATGAATAGTAAAATTGGGATAAAATAATGCTGCGCACAACTGGAATATTGATTTCCTACACTCCTAAAAAAACGACCCATTCGATATGGCCCCTCCCCACTTGACGCAAACCAAATACGACCCCCAGCCTCGATTCTCGAAGCTCAAACTTGAGCCTGGTTCCGAGTGCCCGCACGCAGCAGCATACAAAAAACTCAGATGCAGTGCTGTATTGATGAGAGCCACGCATTTTTAACTCCGCTGCGATGGGCCTGTCGCCGAAGTATACCATAGGCCTAAGTGTGAAGAGTGATATCGGTATGCGCAGACAAAATTCCATCGTCACATGCTGATCAAGAAACATCCAACAATCGAGACGTACAGTGTCGGCAATATATTTACAAACGCCTGCCTTCTGCGTGGTTTTTCGGCCATAACTTTGGAACCAGAGGAGTATGAGAAGTACTGAGCACGTATTAAGAATCCTCGAAAAATTTTGTACAAAACGCATTGAAACGCATTGCATCCAATTCCTCTCTGGAATTGTAGAAAAAAATCGAGTGGAAATAAATTGGTCATGAGATTGTAAATGGTGAACACATTCTCAAAATCACAATAAACTAAAATGCATCATCAAAACATGTATATTATAAAAGGACAAGTCAATATTCAGTGAGATAGTCCTTGCTCTTGATCACAGCGAAACAGTTCGGTTCCACATTGAGTCAACGAACTTCATACATCGCTCCACAGTAATAGCACTCCACGTTTCCTTAATGATTGCTTCCAACTCGTGAAGATTCTGTGGCTTCAAGCACTTTCATTCTGAATCCTGTTGAACATCTCCTGAATGGCGTGGATAGAGTTTTGAAGCGCTTGAAGCCATGAAATCTTGACGAGTTGGAAGCAATCATCAAGGAAACGTGGAGTGCTATTCCTGTTATAATAAACATGTTTTGATGATCCATTGTAGTTTATTGTGATTTTGAGAATGTGCTTACCATTTACTATTTCATGACCAATTAATTTCCACTCGATTTTTTTCTACAATTTCGAAGAGACGTTGAATGCAATTCAGTGCTTTTTGTAGAGAATTTTTCGAGGATTCTAAATACGTGCTCAGTATTTCTCATACTCCTCTGGTTCCAAAGTTATGGCCAAAAAACCGCGCAGAGGGCGGACGTCTGTATATATATTGCCTCCACTGTAAGTAACGCTGAAGTACTCGGGAACACAGCTAGTAATACCATCGATATCGAAAAAAGTGGTCCGAGGGACCACATGGGTCACGATGTAGCACACGAAAAAGAGCGCGGGAAAACACGCGCGGTCCCACATGCAAGCTAGCGGAAAAGCTTGGTGCGTTATGTGTCAACAACAGATAGTATAAACATGATGAAACCTAGTAAACAGCATAAAACTTGTCAAATTTCACATAATCGAGTAACGTATGACCTCCATGAGCTGGGGCTGCCCATTTCTTCTTCCTTCTGTGGACCTTGTTTATCGGCCTCCCGTATAACTTGACATCGTCAGCAAAAGCGCAACTTTTAGCTCCTGCACGTAAGATCATATTCGGGAGTTCGTGAGGGTAGATGTTGAGGGACGCCTTCGACACATATTGATATTACTCTTCACACCCGCTCCAATCTTTGATATATCGTCGTCGAGTGGCGAGACTGGTGATGGTCAGCAAAGGTTGAGGCCCGCCCTAGCACTTCGTGACGAACGAATCGTAAAATCGTGGTGTGAACTGCGTAACAGCTACGTATTTAAGTGTCTACAACGACGTTGTTCGTTCGACGGTTGTTAGGTGATGGGCGCGCTGATGTGTTCATCACGACCGAGCGAAGTGCCCCCCGGATGATCCGCGCTCAGTATTTTTTATTTTTTTTTGTGTGACCATTAACCGTCCTGTCGTCGCCTAGAACCACCAGAAGGTACGATCCTGCAAACTATTATACGTGACTCTGTGGGCTTCTGCCGTAATTTACGACTGAACAGCAATACCAACACCATTGCTAACTCTCTGGCGCCATGTTGCCTTTCAGTGCTAATATGCATCCCTGTATTAAACTACATATAATGAATATCGCGCTCTTTTTCTTTGTGTTAAACTTTCTCAGTCTTTCCACTGCTTTTTAGTGGCTATAAGTATTTGAAATTTGTACGGTTTCATTTTCTCCAAAGTAGGACCCCTGGCTCTTGTCGTCAACATCTCGCTTTCTTTATTAGCAGAGTTGTGAACTCGTCGTCGTTCAATTACTCCTTTTCTATCAGCTATCCGAATTGTAGAAATCGCTTCCTTTGATTCACTACGGACACGGTTTGTTCTATGAAGCTCTCATTTCTATGAAGCCCTTTGTAAAGTCCTAGGCGATCAAATGTTGTACTTCCTTTAATACATCTCTAAATTGCATCAGAGTATCTCTAAAAATATGCCTGAAATAAGTGTAAAGTGGAAGCAGATTCCTACTCCGTGCTGTAGTTCTGTACTTCCCCACCAAGCTTTTCTTTCTAATTCATCTACTCTCTGGGCCCTCGTGGTACAATGGTAACAGATGGTACTGACACCTGGACGGTCGAGCGATTGATCTTCGCCCGGGCTAGCCGAGCCCTCCCTCACTCCGGTGTCGGGTATATTGGTACCAGACTTGACTGGGTATAGAGTAACTATGCATTCACCATGCCTGCTCGATTCTGAATAGGAGATGAATGCGCATCCTCGGGAACTGATAAACGTCGACTACTTCACCTTTACGCCTTTACTTTCCCTCCCTTGTATTCACATGATAGCGAATGGCATAAGCATGAGATAACTATTGATAATCATTATATTTTCCAAAGAAACTTATCCTCTTCCGCATAGTAATTTTGAACGCCATAACTCAAGTCAGCGCTCACCGTTTCTTCATAATTCAGGTTCTTTTTGATTTGGAGCGTACCATCTTTCTCTCAGAGTTGCTTAGTTTTGTCACCTACAAGCGCAAACGTCCTCTGATCATTTATGGATCAGATATTTGAAGGCGGATCCGATATAATGTCAGTTTTGAGTTAGTTATCTTCGAAAAGTAATACCAAGCAAATGTTGACGGTCTTTTTAACTCCTACTAATCAATGCATTTGTATTCCACCGCGTCGTTTATGCGTCGAATTGATCAATTCATTCTACAGTCGGTCCTCTTTGCTGAAGGGTTGCTGTTTGGGGAAGAGTCCCTTTATAATTTGCTCGTCTAAGAGTTGGGACGGAACGAGCATAAAGTTCTACTTCCGTTCATTATCTAATTTGGTTGCTGGGCTCACTTTTACAAAATGTTGACTGCGTTCTTTCCTATTCTCACTGAATCTGCCTACCAGTTTTTGGAAGGATACTTTGCAGCGTCCAATTTTCAGATTTACACCTTTTCCGTTCATCAGTCAAAAGCTTGATTAGATTAAGTGAAAAGCATTCAGAAGCCACTTTAGCTGCGTTATAAGCTGGAATCTTTCGATATGTCAAGAAATTTCAACCTTTCAATATGTCAGGAATCTTGAAGGACATCCAAAAGTGCCCTTTCAAGAAGAACAACTACTTCTTATTTTGAAAAGCACAATTTCTTATTCTTCGCGTTGTCTTCCGTAATTGCCGTGCAGTACTCCGAAGAGGGCTCGGGAAAGGGCGGAACTTTTTCCACAATCCATTGCGAGGAGGCGTTGGAAGCGTTAGAATGAGATTTCTCAAAGCCTTGGATGCCTTCTCGTAATACAGTCAGTTCCTGTGCTGAAGGATCGCTTCCTACCTTATTCAATCAAGTTGTACCCTCCGCTGGAGACCTCCTCCGCTCTTCGATGGTGGCGTGTGGTAGAGAACGCCTTTTGCAGCTGTTTTTCACCGTATTTCTGCTGTTATTGTTTTTGGAATAGTTTACGGAACCAAGGAGAGAATACCAGTTACCGAGGAACTGAAGCAATTGGTTAAGAGAACTTTTACGCCATGGTTTTTTGTAATTTCCTTTTAATCACTTTCCCTCCGCCCTCTCTAGTTTGGGCTCGGAAACTGAACCTCGTAAGGATAAAACTGAAAACGCGACGCTGAAAATGTCAGAAATATTTTCGTAAGATAAAAATCGGCGAAAGAAATTAATGATCTGTGTGTGACATATCGATTCATAAGTGTCCGACAGAAAAACGACTTGCTTGAATGCACGCGCTCTGTGGATCCTTTGTGATCGTCTCAAATGGATGAGACCAGCTGTTCGGCGCGACATCTTGAGGTTCGATCTAACAATAAGGGTGGGGATTTGTCTGGCACTTTCAGTCCGTCCAGATCGCCTAAGGACTGCTGAAATTGAAGTTAGGGGAGTCGTATGATCGCGGGAGTTTGCGAGTAGGTTTAGCTCAGTAAACTGATTCAAGATCCTTGTCGGCCTACCGTAGTTTCTAAATGACGAGAGTTTGATTTGGCTTGGAACCTTTGCACGTTGACCCCGCGGGTTTTGACACCAGGCAGGGCAACGATGGACGGACCCCATTTGGTTCGAAAAGCATCATGGAATTATAAACATTAAAAAAACTGAAGAACAACAGAACAAGAAGATACGACTCGTCCTCATTTCGTTTAGTAATTCTCACGTCCGTCTGCTCTTTTTTTTCATCGTATTGCATCATTACTTCAGATGGAATTTTTCTAGCTATTGTCCCTTCGACGCGAAAGTTAAATTAAGCCATAAAATTAGGACGAAGGGAAGTGCTACTTCTACCCCGCGGTTGTTTTTCTTGAAGTGGATTATTCTATATGCAAGTGATCGTCCCGTTGGTATTATTTGTTTGTTTATTTATTTATGCGCCATACGGCGTATGTAACACTAAATTCAGAACCGTAACTCAAAACAAAACCTCAAATAAGCAATTAAGCAAATGATGTGAGCAATCATGTGAGCCCAGCCTCAGTGAAATAATAGAAATGCATTATACCCGGCTGTCAGTTTTGGACTAGACTAGCATACTGATTAGGATAAGCCATGTATGCGCTGGAGGCCATTAGCTCCATCCGGGCCTGAACGAGAGATTTTAAGAACGGCATTTAGGCAGTGTTCAGAAGAAGACGAAAAATTCCTTTGATGGGACCAGAACCATGGTGACCCCTACCTCCGACTGTGACGTTGTTCTGCCATTTTCGTGAACTATTCGACCTTTTCTCTATCTAAGCTTGAAGTATGTTGTCGGTCTGCCCTGGAAGTGCTAAAGTTGAATTTCGGAACTCTTACGAGATTTTCGTGGTTTGTCATCTAACTGCATAACTTATGTGTTTATTCATTTTCCAATAACGTACGACTCACTCATCGCCAAAATACTTTACGTCTAGTTGACTATCTCGCTTCCCTTTCATCAAGGAAGAATTCAAGAGTTTTGCAAAACTGTATCCTGCGTTGTTTGAGTAACTGTTACCCTTCACTTGTCACCTCTCCCAACCCCTCCTATTTAAGAAGGCATACTCGAGTTCAAAACCGGTTCAACGAACGAAACACAATGGAAGATACTTTGATGCTTGCTTCCGTAACTAATTTCTCATCTTTCATTGAAAACCTGTTTCAAGTGGGGCACTCGGCTGGGACTTGTCCTCATTGTGAAATTCGTCTTCCTGTCAACCCCGAAACTTTCTTTCTGTGGACGGTTGAAAATTACCGATAGTCCTGTCACCACAGATAACTTAATAGAGAATTCACATTTCAAGATATTAGCGAATAAGCTGAACCGTTGATCCGTTTGAAGATCGGATCACGGCGTTAGAGTCCGTGTCTGTGTGGGTTTTTCGAATCGTTATTACGTATAGTTTTGGCTAAGAAATGAGTCGTCATGTTCGTTATAAGATGAAAAATGCATCAGTAAATAGCTCGGACAGCTCGTTTCGTCGCTTAAGCTTAGACTAGCAAAGGAATAGGAAAAACCCTTCCGGGACTCGTCAGTAAGCGAGATGGGTTTTACAAGCGAATCAAACAGAAAAATCAAAAGAAAGCGGAGATGGAAAAAATAAACTAACCTTGCTTTTTCCGAAATGGAGGCGAACATGGAACATGTCCTGCAAAATTAATCGTAGAAACGTGTTAAAAGTGTCGAGTAAACGACAACAAAAACGAATACAACAATGCATCGTAAAACCAACGGGAGCAATAATAAGTATCGAACGAACGTATAGAACGAAAAACCATATATACCATTTTCACGTTGGATTGGACACTTCTCAAATCACGTCGGACGTTTTTTAAACCAAATTGGACGTTTTTCAAACTACGTCGGACGTTTTTCAAACCAAATTGGACACTTTCCAAGCCACTTTGGCTTGGAAAACGTCCGATGTGGTTTGAAAAACGTCCGATTCGTTTTGGAAAACGTCCAAATCAAAGTGAAAATAGTATAAAACTACCTATTGTGACGATCCTTCGCCCAATCGTTCGCCGCTAGCAATAGCTTCGTTTTACATCGGTTCGCTCCAAGATCATTATCATAAGTCGCTCTATTACTTTCTCAGAGATGGGTGTCCAACTTGCGACATGCGGCGCTATAGCCGCGTCTGGAGCCACCCTCCTACTCTCACTGGCTGCGATTTATACAATGCAGTCGGAAATCACCTCCATGTGGTCAGAATTGGACGCCGAAATCGACAAGTTTAAGGTAACCATGTTTAGAGGTTTGTCTCTAAAAAAATGAATAAAAGGCGTAGGCGTGTTTAGCTGCTAACCAACGACTCATGGAAGGCCATGTTAAGCCTAGGCGTTGGTACACCGTCGAACAGAATACGGCGTCAATATGGCGGCTATGCTGCCAGTGGCGTCAACACCCAGTCGAGTGAAGAAGACTTAATATTGGGTGAGCATATCAAACGTTGAAGAACGATCTGAGAAATGTTACTGGACCGCTCAGAAAATTGCTTCCAGGTGCGCCGACCCAATTCGCAGGTCGGCAATTTCCACCCAGAATACTCGTCGCTGCCGCCTCGCTATGCCAGTGTCTCACGCTAAACTCCTGTCCACCTGGACCACCTGGACCACCAGGGCCGCAAGGTAGCATTTTATCTAGGAATATTTTCTTCTATACCACGACTAGACGCAAAATTCATAAATCACTTTGCTGGCTGACGTTTCGGCAGACTCCCCTTCTAAGTTAACTTGTGCCACGCGTTGTCGCCGTAACAACCGAACCGATCCAATCGTTTATTACGTAACCGCAACTATAATAGGGGAATGAGATGCCAGTAGTTAACAACTAAAACGGATAACCCTGTAAGCAGGATAAATGGCGTTGCAAAGCGGGATTAAATTTGTACTTACATAGGTGTCCAGCGAAAGGAGTAGGTGACAGAAGGAAGAACAATTGGATGTTTCTCGGATATGCCCCCTTTTATACCGATCGCCAGTGCCAGCCATTTGATCCCAATATCCAATAGAAGTGTGGCACCTATTTTTGGGATTCGCACGTATGTATCATCGATCGATTTTGTCCTAGATGAACACGAACTCGCGCCTTTTACACAGAGCAACAGCGAAAAACGAGGAAACGACGGACAGGGGTACCAGATGACAGCAGCATAACAAAGATTGGAATGCTAGCCATCTGAACCAGAGTGAAGGTCTGAAGAAAGCGAATACGCCAAGACGTGAGCCATAAATGGCATTTGTCAACCTTTTGTCGAGCTGTAGTGCAGAAAAAAGCATATCTCTACCAGGTCAAGGTTAATTGAGAGTCACACTTGGAGTTTTCTATAAATTTTGAAACAGTCACACGAGATAGATTAGTTGCACCTTTGTAAAACTGCAATAACTCTGGAATATGGAAAGTCGTCGCTTCGGAAGGCTTATTCAGAGACATCTGGGAAGGGGAACAAAGGACAATACACAGCAAACCTTATAAGTGATAATCATGTTGCTGGGTACTTCCATTACATCATGGTTTGCGGCTGCGTTCACGAATTTTGGGCAAGAGACTTCTCGACTCTAGATCTGGTCTGGACTTCGGTACGGAACGAGATTATGCGTCGTCGTGCTTGTTCTCCATTGTTCTTTCCTCATTTGAACCGCGTAAAGTGATCAGAGAAATTAGCAGACGTTCATGCTGAGAATACGGAACGCGTGCCTTTCTGAAGTTACTATTCTTTCTTAGGCAGGGCTTTGACGCCATCCAATTTCTATGATGTAGGATGCAAGTTGTTTCTTTTCCTAATTCATTTCTCTCTCTTTTACTGCTCAAGCCTAATTTGCTAATTTCGCAGATACTCTAGGATGATGAGGTCAACAAATTTTCTGTTTTGTGGAATAGATTTTTTTGAAAATATAGCAAAATCGAAATTCGACCTCTTCCCAAAAAACCCTCAGTGGTGCAACTCAATGTCGCAGTATATTTGAATTGATTTCTTGTAGAGCACTGAAGTCTCCACTCAATTGTCTGGTAAGGAACGTATTTTATGAAAGTGCGTTAATGAACCCTAGACGATTATTGTCAAAGTCAAGCGCGTGGTGTCAAACAACGTCGGACGTTTACGAGGCGAACTAGGCCACATTTCTTCTTATGAAAACGTTTGGACTAACACAACAGATGCCTGATGCTTTTGGTGATAAGTGAAATCGAAATCTCTTCCACACAACCGGAATCGATTCATCATGATGCAAGTCTGCAGTGCAGAGTGCGCCACATTCATTTTCTTTAATTACAAAACAGCCAAGTTCACCGAAAAATGACCTGACATTGGATCGAGCGGAAGACTAACAATCAATTACGGAGAACATAGCAGAAACTTGCGTGAATATCATGTGTAGTGCTGTTCCCCAAACAATCCAGTCGTGCTCTATTCGTCCACTTCGTATTATTAGCATCAATACCAAGGTCAAGTGGATGTTGATGAAGTCGGGCGCCAGAGCATCTGTGTTCGGAAAAATACAGTATGTACAATATGTATAGATTTTTCTCCTTCAGAGCAGGTATTGAGTACTCTGAACTTACTTAACCCATAACGTACCACGTGCGCCACATGGTGGCGCACGCGTTGTCTGGCCATACGGCCCACGTGCGCCACATGGTGGCGCACGCCTTTCATGGCAACGAAATATTTTTTTATAAGTTGTTTTTAGTTGGGAATATGACCGACCAACCAAGGAGTACACGTTACATACCTTGGTCCATTGAAAGCTGTGGTACAAGTGTGGCACTTGGCCACCACCCTGGAAGCTCCATCCAGGGCCAGCAATTCCGCTGAAACTTTACCTATGGGATCCTTTTGGTTGATGATCACGAATCTGATGTTTATTTAGCCGTATTTGGAACAAGCCTAGCACATGGCCACCACCCTGGAAACTCCTTCCAGGACCACCAATCTCACTGAAACTTTGCCTAAGAGGTTCTGGTTCTGCAATGTCTCTATGATTCTACGTAGTTGATGAGTAGTTGGTGCATCCCTTGTAAACCGACCGACGCCTACCACTTCACCGGTTAAATGATTTGAAATCTCTCAAACATTTTCTTTTTTGGGTCTGGGAGCGGTCCGGTATAAGCGGTTCGCACATTCGCTGAATGCGCTGAATTCGAGAAGGGTCCTCCAGAAGTTTTATTGTGTAGAGCCGTTTGTGATGTATAACGAGACCCTGATCAGGCACCATTTGAATTATACGAGCGCACCTGTTTTCGACCTAAGTAGGGCAAGCATATAACCCATGCAATATCAATCAGGTCCAAAATCCGAGGCCCTGGTCGAGTACATGGCGCAATCCTCACCAAAAACACGCCAGAAAATTTTCCATTTTCTTAGCTTTTATCCAGCTTTCATTCGTTCCGATCGGATTACTTTCGCCAAAGTTGTGGTTGGCGATAAACTGGTAATGCCATCAACTGATAACAAGACTTGTCCTAGGGACCGCGTGCGCCACCATGTGGCGCACGCGTGACCTACGCGCGCGGTCCGAGTGGCCAGTCACCGCGAAACGGCCTCGGTACGTTATGGGTTAAAATGTGCTGGTTCCTAACCACTTAGCTCAATTCAAAAAACTTCTAGCTGGGTACGCTGAGCCGGAACATTAGGCTCTCTATCCTGTTCACTTTCTTCTACTTTCGTGCTCTGCTTTTTCCATCTTATTCTATAGTATAGCTTTATCAATATTTGTTTCATATGTCACCATCGTTTGTTGAACTAGGAACTCACTGCTATATGAACCCGAATCGAGCAATTTTGATATGTTTGTTTTAAAACAATTCTCCACACGTGGTCTCCACATGTAATAAATGTTAAATTTTTTAAAAATAGAACTTCCATTATCTTGAAAATGATATGGAAAAGTTTTTGGGCGTCCCTATCACATAAGACTGATGAGGATGCCGGTGAAGCTCCCGAATTCCCCTGTTGGAGGTTGACAGCGTGGGGCCATAGACAATATGTATTTTGCCTATATTGGACCAAAGGCACTCAGCCCATCTCCTGACACTTTCAAGGTCCAGACGGCTTTGACGGAATGCCTGGAGAAGATGGCTACGATGGGTTTGATAACGTGGATGCACTGCGCTACAGCGAGCTAATTGGATGCGTCAACTGTCCTACAGGTTAGCTCAACGGTTTCGACATTTGTTGTTTTTAGAACAGAAAAATCTGCGTCCATTCAGGTCCCGTAGGCGTCGGAGGCAATCCCGGACCACCGGGCATGCGCGGTATACGTGGTCCTAGAGGTATACCAGGTGTTCCGGGTCGTGACGGTACCCCAGGCTTGCCAGGACCACAAGGGCCTCCAGGGCCTCCAGGACCAGATGGCAAGACGGGCCCACCAGGACGAAAAGGCGACGATGGCGAGCAGCCAATCAACAGAAAGGTGGCAATGTTTCATTCAGTTTATGAATAGTTTCCGTAAAACGAGTCGTTCAGGGACCTCGAGGGCCTCCTGGTGAACCAGGCGTGGAAGGCCCACGCGGATATCCAGGTCGGACTTCTCACATCGGGCCTGTTGGCGCCCCTGGAATGGATGGTACTGTTTATGTTTTTATTTATATTCTTCCTAAAAACAACAGGTTTTTATATTTTGAAATGCTTCTGTCTTGCTTAATGTATAGGGTGGTAAGAAAGTCTTGAGCCACTTTGCTTGAAAGTTTCAGAATTTCCGACTTATGAATTGTATCCATAACCTAACATGTGATGGTTGTTAGCCATTCACGAAGCAGCGTTACGATGGGTATAAATAGCCATACCCTCTCCTTTAACTTCAGATAAAATGTCATTTTCACAAAAGCATATTTGAGTCCTCATCTTAAATGGACGGTGGCACAGCACTGAAACGATGGAAACCATTCGCAACATCAACGCTGTATTCACAGAAGACACTACAACCCTCAGCACCGTCGAGCTCTGATTATGTCGCTTTACACCTCGAGACTCCGGCATCGAAGGCAACCCTTGGTTGGGACGGGCTCCTGTGGTAGAAAACTCTGCCTTTCTCGAATCTGTCGCAGCGGATCCAGAAAAAAATACTCATACTCTTGCGAGGAGACTATAGCACACTCATACTACAGTTACCAGTTAGCTCCATTCCCTCGCTACAGAGAAACGCTGAGTGGACTGAGCGCGGACGTCCCGGCCGACAGCGTTCGGTGCACACTCGCAAGGATGCAGCAGCACCCTATGACGATAAAGAGACTAATAAACGTTGTAAAAATGCGGTTGGCGCACGATTTTGTAACCATCTTATTGCACTTATATTGTATCCTATAGCTATCAATTATCTTCCTTCCATGTTGCTTTTTAGCTGAGAAAAGAGCCACCAAAGTCGATGATGTGATGAGGGCAGTCAGCGAATTCTTTGGCTTCCAGCCTGCTCCGTTCTGCAAGTAGAAGATGGCTGACCTGCCCATCAGGGACGTTATGGTTCTGACTAACAATGGTCATTAAATGGTGGAGTAAAATACATTGTGCACAGAATAAGAAAACAAAGAAAAAGTAGGCATCAAACGGCTCAAGACTTTCTCACCACCCTATAGTATCTCTTAAAATGAATGTGCTTCAGGTGTCGCTGGTTTCCAAGGCGCTGCTGGCCCCGATGGAGACCCTGGCCCACCAGGGCCACCTGGACCTCCTGGAGAGGATTCCACGGTAATATTTTAGTCATGAATGTCATGCAACATTTATTAGATATATATTTCAGTACTGCAAGTGCCCGAAGAGACGAGAGCCGGAGAATACAGTGATTGAGAACGTAGTGAGTGAAAATACGGCGATGGAGAACGTAGTTAATGAAAACGCAGAGAATGGGAACGCAGAGAATGGGAACACAGAGAATGGGAACACAGAAAATGGAAGCACAGAGATTGGGAATGGAGAATGACAACAAAGAGGCATCTGCTTTTTCTGACGGATGTCACCTGCGACAGTTTCTTCGAGTTCTTGTTCTTTTAATGAGATCACCTGTCATATCTATCGTATTATTCAGCGAAAGGTCAACTCAAATGTAGGGAGGTTCGAGATTTGATTCTGTTTTTGCGATCCTATATTGCAAAGTCGTGTTGATTCTTTGCTCCTCTCAAAGGGCGATGTTTCGAATTTTGTGAGACTTTCGAGACTGATTGACACCTCGAAATTGTTCAAATTTGTGAACTCAGAAAGTAACAGAACTCTCGGAGGAATATGGAGCTTAATAATTCCTCAACAGCATTGATCGATCCATAACTATTAGTGTATTGTTTTGATGAGACACTCACTTATTTCGTAAGATATGTTTGATAGCATTGTGATATTTATTGTTACGAGCCTTATTCGTTAAATGAATTTTTTTGTTGAGCGAATGAATTCTATAATTATAATTTGTGAATTCTGATTGGCGAAATATTTACACCAATCACTATTAGGTTGGTCCAAAATTAATGGCCCAAATAGACGCCGTTGTTCGGAACTGCATAACTCAGCTCGTGCTCATCTTTATTGGTCAAAATAAGAACCACTCGATTCAACACATTTTTGCCAACGTTTCTGTGACAAGGAGAAGCCTTTATTATACAAATCTGGATTGCAAGAATTGAAAAAGTTCAAGAGTCCTCTTTCGAGGTGGCCAAATCAGAAAACTGTTGCTGAAGTAGATGTTCGTCGAGAGCTTGGAATAGGTGATAGATGGGGAAAGGTCTGGAGAATATGGAAGGTATGGGAGAGCCCCGATGCCCAACTGCATTAATTTGTGCCTAGTGAATTTTCCAGTGTGAGCTGCTGCGTTGTACTGGGGCAGAATAGGTCTCTCTCATCACCACAGCTGGCCACACCTTTTGTAGTTTTTCAAAAGTTGCATTTTTATCCTGACAACAGGACTCCGCTTCAATGGCTCTACCAGATTTCGTGGAGCTATGGTGAATCACTCCTTTTCCACACCACCAAACAATAACCATAGTCTTTTTACGATTGAGGTTGGGTTTCGGAAAAGCTGACGGTTGGAAAGACTCGTTCACCCAGACGTATCCTCTCTTTCTGTTGTCGCTTAGGACCCATTGTTCATCCACAGTACAAGGTTGGAACAGATGGTAAACCGAGTTAGGCGCTGCTCGTCGTTCACTTCATGCGATATCCACTTCTGCAATTTCTACATGCTTAACGAAGGCAAATGTCTTGATACTGCGGCATGGTCGGAACCCATATTCGTTGCTAGTGCTCGTATAGTTGTGTTCGGCTTCGACTCTACCGCAGCTAACAAATCTTGCTCGTCGAGAGACACGTTTGAGCTTGAACTCGTACTGCATTATCACGCAAAAATCGCGTCGATTCATCTCTTTTTTGAAACCTTAAAACAAAACAGGGGCAGCAGCTGGACGGTAAAACTGAAAACAGTTTGAAGGCTGAGAAAAAACCTACAAACTACGTGGAGAGGTTCAGGTTGGGATGGCAAATGTCAGCGAGAAGCGGCTTTCCGTTTTCACTTAACGTGGAACGGCCATTATTTTTGGACCAACCTAATCCATATTTCGAGCGACATTGTGCGAAATGTCGAAGACAAAAGTCTAGATTGAGTTCTCGCACTCTTGCTGTTAATTCGTTGTTCCTGCTTCTTTCGATGTCAATTCATTCACAATCACCGTTGTGTTTCTGTTTACTGCTCCCTAATCAGTATCGACTGACGAAAAAATTTTGTACAGCACGCGCCACTTGTCACATAGCCGCCATTTATCACGAACAACATAAAATTTTATTGCATCTGAAATGATGCCTTCCGTGTCGTAATGATAAAGGAAAGTCGTGCGACTATAACATCACCAGCACTGACGGTAGCATCATGGCTGTGTTACCATTTTGCGGAACTGATGACCACTATCCAGGCACCATCGCAGAGTGATTTTTAATCTTTAACCCTGACGAAGGTAGAAGTGATACCCTTCGAAGACTCACGGCTTCAATATTGTGAGTGTGTAGCGAGTTGGGTAAGTTGCGTGCTTATGGTGGCAGGTTCAGCCATGCTGTAAAGTAGTCCTAGGGTACATTAACATCAGTCAGTAGCTGCAGGGTGGTATCACATTTTAGCGAAGGCGCTCCGAAGTTCGCTGTCCTATTCATCATCACAACTTAACTGCAGGGTGGGCATGCACCTTCGTTCTCCGCCAAGAGCAGGTCCACCCCATTTGTCTTCCAGAGCAAGGGTTTCCATGATGTGGACGATTCGAACGCATTGGTGACGCTTCGATCGGAAACCAAGAAATATGCTCGAAGCTCGACCAATAATCGAGTCTTCAGGTCTTTGCACACCCAACGGTAAGGGCCTCTTCAGACTCTACTGCGGCAGTAAATCAAATTATAGCTGCAGAAAGGTGGGATGGGCGTATTTCCGCAAAAGCTGCTCGCTTTTGCAGGCCTCCACTGGACTGTCGTTGGTCATAAAACTATTTGGTGCATAGTTGACGACATGTGTGGTTTTCGCTGAGAAATTTGAGAACGGTTTTGAGATTCGTTATCAGCGTCGCTGATAAATTACGTAAGCAAAATTTTGGAAAAAATAGTTTGAGCGAGATCAGATCGGACTCGACTCCGACAACAAATGATCCGAGAAATTCACTGCTGCGGCGGCACTGCGGCAGCGCTGCCGCCACTGCGCAGCAGAAAAATCAGAACGGCCCTTAGAGCAGCCCAGTAAGGATGAAGGATAGCGATGGGACGAAGAACGAGTGGCAAGGGAAATGGCTGCGCTCATTTGGTGCGGCTGCGGATTTCGCAATAAAATGTGGCGCCACCCCATAAATGGCGATGTTGCAAAGGTTTCTCATACCCGGCAGCTTCGGTTCGGCAGCATATGAGAGTCGAAAAATCTTGCCAAGGCGTGACAGAGTCTGGACAAAGACGGCACATCTCGTACACGACATGGAGATCGCGCGCCTATAGCGCCAGGGAAACCTCCTTCAGCGCCTCTTCGCTGTTTTCTCTTCGTCACATTAAATCTCGATTTATCAGGAACCAAGAGCAAACGAACACTCGTTTGTCACTTCAATGGTGTATTCTTGTTGTCTGTCGACAGGAGAGACGGAAAGTCGGAGGTTACTATAATTGTCAATCATATGGCACTGTCAAACTACCTCGTGGTGCAACACGCAATCGCACCCCACAGTTCATATTGTGACTCATTACCTTGTGACATTGTTTCGGCAGTCAAAGCTGTCGGAATCTAAGCAATGAACCAAAAACCCAAACCAAAACGCGTTCGAGAAACACTAAAAGCGAGGAAACCTCGCCCATCGTCTGATTACATTCCATTCATTCCCAGCTGCTCTGGTTTTATTGGCCATTAGAGGATCGAGATGACAGCGCTGTCTGCATAGCCGTGAATCATGAGAACAACAACAAGTAAACAATACAAAATAAATGCTTGTTAGATTGCTCAGCGTAGCTAATGAATCGATTGATAGACATTCTAAAAATCTGGCGGTACATCGTGGAATGCCATAAATTGGTCGGATGTCTCCAATTTCTCACGGTGCATCATTGGGAAGTCGCCATATCGTTTCAGAGAGTTAAGCCGGGTATTCTATTGATCATGAGGTAAACGCAGTGTTGTCAGACTCTGCGATGGATTGTATAACCAAAACAGGGTTGGCATTTGGCTAACGCAATCGCCCAAGGCGTAAGGTCATTGTCATGCCAACAATTTCGCTCAACGTTCGGTTGCGCAACTCACACTATTCAGTATCAGACACGTGGTAGCAGTCGTGTCTGGGTCAGTTGTCCCGCCGGCCGTCGCTGACTAGGTGTCGTGCCATCGCCCGGTCGCAATTTCGCAACACTCTCGCAACTCCCGCTCTCTCGTCGCAGTGCAATGCATTGGGCCGTTCGCTCAACGCTCGTCCGGCAGTGTGCGCTGGCGTTATGGTATGACAATGGCCTAAGAATTCCTTGAGGAAAAAATTAATTCCTTCAACCTTTTCATAAATTAGTTCCACCAATAGCTGGCGTCTGGTAGGAGTATGACAACACATTAGGTCAAATATCGTCGGGCATCATTCACAGGAGTTTAATTCGCTATCGTATTTACTATTTATTTGTTACGATGCTTAAGACAATCGTGAGAAATAAGAATGAGTATCAAATAGTGCGCCGAAAAGTTAAGAGTACAATACGTCAGATACATTAGGTCAACAGTAAGTTTGTTGTACATAATGAAGCGTGAATAGTTCTGTATTTTTAAATTATTATTGCCCGAATAGAAACACCCTGTGAAACGACCTTAACCATGCACAACATTATTCACACCATGTGAAAATTCATGTTGTCTCTAAGGCGACGATGCTTCATCGTCTTCAACGCCATAAAGAATGACAGCGTCTGATCGGAATATTAATTGAGTGATGCGGGAATGCACTGTCATCTCTGCTTCATTCACGATCTATGTTCGGTGAAAGGAAAGCACTCAGGATTTCTTGGAATTCCCTGGCACTCCCTGATATTTTCTAGGCTGCAGAGCTGTCGGTTGTGGAAGAATTCCACTAGCTTTACATAAGATTTCTTGCAGCCGCATTAGGGTATAAGACGTAACATAGCCATTTTTCGACGGATGATTGCATATAGTGGCGACGGAACGTGTTTTTGCGAAAAAAAAAACGAAAAGAAGAAGCGATTAATCTTGAGGATTCACACGATTCTCTTATCTTGATCTGGTCCGCTGCTTCCTTCCGATCCATTCTTTTTATTTGAGATATGTAGTGCGGCCGAGGTCTGAAGTTTTCGCTCAAAAGTTTTAGGTCACTCCACTCTTCGGATCTATATTTTGACTTTTTTCTAAAGCATTCCGAGCTGACGGTCCTGGTCTTTTCTCTCTGAATCAGGAAGGTCGAGAGAAAGGTCGTCACGCTCAACAAACTTTCTTACAGTTTGACGGAAGTGAGAAAAACCCACTCAAAAAAGTGAAGTGATCGTTGATGACTGTGGAATCCGCATCTTAGCAAAAGAAATTTGGAATTTCAGTGAAGAAAGTCTTCTTTCAGCGGTGCAACCAAAATTAATATTAGCAATTTATTTGGGCTTATGCTTCAGCGTCCTCGTGTTCTCAAAACCTGAAACAAATCGAGTTTGTTTATTGAAATTGCGTTCAACCTGAGGAACTACTCACTCAACACTGCATCGAGTTCTTCGGAAAAGTAGGAGAAAACTGAATTACCATCGAACGAGTGTTCCAAGATTCATCGAGAGACGGACGTGGAATGTGCGGCATGGAATTTATTATGTCGACAGTTGTTAGATGTTTGGCCTGATTGATAGAGCGAAAAAATAAAGAGGTTGATCAGAGTAAGATGATTATATACAGGTGAGGTGTGGAAGAAGAGACTTTCCATCGAAAACCCCAGTATCAGGAGGGAAAAAATGCCACAGAAGCGAAAACTAGCAGAAATCGAAAATAAGGATAAGTTTGGAGTGGTAGTCACGAGTATGAACCTACCTCTGCGATACCGAAAAACTCTCCCTTCAATATCAAATGGTGAGCTATAAAGTATGCCATGGTTTTCACTTCTGGTAACTAATCGATTAGGAAGAAAGAAACTTCCTGTATCCCCATCACCTCTTCAGGTGTTTCCTGCCTTGCTACCTTTTAGTACGGAGGCTGTGGTACTCCCGTCGTTTTCAATGACTTACAAAACTCTAGAAAAACTAGGGAAAGCTATGCGCATTTCTCTAGGGTATCCGGTGAGAACGCGCATTTGAAATGATTCATCGCCTATTTGAATCACGCCGTTGCACAATTACGGCAAAAGAAGTTTTTGGAAAGCTCATTTCCCACCCTCCTCGACAAAAAGATCAAATAAAGAGTCTTCGGCACAATGTTGCGTGGGAGCGATCGGAAACAATTTTAATTCCCTCGTGTTTCAGAAATTCTGTCTCCCCGTAAAAGTGTCTACCCATCCGGTGAAATCGAAACCGTGAGACGTTTCGACAGCGTTGCGCGTCTTCACCAGTGGCCGTTTTTATCCAGTTTTTCTTAAACAGTGTTTTTATGGTTGAATTCAACTTTTTCTCAGATTCCTGCAAACGGCGCAACAATGCCGCGGTTGATTGTGATGCGCTGTTGCGAATAAAAATGAACCACCGGAACTTGCAAAAATCTTCGTCGTCCAGGCAAACAATAGAATAATGGAACTGTTACGCTAATCGTTTTTAGGCATCAGGTCACACCGGCATATGCTCTTTAGCAGGAGATTTGCGATCGAAAACGCTCTTTTGGCATCTCCTATAAATGGGCACTTCGAGGCCAGTGTACGTTCGCTGCGGTGGGTCAGTGTAAATGCTGCCGTTCCATTTTATTTTCTCCTCTCTGGAATATGTCTGTTTTGACTCTATAATGGGAAAATGTGTTCCACTAAATATATTATTACATGAGCGTAGGGTTACCGTCTGGTTTTAAGGAGAATTTCACGCTCTCCAGAAACTTCTGTGTCGCAGCATTCCTTTCACTTTAGGTTCAAATAAGGAAGAGCTCGAGGAAATTTGCCTTACACAGGTCGTCATGCTGTTGTTTATTAAGATGAATTCTTCTTGCGATATTCTATTGATCGACATTACGATTTATTTGGCTTCAATCAGAATTGATTTGCTCCGCTATTGTTGCTATCATTGCGAAATCGTTGGTACAGATGCGTCGGCTGGGCCCAGATTCATAAACGGAACAGGCGGTCTCCGATACCTCGTCGGCG
Organism: Nippostrongylus brasiliensis; assembly: GCA_030553155.1. NCBI lineage: Eukaryota > Metazoa > Nematoda > Chromadorea > Rhabditida > Heligmosomidae > Nippostrongylus > Nippostrongylus brasiliensis. Next base: position 34,358,794 of record CP130736.1, on the reverse strand, counting down.
GAATACCCGCTCGACACCGCGAGTCTGCGGCCATTTCTGATTCGTGATAGACGGGGTTTCAATTCAAAGTTCCCGTCACGCCGTATTCTTGCTAGAGGTCCTCATTTGAAAGGGAAAGGTTCCACGGTATCGTCGTAATGGCCTAAATGTTGCACGCTACTGGGAAGTACAACCGTAGAGCAGCGATTTCAAAAGCTTTCGCGCTCGACGTACACCCGTCGAGATATAATAATTCGATCCCTCGGATAGGCGAGATCGACGATTTATGATGTGCTTATGTATCTGAAATTTGCCGCAATATTAAATTTATTTCTCATACTTAATTTTTATTCCATTCATTTCTCGAGCGCCAAACAGTTCTAAACTTCCATATGTTTTTACGGGGATGAACGTCAAATGGCTAAATAGCGTCACAAACACTGCTAAACAAAACACCGTCATTCTGTTCAATTACGCAGCGTCATAGCATCGGCGGAATTTCTTGGACTGGTCCTATTGGATCTGGGTCTGCACTGAGCTGCTTTAAAAATGCTATGCTGTACTTGTTTTTGGTTTGTCAAAAATCGAATCGCTCAACTTTAGCCAAGGGTTATTTGACAAATGTAATTTGTGACAATCATGTCAGACCCGTTCCCCTCATCGACAAATGTGCGAAAATGTGCGATAATAATAGTTACGTTGCTCATCCTAGAAAATTTTTTCTTTTCGCCATTCTGGCGCCTCTGTGGAAATCTCTTGCGTGTGAGTTCAAGAAACATTTCGGTTGGATGTTACGATATGCTATATCCTTATGTAGTCCTCCTCTGCTTATGCTTTGCCCTGGCTCCTAGGCCTAAACTAGCGGCGTTTTTTCTGCACTATTTCTACTATTGTTCTCAGGATTGTTGTACTACATAGATCACAGGTGATTTCATAGAAAACACTGGAATTTCCAAGGTAGAAAACCAGAGACCTCAGCTCAATATAAAAAAACGACAGGTCGCTGATTGCCGTAGCTTGTTGTTAAGGTGTATCCCGCACAGGGAATTTTCCGCAAAGATGGTGTCGAAAGCTCAGTAGCGACGACATCATCGTCTATTTAGGATTTCATCTCATCCGTCTCCCACAAACGTAGTCGTTATTAGCCATTATTAAGAGCACCCTTAGTACAATGATATCCACAAATTGTAGCCTAAAGATGACAACATGCAACCGAGCGGCGATTAGCGATTTTTTATTCATTTTGTTCCATTAACCTGCGTGGTACAGTGATAAGAGGCACTACTGACACCCGCACGGTCGAGCGATCGATCCCGACACGGGCTTACCAAGCCCTCCATGCCTTCGGGGTCGCGTAGATTGGTACCAGACTTGTTTGGGAATGTAAAGACACTGACGGCAGGCTCCGGCAAGTCATTGTATAGACCAATTACGCATTCACCATGCATCTACGATTCTGAATTGAACAAAAATCCGGCGGCGCGTCCTTCGGGGACTGATCAGTGCCGACGCCTTTCTCTTTACCTTTACCTTTTTCATTCCATCTTCTTTTTCATTCCAACCGGCATTGAGCCATCGTTGTCCAGTGGAAAAAATCCATCCGGGCGAGAATTAGAAGCTCGGAAATTGTTGCGGTGAGCGAGTGACTCTTGAATCCAGTGCGGCGGCAGTCCAAGTGGGAGATTGTGTATTGTTCAGCGGGCCCCACCACACTGTGGAAAAACTCCACCGTCCATCGGTACGCCTCATCAGATGCCCCGCAAAGTCTGCGCAAAGGATGTTGCCCCGAAAGGTGAACATTGCCGTTATCTGGTCGTTGTGCAATCAAAATGTCCGCTGCTGGTATGGGAAAATGCCTTTTACCTTTCCACCGGACGCCGCTACGATAAAACGGCGGTAGCGAGAGAAAATTTAGGAAAAGTGTATATGGAGGGATAGAGCTCGCGCTGCTGAGCTGGAAGATATACTTATTTTTGCAAACAAATCACTTTTAAGAAAGTTATTGAAAAACGGCGGTTTCGGCGGGCCGAAGCGCCGTTACCGCCGTTTTATCGATGCGGCGGGTCCGGTACTTTAGCTCCGCTTGAACTCCTTGCGGTCAATCCTTAGTGGCCTTCGACAGTACATCATGACAACCGGAAAATCGTATTGTCAAACGGTTGATACTACGAGACTCTGCCTAGAGGCCATGAAACACTGACAACAGAATCAGGACATATTCAACAGGAAGATAAAGTAATATGTCTTTTGTTTCAGACGAAATCAGAACCGAATGTAATACAATTGGTGGCTTCCATTCCTTGTCCACATGTCCGGTAATGGTTGTGCTTGCCTAATCTGCGTTTTGGCCTCAGTATTCACATATGCTTAGCAGCCAAAGATTCAAGCATTGTCGGTGACAGAAACCATGAACTCTTCCACCGGGTTGTTATGCCTTCGGTGGAAGAATTGCTCTGGAAGCGGCCCTGTGCGACAGATTCCTATTTATTCTGAGGGCATGACGTTGCATAATGCCCGAAGATTGTGGAAATCCCTTCAATCAAGCAAACACAACACGAGAAATAAGAAACGATCACGAAACGTCTTCCAATGTCATTCACACACGCCCACCCACGTCCAGTTCATCAGAATACGGAATCTAAGCGTCCGCTTCGCTACGAAATGCAATTGCTTCGATTGAGCTGCCGATCAATCAGTTTTTACGACGTGATTTTTCTATAGAGTGGTTGAATTCATTCAGACTTAATATCGGAGCTTTTTCACTGTCGCAAGGCATTTCTAGGCATGATTTGCTCCGAAGCTTGCTAAACTCTCCTCTTTTCATGTAACACTTTGCTAACAGCAACTGTTTTGGTACAAGATTCGTCTTCTTGCCGCCAGTGACTTTATGGTTCAATTCCTTACCATTGCCGCCGAATGGGTAGAAACATCACGAACATTTTTAAAGTGCAGTTTTTTGCTTGAGATTGTAAACAATCAAACTGTTTCGCCAAAGGCTCATACCCTACGACCGCAACAGAATTTTTCGTTAATGTTATGGACTTTTTGAGAAGTCGCGTCTATCCGCTGTTCTTTATTTATTTATTTATTTATTTATTTATTTATTTATTTATTTATTCACTTATTTATTTATTCACGATTACCCAATCGAAAAGACTCGAACAGAGAGAAATTTATATATCATGTGACTATTGGACACGAATCTTCGAGTCAAATCTCTGATTTAATAATATATTTTTCTAAGATTTTATCTGTGTTGTGTTCTCGGTTAGGTTTCTGGGCTGTTTTGTTTTGGAGTTTGGTTTTTTTATAGTGGTTTCTGTTTGTTTTTTTGGCGCGTCCTTAAGTAAGTAGTTAAGTAAGTAAATAAATAAATAAATAATTAAATAATTGAATAATTAAATATGCATGGCTCTAGCGTGGTGTTATTATCCAATGAGGTTGGTCAGTCGCATCGCAGACCGCGTCGCATGGACAGAGGCAGCATTGCGACAATTGAGGGACTTCATAGCAAAGTACATACAGACGGTAAACGTTTTGTATGCATCTGGAATGATTTCGAATATTTCTACTTGCATCAAAACTGACAACACATCAAACGTACGGAAAGCTTAACTACTCCAACTCTTTTGAGGTTATCTTCCGAATTCTGGTAAATCTTTGAAATGGGGGTGGGTAGGGAAGAGTATCTGTATACCTATTTACCTCTTCTCAGTGAACGTTCTTCAAGATTCATCCAGGGTTTTTAAACAGGATAGAAATGCTACCCTTGTCGCAGGAGAGAAACCTTTCGCCTAAATTTCTTCTCTACGCTGTTTTTGTTATCTTTTCAGTCGAACAACAATTTCGCTCCAGCCGTTTCGGAGGAAATTGACAGTTGGGCTATGACGGCGAGTCCTACTCCACAGTGGAACACATTGCCTTTTTTCTCCTCGGGTATCATCATTGATAACCGCTACCATCTCAATTGTGAGCATTTCCGGTGCACTGGTCTCTAGCCTTTTTGAGAAGATTCACCGATCTCTGAAGCACATCTCTCTTTGATTGCCGAAAATATTCTTCGTTCTGCGACGCGATTTCCCGAGTGAGACCGAGTTGTGGGCGGCTGATTGATGCTTTCAATTACTCTGAGAGTCATCGTAACTCCACGCCTGAGTAAAATCCAACCTTTGGTGGTTTAGGGATTTATTTTTGAAATGCTAAGTCAGTGATCATTTTCTACTCCCTGTAGGCCTTCCTCCCATCCAGTCAAAATGTGCAGTTATTTGCTTCGTGAAGTTCCAGACAGCTACAGCCTAACCTCTGCCATTCCAGAATTTTCCGAACACTCTTTTGTGTAGCTCGACCAGACTCTATTTTTAGAAGAATGATTGTTATATTTCTTCAGCTTCTTTAGAAAATGTTCCTCGCTATACCACTTCTCCGCAGGTCTCTTAAAGCATAAATAAAGGTAATGGTAAAGCTCTCAGCATTGCTCATTCCCTGAGGACGCGTCACACATTCGTTGTTCTCTCAGTATCGTGGAAGCATGATAAACGTCACTTTGGCCTATACAATGACTTGCGGGGGCAAGCTGCTATACCAAGTCAATGTTTTACCCTCCCGGAAGAGTCTGGTACCAATTCACCGACTCCAGAGGGATGGAAGGCTTGGTTGGTCCGGGCGAGGATCGATCGACCCAGCGGATGACGCGCCTCTTGCCACTGCACCACGCTCGCCCTGTCGAGTGGTAGAACAGAAGAAAATATTTCTAAATAAAATGCATCGGACAAGTCTGGTAGCAATTTACACGACCCCGGAGGGATGGACGGATTGATTAGATTGGGAGCAGATCGATCGCTCGACAGTGCGAGGGTCAGTCGAGCCTCTTATCACTGCACCATGCGCAAATATAAAAAATACAAGAATTTTTCAAAAAATAACAAAGTATGAAATATAAAAATAACAATCGCTTGTGTTAGAAGTCACTTTACTGCAGCCACAGCTTATCTGCGATCAATACACACGTTTAGTGGACACTTTTCTGAAAAACTTCGAGGTTTAACCTTTCCTCTTCGTTTCCACTCGTTTCATCAAACCATGCGTCACTAAGGTGCTGCCTTTTACCGGACCTACTTATAATATTTGAGCTTTTTCTTTTAAGTACAAAAGTACTCTCTCCGGAGACGATAATACATAGGAGCTCTTTATTTGCTCTACGATTTTCTCTTCAACAAATCGTGAAACACTCAAACAAACGAGATTTATTTTTCTTTTTTGACGGCTGCTCCCCGAACTGGGTGAAACCGCTCGTAACCCGAACCTGAACGTTTTTGACTGTGAGAAAAGGAACGACGAAAATGTTGCTAAAACCCGTCGTCAAACAATTAATCCGATGATGAAGGTGGATCGCCGCGAAAAAGCAAAAGAAAAACAAGGAAGTACAGAGGAGCGTAACAAATTGCCGTTTAGTTCCTATCATTAGGCGGACAATACACTAAGGAACTAAAAAATGAATTCCGATCCGCCTTTTCGCTATTATTCGCGTATTCAAAAAATAAAGAACACATCCTAAAATTGCTAAAATTGCTGTCAGCTCGAAATTTGGGAGATAATCGAAAACTTGGAGAAGTTAGCACCTTTTTTGAATGAATTTCATTATAACTCCTTAATGACAGCCAGTCCTACCAAAAATAAGGTCCGATTTCTCAACTGCCAGAAATAATGGTTAACGAAAAAGTAAAGGTGATGATCAGTCCCCTAAGGAAGCGCCATGCATTTATCTTTCAATCAGAATCGTAGAGGCATTGTGAGTGTGTATTTGGAATGTACAACGATTTGCAGGGGGTGGTGGGCAGTCGGCTATACCAAGTCAGTGTCTTTACCGTCCCAGACCAAGTTCCCAGTTCAAAGACTGGTACAAATTTACCCGATCCGGAGGGATGGACGGCTTGGTAATGACAACCAGCCAAAAATAAACAATAAAATATTGGGGTGATCCAAAGTTTGTGTGCATTCAGATTCAGATTTCCTTTATTCACACTCGAGAAGAACAGTTCAGTAATCAATTAGGGTATCACGATTACGCAAACTGATAGCGATCCATTAAAGAATCGTGCTAAACTATGCTATTCTTATTAGTCATTTATTTATTTTTCTAGAGTTGTAAGTAAAAGAAGTCAGAATCTGAAATGCAATCGAACTTTTGGGTCACCCTAATATTTGGAATGGCTGCTCTTGGAGCCACATTTTCACACGTCCTTTTTTACGTGCGCACTCGTTCAGGAATAGTATAGGAATTTGTTGTCTGTTTTGGCTGTGTCAGGTGAAAAATTTGGTAGCGAACCGTGAAATTCCGCGTTGGGCGGGTGATTCGGATGGCAGTTTTCATCGGACACTCCGTTACTGGCTTGTACGGTTGTAGTTTGCTGAAATTTAATCTGAACAGGCAGGTGTATTTATTTATTCCTATTTTTTCATATCTATGCAGTTTAGGCAGGATCGAGAAGGGCTAGTGGGTCTCGCGTTTCTTTTTGACAGATGAAGCTGTTACTACTGCTTGTACATACTTGTGTCTTCATGGGGCTAGTTGGATTAAAAAAATCCGTGAAAAAATCTTTTATCCTAGGTTGGCTTGAAGGTAATCTAGATAACAGATTAGGGCAACCGTATCTTAATTCTGAACGTTTCGACATCGAAAACCATAGGAGCTCTTTTCTACGAAATTTCTTTCCACAGCAAAAGTTTAAAAGTTCACAATTCCATGGATTGTACACAGTTCGTAAGAGATTGAACTATTAGGGTGTAAGTGGATTTGGTGACGTCAACGATAGGACAAAATTCTTCTATTATGTCATATGTTTGAAAGCGTTTTAAATCGTGGGAATCCGAAAATGAAAAAGAAAGATTTGAATCATTTTTCATATCATTTGTCGCCTATTTAATGCTGAAAAGGCTTCATATTCAGTCATTCGCACCACGTGCATTCATCGATGGGATATCGTTTGTGCTTCTCTTAGGAGTTTTCTTTAACGTTCTAAATTCACCTTCACACGGAAAATACGTGAAAGAATAATATAACATACGGCTTCTTTTCACTATAGGAATCAGCATTTGAAAAGCTGAAGGGAGAGGATTTAAAAGAACGCTGTTTCCAGTAGAACCTTAGTCGCTCTCCGTCACCAGCTTCTTCAGCAAAATTCTATTCTTGTTGTGATTTCATGAGAATCTTTAGCAGGAGTATCATCTGCTGTTACTGATAGTGATTCTTGATTCACAAACATCTAGGTTAGGTGTTAGCAAAGGTTTGTGGTCAGTAGTGCGAAAATCCGGTATCCGGTAACGAGAAGGGTAGAAACGAAAATATACTGGCAAACCAAAAGCCGATTCGTTGGCGTACCCTCGAAAATATCATAATCGTAGAACTTTTGGAAAGGATCCTATTACACGGAAGCCATAAATGATGAATCACTTCGAGAAGTTCTTATTTGCACTTCCGGACCTTCACCGCGAATTCCTGGCATTCCCGACGCCTGATCGCTGATCACTAAGCTGCTACAGCGTTTCGCACAGTAGTTTGACGCCACGAGAGGCCATCTTATCGTCCCTTTTCGAGTGTTTGAGGCGAGCGGCCGTTATGAAATGAGTTCGGCGAAGTTATTTACTGCTACGCTTCCAGGCATTTCAGGTATTCGCCGACGAGCGGCCAGATAATATTAGTTCAGTGCTGATAACGTCGAAACGTCTTTATAAGCCGACGACATCGAGCCGCTGCTAGCTGAACTGACTGACTCCATTCAATTCACCCACACCTGACAGAATTCCACCGAAAAGCACCCTACTTTCATCAACAATGACGAATCGACTACTACTCGTTCTACTTCTGGCTCTGACACTGATAGTGCTCGCACAATGTCTTCCAATAACACGTGAGTGACCTCATTTTATTTCATTTATTTAGCTTTATAAACAATAGATGGGCAAAATGAAATGAAAATAAACTTCACGGAAATTCATAAAACAGTATATTTTCCTGTTATTTTTAACCATTTCAATTCATCACTAGAGGATGTAGCCCTTGAATCCATGTGATTACGTGTGGAACAAATTGCGAGCTGCGGACGTTTATCACCTGCCAACCTAGCATTTTCATACCGTGCTCCTAAATTTGTCCTTTGTAAGCTCCATTTTTGTCTCACCAAATTGCGAGGCAGCAATTTGGTGGTACAAAAAAGGAGTCAATGACAAAAAAGAAGTCAATGGCGTCATCAGGATTGCAACTGTTGTTGCATCATCTACTGAAACATTATCTTGGATTTCTGGGGAGATTTGTTGAGACAGATACCAAACCCTAATCAGCAGTTCCTTTATAGAAATGTTCAGCAACTGAATGTATGGAGTGATATTTGGCAATTTATAGAGTTTCACCAGTAAAACGTGTTGATCCCACCCAATTTACTTTATAAATATACTTTACAAATGACGAATATTAATTCTGAAAAACCTGTTTTGTAAACTAAAACCCAGCATATCTTAGCTTCACACATCTGTGGCTCAAAAGTTAACTGAATATTCGATGAGATGGCTTGCCTTCGAAAGAAATCTCGGAACTCCACGGAAGTCCTCAGGTCCACTTCAACCAATACATAGGAACCGCAAAAGGAAACGTTTAAATATAATTTGTTCATCGAGGGAAAAATACCAAAAATAAATAAATAATAATAAAATAATAAATAAAACAATAAATAATTATATAATAAAAGTATATTAGGTTACCTATGGTCATACTTTTACTGCTTTTACTTAGTCATGCATAAGCTACTGAGTGCCTTCCCCGATGCCTAACCTTGCTTCAAGTAAGAACTGATAGTAAACTCTTGATGTACTCCTCATATGATAATTTCACGGCAGAATTGTCTTCTGCGGAAAAAATCATCAATCGATCGATCACGGAATTACATTTGGCAAAAGTCTATGTAAAACCAGATAATTTCTTCCACAAAACGATACCCTATCTACCGTCCATTGCTATATTCATCTGAGCTTATCTATACTCTTTCAGCGACTCGTCCACGGCGTGATTTGAAAGCGCTGGAACGCATCATGAGAGAGATGGTCGAGAGCGGTAATATGCTGAACAATCCGGGTATCCGTCCAGGCCGTTGAACATCACCTGGTCCATCTGTTCGATACCGTTCTGATGATGTCACGCATAATTCCATCCTTCGATCTCGTTGCTGAGGCCCACCGAAAGCCTCGCCTCATTCTTGTGTTCGCTACCAATGCCTTCGAATCGCTAAATAAAGCCGATTGCTTATCAAACTGTGTACGTGTGTGCGACGGGTCTCACATGAGCGCGCCTATTTCCGACTCATCAGAAGGTCACCGTATTTGTGCAAAACACAATATTGGGTCTAGGGTTACCAGATACCAGTCACAAGAATTAGGAGTTATCACTGGACAAAGCAGACGAAGTATACGATTGTGACCAGCAGAAACAAGGCTTTAAAAGGATAAGTTTCGAAATTGTAGGCATCACAGATGGAAGCACAGAGAACCCTTTCATCATGCTTAAATGTAAGTGTTGAATGGACGAGCCAAAATATTAACATATTTATGATATACTTATAATACAATAAGAAAATATATTTTCAGAACTAGTCTGTTAATTGCCGCTTTTTGTTTAGCGGTTTATAGAGAAGATCTAGTTGAATGACTTATCTATTTGGTACTACGTTGCGAATCTCCTAGCATCTTTCTTAAGCCCGGTCGGCTTAAGAAAGATGCTAGGAGAGTATATTATAGTATATTTACAAATATAAATATTGCAGTGTATACTATTAATCAAAGTCAGGGGTTTCGAGCCACTTTTTAGGTCCCTGAAAGCGACGAATAATTCGAAATTTTTATTTATTTATTTATTTATTTATTTAATTATTTATTATGTACACCACAAGGTGCGCCCAAACTGCAGTTGAATGGGTAATCAAGTCAGATCAATTGATAAAATGGTTAAAGTGGAGGAAACCACAAAAATTGAACAAGGTAAAACCTAAAATTGTCAGGACCTAAAACAAAATTGAAAAGAGCAAAGAGAAAAAAACCCGACTCACATCACGCTAATAAATTCATGTTCCACCTACTAATCTCGCTCCGCACAGATGCAACTAACCTTTTAATTACCTTCAACCTGAATCTTTGAATGCGATTGGTAAAAACCTTCCAAATCTCAAACGTTGCAGACCTACAGTAGCGGCCAAAAATCTGTTAACACTCGGCCGCGCAGAAATTTTCACCCTTCTTTGACCAGCCGCCCACGAAAGAGTTCGGAACTTTCGAGGAAGTTGTGCAGAGTTTCTTATAGAGCAAATCTCCCTCTATCATACTGTGTACAAAAATTTTCTAGATGTGCTGAATCTGAAGAAATATAGGAGGTTTTTTAAGACGTACATTTTTCTTCACTCAAAAAATTTTTTGGTGACTTGTAATTTTCCCGCAAACAGCTGTGAGAAAAAACTAAATAACATTCTAGGCAGCGCAAACAATTCTCTTTCATACGTCATATTCTGTTTTCAACTTTTCTACACAAATCCAAAATTACAGTCTTTTTAGTGAACTAGTTGGTATTACACCAATTTTGCGTTGAGGGAGCTGAATATTATAAGTATTGTGTTTCTCATGCCTTGTTGCCTTTATACAATAACTTTCAGCAGAATACCTCGGGAACGCAAGATGAAAGGAATTTTTGAACAATTTTCCAGCAGGCAGTGTGGTGCTAAATTATGGGTCCGCCCCAAATTTCCCTGATAGCTCACCAAGAGCACCCTTTCGAAGGCAAGAAATACAATCATCGTATTCCACATAACTTGCTACCATCACGGAAAGAATTTGAACAAGATATCTCGTCTCGTCGCAAGCCATGAATTTTTGAAAAATTTAAACTAGTGAAGTATTGCAAGACTAAAGGTCCGCTCAAAATTTAGTTGATAGTACACCAACAGCCGATCTCGAGGGTGGAAAAGAAAACCGTAGCATTCTACGTGTCAGATTACCCTCACGAAAAAATTTTGAGCAGGATATCTTGTTAGCCCAGTACGCCATAAATTTTCAAAAAAAAAAACAGCAAGTGGCGAGTATGACAGCTTATGGTAGCTTTCGCGAATCGCGGTCTATTGAATGGGAAACTTCGTAATCATTTTCTATTTTGCACATCGCTTGTCTGCGAACATCTTCTACAACTATTAGGTACACTACTGTTGAATTACCGGGGACATTTATCTCAAGCACTGTCAATCAGGTGTGAAAATTGGTCAGTCGTAGAGGTGCATGGCGCAATCCACACCAATGACGTGGCATAAGATCTGCTCCTGATGTGCTTTCGTATGACTTATAACCTATCTTTAGATCTCTATTATCAGTAAACTTATGGCTCTTCAAACAGTGAGCACATTTTTTGAGACACCCTGTAGTGTTGCATTTCTTCGTGAGTTTTCACTTTGAAATTGTCTGTAATTCTAGATTTGTAGAGAAGCGTTGAAAACAAAATATACCATTTGAAAGAGAATTGTTTGCTCTGCCCAGAAGTTTGATTAGTTTTTTCTCACAGCTGTTTGCAGAAAAATTACAAGTCACCAAAGTAAATTTTTGAGTGAGGAAAAATGTATGTCTCAAAAACCTCTTATATTTCTTTAGATTCAGCACTTCTAGAAATTGTTTGTACACTGTTTGAAAGAGGGAGAATCACTCTATTAGAAACTGTGCACAGCTTCCTCGAAAGTTCCGAACTCTTTCGTGGGCTGCTGGTCAAAGAAGGGTGAAAATTTCTGCGCGTGTATGTATTGATTATAGTCGTACTGATTGACTTTATATACAGAATATTCAAATTATTACAGATTGTAATAGGATTCCAAATGTGGTGCAAGGATTGAAACGTAAAGTCACCTCCATGTGTTATACCTTCGTGCCCCTGGTAATTAATTAAGTTTGCTCAGACTTCAGATTTGCGGGTTCTTCACGGCTCTTATTATTTTCAGACTTTTTTCGTATGGGGATGGTATTTTGAATCTTCCAGGAAGGTACCTTATCTACTTCCGCCGTCAGTTAGAGAAACAAGGTACTGTGATAGAAGCCTTTCCGAACATTTTTTTGTCTCTTAATCACCAATGCATGATATGGGAAAGTATTTTTATCATGCGTGCGTGACATCGAAGAGCAAATTTATCCAGAATAAGGGTTGTATGGTAATCACTGCCTGCAATACAGCCTGTGCTTCTATTCTAAGATACTAATGTGGTGAACTAAAAATTTTTTATTAGCGCAAAGATGTCGCAAGAAGGGTGGCCAGGTGCTAGAACTTTATGTTTGGCGAGTTTTCACAGCTGTAAAAAAATTCAAAGTGTCAAATGAATAACCGAGACTGGACAAATTTAAGTTGACGTTGGAGCAGCTCCATAAAACATCGGCCAGTTCGGAATTTTACTTCACAAGAGCACGATAGTATGTTGAATTTGAAGTCTTAGGAACAAGCACCAACACCGTCTTTCACCAACAAATGGACTTAGATATTTGAATTGAAGGGTCAGAGCCTTCTTGAAATCTGTGGTTTTAGTCCACTGTGCGTTCTCGCGTCATTAGTTATCCTGGCTTTCTCTGGTGAATCAGGTTACAAAGTCCAACTGTAGTACACGACAAGTAGGCGCCGACAAAAATATTCTGATAACATCTTAAGATAAAAATACTAAACTTCCACGTCGTTCTGGAGCGTAGTTGGTTTTCCCGATTTCAGAGTTCAAGACGCGGGTTCGAATCTGAGCTAGAGGTTTTTTGCGATCATCCATCATTACACCGTCCACTTTTGGTATACATTTTCGACTACTCCGAAAGAAAGTTGGTGGATAAAAATGAGAAATTTAGTGCTGAATCTAGGAACGATCAATACAATCCAATATAACTGAGTAAAGCTATATCATTTCGGTGTCAGAGGATTCTAAGCAGAACCCGTAGCTCTTTTTCAAAGTGTCTGAATTATAATTCGTTAAATGGATGATCTGCGGCAATGATCGCCTGAATCCGTGACCTGGGCTCGCACACCCTCTTCAAAAGAGCGCGGTCCAAATTTGTGATTGATGCTTCAATGGCCGATCGAAGAGATGTGACGTTAGTGTGCTCGTCTTGCTATCAACACTCTAAGTAACGCTCCAAACGTATTAGTCGATGGAGTTTCCGACTAATTCCAACTAATGGAGGCCAGAACTTCTTCAAAGGTGCTTGTTTCTGTCATCGCCAGACATCATCTGCCGCACCTTTGCGGTGTACGACTTATACCCCAACACTTCTTCCGCAATCGTACGCATTGACCGTTATGCCCACTTACAGAGTGGTATATAGAGAGGTAGTTAGATACGGGGCCCGCGTGGTAAGAGATGTTACTGCCACCCGCCCGGTCGAGTGATCGATCCCGGCTCGGGACAACCAAAACAACCATTCCTTCCCCCGGAGTTGGGTAAATTCATAGCAGACTTGTCTGGGAAGGGAAAGACACTGACTTGGTTCAGCGGGTGGCCCCGCAAGTCATTGTATAGGCCAAACACGCATTTATGAAGCCTCTATGTTCCCGAATGGAACTCGAATGTGGCGGACCGTCCTTCGAGGATTGATTAACGCCGACATTTTACCTCTACCTTAGTTAGGTAGGGAATTTCGTCAGCCACTAGAACCCTAGAATCAGTCCTGAGCACGTTCTTCAACAGTTGTTGTTCTTGCAACGCTTTCCCGCGAATGAGGTTTGGAATCTTCGGAGCGCTGTACCTCAAACAACATCATAAACTGTCGACCTAATTGAAGAATTAAATTATCTCAATCTTTGTATCTACAGCGCGGAAGCTTTCGATGACTGCGACTGCGGGTCCCAGGTTGTACTTTGGGCGCAGCATTTAGACGACTTCGAGGTTATACGCTAAGGGATGTTGATCTTCAATACTGTTAAGCGAGGAAAAACATCCACACAGCAACACATAAGACACCTTTTACATCAAAAATAAAAAAACATTTAAATTTAAAAAGCTTTGGCGATCCTTTTGAACCTGTGTATTTCATGAGGCGCATATGGCATGGTGGTCTTAAGAGACAGCACCCGCCCTACAGGTAATGTGCAACCTCGCACATCACTTCAGCTGCAATTTCTGCTAACTTTGCAAGAATTAGTATGCTGCTTGGGGCGGTACGGCGCTTGGGCGGACAGTTCAATGGTACCTAAGTTCCGAGCCACTTTTAGGCCTCTGAGGACGACGTTCATGTCGAAACGTTAGGCCATAATAAATTGATGCACCATACTAAGCTCGTTCGGCAAAGAGAACTTGTTAGGAAGCTAAACTTTGCCTTGCATGTGCAGGCTAGCCTTCGCCGAGGGCTTTTCGGTTCCATTTACAACCCGTTTCCGGTAGTTTGTGAACGTTCCTACCACGTGGTGTAAAGAATCTTTCTTGAAGATCAGATAGCACTCGCAGAGCAGCAGTTTTCTATGGGTTGTATGACCGTCTAGCAGCGTTATCTGTACGATAGCCCCTTCGGCCATATAAGTTTATTGCTGAAAGCAGACCGTCGGGCATCCTTTCATCTTTTTGAGGAATTCGGAGAAATTATGAAGATATAGTCAGGAGAGCTTCTTGTCGCAATTTGAAAAAGAAAATGATCACTCAAGTATGTATTATCGATTAGTCGTTTACAACAAATCTTGTTTTCCTCATCCGTCCGGATTGTAAATAGGTTTAAGACTTTGTTTCAGTCTATGGCGTTTTACGAGGACCTGATGCAAAGTACAGGGTTAAAAGGTTCAAAAAAATAAAAACGGGTACGAATACGCCATCAGATAAATTTCTGCCGTTTTTTCTGCTAATTTTGTCATTTGACTGTGGAATGTGGACATACCCAGTCAGTATGCAGCGATTTATCTTCGTACCTCGTTATCACGGTCATTATTCGAAGGAATTGCCGTCAAAAACTCATTATGGCCGGGTAATTTCTGTTAAAGATCTGTCGGCGCTGCATACCTGGTGATGCGAGACATTCTGCTGATAAGAACAAGTGGAGGAGTTCGTTGCGGTGGCGAGACGACCAAGAAAAGCCGCGAATGCCATTGTGTGACACGATAAACAACAGCCGACTCAGGCGCCGTTGATAGTGGACAGCAAAAACCACAATTCTCCAGAAGTCTCTGCTCATAACTGTTTTGACAGGAAGAGCGTTTTACAGCGACAAAAGCCAATATTGACTTCCGCATGGTCGAGTGATCGATTTATTTCTAGCGAGATTATTTTGCACTTTTTTTAACCATCATCATTGTCACATGTTACAACCTACTGTTGAAAAATCCGAGGTTCCATGATTTGAGAGATCTATTTTGAGTAGAATTGGTAACCTTCTTCAGTGCATTGGCGATTGTGATCATCGTCGATTCAGTGTCATATTTTGTTCGCTTTTCTGAGCTCTAGTTTTGCTACACCATTCAGTTACATTAAGAAATTTACGTAAAAATAAATAATTGTTCTAAACTAGCTTGGTAAGATCGAAGGTTTAATAATTGATGTACCTAAACCAGCTCCTACGTAACTCTAACGTAAAAGTGATGGAAGATTGAATGCGTCAGTGCGAACCCGATTAGGCAGTGGAAAAGCTTCATTTCTCCAGTAACACATTTCTACATTATATCCGGGTTATCCTAGGCTCTCATCCCTTATGGGTCAGGTAAATTGGTACCAGATTTTTCTGGGCTGGTATAGACAATGAATTGATATAGCTGCTGGCTCCCTTAAGTTACTGTATAGGTTGAATACGCTTTTATTTATTTATTTGTTTATTTACGTGAACAAGCCATGTGCAACGGTGATATGTTGAATAAAATGCGCTTTTCAATGCCGCTTTACAATGCCTCTTCTGAATGCAACACGAATGCTGTGAGGCGACTTGAGGACTGAACAAAGCCGACGTCTTTTCCTCCACATTTTTACCGGTCTGACGCTGATAGAAACTTCGATTTCAAATTGACTTCACTTCTTAAGGAAATGCATACTAATTCATCCCCTACCCGAAATGACTATTATTGAATAAGAATGTGAATTCCCTCAGCAATGGATAAATACCCATTCTGACTTCATTTCGACGATACTTCTATATCATCAGGCCTTGCTCTATTCCCTGACCTCGAGATCACTGAATCTATAGAAAAACATTCTAGAAAAAACGGGAGCAGAACCTGCATTCCAACACCACTACATTTATCATCGGTAACAAAAAAAAATAGTGATAGTGCAGGCCATAGTGTAGAATTAATTCGAGACCAACTCATCCATCAATGTTTCAGCGTCGTAATGTCTGCGGCAATCTGCAACGAATTCTTTTGATGTGGCAAAAGGAATGTGCAAGTCGTATTGGATTTTTTCTGGTTCTCTTTCGGCAAAAACAAACGGGGAAGTAATATGCGGTACGTGTTTCAAAAGTTCTACTTCAAAACGACCAGTAAGGTGCAGTTGTTGGCAAAAAATGAAGGTACGTATTCAGCTGTTTTCGTTGTTCATGTGCTACCATCCATTTACAGTAGCAGGCCACATTCAATCGGTCTCTCCACCTCTTATCTTTACGAGTTTCTATAGAAGTAATAAGCGTGCCATATTGGGCCGTATCTGCATTTCCATGACAGTGACGAAATAGATGACATTAGTATTGATCTCAACTGAAAGCTTGGGACAGTTTGTGTTTATGGCGCTGAAAAACGGCGTTGGAAACTTAGTTCCGACTAGTTGTCAATTTGTCAAAAAAATACCACATTTTGTTCGCTTTTCTGAGCCCTAGTTTTGCTACCCCATTCAGTCACAAACGGACGATTACAAAAGGACGATTGCAAACTGACTTCTTCACAAAAAGATCTTTAAAAACTGAAATACCAACTCATCCTCGACCCGAAATGCCTAGTTTTGAATGTTTTGAAAGAATTCACATGAAAATAATGATTGACATAAACTAGCTTGGTTGGATCGAAGAGTTAATAATTGATGCAGTTAAACCACACCTACGTAAAAGTGATGGAAGATTGAATGCGTCGGTGCAAATCCGATTAGGCAGTGAAAAACCTTCATTTCTCCAGTCACATATTTCTACATTCGCTCTGAACAGCGTTAGTACGCTAGTTGCTCTAGCTCCTCTGAGATAAGAAAATTTCCCATAAACTCCTCATAAAAAAGAGCGGAAGTTTCCCGGAACGAGCAGAGAACACTCAGCGCACCTCCGATTTGAGACCTTTACAGCGCGAAATAATCGGCATTGCCTCTTTCGTTACCGAGGGCAAGAAATGAAAACGTAACATTAGAATTCATTCTCAGTCCGATGTTGGTCATACATGAGTGATCCTAGTAGAATGATGTTCGTATCGACAATCGGCTCTAATAATAAGCTAGAACATGAGGTGCGCGATCACACAGTTAACGGAAAATCCGATCTCCGTTATGATCCATTGTGGTTGTGATTATTATCATGTGACCGCTAATCTCCGTTATGCTTGAATTTTAGTATATTGATTTTTTGTTCCAATTGAGAAAATTGCGGACACGGAAAACTCTATAACAATAACAGGCTCCGCAGAAGTCGCTTTTGTGTTACAAAATTACAAAGTTACAGAGTTATCGTGTTACAAAATTTTTCAAAGAACTTGGGCTATTATATGGGACCGAATTAACTGAGCCAGTTGGTTGGCGCCAAGGAAACCCAATTGAATTTCGACAATAATACTCTAGTTTGGAATTGTTTCCGATTTGATGAGTTTCCGAGATCTGCCTTTCATTTCATTTGTTTCGCTTTTTCAATCGAGCGTTCATGTGTGCCCTAAAAATGGCTCTCAGGATGAAGTAAAACTTTTGCTTTTCACTGATTCAGTTCTTTTTCATTCACTGATTCTCCACAAATAATTTCCGATCTCTTCGCCAATACTGAGAAGTTGTTCGCCGTGAAATCTGCAGCTGAAGACATCTCAAAATCGACAAACCAAAAAGAGGGGTGATGGAATAGCTGGAGACCCTGAGATAGCGAAACAAATGTTCAATTGATCTAGTACAAACGTTAAGAGTTCAGTTGTCAACGGAAAACAAACCGATGTACATTTTCAATCTGAAAGTACTAAGGCCCTTGTTACACATTCGCTCGCGATGAGCGTCCGTGACTTGCGAGCGGTGATCGTAACTCAGACGCTGCGGGCGCGACGCACGCACGCACGCGCCCGAAGCATACAGAGCAATGCGTGAGGTGATCGACCGACCCCCAACGAAAGGGTCCATCGCAGTGCAATGCGCAGCGACGAGAGCGTGGAAGGTTCGCGAGCGTGTGCATAATAGCCCGCGAGCGTCACCACGCCAGCGTCACCATGATAACTCGTACAAACTTGTCTGGCCCCACGGTGTCTGATGCTGAATGGACGAGTTACGCTGGGGGTGAGCGAACGTATAACAAGGGCCTAAGGAAATGTTAATGGTGTGTTGCGTGAGGCGTTCGCCTTATTAACCGGACTTCAGTCTCACATACTCGATGATGTTCTACTTCTCACCGCATTTTGTGTGTATCTTCCTTTGTCCCAGTTTTGAAAACTCCTCGCTATTCTCCTCTCAACCCGCAATCAGGAAAAAAAACGGTTGCTATTCTTCTTTCTACCTAAAATCAATAGCCTTCCATTTCGGGTCGAGAACTACAATGAAGCTGTCTGATAACAGTTGGCCCCAGTGTGTCTGCGGGTCGAGTGGTTCAGATATGTATGTCTGGTTTGCGTATTTCGTTGAGCACTTTTTTTGAAATACAAATTTAAATACCACGGAGGTTATAGTGTAGCTTCAATAGTACATCTAAAGTAGCTTATACAGTGTGTTATATATCAGTTTCGTAAATGGAAAGTGGAACAATCGAAACAGGAAGAGAAATGGAGAAGAAAAGTTATGAGTTCGCCTCTTAACCATATGCGGGCAAAAAGAAATGATGAAGAACACTCCTCGAAGCGCATCAGTAGGGGAAGGAGTGTGTGGTTGTGGGTTTATATACCGACGAGAAATGAAAAGAATGGGCTAGTTATGGGTTAAAGGAGGAGTCAAGGTAGATATAAAAGGGAATCAGAGGAAAAGGGGAAGAAAGAGAGGAGGACTTAGGTTAAGGGCTCATATTTATAAGTAGTTCACTAACCAGCGCTTTTATGTTTTTGTTATCCAAAAATTCATAGTATTTATACATAATGTATTCATTTTTTATAGGACTACAAGTAATGACTTTGTAAAGAATGTTGTTATGGACTCGAATGTCTTGACTCGTGAGCTGCATCGGGAAAGACACATAGTTGCTTACCCATTAGAGTTATTCGATATACGTAGTTGTGAAATTTATATTCAGGCCTAAAAATTGAACGCGGGATGTTCGCCTTGCCAGATCCTGTTTCCAACTAGTTTGCCGTAATATCGTTGGAACGAGCGAAAATTCAAACCCGACTAGATCAATAAGTCTACTATGCACACTCGGCCGCTTGTGTAAATGCAATTTCATTAGCTATTTTCTCTGTAATCAGACGGCTACTATGCTTGCTTGCGAAAGATTGTCCCATGAATTCACCATTTTTTGACCATGAAAAAATTCACACAAAAAATTCTATGGTTTATTAATGTCTTGAAACCAAAATTCATAGCCTATAAGAACAAGCTAATCATGCTCTATCAGAATATGATACTTCTGCAATAATGACGTCTGCGATACGATGTCGTCGTTGTTTTGCTACGATATCCTTACGTATGTTGCTTGTGTTTGTGAGGAAAAGAAGGGAATGTTACATTGAGCCGGGTGATTCTTCATTGCTTCACACTCAGCTGTCGTCACCTGCTGATGTTAGCGGGTGGGAGGGAAGTGTACGCATTGCACAAATGTCATCGTCGTCGGACACGAATCCATAGTCGATTCTAAGCAATTGCTCGAAAACATCGGTGATGTGCCAACAATCATCTGGATGCAGCTATAGCGCAACATAAAGGCGTCCATAAAGGTAAAGGTGTCAGCGTAGATCAGTCCCCGAAGGACGCACCGCCGCATTCGTGGTCAATTCAGAATCGTAGAGCCATGGTGAATGCATGTTTGGCCTATAAAATGACTTGCGGGGCATTCGAACACGAATGTTTCCGCTATACCGAAAATCGTTTTTTCAGGGACTTTATCTTCCCAGACGAGAATTCGAATATTCGATTTCGGTACCAATTTCGAATATTCATTCGACCCCGGAGGGATGTGATCAATTCAGAATCGTAGAAGCATGGTTAACCCGGTCTGGAATCGATCGCTTGACCGTGCGAGAGTCAGTAGCGCTTGTTACCACTGCACCATGCGGGTCCATACAGGAGTCCATACGTACATATATTGTCGGCAGTTGAATGGAGAAGATTTCTTTTTTTTACAACCAACTCTCAGGTTACTTTGTGTTTCCGCTGATTCTGAGAGGTCTCACAAGTTTTGTCAGTTTTGCGCTGCGAAAACGGTCATGTCATCCCTAAGTGCTGTGGATGAGAATCGCATTTGACTTGACATTTTGACAGCACAAATGTTATTCATTTATCAGAACGAGGTATGGAGGTGCACATCTGCTACGGTTAGCTCGTTATCTGACCGCTGTAATGTCGTTTTCGGACTTTATCGGCGACATCAGTATGTAGGATAAACATATTGTATCTATTACATTATATATTGCATTGAGATCTTCCATGATGGAAAGTTTGTCTCTCAGAATTGATGTTTTTAATTTATTCATTTTTGTACATTTGGATCGTTCTTACTATAGAAGGAACAAATAAATCTTGCAAAAAAAGATATAAAAAGACGAGGAATTATGCAGAAACGACATTGCTAGTGAGCACGATTAACAAGATACGAACGCGAGAATATCCCTTTGTTACTGCATATTTTTGACTGCGGATTCAGTTCTTTCTTTTTTCTGTTCTCGCGTTTTTTATAAATGTAACTGTTGCGGACATATTCCAGTCTTCCGTGGC
Source organism: Nippostrongylus brasiliensis (assembly GCA_030553155.1). NCBI lineage: Eukaryota > Metazoa > Nematoda > Chromadorea > Rhabditida > Heligmosomidae > Nippostrongylus > Nippostrongylus brasiliensis. Next base: position 34,337,786 of record CP130736.1, on the reverse strand, counting down.
CTCTTCAAACTTTAGTGCGTTGCTGCCGCAGTAATGATGAAGCATAGGGAGCGACGGCGCGCGCGGCAGCAGCAGCATCCGTTTTCAAATCTTTTTGTGAAAGCTACCCATATTGTCAAATAAGTACTAATTAGCTTTTAGACCAACGTCAGTCCAGTGGACAGCCGCACAGTGGCGCAGCTATTGCGGAAATACGCGCAACCCCCTTTTTACTGCTCTGCATTGGTTTACTGCGGCAGTAGAGTCTGAAGGAGCTTCAAGAGCGCAGCCTAAGGATACACATCTAACAGTGGGTCCCGGATGGATTCAACGGCAGGACAGAAAACAGTAGCATCAATTTCGTATACATATAGAACACATCGAAGTCATTGTTAGTGGTTTGCTGATTGTCAGGCGGTTCTTCGGTGACGTGAGTGTGCCAGTTTTCTTGACCTATTACGTGTTTCCTGTGTTCATGGACTATTTGTAGTGCTTCTACTGGGTCGAAGAACTTTGACTTTAACTTCAACTTTAACTTTATTGGGCGCATGTGTACACATACGTGGAAAATAGCGAGAAGAAACATAACCGGGCACAAATATGAACCTAATAAAACATCGACCTGGTCTGAGAAAATGGATGAAACGTTGAGTACAAAGTTAGTTGTAAACATTAACAAAACGGACATCAACAATATACACAGGAAAATTATTCTTATGATCATGGATGCCGCTGAAAACTGGAAGACACGCAGGGAGCGCGCGGTCGTCAATGGGTTAACAAAACGGACATCAGGAGCATAAAAAGAAAGGAAGGCTCGAACAACGCAAACCCTGAATCAACGTAATTGAAGGAGATTTTTATTTCTTCTAGATTCTAAACTTGGTAGGCGAAACGAACAAGAAGAGCCGTTTGCGGAGGAAAGTACCCAGGTAGCTACCGTTTCGAGTGGAGGATTCCAAAATTGCCACCGATCTTCCCGGGTCCTTCGCTTGCGTAGATCACCTTTCTTGTAATGCTGCTGCAGTGTTAATCCAACGGCCTCACTCAAGAATCTCTGCCAATAATCTCGTTCAGCGTTTGCCTTGATCACTTTTCTTTGTACTGTTGTTATGATCACTTTTTGTTGTACTGTTGTTATTTCGAAGCAGTTGTCAATATTTCGTGTTGTTACGTTTGTTCGATGGACGCATGGAAAGTTCGTATTATGAATGAATCTAGTGTTGTTGGCTGTAGTCGACATGCTTTCTTCTTTACGGGTCCGCTCAAGTAAATACCGCCGGAAGCGCGCCCAAAAAGTGTTTATGAGCAGCAGGTTTAATTACCCAAGTTTGAGCGTCGTCTCATTTCTTTGACCACATGAATGCAACTTTGTGAAAGTAACAAGAGAAGCATGTTGGTGCGCTTGGATTGCACCTTTTCGAGAGATATTAATCAGAAGGCGCATCTCGAATTGCCGACCATCTGTCACTGATATGGTCCAAGCTAAATGATTGCTGTACTTTACGTAAACATCTTTTCAACACATTATTGCCAATGTCGTTCACCGCTAGCATTCTTCAGCTGGTTTTTCACGTTTTTCTGTGTACATAGCGTATTTTAGTACGTTTTTTTTTTGAATCACTTATACTGACGGAACTTTGACATAATATGATATAAATAAAGTACACAATTTCAAGAAATAGTACATGTGACAAGTAGAATTAGTGAGAAATACCCTGTTTCACCTCTAAGCCCTATACAGGATATACTCAGTTGAATGAGGATATGAAAGGAAGAGTTTGAAGGTGATTATATAATGAGGTATAGGTGATAAACTTGTACTCCCGGAGGATCGTCAGTAGGGCAGCGAGTACAAGTGTGAGTACTAATTCTAGAGACCCTTCATATACCCGAAGAAGATCAGCTGATGGATTTATTTATTTATTTATGTACGTGAATTTAAGACCGACGTTAGCCAAAAAAACAAACAAAGAAAAACGATGATAGTAAACAGCAGGATACCAAGAGATGGGTCGGGATCATATAATGAACGGGAGAGAGGTCGAAGAGTACCTAATATGTCCCAACAGTTTTATAGATATATTTATTTTCATAAATACTTACAGTGACAGCGCCCTTGTGAGGAACGTATAGTGATTATATGTTTGACTCGTAACAAGTCCCGTCGGTCACTTATTGTTATTATGTTGTTGGTTCCTCGGATCTCTTTACAGGTTTTCTCTTTTTGCATCCGCCGAAAGAACTTGATCACATTGGAACGCGGACAATTTTTTCACAGATACGTTCCGTAAGACTGACGATTAACGATGACGAGCAACGAGTTGCCCTTTTGACGATGCCCTCCGGCATCGAGTGCTTACTGCGTGCCTGTTGGAGCTCATTCATCATTCGTTCTAGTATTCCCCACGCAATGCGCATCTCCACAGTCTTGACGCAAATGCCGCCGCCATCGCCACCGCTGTCGTTGTCTCCCCCGATCTCACTCCGTCGTCATTGTGTTGTTACATCGACGAAGATTAGAGGGGCACCCCCGCAGATAAGCCCTCTCTCCCTCGGCCGCATACACACATTTGCGGACGCAAAAATACACAAACAACATCGTCATCGGATATGTGAGACATCCGGCGAGCTAAAGTGAATAAAAGTTTATGAGCGACGAGACGAAGCAACACGGCATCTGCTTGTTTCTCGTGATTGATCACTTCAACAGTGCAACAGCTCAAGAGCTTGTTATTTAACAAACCAAGCGTATTCTTCCCAGTGACGCAGAACTTATAAAATATGATAAAAATGCTGCTAAAAATGCTAATGTTATAATACATTATTCGGCTAACGTTTCGGCGATGTCGCCTAGACTGTAGGCTTCTACTTCTACATCAAAGGGTGACCGGTGGTCTGTCTGGGCGACCGTCATTAAGGCACGCTTCTGATTGCTTCTTTAAACTTTTGTTTCCCGTGCTTCTGGACCTTAGAATAGTCTTCTGCAGTGAGGAATGGTGTTTAAGCGAGCAGCGCCTCAAATATTAGGTTGGTGCAAAAGTCTTGCAACACTTTTGCAACATTCTTCAAAATAACGGCAATTACTAAAACAAAATCTCAGCCAACGATATGATCACCATTCATATATATGACTCATCCCCATCTCTCGGGCAACTTCTCAGTTCCTCTCCGCCAGAACTCTAGGAGCTGTGACGAAAAAAATTGGCCGACCTCCATTTACAGTTCGTCTCGGTTGTCGAATTCCATATCTCGAAGGTGTTGCTCCAAGGACCTGAATAAGTGATAATTTGAAAGAACAAGGGCTGGAGAATAAGGTAGGTGCGATAGAACTTCCCAGCCGAAATCCTGAATTTTCTCACGTGTTGCTCTTGCGACATGAGGACGAGCGTTGTCATTCAAAAGGTAGACTTTTCCCTTTCAGGGCGTTTTTATCGCATGACGGGAAATTCTACCGCACCTATCGTACTCTCCTCACCTTGCTGCTTTTGATTATCACTTATTCAGGTCCTTAGAGCAACACCTTCGAGATATGGAATTCGACCACCGAGATGAACTGTAAATAGAGGTCGGCCAATTTTTTTTTCGTCACAGCTGCCGGAGTTCTGGAGGAGAGGAATTGAGAAGTTGCCCGAAAGATGGGGAAGAGTCATATATATGGATGGTGATTATATCGTTAACTGAGATTTCGTTTGAATAAATTGGTGTTGTTTTGTAAAGTGTTGCAAGACTTTTGCACCAACCTATTACATGTTCGACCTTCCAGGCTCCGACGAAGGCGACATCATCGAAACGTTAGCCGAATAAAGTCTCATAACAATCTCGGTGGTCGGCTCAACTATAAAGAATACTACGTATTCACAATGCCGAGATTTATCGAGAGTCGCACATGGAATACTATTACAAGCATGGAAGAGAAAAGGAAAGCATTCAAGAATAGAAGCTCTACGAACACTCAGATAAGGGTTAAAAATCTCCCAAGCATCGACAACTGCCATGAAACAGCACCCTTTTCCCTGAGAAGAACATAAATGTTTCGATAACTTGCAATCAAGCTCAATATGCTCTTGCAGAATAGCATTTCTATAGTATCGATATTAAAGAAGCTCTTTCTTGCTCACGAACGTAAGCGGCTTGTCGTTGTAAATACATAACATCAAATCAACCTCATATCCTTGACAATTCTCAGCCATTCTCAGCCAGTTCACATCATGCGAACAGCGCTAAGCTCATAGCACCTTCTCAGCTTTTCTGACTTTACACCCCTCGGGTGTTTCCGATAGCGAAATCCGATCCGGCTGTCGATTATTTCTTGAGCGGTCGAAGACCAGTTGTTTCCGAAAGCAAGCTGTTGCACTATGTTTGTTGTTCCACTTTGTAATCTAGAAGGTAATGTGTGTATTATGGCTACAGAGCAGAGAAGTGGAGATGGGAGGGGCATAAGGATGTGATGACCGAAAGTTCACCAGAAAACAGTTCGGGCTGGTGTTGGCGGATATTAGAAACTATATCTTTGGGACGTTCGTAGTTCCGTTAAAAAATTCTGTATAGAGCTGTATGGGCGAAGTCTGAAGTTTTGTGCAAAAGTGTATTCATATGTTGATTGAGCTTAGAGACGACGGATTCGATTGGTGTCTCGGTGTCACACATGAGCATCCACGAAGACCGATTTACCTCAAACTTGGGTAATTAAACCAAGAAATAAGTGCAAAAACACATGAGAATAGCGATAAACTGAGAGCTAACAACGAAAACAAGTAAGAGACAATGACGTGCTTCAGTAATATCCATGATTAACGAGATTCATAGGTGAGTAACACAACAGCGGTATTATCGAGGATGATGAGGAGTCGAAAGCACTGTATAACACAATGAAGGGATTAAAAAGGTTGATAGGGATTCTAAGAGGCCCACGAGGAAGTAACGAAGGTATCGAAGAGTCTAGGAAACTAATATACGACGAGTTAGTGAAGGTTGCGAGGATTCCACGAATTTAGAACACGAGCAATGATTAAAAGGGGAGCCACAACGATTTGAACCGATTGGCCTAAAAACGGTTCCTGGGATATCCTAAAGGATTATTATTATTAATCCTTTAAGACGCATGATCAAAGGGGGCGCGGATATGTATGGAGATCGGTTGCAGAACCGCGATAATTCACCCGCTTATTTGTTGGCTCAAGATGCATCAAGAATCGTTGTACGAACTCGGACTCGTCGAAAAGTGTAAAATTTCTGAACCACTTTTTAAGATTCTGATGCGCCATTCCGCTATGTGTTTATCAGCTTGTGAACGTGCCGCTGATGAAGGGTTTGTTCGTTTTTCCTAAACCTCACCCTTTCTGAAACCGATCGAAATTACCAATTTTTATCGCCTTCTCTCCGAGCGCGATGCTTGTCCGTCGCATCGACAACGAGCCACTTTACACTGAGCTGAAAAACACGGCTTTGAATCGAGAATCAATCATTGTCTTCAGCTCAAATTCATCAGTTGTTATAAGGATTTACTGCTTTTATACAAGCAGTACAGCTCAGAGTCGTGTGCTACATTGTGCACTTTATCTTCGTTAGAACGACTGCAATTAGTTCAGAGAACGTTGCGTTCAGATACAGCGCTGCTATTTTTCATTCGACTGCACCGATAACCTGAATACCGAGAATAATTCGTAAAAAAGGAATTGTGCAAAAAAAATGAGCCAGAGCCGACATATCGGGTAGCTGCAGGAGCAGCCGACTTTTCAAGTGCGACTTCTGTGAAAAGAAACGAATCTGAAAGACATGAGTACGGCGAAGGAGTGACAAAACTAAACCTTTTAGGTATTGTTCAAGTTCTCAAGAAGTTTTCATTTTTTTCAAAGGGTGGTCCATAGAAAACTTATAGAGCATAAAGGTGCGGCCACAACAACTTGGTAACGGAGTAGGCTGCTACTTCTTGGATTGCGAAACTGGCAGACAAGAAGGCTCAGGATCAAGAACGAGATATCACTTCTGTATCGTCTCTGTGTCTGTGTTCATACTGAACGGCAGCGTGGTGCAGCGAGCGTAGGCAATGGACGTAACAGTACTTTGGAAGGATAGAATCTTTCTCTCTCTAAAAAAGCGATAATAAAACTCGTCTCAGTAGCGTAGTGGTTAGCGCACGGCCCTGGTTAGGCGCGAGACGCGGGTTCGAATCCTGTCTGAGATGCGATTTTTGCGATGAACCTCACCACCATTGCAACATCACATTCTAGTCTTCAGGATCTTACCACCTCATGATGTGGTAAAAACCAATTTGTTTTTTCAAGAAGGGTAGGGCAGAAATTGTCACGTATGGGTCAAAGAGGAGGGACTTTGTGGGGCACTAAACACTGTACAGCCAATACTTTTATGTAGAACAGAAATTCCCATTCGTAGTCTGAACTGTGCAGCATAGAGGACAGCGAAGGGTTAAATAACAGAACAAGTAAATAAGGAAACAAATCAAGGTACCTGCAATTCGAGGGCGTTTGAATGAAGGTTAACAAGATTTTTGATGCTTTGTTGGTTTGAGGGGGGAGGTGCAGCGTGCTGGTCTGCAGAACGACGTCGACTCTGTTGGTTAACATGTTATCACTATCTTGTCTATCATTGTTTCATTGTGGTGGTGTGAAATGTCAATCGTGTAGAGTTTACATGTCAAACATGTCAGAACCGTTTGATCGTAAGTAACGGTAGATATGACTATGGAAACACGCTTGAGTCGACGCAATATCACGGACCAGCACTCTGCACTGGACTGGGAAGTATCGGTTTTACCATTCTGCGCTAGATTCTAGGGAGAGTTTACAACCGTACATTTGATATCATATCGTGTATTCTATTATAAAACAGATTCTGTCATCTGCTGCTCGCTTGGGGTTATAAGCCATGTGGACCGAGGTACTCGTCTGTCGCAGAATCTGTTTCCAATTAGTCGGAGCGCTATTGGATAACCAACGCGTTTCGGCAACGGAAAAGCCAGTCATCGACAGAAGAAAAACGACACGAAAGTGCTCGTCGAGATCGTCAAGGTGGCCCGCTCGTTAAATGAAATGTGCTGACTAATTCGTTGCTGGAACAAGTCAACCACCAGTGAGCCAATGGAGGGTTGTTCGTAGTGTTCCCGGTTAGCTTGAACACATAATTCCGAAGGTTCAATAATGTAACAATGTCATGTTTTTCCTCATCCAATTTACGTCAATTTGAGAAAGAAGCACACTACTTAATCATGCCATTAAGAGGCGTCATCAATATCTGGTACCGGATGGGTGAAAGAAAGTATGTTCTCCAGCTGCTTAGAAACACTCATAGTCAGTTTTTCAATTAGAAAACGTTGCACTTCGTAACGTTTTCAGAAAACGTTTCAGGCCCATCAAGAAACTCGAGCAAGTCTAAACGCTTTTCAGCCTTCATTCGTTCCATGTAACCTTGCTTTCTATAGAAAGTACTTTCGAAAGGGTCCAACAGTGGTACGAAAAGGAAATGGTGAAGAGATACGAATGGGAAAACCTGGCCCAGTGAGCTACAGTCTGGTCATTTTCACGCTAGAGCTCTACTTCTTCCTCCGTTAGGTCTGCTTATGCAGGTGGTAAGAAAGTCTTGAACCACTTTGCTCGAATAGATTCAGAACTTTCGACTCTGACTGGTATCCATGACCTAACATGCAGCAGTTGCTAGTCATTCACGAAGCATCACTGGGATAAGCACAAATAACCATGCCGTTTTCATTGACTTTACTCAGCATCTTCGAGCCATCATTTTTGACGGAGGCGGCAGTGGAGCGATGGTAACCGTTCGCAATATCAACGCTATGTTTGAAGGAGACACCACATCCTTCTACACATTCAAGCTCTGGGTATGTCGCTTTCTGCAAGAGACATCTTCCAAGACTCTCTGCTTAGCTCGACGAACAGCAGAATCCACGAATGATAGACCAATTGTTTGTAGTACTTTTACCTAGATGTTGATGTTGTGTTGTTACTTTTTTCTAGTGTTAGTTCTGAGTGTGTTCATGTTGTATTCATTTCCAACACCAGAAGATTCTGCCGTTCTTGAAGCTGTCAAAGCTGATCTATAAATATGCACCCGCACACAGTGAGACCAATATAACAAAAGAGCCACATTCCATTTTGCGTTCTTCAGAAAAACATCTTCGAAAGTGACAGTAGGGATTGAAAAAACAAGTTTACAAGAAAAACAGATACCGACAGCCGACGACGACGGTCCCCTAGAATTCATGCCCGAAACCCATGTGCTGTGAAATCGCATCCCTCATTTCGTTTCATCTATGCGCTGCTCGCTGCTCACCCAGTCGCTGCCATAGCTACCGTATCCCTTCCCTGAAGATCGATATAGGAAAATATGCTCTCAGTTTTAAGAACGCGGAGCGTGGGCGTCGCCGTAGGCGCCAATTGGACAACGACTTTGTGTCGGTGGCTCCCGACGGCCACGCCCCCTCTAGGCCACGCCCCTTATCCGAGAATCCGATCGGCTTCGACAGCTCATAGATAGCGAGAGCTCAGAGCTTCGCACACTTAATCCCTCTCTACCCACTACCCATACCCATAGCCAGTCATGTCGGACGTCGAAGACGAGCACATGGAGCAGGACGAGAATGACGTGCCAGAGGACGAAATTGACGAGGAGGTGATTGCGCTTTTATGGTGTTTCAGTTCCATTTTTGCTTCATTCTACAGAGGAATTCGTAATTTTTCGATTTCACGGTAGTTTTTTGTCTTTCCTGAAAGCTAGAGAAGAATGAAAAGCTTCTCGCTTGTTATTGAGGAGATCTACTTTCATTTGAGTGATCTCTCTTTTATGAGCGCTCCATTGCTAGAAAGAAATTCTATGAAATCAAAAAAACATCCGAACCGACTTATTTCATTAGTTCTCGTTTTTGTGAGCGGACTTGTACTCAATAATCTCTTTACGAACCATTCTTCAGAATTATTTTTCTTCTATTTTGCCTAAATCATCGTTACAACTATTCGCTTCTGGATCGATTAACACTTTCCTTTTCTCTGTCCAAGTAGCTTTCGACCAATCTTTTATCTTCAAAAGATCGGCAGAAATTGTTGCGTGGCTGATTTTTCACTATTATTTGAAATCATTTGAAATCAAAAAGAACATTTGAGGTGTGGTGGAATACTTCACGATCTTCATTCTTCCTTTGAGAACCATTCGAAGTGTTCTTACTATCCGCAGCCAAACCTACGAGCCCAGTAGTGGACGAGTAACGCTTTCAAAGTTCAAGCCCATCCGATGTCAGTGTTTTCGAATAACCTAGCATCTCCAAAAATTTGAAGTCATTCAACTAGTTCTCGTCTATAAACCGCTAAACAAAAAGCGGCAAATAGCAGAATAGCTTTCAAAGCCATTTTGAATGCGTATTGGCCTTATGAGCCTTCCCTTCTCAAAATCTGTACGATATCAAGTTAAGTAAGAGTGATGGAAAGCCAGTATGACCACGAGCGGAATAGATCCCCATACATAGCCCAGAGGACCAGCCGTTTTGTTGTCAAGGTTTTCAACTTTCCGAATTGCTCAACTTCCGATAAACCCGATCCCGAGGTGCTGCAAAGCTTATTTGTCCATGATCGAGGCTCCGTGAGCTTGAATAGTATGAAAATGGAGATCTTCAGAAATGGCAGCTCAAATTGTCCATGTTCCCTTCACCCTTCGTTTTTTTCAACACGCTTAGTCAGTTATTTGATTTTCGAGTGTCGGAATATCCCCTCTCCCTGAGCTGTATGAATGTTGTTGGTGGAGACAATGCTGTCGGACGGACAGCTCATTCGCGTCGGCGGCGCCGCTGCGTGGCGCTTTAAACTCGGACCGCAGCATCTCGAAACTGCTGTAATAATGTAACTACTACGAGCGCCAGAAGCTCCACGGACGATCGCTGATCGCCGTCGCGGCCGTCGAAACGGGGGATTTTACCGCACACACACGAAAATCGCGATGTAGGGGAGAATTTATTCAATTTACCAAGTTATCTCTTCCTGAAACCTCGGCATGATGTTATAAGTTTGGTATGCTCCGAACAGGTCGAAACGTTAGGCCATAAACAAATTTGGTGGTCCACCTGCTAACCTCGTTCGGCACAGCAGCATAGGAAACTTATTCAATCTATTTTCGACGAGGAAAAGCGCTAGTGACACCCGCTCGGTCGAGGGATCGACCCTCGATCGGGCATGTCATGCTTGTCTCAAGCAGTCTCCGCTCTACAGACATGATTTAAAGTGTCCCGTTATTCCCAGTAAAATGATGACATTCGGACATCGTTTAATCCGGTGTTGGTATAGTGATAATCACCGTGACTATTATATACCCCCGGTTAAGAATGGCTAAACGTTTAGCCATGGTCTAGTGAATACGTACACCTTTGGGTGCGCGCGATGAGTAGCACTACCGCACCAAGGCTAACCAAGTTTTCCCTTCCTCCGAGGTTGGGTAAATTGTTACCAGACTCGTCTGGGAACGTAAAGGCACTGACTTGACCAGTGGCTGCCTAGAATTTATTGTGTAGGTCAAATACGGATTCAGCATAGCTCTACGATTCTGAGTAAAAGACAAATGCGTGGCGCGTCTTCACGGCACATATCAACACCGGATCCGTTTACTTGTCCTTTTTCACCTTTACCTTTACGCAACAGCATGTCAACCGTAAGCCACACGCCTGAAAAAAAAGATAACATTGTCTGATGAGTTATTAACACGTAATGAGAACAGATTATTTCAGTTAGAACCAGCCGGCTGGTTCGTACATTATTGTGAAGACCACTTACCCATCCAATGGAAGACCTAAATGTATGTGGGGTCATTTTTTGTCGACTATACTTTTTTCTTGACTTTCAGCTCCATCCTTTCCAAATGGTACATTTTACGATCTCAACAAGGATCTCCTCAAAACGAGGAAACGTTTCGAAAATCCCTTTTTCTCTTAAGAATGTTTTGTATATTATGTATTCTGGAAACCATCAAATAGTTCCCATCTTCGAGCAAGCAGAGACTGGTCATCTAATGTTTCATCTTTTCCGTTTTTACGTATACGCTTAGACAGTGCGACATTAGTAATGCTAAGAGTATATTGAATTTTGCTGAACAGGAAGCAAGAAAAACCCTTTTTTGTTCTCTTTGGAAATCCTTACTCTTATTTCGAAAACCACTGATCTCTTGTTCACATTTGAGAGCTTCAATTGAATAGACACACATCCAGAGTTGAGCCTTTTGAAATGAATAGTTTGAATAGATTATTGAAATAGGTTAAAAAACAGCTTCATAGAACTTGATCGAGCAATGATTTGCATGCTATTATGAATCAATAATTCGTAACGTTTAATGGATGATTTTCAATAAAGTGTTAATGAGGTCAGAACAGGTGTAGCTTGCCTCGGATGGCTTTGTTTTGAGTGTCATCACACCCGACACCTGTTGAATAAGAGTTTAATTTAGGAGCCACAGAAGGAGGACGAGCACCTGACACCTCGCTCCACTGGACCACCTGGATCCGCTCTGAAAAGCCCAACACCTGGCCGAACCGCCGGTTTCAGTGTGCCACAGACTGTGCTGCGAAAGTGAGTTGGACACATAGTGAGACCCAAAGTGTTGTTGAATTCACAAACTTTCCGTTTTACTTCGAATGTTTCGGAAAAACTCACGATAAACTACTAGATTCCCCAACTTGAATTAGAATCTTCGCTATACGCTACTTTTCGTTCCAAAAACTTATTTTCATCAACACCTTTAATCACCGACCCTTTCCCAAGCTTGATAGTCTTGGACTTTTATCGACCATCGCCAAAGGGTCACAATTTCAATGAAGAACTGGGAACCAAGAACAATCCACCTCCGCAGCTTTACCTCACCCAGATTCCGCTCGTTATTGTTTGTAAACAGCATATCCGTTTCCTGGAAGAAGGGCTCTGTTGAATTCTTCCCATTTTGCATCATTGGCACTTTTAAGTATTTCCCGTAATTAAACTCAGCAGTTTGTCTCGAATTCAAGATTTTTATGCATATAGAAAATGTGGACAGACGTTTTCGAAAGTTCGATAGAGCTTGAGTTCCGAGTCGTTTTAACGATATAAGGTATTTGTTATATTTCTACCGACAACCTGCACTCGTCAGATACATACGTGATACCAGATTCAATTCCACTACCGCCAGAGTTGCCCTTGATTTGCGTTCATTTGAGTTACCGACGAAAAGCACAGCATTCGCCAGCTCCTTTGATATGTGATCCCACGGCTTTGGAGAATTCCAATTAACTGGTAATTGCTTACTAAATAATATTAGGTTGGTGCAAAAGTTCTCGGACATTTGCGGCTTCTTGAATTAAGAAAGGTTTTCCAGGCCAATTTCGGCTCCACTTAAAAATGTTATAGAGAACAGAAGACCATTGGTATTAACGGTGCCTACATATGTACTTCAAATGACTCCTTGCTATTGTTCAAATATTACAAAACAAACTGTTTTGTATCACAATTATCCGAGAACTTTTGCACCAACCTAATATTAGTAATAGTATCGTTAGCTAGTGATCAGGGAGAGCTGCGAATTGTTTGTTTTACATCTGCTTGTTTTTTAGAAATATGAAAATGTAGAGGTGTGGTTTCAATTTGCTCATTTCAGGCAACAGCAGTACTCAGCCGGTAAACCATCCAAGCATGACAAGAACAAGCTCATGCGCTCCGAGGGAATCATTCCCATCCAGGCCGGATCGAACAAATATGCCTCGCAGAAAGGAATGACTGGTAAGTGGCTTCCAGAAACTCCAAGCATTCCAAAAATCGAAAAAAATCAAAATGACAAACGATGTTAAATCATTCTGTGCCAGACGAGGTTAAGTCAGAATATCAGATCCACCTTACTAACTTCGTCTGGCACAATAATAAAATACAAACTTTTTGCCTTCCCTCACAAAACTCTTTCTCTGTTTTCTTTTTTCGGCTGCTGTGTAGCTACTGAATGAACGTTGTTCTCTACGAATAACAAATTGATGGATAGAAACAGCAAGACAGGCTGAGAAGAAAAAAAAAACAATCATCCAGCTTGCTGTTTCTGTCCAACATCACGACGCTGTGCAGTTCCGCGAATAGGTGGTAGCTAATCGTGGACTGGACGAGTGGAATGCGTCGCAACAACTGTTCCGTAGGCTCAAGCCGTCAGAAACAGACAGACAGCGATAGCGAGAGTGATGAAAAAGTGTAGTTACCATGCTGTTCGCAATTGTCTCGGCAGCAATTGTTGTGGAAAATGGCTCTTTTGCCGTAAAGAAATTAAGGTAAAAAGGACAAGATGTGCTTGCGAACGGCACAATTTCCTGGAAATGAGTCGTTTCTTCGATCCGTAAGCTTGAAGATTTCGAACTGAGGAGGCTCTCTCGACGACCCATCATAAACCTAATCACGCTCAGGTGTTTAACCGTGTAAAGTGCGTATTTTTCAAATGGCGTTTACTAGCCAAACTGAACGTGAGGGCAAGAAAATTTTCCAATGAATTCTCCAAGTTCTCTCTTCTTGAAACTTGTTAAATTTGGTCCACCTACTAATCCTATTCGGTACAGCAGCATACGAAACTTTCAAAAAAATGTTTTTCCATCTTTATTGTACTGAACACTATCTTGTCTTTTGGAATTCGATTTTACTTTCGAAAGTTCAGGTAAAATAAACTCGTTGTTCAGTAGGTATTCACGAAAATGGGTATTTGAATTGATAGTGAAAAATCTTATTGAAAAATCCAATCAATTGAAAAATACGTCTGGTTATTCAATTAGGAACTTTTCCAGGCATGGATTTTCTTAGCTTTATTTTCTTATGAAAAACGGAATTGGTAGAAAAATAGTCGATACCTGTTAAAAGACCAACATTCCGTGACAAAAAGCGCGACGACTTTTGTTCTGTTATCGAAACCGCTCGTTTGTCAGCTTCATCCTTTTATCTTAATCTGAAGAAAAGTTTGTGTTCCAGCTTAAGAGCCGAACTCGAACTCATCCGTTTCAACGAAATATTCAGAAACGAGGATAATGTCTCATCATTGTTGTATTTTCCTCTAGATTGTATCAGTTGAAATTTTTCCTGAAAACACGTGGAGTGCATGGCGCATACTGCCAACAAAAAGAACGATGTACAAAAAGTTTTCGATTCACCAGTTGTGTTCATTTTTTATTCTGAAGAGTTAAATGTCTTACTTCCTCCTATGCCTTCAAAATGGCACAAATAAATACGGCATTTCATAGGTATTGCGTAATTTGAAGAAATTTCCGTGACAATTATGGTAACGGATCTAATTTCCTGACGTCCCGACAAAGGACTTTGAACTAAGCCTGTTTGTCACCGAAGCGCCTCTATCTTAATCCTATTATCACAAAGAGACACAGCACTACGGGCCAAAGGGCGCCCCGTGAATTTGTAGCTTGATACCATTTCGTGGAACTTCGCACACCAATCCCAAGAGAATTCTGGAGGGATTGGGGGAAATTTTTCTTCGAACCAGTATTTTCGCATCCCTACATAAGCGTAAAAGGAAGGACATATGGACAAGTTTGATTGGAAAACTCCCAATCTATCCGTTTCGAAAATCTCGTGAAGAAAGGAAGAAAAAAGCCCTATAAATCAAATCTAACGGAATAAAATTTTTAAATAATCCGTGAAAATTGTCCTTTATTGAAAGTATAACAATGAGATTCACTGTTCACAGCTTCGAAACCATTTGATGAACTGGTTGGAGCTTAAGAAAGTCTGAGGTTCTGGGTAAAAATCAAAAATCTTCCTGAAAATTTCTAGAAATCAACTTGCGCGGCTTCGTAAAAATTGGAGAAATACACGAATAAGTACGTTTTTGAAAGGGTAAATCTTCTCAAAGACTGACTGCAAGTTGTTTTCCTGGTCTAAACTAGTTGACGAGATTAAAATTTGACAAACCGAATCAAATCAGATACTGGATTGACAAAAAGTGAGAAGAACTAGGCGACAATAAAAAACTTACTATTACACTGCTTGGAGAATGTTTCCCCATTTTTCATTTCCCGAGATGTCTGATGACAGCTATGTACCTGTTGGCTTACTCAGATCTAAAGCTACTGTTTATGAAGCTAAATTCCGCTATTTTCCAGGTTGACAGCTATGTACCTGTTGGCTTACTCAGATCTAAAGCTACTGTTTATGAAGCTAAATTCCGCTATTTTCCAGGTTTTGGTGTACCTCGTGACGTTATCGACAAGATCAAGTCCGACAATCTTGCCGAGATCACCGACGAGAAGAAGATCGAAGCCCTGAAAGCCTCGACATGGCTCCAGTCCGGTACTAACAAATTTGCCTCTCAGAAGGGACAGACTGGTGAGTTTTTTCTGTCATAAGCGGAATTATTAATTTCTTTGCGTGAGAACTAATGAATTTGGTTTAGGCTTCGGTTCACCTCGTGATGTCAACTACAAGACGAAGGGTACCGGTGGTGCCAGCGAGGTCCCAGAGGAGAAGGTGAGGCTAATTTATCGATCTTAAGCGAGACAGCCTCGGGGAACAACATATAAACGGAAAATTGTGACCTATAAACCGATTACGACTTTGTGATAGCCTCGTCAAGTGCTGTTCTTAGTGAGCGGAGCTTTCGATAAAGCGGCAGAACCACGAAAGAATATAACGGATGTGAAAAAACAGAAAATGACGCTCTGCATCCAGAAATAACTCATAACAGAAGAACAGAAGAAGATAATCACCGAAAAGGCCCAGACTTCTGCTTAGTTCCATATGAAAACTGCCGAAATTTCAGGCCCGCGCCTCCGACGGTATTGTGCCACTTCAGTCCGGTACCAACAAACTTGCCTCACAGGCCGGCATGACCGGTATTGGTATGCCCCGTATCGTCGACGGTGAGCCTTCTATTTTTCTTCTTATCTAGTCGAAAAGAGAAGGTAAAGCTGAAGGTCTTCTCGTTGTTAAGTCCCTTAGAGGCGCGCCGACCCATTCATGTTCAGTTCAGAATCGTTAAGGCATGGTGAAGGCATTTTGGGTTTTTACAATGACCTGAGGCGCCTGCCGTTTACCAATTCAGTACCTTTACCTTCCCACCCAAGTCTGCTACCAATTTACCCGGCTCCGGAGGGGAGGAGGTCCTGATAGCCCGGGGATCGATCACTCAATCATGTGGGTGTCAGCAGCGGCCCTTAATACAAAGGTATGGGCAAAGCGCTTGCGTGGAATACCTAAGGTTGCGCCATGCATATGGATCTTGATTCTTTTCGCCGATGATAAAACTTTGCTTCGATCTCTCCAAGAAAACCCGGTGCAAATTACTATGCTGGTGTAGAATGTGTCCTTGGCTTCGGGTCTCTACAGAGGTTCAGAAAAAATCAGCATTTTTAGTATAGAGAAAGCTTTCAATACAATCAATAATCGTCTTTGCTCCAATCAGAAGGGCTTGTTCAAAATACAAAAAAATAAAATATATATTTAATATAAATATGTGTTTTGCTTAAAATATGTTTTAGTACGCAAGGCCGAGGAGCAGGACCGTGAATCACAGGGTTTCATCCATCTGCAAATGGGAACCAACCGATTCGCCAACCAGTCCGGTATGACCGGCTTCGGAATGCCCCGCCACAACATCACCAAGTTTGTCTTTTCTCGACAACTTTCGACAATATTTCGTGATTTTTTCAACCAGCATCCATTAATTCAATTTAATTTATTTACAATATGATTCATAAGTCTTTTTCTCTGAGCGAATGCTGTTTTCTCCTAGGTACAAGGATGAGGTTCGCGGTGAGATGCCTCACGACGAAGGAACCACCTCAAGACAGACTTCCGGATGGAGAGAGGGTCAGTTAAATTTTACGAATTGTACTCTAGATACCCATGGGTCTAGAAGAGTTCTCACAAAATAACAGTGTGGTTGGATCAAAACTTGCCTCTTCCAGGAGCATCGCAGGCTGGAATGACTGGATTCGGTGCGTTCCGTAACAACACCGTCGCCATGCTCCAGGCTCAGGAACAACGCTCACAAGTTTGTCTTTCGTGTTGTTAATAAAAGAGGGATTCAAAAGCGGCAAAATCTTCCAGGGTATGATTCCATATCAAATGGGTGTGAACTTCCTCGAGTCACAGGCCGGTAAGACCGGATTCGGAATGCCTAGACAAGTGAGTTGAAGCGAATTCATATTCGGCAGCAAATTGCCGCCGTTGGGCAGATGTGGCATTGTCCGAATTTTCGTTGATAGCCAATTCGCTCTCGGTGCGAAGCTAATTATCATCTCAAGACGTACCAAAATTTAATCGGTAACGATCTCTTCACGCCGCTTTCTCTGCGTCTCTGCACACCGCACGGCTTTGCTGTCGAGTATGAAAGTCTCTTTGGGGTAATGGTCTACAATATAATCGGAGCAAAATATTCTCTGTTGCTCAGGTATTCACCTCCTTCATCGACGACACTCACGAGGACCTTCCCGCTGATATGGCTCGCAGACCCGAGGTGCCGTTCTGGACAGGACAGGATGAGTCGAGACATGCTAACCAGGTTAGTACCTACCAATGACCTCATACGATTCATCGATAAAACGGCAATCGATAATCGATCTTATACAACAATCGATATCTTTCAGACCGGTATGGGCGCTTTCGGTACACCGCGTGATGTACGTGGTGAATACGTACGACGCATGTGGTGATTGTGACGACGTTCGTGCCGACGAGAATCTTCTGAACAGTCATCGATCCCAATAGTCAGCTACAAAAGTCATAGCTACCGTACCCCCATATGTGGAACATGTTACATGCGTTACCGTATTCGTCTTATTCTATACTATAATGAGAAGTGCACACACACAGACACAAACTCAGACACACACACACAAAGTTCGAAACCAAACGCACATCATCTGCCGAAAGGAAGCTTGCCTTCTTTAATCGAGTGCTTACCCTCTGGCCTTCGTCATTACCACATGTTTATATTTGAGAATTTAATGAATTTGTCAATTATTGGTTTTGTATTTTGCAATGGACTTTGAAAACTTTCAAAAGTTCGGAAACAGTATCTGAAAGACGAGAAAAGAACTAAGAAATAAACCAGAAATTCAGCTCGGAGAAAAATCTTCCGCCGGTGCTCGTGCCTGCTTCTAGAGCAATTTACCAGCCTCTAACTCTCCTCCAAGTACAGTTCCCGTGCCTATTCATCATATCCCTTCGTTCATTTTCTCCCATTCCTTATAGAGTGAGCCTCCCCTTTTCGTGCAGCACCCACGCCCTTAAAGTCGACACTATCATTCTACCCATCGTTTTCAATTTCCTACCTTGGCCGTAGTTTTGAGGAAAAAAAGTGCATCATTCTGTTGCAAAGCAAGCAAAAATCTGGAGCTATTGGAATGAAATGAAATAGAGTTGGAGCTACAGTTATTAATCAAACTCATCCAAATAGGAGAGAACGAAGACGGTTAGTAGATAAAAGTTATCAGTTAAGTATACTTAACATAGTATGACTGAAGAGAAATAGAACCCTGTTTCACCATTTCGCCCTAAGCAGGATAGGCAAAAATGGATAATATAATATGGTTAAGTAACCGACAAGAAACTATAAACGAAAGTGATCCATGCAGCGGATTTTTCGTTCGTGCAGGAACACTTCATGATACCTTAAAAAACGATTTAAAACAAAAAAATGAAAGCGAAAAACAATAAAATATCGAAAACGATGTATAAACGCATACGTACGATGAATTGAGTACTCACAAATGTCTCTTTTTCGCCTACTGTATATTTAACGCTTCGGCTTGACTTTTTTCGTGGATTTTTCAAGCAACAACTCCGCCATCTCACTACAGGGATAACAGATATTTTTTGCTTTACGCTGTAAAGCAGTCGGGCTCGACCTCGTCACTGACACTGATCCTCAGCGAGAATGAGAAACAGCTAGACGATCATTTGTGATGTTTCACATTGAGCTGTGTCTGCCACAATAGGACAATTTCCCTCAAACAACGTAATAATTCACAACATAAAAGGTAAAAGTAAAGGTTAAGTTAAAGAGGTCAACGTTGATACGTTCTCTAAGGACGTGCGGCGGCACTGTTGTTCCAATCAGAATCGTGGTGGCATAGTTAATACCACTTGTAGTGCGTGGTGCAGTGGTAAGAGGCGCCACTGACACACGCACGGTCGAGCGATCGATTACCGCCCGTGCTATCCAAGCCTTCCTTCCCTCCTGATTGGTAAATTGGTACCAGATTTTTCTGGGAAGGTAAGAAACACCGACTTTCTATAGCGGTTGGCCTGCGCAAGTCATTGTACTGGTCAAGTGGGCATTCATCAAGCGTCCACGATTCTGAATTGAACGCGAATGCGACGGCTCGTCCTTCGGGGACTGATCAACGCCGACATTTTTACCTTTACCCCTCTACAATGACTTGTGGGGGCCAGGCGCTATACAGAGCCAGCCAGTGTCTTTTCCGTTCCAGCCAAGCCTGGTAGCAATTTACCCATCTCCGGAGAGATGGAATGATTGGTTAGCGAGGGTAGATCGCTGCGGTTTGTCAATAGCTCCTCTAAGCACTGCACCACAAACACCACTCGAAATCTCGAAATAATTTCCAGGAATGACGTGACTGATAAAAACATTCTTTGTTCTTTCACAAATTCTTTCTTCTTGAAACCTCGGCATGATGTTAAACTTTTCGAATGCTTCTGTGTCAGACGAGGTTAGTATGGTGGATCAAAATTTATTATGGCCCGACGTTTCGATCCCTTCGTCGGCTTCAGAGGCCTGTGCCTAGAAATTTCTTAACCATGTAGAACTACCCGCCCAAACGTCTCATCCTCCTTAGCATTTTTGACGAACACGCAAAAATCTCCCCATGAAACCGCAAAAACCAAAGAAATCAACGACTTACCCGTGATCCACCGCTAGAGCGTTGCCGACGTGGCAACCTGCTCTTTGTTCAGACATCATCTCTGGCATTGTGAAGTCGAAAGTAGCCATTTCTTCAATCTCTTTCTAGAACAGCCCCCTATTAACAGACAAGGATCGTTAGGAGGGTTTCTAAACGATTAGTGAAATAAAAAATTACAACAGCAAGTTAGACCAAAGAAGAAACAGCGTGAATGGAACTTCGAGGTATTTATCTTCGCATAGAAGGAAGTTAACGGTTATCATTCCTATCGGTGTTATTGCAAGCATGCGTGTTGCTGTGGTAAGAGGCGCACCTTCGATCGATAGATCGTCGCCCAGGTAAACGAAACCCTCCATCCCTCCGGCGTCGGGTAAATTGGTACCAGATTTGTCTGGGAAGGTAACGACATCGATTTGAACAACTTAATTTATCTTCAGCCACGAATTCACAGTCTTTACCTCCCCAGATAGATTTTGCTCCAATGCGCACGACCCGGAAGGATGGAAAGCTAAGGAACCATCGCACGACCGAATCAGTAATAGAACGCGTCAAAACATGACAACATGGCAAGAGTGCGCTTGTTGACGCGGCTGGCATTCAAATTTCTACCGTAACCGTAGCCACCTGCGCATCACACTGCGTGCGCGTCTGGCAGATCGATGGATCGCCATAAGAGAGCCAAGAACGGGCGAAAATGTAGCTGTTACTATTTTTCACTTTCTTTACTACTATTTATTTCTTATTACTTATTATTCATTGATTTTATCATTTATTATTTATGTATTTATTATTTACTCAATTTCTTTCTGTTTTACCAGTACCAGCAAATATGTATATGCGATCGAGAGGTTCGAACTTTTTTCTCCCCTTTATCGAAAGCGACAACTTTTTTCGGCTTAACAACCACTGCAAACGATGCAACGCGTGTCCGTACGCATTTTTTTGCGATTGTCAGTACGATGCAATGTCTGGCGCATGTTCATGTCGTCCTACTAAATATATCAACAAGCTGGGCTTCTGAGAGACGATTTGGCGCCAGACGAAGATGTTTCTATTGGTGAGGAAGTTGGAATGACTGCGTCTCCGACGAACTCAACAGTTCCTTCGTACATACCACAATTCGACGTCGCCGTGAACTGTGAAGCGCCAAACAGTGTCGATCGCCAAAAATAGCTTTTCGACGAATTACTTACGGTTGCAAACTTTTTCATTTCCTAGAAGCACATTTCTCATTATTTATGTTATATATTATTATCTATACTACTTCTCTTTATATTTATTCTATTTCTCTCTCAGTATTGGTCCAGCGTTGTGGTGAATCTTTTCAATGTATGTATGTGAGGAAACCAGTGACCAAGGCTTGGATACCCTGCAGCACATTGCTGAATGTATGAAGATGCTGTACGCGGAAGTGTTGGCGAAAGACTAGGAAATAAGTGCGCAGAGGAATGAAAAACGCCTTATACGACGATCGGGTCTCTCCGCAGTGGGCCGTCTCCCAAAACACACTCCAATTCGGCTAAAAAGGGTAGGCTACAGACATGCAAGTCAATTCATGAAACTTTTCACGGCTACATGTTTTACAAGTTCGCTTTCAGCGGTCCACTGTGGCTAAACAAAGACAGGAACCTAGTCAGAGAAAAGAATTGCTCATGTGCGCATTAGACGATTTACAATGCTGCGTTATTTGTTACCGAAGAATCCCACGAACAAACAATGATGTTGATAACTGGGTTAAATGCACGTATTAATTTCTCTGGGCGCAAGCTGGTGCAGCGGTTGGTTCACCCTGTACGTACGGTGGAGGCATATACAAGAATGCCAAAATTGGCAACGAAATGTAGGTAAAAAGTAAGACATCATAGGTATCCTACTATATAATAAGCGAGACCCAGCCTTTGTATGTATGTTTGTTTGTTACACGTTCATTTTTCAAATGATTGGTGGTGGTCGCGGTTGATGGTGCTTTATCACTGCTTATCACTGAAATCATTTTGAATATCACATTCTGTGATAACACACGTACACTTACCTACGAGGTCAGTCTTATTTCATTTGAGATGGTTATCCAGGTTAGTTGTTCTATTCTGCTCACGTATTTCAGCTGTCCTTGGGAGTTTCGCATGTTAAAACTCACTTTTTTCAGTGCTCTTAAAGGATTTTTCCCAGGCTTTCTGTTCAGAGCCGATTTTTTCTGTTATTCATCTTTCTCTGCCAATTGTCAACTGACAGCCGTCTCCTAGCAGGTTTGTTGTTGAACACTGAGCATGCCTTACTGAAGACCTTTTGTCTTCTCGCTCTTCTGCTACTGTATTACCACAGTACATGCGGATTTCATGTATAAAAACTCACATTTCAGTGCCTCTGTTGCTATTTCTCAAGCTCTGTATTCAAAACCGATTTCGACTGATAACCGTCTTCACCAAGGTGCGCTGTTTTCTTTTGCTTTTTTGTTTCCGCTGTCCTTGCAAATTTCATATATCCAAGTTTCATTTTTTAGTGATTCTGAAGGAACTTTCCTTCAAGCTTTCAATCTTTTATGCTTATGTGTAGCGAATCAGTATCGAGCTGTTTCAGCTTAACTCTCATTCATCAAAGAATGGACCTACACCGAAGGAAAAGTGTGCGTAGTCACAGTAGAAGGCTCTAAGTCGTAGCACAGAGCAACATTATCTTCAGGCCATGGATGTTATTTGTTCCAGCTACCAAGCGAAACACTTCCAAGCTGAAAAAATGAGCAGGCACCCAAGTGTATTTGTGCAGTGCTGCGATCTCGGCCGTATTCGGATGCAAAAGTTTCAAAACTATCCAGACTCACTTCGGCAGCATTTCGAGATAGACACCTCTGCAACGGGTGAACGCAGCAGGCTACAAATTGATTTCTACCAAAACATACGAAAGTATAATTCTGCACTTGGATGGCTTCAATGGGTGCCCGCATTGCTCCGCCTACAGGACGTGGACCTTACTGCTTCCGGATACACGACCAGATTTATCACTCTATTGGTCCATTACATCCCGAAGAAGGGAAACCTAGGCAATATGGACAAATCTACATATTAGATACCTCGCAGGCAGCACAAGAAAGACTGGACGTTGTACAGAACATTAGCTGTGACGCTACTCTATGAGAACACTGGGTCGTCTTATTGCATCGATTAATCCCTATGCACAAGCATCCAAAATGATGGGAGAAGTGGAACGAGCGGAAGAAGAACTTGCGCGTGCACAACATCGCCCTCCTTCAAACCTCATGATCGTCTTCGAAGAATCAAGAGCACGAGGGCTTGCACGCCGCCCTTACGACATTCCTACTGCAAATGAGGTAGCCGCAGTTTATGTAGCATGTAGTCGATCCGTTAAAAACTCAGCTGTTGGGAACCCAGATGGGTTTCACGTTTGATATCAGCCGGCGAGACCTATTTATTGCATGTGAGTCACGATTTCCGTTGACTCAAAGCGGTTTCGCGTTTTGACGATATCGGTCTTTCTTCATCACCCATCCTGAATTATCATAGGGTTCATTCAACATGTATTTTCTTTCAATGACTACCAATCGCTTGGACTATAGATCAGTTCATTAAGAGCTGCTAGCAGGTTTCACATATTTGTTTGCTGTTTTCAAGCTCTATGGAACTTTTGGGGACCATTGTCTCATTTCTCTTGATCTCTCTGTGTACCCGATAATGATCAAACGACAAGTTCACGGTGTCATTCATCGTCATCCGATAGGGTGATGAGGTTTGCGCCTCGAAAACGGTCGCGTCGCGTCGCATGCTGTGGAGTTTGAAACGCGATGTGTTTGCGATTTTGAGCGTTGTTGCAACTATCTGGTTACTACACAAAGTAATATATTTCCCGATATGTCACAATATGCAGTTATCTAGAACTAGCAATCTAGAACTAGCGATAGCAAGTGCACTACATTGTACGTATAAATTTCGCGGCCTAAATTTCTATAATAATTATTCAAAAACTACACACAGTGTGCTAAAATTATGAGAATGTCATCGTTCAGAAATCTTCGCGACTTCTGAATAATTTGCATTGAGCCTGTTTACCTTCTCTAGTTCGTCTTCATCGTCGCTTCAGATCAATATCTCGCATAAAATTAATGCATAACACACTGAAACGCATAGAGAACATTTTAAGAACGGCCCGTTATTGGATTTTCAAACAACTTGGCTAGGTAAACAATCTCTACCAGTGCATTTCTCGACGACATCCCTCTCCGCTCTCTGGAGCTAATAAAAATCTTAACGCGGGAATTTAGGGAAAGAAAAGTAAAAAAGAAGAAAAATTAAACAAGACAAACCCATCAATCCGTATGCAGATTCGGGAATTATGTCGAACGGGGAGAGAATATACGCCAACATTCCAATAGTTATGAAGAGTATACGCATTCTGAAATCAGTTTTTAACAAAGCGTAAACAAAACACGAAAGCGAACAAGTGTAGGCAGACCTGAACATAACCATAGGGCCACTGAA
Source organism: Nippostrongylus brasiliensis (assembly GCA_030553155.1). Classification (NCBI taxonomy): domain Eukaryota; kingdom Metazoa; phylum Nematoda; class Chromadorea; order Rhabditida; family Heligmosomidae; genus Nippostrongylus; species Nippostrongylus brasiliensis. Next base: position 34,313,438 of record CP130736.1, on the reverse strand, counting down.
ATCAAACAGATTGCTAATAATGTAAGGAATTAACACCGGAACATCCCATAAGTATTCCAAAAGCCTAATACAAGCTCAATCAATGGCAAAAATCCAAGAAAATCATGTGATTCCTATCACGAAAACCTGCTGCTGTGCTGTTGCTGCAGAAATCTGCAGCAAATCTGCAGCAACGCGGTGGTCCCGAACGGAACAACGCTCCGCCCCTTTGTAGTTGCACAATCATGCAGCAACACTCTGAAACTCCGCTAACCAGTGCCAATAACCACACGGTTGAGTACGGCTGAGCCCATGATGTTGACGCGACCCAAGGCGAATGTTTCACGTCGCCATGGAAACGGCACAACGGACTCCGTTCATACTGCAGAATATTACTGCTTGCCTACCTGCTTTGGTGAATCTTTCCATTTCAAATGCTTATTCCTCAGATTGGCTCCATGTTCCTTCTAAGAAAACAAAGACTATTCTTCTCAGGGCGTATAAAACATATATACGTCCTCCGCTGCAACATGGAACTGTTATTTTCCATCCATCTAAATGCAAAACCATTGCGTTACTAGAAAGAGTTCAGAATGGTTTCACTAGAAAATTATTCTTAAGACACTGGGGTTCCTCCCTGGTTCTGTGGAAGAGAACACCAATCTCAATCTGGCTACACTTGCTCACCGTAGGAAGAAGTTCGACCTTATAATGATATTCAAAATTCTCTCTGGGTCTTGTGTGATCACAGCGGACAACTTTCCATAAAAGGACAACTTTTAGCTATAAGGTTTTTATGAAGAACTCTGTCCAGCCACGCACAGTGCTTTCGTTCAAGAACATGGTCAACAAGCGTCTGGACCCATCTTGCTCATAATAGCAGCTTACCAAATCTCTTCTCTTTCTGCTCTCTTGCGCATAATTTCCTAGTTATTTTCTTCTCTTCTAAGAGTTGTTCTCCTTAATAAGTTCCTATTAAAATTTACGTTTCTACATTTTGAGTACGGCTGCTGCTGACTGATTGTTTTATCTGCTGGTTGAGTTTTAGTGCTGTTACATGATTTATCATGCAATAAATAAATAAATAAATAAATAAATAGCAAAGCGTCAGAATAATTCAGCTAAAATGAGCCTTAAATTGATAAGTAAGTACCTACTGATTCACGCAATCGCCTCGAAAAAAAACCTGGCACGGTCGTTCACAATTCTGCAGCCGACTAATGAAATTTCATAGCTAACTTATATAGTTGAAGTAATTTATATAGGTGAAGTGCCAACACCGACAAAATTATGGTTTCTTTAACTAGAGCTACCGAAAATTGCCTGTCGCCACTTTTTTCAACTCAGTCAGCCGAACATACCTGTGAATAAGCAAAAAAGGTAACATCCCACCAGCATACCTGCGACCTACCTGGAAAGTAGTCTATGAGAGTATTTGTCCTTCCCAGGAGCGCAGTGGTGACGATGTGAAAGTCATGGCAGCATTCTTCTTTTTCATCTACTCACTTTTCGTTGTGTCATCATCTGTTTTGCAACGTTTAGCACATTGTACGGTAACTGGGTCACTTTTACCTCGGCTGAGTTTCATGATGTTATATCTCTTTGTAATTGCATGCATAACAAAGAAGCTGAAGAGTATAATTATTTTACACCCTAATTTGCAGACCTAGGATGTCAGAAGGCAACGAGCAGCCAGCAACAGAACCTCCTCGTTTCGACGGACTTTTCAAAGCTCTCCGCCTCTACCGAAGCAATCAGATCGAGGCTTGTGAGCAGGAGTGCACAAAACTTCTCAACAAAAATCCATTGGACCAGGTATCATTTTCCCAGTATATCCCAGCGTTTCGAAAGTGAATCTCTCCTCTCGATTCTCCCTACTTCAGTTGTCTCTCGAAAAGCTAGGAAAACTTTAGAACACCATGAACATTAGAACATCAAATGGCTTTATCACTGACGTTTTTCAACATTTTACTGCTGCAGATGTGCTTTGTCTGCGTAATAAACAGAGAATATCGCTTGCCGAATGTCGTTTGGTGGGGAAAACGCAGGAAAGTAAACGGTTGTTCTACCGGAAAATTATTTTGCAACGAACATTTACCGGTCTCGCTAGCAGAAATGGCAGGCACACTAGTGAGACCTTTACTGTATATAGTTACTCTATGAATAAGTTTTATTTTCACTTTCCAACGGTGATTTGGGCGAAACTCCACTTCGAGTGCAGCTGAATGCATCTGATTATATTCGAAAAACAGTATTAAAATAACACCGTCGTTACAACATCCACTTCCACTACACAGCAGAAAGCCGTAAAAAATCGGTTATAATTACTGAATAAAGAGAAAGGACCATGCAAGCAGGGGAACAAAAATTCAGAGACTTTCTTTGAGGATTGAACGAAAAAATAGCGATAAGCTACTTACAAAGGAATTTATTTATATTTAGGCCGCCTGGGCACTCAAACTGTGCTGCCTCACCGACTCCATGTACGTGGATGAATTAGAGAACGAGGAACTAGGCATTGCGGAGACTTTTCTGGACCAGAACGTCATCGCACCCAATGCTCGACCTGGCACCTCTTTTCAACGACCGACAACTACTGCCAAGGGAATGAATCCTATAATGAGGTATAGGCTTAGGGTGCTTTGTGTTTTTTTTTCGGTTAGGTAAACATCGACGATAAATGTACGACAGCAGCTCACAGTGAATAATACGATCAGGGGACCCACTTTGTCATCCTATACACTTTACTCATATGACGAAGACGCGTGGAAATGGTGGAATACCCATTTGACGAAGACACGTAAAAATGGTGGAAAGAACCTTCAATGCTTATGCTAGCTCGCTTGTAGTTTGAATAGTTCCATAATGAGAATCCGCTGACTCAGGCTCTACACTACACCCAGTTGACGAAGGCCCTTTGAGGTGGTGGAATAACGAATTCCCAATGCTTCTACTATCCGCGACCCAATGGTTGGCATATGTGAGGACGAACCCTCTTCGTAATGGTCCGTACGTCGACTGGCGGAGAGTATTTTGACTCTTCCTCAATGTTGTAGACCAGCGAGGCTGGTCACCCAAATAAATATTCCACTGAACTACCCTCTCGCACAGAAGCGAAACTGTAACGTGGTGAAGATTATTCTACACCGCAGTTAACGAGCGTGTAGTTTGCTGCGGATCGAAATCAATGTCAGTTGCGGTGCTAATGTGGGTTGGTGGTTGCAGTCTGCTGGTCCGCAATAATGCGTCATTTTCCACACGATTGACATGTAAACACTAGTCAGTTGCTCATACCGCCACAATGAAACAACGGTCTGTATGATAATGATAACATGCTAACCAAGGAGTTGACGCAGTATTGCGTACCAGTACCTTGCATAACTCTGGCAACTTTTCGCGGAATTGCAACCGTTCGTTGTAAAATTTTCATGAGCGCTCTCACCTACCGCACCCTTTGATGTGAAAGTCTCCCCATTTGACGAGGCAGAACCGCTACTCTGCAGTGCGCTTCGACTCAATGCAATCACCTCATGTAGCATTGATACGATGAGTGGATGCGGCCACTGATTTTCCAGGCTTGAAACTGCGGAGTAGAAGACCCTGAGGGCCACTTCACACTATACTGTGACAGTAAATCAGATATTTAGAACTTTGTAGACAATATGGGTGGTTTTCGCCCACAAACTCGATGTCGGATTCGTGACCAGCGCCTTCGATAACCTCTCACAGCGAATTCTCAGCGAAAAATAATTTGATAGAGGTCAGATCTGATTTTGGAATGACATACTGCGCTGCTGCAGCGCATGCCGTGGGTCACCATCCTTCATCATTACTGTGTTGCTGCAGCTGAAATGTGTGAAGAGGCCCCAATGGACTCCTTCGAAATCTGATAGGCCCTGGCCTGGTGATGATAACGGTAATCTCAATATACACATATCAGCTAGCTGTGTTAAGTTTACTTCACACTCAGTAACGCAGGAATCATGAAGGACAGGGACGCATCGCAGGCGCGATAGCAACGCAGTGACCTCAGAGCTACCGCAGTGAAAGCTTGAAAGCGCTTGAAAATGGACGAGGTCGTTCCCTGCTTCCTGCTGCGAACGGGACGTATGGATCATGAACATGTCTCTATAATTTCTGCGTACCACACCTTATTGCATGGCTATGCAAAGGGCGCAGATGTTGCGGATATACATCCATCCTCGTTGTTACTGTTCTACTTTTATTTCACGTCCACACTGAGGCGTGTAGAGGCCCTTGACAGTTTGGTCAATAAAGATGCGCATTTCTATTTACCAAGAAGCTGTAATATTTTGTTAAGGCCAACATCAACGGCCGGAAGACCATTGTCGGGTGTAGTGCGACCGATGACATCGCTACGTCCTGGCACAATGGAGCAGGCGGTTCGAACCAGTCGTACTGCTCGAACAGCTCGAGCCGTCAGCAGCAGTACTGCGCGTCAGCTGCGACTCGGAACGGTGAGAGTAATAGTTCTGGAAGACAGCCAACACCTTTCGATTCTCATTCCCTTCTCATATTCATTTTGTTCAGAATTGATTAAGTAAGTCAGTATCTAATCACCCTAGGCATCGATGGCATCCGATCCGAGTGGCCCGTTCGTCAATCTGGCTCGCCTCAATGTCGACAAGTACGCGGCGGATCCACTGGTAATAATATTTTCCAGAGGAAATTAGTTATTAACGTGGACACTTGGTGTGCAACCTACGATTTCAGGTGAATCGTCAGCTGTTCGAGTACGTATTTTACCATGAAGGCGACGTAAAAATAGCTCATCAGGTATGAGGGAAGGATTGGATGTACACGTTTCTTCTCATTTGCAAAGACAAAGATATCACGTTTTTCAGATTGCCGCGGTTGCAACCAAGGCAGCTAATTATGAGGATTGGTACTGGAAAAATCAGTTGGGCAAATGCTATTTAAAGTGAGATTGGTCTACTATTTTGCAGTAGTTTTCGAGAGCAGAGGAAGCCTATGCAGTTGCCTATTCTGCTAGCATCGCGTATTTGGTCCATAGAATCGAATCGATTTAGCAGATGAGTCCGGTACAATTATACAGGAGTTTGAAGGCCTGGCCAACATAGGGAGCGGATTTGGGCGGCGCCGTTTCCTATGTACAATCCGCATAAATCATGTAAATCCCAGGGTCAAAAACAAGCTCACCTCAAAATAAAGCGAAAAATATTAATTCAAATCCATTTTTGAAATTGTGTTTAATTCTCTAACTTTTTTTCTAATTTTTGATTCTGAGATGTCTTCAGACTCGGTCTGCTTCAAGATGCCGAAAAACAATTTTTGTCGTCGCTGAAGAATCATCGACTCCCCGAGACTCACGCGTATCTTGCCAAGGTGAGCGATTTTTCTAGATTCATGGCGGTTTGACGCCCGAAATATACCCGAATTGATTATCAACACGCCCTGCGGTTTACTGGAGTTCATCTAGGATTTATACCAGAATCAATATATGAATACGTTTCGGGTTTTAGTAGTACGTAATAGACCGGGCCAGCGTGTTACAGTGGTAAGAGAGGCTAATGACACCTGCACGGTCGAGCGATCGATCCCGGTCTGGAATTACCATCCCTTTCATCTCTCCGAGGTCGGGTAAATTGGTACCAGAATTGTCTTGGAAGGTAAGGGAATCACTGATTTGCTATAGCGGCTGGCCTCTGAAAATCATTGTAGGTACAGGCCAAACACACATTCACAATGCCTCTACAATTTGAATGGAACACACGAGGGACTTTTACTTTTCTACATTTTGACCTTTACCCCTTGACCTTTACTTTTTTGGACCTTGAATGTGTGTACATTCAAATTCAATTTTTTAATAGGTCTACAATCGTCTTGATCAACCACTGGTGGCAAACAAGTACTACGAACAAGGCCTGATGCTCTATCATGACGACGTCACGCTGCTGACTGGCTTGGCGAGAAATAAAGAGGTTAGGTTTTCGCTCCTGACGATTCATTTGTTATCCAAAAAGGGACGATAACATCATATTCAGCTTCTACCACAACATTTATGTACATATATACGTTTTCTACTTTATTTTCTTACTTTCTTATTTTTTACTTTGCTTTTTATTATTTTATTATTATTACTTACTTTCTACTTTATACTGGTTCATTTCTTAGTTCTATATATGAGAAAGTAAAGGGAATGAGATCCTTCTTTCTTATCTATCCATAAAAGTAGCAAGAAAGCAAAAATTTCATCTTCTTTTTACTGCTCTTTGTTACACTACACGAAAACGAATCATGAAAAATGCAAGGTTACAAATGAAAACTTCTATAGCAGCTATCCGATTTTTCGTTTACAGCTGCTTGGTGAGCTGGCAGAGTCGAACGAATGCTATAAGAAGATTCTTAATGTACAGGCTAATAACATTGAAGCCATAGCTTGCATCGCAACCAACTGCTTCTACGACGATAAGCCAGAAATAGCCTTACGTTACTATCGGTGAGTTAGAAGAACTAGGAATATAATCTGATAGGGAAAACTTATCAAATTATCGTCTGTCTAGGAGAATTATGCAAATGGGAGTGAACAACGCCGAATTGATGATGAATATCGGACTGTGTTGTTTCGCTTGTCAACAGTACGACTTCGCCTTGTCGTCCATGCAAAGGTAGGCCACCGCTCCCACTTTACAGTAATGCCGTTGGATATGATTCCAGACATTTTCAATAAAAAACTGTATCATTCTTGCGCTTTTTCCGCAAAAATTTTTCCATCCTTACGATCATCTTTTTTTCAGAGCGCATTCGACAGCTAATTCGGAGACCGCAGGCGAAATATGGTATAATACAGGCCACATCATGCTGGTCAGCTTATTAGATAGAGATTATGAATAGCAGAAATCAACTTTATCCGTATCCTATGGCTTTTAGGCGATAGGCGACACCCGTCAGGCCAGTCGTTGTTTCCGATTGGCACTTGCGGCCGACTCTGAGCACGGTGAGGCAATGGTGAATCTTGGAATCCTTCGTCAAATGGAAGGTAAGAGGTTGATGTTAAGATGCACACGGTGAACGTTTACTAGCTTGAAAACAAAACAGCAAGCAAAAATATGAATAAATTCATGAAAAAAAACGTAAAGGAGTACAACACCGTTGTTAACACGTTGAAGACAGCGCCTTTTTCGCGTGTCTGGCGCGTGGGACCAACCGATTTTCTACCGCGCCGAGGCTGTGCCATGATGCCGGCATACGGCGAATTTTTTCGAATGAAAATAGAAAAATAACAGCTGGAAGCTTTTAGAATGTCCTTTTTCCCTATCCAGGTGAAAACGAAATTGTTATTTGTTTATTATCCATTATTTGTTTATTCTAATAATCAATATTTGTTTGTATTTATGTGTTTGTTTCAGTGAGCAGTATCTGTTTGTATTTATTTGTTTCTTGCAATAACCATTATTTGTTTTTTACTTGTAAGTAATAGAAAGTTCCTCTCCAGATTCTTCTAGACTCGTCCAGAAAATCGCCCAAAGTGGGCACCAGATCGACTTGTGAACAATTTTTCGGTTAATAACTCGTGAAGATTTTAATGTTTTAGGAAAGTAAACACACTGTTTTGTTCAGCAGCTCGAGCTCTACCCAACAGTATGCAGCTTATCTCGATTTCTTTAGTTTCCCGCAAATCGGATTTTCATCGATTTTCCAATTTTCGCTGATCATGTAGATGCCGCTGATCACAAAGTGTAGGTCGAAGTCATTCTGAAGACCACCCCTCTCCAAGGACATTAAATCCCATCTTTTCACCGTATGAATTTATGTGAAAAAGTAAAACACCGTCGTTAATTATTTGCCAAAGCTTATGCGGCAGTAGTACATATGTGCCGTCTCGTCATTTATTTATTCATACGTCGCTATGACACACCTGTGCACTAAAAGTAAAAAAAACAACAACAAAATCAAATTTGACCGGGCTACATCTGCACTGTGAACATAGCATCAAGGTATGAAAACCAGCAACTATGTCGGAAGTATGTTACGAGGGACAACATTCCCCCGGCAATTGTCCGGTAATTAAAGAGCTTGTTCTAAACATAACGATGCCCGAAAATATCAGTGCACAAAAAACGAAGAAAATTAAAATAAATTGAAACTAACAATCAATTAAGCAAATTAACCAAGAAAAAGAGGGAAGCGATGTGTACATATATGTCTCTTGCATTTTACTTAATTTAGCGGAAATCACATGGTTGGAATTAGAATAACGTGTCTTAATATCTTCTGGTTTACAAGACGCTCAAAATTGTGAAATTTTCAAAGCGTGAACTGAACATTCGTTTACTTTTCGAGAGCGTCGAGCTAACGACGTCGATCTCATTATACCGTCCTTCGTAATTACAGCTTGTGGATAACTGTTGCGTAACTATCCATCACTAACGATTTTTTAGCGAAATCAAATTCCTACAGTAAAATCAGGGAGAGAATGAACATCTAAGTCGATTGAGATAATCGTTTACCAATGTCTAGTTTCCGTTATTCAAATGATCGACTTGAAAAGTACGGTTTTCCCTCATCTCTGAATGAAGAAACCATGAAGAGAATGTAAAAGTTGGACAAAATGGTTAACCTGTGTGGTTGTGTGTTGTTAAATAAGTGCCGAATCATATTGTTGTACCTAAATAAATAATGTCAAGCCGATCGAGATATCGTACCATGTTCTTTATTGAAATGATCGACTTGACATTCTCTCTCTGAATTTGCTGTCGGAATTTGATTGACTTGAAGAATCGTGCGACTTTATTGGTGAGGCAGTTACGGTTGCAGTTAAATTTAGAACTTTTGTGTGAACTTGTAAACTAGAAGTAGATCACGTTATTCTGAATCTAACCATACGTATTTCAAATAAGTAAAAACAATGAAAAATGTGGCGAGGCTGCGATTGCGGCAGTCGCATATACGGCAGTGTTTTCGCGAATAATTAGCAACAGTGCTGTACTTATTCTAAGTGGATGATCTAAAAATCTCAGCTTTTTTCAGGAAAGCATGACCAAGCAAGATCTCTCTATCATTCTGCCATAGCGAAGGCACCGCAGCTGTTCGAACCACATTTCAACTTGGCTTTGCTTTGCACCCAGGTAAGAAGACCAGTTTTTGGTAATGTATTTTGGGTAGAGAAAAAATTAGCTATAGATGTTGATGTTGTAAATATATTGAGGACATCGACTTCGTTTATGATGACTTCGTTTTCATTTAGAATTCCGCTAGACATAGAAGACCTTTTTATTAGAATTCATCAAATAATAAAGCTGTAAATTTAGACTGGACGTTACGACGAAGCATTCCGCATGATCAAGGTGGCGTTGAAGCTCTTTCCCACTCACACTCACTCTCTGCAACTTTACAATACTCTCCATCAGCTTTATACTATAATATGATTTTTCTATGTAATCAGTTGTATTTTATTTTTATTTATTTGTGTTTACTGCTTAAGACAGATGTAGGGGAGTGGAAAACAACAACACCAACACACAAAACATAAATGTTCCTAGAACAATTAATTAGTGAGAATAGAGCAATGCGCAGGCGTCTTTAAGAGGCCTCAGAGTGGGAAATGGGATCAGTTTTTACTGAATGAAGATAATCAAGACCTGCTCTAACAGTGAAGAACTTTACCCTAATTATAGTAGATTAATAATTGAATAAAGTTGCTAGAGTTGTGCAAAAAAAACGTTGTAAAAGATGAGATTGCAAGGGAGTAAACATGGAATAGATTCCGAATAAGGATTTTAGAAATTCCATAATTTCTCTTCCAATTACATGGAGGGTTTTTCAGAAGGTACCACTACAATCCAAATCTCTCGCAATCAATATAATTATGTCTTGGAACAAGTACTGTAATATGGACACTACAAAATTATGCTCAGACTGGTTTCCATTAGTTGTCCAGCAATTTGTGGAACCGTTTGGGATTACATGCGGAATTACTGCTTTGTTGCTCACTTTGACAAAGTCGGATCTTATTGGTGAAAAAATGACATGAAAAACCTTGAGATTTGAGATTTTGCTTCTCAAGGCATTACCTTCTGAGGATTACCACGGGTGGTTCTTTACCTTCCCACCGCAAAGGAAGTGCTCAGAGAATACTATGCAACAGAATCAGATCGAATGTCTTTCATCGGTGTTATAGTGATTCCGAAAAGATTTTTGATCACAACATTTCTAGAAGGTCTTCGATTACATTCAGATCACTCGAAGATCGTTTCCGATCTTAAGACAACACATTAAATAAACGAAAGACAAACGGCGACAAACGTCTGTCATTTAGCAGTCGTCAGCGCATAATCCGTTCATCGGTAGTGACACAGCACGAGATATCTGCGAGAAACTTCGCACATTTTCGGCTAATGACCTCAGCAAAACGTTATATAAACAACACAACACGCGCCATCCCCGCCGTCGCCCTAAATACCATGGTGAGCTAACTTTTCTCCTACAAATCTGTTAGCATTCCTTCATGCTAGAAGTTTCTTAGCTTCAAAGCCAATGAATTGTTGAATTTATTATTTCCTATCGATAGTCTAAGTAAAATAAGCGGTTTTCCTCAAAGGATCAAGTGTCATTTTTGTCAGAAACCAAATGCTTTGAAGTGCTCCTATATTATTTCCTATTGATAGTCTAATTAAAATAAGGTTTTCATAGAGGATCAAGTGTCATTTTCGTTAGAAACCAAATGTTTTGAACTGCATCTGAACTAGTTTCAGTCTCAAATCACAATCCAAAAATGATATGTTAGTACTAGCCATAAGACTGTGTAAAATCAGAGAGTAGGTGTGAAATTTGCCACAATTTGTAACAGAAGCAACCGAATTCTCAAAAATAACGAACAGAGCGAATTCAGTCATTGCCTATAAACTTTATTGCTCAAATTAGAGCTAAATAGACATTATTAGTGGTCCAGAACGGTGTTTCTCCCACTCAATAGAACACCTGGGGAGTTTCCTATCCGGCCTCTACTGATTTCATTTCGTAAAATTAAAGGTAAGATACCAAGTCAGTGCCTTTACCGTTCTAGACACATTTTTTGTCAATTTCCCGACCCCGGAGGGATTGCGGGATTGGTTGACACGGGCGGGGATCGATCGCTTGACGGTGCGAATGACAGTAGCGTCTTTTACCACTTTACCGTACGTTGAGGTTTCATGACAGGTACAAATGCACAAATTGATAGCAGTTCTGATTTGAATGATAACCGATTAAATAGTTATGTTCCGGCAATGAATCGTTCCATGTAGGTCACGGTATCAAGGCCGAAAATCGGGCCGTTCTTTTTTGATTGATGACTTGTAGCCGAGAGGCTCCAAATAGGTGAAGTTGTGACTAGTTCTCAAATTTATTCAATGCACAACGACCATTCCTAAAGAAGTGTTATGAAATGAAGGAAATCGGTAGATAGAACTAACGTTCAGTTTTCAGGTCCGTCAATGGTACCCAGCCTTGCTTGTGCTGGTGGTATTTTTGCCCAGAGTACAATGCGCAGGACTCGTATGGGACGCACCACGTCAGCCGGCTGCCGGTTATCACATACCCAGCAGGATCAGTCCACCTACGAAGGAAAATACCGCTTCAGAAGTCCAATACCCTGCTGACGGTGGATATGGAGACCCTACTGAGGATGCTCCACCAATGAAACAAAATGCGGCACTCTTCTACTTTTCACCACCTCAGCCTCCTATAAAGCAAAACGCGGGGCTCGTTTGGGACACAAGACGTCCACCTGCTCCACCTGAGGGGTTACAATGGTCCCAGTAATGTTAATCCTCCCATTGCAGGAACAGCCTCCCAATCTCAATATCCGACTGATTCTGGTTACGGAGAACATAACGAAGCAGCTCCTCCTGTAAAGCAAAATGCGGGACTTGTTTGGGATACTAAGCGTCCACCAGCCACCGGTTACCCTGTACCCAGCCGGGTAAGTCCTATTGGTAAAGAAGGAAACCCAGGAACCGCTTCCGAAGCTCAATATCCGACTGACGGTGGCCACCGGTTACGGTGGAGGCGGTAAGGTGGAGAATCTGAAGGTGGTTATGGAGAATCTACCGAGGAGGCTCCACCAAAAAAGCAAAATGCGGCACTCTTTTACTTTTCACCACCTCAGCCTCCTATAAAGCAAAACGCGGGGCTCGTTTGGGACACAAGACGTCCACCTGCTCCTCCTGCCGCAGGTTATAATGGGCCCAGTAGGGTTAGTCCTCCTGCGCCAGAATCTCAGTACCCGACTGATGGTGGCTATGGAGAGCCCAGTGAAGCAGCGCCTCCTGTAAAGCAAAACGCAGGGCTTGTTTGGGACGCACCACGTAAGCTTAGCGACGGAATCCCGAACACGGACTCCCCGCCCACCACAGGAAGTCCCGACGAGGTCGAGTCGCCACCGGAAGGAGATCCAGGCCAGGACGAGTCCCCTCCCGAAGGAGATCCAGACGAGGACGCCCCACCTATCATCCAAAATGCAGGACTCGTTTGGGACGCCAAGAAAAGTAAGGAATTAGTTGTCTTGCTTTTGTAAAATAGGTTCGACAGAATTTGTTTGATGAATGAGAATTTTATTAGGATGCGTCGAGCGAAATCAGCAGTGGTACCAGTGCAAACCGTGCATAGCATCGTGTACGGAATGGGTTCAGAGAAAGCAGCCGGTGCGTGATAATAGCTAAGTAGTGAATTCCCATTGAGATATCCCATTTGATTCAGACGTGTGACAAGAAATGTACGCCTGGATGCGGTTGTATCCCTGGATGGCGAATAAAGGACCAAGACGGCCCATTCTCTGGCACTTGTGTTCGACCAACGTGGTGTGAGCCAATCACTATCACAAAGACCGTTGTTCGATATGTGACCAAACCACCTGGACCACCGTCAGTTCCAAGTAAGTTTGGGTACTTACGCCGCTGAGGTGACCCATAAATTAGTGTACATTTATTTTCAAGCGTCCTTTAACCAAAATTTGAAAACTATAACTGATCAGAAACTAGACACCATGGTTGAGCATAACTCTGCCAACGATAGATCCGATAGAGCGTCGAGACAGTACCTCGGAAAGCCCTTTATGTCCCGCTCCTACTTGACTTTCTTTTTGGCATACGCGTTGGTTTAGAACTCTTCCTCTGTGTGAAAGGAACGGTATTGATTGCGAAATTCTATAGAGATTGGAAAAATTGAAGGTATGCAAAGTCCGCTGCTGAGTCGTAATGGGAAGATCGGTTGAGATGCAGAGAGGAGCACCATACGTCTGAAGGTTACCGTGCGGCATGAGCTTTTTTCATTGATTTCACGATTTATGTGAGACTGACGTGCGTTGCGGTACCCAGTAATGGATTGCGGTTTAGGTTTGAATTAACACATTTCAGTCTGTTAGAAAGCAAAATGGACTATCAACAGTCGAGACTTGTGTAGCATATACATACACCAGCCATTCAGCGGATTGCAGGCCGCCAAATGAAATTATGAATAGTAGGAAACATATATAAAACAGCTATAATAACAAACGAAACGAAGAACAAAAATTGTGCAGCCAAAGACAACGAGGAACTGATTAAATACTTCTTTGGGGTACGGTAAGGCAATCGCGGCGGGACCCTAGAGTTGACAAGCAGACATCGTGGTTTTCCTTATTTAATAGTAGGATAGTATACTCTAATATTTGACATGATCGTTGATCGACATCGGACCGATAACGAGTGGACGAATCAACCTCCATCGGACAGCTGAGATTCTCTTCAATACGTTATCACTGTTATAATAGTTTTTATTACAATAATAATGGCTCAAAATTTATGCGAAGACAGGGTCTCAGACCGATTGGCCCCATCATTATATTAGGTTGGTGCAAAACTAATCTCGGTTTTGGACCGCAAACTTTAAAGTGCAATAACTCAGCTCAAACTCAAGTTTATTGAACAAAGTAAAAACCGTCAGAATCTACACATTTTTGCCAACGAACTGGTAGCATTTCTAGGCCTCTAGAGTGAAAACTGGGATCACGAGAACCGAATCGAAGTAGGAAAAAACCTACCAAATGGTATGCTTGGCTTTTTTTGAGATGAAATAATTTATGTTGATAAAGTTGTTTATTTGAAGGTACCCAGAAGCCGAAATTAATTTTGCACCAACCTAATAGAAACCAATAGAACACATGGGAGTAAAGTGATAATTCCAGAGAACCCATGTTCGACTACAGAATGCGGCACCGGATATTCGTGTGTGGCCAAGGACGGCTTAGCCACATGTACAGTGGTTAGTTTTTCTTGCCTTCACATGGTCAATAACTAAGGCGAAAATGTTTAGACAACATCTGGTCATCCATCGATAAAACCCACCACCAGTAAGCCAACCACTACTACACCGTCGTATACTCCTGCAGCAACAACTACGACTACAACTACTAAAGCTACGACAACAACTGCTAGCTACCCGGCTACCACTACTACAGCGACGGCGTATAAGGACACAGGCTCCAGAGCAAGGCCCTACCCACCTACAGGTAAATTTATTCTCAGGTGGATATGTTGATTGAAATACTTCTTGTCTAGCATAGAAAGGGAAGAATTTCCAAATGTGTTGATCCACTACTTTACTGAAACGCTTCTTCTGCTTTCGACGCGATCCTTTGCCTTTAGCGCTTTTGAAATACCGTTTTTTGTCACCAGTATACTTCCAAAGAAGTGAAGAAAGGAATAATAACGCTAAAGAGGAAGAAGTGTCGGAGAGTTTCAAGAATTGGACATCAAGATTGCAACATTGCAATTTAGGACAAATCTACCTTGGATCTTACCCGCCTCAAAAGTACGGCGGTGAGGAAATCAGTCTAAGGTCAGCTATATACTATAGTTTATCACTCCTTTGTTCTGCATTATCATAACAGCTAAACAATTTTTCAGCCCGACCAACCCTCCACTGCAAGACGCTCCGAACGGGTGCGGGGCGAACATGGTGATGACGACGTGCGGTGGATGCGAGAATGTCTGTTCGGTATCCTCTGCTAAACCGGTACGTAGAATTGTGAACAAAATATGAATGAATATGAAATTGAGTCCATTTAGGTGCCCAAGTGCTCGGCTCCGATTCCATGTAAAAGAGAGTGCAAATGCAGACCAAATTTCGTCAGAATAAACAACGATTGTCGACCACCGCATTTCTGTCAAACGTCCTATCGGCCAAAGCTCACAGTGAAGACAAAGGTAGTCGAGAAGACGAAGCCTGGAACGCCGAAGCCAAGTAAGCTCCACTCACACTTATGTACTCTTTTTTAATAGGAATGTTGATGGCAACATCGTTTCGTCGTCAAATCCCTGATAACAACGAAATGTAAACAAGGGTTCCTATCTTGATTATTACATGTTACTGTTCTTAATCCGCACGGTCGAGCGATCGATCCCGGCCCGGGCTAACCAAGCCTTCCATCCCCTCGGGGTCGGGTAAATTGGTACCAGACTTGTCTGGGAAGGTAAAGACACTGACCTGGTATAACGGCTGGCCCCCGCAGGCCATTGTATAGGCCAAATACGCATTCACCAAGCCTCTACGATTCTGAATGGAACACGAATGCGGCGGCGCGTCCTTCGGGGACTGATCAACGCCGGCACCTTTACCTTTACCTTTACCTTTTACTGTTCTTAATACTGAGAAAAACGTATGTGAACTCACCGTTTGATATTTGAGGCGGGCATGAATATTCTTTTTTGGATTCTTTCCATATCTTCTCAGACATGATAGGGTGGAAAGGCTTTTGATGGGCCAGTCTGAGATGACCAGTATGGGAAGTCACTAACCTCGAAGTGTGTTCAGGCCTCTGAAGACAACTTAAAGGTCGTTAAATAAAAATATCCACCTGTTAACCTTGACCTCG
Source organism: Nippostrongylus brasiliensis (assembly GCA_030553155.1). Lineage (NCBI taxonomy): Eukaryota > Metazoa > Nematoda > Chromadorea > Rhabditida > Heligmosomidae > Nippostrongylus > Nippostrongylus brasiliensis. The sequence continues at coordinate 34,297,585 of CP130736.1, read as the reverse complement.
CGAGACGGAAAAATATAGCATAGAACTGTACGGATTCTAAAATTCTGTTTCCGAACTAATAGTGAAGTTCCAGGTGACCCATGCTCCTACGTTGCGTGCCAGACGGGCGCAACATGTCGAGTAGAAGGTGCGAAGGGAGTATGCATATCCCACTACAACTCTCCAACGGCGGCAGATTCACCTCCCGAAGCAGCTGATGAAGAAGACACAACTGATTACCCTGACGATACGGCTACAGATGAACCCACAGAAGACGAGGAGCCGGAAGAAGGCGATAGCCAACCACAAAGCGGTAGGTGTCCCATTCACCAGAGCATTCATGCCGATCATCCACGGGTACACCTCTCCTTGTAGTTACCTCGTTTTCTAACACTTTAGCGTTTTTCGCTCCGAAGTGCCACACTGCCATCATGTATCGATCTAGAGCCCTATGTGGTATAGTCATATTATGCTCGATCGCGGGTCCTTGTGCGTAACTTTCTTGCATGCAACCGTCTATCAGTATAGTGATTCTATCTGTTTTGCTCCTAAACCCGACATGTCACCTGGGCCTGACGCAGTACGGATTCTTTTCATCGATTTCTAAGCTAAGCAAGGGTTGCTGCTTGGGACGTGAATGTTGAACTGATCTGTATGCACTGAGCTGGCCTTATATAGTCGCGAACAAGGGCGGGGCCTGGTGGGCACCGCCTTCGTTCGCGCTGCCAAGGGAGAGCTGCGGAACGAGCATCGCAAGCCACTCAGTACGGCTACAGTTACAAAACGAGCTGCTCTACAACACAAGATAATAGTGTCTGCATTTCTCACAATACAGGATGTTAATCTACAAACATCCGTGCCCATTCCTCATCATGATCTCCACCAATTTACACACAACTTGTAACGAAGAACATAAACTTGCAGATGCTCCTCGATGTACGGCTCAATGTTCATATGGGGAGAGGTGTGCATTTGTGGACGACGACAACAGCTGTTACAATCCACCATGCCCACCCGTTGCAACGTGCATCTCCAGCCGATCTCGTCGACGATGATTCGGAGCTTTAGTACCTATTTTGCATGAGATAAATTTATACAGTTGCGTGCATGTTGAGCATTTAATGAACAAAAAACGGTGAAACCGTGGAATCCGCTAAGTAACGATGCAAAGATGAAGTTCAGATGTAAAAAAACAGATTTGAAAACCTGACAACCAGTTAAGCACCGTTGATAAAAACATCACTCTTTTAACGAGAAGATGTGGGTGTGTATCATAGTCTGTTGGGACATTTTCTGTCCAATATTCAAGTTTTTATTAACGACACCTAGGTTGGTGCACAGGCTTCCTATCCGGGATTTTCTGTCCCATTTCATATTTTTAATTTCATATATTCCGTGACCGTCTGTTGCAGAATCTTGGCTCGATAAGTACTACAGGACACAGTAGAATGAAGCTGGTTGGCCAAGATGGTATTGTTCAATTTTATCGCGCGTCACGTTTCGGCTAATCCGCCTCCCTCACAACCTCAAGCTTTGGTAATTAAACCAGGAGGATGTGGACGAGGACGATGACAAACGAGCTTGCGATGATCATGGGAAATACGCGTAACAAAATGTTAGGTTTGGAAAACTAGAGCATAGAAGATGTCAACTGTAGAACTATCATAGCTAGTGATAGAAGAATGCAAGAAATCTAGCTGAAGCTTTCCAAAAATGCTATGAAGCAAAAAATTCAACGTGAAGAAAACTTTTAGTTCTTCGAGCAACAGAGTAATCGCATCCGATCTCAGAATAGCCAGTGAAGGTGGTGAATTCGCCGTGAGGAAGCCTCTGCCGCCCATGCTTCTGCTTATTGCTCCATCTAGCAATCCCCCTTCTGGGGTTGTATTCTCGTGTCTTCCGAGCTGGAAGATCTCCCCGCGCTGGCATGCTGAGAAGCGCCGAGTTGGGGAAATCTCCCCGGCTCGAGACACGAGCATGCGACTGCTGAAGTGAGACTGTACGTGTTCCAGCCGGGCGCTGATAACACAGAGGTTAACAAAGAGCTGAAATGGTGTCAAAACAATTTGACAGACTTCATCAATTGGCTGCTGAATTCTTCTGACCTTCTCCATTCAACAGCTCCATCTGGTCCATAGGAGCGTGTCCAAAAGCCATTGTCACACTCAAATCGTTCGCGTAAGAGTCTGGGACGAGGAGGACAAACACAATCTTCTTCTTTATAGCGTGAACGCATCATGCGATATACAATAAAAACAAATAACACAACGTGAGATAACAAACGGAGACATACACCCCGGTGCAAAATTATAGGTTCACTTCATTAAAAAGCTGTCTGTTTTTAAAAGTATGAACATTTAAGTTACGTTTAGCTTTGTTACATTACCTTTGTTATAAACCACATCAAACATTCTATGTGGCATACTTCGAATAAGATTATCAAGAACAGTTTGCTCTACATGAGCCCAAGCATCAAGAATGGCGTTCTTCAGATCAGAAACCGAAGTGTAAGTGGTGCCGTTCTTGTAAACATTGTGAACAAGAATGCCCCAAAAATTTTCCATCGGGTTCAGATCTGGAGAACAACTGGGCCACGCTGAAAGTTGGATTCTGGTATGGGAGCATTGTCTTGCGGGAACATAAGATTGTGCCTACAAAATCTTCTCAAATGAGCGAGAAGGTGTACTTTTAGCTGGTCCTGATAATCTTCGCTGTTCATATTACATGAGACGAACTCCAAAGCAACAAATCCATATCCGGAAAATGCAGCCCATACCATAACAATTCCACCGCCAAAGTTGCATCTATAGAAAACTTGTTTCTCCTTTCTTAGATATCTCCAGTAGTGCTTGTAGCCCATCGAGGTTCCACTTTTTCTCATCAGAAAATATCACCTGAAAACTAGGGATGCTTTTCTACGCCTACGAAAAATTAACTGCATTCTGGTCCCACCATCGTCCAATTTGTGCTCATGTGTTTTCGAGCGAATTTCCATCTGACAGCCTTGTGTATGTTCGTGAGATAGGGACCACGTTTCATTACTTGATGAACGATATGTGGACTGCGAACTCAATGTCATCTCGTCAAGTACATTTCTCAAACTTGGGTAATTAAACCGTTACGTTTCGTCCGATTAAGGCTTCAACACCAACACCGGGAGGTCAAGCTGACGTCGCAGGTCCATCGCGGGCATGGTGCTGTTGGAAGCATTCCGGACCAGACGGCTCTCATCTCTTCTAGACAGCTTTCCTTTACGGCCAGCTTCTTTCTTTCCCTTGTAGGTGTCTGGGTCCTTCAGATAATGATTGATGCCGTTCAATGACCTTGCAAGTTGAGCTGCTATCTTCCTGTTCGAGAAGCCTGCCGCGTGGAGAGCATCAACTTGAACTTGCTCGAGTAAAAAAAGCTGTGTGCCTCTTTTATACAACTTATACTTGCCTCTACATTTTGACCTATTGATGTTAAGTTTTGGGAGGGAGAATCCCCGCGTAAAACGAAAATATTTCAAGTGAACCTATAATTTTGCACCGGTCATTATCTCTGATTTTTCAATAAAAAATTGTAGTATCTTACTGTGACAAGACATCCCGCCCAGAATTGTTATATGTAGGTTTTTGATGGTGAGGAATATGACAGTAATGTTAATAGATCCCCACGACAGGTTCTTTGATCACCTATGGACAAATCGCGGGGTGAACCTATAATTTTGCACCGGGGTGTATATGTTTGTGATTAACATAAAACGAACATCAAACGGTGAATGTTAACAATATCAGAGACAGAAAGATGGGAGTCTAATAATCTATGAAGGTCCTTCGACTCAACCAAAATGCTTATTTTCCTGCTTGATTTGTCATACATGCTCTAATCCCGCGCGGTTTGCGAAAAATGAAACCTATATCCTGTTTCAGCTAAAGGTATCCGTAATTTGTAAGCTCCCCCTCGAGTGCAAGAGCGCTTCAAAACACCAAAATCGTGAAAGGTGAGTCCGCACTTCCCATGGAGAATTCTACTCCATTAACATGAATTGAAACTTTTCTCGTGAAATTGTTTTGCACTGTAGCCAACTTGCTATAGTTTCTCGAGACGTGACGTCTGGCCCCCATTCGGGCACACGTAGACGCATAGTAATGTTCAAGTTCACTCGTTAAGCGTCCACATCTGTGAGGCAAACCTCGGTGACAGTTCAAAGGCGGCCGACAGATTGAACAGAGATTCGAGCCTGGCACGACTACCGATGTCCACCGTTGGTTGACTCGCGTGAATGACAGAGATAGAATCTTCAGTACCATATCCGCGTTGGTTGAGTGGCTGTTCTTAATTAGAGAAGCTTCGACAGCAGATTGCCACTCAGAAACTGGCCAGTCTCAGCAAGTATGCAATCGCAATCGGCAAGAAGCGTTGTTTAGTAGAAAAACTCGATGCTCTTTCACCTTCAAAAACCATCGCCTTTATTCAAGCAGCAATTTCAAACTACAGTATCGTTGAGGAGTTGAAATTTTTTAGATGTTGACGCCCTCGCGAGAAGGATAAAAATGTGACCCTGCAACGTAAACATTTTTGAAGGCAGCGTTTTATCAGACCCAGACAAGTCAAGAAATTCGCTGGCATTGAAGAGAGCAGAAGGAAGTGCGCACTTTTAATATTTTGCAGTTCCAAATTTCAGACTGTCTCACACAAGGTGTACAAAGGTAGCTCTGTCCGTTCCCGTACCTTCTTGATATCATTGAACATCAAATTTGAAGGACAAGGCGAGTAATCTATTAGTCGTCCTTTCCACTTTGGCAAATAGTTTTCTTCTTATAAAAAGCCACCTGTTGACGGACTTTCGCTCCTTCGTCATTGTGTCCTTTTGCCTTTTTTTTGAATTTGCAGCCTTTTCCCTGGTGCGAGTGAACGTTGCAAATTCAATCAGAGTAATTTTGCGGGGCCATTTTTGATAGACTTCTAACATGCGATGAAGAATGCGATGAAGAATGGAGAAACCAACGTGATGTCGAAATCGTCTTGATGGATTTTAGGGGGCACGTTGTACTATTCCTCCTCTAGAAATATGCTCTTTCGAAAGGTGTTTGACATGGGGAAAACGGCTAGCTCTGACCTGAGTAACGACGTTTTGAAAAATTAGGTACAAAAAGGACAGAACCTTCCGTCTAACAGTTGAAAACTCCTCGAACGAAGTATCATCAAAAATCGTATGGATCTGCTGTTCACCTTAACATTTACAGCCGCACAAAAGGCGCGGTGAAAAGAAATGATAAGGGTAAGTCAGCTGAATATGTTAAAAAGTCGGAAAAGAACAATGCTCGCCATTTCGGAGCCTACCTGAAGTAGTTGTCTGATGGTACTAAATGTTCTCTTTTATGAAAGCGCTGAACGTTCTAGTGTGACCAGGTAATTCATGGAAATAAATGATGTTGTAGAGCTATTTGTGTTGTAAACGACTGCACAGATCACCGGTAAACAAGGCTGCTGATAAAGTAGGTTCATTGCAGCGGACCGATCCATACAGTTTGATGCATCGCCTTGTGCAGTTCGAATCCTCATCGTCAACAAAGTCGTACATCATATGCGTGTCTCGGGATTTTGTGCTTGAAAACTGACAGCCACATTAGAGGACCCGCGATGACGCGCTCGACCTAGTTATTAACGTTTGATATAAAAGCCCTTCGATGACATTGACCACATGTTCGCTATGCAGTCAGCTGTCAAATGGGTACGCCGGTTTTTCTTCCTTGTTATCATACTTTCATAATTGCGATTTGCATGAACTACTACTACGCATACGGCTATTCAGCTGACTAGCTCAAAACTATATACTTATAAGACAGTAATAGGCCACTTTAGGAGGTTTCGATCTTCTGATTCGTACCATTTGAGATCTGTCCTTTTTGCGGTGCCAATCATACCTGCTCTGATCAACAGTACCTCAGAGCTGGTATGATTGGGACGCGTCAGCGGCGCTTTTGTGCGGCGAAACCGCCCTTTCCCTATACTTTCTTTCAAATTGATTTATTTGTAAAAATAGGTATATATTTCACTACAGAAACTTGAGCGCTATGTTTCTGTACACCAACCTTCCAAATTCGTAGAGCACAGCATGTATAAACTATTCATCTTGACCCCTCGATTCCTTGCCCTTCGGTCTCGCTCTGTCAGACTCATTCTTCGGCCGGGCTACCACATGGAGACCCTCTTTGGGCAAGCCACGTAAATGAATTGCGGTGAAATTCGTTCGGGTCATCACGCGGAGACCCCAAATACTGCACACTTCGGCCCGTTAAAGCGTCCCTGACGCCGTTTTATCGTTGCGACACATCCAGTACTGTAGCTTGCTAAAAATGATTATAGTGCAATTTCCTGCTTTATGTCTCCATTCCGGAGTGCAGAAAATTGCATAATCTGCTCATTTTTTAGTTATCCGCTCCATTTTTCTTCTGTTTGAATTCTTATTTTATTATGTCCCTCCAAATTTACGCAGATGATTGACTACCAGAGTGCAGTCCACATTCATCCGGATTAGGGCTACCCGTTACCAGAAATTGACCCCTAATCACAATATCCTCTACTTTTTAGACATAGTACTTCATTATCTACATATGTCACTCAAACTAACCGGAACTTTCGGAGGCTTTGTGGGATTATGTTATAACAAATATGAGAATTCATGACTAATTAAGAAGATCATCATTTTGCTTTAAACGTCGATTTAAGAGGTTGTTTAGAATGCTAATCACAAACGTTGTGTGTATTTTTGGTACTCTATTCGACTACCAGTTGGGTTTAGCACGAAAAGTAAACCACACCTCCAAGATTTCTGAAATTCAGCATGTCATTGGAATTCTCCCGATTATGAACTTTTCAGGATGCGTTGCAACTGCTCGTCATCATAGGTACCGTGTCATGCACGTCTTACAGTGAGTTTCTTGATGTATAGAAACATCTTATAACCGGTTCATACTTGGCAGCGACGTAGCACCACAGGTGAAAATTTGGATTTTGAATGTGAAATTTCCTAAAAGCAGGGCATTATATTATCCATTCCACTCCTTCCCGAATCGCGGTGGGACTCTTGGTAGAATCAACAAAACAATAAAGGTTAAAATAACTAATGTCAAAAATTGGAAAGATAAGAGATAAGAAAAATAAATAAGTAAATCAGTGAATGCTAAATGAAATAAGAATGCTAATTAATGAAGGAAATAAAAGAAAATTATATAAAAATGTCAATAGAAACACTGTTAAGTTACTAGTAAGTATGTAAGTAAGTAATAAGTAAGTAGTAAATTATAAGAAAGTAAGGTAATAAAAGAACAATAGTAAGAAGGAATAGTATAAATAAAGAAACTAAATGAAACCTCACCTGTCTCCCATTAACGCCACCGCGTCTTCTACGTCTCTGCCCTATAGTTGACAGTTTTTTGCTGATTTGCTGCGGAGTATGATCTTAACGTGCCTTCAGGGCTTTCATACCTGATCACCTAAAATGGCCGTTACTTTTCAGTCTCTCCAATGGAAGACGGCGTGACCTGTGCCACGGTGCGCTGTGCAGCTGGATATGCATGTGTGCATAAGAGCACCGGAGCCGGTTGTATGGCTATCGATCCCAGTAGGCTCTTTTTCACTAATTAGCTTTATTTCCTATTTCAATACACGCTTAAGCTGCTTAAAATAGGGTCTGAATTCAGAGAAAAGCTGCGACAACGTCCGATGTCGAGGTGGACAACAGTGCCAGTATGAAAGTCCTGTATGCATGGCAGATGCGCTTTGTTTTGCTCAGCCACGATGCGTCTCGACTGGATGTAAGTTGGCTATCGGGCAGATAATCGAATAAATTAAAAGATCAAAAATAATTATTAGAATTAGTTACGATTTCTTTTTTGAAGTCATGACACCACAATTCAATTCTCTCTGTAAGCGAGTTCTTTTCCACATGGGAGATCCTTTAAGTATGATGGGTTTTACACAGGGTCAACAAGCTTCAGGAATCATTCTAGATGTGATAAACATCTGTATACAAATCAGTGACAATTTCAGCATACATTCAACCGGAACAGAATCCTTACATGATCAGTAATGACGCGCCACCAGGTGGTCTGATCGGAGGAGCTTCTGCCAGTCCGAGTTCGTTGCTAAGCATCTCCTAGATGTTGCCTTTTTTCGTATATTGAAACCAATTTCATACAGAATGTGCCGGGAAGCGAAACGAAAGATACTACCAATGCAAGCCATGTGAGTCAACATGCACAGACTGGGTGCTTAAGAAGAAACCAGTGAGTTTACTTTTTAGTTTTTAACTTTTTAGCATTTCTACTTTTTTGAAAACGCGAAACCGTTATGAATGTGCGGCAATAATGGTGAAAGCTTCTGTGTGCCGTTGGTGCGGCTTCGACAAGAAGTTCAAACAATCTCACTTACACAAAGAAAAGGAAAAATCCTATATGAGAACATCACTTATTCGACTTCTCTGACATAGATCTTTCTGAACTAATTTGTCCTTAACCGCTTCTCCTCTTCAATTATCAACGTCGCTTATTCCCACAAACCGTTGAAAATAACCTTGTATAGATGTTCTGAAAGCAAAATTTGATACTACAGAAGAGGGAACGTCAAGGGAAGGATGTTCCTGGCCATTGAACCCTAAAATTTGCGGTCTTCTGGAGATTAGGTCTTAAAACCTCCAAGGCTCATTAGTACGCTCAGGGCATGCTTATAGTTTGAGGGGCCATGAGCCGTTAAACCATTAGCACCGCAGTAATGCTCCAAGCAACTGACCTCCATTCCGTACGGGTTACGCCTCCTCTCAGCTCATAACCGAAACAGGCCAGGTAACACAAAGGCATGGGATAAATTCGTCATAATGCTAATGAAATTGCTAATCCCACTATACCTTAGAAAGGCTTCTGACATACATACTCATACTCGACAGCAAAATAATACTGTAACTGAGTTTCAAGTCGATGCAACTAATGCAGTTAGCTTCTTGAGGAAGGGCTTACTGGGTTCACGCCAAGGAAATGATCAATGATGGAGTATTCTTGAAAAGGACTCAAGTCGACTCAAGCCTGAAAAAAAATTAGCGCGAGTGGGCTTCGAACCCACGAGGACTTGCGTCCATTGGAACTTAAGTCCAACGCCTTAACCACTCGGCCATCGCGCTATACAGTAATCCAGCACGCTATAATCCAGAAATGGGCCTTTGGAGAACTCCATCAGGTATCACAACGAGCTGGTATGGTTCCGTGTTCTTGAATGGAGTCTGCGAAACCTTTGCTATAGGAATTCGTTATCTTCAACGTACCACGATTGTGGATGACTCATTGTTTGTGCTCTGAAAAGCGATTTCTGATCACTAACGTTAAACAAAGAAGGAGGTCTCGTTTTCAGTCGTGCCCCAACCAAAAGTGCGTGCCCGGCTGTGCCTGCATTCCGAACTGGCATCGTAAGAATCAGCCTGGTTACTGGACTGGCACCTGTGTGCGACCGACCTGGTGCAATCCGATCACACAAACGAAAACTGTCACGAAAACAGTACAGCCGGTGAAGACAGTACCTGGACCTCCAAAGCCAGGTAAGACGATTTCCTGAAAGCTCTCAGTGGTACCTTCATTTGTTCTTATTTCAGTAACATGCAGCAATGTTCAGTGCGGCGCCGGATCCACTTGTCAAATGCAGTCGGGCAAACCTGTCTGTGTGGCTGGGCAAAGTAGGGTTTCACAAAATCTAGCCTTAACATAGGTGCCCACCACCTCGCAAAAGTCGGACTCATATTGATTCTTATTATCTACTTATTTTTTATTATTTAGCCAATCCCTGTGCGACAACTGTGTGCACGTACGGTGCCAAATGTGTCGTACAGTCTGGAAAAGCTGTCTGCGTAAAGGTAAGCATCTTCACCTTAAAAAAATGCAGAGAAAGACACTTTGGTGAACATTTTGCAGGACACCACCCCAGCTGGCCCATCGTATCCCGGACCCGCTCCGGCAACACCGTCATACCCTGGACCAGCTCGTCCACCATCTGGCCCATCATCTCCATCGCCTCCAGCGAAACCCGGCTATTCAGACGCTCTCAGACCCTCTTATGGACCAGTTCCTCCACCCTACCAGCCTCCAGCGCCACCATCCTATCCAGCTCCCACAGATGCTCCTCCTGCTTACCCATCACCAGCTCCATCGTATCCCGCCCCAACGGATGCGCCACCACCATCTTACCCATCACCGGCTCCATCATATCCATCACCAGCACCATCCTATCCCTCACCCGCTCCATCATACCCAGGACCCGCTCCCCCTTCATACGGCAAGAATGAGAAGTCAGGAGGGAAGTCACACAAAACTGGTATTATTGGAAAGGTTGTCGAATATTGGAAAGATAAGAAGTAAGATTGGAGAACAAGAATTTCGGAGTGAATAGTAGTTTGCTCATGAACAAATTATGGCTTTTTCAGAGAGGAGAGAGACAACAGGGACGACAATGACAAGCGTCGCCCCTATTCCGATGTCGCTGGTCCCAGATCGTGTGGTGTAAACGAACAACTCACCCAGTGCGGAGGATGTGAAAGTCAATGCCAGGCTGGCAATCCTCCCAAACCGGTCGGTTCTGAGCATCTTGCGCTTCCAATGAAGGAAAACCACTTGCAAAATGATCAGTCTAAATTTCAGCGGCCCATCTGCACACGTCCAAAGCCATGTGCTCGCCAGTGCAAGTGTAAATCTGGTTTCGTTCGAGTGAATAAGGTGTGCACAGCACAGAGGCTTTGCGGAACAAACTACCGACCGAAACTCACCGTGAAGACGAAGACTGTCGTGAAGACGCTTCCTCCAAAGGTCGTTGTTGGTCCTCCACGTCCTCAAAGTGAGTTCAAAGAAAGCTTAGAAAAGAACGGAATTTTAGGCGGGCGAAGCAAAAAATGCAGACTGCAATTCAAACACCACACATCTCAGTTCTGAAATAAGCTACGAAACTCTAAAGATTGTCATGGATTGGGGTCGTCCATACAGGACAAGGACTTCTGGTACACTCTTCTGCAAGGTTGTGAGGTGTGTAGGGCTGTTCTCGTCGCCAGCGGATTTAGGCGATTCCTCGACACAATTCTACGATAAATATCCCGTTTTCGCGAAGGGATTCGAAACTCAGCCGTTCGATTTCAGCTAATCCGTGTTCGCAGACCAACTGCGGAGCCGGAGCCACTTGCGCGAATCAAAACGGAGTAGCTGTGTGCACCCGTCCTCCTGGTACCCTAAAATAATACGTGTTAAGAAGGAGTAAGCAGTACACTATAACGTCTAGTTTTTTAGTTCTCAAGAGCTTCATCTTCCTCTCACATTTTTTTTCGTGATTTGAACTCGAGATTACCACGGTTATGTAGAATCGTTTGCTGCTTTATGATATTTTAGAAGTACAATAGTACCTGCTTGAACAACAAACGATCGAACTTCCTATTCCGATCAACTCAGCTTAGCATCTTCTCTTCGAACAACAAAAGGACACGTGATTTTCTTCACTTGAACTTTTTCCTCATTGTTTCATTTTTTTCTTTCTTTTTTCTTCTACCCATTTTTTCTCTTTGTCATAAAAATAAACTAACTCACTCGTCTGAGTTAATTGAAAAAAAAACTCTTTTCAAAAAAAACAAGCTGCAAAAAGCTTGTCTCTCATCTTCGTACCATACTACTATTTCCAAAATTAGCGTTCAAAAAACTCCGACTCGCATCGGACTTCGGTCAAATCGTAGTAAAAATAATCAAGAACTCATAGTTAATACTCCTTTATCAATGCCTGCTACTGCACCCACTAACGTCATGGATCCCAGTCAGCTATATACATCGTGCAAACTCCTGGACGGTCGCGTTGAAAAATTCTCAGGGAACGATGATATAACTTTTGAGGAGTTTCTCGAGGATTACGTAGAACTTATTACCAGCTTTCACATACCTCGGGAACATGCAAAAGCTCTTCTCCCTCTCTACTTAACTAGCGGTGCAAAACTAAAATACCAAAGTCTTTCCGACGATCAGAAAAGCACTTGGGAAATTCTCACCACGGCTTTGGCGAAAAAATTCAAATCGCAAGCGGTTATGAGTAACATCCGGGACGAACTACACAGTATGCACCAAGGGAAGGACCCCGTTGCAGAATTTGCAAGGAAGGTCGTGGCTAAGACTAAAATGGCATTTCAAGGGGAAGATAAAAAGATCCCAGATAGACTTGCCATAGACTTCTTCATAAAGGGCCTACGACCGGAACTTCGCCGCGCGGTGAGGAGGCTTCCCGAGTCAGATAATTTCGACGTGATCCTCGCCTACGCCGAAAAGGAGGATAGACTTCAAAAACAAGAGCGCGCAGAGGATCATGACCTCCTCGAGAGTTTAAACTCCCTAGCGGTCAATACTAGAATGGAGCAACTAGAAGCTAAAATTAACCAGCTCAGCGCTCCACCGAACAATAAAAATCGCACTCACAAGCCCCAAAACAATAACCCCCAAAGGCAGCCTCAACGCAATTGGAGAAATCCACAAATGAATTTCTCAAACCCATTTCGCCGCAATGCACAGCAATACAACAACCCACCGTTTTTTTCTCGACCTATCAGGGAATATGTACCAAATTTCTGGTCTAGGAATAACCGCGGCCCTCGGCAAAACAATCAGTATGCACCCCCCGCTCAGAACTATAATAACCGTGGTCCTCAACAGCACAATCAGTACGATCCATCAAACCAACCAAACCAGGGATATAGGCCACCTTATAACCAGCCTCAAAACGCCGGCCAAGGTACATCAAATACTAGGTTCCCTTCTTTTGGAAGCAATCCAAACATATTTTGCTTATTCGCTTTATTATGCATTGGCATATGTCCCCTTGTAACAGCAGATTATCAAATCTGTGGGAGCAACCCATACGCAAACATTCTCACCCTTCCCCCAGCAATTCAATGTTCTGTTTCGTACAGTGAGTCCATAATTCGTACAAACGTGACTCTGTACGCTAATCGTAACAACCTTTTGGAAATCGAAGCATATAAATGCTACCGAGATTTGATAAAAATCGAGATTTCCAACTTCCTCTATATAAGGACTTCTCACAAAATTATTGGACGCCAGCGACTTAGCATTCCTTCTTCTGACTGCAATGATGCTTCAGTTCGAAACGTCATCTCAGGCCACTCCTTAGTGGAAACCGTGCCAGGTCTGCGAGAAACAAAAGGAATCGATGACGAAGACGTCCACTTGCCGATATTCGGAAAAACCGTTTATACTCGGAACGTCTACTCCATCGAAAAAGGCGTCATCGCCGTAGTCGATGAGAACACTATCATTAGTTCTCTTGGGAATCTGGACAACTGTACGTTGTCCACAGGAACGTGTCTTGCGCATGATGCAGTCGTGATATGGAGGCCTATCACCAATCTACCCTCCTGCCGAATGCAACAAATAGACACATTTGAAGCGTTAGTAACACTTCGTGAGCCTAATGATCACTGGGAAACTATGGATCACATTACCCCCTATCATAATAGATATTAAGTGGTGTTGTATAAGAAAAACTAGGTTAGCAAACAACTTTGCTTCACACCCTTCTTCTCATTCTCACAACAAAATTAACGCTCTCATCTTTGAAGACGTGCCAGGTTCAAGACGGTAAAGGTGTGTGCCTCGCTAAAGGTCAAACCTATACACCACAGAAAGACGCACCGTCGAGTGAGTTTAATAAGTTTGCAGTTAATTTTCACATTTCGTATACCAATTTATTTGTTCACTGTAGTACAACCCAGTCCAATTCCATATACTCCACCTGAGGTTAATTGGGAAAACGACCTGCCTCAATTTCGCTGTGCGCAACCAGTTCAATACGACGTAACCAGGGATATCAATTTCGCACAAACAAACCTTTTGCCGCATCAGCTAAATCAGTTAAAAACAATAATTAGCTCTCATCCTAATGCGTTTGTAGGACCTGATTCTCACCTAGGTCACTACAATGGTCATATACGACACCGCATTGACCTCATACCGAATCACACAATTCCTTCTCGTAAAGTATATCGCGTTCCTTTAGAAAAGCGGAACGAAATCGAAAGGCAAATAACGCAAATGCTTGAAGATGAAATCATTAGAGAATCCTCTTCACCATTCTGCGCGCCTATAGTTCTTGTGAAGAAAAAAGATGCCGGAAGCTGGCGATTCACAATTGATTTTCGTGGACTCAACAATATTACAAAACCCCAACAATCTATTCTACCTAACATTCAAGACATTTTGGATCTTTGCGCGAATAAATGCATCTACACTTCATTGGACTTTCAGCAGGGCTTTCACCAAATTCCCGTGGAGCCTACTCACTGCGAACGAACAGCGTTCGCTTGTTTCCTTGGAGCATTTGAATACATTAGAATGCCCATGGGATTAAAAGGGGCTCCAGCCACGTTTCAACGCGTGATGGACGACTTTAAGAAACACATTCGCGCCCAAGTTTTCATATATATCGATGACCTAATTATCACTTCGGAAACGACTGAACAACATCTTGTCGACATCGACGAAGTGTTAGGTAAAATAGAAAACATCGGTATGAAACTTAAGGCGTCGAAATGTGAGTTCGCACGCGAAGAAATCAACTTTCTCGGATTTGTCCTCAACCGAGATGGAATCCGCCCCAACCCAGAAAAAACCAGAGCTATAGACAACTATCCGACTCCAACTAATGTTACCGAAGTAAAAGCTTTTATAGGAATGTGCTCATTCTTCCGCAGATTCGTCCATGGCTTTGCTCAAATAGCAGCCCCACTTTTCGCTTTAACAAAAAAGGACACACCTTTCTTATGGACACCTGAATGTGCGAAAGCAATGAGATCTCTCCAAGAAGCGCTGACTTCCGCACCTATTCTCGTGGCTTGCTTGGCAATCACTAAAGAAAGCGCTGATTTCAGCGAATCCTTGCGGACATGTGGTTTGCGAAGAAGGTAAGACGTGCCAGGTTCAAGACGGTAAAGGTGTGTGCCTCGCTAAAGGTCAAACCTATACACCACAGAAGGACGCACCGTCGAGTGAGTTTAATAAGTTTGCAGTTAATTTTCACATTTCGTATACCAATTTATTTGTTCACTGTAGACGTGATGAGCGGTGAATCATTCTGATACATTTTCGCTTTAGGAGGACCATGCCTTGCGAAATGTCGAGCTGGTCAACGATGTGTATGGAGGAACGACGACAACAGCTGCTACAACCCACCATGCCCACCAGTTCCCAGTTGCGTGTGAGCTATCAATTCTCTCGTTCCTAATTCATTCATTCTTGATTTTTTTCGTGTCAGTGTCGCTTTCAATCGAAAACATTCCGACTTTTTTGGTGTGCAGGTTGTTGACGTTATTTGTAAATAAAGCTTCTCAGTATGCATCTTACAAACAACAGCAAACTGTCCTGATAGCAACCACACTTAAGTATTGCCTTCTTACTTATGAATGCATGTACAGTGCATTTAGCCTTCCTGTTAACTTTCTTTAGACTAGAAAAGCGAATGTCGAAAAAAGATTTTCCCGAGAGCTTCAAGTCACATCTGTCACGATAGGTGAAGGTTCTATAACAGTTTATAAATATATGTATAACATCCAAATAAATAAGCGAAACCTCAATGTCTGTTCGTCAACTCTAGGGTCCCGGCACGATTGCCGGTTACCGTACTCCGTATTTCATCGGTTCCTCGCCGTCTTTTGCTGCATGCTTTTTGTTCAACTTTTTATTTGTTATTATAAATGTTTTATATAGATTTCCTTCTACTCATAAGTTCATTTGGCGGCCTGCAGGCCGCTGAATGGCTAGTATACAAATATTGACAACCTCACTGCGTTCATCGAACTATGCCAGCAGTTCAGAAACTCCAGTCACAGAATTGTAATTGTTTCTGACGTAGATAGGAGTCAAGAGATTGGGAAAAGTGGTAGTCTGTTGAGGAGACGTCAGGGGAATAGGGTGGGTGAGGGAGAACTTCTATACCTAATTGGGTCAATTTTTGCCGGGTGGTTTTCGAGGAGTGCGGCCTTGCGTTGTCATGCAACAGGATCGGTCCACCTCTGTTCACCACTGCCGGCCACAGTTTTTGCAACTTTGCATACAGTTGGTCTAAATCACAACAGTAGGACTCTGCTGTAACTGAGTGACCAGGTTGCCTGAAGCTGTGGTGAATTAGCCCTTTGCAGCACCACCAAACAATCAACATGACCTTTTTCGGGTGAAGGTGAGGTTTAGGAAAAATTTTTCGGTGGGACATCCTTGTCTGCCCAAATGAACCCTCGTTTCCTGTTATCGTACATGACCCACTTTTCATCAACAGTCACAATACAGCCGACGAACGGGTCAGATTTCAGGCGAATCAGATGGTTAGAGCAGACGTCACAACGTATGAGGCGCTGCTCCTCAGTCAGTTCATAGGGTATCCATTTAGACATTTACTTCACCTTTCCAATTTCTGCCAAATGCCGTCCGATTGTAGTGTGATGTACGCCTAGGTCCTCTGCTAGCGCCCGTATATTCGTCTCAGGATTTGCTTCTACAGCAGCTCTCAAATCTTCGTCATCAAGCGACGCCCTACGACCACGGCCGGCTTTTTCTCCAAGACCAAAATCTCCACATGCGAATTTTTTGGACCAGAGTTGCACTGTCCGTTTGCAAGGACAATCCATCCCAAAAGCAATGCTGAGATCGCGAGCCGCCTCCGCAGCAGAGTGTCCTAATTTAAATTCGTAAGCCATGATGACTTGATAATCGCGTCGGTTCATGATTGAACGAAGCCCTGTAAAAAGTTGCCTAAGGGCTTGTTCAGACGACGCGCGTCGAAAATGCAAAATCGAAGCTCAATCGATAATTAACGCCCTTGATCGAATTTGCTCTTTTGGATATTGAATTGAATCAAATTGTGAGTGGTTCATTGCTAATGAAATGGTTGAGCGATCTGAATCCTCCCGTTAGTAATTTTTCGAGTGGAATTCTGCAGCCACCTCTCGTAAATGAAAAAGTGCTCGGCGTTGGTCGGTCCGTCGAAGATGCGTCACGCATTTCTCCTAAAGATAGTACCGCAGAGGGATGATGAACGTGTACTACACCCTATGTACAATAATCTGCTTTCACCTTTCCAGACGAATTTGGTATCAATCTATCCTACCCCGAAGGGATGAATGGCTAGGTTATACTGAGTGAGGACTAATCACCTGACCATTCGGGTGTCAGTAGCGTCTTTGACCACTGCACTTGGCTTGTTTGAAAAACCTTCCAGAATCGCAAGGAGTAATGTAAGGGAATAGTGCGAAAGCGAGAGTGAACCTATTGTGAGCCGCGATCACAGGTTGGTCAAATCCAATCGATAATCTCAGGCGCGCGGGACTTCTTTTGCCGATGAAACAGTAGTAGTAGGAATGAGGCTTTTTCTCTTTTTAGTCTCTCATCTTGTTAGTCAGGTCCATGACGCTGAGCGGTCGCGTCTTTTTCGCTCTCTCGTGTATTCGTGTTCAATTGCTTTTCGTCTTCTTATCTAACTACATTACTGTGCGTCGTTAGCGATTTTGTGGACTCATCGACTCAGGATTGGAGTTGCTGGTACCCTTGTAGCGCGGTCTTTTTGACTATTACATGCTTTTTTTGCCACTGGGAAAGGTGGATCGTTGTGTGGTGATGTTCGTGGTTGGCCGATTGGTCCCTTATGGCAGGGAATCAAATTATTATTGCATTTCTCTGTGCTACCTAGAATGGTCACAACTTTTTTTGTATGTGTGCTATTATGGACACCCCTTCTCGTCCTCATTCAACTAGTCCAATCTACAAATCAGACTAGATTCATTAACTAAAGGTCAGTAAAAGAGTTATGTACATACCTTTTCTACAAGACTCCGCGACTGGAATATCCGCTCTCACGGATCAAGATAAGGCGAAGCTTCTCGCTGTTGCATTACGAAAAGCTTTTAATATTCAGTCCAGTACACTAACGCAGCAAATTGAGGAGCGCTTGTACTCAGTTATGTCTCAAACTATTTAGTTCTACAGGTAAGATATAATTAAACTATATGAAGCTGTTATTATTTTTTTGAGCTTCAGTGAAGAGACAAATTGTGTTACCTCCAGTTGTGTTAACGTTGTGCCTGCTATTTTTATGCTTCTTCTATTACTGATGTAATGGCCAATTTGCTAGTTTTTTATATATTGCCTATTGTGAATCTTTTTGTC
Source organism: Nippostrongylus brasiliensis (assembly GCA_030553155.1). Lineage (NCBI taxonomy): Eukaryota > Metazoa > Nematoda > Chromadorea > Rhabditida > Heligmosomidae > Nippostrongylus > Nippostrongylus brasiliensis. The sequence goes on along the minus strand of CP130736.1, from coordinate 34,279,391 downwards.
TCCGTGTAGTTATTGGCAAAATAAGTTCAATTCTAAACTTATTGAAAACTATAAGCTTCGCGTTCCTTAACAACTGATTTTATTCCTCTATCTTTCATGTCGCTTCTATAGCATACCCACTTGAAGCTTATATTCAATTCAAGTCTAATGAGTGGTGAGGTGCTTTCACGTTGGAAATATTCTTTTGTTAACTCGATGTTATTTTCTAACTTAACTTCCAAACAGCTTTTGAGAAGATCTCCACCCATTACTAGATAGGTATCCATCCAACCATTGCTCGATAGGTTCAGGCTTTCCTGAATAACAGGACGTTTCAGGTCAAAGTTAATGTTATTCCTTCCACAATTAGAAAGTCACCCAGTGGTGTCTCCCAAGGAGGGGCGCTATCTCCCACCCTCCTCAATAACGGCAAAAAAGGTAGCGTTTGACTTGCTGAACTGAAATCCCATGCTCCGGGATTTACTTAATTGTTACACGGGTACCCGCAGACGACCAACACAATACCTTTGCCTCTGGCGATCACCCCACACATTTCAGAAATGAAATCACATTTATCAATTCACCATAACTCATCACAACAAATATCAAACGGCATAGTTCATAAACACGAATAATCCGACGATCACATCCAGGAACCACTGCGAACACTGAGACCGAAAGGAGGAAGAGATCAGGAGGAAGATGTGGCCTGCGCCGCCGTCCGAGAGACCGTCCGTCCTCCCTCTCTAGCTCCTTCCTCGTTCCTCGTCCTCCGAAGCCTCGCCCACCAGTCGGCGACCGCACCCAACAAAAACAAAGACCGAGAGGCGAGAAAGCGAAGAAGCGCGGAGGGGAAAAGTATCACAAAGAGCAGAGTAAATGATTCCAACACTCACCAAGTTAACTGTTTCCCTTCGCTCCTTACATCTCCCCCCTTTCGATAAGTCCGACCTCGGACTTCAGAAGTCGAGATTGGGGCAGAATGTCGCATCGAAGAATTCCAGCGGGGTAACTAGGCTACGAGATTGACACCAGTTAATGATGTTGCGCCACACCGGGACGTCAATTAGGTGCGGAACGCAGCCCAGGATGAACATTCCATCGCGGGCACGAGATAGGGCTACATTGAGACGTTTGCGGTCTGCGAAGAAAGTGTGGTTAGAATCGGGATCCATGTGCGTTCGAGTTGTACAAACTATAACTACTGATCGCTCTGATCCCTGAGCGCTATCGACTGTACCGACTGTGACGCCTGTCGCGCGAAGGACGTTGTCGCAAAGATATTTTTGATCCCTATAGAGACAGATCAGCGTTATATCTTCGGCGCGTATGCCATGAAGTAACAAGAACCGTACTAGTACGTGCGCTGCATTTGCTTCCGTTTCGTTACTGTGGGACCCTGTGATGGACTTTACTGAATGGCCCATCACGTTAACGAATGCCAATGGGATATTCGGATTGGGCATTTTCACGTGCTGTAGTAAGTTTTGACGGGATTCTGAAGATGTACCACACACTAGTTCGTTATTGTAGAAGAAGTGGGAGTTAAGTTCCATTAACGCGGGATGTGGTCTGTAGACTGTGCGGATTTTGCAGACAGGGGGATTTCCCATTCGCTGTGCAACGTCTAAAATGGACTGCGAGCTTAGTTCAATTGCTAGTGGGACATTGTACACTCCTACGTAGGGTGGTAGCTGATTGCTATCCCCGACTAGCGTGTACCGCGCTGTTTGGAAGCGTGAAAAGAGGGTGATTAGAGTGGCCGCTGGGATCATCGAGGCCTCATCAAGGAGGACGGTAGTCCACGTGCGCGACGGTTTTCGCCATAGCCCTCCTTTGGTAGTTAAATTGAGCGCGGAAGCAATTGTACATATGAACACGTTGGGTTGATATGCCCTAAGAAAAGTCTTCGTGAGAACTTTGACTGCTTTCGAAGCTTGTCTCTCCAGGAGGAGCAGTTTTTTATGGTCGCTAGTGACCATGTTTCTTTCTTCACCGTGGAAAACGAACTCGCGAAGCATCTGGCGATGCTGCGCAAAACGCTGGAACTGTTCAAAGTCTTTTTTGCTAAGGTGATCCGCGTGGGTTTCGTGAAATTGTTCCATGAGGGTTCCCATGTCAAACGGACCGTGCCTTACCGCGTCCCTAGCCAAAGTTTCGTTGAGGTACCGAACTGGGCGCATATGGTCTGATTTTAGCTCTGCGAGTTTGGCGCAGATCACGTCTAGGGCACTGTTTTGAACCGCCGCGATCAGGACAATTTTCCCCTTTTCGACGGCTCCCTCGGCCATAACGGCCGTGCATAACGATTTTCCTGCTCCGTATGCACTATCGATAACTAAAATAGGTGATTCCTTGTGGAACCAGTTGATTGCATTCACTTGCACTGAAATCCCATGCTCCGGGATTTACTTAATTGTTACACGGGTACCCGCAGACGACCAACACAATACCTTTGCCTCTGGCGATCGCCCCACACATTTCAGAAATCACATTTATCAACTCACCATAACTCATCACAACAAATATCAAACGGCATAGTTCATAAACACGAATAATCCGACGATCACATCAAGGAACCACTGCGAACACTGAGACCGAAAGGAGGAAGAGATCAGGAGGAAGATGTGGCCTGCGCCGCCGTCCGAGAGACCGTCCGTCCTCCCTCTCTAGCTCCTTCCTCGTTCCTCGTCCTCCGAAGCCTCGCCCACCAGTCGGCGACCGCACCCTACAAAAACAAAGACCGAGAGGCGAGAAAGCGAAGAAGCGCGGAGGGGAAAAGTATCACAAAGAGCAGAGTAAATGATTCCAACACTCACCAAGTTAACTGTTTCCCTTCGCTCCTTACACTGATAAAATTGCCTCTCCGGGTAACATCCGAGCGCTACGTACCCTAAAATCACGAGGGAGGTGTGGCAGGCAAGTGTCATACACCTACTGTGCAGTCGGGAAAATCTGTTCCAGGACACTCATCACCTTCGAACACCCTTTAAATTTGAGGAAGAAGGGCTCCTGCGAGCTATATGATGAAATGGCTCACGTGGCGCTCCCGAGTCTTCGTAACCTGGTGGCGAGATCGAAGCGAGTCGGCGATATGTTCCAGCTAGCTAATGTTGCGTCGATAAACGAACAAGAGTGCTGGGGTGACGAACGCAAGGAGCAGGAACTGTGGATGAAGAATTCGGCGTATTTAACGGCCTATAGGCTAGCTTTAGCCATAGAAGCCCACGCTCTTCGATGTAGTGCGCTCGCGCAAGCCGATGAGCAAGCTCAGGTGATCAACTTCGAACATCCAGCGTTATTCCCGTGACCGGTTCGCTATGACGATGGCGAGTATGTTACCGCCGCACTAAGAATAACGAAGTAAACCCCCGGGCGCCGCCGAGAGCAAGTTGAAGATCTTCCTTGCATTGCCCACTGGTTTCGGCCGCGTTCACCTAAGCGTCGCTTACGACGAGTGCCTATGCATCTATATATACGAGACGTGGGAGCGCCTAACTCAGAAGCGTATTGGTAGTGCCGCAGTCGATGTCATCATCGTCGTTTGGCCCAGTAGTATCCCAGAGGATCGGGTCGGGCAATGCTGCAGACCCTATCGATCGGTATTGAGTGTCACCTAACCTATAGACGGGAGGGACCCTTCCGTTCTTCCCTTTCCCCTATGAAACAAGAATGCGAAGGAATAGACTGGGCAAAGTATGCGCAGGATTCGTCCGTTAGTGCCTGGGCATAGGAATGGCGGACGGTAGCGGACGGCGACGGACGGGGATTAGCGATTCAAGGGAACTGGAACATTTTTGTTTGAGAGAACATATGGGGGCGCAGAGACGCAGGGTACTCAATACAGGCAGAGTACGGCGTAGTGACAGATTGCGTGTGGGGCGGCCGATGACTTGACGGGACGGCGCGGTGCGAATAGGTTTTAATTGTTCGCGCCGCGCCGCACCGCACGAGGCCGCCGCAATTTTTTTTGGCCTAATTTGTTTTTTGTTGAATTTTAGTCATTTTGTTTTGATTTCGTCGTGTTTCTTTTTTGTTTTGTCGCCTACGCTGCATTCGCCGCATCATTTCATCACTAGGTTTGTTATTGTTTTTTTTTATGAATGTTATTTTCAGTGTTCTGCTCATCGGCTTGGGAGTGGAGTTTTAAAGTAGCAGAGTTGGATTTTGGTGAGTTCCGAGTCTTTTTTCTCGAATTCTGTAATATTTCTTACCATTTAACCATTTAATTTCCAGGTTTTTGCTCAGTGAAGCCCTCGCAGTAGTGTTGCAGTCGCCTCGGTTGCAGTCCTATTGTGTTCGGTGAGTTGAAAACCAGTTTTTATTGTTGTGTATTGGATTCTTATCAATTCTTATCATGGTTCTCCGTTGTTGTTAGTCTTATGTAGTGTTGTATTGTTGGTTCTACTGTTAACTGTGGTTTCCGCTCTATTGGCTTTGGTGCCCTGCTTTTTTTGTTTGAACTACGCCTGTTGGGGGTAACCTGCTATGGAACGACCGAATCTGTTTGTGGTCAGCTGCGGAAAATCTCTCCTAGTTTCTAGTTTCCCCTCTTCTCCACGCTGAGGCAAATTTCCTTTGTTCCCTTATTTCTTTGGATGTTACACACAGTTAGAGATCACAGAGTTATAGATATTCTTATAAGTCATCTCGTGCGAAGTAGCGCACCATGCGCATACGTTGCTCCTGGGCATCGTGGTTCGGTTGAGACCTAGAATTTTGTCTCCTTGCGCTTACACTGATGCGTGGTCGATAACGTGCCAATAATTGCTGTGGAGTTAGTCGTTGGGCCAGCAGATTGTGTAGCACCTTCAATACAGATGCTAAATAGAAGCAACTGAGAAATACAGTACAACTGCTGCCCACCAGAGTAGCGGCAATTAGACTTTCCGCATAAAAGTTCTCCACAGAATATCTATCGATTTGACAAAGTTCTACTCAGAAAGAGAACATATGGTGGTAAAAAAGTAAAACTGGAAGTGCAACTCGCCACCCGCCGCCACCCGCTGGCACCAAAAGTGTGCATACACCCCGCCGAAGCACAAGCCGCCACCCACCGTCACCGGCCGCTGCCGTTCGCCATCGCCGCGCCCCCACAAAAATGAAAAAAAAAACATTCCCCTGGATGCCGGCGACGGTCGCGCCGCCGAAGTATGCGGCGGCGGTCGGCGACGCCGCTGGATCGATAACTCCCTAAAACCCGGCCCTTAGACCGCATCACTACTCTCACGTGTTGTAGAGCTCCCGCTCGCATCCTGCTTCCTGCTTGGGGACCTACCCGCGTTTTAAGAAGTCCCAATTCACTTGCCATCGGATATTCTTGTCTGAAGAAAATGATGCAAACAATGAGCAACACCCTAAAGATCGCTGCTTTTAAGGTCGATCGCTGGAAGTGTGGCAGCAAAGCAAAGGAGGGAGGACGAAGTCGCCAAAGACCGTCGACGCCGGAACGAGCACCGACCGAGTTTTTTCGTCATGCCCGACCCTGATCAACGCCGCCACGAAATGAACGTCACCTTCGCCGAGCCTTTTCCGCATGCTACGGAAAATTTCGACGTTCGCAGATTCGACCGACCCCAAAAGAAAGGGAAGATGCACGAGGACCATCGCGACTCGCTCCAGGAGCAGGCCAATGGATAGAGCGTCGCCCTCTGGAAGGGCACTCGTGGGCGCGACCCCGACTGAATCGAGACGATCCAGTTTCAAGGAGAGGCGTGTGAAGGACGTCATGATTCTCTTGTATGTTAAGTGTTGTTAACTCTTGTATGTTGTATGTTTGTTATTACTCATGTGAGAATCTTCCTGTATCGTTATATTGCTCCTGTAACATATTAAACGTGCTCTGATGCATGTCACATTTGCACATGGAGCAACGGAATAACGTATGGATAGGCGTACAGGGTAAAAATTACCCGGAATAAAATATCACACTGTAACTTCAACAAAAATGAAGATCTGACAATGAAACTTAAGATACAGTTTCCCTATTCCCTTCCTAATAGAAAAGTATCAAGTTCGTTCAAAGTGGCTCCCTTTCTTACGGACACATGTCCTCAGACGAGTAGCGAACCCATAACTCATGGCGCGGAGGTAGTCTTCCACTATACCGTTCCCAGCTGCACACATATAAACCGTGCTCGGATGCGTGTCACATTTGTATATGAAGCAACGGAATAACGGGTTTGATGGATAGGCCCCATATCACAATATATGTACAGAGTGCGCAAAAATTACCCGGAATAAAACATCACATTGTAACTTCAACAAAAATGAAGATCTGACAATGAAACTCAAGATACAGTTTCCCTATTCCCTCACTAATAGAAAAGTATCAAGTTCGTCCAAAGTGGCCCCTTTGGCACTAATCATAGTTGAACGACGGACGACGGGATCGCACGTTCCGCCGTTTTTGGCTCCCTGCCAACGTGGGACATCTAGCACGAGTCGTTCAACTATGTTTAGTGCCTCAGACGAGTAGCGAACCCATAACTCATGGCGCGGAGGTAGTCTTCCACTATACCGTTCTTTGCCTCAGCCAGGTGAGCTTCCAGTGGAGCCAAATTTTCGTGTTGTGTAGAGGAATTATCGCTCCTATTGAGTGACCAGAAAAGAAACTAAGGCGGTTCAAATCCCGTGAGTTCAGAGGTCAGCCATCTTGTGCTGTGCGGGGTGGGACAGCAAAATTATGAGTCGATGATTGCTGATCATTCTCGATTTGGCTTTGCCATTCGCACATTGTGAACTCAAATGAACTCAGGCTTGGAATACATATGGGTTTAGTGTATACGTACCCACTACTCCAATATTAGGTTAAAAGCTCAGTTCTAAAAGTTGTTATCAATTGCGCCGAACGAATAACTCGTGGCACGCAGGTAGTCCTCATCGAAATCATTCCATGTGATTGTTAACAGTGCTATCAGAGGCAGCAAAGTTGCACATCAGATAGAGCACACTTTTTTCTCAGAAACCTACTAGACTAGAAAATCAGTTTGCTCAGAAACATTAAAGAAAATTGAGGTAAAAATAGCAGTAGGACCAGAGTTGTAGACTGATGATGGCCGATAGTTTCAGATTTCGTTTTGCTATTACCGCTGTGCAAGCATTCAAGAGCTCAAACTTGGAGATGTATAACATATTCCAATATGAAGATCAGAATCCAGTTCTGCCAGTAGTTGTGGCCTATGATGTATTTGTCCGGGTAATTTTTGCGCACCCTGTATACATACCGTTGTAAGCTCAATATAGAAGCTTCTGAAGAGCAGAATTTGAAAGAGAATTTTTTGTACTCTCAGAGGGTGCTCTAGCTGTTCGTCGAATTTCGAAATTTTATAATTGCTTTGGCCTATAAAGTGGAAACGTGTAAAATTGACCCCAGCGACAGCGATTTTTTTTTGCTCTGGTGTAAAATGGTATTCAAAACTTAGAAAATCCCTAGAAAAAGGATGAAATTTTCTATGAGACTGTGTACTTATTGTACTTTTCACTCCACATTTTGTGAACTTTCAGGCCACTAAATTGGGACCTTCAAAAAAACAGAAAATTTTTTCGATGCTGCTCTTGCTATTATTGTGAACGGTGAACATGACTTTTAGGGATTATTTTAGAAAGAATTCTCAGCTCTATCTGACTGTATGTTTAGTTTTACAGAATGCTCAATTTTAAATTTTTCTCGCAGGAGAATCATATTCGTTTTCTTCGAAGAGGGAAATCTCCAGTTTCAATCGTTTTGCTAAATCTCACACAGGTTACGAAAGAAGGCGAGCCGCTCTACAAGATTGGGTACGAAGCGGTACTGGAATTCCTGCTGCTCGTGAAGGTGTACCAAGCTTACAACGGTCGCTTAAAAAACGGCACGAATTTTGAAACAACCTAGTATATGTATATGCGGAATCGCTGCACCTCAATTGATTTACGTCGGCGTTGGCACATACAGACATATATTGACATAATTATTATTAATAGAACACGTTCTTCTCCATACTGCTGCTCCCGCATAGGAGTAGTGCATTTTTTGAATGTTATATAGGTTTTCGCAAGCGTTTAAAAGGGGCTCGCAGCCCCTTGCTCTTCGGGCTACGTCTGATTCCCTTGAATTCCCTCCGTACACGAGCGGGCCTTCTGGACATTTCTCTTCTCTCCAAATTGCTGTAAAATCCTGCAGTTACTATTGTCAACGGACGATCGACCAATTTGTTCTGCCTTTCGCTTGTTATGATGCTCATAATGTTCGAACCCGTGTACTTGAACAGTCCTATGCGAACTCGCGCGAACGGCTCCGTGGTACTTTATACTGCTTGTAACGAAAATGCCCCTCTTTTATATTGACAATAGCATTAATTAAATGTTGTTTTCAGATACTGTGCTTTACACAAAATAATCCGAAGATGTCCAGCTCGCGACTGTTCGTTCTTGTATTCGCTCTTTCCTTTTGGGTGAGCTTTACTGAATTCTTATGTAGCAAAAGAAAAGGAAAGCAGCGGTCATACGAATGCATTTCTACCTGTGTATCTAGCTTGTAAATCAGTCAATGCTCGTATTATCGCCTTTTAAATTTATCTAGTAGTAGAGCGAAAAACGAGATTTTGAAAGTTGAGTGATCGCTGCACATCAACTTAGGTCAGCGACGGTATATTCCACATACATATGTACATATAATATGTACTATATTGACAGATATGGAACTGTCAACCAGGCTAGTTACCCGCAAATTCTTAGAGTTATTTAGCAAAGGCATCGCTGAGGTTGATTTAGAGAAGTGAACGAAAATTACGGTGCAGGTGCTCTAACCCCTATGTGGCCAACTTCATAGTCCGAAAACTCTTCGAGTAGATACAAAAATTCTCAATCTTTTTGTTATTTTCCACTACTTTCAATGCAACAGCTGTCGTTACGTTGCTTACGAGAACGTTCCTACAAAACAGAATTAGTGAGAAAATAAAGGGAGCAATTTAGAAAATGTTTTAGTTATTAATTATTATTTAAGGAAGGACGAGCTCTGAAGTGCGCATACAAGAATCAAACGTTCTGCGGACCTGTGAAGCAGGCTTATCAGTTGAATAGTTTGTCTATGTTTTTCTTGAAAGGTGACAAGTTTAAGGAGGACAGGGAAAGACTGTCACTCGCCAATGGAAAGGTCCTCATTGTTCTGAAGAAGGAAAACAAGTCGGAGCTTATACCGGCCCTACGAAATGTCTTCGATTCGGAAACCAATGCTATATTCCAAGTTAAAGTCAGCTGCAGTGGCGGTGAAAAAGAAACGGCTGAGTGCCAACTAGGAATCACAGCAATCTGTTTGGCGACGGAACAGTTGGTAAATGCGACCATGGTGGTAGCTGATGCTGACCAGAAAACCAAAATCCTCGCAGCCTATAAAGAGTATGAACAGAAAGAGGATAGACTGCAATGGGCAGATCAAGCTTACGAACTGGGAAAGAAAGTTATGGACATTTTAGAGACATGGACTGGTTTTCAATGAAGTATAAAAAACACAGAACGAATTTGATTGATTGTCGTGTTTGTTTCGCAATGAAGAATACTTATAATTCATATTGTGCTGTTCTAGTGTGGTTCATCTTACGAGTTTTCGTTCCCAATATCTGTCGATTACACATTCAGGCGAGCAAGTCAGTTGGAATCAAACACTACATCCTACTTGATTTATCTGAACCGGTTTTGATGTTCAGTTATTTTTCAAGAACGTTCATGATATAGCGAGTTGTGGATGAAAGCAAAGGAAGACAGCAGATTACATGCAAACTGGGAGAATTGTGTGGCGAATAAGGGATTGGAAACTGCAAAGAAGAGCAGAAAAATGTTAGTGACGTGCTCTCGATGAGACACGATATACCTAATTCATAGGGCGTTTCATAGTGAATTGCCAACCGCTGCCTTGGGACTTGGCAGTTTGCTGCAAGAGATGCAGCGTTTTCCTATGTGTCATTTTCATCAACAAAACAAATTCGTTGGATTTCATGGATTAATTTTGAAATCTTTACCCATTTTGCCGAAAGTTTTTTTGGCCAACGCTGCGAGTGGAGCAGCGCACAGATCGTGTTCGATGCTTCAAAGTTCTCCTTAACACGTTGACGACAGCACCTTTTGCGCGTGTCCGGCGCGTGGGATCAACCGCTTTTCTAGCGCGCCGAGGCTGTGGCATGGGGCCGGCATACGGCGGGTTTTTTTTTCAAAATGGAAGTGAATAGTAAACCTCGAAGACTACATATACAGTCCTGTAATATCGGGGATTGTCACTATTCCTTTTTTTGAAATGAAAATAGGAAAATAACAGCTGGAAGCTTTTAGAATGTCCTTTTTCCCTATCCAGGTTAAAAGGGAATTGTTATTTGTTCATTGTTCATTATTTGTTTATTCTAATAATCAATATTTGTTCGTATTTATGTGTTTGTTTCAGTAACCAGTATTAGTTTGCATTCTTGCAATAACAATTATTTGTTTTTACTTGTAAAGAAAACTAGTGCACAATCAAAAATTCCATTAAATCAGAAGCTAAGAATCATTTTCAAGGACCATGCTTCCTATAACAATGTGCAAAGGTCTACTAAAAAGTGGCACAGAAACAATCTTCGAAATTCTGAAATGTATCGAGAAAAATACGATACAAGACTGTGGCGCAGCATTACGCCACGCGGTCCCACGCGGCCGATTGAGCGTGGCGCAGCATTGCGCCACACTGTCGTCAACGTGTTAAATGAGATGATTTTGTGTATCGCTGTGCCTCATATCTCGAGCTCCACGAAATATAACCCAGAAAACTCGAAGACTGAAGAGGACAAGAAGGATGCATTGGACAGTGGACATACAAGTTTAGTTCTTTTAAGAGTACAAAGAGAAGAATAAAATAACAAAACTGCTCTGGGAACGTTAGCACAATGTACAAAACACATCACTCAACTGAACTCCAGCTCCAGAGCAAATTTGAGTGATTGCCCGCAAAAAGGAGCATTATTAGTTCTCATTTTATTGTTCTGGTGCTACAGATGACCCCGCGCGGTTCTTCTTACGACTCTTCGTTCTTATATGTCAGGTACTCATTCAGGGAAACATCTGAGTAGTATGATTCCATTTGAGATCTACATAATTGTTTTAAAACCATTAGCAATAAGTCGTCAAACACTACATCCTACACAATCCTGGTCGCTCGACATCGTTGAAATTTTTTTGAGAGAACTTGCCCAGCTTCATTGTGGATAACATTTGATCTGAAAGGTGTTGCTTTCACTCTATTCTTCAAAGCCTTTCGTGAAGTGTCGAGCTGTTAATGAAAGCAACGAAATGTGCGACAGCAGCATGCGAATTGTGTGGATGATCAGGAAATGGAAGTTGCTTAGGTGAGCAGAGAAATGTAAGCAAGATGTTTTCGAGCACTTACGAGAAATCTAACACAGTGTATTTATTTATTTATCAAATACGTTAATTACGTCAATTGACGCGCTAAAATATAACAGCATTAGTGAATACTAAATCAAGCAGAGCACACCTGTGAGAACGCGACATAACAGAAAAAAATGTTAACTGTGGAGGGAAGACGCTTAATAGAAAATCACAAAACCAAAAACCCAAGAGAACCAACGGACTCAAAGACCATCATGTAACTATTGGTACTGGTACAGCTCTTATGAGGATAAAAGGAGAAAGAAGTATCCTGTAAATGTATATTACAGATAAGAATATAGTGATAGTTGTGCTCCTGCGAGAATTGAGACACGCGCCAACTAAAACTGGCCCCTTATCCCATTTATCTAAGGAACCTAATTTTAAACTAAATACGTACCTTAGTGGCGGACGAAGTGAAGCCAAATAAATTCACTTGAACTGCGGCATAGATCAGATGACACTAAATGCGTAGCCTGTAGATAGTCGGCAAGGAATAAGGTTATCAAGACTGATAGTAAGTTAGAAAACTACTGATAGTAAGTTAGAGTAAGCTAGATAGTAAGTAAGTAAGAACTGATAGTAAGTTAGAGTAAGCTTGATAGAAAGTTAAAAAAGTATAAGAAAATTTTTGTTTATTTAGCCAAAGATAGCGTGATAGCTTTTGAGTTCACGTCTAGAAAATATACTAATTTACTTGTAATTTATGTATGTTTGATATTCTAGTTACTATAACCGCTTTTTGCTAATTATTGTTACTCTGACGGAACGGGGCGACTTGCGCAGCAGTAGTCGATCTGTCAGGAGTTGGACAGCATGTGCTGCTAGACCGCGCCTCGATTGCGTTTGGCCAACGCGATGTGGGGCGAGCAGGTAGAAGTGCTGCTAAAGTGTTGCCCCGACAAGTATTTCGGGACCCGTCCGAAGAAGCTGCCCAAATGTTGCCACGGGGTAAGGGCCGGTTTGTACGCCCCTTCTCGCCTTTTCTAGCTTGCTAGTGTCTAGACGCGCCCAACGGGCAACACGTGGCAGCCAACTGCTGCGGAACTCCTGCACTACCATACCCTTTTCTACTGCCCAGCTGCTGCTCCCCGAACATTGCTGTGCAGCTCGGATCCCCTTCTGCTGCCTAACTGCTGCTACTTGGACAGTTGTCCACCCCTCAGCCTCCGTTCTACTACCCAGGTGCTGCCTCCTGGAGGCCGACCCCTTTCTGCTGCCCAGGTGCGGCCCTTGTGCTACCAAGCTACTGCTTTTCGGAGATTGCGTCACCCCTTGCCCTTTTTGACCGCAGCAACCAAGGGTGTGCGGAGCTTCCGTTTCCGTGTTCCGAAATCCGGTTTCCGACCGTTTTGCCCTTCTGTTCCGCTTCCGTGTTCCGCGCTTTTCTTGGATGGAACACGGGAGCGGAGGAAATCGAAGAGCTTCACTGTGAAGGCTAACAAAACGGAGACTGAAGTTATTGTGCTGACGTCGATATTATCCATTCGAATACTGGGATACTGAAAATAACGCAGCAAAGTATACCGTCTTAAAAAACTTGCTATGAAGTTTGTCGGCACCTGCCACATCGTCAGAGTGCGAGAGATTGTTTTCTTCTGCTGGTTTCATTGTGAACGATCGCCTTCTCTCGCCTTTTGAGAAAACTTTTCTTGAGAAAAAGGCTCTTCCGCGAGAATCTTGAAAAACTACTGCTTCTCCGTCATGCTCGTTTTAGGCTTCCAATTCTATGAATGCATTCTTGTCTATCACACCAGAAACAGTCATTGTTTTTCTTGTTGTGCCGGCTTTGGATCATGATGAAGTTCTTAAAGATGAGTGAAAATGATAGGGTTTCTATGAGGAATTTTCACCGTTTACTTTGAATCCATCACGGGACGCTGAATGCTTTCACCAAAATAATAAACACATTTCAGTGGAAACATAAAACGAGCATCCTATGGGTATCTTCAGAAACAGAAACAAAAACGTTTTGTGGTTGAGTTTTGGCTTAATTCCAATAATTTAGTGATTTTTGCACTATTTCCGTGTCCATGTTCCGGATTCCGGTTTCTGGTAATCGTTGTGCAGTGTTTTTTCAATAAAATAATACACGTCGCGTTAGTGGATTATTTTATTGAATTATTATTCATGCCACGGAAATCTCACTCTAATATGAAGGAATGATTCGTCAAAAAGAGGAGACAAATTGAGCAAGCGTGGCAAGAAAGATGAAAGGTGAAATGTTAACTGGTTTTCGTCGATCAATTTCATGGATATGCCACGCATTCGTCTTTAGTCCAGAATCGTGGAGTCTCATCTACCCAATGCCTTTCTCTCGCGAGGACATTGTACGGTTCTAGTTGTCTCCATCTCAGAATACTGCTTACTTGGTATATTACTCTACCGCTGTGAGGCAGCCAGCAAATGAAGGACCAATTCGACCGACGTTCTCGCACAACCATAGTGACTGCCTCGACCTATGGAAAATCGATCCAATGCAATGCAAGAAGTGAAATTATTTATTATGTGACATATCATAAGCAATGGGAGGACAATCGAATCAGTTGATCAATACGTGAACATTTCGCATTAGAGAAAATGCTGTCAACAGCGTTCCTTGACATGAACAAGTTGTCAAATTTCAACATCATACATTGGAGTATCGCAAAAGCTTAAGAGGGAAGACGGATTCAATATCGACCTATGTACAAAAACAGCATGAACCCGGATATTGATTAAATCTACGGACGGCTCTCTCATCGCATATTCTAACAATCTATTAGTTCTGGAGGAAGGAGTTAAGTAAAGTACGGACGCGAACACTATTCTCCTTGGGACATCACCCAATAGTTAGGCCTCAGATCACTTCTCGATGAAATTTCACATTTATTTTGTGTCCTTAATTTTTTAATTTTCTCCGTGAAAGCAGGATAATCCATCTGAATTCTCAAAAATGATTCGAATTTTTTTTGAAAAGTTTCAGAGCCGTTAATGACAGACAGCTATGCGAAAACGGCCCATTACTACTATAATTATTACTTTTTGTAAGAAGACTTGACCGGAAATACTGCATGAAGTAAGGGAGATTTCGTTGCCCAATTTTTAGCCTATCAGCTTCTCCTATTCAGGTAAAGTGGGTATCGCGACATTTAATCGCTGGAATCAGTGACAGATGACTCTCAAGCCCTTGAACTACGACAGGATTACTTCCGTCTCCAGATTTTTCACTCTTTGTGATTGTCTCATTCAATTTTCAGTCAATATTTGAGGGAACTAAGAGCAGACCAATGGCTGCGATGAGGTCAGAAGGTGCGAAACTGTGCTTGGCTTACCAAGACAAATAGGGTTTCCATATTATGTGAGCAACAGCATGCTGCACTACAGGGAAAACGACTAGAGAATAATTAAAAGTGCTGATTCAAGTAATCGGCTCAAAATGACGTCTAGTAACCCGCAGGATAAGTGGCCGTTTGCCTTCGGAAGTCGCTGTTGCCGTGGATGTAACCTGAAACTCACTAGATTTTTGAAATTATATAAAAACAAATGACACACAAATAATACAAAGTTACGAAGAAAAAGAAGGAATAAAAATTTTCTGAATCGCAAACTGCTAGAGAAAGAACATGAACAATCTGGAAATAAGTTCAAAGATTTCTTACCGTCTGGATGGACTTCAAGTGCTTGAACGACCGATTTTTGTTTGGGTACCATTGTAAAATTCTGCTTGAATTTGTCCACCAACACTGATATAATCTCCTGAAAAAATTTTTTGAAGGCAACCGTTAACGCAAATAACAAATAAATACAAAAAAGTAGAATAAAATACAACTGTTACTTCCACACCGTTATCCTTATAGTGGCCAAGAGCTACTATTCATGTGGACTGCATTTGAAGAAGGTAGAGGAACATTACAGGAATGATAAAAACTGCGACAATTGACAATTCGTACCCCCATCTCAAGAATCTTAGTAAAGATATCCAAACCGACCATTACACTATTCAAATCGATTCAATATCAAATTTGAAAAGAGATGTTAACCATTACATTATCGCGAACCTACCTTCGGCATCGGCTCCTCGTATTGCGTCACGTGCGGCAGAAACTGGTTGTGTAGTCGAGGCGCGTCAACAGCTTCCTGAATCGTGGTCATAATCTCCATAATCTTATAAATCGAGAAAATACGTCAAATGATTCATTATTTGCTCTCTAGTGAAAATATGAAGGCACAAGGAGATCTGCGACACATTTTGCTTTTCCTTGATTTCAACGATTTCTTAGGTCTACAAACAGCATAAGGGCATAAAAAAGTGGGGACAATGCAAGCGGTCCAAACATGTTTAGTAACGAACTGACGGTAGCGTCACGATGACCTCTAATCTGATAAGAAACGTGGGAAGTTCCAGGAACTTGTACCTCCTATGGGTGACCTGCCTCAGGGCACCCCAGCAGCAAGGTCCAGGATGGGTACCGAAGTAATTCAAATTATCTTCGTCGTTATGGGCTCGCAGAGACTCGGAAGCCATATGTTCATGCACTATCAGAATATCATTTCAGATTGAGTCTACTCTCAGCGGTTTTCCTGATATTTTTATTCGCAATAACGTAATAACAATAACAAATAACAAAAACGGCTATAAAACATTTTTAGAAAAATCTACAATTTGCAACATTGCAACAAGGGTAAGTTTCTATGTATTTTCAAGTGGAGTTTGCGCAATACAGTGCCGTCATTCCCAGGTGTGCAGCACGTTTTCACTTTTTTGGATGTAACTTTGAAGCTGAGTGAAGCATTTGAACTGATTCTTTTACAGCATCGGTCCCTAAGGAGTTACATCCAAAAAAGTGAGAACGAATACCTTTTTGACCGACATTGTATATATCATCACTTCCGCGTATTTGAGAAACATGCTGAATCCTCAGGCTACCTCAGTCCACTTGCGTGTCGATGTGTGCCGTGAAAATCTATGCCATTTCTCTTCTCTGAGAGGTCTGGACTCGATCGTCACGCAGGATGAGAAGTATGTCTTCTACATTAACCCTGCCAAGCAGCTAGTCTGGGTGAGGCCTGGTGATCCGCTACCGACTTTTGTTCGACGAGATGAGCATGGCGATAAGCAACTTTTGAGCTTCTGGGTCTGCGTTTTGCTGGAGACTATTTCTAAAGATGGCCATGAAGGACTCCGTACCCTTAGTGAACGAAATCGAGGAGATGGATCAGCGACTCGCAGTTATTCGACCGCAACGTTTCAAAAGACTGATCCTCTTCGACAACGCCTTGTATATAGTTTGCTCATGGGGTACGCCCGTGTACCTAATATTCAAGATACCAGTTCAATTTAGCAATCTTGGCTAGAAGGGACACAAGAAGCCAAGCAGACTTTGAGAGGCATGTGACCCAGTGGATCAACTCCAGGCCGAAGCAGTTCTAGAAGGACGGGATCAGAAAGCTGGCTGAACGATGGCAGCAAGTCATAGACCTCAACGGAGAATACGTCCCTCAGCACAGTTGAATTGTATTTAGGTTATTGAGAAATAAAAGAGTTTGGTGCATTTTCCTTAATACTTTTGGCCCCCCCTAATAGTTTGTATGGTTTAATCAAGATAAGTTCAATTCAATTCACTCAACATTGGGTTAATGCATCCACTGACGACGCAGTGGGTAATAAATAAAGTAGAGCCTCCCCAGGAAGTGTTGTGAAGTCAACACCACGAGATACGATAGGTTTATAGCCGAGGAAAATGGAACAATTGATAAGCCTGGAGGGCTCGTTTTTATCATGATATCAAAACTGGTGAAAACCAGTTTACTTTTGTATCATTCCAACAGGAAGTAAGGTCTGTGACCCCTCGTTTTTTGAGTTGCTCAGGCCCCAGCCTCGGTCTCTTGTTCTATGGTTTGCTGCGTCGACTCGAATTTACCCTCCACTCGCGAGCAAGAAGATAAAGTACGAGCGTACTACGTCAATGAGCCGAGGAAAATGTTTTTTCTCTCCTCCCACATGAGTCATTCCCAGGTGTGCAGCACAATGAACGATTTTGTGGTCAACGCGTGGAACTTTGTCGGCCTGATTCATGAATGGTGAATCGGCAATAAACCCTGAAATGCACCTCCAATGTCGCACAAACCGTGATTTTTCAACATGCTCAGCGGGATTTACTCAAGCTTTATCCTGTCACGGGTCAGATTATAACCGCCCACATTTGGCATGGTTCAGCAGTGACCACGCCCGTGAGTACATCAGTTCTGTGCGTATCCGGTATACCGTATAGTCGGGTATTTGTCTGTTCATAATAAATCTGTATAAGAGATCCTGCTTTTCAAGCATAATAAGTCTGGCTTATCTAAGGTCTAACACAATCTATAAAAGAACGTTTCTATAAACAGCGTGCGAATATCGATTCATCAACGGGATGTTGTTTAATTACGGTACGTTCAGGGTTTATTTTAGGTATAATTTGGGGTTTGTTTGCCTCCGCTAGTTTGAAGTCGCCGAGCCATCGCCGCTAAAGGTAAGTGTGCTAGACTCAGCATAAACCTCGAACAAACCGCAGAACCGTCAATTAACCCGCTAGCGCGTTGATGAATCGGAGTTCGCGTCTTCTCCAATCACTGAGTTGTGTTACACCCGGCATATAGACCCCAAGTAAAGCGTGAATGTGTTGTTCCACTGATGTTGATGAATCACGGTTTGTGAGCCATTCGTGGCCAATCGCTGGGGTTTATGATTGGATGCATGGGACATATGGATGAATCTGTCATCAGAATGTTAACCAAAATATAGAGTTTGAGCTGGTGATCTCGAAATTTCTGTTTCGTTTCATAAATATTTCTAAAAATAGTTAGAGACTTGGAGGATACGTGGAAAGTGCTTACTAATGCGTTTTGCAAAAAGTCAAAACCACTCAAGCTAGCTAAGTTACCTTGAGTCGATTACCTTACCTTAACGGTCTGGTTGAACAGCATAGTACGGATTACGGTCTGTGCAGTTGCCGAAATAATGTATGATCCACCGGAAGCACCGACCACCATGGCGACCTGCAAATGTCAGTTGCCGACTACCGATAAAAAGAAAATGTTTCACAAATTAGTGCAGCAGTACCAAAACGATTCGTCACGATAACTGCAAAAAACCAACTTTTTCCAAATCGTGCACATCGGTCGCAAAAGTGCACCGAGTTCAGATTACAAATCTTCTAAATAGCTGTGACTCACGTGGTTCTCGTTTTTATTGTAGATAATCATTGGGCTCATGCTGCTCATTGGTCGTTTTCCGGGTTTAATGAAATTGGTTTCCGATGGGGCGAATCCGAACGCGTTCGAAGCACCTGGTGTTGAGAAATCGTCCATTTGGTCGTTCCAAATGATACCCAGGGTTTGCGATGCCCGCATTGAGCCGAATCTGAACATTAGTTGTTTTGTTCGGGATGGTGCTGCCATTTCTGACATTGAAGTGTTTTCTTCAATAATTAAAATAATTGAAAGGGTAGTTGGTGTCATGGCGTCGCGGTCGCCTTGGTGACCTCAATCCCATGCCTGAGTGGGAGAGAGTTTTATAATGATTTGTCAATTTACATCTAACATGCTTATTGTTAGATGAAAAACCCTTACATAAGAGCACAGCAAGGGATACTACTCTCCTGAGAGGTCGGTGAGGGGCATGGTCCACAAGGTTACCACGATACCGTAACATGATTCTTCTTCCCAGTTTGTCGGCCTACACAAAACATTCGAAATTATCGCAAGTAGAACTTCCTAGCAATGTAAGCAAAGGGAAAATAGGTAGTAGATTGACAAGTTGGAGCAGAATTCTTTTGGAAGTAGCATACCTTCAAGCGGTTCTGGAAATATTTCTATACCTATCATACCGAACAATTGTAAGGTATACCTAGCGTAGAGCATGAGAAGCGTTACTTTTATCCTGCTTTACCTTAAGGCCTTGCGCAGAATGGAAGGATTAGTGGGTATTCTATCTATAGACAGGTTACACTCCCTTAGGACCGCCAGTACTTGGGGGAGTACCACACACTGGTAATATTCAGGTGGTATTTATGTCTGTTCGAGGTAAAAATGGGGAACGTGCCAGAATATTGGGGTGGACTTGAATTTAGTAAACTACATATTGGTAAAGGTGTCGGCATTGACCAGACACCTAAGGACGCGTCGCGCATTCGTGTTCAATTCTGAATCATAGAGGCATGATGAATGAATATTTGGCCTAAAGAATGAGTTACAGAGACCAGCCGCTATAGCAAGTCAGTGTCCCTTTTCATTCCACAACGTTTTTATCCCGATCACTTACGGGGCACGTCTTTCACGATAGTCGCACCGTCTTCTTTCGCCTTGGTGCTGCTCCCGCATTCGTTGTGGTGCCACACTGCCATCTTGTCTTAGTCTTGAGCTCCTTTGTGGGGTGCCCATATCGTCCACGATCGCAGGTTCTTGAGCGCCACTTCCTTGCATTCGACCATCGATCCGGCTTGTGATCGTGACAGTTTTCCTCCATCAGCCGACCTGTCACACGGGCCTGACGCTGGTTCCGACACCCTTTTCAGCTATTTCCAAGCTAGGTAAGGGTTTCTGCCTGGGACGGGATTGAACCCTGATCATCGAGATCTTGAGCCTAAGCTCTTAACCTCTCGGCCACCAGCCCCCAAGTCAGTGTCTCTACCATCCCAGAAATTTCTGGTACCAATTTAGCCGACCCCGGAAGAGTGAAAGGCTTAGCTAGTCCGAGCCAGGATCGATCGCTAGATCGTGCGTGTGTCAGTAGCGCCTCTTACCGCTGCACCACGCGGGCCCAATTTGAAAGACTATATGGTATAAATAGACTTACATTTGATTCACCGTTGACGTACACGAGACCGCGTTACCGTCATGATCGATTATCGTTACATGTGATGTGCCGTGATCAGGAACCTAAAAATCAGTGATGAGAAGCGCCCATAACTTGAGATCTATTCCAAAAGATAGGCGACAACCGCTGTAAGGCATAATGAAATAATTATATTAAAAACTTAATAAAACACACGGAACGCAAACGAAGTGCAGCGAATAGCTAGTGTTAGACCAAGCAATTAAGGCATGTGGCGATCGCCGCAATCTCTCTTTCTCTCGACTAGGGACACTACGTAAAACCTAATCTGTAGAAACACTCAGCAAAATTTCGTGGACTTTTTAGAAGTTTTGAGAGCTTTTCCGTAATTTTTTTTGGAATTTCACATAACCTATAGAAGCGTTGTTGTAACACTATCATGCCTTCTTGTTAGCATTGGTAGTTCTGTTATCAAAATTAGATGTTTCTATTCGCACTGTGTTTGGAACCTGGCTAGAGAGAGTCTGCTCATCCCAATTGTTTACATTAGTGAAGATTTTTTTGTATTTCCGACTTGAATGAGCACAGTAGCCAGCAGAGAAGAGCTCTAGCTCCACAGAGCAAGATCTGTGTGCCTATGCCAACTGGGATTTTCCATGAGCCTAGGCGACTAGAGAGGTGGCTGGTAGCGATGTTTGACATAGGAAATCTCTTTCTGGAGCAGGATCTGGGGAATCCGGATGACTGCACTACTTTCGTCTGAGTGACGCACTCTCAAAGCCGTCACTTCCTTGTGCTCCTCTCAATAATCCCTGAGGAAGAAGCTCCCATTAAGGGAAACGGTTTCAACGAGGGAACCTACAGCATTCTCCCCTTTGGTTCCAAGCTACTTATGTAAGAGGCGGAGGCGATGGACTACAACATACAGTTAATCTGTAATATAGTGCAGCAATTCCTAAAGAACAGAAATAGCGGAATATTTCAATCGAGACAGTAAGAAAAACTTCTGACTTTCCCCTAAACCAACACAAATGACCTTTCCTAGCTTCATAGGAGGACCCTTCTTCTAATAGTCCGCACAATACGCTAAATACCGTCGTCTAATGGGTGGAGCAGAAAAGTTCGAGGAGCTGCGTTAAAATTCAGACAGATTCAGAATATCATCATTTCCGTTGCTCAAAGTTAATTGTAAAGACTTCAATAACATGATGCCGCAACACTCATCTGCTTTTTGGGTAACCAGCCGATGTTGAATCGGGGCTTTGGTAGTTAACTATCACTCCAAAACTTCTCCTTGGTTTTGGAAAAACATAAAGTGCTGTGGAGTGCCTGCACAACACGTATAGTGCTAAACTCACCTCGTCTAGTTCAAGAGAGTTCTATAATGTTAGTAGAGAAGTTAGTAGAAATGTTAGTACATCAATAGATGAATGCACTGAGTTAGCAACACATACTAGCACCGCTATACCTGAGAGGTCTGCCCGCCAAGATAGTAGTCCTGCGGTTGAGCGGTGTCCTTTATCATCGATGCGATCCATTTCGTGTACTTTCTGAAAACAACATCAAATAACATTATACTAATTAAAAATGCAGATAAGTCAGTCTTCATAAAAAATGGAAAATATTTTCTATGATCCAGGATCGAGCAGTGAGGCAATTAGGGGAACATCCTACAAACTATATAGTGTTAAGCGATAATCTTGAACCCGCGTTCGATGAGGTATGTAGTATAATGCAATGTTAAGGTGTTCAGGGCCTGGATTCATGAACGCAACGAGCGGCCTCCGATACCTTGTAGGCGCTATACCCATTTGAGACCGCAAATCTGCGGCCATTTCTCATTCGTGAAGAAAGGGGCTTCGGAGACCTCTACGGCTTATGGCGCAACTGCCGCAATCACACTCACTGCGGGCATCTCATCGACTCCGACGTCTGGCTCTAGCTTAGAACCGCGGCGCAGCTAGAAGTGCTGTTGCGTTACGGTTCGGCCAAAAAAAAAAGACGGCAGAGTCGATGAAAGATTGCGTTTAACATGGGAAGTTTAGGATAAGTAGACGTATGTCTCAAATCGAGGTGTCCGAAACCCTGCCACATCGCGAGGTGTCGGAGACTCCTCCTAAACCCCGTTCACGAACATCGATTTGCGCGTCGTTCGAGGTATATTTCGTGGTATATAGCGTCGATACCCGTCGTGAACCGAGCTCAGGTTACCCACGTCACATACGGTGCACTGTGTACAGACTACCCATCCTCCTTACCATTCTTGCTCATATTCAGAACAGCGTACGAGTAGTAACCGTCTTCAGCAGTTCCACACCAGTGAGTAAACATGGGCATACCCTTCAACGAGGGAGGTCAGTGAGCGTACCCAAACTATCCATACGAGATCTATACGGTTTTGTAAAGCCTAGGACGCTGATCGCAGAATTGTCATTTAGTTTTGTTGCGGACCAGTGGATGGTGAAAGTAAAAGATGAAGTGTCGGCGTTGATCAGTCTCCTGAAGACACGCCGCCTGTTCGATTCAGAATCGTAGAGGCATGGTGAATGCGGATTTGACCTATACAATGACTTGCTGGGGCAGCCGCTACAAAGCCGGTGTCCTTTTCTTCCCAGACAAATCTGGTACCAATTTACCCGACCCCTGAGGAATAGAACGCTTGCATAGCCCGGGCCGAAATCGATCGCTCAATCGTAGGGAGGGGGTTAGTAGTGCCTCTTACAGTGGTTGGTAATAGAAACCAACCCCCAAGAAAGTGTTCCGATGCGCGTCCCGATCACAGGCTCATTAGGGCACTGTCTTGGTGGTATATTGGCTTGTTGAAAGGACTTCAAGTAAACTACATTGCTTTGATCCCTGTTTGATGCTCTACGAAACCATATAGGTCTCTCGGCGAGTCTTCGAGGCACGCTTACTGGCCTCCTTTGTGAATCATGCTATGCAAGACCAGAATTAGTGCCGTGAAAGCAATCCCTCGCAGTACTGGTCGGAACGGTGTGTCTAACGATGTGAAACAACGTCAGATATATTTCTGATAGCGCCTCAAACGAACCACAAGAAAAGTTCGCCCTGAACACAACGACATACTACATTGTTTGGATTGTTTGGACTTCTGAGTGAGAGTCCCTCGTTCTGCCTCTCTTCTCTATAAAATTATTTACCTCTGTCTTTCCTATTTAAAATAATTTGAACTCAAATGAATTTGTAGCGAGCAAAAGACGTACGGAGTGCTCATATTCGCGACGAGCAGTTTGGCGCTGTCGACAAAATGCACATCTCCGAGTTTCGTCCTCTGTGCATAGGCGAATTTCTCGGCCTCGATGAGACGATGATAGACCAGTGGGTCGTTCAGATCCACCTTTCCGCCACGATAAAACTCTGAAAGAGACCAAATATTTTTTGCAATCAATCATCGCTCTCTTGGATTAAAACACAAGGTTTACTACAGCAAAAAGCTCCCCATGGGACAATAATGACTGTCCTATCGACTTCATCAGAGGACCCGTCGCTTTTTTCGAATTCCCTGGGTAGATATATGTAGCATCTTTTTTTCTACGTTTCTGAATGGAATTCGACCACGGTGGCGCGTCCTTAGCGGACTGATCGAAACCGACACCTTTACCTTTCCCTATTAACTTTTTACCCTTTGTTCAACTTGAAAAGCAGTTCCTAACCAATGCCCAGCTTTTAGGAGATCTCTAATCCGATAACTAAGTAAGAAGGGTTCCTGGTCTTAAATGTACTCCTGTCGATCTTCATGTTGGTGTCAGCCTTGTTGTTACCTGGTTGTTTTAGATGTTGTTCGATTTGCACTAGTTATCGTGTTTTTCTTCGGAGAATTTGTTGTATGTCGCACACAAGTATGCATGTGTAATAAATAGATGAATAAAAACAAAAAAACAATTATTTTCGAACTAACCAGCCATGACAGCAATAATATTCTGTGTGATGACAAACGACGACGGCGGAGGTGGCCCACACATCTCCAAGTCACCGGACAATCCGCTAGCGATCAGGGGAATCTCGTCGATGAGAGTCTCGTAGCTGGCCAGGTCCTTAGCGTCAATGTGTCCACCTAAAACATTGACAGAAAATAGCAAAGTTATCACGTCTGGAGACAAAATTTCCAGAATTTCAACTCCACTTCCATTCCTTTGCTCTGGTATGGGTTCTGAATGGAACACAAGTGCTTGGCGCGTTCTCAGGGGACTGCTCAGCGCCGACACCTTAACCTATATCATACCGTTATCAGTGATCTCTCCGGCGATTGTTTGTGCCATTCCACCCTTGTAGAACAGCTCGACGGGGTCACTGGCGTTAGCGATCAGCTGGAGCGTGAAGCCGTACCGCTCACGTTTCATAATGTCTCCTTCCACATACACTCGACCTGTCGTCGGATCAACGAAGATTTCCCTGTAACGGCTCACATTAGACAAACCCCTCATAATTTCTAGAGGAAAGTAACAAATTATCAAATATTTATTTGCCAGACATTCAGCGGCCTGCAGGTCTCCGAATGAACTAATGAATAGTTGGAAACATATATAAAACATTTATAATAACAAATAAAACAAAGAACAAAAAGCATGCAGCAAAAGACGGCGAGAAACTGATGAAATACGTCACTGAGAGTACGGTAGCGGACAATCGCGGCGGGACCTCAGAGTTGACAAACAGACATCGTGGTTTCGCCTAATTATTAGTAGGATTGGACCCTTCTCAAACGCGCTTAGTTGGTTAGTTGCACCATCAACCAGGAAACTCGAACGAAAAAGGAACAATGAACGGGGGATTGGGAAGATATCCTTTTCTTCTTTCAATTAGTTCAGAGTAAACCAATAATAAAGCCGACCTCTAGTTCAGTGGCTTCCCGTCGTGACAACTCGTCCGACTGAACTAAACGTCTTGTGGTGGAACTTACTTCATTGTCGGTTCCGCTTGTATAAGATCCTCCTTCTCAGTGAGCTGTTGTGCCAAATTACTGGACACCGGGAAACCGTTCATGGCCAGCTTGATCGACGGTTCGAACAGACGCGCCCATTTCACCTTAATTTTAACGATTAATTTTGGGAATTTTTTTTCAGTTTTTAGGTGGACTAGGATTCCGGATCAGGTACGTACTACTCACCTTTCCCGAGCCGAATTTCTTGAACACCGTCCAAAACCCGTGAAGTTCAGATGGTGTGGCAATAGCGCGATACCCTTAAAGTCACACTGTTGTACAGAAAATATCCATTTTCATTATCACAAGAGAAAACTGCATCTGTTGTTCTGTTGTTTACCAACGCGAAAATTTTCTATCAATCAAAATCCACAAATTCCATATGATCCCACGGAATCCTAACTTTTACTCGAACTATTATAACAGTTGTTAATTTTGATGGGTGGATGGAAGGATGCACGCATGGCTGGATGCATGGATGTCCATTCATTTTTCAAATAATTGGTGGTGGTGGCGGTTGCTTGCTTGCCATGCTAAGTCACCCTTCGTTCTTTGGCGGTTGGTGGTGGCTTTATCACTGCTTATCATTGAAATCACTTTGGAAATCACATTCCATGATGACGCACTTACACTTCATCCAAAGGTGGTCAGTTTAGAATTTCATATTTGGCCCAAACTTGGTCTAGGTATGCTGCTTGCATGCTGATGGCGATTCTATTAGGGTGTCCGGAAAGTATTTGCCGAAAATTTCAAGTTATCACAGGTTTTACCCGAATGATCGGGAAGTTTGCGTAGTGATGCTATATAAAGGCGTGATCTACGTGTATGCACACATCACAATCGATATTGCTCTCGACGCGTTTTTCATCTTAAAATGGCCGAATTGTCACTGCATATCCGGCATGTTCTTCTTTACGAGTTCGAGTCCGGCCACTCCGCAGCTGAAGCCCACCGAAACTTGTGCAAAGTGTTTGGTCCAGAATGTTCTTCTGAAAGATCTGTGCGATTCTGGTTCCAGCGCTTCAAAGCCGGAAACATGGAGCTGGAAGATAGGCCTCGATCAGGTCATGGAGTCTACCACTTCGAGCTGATGCCGGACAACATGACTGTAAACGCGGAGATCTACTGCGCACAACTGCAGAGACTTGCCGATAAGATACGCAGAAATCATCCGAATATGGACAAAATTCGATTGCTGCACGACAACGCGAGCTCCCACACCGCTA
The DNA here is from genome assembly GCA_030553155.1 of Nippostrongylus brasiliensis. Lineage (NCBI taxonomy): Eukaryota > Metazoa > Nematoda > Chromadorea > Rhabditida > Heligmosomidae > Nippostrongylus > Nippostrongylus brasiliensis. Next base: position 34,253,056 of record CP130736.1, on the reverse strand, counting down.
TGGTGACATCCGGTAAAATCCTGCAGCTTGGATGGGAAGTTCTACCTCATCCACCGTACAGCCCAGATCTAGCTCCAAGTGACTACCACCTGTTCCGGTCGCTTCAGCATCATCTGGAGCAGAAGCGCTACGATGACCGTGACCACCTCGAAAACGACCTTAGTGCTTTCTTTGCCTCCAAACCGCGGGAATTTTACGCCAAGGGAATCCATAGTCTAGCAGAACGTTGGAGGAAGGTTATTGATGTAGATGGAAATTATTTGGTTGAGTAATAAATTGTTGTTTAAAAACTGTGTTGTTTTGATCATTGCTGTGATTTCGGCAAATACTTTCCGGACACCCTAATAGGTGCCATGTGATTTGGGGGAGAGGGGTGATTGCAGCTGGAGAAAGTTCTCCCGCTTTCATATTGGTGTTAGGGTATGGAGAATTTGAAAATACACATTCGAATTAGAAAAGAATTTAGCCTCTTTAAACGCTCTACCAAGCGTAGTAAGAACAACAATTCTACTTTTCTGCTGACTGTTTGAGCCGATGTGAAAAGAGAAAATTTCCACTGGAGTGCAATCAGTGGAACAGTGTCGAAATTTCCAAAGAACGAAGGGTGACTTAGCATGACAAGCAATATATATTAGTGTTTATTTCTTTATTTAACGAAGTTGGCGAACAGACGATTGGCGGGTGATAGATCGATAAACGGCTGGTCCTTCCAATCCGGAACAATATAACATCCTAACCGTTAATGCGCACGATTAGTGCACCAGTTCTAGGCGAAACGTTCGCGGAAATTCGCATGCGTTCTATATCAAAGCTAAAACAGGAAAAATTCCATGAACTTAAATCAAGAAGTACCTACCGCATTCGTGACCGTTTCTTGATGTAGTGCCACAAATCGGTCACTGCGACGGCTACTACGATGCCGCGTCCTCTGCGTCTTCGCCCGGTTAACCTTTAGGGGTAAGACTCACCGTAAACCGACTGTGTTGTATCGTTCACGAACATATCTTCTGTGGCAGCTAACGGGGCCGTCTCTCGTGCGTTGATTGTTTGGCAGTGCCCGGTGGATCTGAAATCGAATTTGGCACATAGTTATGATGAAAAATAACTACGTAACTAATGTTCTATTCAGTCGCGATCGGTGTAGAGTTTGAACAACCGTCTAAGGGCGTTATCGTCCTACTTAGCTTCCAGTTCACTATCCCATTGAGCCTAGTCTCTCCTCATTATCTTTCATATTGTCATATTTGTATTTATTAAATGGAATGATAAAGTTTGACCATCAAAAAACCTAGGCATTTTGATAGAGCCATATGGAAGTTCGTTGAGCTATACTCCAAATTGATACTACATCTCAGTGTTCTTTAGAAGGCGGAAAGAAGAATGCTAAAGGAAAGTACATGTCAGCTGCTCCAATGGTGTAACGTTCTAGCAGCTAAATAGGTATGTTTAGGCCTAGCTAAGGGAGGTAGGCCTACATAGACCAAACTCACGCGTTATATAAAGTCATAAGGAAGCCTCCTCCTATTCCACTGGATTGCGGATTTACCACACCGATACAGAGCAGAGTGGCGATCATCGAGTCGACAGCATTGCCACCATCGATCAGGACATCGCTGAAAATCATCGTAAATTAAAAACTCGTCGAAAATTAACATATGACTGTGCGAGGCTAAGTCCCAAGTAATCGGACATTCGCAAGCGCTCAGATTTAGGATCAAATTTCCCGCAAATGAGGGCACCGGTCAAAACGAGTAAGATACCATTTGATAGCGGGAGAAATCTCCACAAAATGCTTCACTGCACTCACTTTGATCAAGCAACTGTTACAATGGCTTTGGAGTTCATCCCGTCCGAATCGCATATTCGCAACGTCATGCTTTTTGTGTTCCTATTCGGAAACATTGCCGATCAATTCTTCAAACGCTCGAAGGACTCTTATAAGGAAAGAGCTCCTGTTAAAGCACCGTCTGCTTTTGGTTCTCGATATCAAATATTGGCGACTAGACCACCGAGAACAAGAACAAGTCAGGGCGGCCGATGCAGTCGGATCTTGACGTATGGGGAGCGAGGTGAAGACAGAGCCGACTCAAGCCGACCGGCATTGTTAGAAAACCCGGTTGATGATTACACATAGGGCTCTAAATGTCCGATTACTTGCGACTCAACCTTATAGTAAATTATTATAGAGACAAAGAAGTACTCACCGTCCAGCTTCCGAGCAGAAGCCATGATCTGAAGCGACAGCGGCCTTTTTGTAGTGCGCGTAGAGGCTTCCAGACGGCAACGGCCAGTGTATCCGTTGTGGGGAGTCGTCGGAAGGCTGGAATTTAGGCACATTCTACCGTACCTCTATGGTTAGTTGTTGAAAGGTATAAAAACAACACAACTAAAGAACAGGCGTCTTCTAAAGAACATGGTCGGCATAAATACGACGGAAAGGACAACCACGACACAACGATCTACATGAATCACCCGTTTGTGATGGTGCGCATGGCTACCGTTGACCAGATGAGCAGTGCTATTCTTCTGATGGTAGCCATCACCTTCCAGCTGAAATTCCTTCGGGATATTCCCTCTGATAGAAACAGCAGTCATTAAACCGCCTTCAGAGTCGCTCCAAGGACAAACGGAGCACTGGACCCTTCTAAGGCTCATGATGTTTGTAATCTTCAATCAAGCCGTAATCAGAGAATTCCGTTTGTTAAAAGCACTTTCTTGAACAAAAATTTAATCGTGTTCGAAGACAAACAGGCGTCATCTCGTTACACTTTCTAGTCATTTTCCATCCGTCATTAGCTTCTTAGCTGCAATTTTTTAGGCGAATAAAAGGAATTCTAAATTTCCATTTCGTAGCAGTAGCAGTAATCGAGATTTTGAACTCGGACACCGTCTGGATGCGTCACATTAGCATGAATTCAAAATTGCAAAAAAATGCAGATCTTTTAGTCAGGATTGTTTTTGAAGGTGGCTGACCGTAAATCTAGTAAAGCGACAGGAAAAAACCATTTAGTTCGGGTTCAAATTTTTTCATGCGACAATACCGAACTACTCTCCGTCGACTCTTCTTTCTTCTATAATGGGATGAAGTAGAGAAACGGTTTCTCTTGTAAATTAGCTCAAATAAAATAGGTTTTTGAAACTTCATGACATTATCCCACGAACTGTTGGGTTCTCGAAAAATTGAAAACCATTTCCGCGTTAGTTCAGCTCTCAATCTTCAGCGTGGAGGTGGTCAATTTTGTATTTCACTTTTCTATTGATTAAATATGAGCTAAATACCTTGGATTTCGCTCAAAAATACGTTGTCTAGTGACCAAAGTTTAGCTTTTGAATTGGGAAATATGTATGTAGAATTGAGCTACCTCAACAAGTTTCTCCGATGCAACCTCAATATCAGTATCTCTGCTCAACCTTTCAAAAACTAATAAAAAATAACAATTCCCCATACACCTTTCGCGAGATTAAATTTTGTTCAATGTTTCTTTCTGGAAGGGTCGAAACAGTAAATATACGCCAATTCAACTATTATTTTTTGTTCAGTTTACGATTTACGTAACATTACGGACTTATTGCAGCTAGATACCCGGTCTGCTTTGGAACCACAATTGGAGGGGTTTCTCTTCAATCCCTCAAATCCATCGATTGATAATCTATGAAAACACATCGAGCGGGAAGTGAAAATCGCAGTGCCACCGGACGGCACTATTATCGCAATTTGCGACCTCGGTAACTCGGTGTTGGCGTTACCAGTTCCGCAACAGATATTGATCAACGAAGCGAAATTTCACCCAACCAACAAAACAGCCAGAAACGGGCCGCTTTCGTCAAACAGCAGGAAGAAGATGCGTAGAAAGGTAAAGGTTTAGGATGATATGAAAGTGAATGAAATTCTTTTTGGAATGTCGAAAAAATAATCTTATCATATGAAAAGCCACCACCAGCTTACCCGTTGCAACACCTCGTTGATAAGTTCGTTATCCTTCGAGTATTTCACACCGACCACCACCGCCAATGCCACGGTGGAAACAAGAAACACCGCCGCCAGTACCGAGCACAGCACCGCCATCGTCCGATTGCATCTGAAGAGAAATATAATTAAAATGAAAAACCTCATGGTTAGTGCAGTGGCAAGAGGCGCTACTTCTGCCCGAATGGTCGGGTGAACCATCCTTATCCAGGATAACCAAGCCTCCCTTCTTTCCGGATCGGGTAAGCTGGTACCAGACTGATTTAGGAAAGTAAAGACAGTGGTTTTCGAAGCGGGTGGTCAGCGCAAGTTTTCGATTTTGAATTGAAGATGAATTCATAGCGCGTGCATAGAGGACTAATCAATATCAGTCAGCTTTACGATTCACACATTTCAGAAGATTAACTAAATTTTATTTCTATCCGGGCACAGCTACAGTATTTTCGGCCTTACAACTCCACGGGAATCGCCTTTCCTGTATGAAGTTGTTTTATATATGTTTTTTTTCTCATCTTTGTTTTTCATTTACTCTTATCTGCTTTAAATGTTGATTGAACTGGCTCTAACTTTGTTACTATCCGCCTACAGCACTTGTTTACTTCCATCTGAATAGTGGTGGCACACTACATGTGTATTCATGAATAAAAAACTACAAAAAATCACTATGCGAAGGAAGGAATATGGCGAGTTCTCACAAAAAGAGTAAAAGGAAGAACAAATGAAGAAAGTCGGGGGTGATGACAAGAAAGGAGAAAAAAGGAAAACATAGGAAAGAACTGGTTCTCACCAGGAAAAAGAGTTGATGATACTGATCGGATCACTCATTTCACCACCGAAAGACAACAAAGAGCAAAGCATTGCCTCAAAAAGAACCGACCTCAGTTTTTTCGACTGCGACTCGGGCACGTAAGTCATGTCGTCCATATGAAGTGAGGAATTTTATCATACATTCTTGAGATTCTCTCGCGATAAATGGATAATCCCTGCGAGCTGATCTCGACCAAGCTCAGCTTATCACCCGACGACAGCAATTAACTAAGTGATGGTGAGCAGAAGTGAAACACACTGTCAAGCAGATATTCGGTTTTATGAAGGGATCAATCTACTTCTAAATGAAAAGAACAAGAAAAAGATATGAATTTTCCCCGACGAGGAAAAAGAAGATGTAGAGGTAGAGGTGGAAGAAGAAATGAAGAAAGTGTTGGCGATGATAAATAAGAAGAAAAACATGAAGAAAAACGAAATGCTCACCAGAAGGATAAAGAGATAAGTTTGCTGTTTGCAGTACACTGATCGACAAATTATCAATGAATCGATAATCGCCGCCATACACGAACTCATTGGGCCACCCACCCCACTGTGCAAAACACTTTATTTCTGGTTTTTATCTGCATTATTTTGATAACATTTCCTTCGATTCCTGGGAGTTTCAGCATTGCCTCAATGCAACCTTCAACTTCTATTTAGTTTTATTTATTTTATGGGCCTGTTAGGGAAGCGCTCACAAGCAAATAAAGGGAGAATTAACAGAGATCAACGCCAATAGTTAAAAGTAAAAATCAGCAAAACTCAATCACTCGACTAATCTCTTTCAAAAATGGGCAGCCTTTTCAGCTTACTCCTGTGCATTAAGTAGATGAATTTCGGTTTGGTCTTGCATACAAAAATCATTGCAAAATGCTATCAAAAGACAAAAAATTAAAGGAAGATTACGGATTGATGTGTTTTTAGTAGGTTCATCAAAACTAACTATATAAGGGTTCCTCCCAATTTGAGCAATTTGTACTTAAGAGTGCATACATAGCTTCTGTGAACCTCGGCACCAATTTTTATGGATTCTCTTCTAAAATTTTTTCCAACTCGAAGCAATTCTCTACTAAAGCCCTCATGATACCGCTTACGAAATTTGCAATTTTGGTGGGTTAACTTCCTCTACGATTTGATTTGGTTCTCCATCAACGATTTGATTTTATTACTCTGGAAATCCGCTCATTTTCGTTCATCGGTTCGTTTTATTGCAGCGATTAGTTGTTTCTATACAGTTGTTGATGTCGATTCATTGAGTGCTGTTTGATGACTACGCGACGGCAAAAGGTTTCAACGACCATCAGGCAAGTTTTTGGAGTTTTCCCTGTCTAAGCTGATCGGTAAACTTCTAGCGCTTCGTCGTAAAAGGTCGGTAATCCCTGGCAAAACTGGTAAGTATAGTTTGCGGTGAGATGTAGAAAACAGAGAACAGACATCCACCCGTATTCTCGAAAAGTGAAAATAAAAAAATCAGTAGGTTATCTTATTTTTTATAAGATTCCTCCCAAAATTCTATGGCTTTCATAGCCCGCTACTGTGCATTCCTCAGACAACGACCCTCAATTTTTGAGAATCCTCCGCAGAAATCGCCTTCCAGAATTAGTCCTATTTAATGGATTACCAAGTGACACAGATTATACAAATTATTTTGCTTTAGTTACTCGGGTGGACTTCAGATTCCAGTTGAAAAAAGAACCAAACGCAGTAAATGACTAGCAGTGGAGAGAAACCTTAAAATAAATAAGCATTCGGATTTAGCCATATTCGGGACCTTTAAAACCATCTAGAAGAGCTTTGATTCCTAAACGCAGAACGATCGTACTTTGGCCTACAGTTGCTTTTTTTCCTTCTTTTTCATTCAATTCCAGTAGTATTTCAAATTTCACGAGGAAAAGCAGATCTGAATACATAAGGAAGGTAACGGTTACTGACGAGAAAAATTTACACTGCGCCAAAAATGTAATAAAGTGTACAACGAGTCCGGTTCCCTCCAGAATCGAATTCAGCGAATCAAATACTACATTTCGACCCCAAAATCAGCTAGCATTTGGTTCAAAAAATATGAGCAAAATGTGTTCTGACATTTATGTTGGGAACGTCAAAGGCAAAAGATTATTTAAGCTTTACACAGAGTAACTCCGTGAACAACGTTCAGTAGTTAAAATTGTCCGAAGCTAAATAGCACTCACCTTCTCGACCTGATTATTGAACAAATGTGGTGTGGTCTTCTGGATCTGATTGGGTAATACATTTTTGAAAGGAATTTTTAAATAGTGAACAGCAATTTTTCGTCAAAGGGAGTGCACTCGGAGGACGAGATTTTGGGCGATCTGTACGAATCGATGGTGGGCCAAATATGTCAACGTCATCAACGAGCCATCTCAAACAAATCGCCAGCCGTCAAGGGAAGCTCCGCGGGGTCGGATAAAAATAATTGCAGACATCGGTAGGATGCTTTCAAAATTTTTGTATTTACTCTCATAATACGATCGTGATAAGCGATAAACCGAGATTAACATCATTTTATTTTCCGACTTTCGTTTTTTTTGCGTTTTTTTTTGTGGATGTCACCTAAGTCAGGGCTATCATGTATACTTGGAAGATTACTCGCTCAAACAAACAATTCTAATGCATCTAATTTTGTGAGTATCCATGCAGAGATTCATTGAAAGTCGAAGGTGGAGTATAGTATTTACCTTACAATGAGAGATATGTATTCAGTTTACGATTCTAGTAACCCTTCAATCTATTAATGAACCAATAACGGCTTCTTTGGTTGAGATGACTAACGATATGTCCAATTTTTCTCATTTTTTCACTGCTGTCTCTCTCTCATGTGAATCCGAATTATAGTCTTGAGATCACATCCGTCATAGCTCTATAGAGTCTTTGTACTGTCATTCCATAGGGATCGCTTGATACAGTGGTAAGAAGCGCTGGTAACACCCATACGGTCAATTGATCAATCCTCGCCCGGTCTAACCTAGCCCTCCATCCCTCAGGGGCCGAAAAATTTGCTACCAGACTTGTCTGGGAAGGTAAAAACATCGACTTGGTATAGCGGATGGCCCACCGAAGTCATTATATACGTCAAATACGCATTCACCATGCTTCTACGATTTGAGTGGAACACGAATGCGCCGACGCGTTCTTAGGTTATTAAGCAAAGCTACTTTACCCTTATCTTTTACTTATTGTCATACCATATATCGTCATATTTCCTGTGGTCTTTGTATCATATAATGCACCTCATGAACCTTTATTTTTGTATCATAACCGCACTCGTCTTTGTTTTAGTCCGTTACAATCAGAAAACGAAGTGGAAGAAGTACTAGGTTGCTTCCCTTGTGCCATTTTTTTCAAGCGACCGTTGTAAGCTTGCTAGGTAAGCTTCTGAAGAGCTCGATGCAGCATTCGAGTACTTAGTACTACAAATACAGTACCTGACACAGCTTTTGATCACTTCCCGGAAAAGGCGCTTAGGAGCGTTCCAAAGCGGCTTTTATTCATAACTTTGTTGAGACTCAATTATTTGTAAAAATATACATATATTTGAGCTCAGCAGCTCGAGCTCTATCGACTGGCATTCAAAGATCGGTACAAATGCATAAATACTGCCCCTTTTGCCGACCCCTCAAATCTCGCTTAGTCGGCCCCTGAGGGACCGACCAGCTCCAGAGGGACCGACCAGGCGACATTTGAGGGTCGGCAAAAGGGCCATATTTACACTTGTACCGATTTTTGAATGCCAGTCGATAGAGCTCGAGCTGCTGAGCTCAAATATAAGTATATTCTTACAAATAATTGAGTTTCAACAAAGTTATTGAAAAAAGCCGCTTTAGAACGCTCCTAAGCGGCTTTTCCGGGAAGTGATCAAAAGCTTTGTCCGGTACTGTAGTTCTCTTTCGAGTGCTCCATCGAGCTCATCAGAAGCTTCTACAGCACGCTTACAACGATCGCTTGAAAAAAAACGGCACGAACTTTCGAAACAACCTGATAGAATAATATAACGTGGTCGATGCTGACCCGTTCCTTACGGATGCGCCATGCATTTGTCTTCCATTCCAAAGCGTTGAGGCATGATGAATACATATTTGTCCTAGAGGATATACTGGGGACATCTGCAGTATCAAGTCGGTCTCTTCACAGTCCCACAAAAGTCTGGTACAAATATACTCGACCCCGCAGCGATGAAGGGCTTGTTCAGCCCCTGATGAGGATCGATCGTTTGCCGTGTGGTTGAAAAAGCACCACTTACCACCCCGTCACCTGTGCACCCTGAGCTTCGATAGAGTATCAATTTATCATCTATCCCCGGTTAGAGGGAATACGAAATCAAGGCAAATGCTCGGAGCTTTGCAATAGAGATCCTGCATCGGATGGCATTACCTTAACTATTCTTAAACCGGTTCTGCTATTTCTCTTATGACGTCGAACGCGCTCAACCTTCAAAAACACTCTCGACAAATATTTGATGCACCATTAGCGATAGTTTGCAAGGAGAAACGAACAAATACAAAGACTTGCCTCTAACCACCGATAATACGTGAGGTTTTCCGAATTTAACGAATCGTTAGTGAGAGCGGAGCTGCGCAAAGACTTTTCCTTTTTGTTTTTTTTTTGACTAAAAACTCCCTGTGTGACAGTGGTGCGATCTTAGCAAACAGCAAAGCAGTGGTGTTGAGGCGAAAAGAATTTTCTGTTACTGCGATCAAGCGATCGATCTATGCCAACGCCAAGCACTCCTTCTTTCCCTGCGAAATCGCGTAGCCTTTCACCGCCGTTATATGCTTCTTTTTACGTTGTATCTGTTGACAATTGTCTTTACTAGACTTACTGTACCCTAAGATGACGTGGTGCAGTGGTAATAGGCGCTTCTGACTCCCGTATGGTTTAGCGATCGATCTTCGCTCGGGCTAACCAAGACATCCATCCATCCGACGTCGGGTAAATAGGTACTAGACTTGTTTGGGAACATATTTAAGGATGCTTAAATCAGCCAGCCATCGCAAATCATTGTATGAGCCTAATGAACATTCACCTCTACGATTCCGACAGGAAGGCAAGTGCATGGCGCATTGTGGGGAAAGAAATAATCGTTGACCATTTTACGTTATTTCTGTGGGAGGTTAAACTCCAAAATTTTGAAGAAAAATTAAGTTTCTGTAATAAGTTGAGAAAAAGCTAACCCGGCTCGATCGCGACCTTTCTTGTGAGCGTCGTTGATCTCCTGTGAGAACACCTCACTCGGCGAGCCCCGTCGACCATCGCCGTTGCTGTCCTCGACCCTCACCATTCTGAACAGACAAAAAAATAAAATCAAAAATGTAAAAGCAGGGTAGGAATTCGTACGATATTCGAGTTCGAGGGAACGACTGAGACCTCACAGCAAAGTACGAACGTAAACAGTTGCATTTGATGAGAATATTTATGAGAATAAGAACGACAACTAGTGAACGATGAGATTTTATTTATTTATTTATTTATTTATTTATTTATTTATTTATTTATTTATTTATTCAATACGCTGCGTAAGGCAGAATGAGAATTGGTAGACGTTATAGCATGGAACGGCCCGCGTGGTGGAGTGGTAAGAGGCGCTATTGGAACCACCACGGTCGAGCCATCGATCCTCGCCGGAGCTAACCAAGCCTTCCATTCCTACGGGGTCGGGTAAATTGGTACCAGACCTGTCTGGGATGTTAAAGACACTGACTTGGTAAAGCGACTGGCCCCCGCAGGTATCGTATAGGTCAAATACGCATTCACCATGCCTTTACGACTTTTGGGTGGAACATCGGTAAGAGGCTGATCAACGTCGGCACATTTACCTCTTACCTTTATAGCATGGAGGTCCCTCTGAGCATCTTATTTATTTATTTATTTATTTATTTATTTATTTATTTATTTATTTACACCTATCTTAGGCGTGCTTAAAAAACAGATGCATTAGTTAAAATAAACAGAGCGATCCTAGACAACAAACTCATAGTATAAAATTTCAACAACACAAGAAGTGTGGACAAAAATATTTTACCGTCAAATTTTTTAGTTTGAAGAATATTTTTATTGTTAATTTTTTTGGAAAGAATAAATATTTCTATAACAATTAGCGAGACAAACATTATCGTTTTACGAAGCGATAAGTGCGAGTATAGCGGACAGAAAATCAGCGGCTCATTTTTTCTGTAAAATCTGATAAAATTGATAGACGACTCGGAATTTGCCTCTGTAGACTATGATGACGTCGCGGTTTGATAACCCGTCTCGAGAACACTGTTCAACACTGGTGTTGTTGTTTGTCTTCTGAAGTGCCAAAATGTCATCAATTTTTGCCTGGAGTTGCTCACAATTAAACCTTTTTTTATAGTTTCAGATGAGTGAAAGGTGTTCTTCAAGAGAATCATAACGTAGGTGAACATCCTTCAAAACGTGACAGGTGACAGAACCCACTGTTAACATGTCCAGTTCCGGTAAGATCCCCAAATTCTTGGGAAGAAAATAAAAGGTTAGATTAGGAATATCTTTATCAGCCCAGAAAGGAAATGTTAAATGGCCAGTGTCAATTAGTGTACGCCACGTATTCGTTTCAAGCTCAGAAACGTCAAAGATGTGGTGAATGCGATTTTGGTCTCAAGATTTGCGGGTCCACCACTTCCAATCACAAGTGTGGTAACTAATAAACAGACTCAGAGGGACTATTCCAAAAAGTCTTTATTAGTATAGATAAGGATCGACCGCTCGACCACGCGTACAAAAAACTTGGAAGATAGCTACATTCGCGAAACTGGGGTATTCTGTTAATTGCCGCTTTTTGTTTAGCGGTTTATAGACGAGAACTATTTGAATGACCTATACATTTGGAGATGCTAGGTTATTCGCAAAACACTGACATCGGGCGGGAATGTCAACGTTTTGCGAATTCTGCCGAGGAGGTATGCGAGAAGACGAATAGAACAACGAAAAAAGTAGAAAATTAGACAAAATAATAATTGGATCTACAAGAGTACTACGCTGATGATGTTGCTTGAAAATGAAGGCAATACATCTGAAACTTCAGCCACACGTGAAATAAAACGCTCAAAAAACCTTCTGGAGAATTCTGAACGTTAGCTAACCGCTGCAGTTACGAGCAGCATTGTGAAAACATTGAGGCAGACCATCAATGTGCCCGAGGATAGCTCTCGTAAAAAGAAGGGGAAGTTTCATATTGATGCGGAGGTGAAACAAGGGAAAGGTGTCAGAGAATTCAACTCTTCTTTATATACTGCTTTACCAGTTTTCTGTCCTAAGTTGAGATGACTCGGTCGACCTTGGTCGGCAACCGAATCTCCTCTTCACAATTGACCGTCGTACAATGAGTCATTCACTCATTTTGAGTTCCGAGCCAGTTGATAGGCTGAGAGAGCATCGCCAGCACGTCATAAGGTACACCGTAGTCAATGAAAAGACGAACATCTCTCTATTCTGAGAGGGACAATGGCAGGAGTGGGGTATTGAATGGAATGGTTAGAAGTACGGGAAGACAATGTATAGAGAAGACTTTGAAGACGTGCCTTAACGATGCTTACTGACGCAGTCACTGGATCACTCTCAACTGTGGGAGATCGTGGGTAAACAAGCTGAACCTGAACCTTGGACCACTCGCCTTATCGGACCAAGAGGACGCGATCAGTCAGATCGAACTCACATAGATTCGCGAACGGAGACAACTCTTGGGTGACCGCTACCCATCTTTCCTCGCGATAAACCATTTTCACTTTGTCGGACGCCACTTTGGCTTGAAAAAAAAAACGAAAAAAGTCCAATTTGGTTTGAAAAACGTCCAAATCAAAGTGAAAATGGTATGGATCTTAGGATCAATACTATAGGATCACTATAGAAGCTATAGGATCGTTCGGCACGCAGCGGGATCAGGTTCACGGTCCAAAATTGAGACCGCCGCCTCGATTGGAAGGCCTACATGTCGATGCATCCTGCCCTTCATACGGGTTCGATAGTGGGCCCCTCGGAAGCCGTCCAAATGCTCATTGACTCTCACGCACGGTGATCTACTGGGCCCAGATTCATCATTAATAAACCTCCGATAAACCCCGAGATATACCCCGAACGATGCGCACCTTTGTCTACTTATTCTAAACTTCCTCTCCTAAATGCAATCTATCATCGACTCTGCCGTGCAATTCTGGCGGCGTAGCGGTTCCGGAGACCGCTAGTCCATTCATGAATCTGGGCGCTGGTCTCTCCGACGTACTCCTCCTTACACGATTGCCATGTTATGAGGTATACAACCCCAAAACGTCGTGCACTCAACCATTTTAACGAGTGTACCCATGATGGTGTGGATCGCGCTCGTATAGGCTACTACAGGTTAGTAGTTGACCTCAGGACAGCGGAAGGAATTCCAGCGAATCTCACCACCTCTTTGAGGTCCGATATGAGAACGCTAGCATGTCCGCGTTCACCTCGCCTGACGTGATAGGAATGCTGAACGGAATACGAAACTATTTTGTCAATTACCGGTTTTGGTTTCGCGGGTTATTGACGAGATCTAGTTGAATGACTTATATATTTGGAATCGAATAGACTTATATATATAAGTTATTCAGCTGACGGTATTTTAGATCAGAGGAGTAGACAAGGAGGTGGCTCAGACCATCCTTCTCTCCGTAGTGATGATGAAAGGGCTTTTAAGCCCCTTCAACTATCACAGTTCCATTTGCCAAATAATCAAGCGACGAACGCGACGCGGGGTACATCATCTCTTTTTGAAGTGATGACCACTTTTTTACGTAAATCCGCCATAGAGAGAGAAATTATCAGTACATAAATCATCACTTGATCAGTGGCTATAGAGGAAAGAGCACTACTAAGCTGTAAAGCAAATATTCGCAAGAGTAGAAAAAACTGTTTGATGACGAGCTATTTTAATGTTCACTACTGTCCGTTGATAAGAACCCTTCGCGAATCAGTAAAATATTGGGGTTTGTGGAAAATGACTTCTTAAAAGATCGGTAAAACTGCTTGACGTATAGACATATTCCGTCAAAATGGATGTTGAAAGTTGCAATGTACAAATGTTCGAAAATTGCAGCTGCTACTTTATCACTAGTTTTGGGTTTATCATATCGCTCTCGGGGTATCGGTAATATCGGTGAGTACCAAAATAATTATTGACCAATTGAAGCCAAATAGACAAGATGTTACAGGTTTATTCCGGCTCGCGTTTCGGCAAGTTACCCTTCCTAAGAGCCTGCAAGAGAAAAGAGGAATTGGCTTCACTTAGTTCACAACGTACCACTAAAGTCGATATGCAAAGATTTAAGGATGATCATGTAATATAATTATGAATATTTTGTGGTTCTGGAATTTCTTATTCGAATTATTCAAGAGTTGTAATTGATCAGATTGATGGGAAAATAAAGAAGGGGGAAAGGGTATATCCAGAAGACGGTTCAGCAGCTCTCGTTGTCACCAACGGTTCAGCAGCTCTCGTTGTCACCAAAGTCTGTAAAAAAAGAGAGAATAACAGAAAGAAGAGTGCGTGATCAACGAGTGAACTGTTCGAGGACCGAAGGTCGGATGGCAGTCGAGGGCGGACGCCATCACCCACCGGAGCGCGAATCACCTGCCAACCACCACAGCGCCTCCCCTTTCCACATTCCCTCGCTCCCGCCCCAAAACTCGTAGAATTGGGTGGAACCAGAGCGACCCGAGCTGTGTTTGGTTGTACTCTACAGCCCTCGAGGGAAATGAAAGCTCTGGGGCACTAAGGTAAAAGAGTGCCGGACAGTGATCACATGCACTCTTTGCTACGGTGAGGAATGCTGGACAGTAACTAAAGCCCGGAAGAGAAGTATGCTCCACACTACGCTAATAGATACTGCGGGAGTTTGTTTTTCAATAGTTCCAGGACATTTTTTTAGTTGTTGGTGTTGTCAAAGTGGTTTTCTGCATTATATAGCAGACATTTGAGCTTAACTTGGAATTTGTTGTTATGCACTTTATTTATTTATTCAAGGATCGCTAGGCCCGCGCCTTAAATAAATAAATAAATGTGGCAGAATGAGGATGTTGAGATCGACATATGGGATCACAAAGTCCTGATCCGCAAACTAATGCGTAAAATACATAATGGAAACATTACAGTTATGTCTTCGTCTGCGCCTAGCTCAATGCAAGGCCGATGAACGATTTTATTAGAATTTCTGCGCGTTCGCCCTCTTCGGAGCATCAGCCTGATCCACAGATCAGCAGCAAAATCCAGGGGCAGATTGATCATTGGCAAACCCCCGATAAACCCCGAGATATAGCCCGGACGGCGCCCATCCTTGCCTACATCTCCTAAACTTCCTATGTTGGATGCAATTCTCATCGACTCTGCCATCTGGTTCCGGATGCGCCGCGGTTTCGGAGACCGCCCGTCCGTTCATGAATCTGGGTTCAGAAAACGACGGGCAGGAGTGCCAGATGACAATAGAACAACCCCAAAACAGCATGCCGGTCTACCCTTGAGCCGAGTTGGAAGAGAAACACATAACTGTAACTGTTTTCAAGAATATTTTACAAAACTAGTAGTTACTACTAAGGTTCAACAGAATACTTTGAAACCACTGAAAAAAAAGGTCGCGCTCCTTTCAGCTGATTGAAAGCTTCTGCGCCTATTACAAGATAAATATTTGCCAGAGGGCGTAATTGCGCGAAGCCGCTTTTTTTGTTTGAAAAAGAGTTCAACCAGTCGTTGTCCTCATTCCGATCTCTGTCAATCATTGCGATCGAAGGTTGCGATCATGCAAATCACGGGAACGTCCTCCAGAGCATCGATAGTCGAGCAATACCTCGTTCTGTTGGGTTTTCCCGGAATTCGTTTTATACTTCGTATTTCTTTCTTTAGTGTTTTATCCTCTCTTTTTCTTCTAGGGGCTCCTTAAACAGGGCACGTGTTGCAACTGTTCGAGGCGCTGCTGACACCCACACTGTCGAGCGATCGATCCCTGCCCTAGCTAGCCAGGTCTTCCATCCCTCCGGGGTGTCGTGAAACGATACCAGACTTGTCTGGGAAGATAAAGACACTGACTTGGTATAGCGGCTGGCCTACACAAGTCATTGAATTGGCCTAATACGCTTCCACCATACCTCTACGGCTATGAGTGGAACAGGAATGCGGCGATGCGTCCAAAGGGGACTGACCTCTAATTGTACCTTTTCCTTTTACCCTTTCGATGAAACTTTCGATGAAAGGGTAACCCAGCAATTGCTCCAGCTTCGCCACTTGACGCATCGGATTAGAAGAGTGGAAACATAGTTCCCTCTCTGTACCAAGGCCCAGCTGGGGAAGAGCGGTCTACATGACTACTATTTTTCGCTCACTCTGCAATCAAACTGACAGAAACAACCAGTTTTCAAGTGGATCGCGAGATCGGCAAAACTCCTCTATCATAAAATACTTAATGTACTCCAGTAACCACTTTTAACTCATGACTTGATATAGCGGCTGGTCCCCGCAAGTCATTGTAAAGGCCAAATCGCATTCACCACATTCTACAGTACCGGACATATCTTTTAATCACTTCTCGGAAAAGACGCGTTGGAGCGTTCCAAAGTAACTTTTCAATAACTTTGTTGAAACTCAACTGTATGTAAAAGATATACATATATCCGAGCTCAGCAGCTCGACCTCTATCGACTGGTATTCAATGATTGGAACAACCGTGAGAATCCGTAATCCTTCCATCAGTCCTGGGTATATAATATAATATATATGTTTAATATATATGTAAATTGGTACCAGAACCCGAAGTCGTGTAAATTGATACGCGATCAGGCGAGATTTGAGGGGGTAATATTTCAAAAAAGTGGATGTGTGAATAATTTTTGTACCAAACGGTAGAGCTCGGGCAACTGCACTTCACAATGTGTCTCCTTTCACGAATCGTTGACATTTGGAAGATTTCTTCGAAAAGGCCGCTTTGAAACGCTCCTCAGCGGCTATTCCGGGAAGTGATCAAAAGACATGCTCAGTACTGTACGATTGCTTTTACAATTCTGAATGGGAAACGAGTGCATGGCTCGTCCTCAGAGGACTTATCAACGCCGACATCTCTACCTTTACCGTTTTTGGTGTTATCACCTTTGTGCTGCAAATAATTATGTTAACGAAAAGATAAATAGGGTTCGAGCGAATGTGGCAAATTAGCCGACGTGACGAAGAACGGGCAAAGGCCGAGGTGTTCAAAAACGCCCCCGACTGGTGTTGACCTTGACGATTAGCGCAGTAGACGCGGAAACAGTGGGTGGAATTGAATTGTTGAACAATTCGTCTCACAGAGGCCACATGGCCTCTGCCTGATCCCGTAATCACTTAAATACTGGTTCTTTTTATCAATTTGAACTCTGAACGAACGATGAAGTGGTACTTACGTTGGCCGCGGTGTTCCCCAGCTGGACTCCAGTGCAAAGAGTGAACTGTTTTTCCACTTTGCTAATCTAATTAGCTAAATAGCGAGCCTCGAGCTGGGTTACCTTTTTACTGAAAGGGCACCGACCGTAATCTGAAAGTTCAACAAGACAAATTTCCGCTCATTGCTCTATGCAACGCTCTTAGCCAAAATAACAGCTGATGCATTCAAGGTTGGACAAAGTAAGGAGACGCTTCGATTTCGTTACAATTTGATTTGACTTATCGTGTTGTTAGAGTTGGTTTTATTTTTATGCCCGACTCTAATCATGCAATAGAATCAAATCAAATCAAAACGATAAGTTAACTCGAAATTTGAGAAAGTTATAGACTTAGCGATATTTTCAGGATGTAGTCCATGCTCAGATTCAACAGAACGAGTATTCAGGAGCCGCTAATTTTTAGTAGATCTCCTGGAATTGTTAATTCCTATTAGACAGGGAAAAATAAAGACAGAGCTCATAACATTGAAATGCTTTCCAATTTTGAGAATCGTAAAAACTAAATTACTCACGCGAGGCCCAAGTACTGAATTATTCAGTTTTCCAAGGAAAAGAAACAGATGGATCATCTAATTGAACTCACATTACTTTTGTTAAAGGAGCCTTTCAGCGACGTAACAGATTATATTCGTGGCGAGCACCCCAAATAACCCCGTAGACGATCCATAACGAAGAATTTGGGGTGCTCACCACGAATCTAATGTCCCTTATAACGAATGTAAAGAAGGTAAGGGCAAAGTTAGGTATTTTGGCGCTCACAGATAGGTAAAGAGGTGGGTGATAGGTAAGGCGAGTCGATAACGCCGAAAATTCAACGAGGTTATTCAACGTTTATGGACATAATATTTGTCTCCAGGATTTTCAACACCTACGGTATATTGACGTAGCTCTAACCATAACAACTCAAACCATAACAAAGTCACACCTTTGTGGAGTAACTCCATCCAGACGAGCAATTCTACAGTCGATGAAAATGAATGTATAATCCACTGTAGTCTTCGTCATTAGGGTTACTGCATTGAAATCTGCTTAGAAGGGTGAAAATTGGACTCGAAAGGGTAACACTGAGGATCCCTCCGACGGAAAAAATAGCCGATATTATCGCCATCGAATCTACTTCGAAATAATTGACAGTGAAATGCACCGCGACGAAGCTAAGAGCTTATACAATAACATCATTATGATTTTTTTTTTGAAAATAGCCGCCTAGGTTATGACTCTGTTTAGAAATTATCTGTTCAGGAAGTAAAAATTATTAAAATGACTAACTGCATAGAAATTGACTAGGAAGTTGCGTAGGGAAACGATTTGGGTGAGGATTCGTTTTACCGAGTGGTCGTCAGGTCTATCGCAGGTTATTACAGAATGTTTTGATATTATGGAATTACTACTATTGAATTTTATGATACTTTGTGTTATGATTCTTGGATTCTTATAACTTTCTTGTTAAAAGATTTTTGAACCACTTTTCAGACCGAAGTCGACGACAAATAGATCAAAACTTTTTTAATGACCTGCAAGACCACGCCAAGGCTTCAGGAAGAGAGAATTTGGAGAATATAAGTTTGTTTCTCAGTTCTGTTGCTCCTTTACACATTCATTTTGCTAACCATTACGACTCAGAACGCCCATAAGCGTAGAAATACATGAACAAATAAAAAAGTAAATAAAAAAGTCGCGAGAAACGTGCCGTACCCAGTCAGTTATAGTTCGGAACCAGTTCTCTAATCCAGCCTAGCGCTTAATGCCGCCTATAAGTGTGGGTATTTGTCAAAATGACAAGGTCACGCAGAGTAGATGAGGTGAGAGGGTTAGTTCTAAACAGTCACTGAGTGAAAACAGCGAAAATAATAAAATAAAATTTATACAGTAAAAACGGAGCAACGGTATGCACGAGAGCGATACCGTACTGTGGTAGGAAATCCCTGCTTTACTTCAGCATACTTATTTATTTGTTGAGTGATTTCTTTTATGATACGAATACAAGTGACATATCTATCCGAGCGATAATCATTTTTAGAAGATAAAGAAGTTCAAGTAAATTGGTAAGCGAAAAAGGAAGTAAATTTGATGGCGTATCTATTTATAAAAGCGCGAGGTGACAATAAAAAAATGAAATAAAATAAAAAAAATGTTGCTATAATAAAATAAAATAAAATATCGCATGGAAACAACATCAGTTTCGTAACAGGAATCTCAGTTAGTTTTCGGTTTCAACGTTCACTTGAAAAAGTGACGGTAAAGGGTCAGGTGTTGATCAGCCCATGAGAATGCGCCACGTACTTGCCTTTCAAACGTATTCGAAGAGAATTGGTGACGTGTAGTTAGCCTATTCAATGACTTTCGAGGCCAACCACTGTACAATTGTGCAGTCTGATGTCTTCACCATCCCAGGCAACCGATTTACCCGGTAAAAATTACCCCCATTTCAAAGGCAAGACGAAATTTCGAAGGATGTGCAAAATCAAAGACAACTTATGTATCGTATAACGTGTTATAATAATCTTAATATTTTTGCACGTAAGGGGAGGGTTACAACCTTTGGAAGGTGAATCACGAATTTGTTCGCAAAAACTGGACTTCAATGACTTGGTAGCGTTGTTTGACGAACAGTGTGTTGCTCTTGACGCACATCTATTTACTCGACTTCTTTGCAGTTTTTGAAGGATCTGCGGTTAATTTACAGACAGCTCAGACAGAGTGAGCCATGCACACGTGCACATTCCCCTAGCCTGGCTGCTGGTTGAAGGGGGCTGGCTCATAACACCAGTTGACCAGAGATTGCCGCTTGAAGTGTTCCCTGAGTAACTGGCTGAGAAACTCCAATGTCAGGTTTGTCAGGAAAAATAAAGGTAAAAGGTTAAGTTCTCGGCGTTGATAAGTCCCCTGAGGGCGCTTTCGATGGTTTACTAATGGACCATCACCAGTTTCTACAACAATTTGGTGTGGAATCTTTGGTAAATCAATAAAAGGCTACACAATTTTAAGTGGTTTCAAGGGTAAAGGTGAAAGGGAAAATATCGGAGTTGATCAGTCCCTTAAGGGTGCGCTATGCGTTCGTCTTCCACTGTGAGTCGTAGAGGCATAGTGAATGTCTATTTGGCCTATGCAATGACAGCGTGGGCGAGCCGCTATACCAAGGCAGGGTCTTTACCTTCTGGGAGAAGTCTGGTTCCAATTCACCCGACTCTGGAGCGATGGAAGGTTTGGTTAGCCCGAGCGGGAATCGATCGCACGACTGTGCAGGTGTCAGTGGCTCCTCTTACAACTGCGCCACGCGGCCCTTCCTTAACGTTAGAAAACTCCAAAGAAAGGTGAGAGTGTGAGAAAAAAGGTATCAATTCGAATTCTGCAGTGCTATCAGAAAGTGATGGGAGACTCCAAGGCTCCCATGTCTCCAATTTAATATTTATTTCTCTACCATTTTCCATGTTATACTTATTTTTACAGGTTACTAATGAATAAAAACGACTCACTGGCAAGGAACAAGCATCAACCAGTCCATGACTACAGAAGGCAGCGCGGTTGGTCCGGAGATCACCTACACCTCCCTCGCCGTGTTAATATGTACCTCTGACACTGATGTCACTGAATTTCGTGTGCGCATATGTTAAATGTGAACAGTTCGAGCCAAAAACAAAAACATTCGATGCAACTGCACCAAACTCTAACACAATAATGATAGATTTTTTCGCGTTCCACTCTAGTAAGAGGATAGAGATTCTGTCGTTAACTTTTATATTGAGAAAGGTTTCCTAACTTTTCGACAGTTTTTTCGGATTGAAGAGGCTGTTGCGCAAACAAATCATCCGTGCCATGGACAGAGAAAAAAGCAATTTGAAAAGTTTGGGGTTTAATATTTATCTTCTCGAAGCTGACCACAGGAAGTAGGGTTTCACATGTCAGAAGGTTTCGAAAGCTTCCCTTACAGGCGCAAGGGCACGCTTAATAAGAGCTCTTTCCTCTAAAAATGACAATCGTTAAAAAACTTCACTGACTAGCGGGTTTTTTCTGCAAGTAGTGGAAGGAATCATTTATTTATTTCTTTGCTCATTTATTCATAGTATTATTTAGTGTTTAGAAGACGACCGAGATTGGTGTTTATTTATTTATTTGTTTATTTATTTATTTATCTTTTACGCTCATAGGTGTGCTACTTCACATAGTTCCTTGAAAAACTGAACAGAAACAATACAGAATCGGATGACTCAGAAATGAAGGAAAGGAGGAAAATAGACGGATGGTAAGTCGAAGAATTCAAACCGAATAAAAAACTCATATTTGGTATATTTTAGGATTATTTTCCTTTAATCTAAATTCTTGCCGACACCCGGAAGACCTGACTCAATAACTTTTCCTACCGACGGGAAAATAGATGCGGAATGAGGTATTGATAAGTGGCTGCAATTTACTATACATTCGTTGGTAGGAAAATTAAAAATGGTGGAATCACATGAAGAACATATTGCGGACTGCCCCACAAAAACCAATTAAAATAGGACGAATTGATGTCACGAGAGAAATTAGAATTGAAAGAATGGAGTGAAAACACTGTCCACACAAACCACGCAATTAGTCCGATCAATCAATACCTTCTCTGTCATCGTTTTTCTTTCAGAGATCTGATTCCATTAATGATGAACGAAATCTATAATGGATGGGATCGCCCTCTATTGATCCTTCTTTTCAAAACATTCAATGGATCATAATCAATTCACCAATCAGAAAACAGTTGTCATCACTTATCTCCATTTAATTATTTCCAATTAGCGGGTGACATCGTTTCAAACAAGAGTTTTGAAAAGCTTCGTTAATTAGAAATTATATGTACACAAAACACGAAAATGCATCTCAATTAGATTATTAAGGGTCACCTATTCCAAAGCTGTTCTGAATTTTTGATGTTTATATCAAGAAGTTTTTCTACCTAACAACCTCGTGCCGCAGAACTTCTTAATTCATATTATTATTAAATGTAAATTTCACGAAAAGTATAATACAAGAAGAGCTTGAAAGAGATTCGCCAAAATTTTGCTTAGAAACAGCTGCAGCGAACAGCGAATTATAGAGCAGCCATAAACTGTAATCTTCCGAAATTTCTAAAGAAAAAATGACAATTTTGTTTCGCATTCTCAATTATCAAGTAATAAGAAGCACTAGGAAGTGGCGGTGTTAAATCTTCAAGTTCTCTTTTTCATGTGTTACCTTTTTGTGATTTTTTATTCTTTTTCTCCTTCCTTTTTGTTGCAAAAGGGGAATCAAAAAATGAAAAAAATAAACCTAATGAAAGGAACAAACTGCAAGGCAAGAGGAGCATCGTCTACCGATACCCACAAAAGGAGCCACTTTCTGGGTCAGTTAGCGTCCTGGCTCTGTTTTCTACGCACCTATAGAGTACCATATCAGGTTTTTGTGTAATACTTTATTGTTGCCAATGACAAGTCTGTTCGTTGGTGATAATGATGTTTTTACATTATGAAAACAGTGGGATGATGAGAATTTCAATTCGTCATAGTTGGAAGGAACTGCAAATGATGTAAACACAGAAATTGAAAGGAGCTGTAGGAGGAACAAAAGCCGACTGAAAATAAGAATTGAGTTCGAAATATCATTTTATATGGAAGGAGTTAAGCACTGTCGGGCCGAATAATACAGAGAATACTATAGAGAAGCATTGAAAATTCGAAAATTGCAAAAATGTCGAAATTGAATTTTAGTTGTACTTTTTTCCCCAAATTTCCAACAAACGGCTGTTAACTTTTACAAGGTTTGAGGAAATTTGTAGTGGATGTATTCCCATTCCTCCAAAAATGTCGCATAAATATGAAACACCAAATATGCAAGAAATATGACCCGCATTCGTTGAGTAAGAAGAAATGTGTGTAGAAGGTAAAGGTTGAAGGGGACTAAAGGATGCGCCACGCTTTCACGTTCAATTTCGAATCGTAGAGATATAGGGAAGGCGTATTTGGCCTCTTCAGTGACTTGCAAAGACCAGCCCTTATACCAAGTGAGTGTCTTTACCTTCCCAGACAAATTTGGTACCAATTAGGCCGACTCGGGGAGGAAGGCTTGGCGAGACAGAAAAAAAACCTAAAAAGTCGAAGGAACGGTCCCCTAAAAAATCTCTAAAGAAACCCTTAAAAATGGAAAGCGGAAACCCTTAAAAACGTCAGGAAAGAAGGAAATAGAGGAATCTGATCAAATTAGGAAAACAAGAAATGGTTGTCACATAATTATTATATTATAAAACGAAGTTATTGAAAAACAAATTGTATCTGCCACTACCGTCCTCCGACTAGAGAGGGCAGCGCTCGTCGGGAACGCTGTTTGATAATGGCGAATGAACATTGTTCATTGTTAGGCGCTGAATTCTTGTATAAATCATCTGCAGTTCGTAAACGTACCGACAATAGGCCTGACACGATGTCTACGTCACAAAAGGACAAGAAAAAGATGCATAGACGAAGCGGCGGTTCCGCGCGATACGACAACGCAACGAATGACTGCTCGTCGGCTGCAATGTCACTGGGCATAGAACACCCCATTTCTCACCTCTCCCGAAACAATAGACCCTACACTGAGTGGTTTTTCTTCCAGGCAGAGTAAACTGACAACGGTCTATTCGTACAAAACTGTCTAGCAATGCTGGTCCATCCATAATTTCTAAAAACTAAGAAAGAAACTGAAGAAAGAATAATTGACGCTCTTGGAAGTTGCCACTTTTCTAGTCAATGATTCTTTACTGTGGGAAATAAGATTGAACCAAACATAAGAATCCCGTTTTTGTAACAAATTTCTTGGTAAGTGATATCGGCACCGTATAAAAGAGAGTTCGGCTTCTTATGTTTGGTTCAGTTCTATTTCGCACAATAAAGAATTATTGACAACTGTCGTCTTGCGTCACTACAACTTGGCTGGATGAGATGCAGCTTTTCCTTACCTTTCATTCTGATCAGCATGAAAAGTAACAATGGGAATTTTTGGAGAGCCATAGTGTCGTGGAAGAAGAAGAAGATCGTGTCGTGGCATTTGCAAAAACCTGAGAACATTAAAAAATGAAAAAACCCACATCAGCTTATTTATTTTGAAGAGTGTATTCCATGGTTATTTTTAATACTGGGAAAAGAACATTTCGGAAAAAAGTGCCTGTGTTGCCAAAGTGGTAACCAGCAAAATAGAGGAGGATGACGTACCTACGTTCAGGTTCATTGCAAAAATCGCTATTCGGGAGAGCTTCGAGTCCAGGTTATGTTCGAAAAATATCTAAGAAAAAGGAATTGGCTGCAGCAAAAAGAAGATGCTAATGCTAATAGTGAATCAAACCTACGGGTTTCACTTGGGGTTAAGTGTACCACTCCAAACTTATTTTGATGGTGTTTTTTTGCTTTTTTAATAGTTCTCGAGTACGATACAACACACCAAGACGGAATATTGGAGGAGACTTTTTTGTCATTATGCTTTCATCTCTCCTGTTTTGTTTATTTCTATGAAATTCACCCCCCTTCATCGGGTCCCAAACCCAATTGCAGCGCCATTAACCCGTAAAAGGAACGTAAAAAGTTATCTTACAATTGGTTATCTTCGGGTAGAAATTGTGTAAATGTCGTTTTTCTAAAAACAGAAGCACTGGAATTGGTATCGATTAATAAACTTCATTAATTCCTAAAAGGTGATGACAGCAGTGTAGACAAGATGACACAGTGGAAGTTTCTCGCGCTCTGCAATAGTTTTCGCATGATGGAATGAATTCCTTCGAAAGGAATAAATATGTTCACTTGATAGAACAAGGAGCAGAGATTCAGAGAAGACGGAGTTTCCTGGGTAACTATTCCCTTCTAGGAATCATTAAATCATTAGCAATACAAATTCCTGAAGAGCGAACTGTAGCCTGAATTATATTTTCAATAGATACGTCCCGCTTCGATCGGACAGATCGAGCAGTAGAAGGTTAGATATGTGAGCGCAGTGAACTGAGGATAAGAAAGGTAACGTCGCCGGTGTCGATCAGTCCCCTAATGATGCGCCATGCCTTCGTCTTCCATTCAGAATCGTTGGAAAACGGTGGATGCATATTTAGCGCAAACAATAATTTGCAGTATCCAAAATCGGTATAGGTCAGTATCTTCACTTTCCCAAGGTACCAATTCATAGGAGGGATGGAAGGACCGGTAAGCCCGGTCGAGAATGGACCGCTCGACTGCGCAAGTGGAATTACATAGCATTACACCATGTGAAAAAATCGGAAAAATGGAAATTGAACCTAAATTTTCAGAAGATCTTAACCCTATATGGTGGACTTAGTACATATGCAGTGTGAAAATATTTTCAAAATGACTCCATACGCTCGCTCTTTCGTTGAAACGCTACCCGAGCAGAAATGTCGTTGTTGGAGTTTGAGATGTTGATTATTGCATTTGTTCTAACCCCGTGAAATAGTGCCGTACGTAACAAATTTGAAATTTGATTACGAAATTCTAAATTTGAGATTTCCTTCCGGATCAGAGTACAAGCTGACCGACGATCGGACCTGTTTTCATCTATTCGAGCCTTCTCGGGCAAATCCAATTCTATTAAAAGTTAAATTAGGCGAACAAATTGAAACGGAAATTCGACAGCTGTTCGCCTTGAGAGTTCAACTGAGGCCGATTAGGCACACGCGTACTTACCATTCTTTTTTACGAACAGTTCATGCCCTTAAGGCTAATTCAAGGTTGACAAGTCGAATTACCGGCGCAGCAGGAAGCGCAGGAGCGAAGGCAAATCGCTATTGTACCACCGAAATGCTCTCGAATGAGGGTATGACGCACTGCTAGGAGGAGTTGCATCCACACTCGCCGTCGAGCGATCAATCCTTGATCAGGTTAACCGTGCCTTCCTCTCCTACGGGGGCAGGTAAACTGGTACCAAACTTGTCGCGGAAGGTGAAAATCCTGACTTGGTATAGCGGCTGGCACCCGTAAGTCGCAGTTAAAGGTCTAACACGCATTCCACAAATCTGAATGAAAGAGGTATGGGTTGCTCGTCCTTAGGGAACCGATTAACGCCGACATTCTTACCCTTACCTTGTCCTTTACCTAGGACTTCAAGACAAGACAAAGGACACCCTGAAGGACGGTGAACAGCACTTTGTTTAACCGGACAAACCCATGGTTAACCCTGAGATGTCTTTCAGAATGATCTTCGCTAGCAATATATGAGTATTGGGACCCGAGAGGAGGTGTAGTAGTGGTAAGGGTGCTACTGAAAGCCGCACGGTCGAGCGATCGATCTCCGCCCGGACCAACCAAGCCTTCCAGTGCTCCTGGGTCAAGTGAATTGGTAACAGACTCGTCTGCGAAGGTCAACACATTGACTTGGTATAGCGCCTGATCCTCGAAAGTTATTGTGTACGCCAAACACGCATTTAACATGTCTCTACGATACTGAATGGAATACGAATGCGTGGCGCTTATTCAGAGGCCTGACATTTCGATTAAATCTCATTCACAGATGAAAAACAGAGTAACACTTCTTACTGACAAGAGGTGCTAATCTGTTTTTGGCCGCTTTATCTTTCCCATTATATAATGAACGAAGGGAAATCAGTCCTCTACGATTCTGAATGAAAGACAAGTGCATCGAGCGTTAGTCAGATCGGCCGATCAACGCCGATCACCTTTACCTATTACCATTATGTGAGTTCCGAACAGCAGCGGCTCCTAAAGTGTTCATTCGCCAAGGTCGCCGCCTGAGCAATTACATTGTCCGGCCTTCGTAACTCGAACTCGAACGCCCCGAAAACACCGGAACAGGTTCCGCTGCTTTTGTAGACGAAAGAATTTTACCAGACAATTCCAGCCTGGAATTCCTATTCTTCCCTTCCGTCTACGTCGCCGTCATCGGTCGCTGTCGATTGTCGTCGAAAAGTCCATTTGTTATCCAACGAAACGAGACGTCACGACGCCTGGCGTTGACTCATCGAACAACGATGCCCTAAAGGTGGCCTGATCTGTTTAATAGACCCCCGTTGAAAACATCAGCACAATATATGGAAATGGAAGGGAGTGTCTGAGGACAAAAAAACCAGGACAATGACAAAGGGTTGAAATTTTTAGCGTTTTATTGAGGCTGGGTTGTTCGCAGCTCGGCAGGTACTTTTTCAGTGTTCCAAGGATTGTATTAAGAACCGACACGTGTAAAAATCTTTCTAACTCGTTCAACTGCTTCTGCCCTCCTCCTTTTCCTGTCAGCTGATTTTTAATCATTTGCTGCTGAACGGACTGCTTTCAGCAGGATGGAAAGGATAATGATAATGATAAAAATGATCCTTTTTATAAATGGCATCTACAGTAAAAGTGATGTGCGCGCGTGGTGCAGTGGTAAGAGGTGCTGCTGACACCCGCACTATCGTTCGATCCTTGTCCGGGCCAACCAAGCGCTCCATCCCACCGGGGTCGGCCAAATGGTACCAGACTTGGGTGGGAAGGTAAAAACAGTGACTTGGTATAGCAGCTTGCCCCAGCAAGTCATTGTTTAGGCCAAATACGCATTCATGAAGCCTTTACGATTCTTAATTGAATATGTATGCGGCGGTGCGTCCTTAGGGGACTGATCAACGCCAAAACCTTTACCTTTACCTTTAACAGTGAAATTCGAGTAAAGTATTGGCTCATGAAACGAATACTTCTTCGTAAACAGTGAAGAGGAAGCTGTAGATTCAGAAAAACAGAATCAAAGAACCATGCTGCTATAGTCTTAAACTTTAGCTCAGTAGTTTGAATAATTCTCAACAGAAACAAGAATTGGAGACTACTTCTTTTTGAGGTGACCAAAGTCTTTATATTCATTTTTTGTCATAAGGGCTCATTCTGCTTCCCTGATTATCAAAAAGTATTCTGCAATTTGGCCGGCCCTCACGAATAACGGTGTTTAACTTTCGAATAATTTGTGCGATGTACCTATCAACTCATTCTATTGGAATTGATTTCAGCTTTTTTCTTATGATTTTAGACCTTTTAGAAAATGTATCTGTGCATGTCTATCTCTATGTCTAACTTACACTCTCACCATTGAATGTGACTGCGTTCCTTACGGGCGAATGAAATAATTAAATAAGTAGAAAAAAAGTCACGCGAAGTGATAGCTCTTGAAACAAATACTTTTTCGCAAATGGTGCAGAGAAAGTAGTAGGTACAGAAAAACAAAACCAAAGAACTGGGCTAAGCTTCAGCTCAATAGTTTGAATACGTTTTCAATAGAAAACAAACGAATGGAAGACTACTTCCTTTAAAGTGACCAAAGTGTTGATTTTAATTTTTCTGCCTCAGGGGCTCACTCTGCTTCCCTGATACGAAAAAAGTATCTCTTTGGTAAAAGAAGAGAGCGTAAATCGCTGTTGGATAAAAGCGACTAGACACGACTAAGAAAGGCTCCCGTTCACGGCAAAGATGAGGCTAACGAACGGTTGAAGACCACCGTAGACGAACTCAAACAATTGGCAATAGAAAAGGTTCAACAGTCGAGACGATACGATTTACGGTGTTTTCCGCCTAGCCATACGCCCATTACACACCTTCTAAAACGTCGGGCGTGTGAATAACCTTCGACAGTTCACCTCCACACAGAAAGGTGAGAACACGCCGAAAACTCACACGAAAACTCAATCGCGTTCTTTGTAGCTAATCTAATTACAACCTCGAACGCTAATATAAGTTTCCTCCAGTTCTCTATTCTAGTTTCACTTCAGAATGATCAAAACTACTCACAGAATAGAAGTTTCCCCTATAAATAAAGCTTCTTTCGGATACCTGCTTCTCGCCAAAAGGCTACATTAGAGAGAGTTGGATGGTGCCGGCAATATGGTTCTGTAGAAATGTGCCCAGTACAGCTTTAAAGTGTACTTCTCTCGAAGAACTTTGCCCAAACATTCGACGGTACACCAGTACCACCATTTTCACTGCTTCTATTACTCGAAATTTCTTCGCCTCATAATTTTGGATGTTTAGTCGAGGCCAAGGGGTGTGTCGTGGATCGTGGTAACCGTCCGACCTCTGTTGGAGCTAATCACCCTTAGGATCTCTTCAGACTCTACTGTATCAGTAAACCAGATACACTCAGGTGCAAAATCATAGGTTCACCCCGCGATTTGTCCATAAGTGTTAGAAGAACCTATTGAGGGGATCTAGTAACATTACTGTCATATTCCTCACCATCGAAAGCCTAGATGTAAAAATTCTGGGCGGGATGTGTTGTCATTGTAAGATACTACAGTTTTTGCAAAATTATAGGTTCACTTCATTAAAAAAGCTGTCTGTTTTTAAAAATATGAACATTCAAGTTAGGTTTAGTACTTTGTTACATTACCTTTGTTATAAACAACATGAAACATTCTATGTGGCATACTTCGAATAAGGTTATCAAGAACAGTTTGCTCTACATGAGCCCAAGCATCAAGAATGGCGTTCTTCAGATCAGAAACCGAAGCGTAAGTGGTGCCGTTCTTGTACACATTGTGAACAAGAATGCCCCAAAAATTTTCCATCGGTTTCAGATCTGGAGAACAACTGGGCCACGCTAAAAGTTGGATTCTGTTGGAGTCGAACCAACTCGTAGTTGACCTCGACACGTGTATGGGAGCATTGTCTTGCTGGAAAATAAGATTGTGCCTACGAAATCTTCTCAAATAAGAGAGAAGGTGTTCTTTTAGCTCATCCTGATAATCTTCGCTGTCCATATTACATGAGACAAACTCTAAAGCAACAAGTCCATATCCGGAAAATGCAGCCCAAACCATTCCACCGCCAAAGTTGCGTCTAGAGAATACTCGTTTCTCCTTTGTTAGATCTCTCCAGTAGTGCTTGTAGCCGTCGGACCCATCGAGGTTCCACTTTTTCTCATCGCAAAATATCACCTAAAAACTAGAGATGCTTTTCTACGCCCACGACTTATGAACAAATCGCGGGGTGAACCTACAACTTTGCACCGGGGTGTATTTAGAACTTTGCTGACAATATGGATGGTTTTCGCCCACAAACTTGTAAACGGATGTCAGATTCGTAATCAGCACCCTCGATAACCTTCGAAGCGAATTCTCAGCAAGAAATCATTTGATCGAGATCAGATCAATTTTTTTGGATTTTGGAATGACATACTGCGCTGCTGCAGCGCGTGACGCCGGTCCCTATTCTTCACTGTTACCGCGTTACTGCAGCAGTTAAGTGTGAAGGGACCTTCACAGTGC
Source organism: Nippostrongylus brasiliensis (assembly GCA_030553155.1). Classification (NCBI taxonomy): domain Eukaryota; kingdom Metazoa; phylum Nematoda; class Chromadorea; order Rhabditida; family Heligmosomidae; genus Nippostrongylus; species Nippostrongylus brasiliensis. The sequence goes on along the minus strand of CP130736.1, from coordinate 34,222,601 downwards.
TCTTATCTAACGGTTGTGTTATATGCATGTGAAATAGATAGCAGTCAATTATTATATTATTATTATTATTATCAATTATCAATATTATGGAACTCTCATTCCTGCCAGTACAAGCTTGGCAATAAAATAGCAGTGAAATTGACAACGTTAAATGCGAAAATGTGCTGGGTGACTGTCATGAGCGTTGATGAAATGTTATGCAAATATCGATCAATCGGTCTATTGCCCGGAAAGCCTATTATGACGATGTTGCTCGACGCTTACTCAGTCCGAACGATTTTTGGCCTGTGTGCCGGAGTGATCTATGAATGTAGGAAATAGTGATTGATACTGTAGTACCCATACTTTCAACTCGTTTTCCGGCTCACGTAAATTGGCTGATTTGTGGAAAAAGCCACACTACAACAGGTCAAGTTCGGTGTTAATCAAAAGTACCAACCGGGTCGGCCTTTCATTTCACGGTCGAACAATCCATCGGTATACTGGCGATGCAAGAGAAGACCGCAGCTTGTTCACTACGTCCTTGGCATTGTTAAAACAAAATGAGATGTGGAGGTGAAAACGGGTTCAGGAGAAAAAGTCGAATACGAAGGCCCTCTCAGGAACAACAAATGTCCTTCAATTTGTTTACTCATTGACGACCTATTGATTTATAGTCTTTTGTCATCATCTGCTGAAAAATCCTTTTTGTAATTATTCTTTGCACATTTTAAGTCAGACGGATTCTCGTACAATTCGTGAAGATTCTAACTCACGAAACCACCAAATCGAAAAGAAAGAAATCTAATTAGCAATTGAAAATCAATACAGAAATGCTGCAGATTGGCCGGTAATCGCTCCGTTAGACAACAAAAAGTGGTCGGAAACCGTGGGAGGCTTGGCAGAAGTGGCAACGGTATGATATGCACCGATCACTGACCATCAGTGGGTGCCTCGCGGATTAGCATATTCATTTTTCTCCCGTTTTGTCAGCATGGACCCAGGATTACAAAAGACGAAGTTAAACGATTACGTATGTAGTAGGTACCATGAACATGAAAAACCACATGAAGGCAGAAATCATCAGCAGAAGTAGAGCTGGTCATCCTACGGATATCACGTAATAGAGGCGATTATGACACAGCGATTCGAAACCCGCGATTTATGCGGCGCAGTGAATGCAGACCCTCCCAACCCTTCGATATTTTTGACTGTAATTATTAGGTTCTCCGGAAATTAATGCTTGTTTGACCTTCCATTCTTTAGAGCGGCACTTTCTCAATACAGGGTATTGAAACATTACATTGCTACAAGCTGTTACAAAGCTTATTTTACGCTCTAGTTTGTAGCGTAGTTGCTTTTTCAAGTAGACACCGTCACCGTAACTTTTGAAGGATAGAAACGAAGTTGTCAAAGCTAATATTGCGGCTGCACAGCTTTCACACTTGGGAGAGGTTTTTGGATCATGCTGTTCTTTTGTTCCCGTCCAAGTCGCAACAACATTAAGGAGGTAGTCATCAGAAGAAGGAGAGCGACATGCTCAGCCATCGAGTCCATCGAGGAAGCCACCGACTAACTACTGGATGCTGAATTCCACGCTTATTTGTTGGTACTCGGCAGTGCTGGACAGGAGTCTTCTGAACCTCACCCGACCTTCCAGCAGAGTTCACAGTACCGATCTGACGATGAGGCAGATTATCCGTAATCGAGACACTGCGGGATACTCATCGACAGCAAAGCAGTTATACAATGGTCGCGTAATGATGAGAGAGAAAATGAATGTTTGAACTGCTTTTGAAATATGTTCATGTCTTTGGTGTAGACCTCCAGCAGGAACGTAAAAGCTGGGCGTGCCGAGGGGTCACGGATCGACACCAGCTGATAGTTGCGGCGTTACCGATTATGTCTCACCCAAAGTTTATACTTGAGGAGGCTCTTTCGAAACGGTAACGACAATACTTTGACGTTCAAATATAGCTTTATCCAACCTTCACCAGACCATTCAGTATGTTAAAGCTTTGATAGTTGCTGGCGTTATCGACACCAGCTGATAGTTGCGGCGTTACCGATTATGTCTCACCCAAAGTTTATACTTGAGGAGGCTCTTTCGAAACGGTAACGACAATACTTTGGCTGTAACAAACTGTGTCGGCGAGCAACCCAGAAAGTTTCCACAGTTTATATTTAATTGCTTTGGATCTTAAAGTACGTTCAAATATAGGGAAGAGTTCTGGCGAGCTCCATGAAGAACAACAAGAAGTAAAGGTAAAGTATCCAACCTTCACCAGTAAGGGAACGTAATGAAATCCTTTTTCATTCGGTACCGCACCGCAATGAAATCATTTTTCATTCAGTATGGATTAGTATGTGGATTTTACGGGGCCGGCCACTGTCGGAGTATTTTTCTCGAGAAAAAGATACGACATAGAATGTAAACTTAACACTAAGCAAGTATGGAAACTCTAGAAAATACTCTATGTGGTCTTAAGAACTTGAAACGTTGAAAGCAGTCAAGAGGAGACAGCCTATGATCGTGGGAGAGTGTCGTACATTTGGTCACAAAACCCTTATCACCTTATGGGTGACGGGTGAGAATGGTGTGTGGTCGAAGAAAGTCAACGAAAATCGGCGAAAACTATCCAGAAGAGCGCGAGAAAAGTGGGCGATCGAGAGAAAGGAAGGTGTCGTCGTCGTTGTCGTCTACATGAACGTCTGCTTTCGTTCTCCTTTTGACGACAGTGATCCACTTCGTCACGCTAGCCACGCTGAGAACGTTGTTGTTGATGATCATATGTGAAAGCAAACTCGTTGAATGGAAGAGCCATTGTCGCTTGACAAACGTCCGAACTGTTTGGAACCACTTCATGTCATCACCATATCGTGACGTCGTTCTTCTTAAAAAAGAATGCTGATGACGTCATTTTAAAAAAGCAAATGTTGCACGTATCTACTAGGTCGTAGAAAAGGTTTAGCACCAGTTCTACCATTATTGACAAGTTTGTTTCTCTGCATCACTATTCCCTGGATCTGACGAGCCTAATCCCCATTATAGTCAACAACATTTTGCCATTAATAAGCTAAGTTTGGATGATCTTTCTACAAATAGTTTTAAGAGAACACGCCACCACCAAAAGTCTTAAATCTTAAAAATTGGAGGAATCAAAAACTTCAAATTTAATTAATCGATTAATTAATTTTCAACTTCAAATTTGTCATTTTTTCAAGATATGAGAAATCGCTTCCATAGAATCACGAATCATGCCATAGTCGTCGGTTTTGAGAGTGAAGAAGTAAGGTTACTCTTCCCTTCTCCATTTCTTCAATTTAATTCATTCCTTTTTTCGTAGAATTTCCGCACAAAAATATCCATCCAGTTTTCTCCGTTCAGGTTAAAGTCTATTTTCATAGAAGTGTACACTCTTGCTGGATTTCAACCCATGGAAGCTCCTGCTAATTATGAAAACGGCTGAGAAAAAAACAAGTTAGGTGGAGCTGTGTGCGCTGGGAGAGAGAAGTTGAAATTAAGTAGAAATAAATAAATTCATATACTTATTCTGGCAAGTAATTCTGCGCATGCCTGGTGCATTGGTAAGATGCGCTGCTGACTTGCGCACGGACAAGTGATCGATTCCGTTCCAGGCTAATCATAACCTCCCATTCCTCCGAAGTGAGGTAAATTGGTACCAGACTTTTCTGGGAAGGTAAAGACACTGACCAGGTATAGCGGCTGGCCCCCGCAGGTCATTTTTCAGGGCAAATTCGCATTCACTATGCCTCAAGGATTCTGAATGGAGTACGAATGCGTGGACATCCTAAGGGGCTGATCAACGCCGACACCTTTACCTTTACCTTCATTCTGGTAAACGACCGCTAATCAAGCCTTCCAACCTCTGTGTTGGATTAAATGGCTAAAAGAATTGTCAGGAATGGTTAAGACAGTGAATTTAACAGCCACCTGTCCCCTCAAGACATTGTGCACCGTACATGACGATTCTGAATGGAAGAAGAAGGCGTGGCGCGTCCTAAGAGAAATGATCAAGGTTGACCACTCTTCCTTATCCTTTTAGTGGAGTTGTTCAAAAACCCGTTGGTACCGGGCTTGTTGCCGAAATCGAAATAAGCTTTGCGTATTCAAAGCATGGAACCGATCACATTCATTTTCTCTATCGACTCTTTTTTTTCTGAGAAACAAGTATAATAGTTCGTACGAAGTCATTTTTTCCAATATACGCTTTTTCGTTTTCGTTTTTTCGATCAGATCTTACCAAGAATATCTTTCGTTTCTCCTTTTTCCATTTCTCGGCTCTCATTTGTCTTTTCTTTTCATTCAGATCTTAAATAGAGTACTAAAGGTACTGCAACATCTTCAAAAATTGACTTTTGACCAAAAGAAGGCTTATTCAAAGGTTTTGATATATTCCCGAGGTGTAGTTTCCGATCTATTGATGACCTCGATATTGACATTGTCGGATGACCTACACCAAGGCACCAAGGGAGACCCCCGTGTAGCCGTCATTTTTCACCCAGCGTTTGTAACCGAAGCCCGCTAACCCTTCTACTCATCATGAGAACTGCTCTCATTTTCTCACTTTTCTTCATTTTTGGTGGGTATCATAACTTTTCTTAACGCTATACCCCCAATCACGCCTGATGATCGTCTCTTTCAGCCTTCTGTGCTCCGGTGGACGAAGGATCCGGTGATGGCTCTGGCGAGGGCTCAGGCGAGGGTTCGGGCGAAGACGAATTTGGTCCTGGAGGCATTCCTCGCAAGGTTTGTCATTCGATTTTTCCTTTCACTATTCAACGTATGAAAATTTGACCTAATGTGGGTCTCATTTCAGTGTGTCACGACTCGAATGTGCTACAACGACGATGACTGCTTCGGTGGACAGTGTGTTGGGGGATTTGTGGGTAAATGTAACTGCAACGGATGCATAAACCTGGCCAGGTGCGATAAATCTCTCACTTTGAATTTATTTACTAATTTTCGTTTTGATTGGAGTAGCTCCAGTGATTCTGAGCCAACTTGATGATGGCTGCTCTTCGCCAGATCTGAATAACTGTTGAATATTGGGATCGGTCCTCGAAGGACCTTGTCCGTTTAAAGGCGAATGTTCATATCGGAATACCTTACTAACACTCAAGAAGGAGTGGCTTTTCGTTTACATTTTTTCAAGTGAGTGCGTATATCTGCATAAGTTACCCGAAGCGGCTTTCACAGAACATTAGTTTTTTTAAAAAAATAGATAGAAAACTCTGGCAGGTCGAGCTCCGACTTTTTTTCACGTTTCATATGATAGTTCTGACTACTTGAACAAAACGAAACCAATCAAGCAAAATAACTAAGTTAGCTGAGAAATTACGATAGAATAAAAATAATTCCAGCAATAATTTTGAAACGGCTGACAATGAAATAACTGCTGTCTTCTATTTTCTATTTACTTGTTTAGATGTGAGGATGACTCCATGTGTGGTGGACTGGTGGGAGCGTGTGACACGAAAGTAAACCTCTGTGACTGCTCGTTGGTGAGTCTATTTATTTATTTATTTATTTATTTATTTATTTATTTATTTATTCATTTATTTATTTATTTATTTATTTATTTATTTATTTATTTATTTATTTATTTATTTATTTATTTATTTATTTATTTATTTATTTATTTATTTATTTATTTGCTACGTTGCTTAAGACATCCGTAAGTGAAAAGTTAGCAAAACGTGATATATCAAATTAGAATACTGAAAAGCTAAGAGTACAATTCGAGTGATGTATTTGTATTAGCAATCAACTGATGTATTTATTTAAGTCAGCAAAAAGAGCACAAAAACGTGTAAATTATGAGAATGTTAGCAGTTTTTGAGCTCTAAATAGAGTTTTCTTGTACCAACGTGTTCTCTTTTGCTTTTAAAGGTTTTCAGAAGTGTTTTTGTGTTTTAGGGCTTCGTGAAGGCCGGGATGTCGTCGTACGGAGCAGCACTCTATCTATTCTGCAACATTCAGAACTGCACTCGTACAACGTACACCGAAGACTGCTTTGGCCTTGCGTGCACCGCAGGCACCTGTATTTGCTAACTTTCTACTACAGTAATAATAAAAGTTTTTTTAATGAATAAATATTTTATCGACATAGTCTGTGTGCACAAAAACCCTGTATGATACTTAAATCGAAGTGCTACTCACGAATTGAACAAATCGGCATCAACCTGAATCGCACTGATTCCGATGCGTATCTGTAAGTATTGAAACGTTTCGAGGGCTGACTGGGCCTGAAAGCGGATTTTTTGATCAAACAGAGTGCAAAACAACGATCTTGTTAGACGTTGTCATGTTCCAAAATACCGTTTGGGTGTTCATTTCCAGCCCTTGAGTGGGTGAAATATAAAATACTCGAATGAACTAGTAAAAATAGCTACGAATAATGAACAAGTTCAACAATGAACTTGAACATGGATGAAAAAGAACGAAATTATGCCGCTGGTTCACCTTCTCGAAGTCAGATGGAAACTTTAGCGAATATTCAAATTTTAATTCCTGACAGTAAGCAAAAGGAGAAAGTCGAGGAAGAAATTTCGCCTATAATAACTTCTGTGATCTTATGCAATTGGACATGTTCTGTGCTGCTGCGCCCTGCGCGGTTTGTAAGTGGATCAACGATTAGTCCGTGAATAGAATTTGTGGAATATCTACTAGTAAGTTTGGATTCTACTCATCGGAACAAGTCGAACGATATATGATAGGACTGATCTGGAATAGTGGGTAATGGGGATACTTTCGATTTCTTTCGACATCTACGCTTTCGCATATTTACAGCGACAAAAAAGCTTCTTCTATACCTTCAGATCAGTCCTATCACATACCATTCCACTTGTCTCGAATAGTAGAATCCAAATTTCTTAGTAAGAGTGCCGGAGGTGGAAATCGGCTTTGGTCATTTATTGAATATTTCGAAAAATAACTGAAAATGTCCTCAAACTAAAAATTCGGATTAAGACTGATCTGGATGTCGGGAAGATGCTTTTTGCGGCCTCTAACAGCGATATGTGGATTATGATGAACTACGCTAACTGAACCGCCTTCCTGAAACGATTTAGCGATGGACATTATGACAGAATCGAATAGACGACCAGTTTGCGTCACTGCTGGCAGACGAATGATCTTGCTTACTCTTCATTGGAATCGTTGGCGTTGGAGTGTGGTTTTCAAAATGCTTTCAGTGATAAGCAGCGATAAAACCACCACCAACCGCCACCCAGTCATTTGAGAAATGAATTGACATCCATTCATCCAAATAAACAGCTGGGTTTCGCTTATTATATAGTAAAGATGTTTTCCTTCGTTCATGATTCTCTGTCCACTACACTATGGTCATCACTAGCTATTTTCTGTTTTTTTTTGAATCCACTAAAACTTGCAAAAACTACTGAATGGAATTTCTTTTCGTTTGCATATTCACGGAACAGAGGTGGTTCAAAAAAGATGATTCTAATAAAGCCGCTCTGTCTAAATCAGTATTAGTTTTTTGCTTAACTGTGCGTTTTTTCGCCCTTTTCTTCATTTTCGTATCATGCGCTTCTGTTTTTTCTTTTCGTTCGGATTTCCTACTATGCTGAGAGACTTCTATTAGTATAATAAGTAAATAATTGAATAAACAATCAAAGTATTTAGAGTGTAGTCGCTTCCTCATTTTGCATACAGTTTCACGTGAAAGTGGAACATGCAAGTGGTTCCATTCATCATGTATCCTGTAACTTTCGGAACATCGCAATGGTAGTAGATTTATCACCGAGAAATCGTGCACATTAGAATAAACGTTCTAATATTCAATCTACAATGAGCTAATTGATATCACAGCATGAATACGTTCTACAGCGGAGGACAGCACTATTTTCTACATGTGCAGCGACCGAAATGGCACGGCAGACCGAAGCAGGCGTCCGCATGGGTCTCATTGGTGCAGCTCTTCTTATTGCAGAACTTTGTAAGAGCATCGATGAACCACGGAAAGCCGGCCTCTCTCAGACCCTGAACGATCGACTGCAATAGAAAGAAAGGAAATCACTTCTGGTCCCTTTATGAGAAATAAAAATGATGGCAAAGGTTGGGGTGCCGACGATGATCAGCCCCTGTAACACAAGAATAGGTTCTAGACATCACTTCAAGCCATGATAATGTCAAGGAACGTTGAAAATTATTTTATGTCCGAATGGAGAGAGTCGTAACGGATGTGGTATAGAAGGGGATGGCGGTGGTTTTTCCCAGAAATTGAACCTGCTGCATGCCCTTATTCGTGCTGTGGGCTACACAACGACTTTGTTGGGGCCAGCAGCTATACCCAACCAGTGTCTTTATCTTCCTAGACAACTGTGGTACCAAATTACCTGACCCCAGAGGGATGGAAAGCTTGGTTAGCCCGGGTGGGATCGATCGTTCGACAGTGCGAGTGACAGCTGGGCCACTACCCATGTACCACGTAAGACCGTTAATACATCAAAACGAAAGAGATCTTCTACAGAACTTTAACCATGATAAAACAAGAGCTCTGCAAATCCTGTTGGGATCCCGAAGGATAGGGAAGTTCACGAGTCGGTAAAGGTCTGAATGCACAACCTGAGAATCGGGTTCGAATGCCAACAGACTCTCTTAGCCGCGTAAAATTCTGCAAGGAAATAGGGTGCTAAAATTGGACGCGCTAGAATAAACGAGCTATTTTTTTCTACAAAAATTCGATTGATTTAAACTGACCGCTGAACAGTCGCACATCTTCGTCTTTGTGTTGCAGGCTCCTTTCAGGCCACCACAGGCTTCGTCGGTTTCGCATAGCCAAAAGTCCAGACAAGCGTTACAGTTGCATTTGCCGACGAATGCGCCCAGACATTCACCACCGTGGCAGTCGTCGTTACTGTAGCAGATGTCGAACGCGTTGCATTTCTTCTGGAAATAACAATGAAAATAATGAATGGAAATAATAAAAAAGCTAGATCTCGCCAGCAGCCCTCATTTATGTTATTGCCACACTTTGTTAGGATAAACTTCATTCGACTACAAATCCATGTATTGCTGGGGTGGGAAGTGATTCCCCACCCATCCTACTCACAGGACCTTGTCCCAACTGACTACCATCTGTTCCTCTCGCTAGCTCACTTTTTGGAAGGAAACGATAGGATGGTCGAGAAGTACTCGAAATCGACCTTCGCCACCTCTTTTAGTCAAAATCTCCGGATTTCTACCGCCACGGCATCCATTCCCTGTCGAAGCGATGGAGGATAATCGACAAAACATCGACAAAGAGAAGGGCGGTACTTCGATGAGTAAAGTTGGTTCAATGGAAGTTTGTAAAACTTTGAAACATATTACGAAAATCGCAAGAACTTATTGGACAACCTAATATTATGTCCAGCAAGTGATACACTTTCTTGCCCGAAACCGCTCTCCATCCGTCGGAAATCAAATCTAACGACTTGCATTATTGAAGGGCACAATATTTTCAGGGAAAATTTTCTGCTCTTGCTAAGCAAGGGCTCAAAATATATGACTTGTCATTCTAAAACGAAATTGATGTCAACGACGACCTGCAAATGAGTTTTATCTCTACAGACCCATTTACTAGCTGAATATCGTAAAAATTAGATCTTTAATGCATTAGTGGGATACAGGATAAAATCAATAATTGCCTTTCCAGAAGTTTCTGGTCCTTTCAAATGTTTTGGAGAGCATGCTTATCGATGGTACCACTGTGTTTTGTCGATTCGGCTCCTCTGAGTTATAGAGACTCCAGATATTAGGGGGAAATCGAAAATGAAATTGAATATAGAACTCACCTCAACCTTTGTCTGCTCTTCGACCGCGTTCTCATGTTCTTCGATAGCTCGGTCATGATCTTCTGCAAAATGGACTTCAAACTCAAACCAAACTAAATTCAGAAGCCTGAAAAGAACTCCACAGGCTCGATTAAGCCGCATTTCACAGTCTGCCTTTTTGTGCTTATTCATCAATTTTTGTCGCTTTTTATCAGGCCGACGTGACGCAGAGGTAAGAAAAGCTATCCCACGAGAACAGACGAGCGATTGATCTCTACCCAAGCAAATAAAGCACTCCATTCCTCCGGATCACTGTAAATTGGTGATAGACTAGACTAGCATCATTGCTTATTTCGTAGTTTAGAAGTGCATTTCTTCATCTGATCTTTATCTATATGTTATAAGTACGAAATAAGAACAGATAGAAACTTAAACTAACCTAAACTAACCTAAATACACCGAAATAGGTCTAAAGATCGCTCCGCTCTCTGACGGTTCTCACTATATTCTGCGCAAAAGCTCAAAACTGGTATAAATCTGATGGGTTTAGAAGGCTATTTTTAGGAGTAACTCCACTGCGAGTTTTGCACATTCTATGGAATATACGTATATTATCAGTCATCACCGTTCTTCAGTAACTTTATAAGATGGACATTTCTCTTGGATGAGTAGAAATAACTGGAGCGAGGAAGGTACACCCCGGTGCAAAATTATAGGTTCACCCCGCGATTTGTCCATAAGTGCCTCAAATCGAAAGGAGTCTGGTACGATTCGGTAGTCCTAACGACTCTATTCAAAAATATGTCGGAACATACCATTTTTGCAAATTTTGTGTTTTTTAAAAATATTTTATAGTGATTTTCATATGCTATTTTAAAGGAAAATATTTCAAATATCGCTGAGCGAAGGATCAATCTGAGACGATATTCTGATAGAGCATAGTCTAGTTATTATAATGTGTTACAAACATTTGATTCACATCGCGATTAAAATATAGATTTTTGTGAGCAAACATTTTGGTGGTCAAAAAGTGGTCAAATTTTAGAACAATGTTTCAAACAAAATTCTATATCTTTCTAACTGCGCAACGAATTTACACCAAATCTGAGTACGTGATAGAAAACGCTTTTCTCTTTAAAAGTCTGATTTTTGTTTCTAAGCTCTTCTCTTAGTTTGTGAGAAAATTTCTTTTATAATTGAGATTGCGTAAACTGTTATATTCAAAAAAGTTCAAGAGGAATCGACTTCATTTTCTCACGGTTCATAGTACATTTATGGTACTCTTGATACTGTACGTATGCCAGAATAAATCAAAGTTCTTCATAAAAATATATCGCTTTGACTAACAGACGCTGTGCGCGCCTCTGCCCGCCACCATCTACTGTACTGGTGGTGACGGCGCATGCGGCGTGTGTTAGTCAAAGCGATATATTTTTATGAAGAACTTCGAATTATTTCAGCATACGCGTAGCATTGAAAGAACCATAAATGTACTATGAACCATGAGAAAATGGAGTCGATTACTCTCGAACTTTTTTGGATATAACAGTTTACGCAATCTCCACTTTAAAAAACATTTTCTCACAAACTAGGAAACCATACTCGTAACAAAAACAACCATCTTAAAAATAAAATCATTTTCTATAGGGTTTTCCAATTTGGTGCAATTTTGATAAAAAGTTAAGAAGATATAGAATTTTGTTTGAAACATTGTTCTAAAATTTGACCACTTTTTGACCACCAAAATGTTTGCTCACAAAAATCTATATTTTAATCGCGATGTGAATCAAATGTTTGTAACACATTATAATAACTAGACCATGCTCTATCAGAATATCGTCTCAGATTGATCCTTCGCTCAGCGATATTTGAAATATTTTCCTTTAAAATAGCATATGAAAATCACTATAAAATATTTTTAAAAAACACAAAATTTGCAAAAATGGTATGTTCCGACATATTTTTGAATAGAGTCGTTAGGACTACCGAATCGTACCAGACTCCTTTCGATTTGAGGCACTTATGGACAAATCGCGGGGTGAACCTATAATTTTGCACCGGGGTGTATAAGAACTCACCTGATTCCTGCGCTTCACTAGACTCCTGCGCCTCACCGGAGCCTTCTACGATTGTAGGGGTAGGAGTTAGAGCAGAACGTCGCAGATCATCCTGCTCTTTTGATGTCAGTTCGCCGGAAGCTAACAGGACCGAGTCGTCGTTCCCATCAAACATCGGGAAGCACTGCGCTAAAGTGTAGAACACCTTACCTATTTTCCTATCGATTTATAGTTTTATGAGGTGATTGTTTGGTTCTATTCAGCAGGATTAGGATAATCTGTGGTGAATCTCCCGATGGGGGGGGGGCGGTGGATGAATTCACCCAGATGGCTCAAGTCAGGTCTGAATGAGGAGGACCTTCATGCGATCCCAACCTTCAAGTGTTACCAATTGGTCGCTTTCTTTTCGGAGTATGAAGCAAAATAAAGAGTAATAAACGAAATAGTTGGAAAAATTATAAATTAGTCAAAAGGCGTAGCAGCTTTGAGAAAACACCACTTTCCATTCCCATCCAGGTGTTTGTTAGAAATTCAGCTCGGATTTTCACCAGGAAATTATCAGTTCTCGGTTCAGTTCATTTATGGTCATTATTTGTGAACTCACCAAAATTATGTAGTCCATCTATTGAGTTATTGATTGCAGGAGGCAACGTGTTTTCACTATATTTGGAAATATCTCGCTGCAGATAAAGAAACAATACGAAAAAAGACCGGAATTCAGTAGTGAACCTGATTTTAAAATTAGTTTATCTCCATGAAAAACAAATGTAAGGCAGAATTTTGACATCAGTTCCGAACTGAACACTTCCTAACACATTATCTACACACTTCTTCACTATTTTTTGGAGAAGTCCCTCTACATGCTGATTCATAGTCCTTCACGATTCCATGAAATTTTGCAGGTATAGGTTTTATAGCGATGTGTGCAAAAGAAAGTGGGAATTAGTAGCGGCACCCAGAAGCAGCACCCAGATAACGGAACAGAAAAAATCGATTGACGGTTGGTAAAGGGCTGGATACCCTGGATCTGGATAGAACTGGAAATTGGTGTTTTCTCAAAGCTTTTTCCATGCTTTCTGACTAGTTTATAATTTTTACAACTATTTCGTTTATTACTTTTTATTTGAATTTCAACAAAACAAAGTGTCTCCAAATTTTCTTTTTTCGGCGATTCTCTGAGATTAAAGAGATAGGAGTCGACATGCATGAAAGGCTTAGAAAGTTAGTTCGCTTGATAGAAGAGCAAGCTTCAGCCAAAGTATCCAAACAAGCTGTGAAGCGTTTACAAAGTGGTTTCTTCAGCAAACCATGAACAACTTCTCAAAAACAACTTAGTAAAACTCACTCGAAGTTATGGCAACGAGAAGAATAAGTAGAGTTTTCATATTGTAGTGGTGGTGACAGAAGGTTAGTAGTAAGAATGATTCAGTCGTTGGGTTGTCAACCCTTGTTGTCGGCCTCCCGCCAGATTACGATTGGTGTAGATCGAATCGATGACACGACCAACTGCAAGCGCTATTTTCATTTATTTATTCAATAAGGGTTTATTTGAGGAATTTCGCAACGACTAGGGAGGAACGATCCTCACAAGACAGAACCGAAAGGGGTAGAGCAAACGGATCACACTACAACCACCAATGAAATATTTGAGAAAGATCAGAGGGCGTCTCATGCATAAAAGGCATAGAAGTAGCTAAAAATAATTTTTCTTACCAGAATCTCTGAATGCTTTAATACTCAGAATTGCGAGAGGAAAATAAGTCCTGAGGGAGTTTGCTTGAAGTTTAATCCAGGAAGCTCGCTCAGATTCCATACATATTTTGCCGAACTATGTGGCGCTGCCATTTAAGACCAATTCCAATTAACTCGCCAATTAGTTTTCAAATAAAAATAAACTGCTCGGTGTTACTGAACCCCTATAGATGCGCCATGCATTCGTGATCACTTCGGAATCTCTAACACATGGTGAAGGCGTATTTGGTTTATTCAAAGGGCCGGCCCCTATACCACGTCAGTGCCTTTACCTTCTCAGATAAATCTGGTTCCAATTTATATGAACCCGGAGGAATGGAAAGCTTGGTTAGCACGGCCAAAATCAATCGCTCGGTCGTGAGGGTGTCAGTAGCGCCTCTCATCACTGCCCACGCTGGCCCATTATTTCGTAAGTAAAGAAAAATGAAATGGACAAGGTTGTTCAGTTTTCTGAGAATGCGCCATGCACTCGGGCTCCACTCAGAATCATTGACTGGTAATGAATGCGTATTTGGCATATTCAATGACTTATGGGGCCAGCCGTAAACCTTTCATCATTCCTGGGTTGGGTAGTTTGCTACTAGACCTGACTGGAAAGGTAATGACACTGGCTTTGCATAGTGGCTCTCTTCCGCCACTCATTGTATGGGCTGAATATGCACTAACGAATCCATGATTCTGAGTTGAGAACGAACGCGCGGCGCGTCCTCAGAGAACTGTTCAAGGCATCACACTGTTTTGTTCTATATTAATTGAATTATAGTAGTCTCTAGGAATTGGAAAACAAAAGGATCCAAGGGTACAACAAACGAAACGCTCCAAAAGTGGAGAACGCATTAAGTTTGGTGACGCAGTAGACCAACGTCACAGGAAGGGCAATAGACGACTCCAATCTCGTCTGGATCGCAGTTTTTGCGAATAGTCAAAATTCAACAATACATTAGCAACAGCAGAAAGTCACAGAGAGGTGGCACGGTCTGCAAAATAAATCAGACCTCTGATTCACCGCTGGATCGCTCATCGATATGTTTTTCTCTCGCTTCACACAGCGCAAATCTCGTACCTTGCTGAGAACGCACAAGAATTCCTGGGATGCTTTGGAAACTCTGCCATACACGTGTTCAACGAATAATGTAAGCTATGATAATAAATTGGCAAATAAATATATGATAATAAAGAAAAGTGAACAAACTACACGAGTCTCTAAAGTTTTCGAAGTAACAAATACGAGCCATTAACAAATAAATGTTGGTTTTCCGTGCGATCTGGATTGACCGAATTTGCCTGGGTAACAAACGAAGGCAGTTCCACATCAAAACTAATTCTCAGAATTAGGTAACGGTAATGAGGTCAGTGCTGGTCAGTACGTTGAGGACGCGCCGCGCACTTGTCTTCATTAAGCCAGAATCCAGAACTATAGAAGCGAGTATCGATCACTCGACCGCGCCGGGCAATTGCCGCCTCTTAGCAGTGCACCAGGCACATTTCCGGTTAACCTTTGAAAGTTTTCTGTGTTGCAGTGGTAAGGGGGAATTCTGAAGGATAGAAGGAAAATGTGTACATTTTGTAAGGCGATGTGTAACATCAAGGAAAACCCTACACTACAAATCATCCAAATTCGATGCATTCTCTTAGAATCGGAACAGATATAGAGAATTTCATTTCAAACGTGGCTCCGAAATTTCACGAATTTCTAACCATAAAAACATTTCTCTTATGAAACCCTTCAAAATTTGTTAGTTCCAACCGTACCTTTTTGGCTTCCTAGAACAAAGAGATCATGATATCACGAAGTTTGATACATTTGGGCTGATCAACTCCGATACGTAGTGATTGAAACTGAAACACAAGGAATATTGTAAAGTCTCTTCAAGAGGTCCAGAATTTGCAGAAAATTCGTCGAATGAGACATGTTCGAGTTAAGTTATCAGCACTTCTTATTAGAGCAAAAATGCCATTGCTTCGAGAAAATTGAAATCAAAATGAAAGGGGAGATATTCTATCGATCCTACCTCTCTTGTGATTCATTCATCTTCATCTTTTCGAATGATGGAGAATACTTCTTCACGTGTACCTTTTCTAAAGCGTGTGGTACAGCAGTAAGAGGACACTACTGACACTTCCAAACGGTCGATTATCGCTCACGGCTAATCAACCGTTCCATCCAAGGTTCCATCCGGAGTCGGGTAAATTGGTATCACACCTGTCCAGGAAGATAAAGGCACTGACTTGGTATAGCGGCTGAATTTTGCAAGTCATTGTATAGGTCCATGCTTCTAATTCTAATTTCTAATCTAATTGCTTCTGATTTTGAATGGAAGAGGAATGCATGACGCGCCGTAAGAGGGCTGATCAACTCCGATACCTTCACCTTTACCTCTTCATATGCACATTGTGTAGACGTGCATGACACAGTGGTAAGCGGCGATTCTGACACCCTCGCGGTCGAGCAAACGATCCTCGCTCGGGATAACCAAGCCTTCGATCCCAGCGGGTTTGGGTAAATTGGTGACAGACCTGTCTGACAAGGAGTCCCTCTACACGTGTGCCAATCTTAGGCGACGTAATTTTTACCGGATGTAGGGTCTCCCATGGGTATTAAGAAACCGTAGTTAGTTTTTCCGGAACGACCCTTTGGAATGGGGAAAAAGATCGACGAAATCCAGTGACTCACAGGGCACCGCTCATCAAACACTGCGGGGGCAAAGGAAATGTGTCCAGATTGCCTAATGGGTTATGAGTTGGGCTGTTAACACGTTGACGACCGTGTGACACATATGCTGCGTCACACGTATTAGGCCGCGTGGGACCGTGTGACGCAATGCTGCGTCACAGTTTTGAAATTTATTTTTCTGACTTATCCCGATTTTTTGGGAAATATTTGTCTGGCCACCAAATACCTCATGATTAGCAATCATTCTAAACCTCGTGGTCCGTGAAAACAATTCTTAGCTTCTGATTTACTGGAATTTTTGATTGTGCACTAGTTTTCTTTACAAGCAAAAACAAATAATGGTTATTGCAAGAAACAAATAAATGCAGACAAATACTGTTTAGTGAAACAAACACATGAATACAAACAAATATTGATTATTAGAACAAACGAATAATGAACAATAAACAAATAACAATTTCCTTTTCACCTGGATAGGGAAAAAGGACATTCTAAAAGCTTCCAGCTGTTATTTTTCTATTTTCATTGCAACAAAAGGAATAGTCACAATCCCCGAGATTACAGGACTGTATATGTAGTCTTCGAGGTTTACTATTCACTTCCATTTTGAAAAAAATTCGCCGTATGCCGGCATCGTGCCACAGCCTCGGCGCGGTAGGAAATCGCTTGGTCCCACGCGCCAGACACGCGAAAAAGGCGCGGTCGTCAATGGGTTAAGCGAACTGCGAAGTTTTGGGGATCGATCCCCGGCATCGATTTTGCTTTTGCACGCATGTGTTCATTACCATCATGCACTTTTATGGTCACAAGAGCCAAATTTCACATGAATGATGCGATCACTGCTCATTGCTCATCTACAACGTTCGTAAGATGCTGCTGTTGCAATAAGCGCAAATTTTAGTGAATGGCAACATTAATATGGGTAGCCATCATTCACCGTAACTTACCTGAAACGGACGCAAGTTCAGAAACTAATAATAGATTCGTGATCAGCGACCCAAATAACCGCCACGTACGAAGTTTAGACGAAATCGGGTATTTTGACCCACGCAGCTCACTTACCCAGCCTTACCATAGCAACCATCACTAGTCAGAATTCCAAAGACAAGAGTAAAAGTCGCGATCAGCAGTTCGGGTGAGACTCCCAGGCGACTTCTAGATTGAAGGTAGTGGATGGTGACGATTACTGACAGCTAGACTCTGAATGGTGGCATAATATTACCAGTAAATCATCGGGGGCTGAACTTTGGGCAACTCTACCAACAGCTGACATGAGGCTCGAGACGTCGTGGTCACCCATTTCGTCCAAGCTCTGCTAAAAACACTACTTGAGGGGCGGAACACGAGGGTTTAACACTAATTTCGTGATGTGCAACAAGTGAGTGTATCTAATGGTGGGTTCGGATGTGTATGGGCTGGTGAACACTAGCTATGGTAAGGGTGGGTAAGTGAGGTGCCTGGGTTTAAATACCCGATTTCGTCCAAACTTCGTACGTGGGGGTTATTTGGGTCGCTGATCACGAATCTAACATTACTTACTTAGATACTTAGATGGCCCGGCTTCACTGAACGTGCGGGCCCCAACACGAGTTCCATTCGCTTCGTTGTCTCGCGATCGTCATTTAGCTTGTTGGTCGGAGGCGACTGTGACGACAGCGAGAGTCAGCCGTTCTGGAACACAGCATAGTCTTAATACGTTCGACGAACACATCAGACCATCTGGCAGGTGGTCTTCCACGAGGCCGCGTGCAATCGCGCGGCAGCCATTCTACAGTTCTTCTTGTCCAACGGTCGTCGTCTCTTCTCATTATGTGACCGGCCCATCGATGTTTCGCTTTCGATGTGTAGTCTGCAGGGTCTCGCAGACGGGACATCTGCTTTAGATCGGAGCTGCGAAGTCCGGCTCGGTGTTGGGATAGCCGGGTGAACTTCAGAAGACACCTTTCCAACGCTCTGTGAGTGACTTGCAGGGACTTCGCCGTGGCTGACGTATCAGTCCACGTCTCAGCCGCGTAGCACAGAGCAGGAAGAACTGTCGAGTCGAACAAATGAGCACGGAGGTCAGCATCATGGAGTTGGTCGATGGCCTCTTTGAGAGACCCGTAGGCTGACCACGCGGCTCTCCTTCTTCTGATGAGTTCTTCCTCCATGTCGTTGTCCATGTTCATGGAGCGCCCCAGGTAGACGTAGGACTTCGTTTCGGCGATGGGAGATCCATCGAGTTCGATGGGTCCCCCATCACACCAGGAGTTCTTCATGAACTGTGTCTTCTTCCGATTGATGCGCAGTCCATTCTTCCTTCCAGCATCGTCGAATCTAACATTAGTTTCTGAATTTGCGTCCGTTTCAGGTAAGTTACGCTGGATGATGGCTACCCATATTAATGTTGCTATTCACTAAAATGTGCGCTTATTGCAATAGCAGCATCTTACGAACGTTGTAGATGAGTCATGAGCAGTGATCGCATCATTTGTGTGAAATTTGGCTCTTGTGACCATAAAAGTGTATGATGGTAATGAACACATGCGTGCAAAAGCAAAATCGTTGCCTGGGATCGATCCCCAAAACTTCACCGTTCGCGTAACAGCCCAACTCACAACCCATTACGCAACCTCGACACATTTCCTTGGCCCCGCAGTGTTTGATGAGCGGTGCCCCATGAGTCATCCCGTGTTACTCACTGGTTTTCGTCGACTTTTTTCCGCCATTCCAAAGGGTCGTTCCGGAAAAACTAATAACTAACTTAATACCCATGGGAGACCCTACATCATGTAAAAATTACGTCGCCAAAGCTTGGCACACGTGTGGAGGGACTCCTTGTGAGGTGAAGACACTGACGCGGCATAGCGGCTGGTTTGTGTAAGTCACTGCATAGGACAAACAACCATTTGCCTCTACGACTTACAATGGAGGTTAAATGCATGGCGCGACCTTAAGGGGCTGGTCAACTACGATACTTTTACATTTACCTAAACCATTAAAACCGTTAAAAATTGTGTAGCCTTTTGTTGATTCCGCTGTACATTGTTGTGGTAACTAGTGATGGATCATTAGTAAACCATCGAATGCGTCGTCAGGGGACTGATCAATGCCGACACCATAACGCTTTACCTTACCTCTACCTTTATCTACCTCTTCATACAACGCCACAAAGCTTTGAGCGTAGCATACGATCTAGTGACCTCAGTAATCCTTTCTTGCATTCAGTTTCTCATTGCTTCTGTGGTTGTTTCAAAACATAAACAACATTTATTGAAAAGCAGTTACAACTTCTATTTCCATCTCATCCTCATCTTCATGAATCTTTTCCACACAAGGCATATCATCGCCGATGCAACTTTGGACACAGGCAAAATAGTTCGGGTTTTGTTGCCTCGTTTCAACATATTTAGTGCACGTCACATAAAAACATTCAAACAGTACTAGTTCGCATTGTTCTTTATCCAATATCGGTTTGTCCGATGCTCGTACCTGGAAATTTGTATCATTTTTTGTGATCTTGCTAAAGACCTGATCAAGCTCTCTGCATTCCAGCTCTGTCACAATTTTCCCGACGGTACTGTAAACATGGACCCGCGTAGTGCAGCGGTAAGAGGCGCTTCTGACACACGCAAGATCGAGCGGTCGATCCAGGATCTAACCAAACCCTACGCCCCTCGGGCGCAGGGTAAGCTAATACGAGACCTGTTTGGTAAGGTAAAAATGAATCAATTTGGCACACTCCATTGGAGCTATGGTTCTTGTGGTTATGGAGCGTTTAAACTACGGTTAAACCTAGAGTCTGGAAACGTTCAGTCGGTAATCTTACAACCTAAGCTTTACTAAGAGTTCGGAAGAGAACAATCTAAGAAGTTTACGGGGTAAAGGTAAAAGTACCGGCGTTGATCAGTCCCTAAGGACACGCCGCCGCAATCGTGTTCCATTCAGAATCGTAGAGGCATAGTGAGTACGTATTTGGCCTAAACAGTGCCTTCCGGGGCCAGCCGCTATACCAAGACAGTGTTTTCACCTTCCCAGAAGGGAATGGTACCAATTTACCCGACCCCGGAGGGATGGAAGACTTGGTTGGCTCGGGCGAGGATCGATCGACCATGTGGGTGTACGCGGCGTTTCTTACCACTGATCCTCGGTAACACTTAGTGCGTGAAAATGTTGACTCAGTAAGTTTGCAACCCATTCTTTACTAAGTGTCCAGAGCAGAAATTCGGGTGCAATGTGGGTTGGGGTACAGATCTGTAATATTGCGTCGACTCTATACTGGTTAACATGTTAAGGCGTGAACAATTCTGAAGAGTTTACATGTCAAACATGTCAAAAGCGACCGCGTTGATCGTAAACAAGGCCAGGCATAACAGTGATAACACGTTAAAGTCGACGTGAAGTTGCAGACCACCGCCCTGCGCCCCCAAACCACATAGCGCCAAAATTCAAAGAAGTAATCATGTGATATTTCAGGAAATTTATTTCGCTTCCATCTCAGAACTTAGGAAGTCCTTCAGGTCACAAATGTAAAACCAACCTGTACCACTGAAGAAATTAGGACCAGAAGAAATAGAATGCGCATTGTCACTTGTTCCTGAAGTGAGAATCTGGCGGTAACGCTCCATTTCAACTCATTTTTGATTCAACAAGTTACGTTTACCTTATTCGATAGTTGCCTTCCTGTGCGATCTTATGTGTAGGAAATCGCCTGCTTGCGTTGACTGTGTTCACGTTTCCACGATAAAATTAGAATGCAAAATAAGACACCCTGAACTTAAATGAACTTATTGAAGAGCTGATATGAGAATAGCTACAAATATCTCTAACATGATTACTCCTGATTCTCCTTGATAAGAGTTCCCTCCAGGATTTCCGTGATTAACAATACTAAGGATGACGGTGTTGAAAAGATATGATTTTGCGACACTTTCCAACCACTTTTCTACAGTTCAATAAGGAATTAGAATCTTTCAAGATTTTGGAAGAAGAAATTTCCATGAAATTATCCATGCAACTATCGTGGTGATTCACTATCGGAAGCACAGGTAATGAAAATAGAATAGAAATCGGCTCTTTCGAAGTTGATGAATTCGTACAGGCGAATTAGAGCCTCCAGAATCTTTTTGAACCTCATTTCAGCTACATTGATCTCAAATGAGAAAGTGGAAACTCGAACTTACCAAGCTCTAAGGTGAAAGGTCGTAGTCTGAGATTCTTTGTCAAGGCCGTTTTTATACAACACAAGACTTTTATGTGCAAAATGAGCAATCAATCGGGAACCAAAAGAATGCAATTAAGCATAATAATGGTCAAGAAGTATGCGAATTAGCATTAGTATGCGAATTATTAGGTTGAATCCTAAGTAATCGAACATTTTAGCATGTGCTCGAATTTAAGACCAAATTTTCCGACAACGACGACACCTTTCAAAACGTGTAAGCTATCAGACGATAATCGGAGAGTAGCGCTTCAAAATAATCCACCAGCTCCCCTTACATGGCGTAGCTGTTTGTTACAAAGGCTCCGGAATTGCACATCACCACCAGATTGGGTGTTTGTCAGGTTTTGGAACGTCTGCTGCCTTTCTACCCTTGTCGACCAACTGGACGTGGCTGGGATGGTTAGAGTAAAGCACTCGTTTCTCTTCGCCAATGACTAGATTCTGCAGTCAAGCATTCCTGTGCTTGATAATCCAAAGAGAAACTGCCGCGTCTGCTCTGCGACCCGCGTTCCCTGGGTCAGCGCTTGAAGTATCCGTCCACCAAGTTTCCTAACCTTACCAATCGACTTTAGTCCACGGCCATCAGATGACTGAATAACACTAAAGGTGTCTGATAATTCAATTTTGGTTTGGCATGGATCGGCCTACACCTTGTTCCTCAATAGGTCCAGATTCAACTCCATCGGGCGTTCTGACTTATCTTTCTCCTCGATGGCGTAGTCGCCAATACAGAAGTTCGAAACAAAGTGTAGACGGTATCTCGAACAGGAGTATTTTCTCTATAAATCTGATAGAAACGTTCAAAAGATTGGTTAAAATAGTGACCAGACAGATAGAGAAAAAGCATCACGTTGGAAATATGCTATTTGAATGGATTGAATTCCGGAGTCATTGTAACAGAGGTCATCGTTGCCAGAGCAATTTGGAGAAAACTTTTGTAGTGCTTCTCTCTCCCTACCCATTTTGATAGGTGTTTTCATTGACTAGAAATTTCATCTCGAATCAGAACTTATGACTCAACCTAATATAAGGGTTTCAGAACTAATTCACGTAATCCAAAAAACTGTAGTTTTCCATGCTGATGGAAATGGTGTAAAGGGAGAAAGCTGCACCTCTTCCAGCAAGGGGGTAACTATCAAACCAGCGCATGGCGTGTAATTTTTAAGGCCCTACAAGTTTCTCACATGTGGTTCAGAACACGTTTCTAACAAATGATCAGCTCTTCAAAGCGACCTCCGCTCCTTGATGCACTACACAACTTCATTGCTTTGCGTGTGGTGCTGCTGTCTTTCCTTGCTATCATCCACCACTCGCCATAGCATGCGAAGAAAAACAGACAAAAATCAAATCGGTCTCAAATCAATTGAAAATCAGTCACCGGCTCGAGAAAATAGACAAAAACAAATCGGTGTCCAATCAATTATTGTTCACTTTGGAGCTGGGCAAGTTTTTTCAAAGGTTCTTCTCATATGTCGAACGACCAGTATTAATTAGAATGTGGTGTTTGATTGCTTATTGCTAGGAGTTTTTGAAAGGTGGCTTCTAAATGGAAACCTTTTTCATGATACACGGGAACATATACTTGACATTTATTGTAATAGAATCGAAAACTCGTAAGAAAAACGACCCGGAGTCTACAGGCATAAGATAAGACCACAATTTGAACTATAAATAATCTTTATTGTGAAACAAACACGAAAATCAATCAGATTCTATTTAAACCCTTTAGTCATTAGGGGACCTCTAACATGGTATAATTTTCGAAACGCTCCTTCCCAAATCGTTTGCTTGCTCCGACCAGGTTACTTTATCAGTTTTATTCTCCTTTGCTTCGTACGCTTTGAGAGCGTCGCCAACCTGCTTTTTCTTCTTTCCTTTAGTTATTTCTATGAACGCCTTTACCTGCTCTTCCACGGCCAAGCAGAGACCTGTTAGACCCAGTTCGCACGCATCCGTCGTTTTTTCACTGCCACTGCAGCTGACTCCAGCACTGAACACAGCAGTGGTTTCCGATTCCAGGGCACTGCACAGAGCCTTTTTCACCGCTGACTTTTTGCTCAGCTTCAGAACAGCAAGGACCTTCTCATTGGCGCGAGATATTCTTTCCCTGTCATCCTTAAACTTGTCACCTGTGAATAAATGCTCCGACGAATTATTCAGCTGATACGACTCGTTCACGTGGAGGCAGAACTGTTCACTTTGTTCTCGATATGCGCACTCCAGAGCTTGTCCATCCTAAAACAACGGAAAGAAATAACGATGAGCTAAAGCGAAAAATCCTTTTGATTATTTTGTTCGTTTTCGCACTATTCCCGTTTTATCCGCAAAACTTCTCGTATGCAATTTACGAAAAGGCCCCCGTCACAATGACACCAGTTTCATTAGAAGTAGTTGAATTCGCGTTGAAAACTCGACTACTAGGGCTCAGAGCATCGATACCTTGATTTTTGTTGACTTTTAGGCCCTTGTTATACCAACGCTCACTCCCCAGCGTAAGGCCCTTGTTATACATTCGCTCGCGGTGAGCGTCTGCGACTTGCGAGCGGTGATCGCGTGCGCCGCTAACCTAAGACGCTGAGCACGCGACGCACGCACGCACGCGCCCGAAGCATACAGAGCAATGCGCGAGGTGATCGACCCACTGCCAGCGAAAGGGTCAATCGCAGTGCAATGCGCAGCGACTAGAGCGTGGAAGGTACGCGAGCGTGTGCATAACAGCCTGTGAGCGTCACCACGCCAGCGTCACCGTGATAACTCGTACAAACGTGTCTGGCCCCACGGTGCCTGATACTGAATGTACGAGTTACGCTGGGGGTGAGCGAATGTATAACAAGGGCCTAACTCGTCCATTCAGTATTAGACACCGCGAGGCCAGACACGTTTGTACGAGTTATCACGTTGACGCTGGCGTGGTGACGCTCACGGGCTGTTATGCACACGCTAGCGAACCTTCCACGCTCTCGTCGCTGCGCATTGCACTGCGATTGACGCTTTCGCTGGGGGTGGGTCGATCACCTCGCGCTTTTTCTACTGTTTTTTCGTACTTGTTTGTCTTTTTATTGTTTTTTAATATAAATTGTTTTCAGGGCCCTATACAGCCTATCGGGCACCAGTACTCGGTTTTTTTATTTAACGTGTCGAAATTCGCTGAAATCTTGTACTGTGTGTAATTCATGATTCTGATCACGAATGTACTGTTCGTTTTAACGCTGGTTGTCGTGGACCATCCAAATCGCTACTCGGATGGTCTAGTGAGTGTCACCAATCTACCTGTAGCTGCCGTATTCAGCATTCACTTATTAGAAAACGATTGGAAAACGAACTTCACCATCGTATTCAGTTCCCCAAAGAAGATAGGTAAACTTTAACCGAAATAGGTGACCCTCACTGAACCATTAGAGTAGCGATTTGGGTGGTCCACGACAACCAACGTCCGCGTCGCGTGCTCAGCGTCTGAGTTAGCGGCGCACGCGCTCACCGCTCGCAAGCAGCTGACGCTCATCACGAGCGATGGTATAACAAGGGCCTTACAAATCAAAAATCGCGATTAACGGTGCTCCTGCTAAACATTCCTGCAACACAACATATAAGTTGAACCCTCTATGATATTTCAATATCAGTAAATGTCTGATAGTATGTGTACATCATTACGAGCCTGTGTTCATATGCCATGACCTTTCAAACCACAACCTTATTTCCTCGATTTCCGCCCTGCTACTTGATTAATTTCGAAGATGATTTTACGAGTCGTGACTGCTTGACGAGCTAGATTTGAAAGTGGAAATGCCCTCATGTGACTGTGGTTTTACTCCTCATTTGCTAGAATTTAATAGAACTCACCCAAAAGAAAGAAGCGAGTACAACGACGAACAATTGCAAGTTGACCATCTTCGAACTACTTTGTATAAAACGCAATATCTGCAAACAATATTTAGTTACTGTTATCGTCCTTGTGGATGTGTCGCAATTTTCGTGCAAGTAACATAAAGCACCATCGAGCCATTCGCCCGACTTTCCGAAACCATTCACTTGCTGCTGAAATTTCGCGAGTATCCTATATACGAATGGCAGAACAAGTTAGTCGTTTATTCGCTGACTATACTAACTGCACGATTTTAAGGTATTCTGGGGAGAAAAGTCTAAAACGTCGCCTAAAATGCAGTAACTCATGAGATTTGTGCTAAAATGCTGTAATTCATGAGAAAAAGGGAATTCATGAGGCGAACACGAAGACCGTTAGAGCAATGCGCTGCAAAGCCCTTTTAAACGTGTGCGGACTCCTACATATAGCATTGAAAACATGCACTTCTTCAACGTGGGAGCAGCAATATGGAACAGCACATGTTCTATTTACAATAATTCTGTCAATATTACGGCCCACACGTGTCAATGCCCACGCGATTCAACCAGGTATGAGTAATTCTGCTCTCCAATTTCGGATAACGATCCACAAGGACGCGGGACACACTGGTGCAAACCTACTGCACGGTTTCGAAGCCAAAATTCAAGCAAATATAATTCTGCCCAAAGAAACCATGTTCAACCAAAATGGTCACCATTGCAATCATAGTGAACGCAGAAAAAAGAAACGAACCTTGAATTCGCGTTCAGGAAAACTAACACTTCCTGTGAAGAGGATATGCATGTTTTACTCATAACTCCGAAGAATGGATTAGTGTATATGAACAATTTCCTGAATGAACATTCCCAAAGCTGGGTTGGATCGGTAACACCGACCGACAAAACTCACCTTTAGGAATTGGATCGGTGTCACTGCTCATACAGCGACAGAACAGGAAAGCATCCGAAGGGCATCACCCAATGTCGTGAAATTACCAGACCTAGGCCCAGTTCGGTGCTTCGCAGCAGGAATGACCCACTAGTCTTCTCTAATACCGAGTGAAACATCTATGGCGGATGACTGCTTCCGGCAGGCTAAGCAAATGCACAAGAAACTGCGAAATATGTGTCTGAAATTCGTCAGTAGAAGAGGCCCGATTAAACATCAGAGCATTGTCGAACCAACCGTTTAAAACCCTCGTGCATCCACAATACTAGGTCTTTTTGCGCCAACCAAAGCGGCTCACATTTCATAGGTTCTTTATTCAAAACTCGAAAGCAGAACTCAGGTTACCTTGATTGAATCGCATGGCTATTGACACACAATCCATCCATATGAAGGGAAATATTATTATTAGAACATGCACTGTTTCATATTGTTGCTTGCTCGATGAAGTCGTGCATGATTTTCAACATATTAGTGGCGGCATACATTTATTATAAAAAGGACTTGCAGCTCGCTGTTGTGGCGGGCTACAGGTGTTTCACGTTGATTTTATCCTTGGGTTGCCACCCTTCGTCACCCCCCCACACTGGTTTAACATTAATATTAGGTTGTTGCAAAAGTAATTTCCGAAACGGACGTCTATCTTCAAACTATCATATCTCGGCCTAAACACAACTTTATTCATTGAAATAAAAACCATTCGATTCTACACATCTTACCAAACGATCCTTCAACGAGTCTATGCATCTATGATAGAAACTCACATCACAAGAATTAAAAACTGACGGAGCTCTGATTCGAGGTGGTCAAGATTATCAAATTGCTGCTGCCGCAGGTGCGCGTCTAAAGCCCGGAAAAAGTGATAATCAGTTGGGGAGAGGTCTGGTGAATAAGGAGGATGAGGGAGAACCTCGATGCCCAATTCCCTTAATTTTTCCTGAGTGACTTTCGAAGAACAAGGCCGAGCGTTATCCTGAAGTAGGACGGGCCTCTTTCTATTCACGACTGCCGGCCACATTTTTCGCAGCTTTTCCAACATTAGTACCAAATTACAACTGTACGTTTCTGCTGTAATTGTCTGACCAGGTTGGAGGATGCTGTAATGGATCAAACCCTTGCTACACCACCAAACAGTTAGCATAGCTCTCTTAGTTTGGAGATCCGGCTTTGGAAGGCTTGTTGAAGGACAATTTCATCCACCCAGACATATCCTCTCTTCCTGTTATCGTACAGGACCCACTTCTCGTCTACAGTTATTAACCGGTCCAAAAACGGATCGTTTTCCAGACGGACGAGAAGGTTGGAGAAGCTGTTAAATCGGGTGAGGCGCTGCTGGCGGTCAGTTCGTGGGGTATCCACTTCTCCTTCTTCTTCACCATGTCGATCGAATCCAGATGTCTTGCTACCGTGGCAGAGTGGACACCCATATCTGTCGCTAGCTGCCGGACAGTTGTGTCCGGCTTTGAAGCTGCGGCTGCTCTCAAAATCCCTTCGTCAAGCGACGGCCTCCGACCAGGCTTGGTCTTGCCTTCGATGTTAAAATCTCCGGAGGTGAACTTTCCGAACCAAAGCCTTACTGTGCGTTCGGTAGGCGATTCCATCCGGAATGCAGTGCCAATATTGCGAGCTGCCTCGGCTGCAGAATGTACAAGCTTGAACTCATAGAACATAAGCACTCGAAAGTCGCGTCTGTTCATCGTTCATTCGGACCCCTATAATAATGCTCACGATGAAGATAGGTGGAATCTGAAGACACATTCTGAAAGAGGAGAAAATAATCTACTTTATAGTAGGTACAGTTCTATTGGAGCTGGTAAATCCCCACGAAAATTAGTTGTCTATCTCAACATACCCCGAAACGGAAAATACTTTTGCAACAACCTAATATGTTAACATTACAGCTAAAACTAGCTGCTACGACGACTGATTGCTCTTCCTCGTTTCTCTACCACTGCAATCAAGCTCATTCGTATACTTAATGCCATAAAAGCGCCCCGAATAAAAAAAAACTCCACCGCAGCGTAACCTCCTGCTAAAAGCTACAGTTCCCTCCTGATGGCATGGAAATAGCTCCTCTGACTACCGCATACGTCTGGATTAAAATTCTTTTCGAGCGACCAAAGTACTTTGAAGAAAACTAAGACAATTTCGAATAATCTCGGACATAATCGCGCAAGATACAATGCTCCCTTCACAGCAGTCTGCACCTGAGTTTCGCTCTGCCAATGAAACCGAGTTAGATTATGTGTCCTGACTCAGGAAGACTTCATTATCCTCGCTAAATGCCGGATGGTAACTTCGACGGGGCATTCACCTCGTAGTAGAGCGAGAGACTGGAAACTTAACTTCTCTACGGATGTGATGAAGACTAGTGTTTCTGTCCGGTCACTCTGCACATTTTCCTTCAACCCTCAATGGATACCTTTGTCAAGCTATTAGTAGACTTCCTTTTCGTACCGCCTCCGGGATCACGCAGCTTTGTACGGCGGACGTGCTGCGATCAGCTTTACAGATTTGCCGCTTTTCGGACAGACACCGATAAAAGAAACTGCTATTGGAAGTGAGACGAAGAGCTCGAGGCTGCGACGCAGAACACATACACACATTATCATATCATTTGATGGAAAGCATGGAAGCGGAGAACACGCTCTTCGAAAACTTCCACTTGCAATGATGGTCAAAAATGGGAGAAGTCTTCATGAACAAAATCAAACTAAACTGACGTGATAAGAAAAGTATTGTTTGTCATGCTGCTACATCTTCCAGCGAGTGGCAACTGCAAAAGCAGTCGGTGTTCATTCTGACGTACACGCTGCTGATACTAGGATCTAGATGTCGAACTCGTAAGAGAAACCAAACGTAGTCAACTGTTGCGGCAACACAGTACATTGCGAGCTATGAATGATCTTTATTGCGAACCAAAAACAACAATCAACAAAATTCGGTCCGGACTTAGATTTGAATTGAGCTAGCGTTTTAGACATTATGGGACAGCAGGCTTTGTAACAAAACTTTCTGCCCTAAATTGTAAACGAACTTTGCACAACGCCTCGGTGCCGTATGCATCAATGTTAGGTAGTTTTTGTATGCGTTACTGATTTTCCTTTTCTGGGCTCCTTCGGTTATCTCGATGATCGCATTTACGAGCCCTTCCGCTGCGAAGCAGAGGAACGAGGCGCCTAGTTGGCACGCGCTGCTCCATCTTTCTTCGCCTCTGCAGCTGACTCTGACATTGAACAGTGCATGGGTTTCCGAATGCAGGGCTCTCCGTAGAGCATCTCTGAGCTCTGACTCGTTCTTCTTGTTCAGAACATCAAGGATCTTTCGATTGGCGAGAGATACTCTTATCCTGTCATCCTTAAACTTGTCACCATCCAAATTATGCTCAGCCATGGTATTCGCGTCATATGCAAATGTTAGTTGGTTGCAGAAGTTGGCACTTTCCATCTGGCAGTTCAGTGCCTGTCCATCCTTAAATAATAAAAAATAAATGAAAAGAGCAGTGAAAGATGTCTTCATCTACTTCTTTTTCTCGTTTTTCTCGTCTCGTAGGCAAATGTTTTCGTAAGCGAATTTGGCGAAAGATCTGACACCTGTTCCATGGGGAGTAGAGGAAGCAATGACGTAAGCATTGAGAATTTTCGCGTTCGCTGTCAGATGTTTCTTTGAGTGCCCTATTACTTGAGCCTAGAGCATCTATGCCACGATTTTTGCTAAACTTGCTGAATGAAAAATCGCGATCAGCGCTGCCTTTCCTATACACATTTCTGTGGATAAACATTCAAGATATTTTGTCCATCCGTCGATGTCGCATACGAACATCACTACGAGCCTACGTTGATGTGCGGTTGCCTTTGAAATGACAATTTTCACTCCTCGTTTTTCGTTTTTGCTTAACTCTCAATAACACGACTAATTCATGTCACGATGCTTTGAGCCTTTACTGTCTGACGAATCAGGTATACAAGCGGATACGACATAATGTGACAGCTAGTTTGCTCTTTTTTGTCTACATGGGAATGTAGTAACACTCACCCAAAAGAAAACGGTGGACGCGAGGACGAACTGCCTGAAGCTGACCATCTTTAGACTACAGAATATAAAGCAAAGTATCTGAAAACAGCATTTAGTTACTGTTATCGTCGGTGTAAAAGTGTTACAGCTCTAGGACAAATGGTTTAGAACACATCGAGCCTTTCACCCGACTTCGCACTGAAAGGTTCATATGCCACGGCTTGGATATGGCGAGTATCCTAACGAGCGAAGGGCAACGCAAATTGGGCGGTTATTCGTTGAGTATTATAGCTGTATCATTATATGGCATTCTGGAGAGAACAGAGAATCCAAAATGTTCGCTAAAGTGCTGCGAAGCGTGAGAGAGTTCAAGGAAAGTACACGATGCCCGTTGCAGTAATGTGGTGCGAGGTCTTTTTAAAGGACTATGGCCACGAAGATATTTAGGAAGTTGTTTCTAAATGAGAGAGCGGCAAAATAGGAAACATGTTATGATACATGCTCTAAAAATAATTTCTCAGTCAATATGATGGAGCGCGTGTCAGTGAGTTTCAATCAAGGCACAGCAATTCCTCAAATATCGAATAACGTACGTTCAGAGTGTAAGTATGTTTGTTTATCTCAGAAAGAACGCAGATTTCAACCCAAAATTCAAAATAAATACAGCGCAGCTCCAGAACGTGAAAAATTTTCAAGCAGTGGTCAGCATCACAACCATCGAATAAGCTGAAAAATGTACCACCAGACTCATCTCGTTCAGGAGAACTAGCTCCTCCTAGGGAATACGATACGCATATATTACTCACTACTCCATAGACTAAAATATTAACATCTTGCTGAATGAGCGGTACCAACGATTCAATTCAACTTTTGGAATGGGATCGGTGGCACTGCTCATATACACTGGCTGAGCAGAAAAGAAGATTACGACATCACCTGAAGTAGTGAAATTACTAGAGGTACACCACAGTTCGGCGGTCTTTTCTGAAGCCAGGTGGGACTACTAAAGTATTAAGTATAATGTAATATAGTAGAAAGTATAATACTTCCAACAGGTTACCGAGACGTATGAATACCGCACAATATGTGTTAGGCATTGGCCTGTAGAAAAGGTCCCATCCAATTTCATGGCACTCCACCCGTTTCGATTACCACACGACAATAGTCTTTCCCTCGGGAGGAAGAAGATCGATTTGATTACAACGTATAAAATGATCAAAGGGGTGGTAGGGCAAAATCCTCAGAAGTTCTTTTCTTTTGCATATTCACGAACCAGAGGCTCGGAGAAAACTAATTCTAAAAAATCCGCAAACTAGACTCAGGCAAAACTTTTTCTCAGTCATGAAGTTCTCCAGAATGAGCAAAAAAATGCAAGGTTCTCATAATTTGGAAACATTTTCAAAACTCGTGTCTACGTATCTTAAAAAGTGACACGCAGGTTCCCATCTATGTGAAGCCAATTCTGATACATTAGAGGTGTAATGTAATGTTTTGTTTCTCTAACAAATCTTGAAAGCTTGTTCGGAATGTTCTCGTTACCAAGTTGAGTTTTGTGTTGTTGATTATTGTCCTTTTCAGCACCACATGTGGAATTCCCGCATGTAATAAATTGAAACTGAAATTGAAAGCTACACAATTCGAGCTTTGGAACCTTGGTTTACCACAATACTCGCTCTTTTTGCTTAAACCAAGGCTTCTCACACTCTGAAGGTATGTTATTCAAGATTTGAGATCAGAATTACTGTACCTTTATTGAATCTCATGGATATTGGCGGAAGTACGACAATATTGACAGAATTGTTGTTAGTAATAGAACATGTTTTGTCTCATATTATCGCCCTCTCGATGAAGTGGATGTGGCGTGCGCGTTTAAAAAGGCATCGCTGCACACTGGTATAGTGGACGGTGTATGCCTGTCCCTTGAATTTCCTCACATTTCACAGCCCTATTCTTTGAATTTCCTTACAAATTACAGCACTATCTTAACACGTTAACGACAGTGTGGCATTATGCCATGGCACGCTCAAGCGGCCGCGTGGGAACGTGTGACATGATGGCATGCCACAGTCTTGTATTGTGTTTTTCACGATACATGTCAGAATTTCAGAGTATGTTTTCATGCTGCTCTTTAGCAGACCTTTGCACATTGTTATAGGAAGCGTGGTCCATGCAAATGATTCTTAGCTTCTGATTTACTGGAATTTTTGATTGTGCACTAGTTTTCTTTACAAGTAAAAACGAATAATAGTTATTGCAAGAAACAAATAAATGCAAACAAATACTGGTTACTGAAACAAACAAATAAATACAAACAAATATTGGTTATTAGAATAAACTAATAATAAACAATAAACAAATAACAGTTTCCTTTTAACCTGGATAGGGAAAAAGGAACTTACTCTTGTTAACCTACTCTTGTTACTCTTGGCTTTTATTGTTTTTTAGGTGGTCCAATGGGGGCGTGTCCGAGAGCTGTGAATTACCTTTGGATGCAACTGGTGCTTTACATACAAAGGCTTCCACAAAGTACTGTATGGCGTTTGAAAGAGAATCAAATGCGTTATCGGACACTGCCTTCATTCTCTCGTGAAACTGAGTTTCTAGAAATTTATTTAAGAAAAACTACAAATTAGAAGCGGGAAATTTCACTAAATTTCAGACCCTCATCGAAACGAAACTAGCATATGTACCCTCTCACCACTCTCCGTTAACTGCAGAAAAATCACTTCAAAAGCCTCAGTACCTAAGGAGTTACATGCAAAAAAGTGAAAACGAATACCTTTTTGGCCGGCACTCATGGATATTGGCGGAAATACGAAAGTACGTATCTATCGTACATTAGTGTTTGTCAAGTGTTCTTAACTAATCTCGTCAATTGCTGTAAGTAACTACTCTGCTGTTTTAGCGTTCCTCAGTTCTTATTTTTTGTTTTTCTTCTTAAAGTGTTTATTGAGATATCCCTGACTGGTCCCACTGGATAATTGATGTCTATCTAACTGCCTCAAGCTGCGATTTCAGTAATATCATGCCAGATTCCGTTATGGTACGAAAGATTTATTTTTATAATGCCGTTTCTTGGCACGGTCCCCACGGGGTTGGTACGGTCCCCAGGGCAAGTACCCAGCATGCGTATTCAGTTCAAAGAGGCGCAACTATGCACCCGCGTTGGAATGACCCCGTCAGTTGTGCTGGACTTCCCTGCTGCGGAACTCCATACCTGCTACATGTGGTGGTATTTTGTGGTTTGTGCAGAGGAGACTCAGTAATAACGTCTTTATTGGGTGGACGTATCACATGAGACTGATGAGAACATAGTTGCGGCTCCGGACCTCCCTGTAGGAGGGCGGAGCGAGGTCGGCGTGAGGTCATCGTCGCTGGCGACGATACTGCGACCGGCCCGACGATGAAGAGCACGAAGACATCGTCGCTATCGACGATACTGCGGCCGGGCAATGACGAACTTGTCCATAGGTGGTTCAGTGGGGAATCTATGGTAGATAATTTAACAAATATAATAAATAGAATACTCTGCACGTTTGCGAAATAAGAGACAGTAAACCGACCAGTATTTCTTCATTAGCTGTGCAATTCCACATCAAGGCGTACTACACAAAGATATCTCTTCTGAGCGTATCAAGATATCCGTTGCCATGATTGTAACGCTGCGGTAGTACTGGGTCAGTCATGGAATCACGATTTGGGCGACTAGCACTTTCGCCTTTGAATCGGACCCGCTTAGCCGCCACGACTGCTTTTACCTTCTTTTTCACAAGTTTGTGATAAGCACCAGGCACTGGTTCCTCCGACAGTCGCAGCGATTTTTTAGCCAAAATTCCGCGGAAACTGGTAATTTTTCGCGTTCATTTCTGAAGAAAGATCATCTCGGTTTCGTATGCTACGTCTTTGTTTACGTTCTACGACGCTGCATCGAGATTGAAGGTTTTGCGATCTCTTCAAGGCTGGTTGTTGGCTTGGAATCGAGACTATGAAAGGTTGCCGTTGCCTAGCTCCAGAAATGAGTTCGTTTGTAGGGATTTCTATTGATTCCCATATAGCTGTCATTTCAAAGGAGACACCTTCAGGGCTGCTTTGTGGAAGTGATCCTTTACCGTATACGGTAGGCCCAAATATTGATTTGACGATTTGTAGGCCTGTGGGAGTCTTTACGACATCAATCGGACCAGTAATAAGTTCGTGGTAGTGGTCCAATCCCACGAGGATGAGCGGTTTTTGATATTCGCCGCGAGTTTTTGAGTTGGCCAGGCAAATGCTGTTTGCCGTCAGGTAGGCCACGTCAATTGGACTGAGATTGACGGCTGGAAAACCACTAGTAATAGCAGTTTTGGTTTGCATTTCCAGACTGAGCTCTTCACCATAACCGGTGCTTATTTGGAGCTTTACTGAGTGGCTCTTGAAGGTTTCGATATGTCCACCAATACCTGACATGGTACAGATTTCTGCGGCCTGCCTCGGCACGCCCAATTGGGCAGCCAGTGATTCTTCTATGACGGTTTTTTGTGCTCCCGAATCAAAGAAAAAGAGGACTTTCTCGTATTGTCCACTGTTGTGGTTCCAAACGCTGCCCTCAGCTGTCAATAATACTAGCTGCGAAGATGTGCTATCTTGTACTGGTTTCGAGCACATTTTCAAATTGCTGATATTCAATCTGGTTCGATTGGGGGAATTCATGTGTTCTCTTCGGGAGCGACCTGGTCTTGTGTTGCTTTGACCAGTTTTGTTTCTCTGATAAGAGTTTGGTGGTCGAGCGCTTGGCGGACCACTTTCTCTTTTGAAGCAGAGGCTGACATGATGTTTTTGTCCACATTTGCGACAGTTAGGTCTTGAGCAGTTAGAGCTGGAATGTTTCGCAGAGCAGCATGTAAGGAATGAGGATTTGTAGGAATTGTTGGGAACATAAAGATAAGCAATCTGTCCGAGTCTCTACGGGAATATTTACAATCCATGACCCAGCTCGCCGTTTGGGACAACAGCGTAATATTAAGGTCAGCGCGATCTCTTATCAACGCAGGTCACCATCTGGCCTCGGACCATCATCTTGGGCGTCCCGTAACTACCAGACCCAGTTGTGAGTAGGCTAGTCTCTGGTGCGGACATGAGATAGTCCAAGAGAACTCTGGCTCCGGGCATCTGCGTGGATCATGATTCTCTATCACCCTCTTCCATCTTAGTATGGGCTTCATCTCTGTTTCTCTTCATGATGTGATCCCGATGTATGTGTAACTATTCCGCATAACTCTGTTATATAAATAATTTAAGAAATGTATTTTGTTGATTTCTCGGAGTGCACAGACAAGGGAACGAGACTTATACCATGTACCACCGAACCGCTACACTCAAATAACAAACAAGAAGTCTCGGTGGTCTTGGATATAACATGGAGGTCCCGGACTCGAACTCTCTGAGTTTCAATTCCTTAACATCTAAGCCCACAGCATCAAAATCCTCTTCTATTTTCTCACCTTCTCCTCCCTTCGTTCGCGTCTCAATACTAATTTCAAGAAAAAACAACCTAGATGTATTCACCAACTAGTTCTGTCTTACTTTGGTAATTTTACACTTTTTGCACAAAAAAGCTGTAATAAGAACCTTTGTATTCTCGTTATATTTTTTTACTTTCACTGAAGAAAAGTAACAGTAAAGAAAATGACAGCATAGTCTTTTTAGAAAGTAATCATCAATTAAACGCCTTAACGAATCACGCTGCTTTCTATGGGAATAAACTTGTGTTTCCATCGCATTTGTTTCCGTCTCGTCGTCTTTTCTCGCGTTTCTTAATTTGCAATTAATAGTGATTTAGAAATGGATTCTTCTGTTTCTGTCAATCTTTTCGATCCTTGTATTCCCAAACTTCCCAATAGTCCCTATTTTTTGCCAAATTGCCGCCAACTCAGGACCCTTTGCACAAGGTCCTAGGATTCAGTCGGATTTCTTGCCTTCTTCTGTTAGAGAAGAAGATGTTGCGCAAACGTCACACCCTGCTCTTTTTGCACCTTTATTTGCGAGGCTAAGAAATTACAAGTGAAAGTTGACGTAGCGCGCCCAAATTTGTGTGACGGGGGGAAAAACCCTAAATACCGATTTCTACAGAGCAGGTATATTATCAGAACGCCTCGCACTAAGTACCAAAATTTAAAGTTGTACCGTGCAGATATATTACGAGCGCACCGACATCCTTCTTAAGTAAGGCGATGACCCTTGACCCATATATTGCGAGGTTTCGGAATCCCCAAAGTTCTCCATTGACATTCTACTTCTGTTTGGTCGCAACTCACAGAAGGAAGATGTCCGTTTTTTCTTCGCGGAATAAATTTTCAGCGGTACACTTAGTACCACTGGAAATCGACGACAGCAGGACGACAATATTCCCTAGGCATTGCTCAGAACGTCAACATCAACACCTACGCCTATGATCAGTAGCAGCTGTTATTCACGTGACGTTGAATTTTTCGACTCTTACTCTTTTTCAGTTCGAATTTTCTTGAATTTCCCCTTCCCAGTAATACTCATTTTCTTCATGCGGAAGGATACACATGCGGTGATCTGCACAAATCCATCTTACAGGAGACTAGTAAATCGTTGGAGCCTAACAGCATTCCATTTCAAAACTAAATTTAAAAAAAAAGTAAATAACACCTATATTTCGTTGAGAATTAATTAACGTAAGTATTAAAAAACTCTTGTTGAGATCCACGATCTTTAGAATAACCGATTATGGAAATCTGACGACACCATTGGAAAAGCAACCTAAACCTCGAAACTTTTAACACAAATAATCATTGTGGATTTCATTTTCTATCCCTCACTATCCAACCAACGCAGTTGCTTTCCTTTCCATTTCGAAAACTTTTTATTGCTTTTCTTCACAATGTTTTTTCATCCTTTTCGAAATATTAGTCAACAAGATACGTCACAGAAACTCTAAGAAAACGCCCACACAAAAACTTCATCCTTCTTGAACTAAACACCTGCTTCTTGTTCTTTCTATCTAAAATTCTGTCTGCTCGCTACTGCGGTTCAATACATTTTTCTCAAACCATAAACCTTCATCTACAATCACTTGATCGCTCAATTCAAAAGCGAAGGCACTAATAAACGTAGATTACTCTTGCATTGACTAAAATTGAATAAATGAAACAAATTCGTGCAAAGCACTCAAAATTTGCCACCTAAAAGTAGTTTTATATAGCCTTTCTTACTATCTTACCTAACTCATTACGGTACCTTTTCATTCCATTACCAAAACTCTTCAAAAATCAGCAAAATTACTCGAAAATTTTCCAACACAGTACACCCAATTAGTCTCACTTCGCACATCACATTTTGCTTAATCAGCATACTTGACATCAAACTCAAATTCGTCGCTTAGACTGAAGCTCTCCACCTCAAAATACCAACGCCTTAACAAATGACTGCGCTCCACCAATTTGAAAATTTCCTAAAGTGCAAATTTTAACTGCAAATGTAGAAGCAAATCTTCATAAAACTCGAAAGCTCGGCACCGTTTTTGGGCAAGTCCTGGAAGTATCTACCTTGCTTTCTATTTGCTCTCCCACCTTCTCGCACTCACATCATGTTCCGACTACTCTTTCTCTACTCTCTCATTTCCAAGACTGAATCAATCACAATTAGTGTACCACTCTTCCTCCATATTCCTGCATTCATAACAATTTTCAGAACAATCTATTCCACTTTTGATTTTCAGTTTCACCCTTGTTCCACCCCAGCCTGATTCATATACTCGTAAGCTGTCTTCTACCATAGTTCTTGTTACTCAGTCTCAGCGTTGCTGTATTACCCCCAAACTCAATTGAGAATGGATCGAATTCCATTCTGCGGCTTCTACTACCAGTTCCTTACCATTCACAGTTCATATTCTTTACCCAGACCTATTTGAACGGAGTTTTGTACATAATACGCTAAGTGAAATGAAAATGCCCTGATTCAACTCCCTTTTTGCATAAAACTTTCAATAGTTAACTAAGAACGAACAACCATCTCTTCAATCTTATAGTACTTTTCATATAAAAAACTCATGTCTCATAGCTGTTGCTTTCGGCAATTGTTCACTTTGAATTCCCTCAGAAAACATAACAACAAATTAAACTTTCACATCATATTTTACCTATAATATCTCTGTAACGCTCATTCTTTCGTTCACAAAGCACGATCATCCTACAGCACCGAAATGGTATCGCTCCATAGCGTATACTATGTAAAATTAAGTACAAATAAAATGCAAAACAACAAAGCTCCGCCCTCAAAAACATTGTTTCTCTTGTAATGAATTATGAAACTAGCACGATTAGCAGAAGTTTCACAACCTCAAATCCCCTTAAAGGAAACAAAAAACCACATGGTCACTGGTTGCTGATTTGCATCCCCAAGCAACAGTTATTAAACAACTTCATTTCTTACCACTTATAGGCACCTCTTTTGCTTTCAAATTATCAAAAGTAATTCAAAAAATCCCATTGAACAGTATTTCAAAGCAGTTACCTAAGTCTATTCGAAATGATTTAAATCTTCACATGTTCAATGTTGCATGCCTTGATCAAGCATTATTTCGTTGAACACAATAAACTCCGAACTATTGAGCAGTGACAGTAACTAAAACAATTGAGTGCAGAGAGCAATGTAAAGAACAGCATTTCCCACATACGTGCACGTTTGCTCAACATGATGCCATTTTATCAGACTCACAGCAGCATTTTAATATCGGCTTCGTTAAAAAAGTGCTGTAACCCAAAATTTAAGAGTAAGTACAGACTCGCACAAAATAACCGGAAACGACTGTATCGCTTATTTCTTCTCTACAGGCTCGATAGGTATAATTTCACCATACCAAAACTATTCGTATTCTCCACTTTTCGCTTACCCTATGCCAATGTCGAGCCCTATTACATCTAAATTCCATCAAGCACTCCAAACAAATTTTGAGCATAACACTAGCTCTAATAGCCACATCGACGGCAAGGAATTCAGCACCAGATCTGAACTTCGTTTCGGCCCTCCAGTCATGTTTCCAAACCCATGGGCGAGGAAAGGAGTTGTCGAACGTCTGTTAATCACCGGTCCTGTGCCTTGTGCCTGGGATGGCTTGTCTGTTCAGAAATGTGTTCTTTAAGATTTGCTCGGAGCTCATGCATTCTATTCGCATGTGTAATATAACTCCGCAACGCGCGAAAGGTAAACGAAAATTCAACATTAGCATATATCTAAGGCGAAATCATAACTACGGCCTCAACAAAACTAACAGTAACAGTCGTATTCGGTAGTCGCTTGTCATTACTTATGTACGACGCAAAGTAAATGCAAAAGTCTGCTGAATCTACGAAAAGGCTACAACTGTTTCACATTATGATAACTGAGTAAGATGGCACTTGAAGAGAATTGCGTAGAAACTTTCTTCACGCCTCGTTTTCGCGCTCGGTTGTGAAAGAATCTGTCACTGATCATTTGCTATACCTTTAAAAAAACATCTCAAAAAAGTAATGATAGTAATAAATAATAAGTTTTGTTTCGATAACAACAGTGCCACAGTCTTTCAAAAGCCACATCTATGCAAAAATGTGTCCGCAATATACAACCACACCAATTTCAAAGTTGCAGTTCAAAGTTCAAAGTTCAACGCGCAGCTAGTACATGAAACCTAACGGTATAGTCATAGTACGGCACCCGTAACATATCCTCCTCTACTGCACCACTACCAGTCATATATCCGACTTAAATGATGAAACATGCGAAGTAAATCCAATGTGTTCCTAACTCTATAATAGAATCGAAGAACGTTATTCTGTTAAATCAAAAATAATTTATTTCGTTCATTTCCCGAAAGACTATAACTCCGTGCTCATGTAACACAGCCAATTTTTCTTTCGCTACAATCCCAGCTAAAAAAAAGTGACAATAATTCTTAGTTATCCCCTAAGCCAACACCGAAATGTTTCTTATCCCCAACTTTCTATTTGTATTTAAAGAGCCACATCTAATAGCTGCTTGTAGAACAATTCGACAACAACAACCACAACAACAAAGATTCAGCCACCAACCATCCACTGTGTCGCGACTGACATCAACAACGCCAACAACTACATCAGAAGAGCAACTCCATCAGCTGCTCCTCATTCCTTCACTCAATAACCCCGTTTGGCACCATTTTAGTCCCGGGGACCGGGACTTTGTTCGAGCGGGTGGATGTAAGGAATGAGGATTTGTAGGAATTGTTGGGAACATAAAGATAAGCAATCTGTCCGAGTCTCTACGGGATTATTTACAATCCATGACCCAGCTCGCCGTTTGGGACAACAGCGTAATATTAAGGTCAGCGCGATCTCTTATCAACGCAGGTCACCATCTGGCCTCGGACCATCATCTTGGGCGTCCCGTAACTACCAGACCCAGTTGTGAGTAGGCTAGTCTCTGGTGCGGACATGAGATAGTCCAAGAGAACTCTGGCTCCGGGCATCTGCGTGGATCATGATTCTCTATCACCCTCTTCCATCTGGGTATGGGCTTCATCTCTGTTCCTCTCCATGATGTGATCCCGATGTATGTG
This sequence comes from Nippostrongylus brasiliensis, assembly GCA_030553155.1. NCBI lineage: Eukaryota > Metazoa > Nematoda > Chromadorea > Rhabditida > Heligmosomidae > Nippostrongylus > Nippostrongylus brasiliensis. Next base: position 34,181,759 of record CP130736.1, on the reverse strand, counting down.
TAACTATTCCGCATAACTCTGTTATATAAATAATTTAAGAAATGTATTTTGTTGATTTCTCGGAGTGCACAGACAAGGGAACGAGACTTATACCATGTACCACCGAACCGCTACACTCAAATAACAAACAAGAAGTCTCGGTGGTCTTGGATATAACAAGCATTTCCAGCATCTGCGCTCGTCTGTTAGTAGCTTTCGACGGGCTCTTTGATCGGTAACCGATCTACATGTCATCGAGCCGTGATTAGGGTCGTGCACAGTCGACGACCAATACGACATGGCAATGATAAGAGATAGCGGCCGGTGTCGTATTGGTCGCGTCCGACTTCGGCATTTGCGTGGCCGAAGTTGCCGCATGCGGCGAGTAGGACACCGCGTGTGCGGCGTCGTCTCGTACAGGGATGTGTGCTCATTCGCGCGCGGCGAACAGTGCGGCGATTTGTCGTGTCGCATTGGTCGTCGACTGTGCACGACCCTATTGCCCTTCTGGCAGAACAGACATAGGTCGTTGGTATACGACCTGTAAGTGACATGCTGCTGTTCACCGAGTTGCCTTTCGGAGGTGATATGCGTCTGGTCGCCGGAATGTGGTATTTGTGTGCAGACATCGGCAGGGTGCCAGATTTCTGTGGCGCCAGAACGATATGGTCGGTACTCTGTTTTTGGATTGTTTGCAGAGTGTCCTAATCGCTTCTCAACATAGATTTTTGCGGCGATCTCTCTCTTCAGGTGGATTAGTAGGTCTCCCACCGTTTGATTGTGCTTTGATTGCGTTGCTGTGAGCACGGGTTTCACAATGTCGTGAGGAAATTTGGCGAGTATTGTTTCGCACCAAATTGGATCATGAGTGGCTCTCACGTCGTATCCAGCTGACACCATTTGGTTCACTAGGACTTGCATTTGCTCCAACGCTAGTGAGCAACTATCGGCAAAGCTGCGGCCGATTTCATATTCATCAATTTTCGGACGATTTGAAATCTGTTTGCGGTGTAGTCGCTGTAGGAGTCTTTCAATGTCCTTATCATCCATTCATAGTTTTGTGGCAACGGTTGTATGCCTTGGATAATGGTTTTTGCTCGGCCAGTGAGGCTTTCTTTGAGCAAAAGTATTTTTTCGATGACGGCTAGCTCTTGACTTTCGTGAACAAGCGTCTCAAAAATTGCCCAGAATTCTGGGAATTCCTCTGCGTTACCGCTAAACTTTGGTAGTGTTGCTTACGGAGGTTTTATTGATCGACATGTGTTTCTGGCTGGTCGATCTGTGGGCTCAAATTGGTTTGAGGTTCGTGTGCCCATTGTTTCTTCAGTTTCTCCATTTTCTTCAGTGTTGTTTGGAGTATTAGAAGATTCTTCGCCTTCTGGCTCTACCCGCTCCGCTCTCTGGGACCGTGGGGTTGCATAGCCTAGCCTGATTTCCATTTTGTCACGAATGGATTTTGCTTCATCAAGGCGGGCTGTCAGCGTGTAGCTGAGATTACGGGATTCCGCTAAAATCGAGTGTAGGTTCTACTCTCGCTCGATTTGCTCTATTTCGAGCAGTATATCCTTTCTATCGGACTTTATTTTGCAGTTTCTCTACTCGTCTCGTATTTCGGCGCACAGGTTTTGCAGATTGCTTCCGCTTTCTGCGAGTTGCTTCACGCTGCTCTGTAGCAGGGCTATACTCGACCTGCATTTGTCGTAGGACTCGCCGTCGATGACTGAGAAGTCCGCCCTAACAGTGTATTCGTTGTACCTGTCGGTTAGGGTTTTGAGCGAAGATGCGCTCAGTACAATGGGAGTTTTGTAAAAGTAGAGTGCCATTGTACTTAGTTGTTGTTCTGAGCTTTCGTTGAAGTTCAGAGCGTGTTCCGTACTGTTGTACTGGAAATTATTTTGTTCCCAGCTGGTGGGTTAAGAGTACGGTTAAATGGACAACCGTTTGATTGATAGGCTATTAGCCTGCCTAATTAGCCCGATTGAGCGGTGACGGCGGTGTAAGGAGCTGGTCCTTAACAGTGGTGCTCGGTTGAGCGAAGATAGTTAGTGTAAGGAGCTGGTCCTTAACACTGGTGCTCGGTTGAGCGAAGATAGTTAGTGTAAGGAGCTGGTCCTTAACACTGGCGCTCGGTTGAGCGTAGATGGTAGTGCGAGGAACTGGTCCTTAGCACTTGTGCTCGGTTGAGCGTAGGCAGTGTCAAGAAACTGGTGTTGAGCACTGGGATATTTCGGCTTATTTTAGCCGATGCACCAAAATATGTGGTGGTATTTTGTGGTTTGTGCAGAGGAGACTCAGTAATAACGTCTTTATTGGGTGGACGTATCACATGAGACTGATGAGAACATAGTTGCGGCTCCGGACCTCCCTGTAGGAGGGCGGAGCGAGGTCGGCGTGAGGTCATCGTCGCTGGCGACGATACTATATGTCTTATGATCATATTGATTCACTAGTTTATTATGATATGATATCTTTTCGTAGTAGTGTTAAGGCACCATTTCTTGATTGGGATAGCTTGTGTGTAACTGATTTGTGAAATTGAGCAGTGGATGGCGTCTGCTGAATTCTATTTCCCTGCTTTTCTCTTTGCTTCTCGCACCTAATTCTGTTTATTTTGTTCTCTATCCTTCACCTTGTGCTGTTTCTACAGTTAAACCGTTTCCCATCGACATGGTTTGGCTCATTTCTCGTACATAACAACAAATAAACAATGTAGTATTCAAAGAACGTGCTATATACAAAGCATCCACAAGGTGGTCAGATTTGAACCGTTTTTCCTTACACTTGCTCTTCAATGTTCAAATTACAGTACTGGACGCGCCGCAACGATAAAACGGCGGTAGCGGCGCTACGGAGCGCCGAAATGCGCCGTTCCGGTGTTCACGCGCGGTGACCCGTGCAGAGCCAGCCCCAGTTCATTTGCGCCCCATGCCACAACGGGGGGCCACACGTGGTAGCTTCTTCAAGCCACCCCGTGGGGCCCCCTACCCCTAGGTTGGGACGCTAGGAAAGGACGCACCGCATATTTATAGGCGGCGAGGAGTTGCGGAGCCTAGTCGGTGGAATGGACGCCGCATATTTATATTCGGCGATGAGGGGGCGGAGACGTGCCGATACCCGTCATGAATTTAGGCCCAGGCGAGATTTGAGGGGTCGGCAAGAGGGCCATATTTTGCATTTGTACCGATCTTTGAATACCAGTCGATAGAGCTCGAGCTGCTAAACTCAAATATATGTACATTTTTACAAATAATTGAGTTTCAACAAAGTTATTGAAAAAGCCGCTTTGGAACGCTCCTAAGCGGCTTTTCCGGGAAGTGATCAGAAGCTATGTCCGGTACTGTACACCTTGCCGGCGCGAAGGGTTCGTTTCTTCCTTGCAACGGCAATTGACTATAACATGGAGCAGAGCATAGGATACGGTGTATATATTCTATTGGTTTCCGAATCTAGAGCAATTAATAGATCCGGTATCAGCTCTGACGTTTCGTTCTTCTTTAGAGCAACTGAGAGCTTCCTAGTGGTAAGAGGCACTCCTTTCCTGTCACGCGTGAACTTCACTCCAACCAAAGGACGTTCAGCGGCAACATTTAGACCATATGCATCTATCACATGTAGGCAGATCCATACACTTTTCTCCTTTTATGCACACGTCAGAGCCTGTCCATCCTTGAATGTGAATGTACGAGCAGCAGCGAAAAATGCCCTTGATTATTCTAGTTGTATTCTTTTCCAAATCAAAATATGGCGGTCAACGATGCCGTTGCTACCCATTTTTAAAAGCCTGGGGAGAACTAACCTAAACACTGGAAGCTATTTCAGCCGTCAGTCAGCAAAAAGACTAAAGATTTCAAAATCAATCTATGTAATCCAATAAAGTGTTTCCAGGAAAAAGTTGCATTTCTTCCAACAAAGTGTCAATTCCCAAAACAGCGGGTGGCAGTTCACTACGAAGTGCATTATGTATTAGGTCTCTTGTATGTTATCCAGAGCACGTTGCTGACAATTGTCTGCTCTTCCGAGCGGCTTCCTTTGTCTGATCCACTGCACAGTGCTCACAACTCGCAATATAATTGACGTTCTTGAAAAATAGATGAACATTAAAACCCTTTCAAATCAATCAAGAAAGATGTGTGCTTGAATCCTACTGACTTCCTCGTCTGAACGTGTAATTGACAGATATTAGGAAAGAAAACTTGATGATGAACCGCATTAGAACAGCACAATGTGAATTATAAATATTCTTTGCTGCGAGGCAAACACAACAATCAATCAAATTCGTTCTATACCTCACACTTCATTGGAAACCAGTCAATGCAAAATGTCCATAACTGTCTTTCCCAGATTGTAAGCTTGCTCTGCCCATTGCAATCTATCTTCGCTTGGTTTATAGCTTTTATACGCTTTGAGGATTTGCTTTTTTTGAGCTTTGTCAGCTACCACAATGGTCGCATTTACCAACTCTTCCGTCGCCAAGCAGATGGCTGTTATACCCAGGTTGCACGCATCCTTCGTTGTTTGACTGCCCGTGCAACTGACTTTAACTTGGAATATAGCATTAGTTTCCGATTCGAAGACATTCCGTAGGGCCGGTATGAGTCCTGACTTGTATTTTTCCTTCAGAACATCAAGGACCTTTTCATTGGCGAGAAATATTCTATCCCTGTCCTCCTTAAACTTGTCACCAACCAACAAATGCTGCGACGAATTATTCAACTGATAAGCCTCCTTCACAGGTCCGCAGAACTTTTTCTTCTTGTACGCGCACTCCAGAGCCCGTCCGTCCTTAAATAACAATAAATGACTAAGAAAAGCAGTGCACATTGCTCCTAATTGCTCCCTTTATTGTTTCACTAATCCTTTCTTGTATGCGACGTATTCGAAAGCAATTTAAAAAACCTAACGACACCTGCTTTATGGAAGGTAGTGGAAAAAACGACAAAAGCATTGAGAATTTTTATCCTCTTGATTTATCCTCTCGAAGAGTTTTCGGACTATCAATTTGACCACTTAGGAGTTAGAGCATCTGCGCCATGATTTTCGTTAACTTTTCTAAATCTCGGCGATGCCTTTGCTGAACAGTTTCAAGAATCTGTCGATAACTAACTTGGGTGACATTTCCATACCAGTCAAAGTAGTATATAATATATGTAGTATATAACGTTGCTAACCTAAGTTGATGTGAAGCGATCATTGAACCCTTGAAATCTCGTTCTCCGCTCTACTACTAGATTAATTTCCAAGCCACTAATACGAGCACTAGCTGTATAGCTAACTAGATACACAGGTGGAAATACATTTGTGCGACCGCTGTTTTCCTCATCTTTTGCTGGATAAGAATTAAGTAAATCTCACCCAAAGGAAAAGAGCAAATACAAGGACCAACAGTTGCGAGCTGAACATCTTCGGTCTAGTTTGTATAAGCGCAGTATCTGAAAATATGGTATAGTTAACGCCATCATCAGTGTAAAAGTTTCGCATTTTTGGAACAAGTAATATGAAGTTACACAGAGCCGTTCGTCCGACTTCGCACAGAAGCGTTCATCTGCAACAGGAGCTGCACAATTTTGCGGCACTCTGGAGATGATAGAAAAGTTCAAAAGGCTTGCGTACTGAGGAAATTCAAGGGACGTAGACGTGGCCAGCAACAGTAGATGGCTGCGAGGCCCTTTTAAACGCTCGCGAAAACCCATCTATAATATTCGAAACATGCACTTCTACAACGTTGGAGCAGCAATATGAAACAGTACGTGTTCTATTAATAATAATTCTTCCAATATTATGACCCGCACGTTGCACTTTGCCACGCGATTCAATCATAGTTCTGTCCCTCGAATCTCGAAATATGTACGTACCTATGGAATGTGCGACACGTTGATTGGTGGTAAAAGAATGGGTTTGGAGTCAAATTCAAATAAATATAACTCATCACCAACAAAAGGTGTTCAATTTATGTGATCACCATCACAAACATCGAGAACGCAGGAAAACAACTACCGGACTGATCTTCAATTAGCGCTCCTAAAAACTAACACTACGTTAGGAGGAAGATGTGTGTATTATCAACTATTTCAATGGATCAATGTATTAACAGTCTCCTCCTAAATGAGCGGTTCTATCAATCCAATTGAACTTTGGGAATGGAGTCGGTGGCACAGCTCATACATAGACAATGACTGAACAGAGAAGAAGCATCACGACATTACCCATATTAGTAATAACGTTACCAGATGAAGACCGCATTTCGGGGGGAATCATCACCTAATCTTTTCTGAAATTGATTGTACGTGGAACGAGTACAACCAATGGGTGCTGCCGGCAACTCAGCGAAGCGCAGCGGAAGTTGTGAAATACGTGTCCGGCGTAGTTTGATAGGTATGGTCCGTTCCTACACCCTACAGTGCCGGACGTGTCTTTTGATCAAAAACCGAAAAAGCCGGCAAGAACCGTTCCAAAGCGGCTTTTTTGAATAACATTGTTGAAACTCAATTATTTGTAAAAATATACACATATTTGAACTCTGGAGCTCGAGCTCTATCCATCCATTGACACTTTTCCCAAATTCGTGAAACTTGTTTTCAGTCGATTTTTTTGACCCCTCGATTTTCGGACCGCGTTGCCGCTTCGGCCCCTCGCTTGGTGACTCACCACCGACCAAGCTCCGCCCTTTCCTCGCCACATACAGGGTGTCCCAAAAAGTTGTATACACTGTTTGAAATGCCATAACTTTGGCGAAAGTGAACCTATCGAAATGAGCCATAGCTCGAATGAATGCTAGGAAAAGGAAAATTTTCTGGTATGTGTCTGGTGAGCATTGCGCCATGTATTCGAAAATGGCTTCGGATTTTGTACCTGAATGATAGTGCATGGGTTATATGCTTGCTCTACTTTGGTCGTAAATGAGTGATATCGCTACTATGAGTTACCTCCGAGGCAGTAAACATATCGACTTGCAGCTCTTGGTTAAGCATGGAACAACATCAATATCGATCACTAATTGTAACCACTGTTTGAGAAGCTGGAACTCTTCCAACAGTGATGCAATCATAAGAAAAGGATTCAGAGGAATGTAAAATGTATGAGCCACGATTGCGCCATGCACCTGTGCGAATCGTCGAATTCTAGACCTGATTGAAAGTGCATGGGTCATATCCTTGCAGAAAAATGGCCATCAATTCGAACAATTGTCATAATGATTATGTTCAATTGTACATACTGATTCCTGTCACGTTATTTTCTCACTTCCCTTGTATAAATTGTCGTCTTTCATTTTAATCTCAATTTAGAAAAAATATTGTCGTATTGTGCAAGTGCATCTCAAAGTGCATGTTAAATTTGCTGCTTTGATGTTTTTATGTTTACTGCATCAAGAGAAACGCGTATCAGCGGTATCACTTGTTGGCGACAAAAGTAGAACAAGCACGTTGTCCGTGAACTTTCAATCAGGTCTAGAATCTAACGATTCGGACAGGTGCATGGCGCAATCTTCACAGATCATACATTTTACATTCCTCTGAATTCTTTTCGGTACTGGGACTCCACGCGGACACGCGCCCGCCCCTGCAGCCGGCCGCCCAATAGTGTCGCCCCCTCGCCCCGCCCCCCCCCCCGCCCCCTTGCCCCTACCCCCATCGATAGTCCTATTACCTATTATAATGAAACCGCGTGGCTTCGCCACGCGGTTTCAGGCTAGGGGAGGAACTCCGGGGCGGGTGAGTCATCCTATCATGCTTAGGATGACTCACCCGCCCCGGAGTTCCTCCCCTAGCCTGAAACCGCGTGGCGGAGCCACGCGGTTTCAATATAACCGCGTGGCGAAGCCACGCGGTTGCAATATAATACGTCGGGATAGGCGTTGTAACTATAAATAACATCGATGGTGGGTAAGGGGGGGGGGTGGGCGGGCGAGGGGGCGACACTATTGGGCGGCCGGCAGCAGAGGCGGGCGCGTGTCCGCGTGGAGTCCCAGTACCTTCTTTTCTTATGATTGCATCACGGTTGGAAGAGTTTTTGTTTCTCAAATAGTGGTTACCATTATTGATCGTTATTGATGTTGTTCTATGCTTAACCAAGAACTGCTACAAGTCGATATGTTTACTGCCTCGGAGATAACTCATAGTAGCGATATCACTTATTTACGACCAAAGTAGACCAAGCATATAACCCATGCATTATCAATCAGGTACAAAATTCGAAGCCATGGTCGAGTACATGGCGCAATCCTCACCAAGTACATACCATAAAATTTTCTTTTTTCTTAGCATTCATCCAAGCTATAAGTCGTTTCGATTGGCTCACTTTCGCCGAAGTTATGGCATTTCGAACAGTGTATACATCTTTTTGGGACACCCTGTATAGATATGCGACGCTCGTTGCATCCAGTAGGCTCCGCCTCCTCCTCGACGCCTATAAATATGCGGCGCTTGCTGCACCGAGCCAGGAGTGTGAGTCCCCACGGGTTGCTTCGAAGAGGCTACCACGCGGGGCCTCCCGTCGGCCTCGCCGTTGACAGGGGTCCCCTGTTGTGGCCCCCGTCAACGCCGAGGCAATCGATGGATACGAGGGATACGCAAATATCGATATTTTGAGAAAATTTTCAGGTGTGGATAATTTATACCAGGCGATAGAGCTTGAGCTACTGAGCTCAAATACGCGTATATTTTTACAAATCACTAAGTTTCAACAAGGTTATTGAAAAAAGCCGCATTGGAGCGGTTTTTGCCGGGTTTTTCGGCTTTTGATCAAAAGACACGTCCGGTAGTGTATTAGTGTCAGACCACCAGTTTCGTTGACCACATGACAACAGCTACACGAGTCCGAAACTCACGCTCCCGCACAGAACTTGTTCTTTTTACCAACCAAAGTGCTTCACAGTCTGAGGGTTCTTCGTTCGAGATACGAGAACTACTGTATATTCGCTTGGATGGGGCCATCATATTGACAGAATTTTTAATATTAGAACATTTTCATATCGCTGCTCTTTCGTTGGAATGACTCCGTCAGTTGTGCTGGACTTCCCTGTTGTGGAACTCCATACCTGCCATACATGTATGTATGTCTTATGACCATATTGATCCATTCATTAGTTAATTATGATATGATATCTTTTCAAAATAGTGTTGATGCACCTTTTTTGACTGGTATGGCTTGGATGTAGTGTAATATTAAACCAGTGTAGCGCGTGGAGATATTGACAGAAATATTATTATTAGAACATGTACTGTTTCATATTGCTGCTTGCTCGATGAAGTCGCGCATTTTTATTTTTTTTTTCCAATATCCTTAGGTTGCCACCCTTTGTCACCACCACATTGGTTTAATATTGATATGTTAACAGTACAGCTAAAAATCGCTGCTACAATGATTGATCTTCCTCGTTTCTCTACCACTGCAACCAAGCTCGTTCGCATACTTGAGCGCAAATTTTTAGGAAATAAACATTCGTCCGCTCCTTCAGTGCTGCACCTTTGGGTTTTTTTAAGAGCCTTGTTTCACAATAGTTTGATTCCGATCCATAATCCATGCGTAATCCTTGAGGACTTCACTTCTAACTGCCGAACTCCAACTACTGACCAACTGCTAATAGAAGAGGTGCCACTTCAGTAGTGCTTCCTTGCGCTCGACGTAATCTGCGGCAGCGCTTCTTTACTATTAGAGCGTGGTCTGACTACTTACAAATCAGGAGGTCTAAATTGCTACCGAGCGGAATTCAACCATTCAAAAACGCGTTAGACCGGCACTTGATTACGCAAAAATAAAAATTTTGACAAGTTTTATGCTGTTTAGTTGGTTTGACTACTGTTACTTCTTAAAATCGATTGTGTTACTAGCAGTGTTTGAAATTGCTTCAACTGTTACTTATGTTTAGATTGTTGATTATAGAATGTTTTTTATTCATAAATCCGGCGCTGTCTCGTGTAATATAATAAATGAAATCAAAATAGATAGGTCAGGGAGTGCGTCCCAAAGATTCCCAACGAGACCTATACAGTTTCGTAGAGCATCAAACAGGAATCTCAAAAATGTGGTTTATTTTTGCTTTGCCCTATTGGGTTGCCCAAAACGGCTAAAAACATCGCCGCTCAGCTTTTTCGAAGGGTCTTCTGGGTCAAACATGCCATCGGATGTGTCCCGGTGGCGCAGTGGTTAGCATACACGATTCGCAGCGTGGAGATCGCAAGTTCGGTTCCTTTACCAGTATTACAATGGTATATTCGATTGGTTCGATGAGTGCTACCTACGGTGCAGTTGCGTGATGGAAGGTGGAAGGTGTGATCAGTTCCCTGAGAATGTGCCACGCACTCGTCTTCCATCAAGAAACAGATCATATTGAGCAGAGTGATCCATGGGGTCTTGAAGTCAAGTATTTTCAGCTTAACAGGCATTTCACGTACCAATTTACCCTACTCAGAAGGGATGAAAGCTCGGTCGACCTGGGTGATGGTCGATCGCTCGATCTTGCGAACGGAATCAGTTCTTTTTACCACTGCAGTGCGCAAGCCCTCAGTGTGTATCTGCCCCGAGCCACACATCCACAAGTTACTACACCAACCATAAGCCTATACTATCTTTTTATCTGAAGTGTGAACATAGCAACTTGTATGAAAATTTTATATTATAATGCTGAGTAAAATGATAGTTTACAGGTAAGAAAGCGATAAATCTCTGTCTCTAGGGGTTATTTTCAACCGTGGGTAAGATGACTAGGGAACACACATACACTTTCCCGGGGTGCACGTCAGACCAAAGCAGTCCTTGTCGTCGGTGCAGGTCTTTATGTGGCAGAACTTCGTCAAAGCATCAAAGAATGACGTGTAGCCGGCATTTTTATAACCCTGCAACATAAAAAAATCCACTAAAAATTGAAAATTACAAGGGAACCTCCCGAGCTCACCGCATTGCAATCGCACAGCTTCATGGAGTTACATGCTCCCTTTAGACCTCCACAGTCGGCATCCGATTGGCATCTAGGAATATTCGTTATATTTTTTTGAGCGTTTTCCTCAAATATAAGCCAAAAATGTAAAATATGTTTACACGAAGAAGTTCTTGCAAGCTTGGCAGTCGCATGTGCCCACAAATGTGCCGAAGCATTTTCCGCCACTACATTGGTCGTCGTTGTAACAGGTGTCGAGTGGTTTGCATGTTTTCGAAGTCTGAAACCTTTCAGAAGTATAGATAGAAATATGTTTCGATAAAACTTAAGTATAGTGTACTAATTCTTGAATAACTATCTACTCTAATGTAGAGACATTCGCGTGGCGCATTGGTGAGAGGCGTTACTGGCGCTCGCATGGTCGAGCGATAGATCTTTTCCAGGTTAATCAAACTTTCACCCTTCCGTGGTCTGGCATATTGCTACCAGACTTGACTGCGAAGCTGAAGACACCAATAAACGCGAGCCCTTCAAAAACCAATACGAACACGTATTCACCGTGAATCTACGATCCTGAATGAAAGACGGATGTATGACGCGCCCTTAGGGGACTGATCGATGACAGATACCTTGCCTTTTTTCCTTTACGGTAATGAAGATGCAGTATACCTTATCGTGGATCAGCTCACCTTCACAGTAGTGGCCTCGGTACTTTCTGTTACAGCGTTATCGTTATCAGAACGTTGTGATTTTGTGAGCACCGCTATCGCTTCGTCTACGCTTGACACAGTAATTCCTAAAATAGAAAATTTAGAGATCTTTACTTCAAATTTGCCTTGTTCTCTTCTACTAATTTTACTGTAATAGTTATTAAAATGGGGACAGTGCAATTTGTTTTGTTTGAGTTCTAGAACGAGTCAAGCCATGCTTACAAAAGATGAATATGAAAAATGTTAAAGATCCTTGGTGACCTTGCAAGTATTGGAACAAACAAGAGGAGAGACTCTTACCAAAAAAATCTGTTAGGATAGCAAAAAACGGTAAATCGTACACTCAGGGCTACGCGGTGAAATGGTACGAGAGGACACTTCCACCCGATCAGTCGAGTGATCGATCCTCGTCTAAGGTGTAGGAAAGGACAGCTCGATAACCTATAGGGCTCAGAAGTGGAACAATATATGTAACATGATTCTCATCTTGAGACAAATATGAAATTCGCCTAGATCCTTGGTGACCTTGCAAGTACTAGAACAAACAAGAAGAGAGCCCTTATCAATAAAAGTACTCCTTTAGGATACCAAAAAGTGGTAACTTTTATAATCAGGAATAAGCGGTGAAATGTGAAGAGAGGACGCTCCCACCCGATCAGTCGTGCGATTGATCCTCGCTTAGGGTGTAGTACAGGACAGCTCTACATCCTATGGGGCTCAGAAGTGGAACAATATATGTAACGCGATCCCCGTGTATCAACTCCTATTCCTGCTTCCAAAACTTACTCGATATACCAAGCTGTGAAACTAAACAAACTCTCTCACTTCTTTCGAGTATGACTAGGAAATAAAAGAAAATCCTGGAATCTGAGAAAATGTACCTGATCCCTCAACATCATCGCGTTTGAATCGAGGAAAATCGAACGGTAAGCACAACGCTGAAAAACTAACTAGTAGCGGAGAAACAACACTACGATAGCCTAACAACCTCGTGGGAAAGTAGGAATTAATCCTGTGCTTAGAATGAGGTTTTTCGATAACAACAACTTACCGTGACCGACGAGAAGGGCAAAAAGGATTAACTGCATGGTTAGTCGGAGAACGGACGGGACAGGAAAGAATGTTGGCGAAGGACTGGGTGACCGGCATGGGCTCCTCTTCCCGCGCCAACCTGGTCTCACCTATCGACAGCGCCAAAATTGATCTATGTTCACCAGAAATGCTCAAACACCATGAACAACCTGAACAGTTTCACTTACGCTGAAAGAAAAGGGAAAGTTAAGAACAAAGGTAAATTGGTCGGTGCTGAGCAGTCCCCTGAAGACAGGACTCCGTATTCGTGTTCCATTCCAATCGCAGAAGAGTGGTAAATGCGTATTTGGCCCATTTGAAGACTTGCGGGGGCCAGCCGCTACACCAAATGAGTGTCTTTACCTTCTCTGATAAGCCTGGTCACCTTTACCCGACGCCTGAGGGTTGGGAGGCTTGGCTAACCCCGGGCGAGGATAGATTGCATGAGCAAAAGAGTTCCACTGCTCCTCTTACTACTGCACCGCCCACTTCAGGTCTAACAGGTTTCAATAAAAACAAGGCCCAGATTCATAAAAGCGTTGGTATCCGCCTACAAAGATTTCTGATTCGCGAATGTCGAGGAGGACAAGGAGACTGGCAGTATCCCGCCGTCAGCAGCTCACGGTATCCAATACCCAGCTACCTGGTTCGGCGAGCCTCTGAATTTACGGCGAATTTACTTTTATGCAGACCCAGTAGACTGACCGCAGTATCTTTCATCGTTATCGGCTTTTAGTGTTAATGACTGGTTTGTCAATGCTGCCGGATTCATGACGGGTATCCCTGCCCTACCCCGAAATATATCCCGAGCGGCGCGCGAGCCCTCATTCCTCGAAGCGCAGCGGGATTTATTGAGGGTTTATTCTAGTTTGTACGTGGTCCACACGCGAAGGTTTGGTAGCTTCGAAGTGATTATGGCCTATGTAGCACGTATATACCCCGAATAAACTTTGCCATACGTTGACGAACCGTACACGCCTTTCCGGGCATATATTGCAGTTGTATTGGGTATGTTTCACCAGATTCCCCTCGATAGCATAAATAACAATGAACACCACGAAGATTATCATAAATATTTTTATTAACGAAAATGACCAGAACAAATGTATATGATACATTAGACCCGTGCAAAAATCGCATTATGCATCAGACGTGAGAGATCATAGGGAAACATCAACGCATCAGAACCGTGTGACCAAATAAATACAATAAACCCACAATAAATACGTGTACTTCAGAGAAAACCATAGAAGTGAACTTCATAGAGTTGTACGTTGTTGAATGAGATGCACTTGAAATCGCAGACAGCTCAGGAAAATAGGCAAAATTCGAACTATAAGCTCAAGACTCAAGAATAACAAAACTTCTCCCTAAAATGTGCTGATATTACGGCAAATTCCACAACCAAGGGCGAACTCTTCGCCGGCCGGTGGATGGGGTCGCCTCAGGGGACAAGGTCCCTCTCCTGGGGTAGCCCTTGGACCCGTTGGACACGGTGGGAATTGATTCCTGGGTAGACAGACCAGTCGCTGGAAATCGTCGTGACATGCCGCACAAAAGTGGGTCGTACCGAAACTGAAACAGAAAATCAATTTCCTTAAGGATTGGGTAAAAAACCGATTGGGTATAAGAAACCTACCAAAAGTAGACGGCAATTGAGCAGCAGTATCGACACTTGTACTCTAGGTATTCGGCACCATGTCGACCGCATACCTCAGTGCCGGCCGGTGCCGAACATCCACCACATACCAGTTCGGCGGCATTGAATTGGAATGATTGTAGGGCCTTGAATCGAAAAATTACGACAAAAATTGTGACATCGAAGGAAACCGAACCCGCGTTTCTCTTGTTAGATCTTCTTGGGGTACACCAGAACCTCAACCCATCACAGGATTTTCTGATGTGAAACAAACAGCATTGGGGCGGTGAGGTAAGGAGTATAACATAGAAATGCTAGTTTCTTCCCGAGTCCAACCACTACAAGCCTCTAGCTTACCCAGTGGTATCGGATACCCGGAAAATCTCTTTGACAAAAATCGTGACGAAGAAAACGAGTCTATTAAGCCTGCGGTATCCGTGACCTCTTGTTCCACGAATCTGTGCACAGCTCGCTCTTTAACTCCCAAGAATTCGTGTTTATTTCTATTCTTTACGTCTTATTTACTGGCGCGCAGACCGTGATTCATCGAGTGATTCATCAACGTGGGCAACGAGGTTTAATCATGCAATACTCCGGGTTTTTCTTAGAAAGAAAAATGACGCAGAGAGGTATCGGGAGCGGACACCTCAAACTAATAACAATAAATGAATCCCAAATAACCCCAGAGTGAATAAATGAATCATGATTTTCGCGCCATTCGTGGTATATGTATCCTGGCAGCGTTAGCTCTTTTAGACTCGAATGACCCCGAATAGACCCTGAATAAAACGCTGTGCGCGTTGGGAATTACGATCTGCGTCATTTGGAGAATATACATTTGGGTATACTGTTCGTGAATCACGGATACAATCGAGCCATCCTAGGCCATCCTAGAATCGAGAAAACTCTTTACAGAAGGCTCAACGACTAACCATTTGACATCGGCTCTCTCCACCAAAATATGCCTTCTGACAAACGTTGCACAGCACATACATGTATCGGTCCATGGCGTATTCTTCGGGACGTCCAAAATATTCGCTGAAACAAAATTCGACGATTCTGATGAAATATTTGCACATGCAAAAGCTCTTCGACTATACAACCAACCTCTGAGGATCGGTCAGCGCCGCACAACCGAGCATGCCGTCAAACTCGAGCCGCATATTAGCCTTTTGAGCCACCTCGTTCTTCAGAGCCATTAGCGGATCGAGCAAGTCTAGTAGGCTAGGATGTGCTATCTGAAAATTGGGAACAGTTTAGGATTTCATTTAGTGAAACACTGAATTTCACGACATAGCGTCAGTAATATGTACATGGTGCTCTTACTTATAAGGTTCTCCGTTCTCCCATAACTAACAGGGTCGATAGTATCCTTCAAGTACAATTAGAGAATGACACCTATTATCTCGCTGTTCATAGCTGATAAAAAGATTAGCGGGAACTATTCCACTATATAATAAGCGAAACCCAAGCGATGTTTGTCATGGGTGGCTAATATGGGTCCTGCCGCGATTGCCCGTTTCCGTACCCCCAGGGCCGTCTTTTGCTACATGCTATTTGTTCATCGTTTCATTTTGAATCTTATTTGTTTTATTTCAAATCTTCATTTCAGTTCATGTATTTTTGTTTTTAGTATGTATTTAGCAGCTGTTTGTCGGCCGGCATGCCGCTGAATGGCTGGTACCTACATACAACAGACGGGTAGAACACCGTTAGGTAGAGCCAGAAGTAGTCTAGTCCTAGTTGACCACATTGGTGCATTCCAATAAAACCAATAAGCAAGAGAGATCTGGGCAAGAAAACCGTCTAGTCCCTTGAGAAGACGTGTCTTACACAAAATACAGCCAAAAACCCGAGCATTGACCTGATTGTTACCACGAACAGCAGTAATTGGAAGCACTACGATTTGTACGTTGATTTACCAATATAATTGCGAAGTTCATCTCAATGAAGATAATTTTCTGAAGGACGATAATTCAGGACTCAAAATACCGATGTATCAAAAATGTGTTGCATTTAGCTCGTCTTGAATTCAAAATCCAGTCAATATCTTCATTGTAAAGAAAGTGTCCTTAAAAATACCACACGCCTGAGAGGTCAACAAAATTCATGTTTCAATGCAGAAAGAAAGGATAAATTCGCATATGAGGATGGTTGTGTACGCCGACCTTTAGACAGATGACAAGCCACTACTAGTTTCAAATGCTCCCTGCCAAATCATGGAGCTCGCTACTGCTGTGTGTCTTTGACGAATATGTCTTATGATCCACCCAGCCGAATATTCTCTAGAACTTTCCTCTATGAGATGAAATGACCTTCAGCTCAAATGTTTTGCGACTTTAAAAGCTCTGGATGAGGCGACACGCGCCGAATCTCCAGTCTAATATAAATTATTCGCCTATCTCGCAATCAGCTCTGACAATCAACATCCATACTACTGTATCATCATTCGGAGTTTCATGGGTGCTCGAACATGAACACCGTATTACTCTCGGATAGGTAGATATCCAGATCCACCGGATTTCATACCATTTTTCTTTTCGAGTATGACTTCCTTACCTGTACGTTACACAATGGACAGTTCATGAAGCGGAACTGTATCCTCGGTCCAGGCCATCGTTTTTCGAGGATCGCCCGAACACAGTGGTAATGCAGTAGGTGACCACATCCAAGTCGTACACATGGTGCGGCACATAGACGATCCGTGAAACAGATGACGCAGACGTCGTCACCGTCTTGTGCTGTGCCTGAACGGGAATGTCCATAATTATACAATCGATAGAAAAAAGAAAAATGGTGACTGAAGAAAACAGAGATGTGCAGGTTACGCCAGCTAAATCCGGACAAATTTCAATTCAAATCTCCCTCCATGCAGTAACTTCGTCAGGGGATCCGATTGGTATAATGTTAGTAAAAATCCTCTAGTTTACAGTGATACCATCATAATTGTCTAAATGCTTCCCACTAGTGCGGAGTACAACAGAAGAGCCGCAATCATCGAAGGCGTTCGCGTTGAACGCACAACGCCGGAAATCATTCGATCTTCGGATACTCGAGATCGACGGTTTACGATGTTCTGGTGAAGTGCAAGGCTTCCGTAGAGGGTTCTTCAACTCCGACGAGGAGAACTCACTCGCGAGAACGTGTTTCGAGAACCACAGAAGTCGTGGAACGAGCTCAGGCGCTGATCTTGGAGGAGCCGAGACAATACTTATATGTTAAAGGATTCTAGATTTGAACTGCGTTTTGTGTTTGTCGGGCTGTTCGAATAATAGAGTCGCGCCCGTCCGGATTTAGATGGCGCACCATCAATATAAAGCGATTGAACCCAACCCTAAGGGCTTGTTCAGACGACGCGCGTCGAAAATGCAAAGTCGAAGCTCAATCGATAATTAACGTCATTGATCGAATTTGTTCCTTTGCGTTAGTGGCGCAGTCCGGTTGCGCCTCATATAGGCAAAAAAAAATTAGGCATATAATCACATAGGAAAGAAATTGAACGAAACAAGTGAATTTTGTCAAAATTTCCATTAATAAGGAATAGCAGCCTTCTAAAAAACCCGAGCGACCAGTAAGTTTGCCTATATGAGGCGCAACCGGACTGCGCCACTAATGCAAAAGAGCAAATTCGATCAAGGGTGTTAATTATCGATTGAGCTTCGATTTTGCATTTTCGACGCGCGTCGTCTGAACAAGCCCTAACAGAGGTAGGAGCCACTTGCAAATGTCCGAATATCCTGCTTGTTATCTCATGGAGTGGAAGCAAAGGTGAGAGGGGAACGTGGATGGAAGCAAAGGTGAGAGGGGAACATTAGAGGACAATAGAAGAGGGTTAATCGGATAAATGCAAACAAGAAGCCCAGACAAACCCAGTACAAATACGTATGACACCACTAAAATAAGTTTGAAACGTCGCTGCTGGTTCTCGCAAAAAACACAAAATACAATACATTTCCGCAAAGGAAAGCAGCTAGGTAGTTCAAAAAACGGCCACTACCGCCGTAACTGCTCTACACTGGCTTTACTGTCGCAATAGAGTGTGAACGCTCGTTCACTCTCATTACTATCATCACTCGCGTGTTGGAGAAATGGTTTAGGGACGGTATAAGCTATGCTATACCGCATAATTAAAGAGGCATTTCAGTTTTCATAACTGATTTACGACATCATAAACTTTTTCTTTACTTTCAGCTAGCGTTTTTACTTCTCGTTTTATCCTGCTTGTTATCTCATAGTTTTTTTTGTTATGACTGAGTAATACAGCATATCTGCTAAGTTGAAAGATTTTGCTATTTTCGGTCACTGCCTTGCACAAGTATTACATATGTAATAAATAAATAAATATAGCACCTACCTTCGTTGTTACAGACCAGGCACGCCAAGCATTCCTTCTCGCCAGCAATACCTCCACAGGGATGCCCGCAGGGTAGATTACGACAGCACGCGGTGGCTGAGAAGCGGACACAGTCCGGATGAGAGCAGATGCCAACGAGCTGTAATAGAAGCAATTCAACATGACTACAGAAAAGCAAAATCCGAGCATAAAATACCTGATTGTGCGGATCCAACTCGTTACCGCAAAAGCGACAAGCTGAAGGAGTCGCCCTTCCGGCAGCGATATTGGCCGCGTTCGTCAGCACAGCGAATGGATCTGCTGGGAGCTCAACGAGTCCATTCAGCGATTCGCCGTGGAAGAGAATCTGAAGAAGTATTTGTCTATAACCATCATCTTGTCAGCTGACAAATCAAAAAATTACCAAAAGGTTTGCGACACGCATACGGGCGCATCCTTGATGAATGTCGATCTCTTCCAATCGAGCAGGGGGAGGTGCTAGGGATGTGACGCGATGTGAACGATTCCGCTTGTGGAGATGCATCACGGAGAAACATTCGCGGCACAGCGCACATTCACAGTCAGAGCAGAACACCTGAAAGTGAGAATTTCATCAGATCTTAGTAGTGAGCTGATGCATTTGTTGAAGAGAACGGTTGATAACCTCCAATTTTAACGTGCACCCGGCATGCTACAGTACCGGACATGTCTTTTGATTGTTATAGTTATTGAGAAAATGCGCTTCGGAGCGTTCCAAAGTGTCTTTTCAATAACTTTGTAGAAACTCAATTATTTGTAAAAATATACGTATGTTTGAGCTCAGCAGCCCAAGCTCTGGTATTCAAAGATCGGTACAAATGCAAAATATGGGCCCTACAAATGCAACGCACCCTCTGGCTGACCCGTCAACGACGAGGCAATCGGTGGATATGAGGGACCGACCACGCGAGATTTGAGGGGCCGGCAAAAAATCGATATTTTGAAAAATTTTGAGGCGTGGATAATTTATGTACCAAGAGCTCGGGCAGCTGCAGTTCACATTGTGACTCCCTTCACGAATAGTTGACATTTGAGGGAGTTATTCAGAAAAGCTGAGGAACGCTGTTAAGCGGCTTCTCCAGGAAGTGATCAAAAGACATGTCCGGTACTGAATGCTTCATTTGTGCCATTCTCATTTTACTGCAACGGTGAAGGGTGGGCGTATTCCCGCAACAGCCACAAAAAAAGGTAATCGCCGCGTTGGGACCAGCAACGAGGTTTGGATCGCTGCCAGGCAGCTGATCTCGTGCAGGTATGCCAATACCGGGAGGCGTTACCACATACTCCACCTTTCTGCAGTTGCATAAGGGAATGAAAAAAATTGAGCGCTGCCACGCTACCCACACTGCGTTTCTGTCGCGCATGTGTCCCTTCCATATCCTTAACCATTACGGTTTTACTTCTGTGGTAAAGTGTAAATGGGCCACTTAATCCTATGTCAAACGAAAATAGAGAAGGTGGCAAAAAAAAGGTAGGTAGCTATAAGTTTACCTGAGCAGGAGTGACGCCGTCGTCATGGTTTTCACATAGTGTGATCGGTTCTTGATTCGGAGTTCGGACGTCGTTCCATTTCTCGCTTAGCGCCAACCATGAGCGGTCCCGAACTAAAGCCAGAGCAGCAACCGACAACCAGAATCTGGAATTCGACTTGACTACTACTATATGTTATATTATGTATGTATTATTTGTATTATATATGTTATATTATATGTTACTATATACTATATATTGTCAGATGTACAGTTTAGTACTGCTTTGACCGACCCGTCTATTGAATCTTTCTTTTCCAATGTCCTTATGCTAGTGATCTAGATACGAGCTACACCTACGCGTTGTTATTACTCCTACTTTGGCTATGTCTGAGGCCCAAAAATTCTGGTGAAGGATCTCCCGCTACCAAGCCGAAAGTGGAGTGTCGTATGAGCAACCCTTCTATCACGAACTAACGACAACACAAGTGATCCTGAAGCAAACCTAAACACAAGAGAACGATGTTCGTGTAGAAAGTCCAGTATTTAAAGCCAAAACCAAGATCGATATATCAGTTTACCCGGGCTAACGGATTTTCTACACTGACAACAATGCCAAGATTCGAGAGCCGGACATGGAATGTGCTTCAAGAACGATGTTCATTGGAATCGCTCAACCAATGGTAATTCAACAACGTACCTTTTCGAATTTAATATGGAATGCACCGGCTCCTTGTTAATACTTTCTCGTGATGCAGACTTCGAGAGCGACGTTGTCAACTGTACCACACCGAGCAGAATTGTGGCAAGTTCTCGCCTCATACACATCGACCAGTCCTCATTGAATACACCAGAGCTTAAAATAACACTCATTTATATACCGTGCTAATTAAAAAATTAATGAATATCTTGACAGATCGGAATTCAGGCATTCAAAAACGCGTTAGACCGTTACTTGATTACGTAAAAGTTGACAAGTTCTATGCTGTCTAGTTGACTTGATTACTATCAGTTGTTAAATACCGATGGTGTTACTAGCAGTGTTCCCAATTGCTTCAGTGTTTTGAATGTTGATTGTTCGATGTTTCTCGATTTATATACACGGCGTTGTCCCGTGTAATAAATAGTTTAGATTAGTTTAAAAAAAAATTTGACCAACCACACGTCGCTGATAAATTGTGCAGTCATCTTGCCAATCTCTACCGACACTGCGCGATCGGTTCGCCAACTCTGCGGTGCGTTGGTAAGGCAGCTCTGAAGAACTGCTGTTTATAGTGAGCGATGAGATATCTGTATATTTTCGAAGAAACATGCATTCTGTATATTTTCAAAGGAACATGCATCAAGTCAGTTATCTAAGTATCCATAACCTACGTTCATAGTGGCCGTGGTGACGGAGTGCGCCGCCTTATCACGGACCTGAAGCACCAGAGCTTTGGCCACTGGTACCAGCAGATGTTTCAGCAGTCGACTAACGTCCACGGTCGACGGACGTGCTGTGGGCAACAGACTGCACAATGATGACAAGCACTGTGTCTGCACTGCCTAAATCTTGTGATTTTTGACAAGGTATTTGTTCATTAAACTATTGATATATTCATCTATATCACTAGCATATCACTAGCAACAGCCCGACCGGGCTTAAGAAAGTGATTCTGGGAGATTCGCAACGTAGTACATCGGTAGCACAGTGGTTAGTGAAGTCTGCCGGAAACAGAAAGATGCGGGTTCAATTCCCGCCCGATGTCAGTGTTTTGCGAATAACCTAGCATCTCCAAATATATTGATATATTATTAAACTGTTTACTAAAACTTTCAACTTTATTGAACTAATAAAAATTAGAAAATCTTTTCCGCAAAGTTTTCGTCCGGATCAGCCGCAGGGAACGTCTTTCCCGATAGTCACTTCGTCTCCTCCAACAATAAGTGTGGTGCTGTCCCCGCATCGCTGAGGTATCACAGGCGTCTGTTATGCCATCGATTTCGCTCAGCGAAGGATTGCGCAACTGACACTATTCTGTATCAGACACGGTGGTAGCCGACGTGTCTGTGCCAGTTGTCCCGCCGCTTCGGTGAGCGAAATCGATGGCATAGTAATCGCCATACTGTCAGCTTATCTCGCTCTACATAGAGCTACACGTGAGGTGGCCACATCGCCGGTTTTTGTCACTATCATGCATGCGATCATCAATCAGTTTTTTGATCGTGACAATTTTTTCTATATTCCTCCATCACCCGACCTGTCACCTGGGCTTGACGCTGGTACCGACACCCTTTTGAGCTGTTTGTGCGTGGGACGGGATTCAACCCTTATCATGAGCTTAAGCTTCTAACACCTCGGCAATCCCGACCCGAAGAGATTAGAATATCTAAAAACGAGAATTCTATCCGACCCACTTCTGGAGCAAAGGCCAGCAGTCGACTAGCAGCCTGGAGGACCTGTCGTCGAGCGGCGACATCACAGTCCCCAGTTCCAATCGCTCGCGTCTCGCACATACGATTCGCCATCGCCAACAGTCCTACGGCATAAGAATAGTTGCGCTTACCCTGACTGCACAGGCGTTCGACTTCCCTAAAATAATAAAAATTCATGAAAATGTTGCGAAAGATGTAGACTGGCCAGCGACAAATTCAAATTGCAGAGAAACACCACACTGTCTTTTTTGGCTTTCCCTACTGGTAAAGAGTATTTAGGCACACAGAAAATCAATGATTCTAAAATGTCGCCAAGATCGAGTCTCGATAAATCTTGTAGTGATATTCAGTTTTTCTTCATAGAACCCGCACAAGGTTAATACTGATTTAGCTGACGTTGCGGCGGAATCGCCTTCTTCAGATCATAGAGCACGTTCAGAGTACTGCGACAGTAAACCAATGTAGAGCAGTAAAAAGGGGTTAGCGTATCTCCGCAACAGCTGCGCGGTTGTGCGGCCGTTCACTGGACTGTCGTTGGTCAAAAAACTGTTTAGTTGGCGTAATGTGTGGTTTTTGCAAAGAGATTTGAAAATGAATGTGAGATTCGTTATCAGCGCCCATGATAACCTCAGAAAGCGAAATCTCAGCGAAAAAATAGTTCGAGCGAGGTCAGATCCAACTTGCTGCCGATCAGGACAGTAGTTGAACAAGGGTATTCGATGAAATCGACTTCAATGCTACTCGAACAGAAACAAGCGACTATTTAAAAATTTGTACATCGTTTACCTTTCCAGCGCCGCTTCGACTTGTGCACAAACGTAGTTCTGCAGCGGTTGCAGTGTGACACGACTGAATAGCAGATCCACTACCCTCTCACGTAGCGCATCTTGCTGCTCACAACTATCGCCAGAGAACGCCTGTAATCGCAACACGATTGTAGATATTTCGTTTTCCCTCATCAACTTTTTCACAGATCATTTGATGTGATCAATAAACAGAACAACCTCGCGAAATAACAGAGGAAAACAATTCGAAACAGTTCGTTTCATCCACAAATCCTAACCTTGGAGTCGGAAATCGTTTCAGAAATATTCATTCAAAAGCCACAAATAGCCTTAGAACTAAACGAACCTGTGCAGAAATCGCCTGGAACAGCGCAAATGCATCGTGCTGTGTGTTGTTGAAGAACAACTGATGGGATGCCGATGGTCGCATCACCTCCGCGTTGCCTTCAGGTAAGAAGCCGAGCACTTGCAACTGGAAACTTTCAAGTTCAGTCTTGTCAAGTTTTGAAGAGTAAAAGGTAAAGGTAAAGGTGCCGGCGTTGATCAGTCCCCTGAGGATGTGCCGCCGCATTTCTGTTCCATTCTATTATAATCGTAGAAGCATAGTGAATGCGCATTTGGCCTATACAATGACCTGCGGGGGCCAGCCGCAACACCAGGTCAGTGTCTTTACCTTCCCAGACAAGTCTGGTACCAATTTACCGACCCCGGAGAGATGGAAGGCTTGGTTAGCTCGGGCCGAGATCGATCCGCCGACCGTGTGGGTGTCAGCAACGCCTCTTACCATTGTACCACGCGGACCCTTTTCGAAGAGTAGAACCCAACAAAAGCTTCTCCTCATTATTGCCTAACTTAAGGCGTGACGAGAAAGGGGAAGAAGGAGGCAGACTAGTGGGAGCACTCGACACTTGGAACACATCCAGATTCGATTCCTATCCAACATTTGGTTCCCTAGCTAAACCTTGGCTGATGCTCACCTGGAGGACCACCTACATGACAGGACCGAACTTTAAACGACGTGTGAGTTCTTGGAATTTTGTTCATGTTTACTCAAAAGCTATGCGCCAAACCCGAAAAAAGTATGCAGGAGGAGAACTGTCTTCATACCTAAAGAAAAATTATTTAGCTCTGCTGCTTCCGACAGCAAAAAAGACATCAAGCAGATCCCTCACCTGTCGAACTCTGGATGCGTTGTGCGGTCCCTTGAGAGAGATGTTCAGATGAGAAACGTTCGCAACACAGCACTTCACCCAGCCGCAGAAATTCTGAAAGCACAATAGTCTAAGAAGACAGTAAGAGAAACGGAAAATGAGACTTCCATCGTGAGGCACACCTGGTCCAAGTTCTTCAGCATCAAATCCCTGCGGGAACCATCAGAAGCGGCAGCTCGGAAGGCGATCTGCGACGTCTTGCAGGCTTCGTCACGACAGTTGTCGATGAACAGACAGAGTAACACCGGCGAGCAGTTTTCAAAGGTCACATTCAATGTGCGAGCACGGCTTTTATCCTGAAAAAAAGGAAAGTAGAAGATCTTGAAGACAAGGAAAGGAAAATGAGTGGCCAAATCAGGCAAGACATCATTTCCTCCCACCTCTTCTCCACTCTCCCAAAACGTCTCTGGACTGCCATCGGTCAAGCAGACCACCATAGCCTGCCGTGAGCTGGCTTCAATGCGAGTATGACTGGTTAGATCTCGCATTTCCTAGAAAAAAATCACTGACAATTGATAGTTCCTCTGTCTACGGTCACCTTCAGGAGCAGAATTAAGAAAGGCTCTCACCTTGACGTCGACACTCTCATTGCCTTGGTGAACTGGATGCGACGGATCCGAGGAATCAGTGATCCAGTTCTCTGATATCGACGGCTCCGACAGCACACCACCTACGGTGCCCAGAATGTTACACGTAAGGATGAGGAGTTCCTGGAACAACGAACTCTGAATAAAAGAACAAACTCAGCTCATTTTCTTTTCTCTTCAAGTGAAGAAACTATGAAATCTGTCCATGCCGATGTTTACAAACAGTCACACTGGGGCCTCAATTCTGCTCTCATACAGAAACAACGCTTCGTCCAGCCAGTTTTCAGAAAAGCCTCTTGAACTATCTAGAACTTTTCTCAGACGTTTCCAATACTACACGCACACAATAACGGGGATTAGAACTATCAAGCCCAGCTTATTTGCAACTCTAACACACGCCCTACAGGATCACTGACTACGGAGTGACCCTTTGGACCGACTATTTTGAAATACTACAATATGATGTTGTAATGGTGGTGCTAGGTTCCATTTCCATTCGTTGGTTCCACCCGAAGAATAAGTAAAGCCCTCGGGCTTAAGGAACATGCTAGGAGAACGCAAATTAGCGTCGTATTTGGAGAACAGCCGTCGCCTCATTAGCGTAGTGGTTTGTATAATCTCTATAATATTCCCCTATTTACAGGTTCGATGTCTCCAACTTCTTCTTCGGCGCTGGAAGAATGGGCAGAACTATGGAGTTTTTGTGATGGCCCGTCTTCGGTGCTTCAATCGAAAGATGACCGTGTTGTCCAGCTCGGTATGGATGGCAACAAGATCGCAGTCTTCCGGAAGGGACCATCGGTGGACGAATTGCTTCTTGGTGTGCCCGTGTTCGGTCTTCCCTTCTTGCCTTCCCTCAATCGTTAGATCGCGATCGTCCAGCTGTGCCTTGAGCTCGTTCGGCTTGAAGTGTTTCACATCAAGGGAGACGGCGAACTTCTTTTCATCGTTGATCACCTCTTTCTGGTTTCCAACGTGCAGCATCGGATGATCGGCATCTCTCCAGTATGGCATCACTCTTCGGCTCATCCAATGGTCCATATCACCCATTCCACCGAAGCGGTCCATCGCTCTCATCGGATCCTCCATCATCATGCGCTCGAAAGGGTCAACAGGCCACAGTGTCATGATTACGACGATGCAGGACCCTCAAACTTGGGTTAAAAAAAACTGCAAAAAAAGCGGTAACAACACACGGCCCCAGTAAGTCGCGACACGCGGGTTCGAAACCCTCCTGAGATGCGATTCTTGCGATGAACCTAGCACCACGACTACAGCAACATGTTCTAGTGTACGTAATAATAACCTGCAAAAAAGCGGTAATAAAACTGGAATATTTTGAAATATACATTTACATTTTTTGTTCAATAAGTTAAGATCTAAAAAGTTTTCAGTTTTATTTCAAGTTTTATAACGTTCTTAAAAGAGTAAATACTGAACAAACCTGCTCGTGAGCGGTCAGTTGAATCGTCCAAGCTTTGAAGCACAACGATCGAAGACGACCGTCGACACCGGACGACTGCAGAATGACTGCGATGGTGTACAGAAAGGCGTGTAGGTGTTGCACCATTTTTGCTGAAAATATTAAAAATTTCAATCAATGTAATTGGACAGCATCCAAACGCTAAGGAATAGACTGCAACGATGGATCAAGTTCCCGTTAAGTCACAAGTTTTGCGAACACATTGTCACAAAAAATGAATAATAGTCAACAACAAATGGATAACGACAAGCAAACAATAAGTAACAACGAAAAATAGCACAATAATTAGCAACACATCGTAAAAATATTGTAAAAAAATACAAAACAGCCTTTTCAAATGTACCGAGAACCTGCAAAAAGGCAGCAAAATTTAGTAACACATTGTAGCTTTCTTTACCATTATTCGATTTTTGACAGAAATTGGAATTCCTATCGAGTGTTTATATTCCAGTCGCCTTAGAGATCAAGAGAAAGTAGAAGCTGAGACAAGCCAACCGCACATTTACGTATTGGTATCCTCTCCCACGTAGGGGCTATGAGGGAATAATGGAAAACTTTGAAATTTGAAACCGAAATAAAACTGTCAAACGTAAACTAATCTACGGAAGCAAAAAAATGACCTACCAAATCACCGAACTGTGACCAACAACGATCTTCAAGATTCAGTCTCGATTCAGTAGAAGTCAGTGGCGAATAGCTGCTACTCACTCCGAGAAAAGAAGAAAAGAGAAATTAGGACTGTTCATTTCTAAACTGCTTGTGCTACTAGCCCGTTGAGCTTCGTTTCATTTCATTTTTGCCTTTTTTTTTGTCCGAGTATCCCTGTTGATTCGTACCACTAACCACCACTTAACAGGTCTGTGAAAAGGCGTTAATAAATAAATAAATAGACAAAACAGAAGAGCTCTAACCTGCTAGAGGTCCGGCTAAGAAACACAGTCTCCACGGATGTGGCAGCACGCGAACCACCTGAGACGTCACCACATCTGAGAGCGAATTGTAGGACGACAGTGCTGTGAGGTACTGTAGAATGATGTCCGAAACGCTGAAATGAGAAGAAATCAGGGTATGAATTTATGAAATATGGAAGAAAATATTTAAAAAACCGGGCATCAGCACCAACCTCGTCTCAGACGACACTAGCCGAAGCAACCAATTCCACACTCGAAACGCATGAGAGAACCCGATCGCTCTTACAATGGACTGCTCACAGGCGGCTCGAAGTCTGAATGAAGGGAAATATTTCAAAAAGAACTTTAACAAACTGTTTACAGAATTTCTGACGATGCGCGCCGAAAAAAATGACGCGAAATATTGAAAAATATGAATTAGAACTGTAAACATACATAAATCGTAAATATAGCTAAAGAGAGAGAGTTTTTGGGAAATAAAAAATATTAGGTTGTCGGAAAAGTTTCCCGCCACTTTTGCCAATGTTTTCAAAATTGTTCCTCTCCTTTATTCCACTCGACATCCGACACATTTATGCATGATTACCATCAACAACATCTTGTTATTTATCAGATGAAACTAGGAAAAATATAGAGAGAGAGTTTTTGGGAAATAAAAATATTAGGTTCCTCCTCCAGAATTTCATATTACCATCAACAACATCTTGAGTTTTGATGAAAAGAATTCGGCGAGCCACGTTTTGAAATGCCGAGCTGAGAATTGAATGGAAAACGAATGGAACAAATATTATTTTGTTGGGGCATCGACGAATGTCTTGGATAGGTCATATGGACTGCTCACAGGCGGCTCGAAGTCTGAACGAAGAAAAATATTTCAAAAATAACTTTAAAAACCATTTCGGGTGGACTGTTTACAGAATTTCTGACGATGTGCGCCGAAAAAAATGACGCGAAATATTTTTCTTGTCGTTCTGAAAAATATGAATCAGAACTGTAAACATACATAAATCGTTATATAATGGGCCTAACACAAGAAGTCAAACTTTTGCTGCACTAAGAAAGACAATTGAAGGACCTAGGTGTATAAGCCGTTAACTGAGCTCTCTTCAACGCGTTGTTTTATGAGCTCGACAGTTTTTGAGAAATAAAAAATAGCACAAAAACGCAAACAGGTTGAATTTTGAAGCCTACGAAATGAATGAAACTAACCGCTTCAAGTCATGGTGTTCCACAACAAAAGCCAACACCGGTCTTTTCAACATTTCTGCTGTGCTCGGTGTGTGATGAGAGATGAGGGTTCGCAAAGCGGCGGATGGAGATTGTAGTACCTGAATGGGATATATGAATACATTCCAAAAAAACTTTACCGGCACCTTTACCTTTACCTTTAAAAAAATGAAACTATGCATCATCCAGATGGTGCAATAGAGAAAGTGTAGATGACGAATCAAACCAATAGGAGTTTCGTTTCGAACCCAGTTTCAAAGTTTCGTATAGAAGAGCGGAAAAAATGTTGTAGAGGGGGAACTCAGCTCCTCGATTCTGTGGTCTCGCAGGGTATGAGATTTGTTGCAAAGAGAAGAGAGACGAATACCAAAAGATCCCAATTCTATAGGGATGAGCCGTGAACACGGATTGATTTCAGAGTTGAAGAAGCGGGAAACTCTGACACCCTCTCTGAACTCTGACAACTTTTTCCAGCCCCGAATTGGTATCATTCCCTTATTAAGGCAAATGCCAAAACTGCAGATGGAACTATCGCCCACTCGTCCTTTACCACCGTATAAGGTAAACTAGTTTACA
Source organism: Nippostrongylus brasiliensis (assembly GCA_030553155.1). Taxonomy (NCBI): domain Eukaryota; kingdom Metazoa; phylum Nematoda; class Chromadorea; order Rhabditida; family Heligmosomidae; genus Nippostrongylus; species Nippostrongylus brasiliensis. Next base: position 34,152,451 of record CP130736.1, on the reverse strand, counting down.
TGAAAATAAAGTAAATTCCACGCTATTGATATTTGTCTACGGTTTCTCGTATGAAAATGTTCCCTCCTATCTTCACAGGAACAAGTTAATTGGACTCCATTCCCTTGAATGGAGAAGGAATCGTTTCGATTTACTCATGGCCTTCAAAATGCTAAAAGGCTCGATTAAACTCAAGCTCTCCGATTTCTACACAAATGCCCCTCCCATACTAGAGGAGCTGAGTTCAAAATAACTGCTTCTCTGGCAAGAACTGCGGTCAGTCAAAAATTTTCAGTTACAGAATTCGCACTTCTTTAAATCGAGTTCTCGGTTAATCCAGTTGGATCCTGTCTTATCCGTCTTATAAAAGGCATGTGGGAAGTGCCTTGTATAAACTTTAAATGCTTATTGTAGTATTTTACTGATTGTTATTCTTATTTCTTTGATGACTGGCATAGTCTATTCATGGACTTATTTTCATTCATGTGCGCTGTCGCACCTACATAAATAAATAAATAAATAAATATTCTGACCTCTCTCGTGTCACCCTCGTCGCTCCTAGTACCATCGACCGCCATCGATTGTGTTGGAACCGCCGGAGGTGATGTTGGCAGGGCCTTTGGACCAGGGTCAGAGGCGTGACCCGTTCTACTCAACGATTGCGATAGAAAGGAAGAGCGAGCCAACAGCGCTGAATCGATCTAAAAGGAAGTTGTTGAGAGCGAACTTCCTGAAACTATCAAAAAAGTCTTCTAACTACACCACGGTCGTATGCGTTATTCCTACAACCTTGGGCAATCACGTTTTAGTCGATTTTTTTGCAATTAGTCCTACAGTTCAATCGTAAGTTTTTGGATGTGATCTTGACTGATCCCACTGTAAAGTCAAGTAGGACTTCCAATTTGAGGGACACTGTACAGTATCATTTATTTATTTAGGTACAACAATAAAATTTAGTAATTTAACAACATACCACCACATAGTTTAACCTTTTTGTTTAATATTTACAGTTCCGCGGAAAGCCACATTTTCTTTTCTAGTCTCCGTATAGTGTTAAGGAACGAAACGGAAACTAGACATTTCGTTATGAATAGTCTCAATTAATCTGTTATTGTTTACTGTTTTAATTTTTGGTTCGTGTTTATTACTACTATGAAGCAACAAAGTGGAAATACTACTAAGAAAATAAAATACAGAAAATCGACGTACCACTTTCTTGCCAATCGGACCACTCCGACCCATCACCGAAGGGCTAGGTGTTTGTGTGGGGAACAGGTTGATGGTCCAGCCAGAAGTCGCTGCCGAGGATGCCTGAAGAATTCCGCCCTTTCGAAGAAAAAACTCTAAATGGAGAACAATTTAGTAATGAAAACTCCAACAATGTAGACGAGCCTTACCTTCGAATCACAGTCTAATGATGAATTCAGATCCAACAGAAACATCGCATTCTGGCGCATTATAATTTCCGGTCGCGAATCGAAAGCGTTGGTCGATAGGCGAAATTCTCGCCATCGTCGAGTTCGTTCCTGAATTCCAAATCCATTTGGGATACAATCGATTTCGGTCGTTAGAGAATTGCTAATAAAAATTGTCATACAAGAAAATCGCTAGCCTAGGTTTAGCATGGAACAGACATGGACGAACTTCACTGAAGCATTATTGGCAGGGTACACAAAAATTACAATTTACCACACTTTCTGATCTGTTTACCTGTACCACTGGAACGGTTACTACGATGGCTAGAAGGTCACTGTGCCTCAGCTCTCAACGTCTCAAGAGACGACAGTTTTCGTCTGAGCTCGAAATCTTTGTTCCTGGACGAGCTCGCACCAAGAACGATAATTTTGAATCGGATTGAAAACTGTCATCTCTTCCGAGGTTTGCAGAGGGGAAGGCACTGAGCTTTCCGGTCTTTGTGGTGAAAGAAAAGATGAATCCATGAAATAATGCAAATTTTATAAGCTCCTCATCACTTCAAAAGGCTGTAACTGTGCCATTAACTCCATATCGACCCAGGTGACATTGAACATGTACTTTCCAGTGGCTCTACCCTGTTTTCAGTTCGAAGGTACATAGCTCCATTCAAACTTTCAATTCCACGGAAATTTTGTGAACAGAACGAATTACAAACTCCATCCACACTCACCTGTCGATGACCAGCAGGAGTTTTTCGCAGGTACTGAGCTCGACAAGTAGGACAGAGAAGATACCTGTTGAATGAGAGCGAATGATATGAGAACCACAACATTTTCGTACAACCAACAATATGCTTTTGAGATTTGCGCTTAGCAACTAAACTTCAAAAAAATTGACTTAAAAAAAAACTTCAAGAATGTGCAAGACGTTAATAAAAATGAACTAACCACGTCGATGCCGCTCTTCCTCCACTTCCGCAATCACCAGACCACCCAGACGTGAATTTTCCGGAAGAATTATAGCCGTACCTGAACAACGATAGGTTGACCCATCGGAAAAGTTGAAGTTTCCGGATGACAAGTTCTTTGGGATATTGAAATTCAAACAAACGTTTTTTTTTTCGAAAAGACACACAGGCACTGATTGTCTGCGTGACAAAAATTTTCAACATTTAGACCAACCCTTGCGAGTCCTGTCCACATCCGGGGTGATTCATGCGCATATGAACGGTTACTGGCACCTTGAACGTACAGTCACACAGTTCGCAACCGCCTCCAGAAGGCTAGAAAGTAATTATTTTTGAGATCGCCGTGGCATCGAAATGGTTCCACCACAACCAGCAAGGCTTATCGAATCATTAGGTTGGTAAGGAAGTTCGTGCCGATTCTTCAAACGACTGTTGTAAATTGAGTTCGGAAGCTTTTGCACAGTGCGACTCAGCATTCGAAATAGAATTATTTGCTATTCGGAGCAGCTTATTTGGAAATTGTGATAACTTTGAACGTCATTGTTTTTTTTTTTGCTAATGAAGTGGAAAGCGAGAAAGTGAAAAAAAATTATCACTTCGACAGCGATTTTTTCTCTAATAATTCCCTTTCCAATGCTGCGTAACACTCTGCTGAAACATTCAAACTCAACTTACAACAATTGTTTGAAAAAAAAAAACGGCACGAGCTTCCCTATCAACCGAATGCCGAAAGTTTTAAAATAGCGCTGGTAACACAGCAAAATCACCTCCCGCTTCCTCGTCATCGTCCCGAATGATTTGCCACCAGCAGGCGGAACGATCAGATGCTGATCGACGCTGGTTCTGACCGCTGCACAAACTTCGATCCAGAGGCGAACGATCGGCTGCAAAGCGGCCGGAGCTGACGCTTCACGGACGTCTGCGTGGTTCCAAAGCTGAAAATGGAACGCTGTTCAAAAACCGAGCCTGTTCGGAGTGCCAAACTCTTCGCAAAAAAAAGTGGGAGCCCTTCCTATGAGTTTCTGATAGAGTAGTACGACGTTGGTGTTAAACAGTAAAGATGGGAGAAGAAGATAGATAAAGACCATTCCGCACAGACCATTTCACACTGAGCAGCAAAGCAGGGCAGCACGAGGCATAGGGTAAGTGCAATACCGCGCGTGCCGTAACGAGAAAACGTCGCCAGCGGCGCTTTTTTGCGCAGAAACCGCCGTTCTTCTATACCTACTTTGAAATTGATTTATTCGAAAAATTAAGTAGGTATTTGAACTCAGCAGCTCAAGCTCTATCTTTTCATATGAAGATTCTCCATATTAGATGAAGGTGTTATTGTTTTTTTTTGACCTCTCGATTGTCAATCTCTTGCCCCTTCGGTTCCTCGTACGGTGACTCATCGCTCGACGATGCTCCGCCATCGGCCAGGATACCACGCGGAGACCCCCTTTGGGCATTCGGCGTAGATAAATTGAGGTAGACTCTATTCGTGTCACTACCGTGGACCCCAAAAATGGCACCTTCCGACGCGAAAAGGCGCCGCCGCCACCGTCTTATCGTTGTGGCACGTTCGGAATTGTACTCTGAATTCGAACATCAACTCTTGTCAGCACTATCAGGGCGATATAGCTGCTGTCGCTATTACAGTGATGATGTCTAGATGTTTTTGTGTTAATTTTAGCCGACACTGCGAAACGCCAGAGCATGAGCAAGAAATCGTTGCGGATGACGATATTGCATGACATTTTCTCCTTCCTATTCTTAGCGTTTCATTCCGCTTAGTTACAGTGACCGCCGCTCTCCATAGTGGTCTCGTTTTTGCTATTTCTAAGCAAGGCAAGAGTTTCTGCCAGGGACGGGATTGAGCCATGAAATCTTTTACAAACAGAATTTTAGGCAAACTCTCACATTTTGCAGATGTTGATGAAACCGCAAATACGCCGCCGCCGCCATAGCATCCTTCACGAGGTGTTCATGCCACAGAAAAGCAGCGAAAACAGCTCGACAGCATTCCACCACCGATGGACGAAGCGCTGTCGACATCGTTGAGCTGAAATTCAATTCATGAATTAAATCTATGATTATGGGCAGATTATCGTTTGCGGTAGAGTGTGTCCATTAATGCTTACCCTTGGTGAGGATGTCGTGGTGGCGATCGTTCTTCTTCTTCGTTACCGTTGATCGACAATGATTGTGACTGTATAAAACTTCGACCAATAGAGTTCTGAAATGAGTTATTACTTACTTGAAGAATAGTTTTATCAACGGACAAGAACTTTTCTACCAAGAACGGATAATCAGCGAAATCGTGGGATCGGAGATGAAAATCCCGACTAGGGACGGAACAGGCTCATTTTCTTCATTTTGTTATTGTTATTCAAATGTCTCTATTAGTACGATTTTGTTCATGCCTTTGAGGATTCCCATCTTATGAAGCGAGAATCATTACACATATTTCCAGACAAGCGACACACTAACAAACACAATCATTAACATTAGTTGTGAAAGGCTCAACATCAACATTAGGTTTAACTACCCAAGTTTGAGATTTGTTCAAAGGACATGTTTTTACCATAGTTGGGATTATATGGATATTATCACGAAGCCAGGTATCAATTTAGAATTGAACACTGGTATTTATTGTGGATTATACTCGATACACAGGTTAGTCAAATTTGCTACTAGGACCATCATTCCTTACTGAAAAGTGCCGGGGATGATCTAATATTTCTCTACAACTTTCTCGTTATAATTAGGTACGGAACGAGCATGTTAGTGCCATTTTTAATGTTATTATTTTTATTTATTTGTTTCGTTACCTTTACTTACGCTTTTACTTTCGTACATGCTATCAGACAAAAGATGTAAGGACACAATGATTAAAATATGAGCTGAAAAGTAACAACCCGTAACATATGACCAGGCACCAAGGACTGAAATCTGGGGTAAAAGCGCAAAAAATTTAAAGTATGCTCATCAGCAATATTGCAAAAACTCGTACTCGGTAGACACGGAAGTATAAAAGAAGCAGAAAACGGATAATGACCAGCTCTATCAACTGGTATTCAAAGATCGGTACAAATGCAAAATATGGCCCCTTTTGCCGACCCCTCAAATCTCCCCGAGGGACCGACCAGGCGAGGAGGTCGCCGAAAGGAGCCATATTTTGCAGTTGTACCAATCTTTCAATACCAGAGCTCGAGCTGCTGAGCTCAAATATATGTACATTTTTTGCATATAATTGAGTTTCAACAGAGTTATTGAAAAAAAAACTGCCTTGGAACGCTCCTAAGCAGCTTTCCGGGAAGTGATCAAGAGACATGTCCGGTACTGTAAGCTCTTAGCTAACCACGATATAGCCCGGCAAGACATCCGCCATACCCAGCCTGAACGGCAGAGCAGGCTATCCGCATGTCCCATATGCCGGAAACAGCAACAACAAAGGGCCTCATTCCCCCGACCCGGAAAGTGCCATAAGTGCGGCAGCATTGGGAAGGGCGAGGCTGTTATGTAAAATCGGAAAACCTTAACATTACGAAGTGATAAGTAGGGTATCCCTGGAACAAGCATCGTTAACCGACCTCAGCCAGAATGAACTGGTTTGTATTCGCCACTCGAACCCATACGCCATGCTGATTCGACACCCATCCACTGCCCTCCAGCTCCGTTCGTCCCTCAAGCCATGCACCTTCGATGACCGCGTCAGGTGATGGTCGACTGTACAGTTGAATTCGCTGCGAGGCATCGAGCACATAGGTCTAAACAGAACATTCTGAACGATTCCAACCGCTTGCTGAACAGTTTCTACAATCTCTCAGTGAGTAAATCTATTGTCACTAAAAGATTCGTTTACATTAGAACGCATCTCTGCAGTTACTCTTTCATGTGATGGTCAACAGATGAACCGACAAATGTCCCATGTACTACAACAAGCAAAATACAGTGAAAGAGATGTACAAACGGCTAATGTTCTGGAGGCGAACGGGGTACTGATTAATCTTATTTTTTAATTCTCTCAATACTTTATAGTTATTCTCACGTCGTGTTAAATATGATCCTGGTGGATCCTAGTGAAGCCAAGCTAAACTGTAAGCGTTACACCTTCGCACGTAGAGCAGCACCTTTATACAATAAGATTCGGACTGAAGGTAGGATTCCATCCGATTCGCTTGCCAGCACTCCAAAAGTTCCTACAGCTTCACTTGAGCCCATAGTTTCTCGATGATTTAACTACTTCCAGCTTGGAGTTATCTTTTTGTTCGTTTCTATGTATTTTTCTTACCGACTTTACCAGGATCATATTTAGCACAACGTGAAAACAACTACAAAATATTGAGAGTAATAAAAAATAAGATCAATCAGAAATTCGTTCGCGTCCAGTACATTCGCCGTTTGTATGTACATCCCTTTCATTGTATTTTGATTATTGTAGCACTTGGGACATTTGTTGGTTTATCTGCTGACCACCGCATGAAAGAGTAACCGTACTTTCATTATTTTGCTCCGGTTCTCTTTCTGGCTACTAGTTCTCCCATTTGTAATTTTATGTTTCTTCGGAGTGTTGTTTTATACCTTTTTACGCACGACTGTGCTCGAATAAATCAAAGCATGACAGCTCACCTCATTGGCATCGATGATGACACTCTGCTGTGTAGACGACGTGTGAAGAGCTGGTGGATCCTCTTGTCGTCTGACCGGTGGACGATCAAGCACATCACTGGCGATCGGAATCAGTTCACGACGAAGGTGTTGATGATATGCCAAACACCATACCTAGAATTGACCGAATACCCTTTTTGTTGATATAATAAAAATCAATGAAGGAGGTGCTTACTTGTCCAGATACATTTCCATGCCCATACAACACTGCTGTCTCATCCGTTAACCGCAGCCATTTGCCGTCTTCGTTCTCGATCTTTTCGATGTAGGCAATGGTGCCGCCCCTTGAAGTGAAGGTCATTCTTTGAAACACAATTTTTTTTTTACAATAACGCCTTCTTGTTCCAGCTTTGGGATATACTATCACTAACCATAAGTAGGAATTTTTGAAGAAAAATTACCTCGGAATCGTGCCCACTGTCGGTGCTGTCAATGATGTACCCAGTCGCATTCGAATTGCTTGAAAAGGCAACGTGGTCGGTATGTTTGCCTTTCGAGCTCTGAATATTTTCTAGACCTTTTTTGCCTTGAGTTAAAAAATCAGCCTACGGTATCTTTTTCGTTTGAAATTGAATTTTTTCATTTGAACTCTCATGTGTTCATTTGTATCATAATATTATATGAGAACTTTCAAGCGCGACAATTCGCTACGAGAGATTATAAACATCGCATCATCGAAGAAGACATTAATTATTTCATAATTAGTCATAATTTCATATAATATGTGACTAATAAGATTTTTATTGTGAATTACTATGTACTACTAACAATCTGAGTTTTTTCTGTGTTTTGGTTACGTTTCTTCTTCAGCAAATCCATGACTGTCCTACGAACCATTTTGACTTGTATTTTTTAGCACGCCAATGGACGTAAATTAATTAATTAATTAATTATGCACAGCGTACCTGCTCAGTTGTGCTGCTCGATGCTCGCGTCGTTTTACGCTTTCTTCCCGCTCAGATATCTGGAAATGAGAGAATTATTGGACTTTTCAGCAAAAGCCTCGATTGGATTCTGTTGACTTTTCAACTTACTAAGCCAGTCACATGGGGTTACTTTCTATTTTGCATATCGAACCTTCGAAAATTTCATTTCTACACCGAAATGTACCACTTCAACCCTAGATGTATGTATGTAATTAGGCATTCTCCCTCACATTTGATCGTTCTGAATTTGCATTTTTAACTTATTCCTGATTCTTTATTCTATTACGTTTTCACACAGAAAAGCGAGTGGGTCCACTTGTCGTCCCAATCGCGGACGATCGATCAGAGGAAGATCTGATCCTATGTAGTTCGCTAAGCTGCTAGTTGTCTCGTTTTGGTTAACCGAAAGGGTGAGGCTCTTCGGTTATATTTTCGTGTTAGTACCTTTTCCAAGAACCTGCATAGTTACGCAATAAATCAACTAATATAATGTTAGATAACTCACACTCACTTCAATAAGATAATTATGAGTCAGCTCGCAACCATCCACACGACATGCAACACGATAGCTTCCAGCGACTGACGGGGTCCACTCGCCTTCGAACCTGAACGGCAAAAGGCGATTTAAATCTGTATTCAGTGTTATTTATTAAGCTGGACAATGTTCCACGTCAATTTGCCCCTTCTATAATATTTTCTCAATCACTGATCGAAACATTGATTTTTTTTTGAAAAATAATTCCATTCCTCACGTGCAATTGTTCTTGTGTTTCAGATTGATCTTCTCGCGAACAACAGTTGCCTTCGTGAAACCGAGTCGAATTTCCTCATAGGAGTAGTTGACGTACGCCGGCATCGCCGATATTGACATGTAACGACATCGATTCATCAGAACTGGTTGAAAGGGATTCTGAAAAGCGGGTTGGAAATAAGTAGCCGAATTGAAGGTCATTCATTTTGTTGTTTCTTTTCTTTAGAGCAACCTACAATCAACGAAAACAAGAAGCTGAAAATGTTCAGGGTATATTCTCGTGTATTCTTGATGACCTATTACTCTGTCTCGGCTGGCCATACCAACCGTGGTTCGGCAGCCAATAGTGAGTCAGCTTTTCTCCGCCCATTTACAAACCTATATATAAGGCCCGAGTACACCACCAGGGCAGTGTCGGTCACAGTCCCAATCGCTATTGTTTTCCTATTGCTCCTACCTCAATGCCTATGATTCTCATGTCCTGACCCATGTCTCTCATTGACATCCTTACTTATCCAGCTTCTATGCGATTTGCCTCATTCAACGAAGTGTAAAGAGAAGTGATGTTCGGCGTGATTCGCTTTACCCAGGCGAGGGACGGCATACGAAGCTCCGAGTTACATCGACAGTCAAAGATCAGGGACGCTTTTATTAGTCAAGCTCTTATTAATCTCCTCTGCGATAATTCTTGTTTACAACGGTTAATTACGCAATTGAACCACGACACTTACATACATATGCATGTACACAAGATCATTGGCAACACACATTTTGGATTTGAGCTCTTTGTCTCAGGTGAAACCCGAGCTTGCGCCGACTCACTCGTTATACTGATAAGAACACCCTCATTGGATTCAAGTTCGCTGGGCAACTAGAGGATATCTGACCTTCTTTATAACGTCCAGCGAAGGCAGAACAGCTGAAGCGAATCGAGCTGACGAGTAAATCGAAGCATCACCGGCTGTCATCGACACTTCGACGCACATCGACGAGCACATCACCTCACGATCGAATTGGTCCTTTGTCGTCAGGCGAACCTACACGAACAAATTTTACAACGAGAGAAACAAATTACGCAAAACACAGATACATTTTCAACTATGAAGACTTACCTTGATGGGTTTACCAACAACCATGTCCGTCTGGACAATGGTAAGCTGGCACTTGGCCGGATCCACTACTGGTCCTGATGGCAGCCATCTGGCGAGAAATCCTGCTGTTGATGTCGCACATGCGGAAAGAAACTCGCGGAGGAATACCAGATCTTAATGAATAAATTACGAAGTAATGAACAACTCAGAACAGCTGAAGCGAAGCTGAAGTGTGGGTTTAACATCTTGTCAGAAAATTATTTTTTCTTTTTCTTTTTTAGCTTACCTCCTATACTTATCTCTTACCTTGTGCCAAATGGTATAGGGGTGGGTCCTAAAAGACTACGGGGATCTGGTCTTCGCAGTGTGTGTAATTACAGGGTGGCGAATAAATACGTGCGCGGTAAAAAGTGTTATAACTTTCTTTTTTGTCAACGATTATCAAAGCAAATATGATTATATATAAGAGTAGGACATAGCATTGCATAATTACGCAAGGTCTTCAGAGTAGCTGCCATGAGCTTTGATATCGGCTCCCTTTCTCTCTTTCATCGAATACGTGGTGCGCCGCAGGTACCTGATGCCTATATTGCTTTGTATTTCAGGAAAGGCTTGTCGAAACGCGGCGGATTTCTTGTTGTAGACTCCTAAGATATTCTCCTACAACATATTCGACAGCGAGCTAAAACGGATTTGAGATGGGGCTATTCGAAGGCCGTAAATCTTTCGTCGGAAAAGGGCTGATTTCGGTCAGAAGAACCGCATTTTTGTTCTGACTCCATGAAGCGAAGCACAACTCCACTGAACAGACTATTCGGCATGTTTTTGTTTTCTGAACACTGTGGCTTTCCTGTGAAAATAATGCCGATGGATCTTAGCATGATTTATCATTCTTTTTTTCGACAATATCAAAACAGTCCTGCCCAGAGCACCGATACTCTTCTAAAACATGAAGGATTCTGGAAACACGCTTTTTGCGTTAGTTGTTTGATTGTAATTACACGTGGAGGTTGGGCTAATAAGATGGTGGTGATTGTGAGAGTTTCTAGGCACCTCAACGGTAAAAATTTTAACCTACGGTCAAAGGACGCCCTTGCTGCGGCGCACCCTGAGAAATTTCCGCAATTTCTTTGATTTTTTATTCCGATTTTTCTCTACTTGATCGGTGAGGAGTTGTGCCTCCTATGCATGATAACTACAACGCTCAAGTTCTTCTTCTACTATCAATCGAACCGATTTGCAAAAAAGGTGGAGCTGTTTGGAGATCTTATTCAAGCTAACATCATCATGTCGGCCCGTTCTCTTTTTAAAAATCCCATGCCGCTCTAGTGTGTTCATCGTCGCCTTCCGTTACTTTCGCGGATTGAGTGGAGTATGTCCTCCCCACAATCACTGCTTGTCAGTCTTCTACGCGTTTCTTTGAGGAACTACGAGCCTCGAAAGAATCAGCGAGCCCACGATCCCCCTCTAAGCTTCTTGCGCAATCGCGTTTCAACTTAAATAGTTCCTCGCTACAGTTTAGAAAACAAATTTCTTTCATACAAAACAAATAAGAATTGTCACGCAGATCTTCTAAGAAGAAAAAGTATGCTCAAAGGTTTCATACAATTTCCAAAATTGAGCCGAATTTCACGCGCACGTATTTATTCGCCACCCTGTAGTTCTACCTTGCTCTTTAGTTTCTAATGCCCAGTAATGTTTCACCATTGGTTCTGTTTACTAGTTTTTGCTCTGCGTTGAAAATAAAAAAATAAATAAATAAATTTTGAAATAAATAAATAAATAGATAGATAAATAAAACTCAGGCAAATGCGAATATTCTACCTGGAGACTGTGCCGACTGCGGAATACCCTTCTGAATGATTTCGTTCAGCGTCGGAGCATGAGTAAGGCTGAGACCCTTTTTCAGAAGAGAACCGTGCTTTTCGAGCAGAATTCTCGTGTCTTCCTCGGCTGTGGAGAGATGATCAATGGTCGAAGCGTCAGAGTTCAGCTGAAAGGAACAAAATATCACAATTTGCAAAAATGTCGAAAAATCTATGGATTACCTGAACCATAACCCTGCATGCGCTTGCTGATAGCCACGCCAACTCCTGCTCCAGTCTCAGGTTGGAGTCTTTCCTAGAGGCAGGATAGCCAGTTACAGTGCAGTGAAAGCCGTACATCTAAATTAATTTGTTAAAAAACATCGCTGATCGTCAGAATTTTTTTTGCAAATTTCTAAAAGATACCTGTTCAGCTGTGACCCCTTCGACTTCGGCTGTAGTCTCCAGCACAAACCACAACGAATTTCCCGGCACCAGTAAAGGCGTTGACGGCCAGTCTTTGGAACCGAAATACCTTGAGAAATAGCGAGTGAAAGATTTGGAAAACTCTGACGAAAAATTGTGAAGACATATTTATTGTTAATTTAGTAGAAATTCTGCCAAATTGAAAAAAAAAATTAAACGAACCTCCCAATCGGTACATAACATTCCTTGTTCACGCCCATATACACCCGTAACTGGTCATCAGCCTGAGCAGTTTCACACGACGGTGAGAACTGTATGCACAGAAAATGCACTGACTCTTCGAATCCAACCACCTAAAAAGAAAAAAATCAATCACTGTATAGGTTATCATTCTTTTCAAGATGCACCTTTTCTTCTTTCTAATCACCCTGAAATTCTGCGATGGAATTTTCTATAGAAAGGACTTGTTTAGCGCTTACCACGGAATGGATATTGTTCGTCTTGTATGGATGTTGGCTTTCGACGGTGACCTGAGTGGTTTTCGCCTCGCAGACTTCGGAAGTTTGGTCGAAAGACTCGCTGATCGAGCTCTCTTTCAGTGTACCGTTCACACTCGACACCATCGGTATCAGTTGTTCCAGCACACAGGTGGTCTGAATCACATTTATAAGCCTTACGTTAGTATGCTCAGAGTTAGTTACGGTTACAAAAGAAAGTTTATTCTTACGGTCGGCCTCTGAACGATTTATAATAACGACATGAAGCTCTGTTGTAACACCAGAAACATCAAAGACAAAGCGACTACATTTCATTACTAACAAGTTTTCTCGGCAATGATGATAATAACGATGTTACGTTCTGTTGTGGCGCGCGTCCACAATCTAGCCCATCGCTAGGCCGAAAAAAATTCTGCCTTTCACATGAATTCTGACCTGATCTTGTCATTGGCACTTCAGCAAGTATATAAAAACCCAGTGTGCTTTGGGTAAAGTAAGCAGGATGAATGATTACTATTGCTTTGTTTTCTGTATTCCGTTGCCTAACGAACCGTTGCTAAAGCCGAGTTCCTGCCCAAAGCTACAAACGGCTTCAAAAGCGTGTGAAATAGATTAACAAAAAAGTTAAGCTTCCAGTGACTTTCTTTCATGAATACAGCCGAGAAGAAGGAGAAATGGTGCCTGAGCTCAAGAGGCAGTTGGACTAGCACGTGTAAGGGAAAGTCAATGTTTCCCTACCTTCGTGGTAGGGTGGAAAAATAACACTTATGTTATGAAAGAAATAAACTATGAATCAAACAGTGACACCCGCTCGGACATTTGGATGTCCCCTCAAGTCCCACAGAAGAGAGAAAATTCAATACGCCTCCACGATTCTAAATAGGAGTCGAGCACGTGGCGCATCCTAAATGTCCGATCAACGTGGGACTCTTCCTTGAGCCTCGGTTATTCTTCTTCCTTACCGTGTTAACTGTGCCAAAATATACAATAATAGAAAAATAGAAAAAATAGAAAATAAAACAAAAAATAGAACAGAAACTGCACAAAAACTATTATATTGGAGGGCTTGGAAAAACGAACCTCCATTGCTTTGCTCGGAAACAACTCCATGAACACCATAACATGACCGGAGATGCGAGAAATTAGAGATCTGAAAAGAACAGCAAATATACGTAATATGGAAAGTTCTACTGATTGAAAGAAAGAAGAAAGCGTGCAAGCAAAACCCAAACTAACCTGGCACACTGAGGAATGTGTCCGTTTACGAAGAACGAGCCGATCTTGTTGGAAAGAAGTCGCAGAAGCATCACAAATGACTTGTGCATCTGAAGATTTAGCATAAAACTCCAATTCCCTTTGTTTTTCGCTGACGTTGTTTAGAATAGCCGCAAGATATGCATAACAGCTTACACTAAATTTTTAAATGCCAAAAAGTTATTCAGAGTCAACCGCAATGGGGACAGAGGGTTTGGGAGAAACAAAGGACCTTAACACCAACGCATGAATATTCAAAGTTGTACCCTCTACATTTGTGAGCGAAGAACTTTCTGAGGTTTTCATCTTGAACATTCACTTTGGAAAACTCTAAATCACCAAATTGTCGGTGGAAAAAATTTCAGCCTACCTGATCACGGAACGGTTTTCTACAGTACCGGACATCTCTTTTGATCATTTCTCGAAAGAAAGACGCTTCGTTAGCAGCTCGAGCTCTATCGACTGGTATTCAAAGATTGGTACAACCGTAAATCCATAAGAAACCTTAAACCTTCCATAAATCTGGGGTCGGGTAAATTAGTACCAGAATCCGAGGTCGGGTGAATTGGTACCTGACAAGGTGAGATTTGAGGAGATAATGTTCCGAGAAAAGAATTTCAGGTGTGAATAATTTATATACCAAACGATAGAGCTCGGGCTGCTGTTATTTGAGCGAGAAATTCAAAAAAACCGCTTTGGAATGCTCCTAAGCGGCTTTTTCGGGAAGTGATCAAAAGACACGTCCGGTACAGGGCTGTGCATTTAACGGTTAACGGTTTAACGGTTTTAACGGATTTAACGGCTTTTTCCGTTAAAAATTATTTAACGGATTTAACGGCAAATTTTCGAAATTAAACGGAAAATTTAACGGCTTTTGAATTGCCCGCGCGGAAGTGGCAGCAGGTCCAAATTGCACGCAATCGTGTCAGGACCACCCAGCTTCTCTCTTCCACAACATTAGAAGCAATCTGGGCATTGTAATAGAAATTCGCCTACTGAAATTTCTGTAATTTGAGCGTGTTGTTTGGCTGTTTTAGACCTTAAAAATTTTTTTCTGCGCCAGTCGACACAACGGCAAACCCGCTCACTTTCTGGAGTGCTCCACTGACACGATCTCTTTTTCCTCACATAACTTCTTTAATTCCGGAATACTTTTGCGCTCCTCCGGGAACAGTTGAAATTGAAAGGGTTTTCTCATCTGCGGGTCAAGTTTTGACCGACTTTCGTAAGTCGCTAACACCTGCAAATTTCACAGCTCTTCTGTTTCTCAAACTTAATATTCCACAGATTAGCTTCGACCGTTGATCATTTCCTGACTTTGAATATGCTTTCTAACCGATGAATTGATCGTTCCGGCACAAAAGTAAAATAAACGCTTATATATTAGTGTCGTTTATTTTCGCGATATTACGGTGAAAAAACCATTATTTTTAGGAATTTCTTAACGCACAGCCCTGGTCCGGTACTGTATGCCTATCACGGCACACTTAGCTTACCTCCTCCTGCACCTCGGAGGTCTCGGACTTTTCCGTTTCGACAACAGAATAGAGAAAGTAGGGAATCTGTCCGCGCTGCAGTGATGTGCCATTTTCGCTCAACGAACAAGACGAGAAGGTGACGCGAGCTCCGTTGTTCAGGCGTATGTAGTTCACTCCACCTGCAGAATTTCTTTTCATTTTTTAAAGACCGACGGCTCAGTAGTGTAGTGGTCCAACAAACAGTGCCCCAAACACGCCCGAGACGCGGGTTCGAGTCGCGTCTGGGCCATCATTTTTACGATGATCCTAGCACCATCATTACAATATCTTCTCCTAGTATATGTATTTAGTAGAAACCCGCAGAGAGCGGCTATAGAACCAGAATTTACTCTTTTGGAAACCTCATTACATCAAGGAAGCACAGATCCTACAGGAATTGCTTGGCAGGAGGTGTTAGAAGACAGTTTCGCCAGAACGGTGAAATAATTTATCCTCGCACAGGTAATCTGAGTGTTCTACCCCTTCACAGTTGGGAAAACTTTTAGGGTGACCCAAAAGTTCGTGTGCATTTCAAATTCTAATTCCTTTCACCATAACTCAAGAAAAGCAAATAAATAACCAATAAAGTTATCACGGTTGAGCACAATTCACTGCAGGCAATCCGGTGAAGAATTGAACTCAACTACGGTAACCTTCTTGGTCATTTGTTTGTTTTTCCCGAGTTTTGAATAAATGAAGTCAGGATCTGAAATGTACACGAACTTTTGAGTTACCCTAACAATAAAAAATCGACTGAATAGGTAGAGACACTGATTTGTACAGCTACAGGCCCACGCGAGTTATTGTATTGGCCGATTCACCATTGTTCTACGATTCTAAATGGAAGACGCAGGCACTCCGCGTCCATACTGATTAACGCCATCTCACGCTTTTCTCTTTTCGACAGGTCTCCGCGTTCTATTTTCTGCTCGATTGATTTTACAAATCTCACCTTCGCCGCAGTAGGTTTTCCCGTTTTCTGGCGTCCAGACCTTGATGGCATACGTTAAACCCATACTGAGATTGACCGACTCCGGCAGAAGAATAACTCCGGTATCAGCTGCTCCACCGCTGTTCAGCTCACAGGACGTCTTCGCCAGGAGTGAGAATTGGTCACCATCACGAAGTACGTAGATCTGAAAGATTGTTTGATTTGTGGTTTCAGGACGGATATGGTTCACAATGTCGAATGGAAATAGTTTTATTCGATCAGTTTTTGAAAATTCTGTTTTTCACCTTCATCTGATCTTGAGAAATCTGAATCAAATGTTAACATTAATGACAGTGAGTTAAGTTTTGTACGAGTCAGTTAAATGGGAATCATCTCCAAGTCATTTTTCATTGTGCAACAAGGAAGACGCCAAGAATGTTATATCTTAGAGTTACAATTCACGATTTTCTTCTTCTTCTTTTATGTCAATTTCTTGTTCTATCCATAAAAGACAATGAGCGACGCAATGAAAATCTGAGAAAATACTACTTTACGCTATTTTTTATCGGCTCTCAACGTTGGAGCCTTATGTTTCCCCGTTAGCAGAGGGAAATTTATACATGACTCCTCGCGATAGGAATTCACTTAGGTGTCTGAAAGTTTTATAAAACTGAATATTTTGCTAACAAGTAATTCTTTGACAGTGAACAATCTTACAATTTTCAATGTTACAATGAGTTGTCTTAGTTTTGTTCGATCAGTCTTTGAGGAATCTGTTGCCCATCCTCCCATGTAGTTCTTTTTTTGTTGAGCTCGATACTAATTTTGATTGTATTGCACACCCATCTGGATGTAATGGTTAATTAAATAGTTGGCTGATCAATTGATTTATAAATTAAGTATAAGAATAGAAGAGAACCGACCTCACACTGCCACACTCGTCGGACCTGTTCGGCATGCAGATACACTCCAACTCCACGTAGAGCGATTCGACCGGCGTCAATTCGGATGCAAATCGCATCCGTGGCTCCTTCTGACATATCCCATGCACATACTGCACTACGTCGACGAAACCTGAAAGAAAACGATCGTAACGGGAGATCACCAACTATTTGTCATGAATATCCACACATTCATGACCCATCAGTTGAGCCATCAAACGGCCCTGGGCGTGTCGACCGTAAATCTACAGCCAAGAGCAAAAGAATGAAGATTTCTGCCCATGCCAGCCGGTATGAAAGGACCTGGCATATTCCCACAGTTTTTGTTGTGTTTGTAGTCCGCTTATGGTATTAGTGCTTGTCCAGTTAGTTCCTATCAGTTCCTATTAGTTCCTTTCAAGTTCCATTTAGAATCCCCAACTCAGATTTTTACTTTGTGTCGTGATGGTGCACGTCTATATTTCCCTATGTCGTAGCGCCATGGTTCTTCGTATCATTTGTATTATGTTAGAAGAATCGTAAAAGAAAGGTAAAGGTGAAGGTGACGGCGTTGATCAGTACCCTAAAGGAGTCCCCGCCACTGCAAACGTGTTCAATTCAGAATCGTGGAGGCATGGTGAATGCGTATTGGCCTATACATACAATGACCTGCAGGGGCCAGTCGCTATACCAAGTCAGTGTCTTTACCTTCTCAGACAAGTCTGGTACCAATTTACCCGACACCGGAGGGATGGAAGGCTTGGTTAGCCAGGGCCCGGAGACTCGACCGTGGAGGTGTCAGTACCTCCTCTTACCACTGCACCATGGTGGCAGAATCATATATAAATATATATATATATATATATATATATATATATATATATATATATATATATATATATATATATATATATATATATATATATATATATATATATATATATATCTCAATCAACCAATATCCACAAGCAACTAAAGCGCCCTACGTCTAGCATGTTCAAAAGCCGATAGTACATTTTGGACACTACCCATCCACACAAGACTTAATTTAACCATACCGCCTTTCCCGCCGTACCTTAGGAGAAAGTGACTGCGTTCAGAAAGAATTTACTTGATTAGACCAATTGAGGGCAAGGCAGCGAAGAACGTTAAAGATCAGCTTGGTTTTGCTGTGGGCTATCAGATACTGTCTTGTTTAGATAGAATAAGCGGGTTCAAATCTCCCCTATGAACTTGCCTTTCTCTATCACGACGTCGAGAAAGCTACAAAATTCAGGCAGCTCTAAAAGCCACAGAAACGTTACCGAATATTGGACATCTCTACAACCTTCCTTCGGACTTCAGTTGAAAAAAGTTACCCTAGATCACAAAAAATAATACGAAACTACGGAAAAGCTACCTAATAGATGACTGTACGATCGTGCTGGCTAACGATTTGTGCACATTCGGTATAGCGAGTTCCTTGGAGAGTTTCACAACGATATCCTGAGAAATGCTGGCCACATTCCACGAATCCTGAAAAGCAGAAAGCTGACATCAACCTCTTCTCCAAGATATGCAAAAGAAATATTTTACATTGGATTCGCAGAACGATTTCTCGTAAAGGAATCGCAGAACGTTCGGCAACGTCGTCAGAGTGTCTACTCGTTGGTGGTCCATGGTGAAGTGCTCGGAGAGTTGCTTCGACAGCTGAGGAAATCGCACGAAGTCGGTCCGATGCAGAAACACGTCGACCAACTAAATAAGATTTTTCAAACTAACTGAACTTTGCCCAGACTAATTATCGAACCCGAAAATATCTACGAATTTATTGCGGGTTCGATTTTTGTATGAAGTTTAAGGCTATCATTAAGCTCAGACTTTCTGACTTTTTCATTCTCGTTAGCTAGCGCACCGGAGAAGTCGATTTCAAACTCTCCACGTCTTCAGCAAAAACCTTAGTCAGGCCCAAGTTTTCCAATCTTATTGATAGAGCTCGCACAATCCTCAATCGTGTTCTCCGCTCCTCTTGTTGGTTGTTAAGACAACTCTTATAAAAAACAAGTTTACAAGTTCCTTGATTAAGTACAATTTTTTTGCTGTTGTACTGCTATTCTATATAATTGTGCTTTTCATCAACAAACATGCCCTGGTCTTTTTTGCTTTGAATTGTTCTCTTTCACTATGTTTATATTCACGTTTTCTTTGTTCGTGCCGCGAGGCACTAAACATAAATCAATAAATATCTACGAATCTCTAAAAACTCATACGCGAATGAATCCCTGCTCTACTGCTTCAAAGTTCCATCGTTTTGCTGAAAAAATCATGCCTTCATGGAAATTGACGTATGTTGTCCCACAACAATTTCCATCAATCATGATTTCTTCAGAACTCTTATAACCACTAAAAGTCATTCTCGATTTAGCAGTTATGATTGTTACAATGTGGAATCTAAGCTTTGTTCGGTCAGTTTTTGAGTGTTCTCTCGCTACATCTTCACAGAGTCCTGTAGTTCTTTTTTTGTTAATTTGTTCACTAATCTCCCATGCCGTTTCTGTTTTTCTCTTAACGTTCGTTATCACTTGCGTTCGACCGGCTAATTTTTGTGTTCTCTTCACGTGTTCTTCGGTTATAGCCTAAAGCTTCCGTGGCGCACGCCTGCGTCGAATTAATAAATCTCATCCATGTGAATGTGATGATAAATGAATAAATAAAATCTCCAAGAGCTGTACTCGCTTACCGTGTCTCTCCTCGCAATACTTCCTACTACAGCAGCGATAAGCGGATGTCCAACAGGGCTGGATATGGCCAGAGCTAGGTGACACAGTAGAAGATGCAACGACGGCATGAAACATGACGAGATCTCAACGAACAGGCTGATCGCCTCACTCAAATTCTGGAAAGTTGAAGGGTCGATGGAGAGAGCGTAGAATTATTGCTGGCTGAAAATTGAAGGATCAGGATGATCAATTATTTGTGAAAATATACATATATTTGAGCAAACGAGGTATTAGCCATCGTTTGTGAGATATATTGCTGTTCAGAATGCCCAATGTATACTGTATTGCGGTTGAAAAGGGCCCGTCTTGAAAAAGGAAATTTTTGATTTTCAAAATTTTACAGAAGCGATTAAAAAGTATATTTAGCTCTCTCTTGATATCAGATAATTTATATAGGAAATGAGAGAGCCTCTTCCAATATGCAGTCAACCGAGCGATCAAACACCGTTAGAAGGGCGGTATGCAGAAGCACGACAGCATCAGCAAAGCCCGCTGCTGGCTCTGAGGTATCCACGCTATTCGCCTGATACACCAGAAGGACGTAACGGCTGAAAATGTCGACAATTGAAAAATCAAGCAAAAATCATTCGAAATTATGGTAATCGATATATCGATCCACCATACTCACCTCAATATCCGCATTACAATCAGTGCCGTAGCGGCGGCTCGTTCGATGTTCCAAAGACGATGATCACATTCACTGTGCGACTCGAAAACTCGTGCCAACGACCAGTCCAACACTTTGAGCAGAGCCAAAAATGCACTTGGAGAAACAGTGTCCAGCGAGCTCGACGAGAACAATCGAGATGTGGTGCTGAATATGCGTCTTTTGCGCATTTTTTCTCGATTTTTTAGGCGAGTAAATGCCTCCTACATTTCTGACATATGACGGAATCGAAACTAAAGCTGTCAAAAACAAAACCGAAGGAAACAGACAAGTAATAGAAAAGAACTCACTAGTCCTCCTGCTTGTCATCCTCGCTGTTGGCTCCCTCACCGGACGAGGAAACAACCTGAATGCAGAAAATGCTCAAAAATGCACTCTGGACTCTACACGACGATTGTTCGAAGAGATGCGGGTGGGACCTTTCCCTCAACTTTGGTGCTCCATATGTCTTCCAGTTAGCATATTTTAATCATGGTAGTGAATCCACCCACTTGATTGACTGCTTCTTGAAATTGATTTTTTTATTCAAAGTATCGGTTACGTAACTAACAATCAACATAACAAAAATGAAAAACAGCATCGATAAAAGGAAACATAGTGCAATAGCAAAATCTCTCAATGAAAACAAGAAAAGTTCGGTTGTATCCCAGTCATCCCAGGAAATTACAAGGCAGTTGAAATAGGGTAGCCGCTAGATATTGTAACTTACAAGTAGTTATTCGACTGCTACAATGAGTAGCCTTGTTTGTTCGATCAATTTTTGAGGAATCTGGTTCTACATCTTCCGTGTGTCCTGTTTGTTTCGGCAATTTCTTTACTCTTGATTGTATTGATAATCCATGGGAAAGTGATGATAAATAAATAAATAAATAAGTTTACAAAAAATAGTGGGATAATTACCTGGTAGTACAGCTCAGGTATTTGTCCCACATTGACATCTGTGCCGTTGTTTGATATAGCGGAGTTTCGGAACGTAAACGTGACATCATCACATTCGACCACTCGCCGGCCAGTCGCTCCACAGTCGGAAGATGGACCGCTGAAAAAACAACTCATCTTGATTCAACCCGCATAGAATAACACTCACTGTTAACGATCTGAAACCTTTACTCTCTATTATTTATTTATTTATTTATTTCCTACTATATAATGAGCGAAACCCAAGCGATGCTTGTCATGGGTGGCTCATATGGGTCCCGCCGCGACTGCCCGTTACCGTACACCCAGGGACGCATTTCATGGGTTCAGCTCGCCGTCATTTGCTACATGGTATCCGTTCATGGTTTTATTTTAAATCTTTCTCGTTTTATTCCAAATCTTTATTTCAGCTCTTGTATTTTTGTTTTTAGTGTGTATTTAGCAGCCGTCTGTCGGCCGGCAGGCCGTTGAATGGCTGGTATTTACTTATTCAAGACGTCGGCCGAAGACCCACGTGTGGTATAACATAAAATTCGTATTAATCACTAGAGGTGGATGCGTTAGGTACACTGATGTTTGCTTTATGTTTCCTTTTTTGGCCAATGTTTCGTTCTACGTTTGTTTTTGCCTTAATTTTGATCTTCTATATGGATTAGTTCTCCATGTTACTCCTTTTTGGTTGTACGAATACTACCCTGACCTGAAATGTTCTCGTTATTTATTCATTTATTTACTGACGTCATTATGTTCTCGTTAAAACCTCTTTGAAATGCACTAATTCTTTTTGTTCTCAGTTTTCTTTTTGTCCTCAGACTGTGCCCACTGAGGTGCATTTCAAATAAATAAATAAAGAAAATTATGTGAAACAAACAGCTACCTGATTTTAGCGCTGATCACGTGCCAATGATTGGCTTTCATCAGTACCGGCTGGGCGAGCATCAACGCAGCCGCCTCCCGTTGGCCACAGTCGTATAGAGTCTCGTCCGATTCGGACAGCATCTCAGCACATTGTTCATCGGACACATCGCTCGGAAGTCGAAACAGCTTTATCCTGCAATAAAAAATCATAGATTTATTTGAAAAAATGTGGAAAAACTCCTTAAAAATCCAAAAAAATTCTGGAAAGCGATTGTGACAGTCTCGTGACCATCATAAATTACGAGATTTACCCACTAATCGATATAGAAATCGTCGTGTCGCGCCGCACCGCAACTGAAGTATAAAATCGGCTAATAAATTGCTCACTTTGCAATGTACTCTCCACGACCGCCGTACAATCCGATTCCTAACAGTCGCACGTCCTTGTTTGCTTTCACTTGGATCGCCTCGATAGAATGCGCCGAGTATCCCCAGCCTTAAGAGTATTGAATTGGAAAAATGGATAGAAGGAAATATGAGAAAAAATCAAGCAAAAGTACCTCCTCCCGTTGACTCAAATCGGCAAACAACCGATCGTCCGCTAGTTGGAGAGGATCCATGTTCGGGTGAGCTTATGAAGTCCTTAATGTGAAGAAAGAGCATTTCGTAAATTATCCACGAAAACCATGAAAAAAAAATGAAACGTAGCAGAATGAAGGTGTGGTGAGTAACCTGAGCAACTGGCAATACTTGGAAATCATACACCCCAGAGTTAAGGGTAAAAATCTGTGTTTACCTGTCTCCAAGGCTCGCGCCATGCAGTCGTCTTCCATTCAGAATCGCAGAGGCGTTCTGAAGTCTTGTAACAATTTCTCAGACCCCGAGGCGATAGAGACATTGTTTAGCCTCAGAGAGGAACGATCATTAGTCGGCGCCGTTCCCCTTATAGCTGACCATATTCTCTTATCGATATAAGTATTAGGTTGTCAAGAAATAAATTGCGTTTTTTCGCACATCAGGTTTCAACTAGATTTTTTTGTATAACGTTCCTACAATATTCAAAATGTTGTATATTATTTAGAAGTATATGTAACACTCTTTCAACTTTTATTTTTTATTTGTTTAGAATTTCACGTTTCGGGAATTTCTAAACGATTTTACAACACGGTTCCCTCGGAGCTGATTCGTGTCTTTTTGCTTCAAGAACTTTAAATTGGGCGGAAAGCTGTGAATGCTCATGAAAATATTTTCCAAACGTAGGGCCCGAATGTCTCTTCAGGATGCACTGTTCGGCTCTAAATTCAAAAATCCCGATCCGGAGAAACAAACCTCTAAAGTAAGCCTAGTCGATGTCGAATCTCAAAACATGGGGACGATTGCCTGAAGTCAGTAATGAAGTCTGTTCAACGAAAAACTATTCGATAGGTAGCGGAAGGATATCAGGTGTCATTTCCGTCCATCACTTTGTATGTTGAGAAACATGGAACGGTGAAAATGATAGATCATTGGGCACCCCATGAATTTAGCGCGCATCAAATGTCAGAGCGTTGTCGTGCCTCTTCAGCGCTGCTGTTGCTCAACCAGAACAAGACTTTTCTTGATTGATCTGCTACCTGCGATGCGAAACGGAACCTGTTTAATAATTTCCCATGTAGAGCACAGTGATTGAGCAAAGATGAACAATCAAAAAAATATTCCGAAGCCGAAATTGCATGAAAAGGTGTCTATAGTCGCCTTTCAGTGGATTTCTGCACGAGTTTTACATCGTGAGTTCGTGAAACTGGGTGAATCGAGCGAAGCTGATTCCCAGTGTGGCCAAATCGGTAAAATCTCTGTGAAGTTGGCGCGTGCTTACCCAGCAGTGGTCGAAAGAAATGGCTCAGTCGGGATTCACAGTGACGCCAAACTTCACGTCTCACGAAAATCGCTCCAGAAGTTGAACGACTGCAGCTATGAAGCACTGCCTCATTCAGCGTACTCACTAGACCTCTCGTCAGAGGATCGCCATATTTCCGACCGCTTCAACAACTTCGTCAAGGACAGGGTGCCCAGGAATCAGACAGGTTCCCAAACTGACTTCGACGGATTCGTTGC
Source organism: Nippostrongylus brasiliensis (assembly GCA_030553155.1). Taxonomy (NCBI): domain Eukaryota; kingdom Metazoa; phylum Nematoda; class Chromadorea; order Rhabditida; family Heligmosomidae; genus Nippostrongylus; species Nippostrongylus brasiliensis. The sequence goes on along the minus strand of CP130736.1, from coordinate 34,128,022 downwards.
TTGTGGAAATCAAGTTTTCTATCGAATGTGTATAGATTATCTTATATATTATTGGCGAAAATGCGGCAATTCTAACGTTGCTTACCTTATTCAAAAACGTTTTGTTTGAGTGGAGTTATGGACATTTGAAGTTACGCGGCAAAAAACGCAATTTATTTCTTGACAACCTAATATAACCCAGCTGCTCGTGGTGAACTCCACTAAACCAATAGCTTATAGCTGAAAGTCGCTGAAGGTTCTCCCATGAATATTCGCATATTCATAAATACTTTTCATACGGCCGTGGTCGTGCCGACAGCAAATCGGAAGCCAATAATCAGTTACTAAGATTTCTCCGCCCATTTCAGCCGGTATAGAAGGACCCGACAGCGCCACTCCTGCAGGCCCTGTCAGTTCCTCTCAAGCTCCATTTAGAGTTCCCATCGTAGATCTTATTGTTAGTGTGGTGATCGAGCACGCTTACCGCTACCTCGTAGCAGTACTGTTTTACGTATTATTCCGTAATGTGTTAGTATAGAGGCGCGCGTGGTGGAGTGGCAAGAGGCGCCACTGACATCCGCACGGTCGATCGATCCTCGCCCGGGCCAACAAAGCCTTCCATTCCTCCGGGGTATGCATTAGGTTGGCAGAAAATTCTTGAGACAAAAATTTGAAAGCTTCGTAATCTCTTGGAGGAGTTTTTGGAGAAGGAGATTTCTTGAAGAAGCACTGAACTGCCACACAGATGGGAAAGGGTTATGACCCTTCGTGATGCATATGTATATTGCTGATTTTTAGATTGCCTTTATAAAATCGGGTCAGAATAAAAAATTGATTTTTTGTCTCAAGACTTTTCTGCCAATCTAATGAATTGGTGCCAGACTTTTCTGAGAAGGTAAAAGCACTGGCTCGGTATAAAGTCGTTTCATAGGACAAATACACCTTCACCAAGTCTCTACGATTCTGAATTGAACACGAATGCGACGGAGCGTCCTTTGGAAACTGATCAACGCCGGCACTTTTACCTTTCTGGTAGTATTATCTGATGAAAGGATATTAATAGTCACAATTCCTTCGCCCCCGAAACCACTGAATCATTTATGCCTAAAATGTGCAAATTCCCACCAAAAGGAAGTACATTTTAAACGGCCACTTTTGGATGGAATTCAACCAGAATCGAATAGATATAACGCCAAAACGCAAACCGAATAAAAAAGATGTGACAATCCAAAACTACAGATTAATGCTCTCAAAAACCAAAAACTGCGACAGTCCAATAATCAATCATAATATCAACAAACTTTTTCATTCCACATCCGTCCTTTGGAAATCGTAGCCGCCGCGTAGGTGCAGCTGAGGAGCGATATGCCTAGCTGTGTCGATGAGCAGTGTGTCGGCGACTCCAGCGGTACTGTCCACTCCGGCGATCGCAGAAACGCCAAGGAGTCCATGCGATCGGGGTGCATCTATAATAAAGTAATAATATTAGTAAATCAAATTCACAAAAAGAAATGAAAACGTTCGGAGAAAGAGCCACTAAGGGCTACTGACATCTTAAACTATTAGTTTTTTTTCTTCTACGAGCCCTAATTCTCGGCCTATAATCTTACAGGTGTTAACGAACAATTTTGCTAAAATATAATGATAGTGAGTCACAAAAAATCGAGCAAGAGGAATAAGTAGGAGATATGCAAAACTAAGCTTTCTATAATGGCAAACCTGTATTAGATAAATTGGGAATTATTCCGCTTCATTTTTATGTTCGATTGTCGTAATGATTTGCAAAAATACCCTTGCCGTGATCCTTCTCCTGCTGTTGTCTACAAGATAGCGTCCTTTAGATAAATTGGTGATCCTAGCCATATTCCAAGCTTCATTTTTATGTTCGATTGTCGCATGTGGCTAGCTCATTGTAGTTTTCTTCTTTTTCGAATTGGGCCACTTCATTATCTATTTAAAGTTTATTTTTTGTCATCATCGCGCCCCATACCCACTGAAAGGTCCACCATAATCATTTTCTTCACTTTTCTTTCGCTAATGGTATTCATTCCCGTTCTGACTTTCGTCTTGGTTGGTGCGCGTCCTATGATGCAATTAAATGAATAAATAAATAAATAAATATCGTGCAACGAAAAATGAAGCAAACGAATCAAATGCTAACCTCCTTTGTTGACGCCAAATGCACCGATATAGCCTGCACACGCATCTCAGCCGCGTTGTACGACCAAAGTATGTCATGCCTCGACTCCAAACACCAGCTGTAAACGTCAAGAATTCGGAAAAATAGAAAATTCAAAAAAAGTTCAAGAAACCCCGTACCAACCTCATGTAAAGACCAGCTGGTCCCAACTGATGGTGCGCAAAGCTGCCGTGCTTTCGCCGAATAGCCACGTATTCCTTGCCCACTTGTCGTGGAAAAACGAACATATCGTTCTGAAAACGCAATTTTAGAGATAGTTCTTTGAACAAAATGAGACATTTTGGGTGGGAAACATGTAGCGTCAACAAGGCCCGTGATCTCCAAGTGAAGAAAAAACTTGTCGGTAGTTGCTTTGAACATATTGCGTACGGCAACAACAATGGGATGATTTCTCAATATGTGTTACTTCTGAGGTTGTTAGGTGGATGAACTTTATTTACGGTCTGACGTTTCGACCTTCCCATCGTCTTCTTAGTCCTCAATCATCCTTCTTTGAGCTCAATGTTCAATGATGTTAATGCTAGTAGCAAGTAAGTAAATAACGTTAGTAGCTGCTGAGATGAGATGCTTTTGCGTTGATTAGGATATGTTTGAAGCTTCCTTTCCGTTACTATTTCACGCTCGTTCACTATGCCATCGGATACCTTCACCTGCGTGTTATTATAAAATACGGAGGCCAACGAGTTGTTTCTTTCGTGTAAAGTCTTGGTTATACCGACGCTCATGGTGAGCGTCAGCTGCCTGCGAGCGGTGAGCGCCCAGGTGCTGAGCACGCGACGCACGCACGCACGCGCCCGAAGCATACAGAGCAGCCCTCGACCGACCCCCAGCGAAAGGGTCAATCGCAGTGCAATGCACAGCGACTAGCGACGACGCGCGTGAGCGTCTGCATAACAGCCCGTGAGCGTCATCACGACAGCGTCTGACGTGATAACTCGCACAAACGTGTCTGGCCCCATGGTCTCTGATACTGAATGGGACGAGTTGCGCTGGCAGACGCTGGGGGTGAGCGTCGGAATAACAAAGGCCTAAAACTGATGTGCTGTTGCTGCTAGTCAAGAACATGGAAACACCCATCCATCTTGGACTGTGTTGATGTTACTGTTCAGCATCATCTGGAGCAGAAGCGCTACGATGTTCGTGACCACCTCGAAGAAGACCTTAGTGCTTTCTTTGCCTCCAAACCGCAAGAATTTTACGCCAAAGGAATCCATATTCTAGCGGAATGTTGGAGGAACGTTGATGATGTAGATGGAAATTATTTGGTAGAATGATAAATTGTTGTTTAAAAACTGTGTTGTTTTGAACATTGCTGTGATTTCGACAAATACTTTCCGGACACCCTAATATTATGAAAATCTTCTATGTATCTACAGTTCAGTACCGTCGGCAAATCCCCGCCAAATTGCGATATACACGATATAGATCGTTTTTGCCGTTCAGCCGTCATAAATCACTTTAGAATTAATTGTATAGAATGAAAAATGTGTATATCTTGGAAAGACAGGCTCTTCTATTCTGCTTATGAAGCATGTTGCACGTTGCCGGAATTTTTGACAAAACCGCCGACCCACCTTACTGGCAACCAATTGAGCGTCAATAACATCATCGGAATGTACTAGAGCTGTGTGGCTGTGAATTAGCGTAGCGTCTCCGACAGCTCCGATCCAGGTGGCGAACGACTCGCAACCTGGTCCGAAACCTGGTACACGTCCTGGAGTCGCATGCCAATAGGTGTCGTCGTCTGAAGGGCTGGAAAAACACCCAAATAAATAACCAAAAAATTTAACAGATAAATAGATATGAGATATATTGAGATATTTTTTCCACAACTTTCTCGACCGCCGACAAGCCACCTAACCAACTGTGTTGACCTATTTTCCAGCTTTAGTTATTACTTTTCGATGTTGTAATAACATCACTTCTACTTGACATTTTTACATGACTATAATTACGACTATAATTACGTAAACTTATGAATAGTCTAAATAAGAAAACAAATACTGGGAGTACGGTAACGGACAATCGCGTAATTTACAGTTGACAAACAGTCATCGTGGCGTCGCTCATTTAAGTAAGATGCAGTAGTGAGTCATAAAGCAAAGTAGTGCAGTAGTGACTAAATGTAGGGCAGAGACGCAGAGTACGGGATACTGTAAGAGACACTGGGGAGATACTGTAGCATCAGACCGCGGTCGTAGAAACGTACCGTATAAGTTGGCCCATTTTGTGCGCTCCAAAAGTGTACACTGCTCCTTGTGAGGTTCGCAGGACAGTGTGATTGGCGCCAGCGGCCACCTGGACCACCTGGACGTCGGGAGGGAGCGAAACCTGAAAACATTTTAAATTTGTTCATTTTCGGTTTTACTTTTTTTATTCATCATTTTCTCATTTTGGAGGGATGTCATCAGGAACGACCTCAAAGTGGCGACTAGTGATGGTTTCTTCAATGATCGCTTACTTTTGCTTTATTTGTAGCTATAGTTCATTTATTATAGTGACACTGGTCCGTTTTATATTATCACTCGGTAGGCGTAAGATAAATAAAAAATCAACGGGTACATATAGATAGGATGTGGAACAAAAAATGATTATTCAATCAGAGAATAGAATGTAAAATCAACAGCACCATTTGATCTGTAATTCTATTTACGGTACCCAAAAAAATGATAAGAAATACTGATACCTACCACTTGCGGCTCAGTTTTACTTCGAATATCACCGGTGCCTAGTTGCCCATGACAATTTGATCCAAACGAAAACACTGTGCCATCGGCCGCCAGCAAAATGGTATGGAAATTTCCACAGCTCACCGATGAGACCTGGAAAAGATACATTTACAGATAAAATTTTGGAATTTCGCTATGTTGACTTATGAGGGAACTAACTTCCATAAGATTTATACGTCTCAACAGATTTAGTTACTTGTAGTAGTCGATCAAAGACATTTAACGACTAGGTGAAGCGAAGGGTTCCAAGTAACCAGAGTCTAACATACCCGATGGGCAGCAAGACACCTTGTTTCAGATTTTTTGTTCTTGTAACCAAAGCAAAGTGTCTGATAACCAAAACACCAAGCTTGTCTTCGACGCGCGTTGATGAATCAGCAGGCAAGTCCGGGTATTTAAAGGTTTATAACAGGTTTCCCAATCACGAATCCGGGCCTCCACTATCAATGATTAGAAATGTATATAGTAAATTATACTTAATGCACAGTAGGAGAAAGGGAGGAATGCACAGTAGGAGAAAGGGAGGCAAAAATCAAAAAACAAAAAATAAACCGATCCCTCACCTTCACATTCTGCTGACCCTTGACGATGCCCACTCGAGCCGGTGCCAGGTGAGTTCTAGTTGGCGTGTCACCACTGGGACGCTGTTGAGAGGACTCGCCACATGAACGACAGAGGCCACACCTTAATTAGATCATTTAATAATTCCAACAAATTCCAAAAATATAGAATCTTTTTATCAAATGTCCATACCTGAGACAGGGGGTCTCTCCTGGTCCACAACTACACGTGCCAGTTTTTCTGGTGAACGCAGGAATTGGACAGGCTGAGCCACGAGCCGAACACAGTCCGCATTGCGTGCAGTAGGAGGGGATGTCCTGGAAAAAACTTAAGAATAAAAAACTAAAAAAATAATAATAAAAAGTTAGGAATAGGAATTGATGAATGACTTCATTTCCAAAGACTATGTAAGTCGAAAAAATCGACACAATCGAAAAAAATCGCAGTAAAATAAAAAAGTACCTTGACAAAGAGATGTTCCGATGGCTCACAAACTACGATCGAACCACGCCGTCTAGGTGATGCCGTTGACGAGACTGGTGCTTGCTTGAAATTTAAGTATGAAGAAAATATAAAAAAATGAAATTTAGCAAGCTCAAAGTTCATCAATTTCACTGGGATGTACCATGCATCCAGGTTTCATTGAGAACCGTTGAGACGTCATAAATCTATGCATTTAAGACAACTCCCGAGACTGACCCCACTCCAAATGTCTTCGAAAGTCTTGCATCACTTTTCGACGAAGATAAATCCAGTCTATTCTTTTCGCTATGTTTTCTAGTTCACAACTATTAGGTCGTCGGAAAAGTTTCCCGCCACTTTTGCCAATGTTTTCAAAATTGTTCCTCTCCTTTATTCCACTCGACATCCGACACATTTATGCATGATTACCATCAACAACATCTTGTTATTTATCAGATGAAATTGGAACTCTACTCCTCCAGAATTTCTAGAGTTTTGATGAAAAGAATTCGGCGAGCCTCCTTGTGAGGTACTCTCACTCGTCGAGCTGGTTCTCTAGTAATTGAATGGAAAACGAATGGAACAAATATTATTTTGTTGGGGCAAGGTTCGACGAATGTCTTGGATAGGTCATTGTGAATGTTGGATGTTTTTGAAATTTTTAAAAGGTCTCCTTCTCAATAGGTGAATGCGCGTCATGGTGACTGAAAAAGATTTTCCCATGTTTTTAACGAACGGCTGCTCCGTGGCCATCGAAGTGGCGACGTTAGACATCGTTGGTGACAGCAGCATCTGCAGGTAGCATCTCCTATCGAATGCCTCATTTGCAGTTCAGCTGCAGACCGATCATCTACCATTTCGGGTGGAGTTGCGGTTTTGAAATTTTCGCTGGTTTGCTGCAAGTGAGTAGCAGACAATTTGGTGTGTGATTGCTGCACACTACCCAATCCTTATTACCACTAACCAAATTGCCGGGCGAATGAAAATTCCTTCAGAAAGTAGAGATGGTCGTGCATGCACCCGTCTCCATCTGTAGATGGTGGCCGCTAAAGCACGCCGCAACAATGTGCCCTATATTCTTGTGGTTCTAAAGCCTCGGAGACGGGCAACTTGTGAGGGTATATGGCACTCGAGTTGCCCTATCAAATTATGGTTACTACGCCGGCCATCCTCTAAAGCCAGCTCCAGAAGACTCACTTAAGCAACAGCAACTACCCTCCCCACTACTGTTGTTCTTTGAAGACAAAATGGGCCTTTTTGAACACAAGGAACCAAACTTTTGCTGCACTAAGAAAGACAATTGAAGGACCTACCATGGTGTATAAGCCATTAACTGAGCTCTCTTCAACGCGTTGTTTTATGAGCTCGTGAAGGAAAGGCAGCTTAAGGTACCTACAATCAATATCGATTTTCTCTGCAATACCTGTAGTGCTGAACCAGGACTGTGGTATACGTAGCTCATAAATCAACCTACATAACGGTTATAAAGGTGAGATCCCGAAACCCGTTTTAAAATTTTGGTGAGAGGTCAAACTGAGTGGCGGGAAACTTTTCCGACGACCTAATATTTTTCTTTCCTTTTGCTACTTTACGAAATGTCACCAACCTCCAACCGTCCGCACTGATTGAGATTATTCAATCCCCATGTGTAGACGTAGCCCTGCTTCGACACAGCCACTGCGTGAGTCTTCCCTAGGGCTACCGTAGCCTGAAAATCGCAATTAAACTTTATTCAATGAAAATTGGACGAAAATTCCTAGGAATACTTACCATATGCGTCCCATCCAACCCGAGAACTTGGCCAGTTTCTGGATAAACGCCCATTCCATGTCGCCCACCGACATACACACGTCCATTGTCAGTTACGTAGCCGTAACTACTAGCAGCGCTACTTACTGACTGTGTTTTACGTCTGAAAGAGAACAGAACTAGAGAACAGAGTAAAGAAGAACGAATAATTGTGGGAAAACAGCGCAAATTGCAGTCTCTGCATTGCTGCTCATTTTTGTTTTCACTGCCACATTAGAATGCGAATACTTCTTGGCCCAGATTCATCATTGGCAAACCCCGATAAACCCCGAGATATAGCCCGAACGGCGCCCACCTTTGTCTACTTATCCTAAACTTCCTATGTTAAACGCAATCTCTCATCGACTGTGCCGTCTGGTTCTGGCTGCACCGCGGTTTCGGAGACCGCTTGTCCGTTCATGAATCTGGGCCCTTGAGACAAATAAGAACAACGAGCACCTGTTAACGGTGGTCAATCGCCTCAGTTTGCCAGCCCGTCGACCATCATCTCCACCGGCTATCCAAGCGTGTCCACTGCCAGCTCGAAACAGCACGTACTCAGCGCCGACTGACATCTGCACGATGCTTTCCGGCAGCACCAACTCCATCCATGTCGTGCCGGTCTCCTACAAGAAATAGTTTGCCAGGAAGAACTTCGGTAGAACAAGGATGAAAGGAAATATAAACGCAAAGAAACATAAATTCCACTGTGCTGATCTCTGGTAGGCGAAGAAAATTGTGAAATTTCAAAGCGAAAACAGAGAACAACCAAAAGAGAAAGGAAGACAAGGAAAATTGAGTGCTTAAAAGATGTCTCACCTGCAAGCCATATTTGATACCATTTCCAGCGTAATAGATTTTTCCTGATCTAGACTGCAAAAACGCGATATCCTTGCCTAGGTGAAGGTCAGCCGCTTGGTCTGAAATAGGTTCAAGCAAACATCGAGCGACATACACCAGCAGCAGCACTGATTTGTGGCAAAATTCCAGAAAGAGCATACTAAGATCTTTCGCGAAATGACTTTAGAGGGTCACAAAATTCCGTAAAAATCACGATTTTAAAATATTCAATGAAGAGAATGAGGAAAAGATGAAAAATTTTCTCCAGAGGTAGATCAAAAATTCTGTCTGTAACACTTTCAATACCATTCTGTAATTATTTTGCGTTTATTTTGAACCTTTTGGGAAATTCTTCGAGAGCAGGATAATGACGGATTACCCTTTCCGTAATTATGCTCCATCACAAAATACCCAAATTCCCAAAACGTCTCTCGCAACTACCTCAGAGAACATAGGACCTCTGGATAGAGGGAGGAATTTTCAAATTATTCTATTGATAACGGATCACCAGAAATTATTTGATTTGTTATCAGGAAAAAGCGATCGATAATTTTTTGGCCTACATTCTAGATTGACGCATTTACAACAACAGAGTAATTTCAAAAAAGCTATTGAAAGCGGGTAAAGCGAGTATCTAGAGTTTGATTTTTTTTAAATGAACGAGGAGATCAGAACTGAAGGAAGGACTCTAGAAACTAACGATTGCAGCCTAGAAGATTTTATAGTTTCGGAACGAGGCGTAATTCAAAGTAGCACCACTTACTATGTAAATATTTTGGTATTGTGATCGGCAATTGATTCGGAATCGATTTCGTATCACCCATGCAACAAAACGAGACATCAGTTAGTCGAACTGCGTGACGAGATTTCGGCTCGGCAATCGGCACAAATGAATCATTCAGAGGTATTAGCTGGAAGTAAGCTATGAGAAAACAACTCCACTAAATTAGTTTTCGAAAAAAAACTTTGAGAGGAAAAATTGTAAAAAACGAACGTGAAGGGTTGATTGTGAGGTAACGGAAGCATGATAGAAAGACGAGCCGTCCGAAAATAAGGCGGTTTGCACGCAGTCGGTTGGTAAAATTACCTTCAACATCACTGATTTGTCATAAATAAAATTAGAAATGAATTATGATAAACATCAAAATACCTAGGCAAAATCGAACTGAAATACGAAGCAAAAAAAACAAAATGTTAAAGAGTGAACTCCACCTCTCCGATGTCTCTCAGTGAATCGACGTCTATCACTGATATGCACGATGATTGACCTCGACGTAAATACAGAGATCCGTTACAAAACGTAAGTAAGCAGTTTCGTCTAAACGATTTTTACATTCAGAAAATATCAGTTGTTGATTAAGATCGAATATAATCTCATAAAGATTTTAGATTATTATGAGTCAACTTTTTAGCTTTTGATTTTGATATTTGACGCTTTATTAATACTATTATTGTCATTATCCAAATCCATTATTACTACTATTATTATCATTATTCAATTAATCCCGTGCTATATAGTTAATTAATCAAGTAATTAATAAGAACAGTAAACGGTCCAGAAACTCACGTTGCTCTGATGGCACTATTTGAAGCGTATAGTTTGCCTAAGACAGTCTCTTGGAGTCCGGAACCGATTTTGTAGAATCCGACGTAGTTCAGCACATAGACGTACATACCTGAAATTTCCGTTTCGGTTTCGTCCGCACTTTAACGCACGTCAGTGCGAATTACAAACAGTTAAAAAACAAATATTTTCCTTCGTCAATAGAATACATCTAAAGTGAGGAAAGTTACAGGAAAAAAACTAAAACGGCAGATTATTCACATATTTATTTGATAGAATATTCATATATTATAATAAACTATTTGATTGATTCAACTATGTAAATTGTTGCGTTCTTTTGAATCCCATCAATCATTTCGAATAGAAATCTCTTGCCTTTTGGTGAGATTTTTAATGCTGCGTTTTCAAGCTAATCGCCGTTCTGTTCGAACACATTATTATAATAATTTTTGTTGGACTGCCAGTCCGCCTTCTCGCGGAGGAAGGAATAAATGAATAAATTAACCAATGAAAATTTAAGGCGAAAACAGACAACAAGCAAACAAGAACATACATGAGCAAATAATGATAAATAAATAAATAAATAAATAAAAATGAATAAAATAAGCAAAACAAATAAATAAAAAATGAAAATACGTAAAAAAATAAATATAAAACAAAAAATAAAAACAAGTAAAATAAAATAATAGTAAAATAATAAAATAAATAAATATAAAATGAAAGTAAATAAATAAATCGTAGAGCTTCACTTACCATCGGACGCGATCGAACCCTGAAGCCTCATGTCATCGTCGGGCGTTTCCGAAGGCGAATCATTAGGCAACGTTGGTAAGTCGAAGCTACACAATATCCTATGCTCATCTAATGGTCGTTCTATCCACGAGCTGCTCCTATAAAAAATGTTATTAAAATTTAGGCACCACGATTTCAGATATCGGATAATAATAAACACTCCGTGATTTTCGTTAATAGTTTAAACTACCTGAGGGAAGAGTAATTTGAGAGGAATTGAATCCGTTTGACCCGATTTTTGATTCGTGGCCTGTTATCTTCGGAATCCTGACGGCTATCTACCAGCACCTTCACTTGGACGTCCACGACTGCTTTCGAGTCAGGATCGTCGAAGAATTGGCCGCATTGTGTCGAACTCGACATGGGGTGTCAACAAAATTCGTTCCAGTACAGGTCCAGCTGCTTCGCAAACGACGATCTACCGCTCAATGCGGATGAACGACCACATCTGCTGACGGACCATGCAAGAGGCAGCTCGCCACATGGACTTCTATAAGACCAGATTGTGCGCGAAAGAAAATGGTGACACAGTGAGATGAGGTAGAGACATCCTCGTCTTATTAACGTTGCTAGTTTTGGCGGAGTTTCAGTTTCAGGTGATCTTAAGTGATGAAAAGAAGCACAATCCAGATGGTTCGGATGGCTTCCGGCACTAATGGATAGACCTGCGACAGTCTCCCATGGTGTGCTCTCGGTGAAATTCTGGAGGCGGCTGGTTAACGGTATGGCACGGCTTCTGCATCAGCGGATAGCTGAAGCTCAGCTTTCCATCTTGTCGAATAGACCGTCTGGAGTACCAACGTGTGCTGGAGTCCAGCCTTCTTCCCTTCTTGGGAGGCAGCAGGAAGCAGACACATGTTCTGCAGCAAGATGACGCTGCGGTGCATGTGTCTAGATCGACTACTGATTGGCTCCAGCGCAACCGCATACGGACAACGGACTGGCCAGTTTGTTCTTCTGACTGTAATCATATGGAGAACATGTGGAGGATTGTTGTACGGCAGGTCTACGCGGTCAACAAGCAGTTCAGTAGCGTTGAGGAGGTGAAGAGGGCAGTGGTGACCGCTTGGGACAACATCAGCGACGACATGATCCGAAGCTTTGTTGGTAGCATGGGTAATAGAATGTCCGATGTTATAAGAGGAAATGTTGGTCCAATCGACAATAAAAAATTAGATAAAAATTGATTTTTCTGCCGGGTACTTTGACGGGATGAACGTGACACAAATGTGAGTGACGGTCGCCCTAATTGCATAGTTGCTTATTACCCAATAAATAAATGCCAAAAAATCTTTACAAGTATATAGTAGAACTCTAGGTAAAAAGTGAAGGGTACGTGGGTCGGCGTTGATCAGTCCCCTAAGGACGCGCCATGCATCCGCCTTCCATTTTTTCCATGGAAGGCTTGCTAAGCCCGGGCGGGGATTGATCGCTCGACCGTGCGGGTGTCAGCAGCGCTCTTACAAATGTACCAAGCGCCCTAGGTATAGTACGTGAGGCTCCATCAGCACCTACCCAATTTCGGCTCCTTTATGGGCTTTGTGTTGGATCTTAACACTCAGCCGATGCAGATTCTCAGGCACTTGCAGCTCGTCGTACAACGAATCAAAGCTCTGCAAGAAATTTTACGAGAAAAAAAATAAACGAGAAAAATGTTGGGAAAATGCTAGAAACGTCCAGAAACCTTGGGATCATTCCGTTGGGTGCAGATCAGTGCCTCGACGGCCTCCATGAGATGATCGGGTAGTCCACTGCAAACCGCCAACGCAGCTAAACAGCTCGACGCTCGCGAACACACGGAGGGTGAACCTATAAAATACTTTTCAATAAGTAAAGGTAAAAGGTAATGGTAAAAGGTAAAGGTGTCGGTGTTGGTCATTCCATTCAGAATCGTAGAGGCATGGTGAATGCGCATTTGGCCTACACAATGACTTGTTGGGGACGGCCGACAGCCGCTTTACCAAGTCGATGTCTTTACCTTCCCAGACAAGACTGGTACCAATTTACCCGACCCCGGAGGGATGGAAAGGTTTATTAGGGAACGATCGCAAGAACGTGGGCGCCTTTTACTCAGGTAAAGGTAAAAGGCAAAGGTGAAGGTGCCGGCGTTTATCAGTCCAATTCAGATTCCATTCAGAATCGTAGAGGCTTGGTGAATGCGTATTTGGCCTATACAATGACCAGCGGGGGCCAGCGCATTCAGTGTTCCATTCTGGTAATCGTAGAGCGACGGAAGGCTGGTTAAATGCTCGACCGTTTGGCAACTATACCAATGTACAGTATTAGACGCGCCGCAACGATAAAACGGCGGCAGCGGCGCCTCGTTTTCAAATACCTTTAAAATTAATTTATTTGCAAAAATAAGTATATATTCCAAGTCAGTCTATCTTTCCATATACAATTTTCCCAGTTCAAACTTGTTTTCAGTCGATTTTTTGACCCCTCGATTTTCCCCGTTGCCGGAGCGACTCACCACCGACTAGGCTCCGCCCCCTCTTCGCCGAATATAAATATGCGGCGTCCGTTCCGCCGACTAGGCTCCGCCTTCTCCTCGCCACGCGTGGACACCGGAGCGGCGCATTTCGGCGCTCCGGGGCGCCGCTACCGCCGTTTCGTCGTTGCGGCGCGTCCGCTACTGTACCACGCGGGCCCGTTACTTACTCAGGTAATATAGATAAAATTCAGGTGAACGAACCCTCTTCGCGCAAACTCCTCAGAACCTTCATCATCGACTCCACCGACTGCTTTGGTTCGTTCCGCAGACAGTCCACTGGCAAGTTCTGAAAAAAATTATAAATAAATATAAAATGTTTTATAAATAGTTTATAAAGTTCATAACTTAGCAGCAGTGTTATATTGAAAATTCTTTTTTATGTTCATTAGATCGAATAAAAGACCCGCTGACCTGAAGTAGCGTCATAAGGGAGTTGAGCGCCTGCACACAAAGCTCAGGATCCCGTCGGCTGAGTTGTCGCAAGACGTCGAACACACAGGACATCCCAACGCATACCAGCTGGTCCGCCTAGAAAAAATATTTTTAGAAATAATCAATAAATAGATCAACAGGCTTCAGAATGCTGATAGAAGGCGCTGATAGGCCTTGGTCAGTAATAGAGCAGAATCGGAAGAAAATGGAGGACGAACTCGACAGCTGGACGATTTTTCCTAGAAATGGCCGGACATATTTGAGAGAGGGACGGGAAAAGTCGATGAAAATTGCGAAATGCAACTTTGCCGATACTCTTCCGGAGCAGCAACATACTGGAATGAATGTGGGAGGGCGTTCAGATGAAGGATTTCGAAAGTATTTAATTTCATTGCTCGAGCGGGATCGCTAGGGCATACTGAATCAGCCGTTGACATTTCAATAACCTATCTGGTTTTGTATTCTGATTTTTTTGCTTCGAGTTCATGATTTTTCACCATCGAGTGCAGAAGGTCATTGAGTACTGCTGACTATCTTGATGGGTAACCGAAGAATCTAGATAGAAATGTTGGATGTATTCAGCAAATTAAATGGGTATATGTGATGCCACTTATTTTCTCCAAAACAGGTAACAAGAATCTATCGAATTTCTGAGCTTTTCCCAGAAAGATCTGAATTGATTACGACATAACAGATTTCTTAGTCACCATATTGCTTTCAATATCACATCCCACCCGTACTGAACGCTCTTGTGCATGCTGGTGTACCATCGCCCTGCGTCCAACTTCTTGACGAATGCTTCTCGAATACGTCAACTACTATCCAGTTGTTCGATCGGAAGCTTACAATTCCTATCGAGAAAGGAGTACGGCAGGGAGACACGATCTCTCCGAAACTATTCACAGCGGCACTTCAGGATGCTATGAAAAACTTGGACTGGGAAGCCAAAGGCTACCCTGTGGATGGTAAACGGATCAGCAATCTTCGCTTCGCTGACGATATAGTGCTCATCTCTAACAGCACAGCAGAAGCCGAAGAAATGCTGAGCGAGCTCGATATGGCAGGTAGGAAGATTGGATTGGACATGAATATGTCCAAAACGCAATTTATGGTCAACCAGTGGTGTGACACGGGACTCGTGAAGTTAAACGGAGTCGCTTTGCAACGAGTCGACTCCTACGTCTATCTGGGACGAGAGCTGAACATGGAGAACGACCTGGCTCATGAAATTGCCCGCAGGAGACGCGCAGCATGGGCAGCCTTCAGATCGATCCGCGAAGTCGCCGATCAGGTCAAAGATGCCGGCCTTAGGGCCTCGATATTCAACGCCTCTGTACTGCCAGCGATGTGTTACGCGACCGAAAACTGACCTGATATCAAAGCCGTCGCCAAAGCCATGCAAACCACGCATCGTGCTCTGGAGAGATGCTTTCTGAAGATGAACAACGGCAACAAGGCATACGAAGTCAGAGATAAATCGCAGCTAGCAGATCCACTGCAGTACATGAAGAAGTCAAAATATCGTTGGGCTGGACACCTGCTTCGACGGAAACGATAGATGGAGCCTCCGTGTCACAGAATGGCTCCCAAGAGACCATAAGGACCACAGGGACGATCGAAACAAGATGGGCAGACTCATTTGCAAAGTCTTTCAGAGAATGGAGTTTTCACTGGATGCAAGAAATCGAGCGGTCTGGAATTGATTACGACATAACAGATTCAAAGTATCAAAGTAAGTATCAAAGTATATTGCTTTCCTGCTTTTAGGCGGACAGCTTCCAGGAAAATCCTTAGAGTTTAAAATTGTTCGGGTTACCATTTTTATTCATTGCAATATTTTCTTTTTGTTGCTGAATTCAACACATCTGTCGCTATGTAGTCTTAGCTCTATCTCACACACATATCTCACTAGTCAGTCTTTTTTACTCTTCTTTTCTTTCCTCTACTCTTTTTCTACTTCTTACGATTGTCATAAACATCGTAGTAAATAAGTAGACAAAAACTATTATTCGGGATAATTCAACCAAGGACTTGGTTTCTTTCGATTACCTTGACATGCTCGCAAGCCTCTGCTCTATCTCGAAGATTATCGACGTGATTCGACTCCTCCACACCTTCCACCGCTTCCTTCTTTTCCAGTAAATCGCCGTACCTGAACGTCTCCATAAGGATTTCTTTCTCAATTATCGCAAAGTTCTGATTTATTGCCGCTTTTGCGGGTAACTATTTTCTATGTATACTAAATTAAAAGTTTTGCAGAAAAAAACTCACTTTGCCAACAACGTCTTGGCAATGGCAATAGTGGAGAATGAAGATGGTGGTCCGACAACATGTAATGCGGCGGAAAGCTCGGCTGATATCTGCGGTAGCTGGCCGATGTCTAAACATCATTTTAATTAAATTTATCGATTATTAATCTGAAGCCACCTCGACCTTTTAGCGGCACTAATTATGACCTGTAACAATTTACTCAATTAGCAAAACGCACTACGGTAAGATAGAGCTCGAACTCCTCAGCTCATGGGTCTGTTTATTCTTAGCAATGATAGACCTCTAAAGAAGCAATCCAAAATGGAGGTTTTCGGCGCGAAAAGGTGCCGAAATGGAAACAAAACCTGAAAACAGACTCGTTTTTTGTATTCTTTTTCTCTGAACAGTAATCTCTAGTTCGAGTCCTGCTTTTCTAATCAATTAGTTTTTGATTTCGCTTCCAATTTTTCTCTTTGTATAATCACTACAGTTAATGTCACCAGTTCTCTCAGGGCTTTCCTTTCGTTCTCTGGGTTTGTTCAACTTTTCATTTACTACGCAATTCACCAACGTGCCAAAAAATAATAATATAGCAGCGACATACGATTTGCGAACATCATCTGTGACAAACCGTAAAGAGAATGACGCTTTTCCCACGCCATACAGGAAAAAAAACAGCAGAAAATGTGAGAAGAAATTTGAGCTCGTAATTAGCTGAGCAAAAAAGAAAGATGGAAGCCGATATTTTTTTCTTTGATTTTTCAAGCCCTCAACTCTAGGTTTTAATGTAGGTGACTAAAAGAAGTAGTGATTTTCATCAATGAAATTTGGGTTGCGCGCCTTTTGGTGCATTTTAAACAAACAGACAATTGAATAAATCGATGCGGCTGACCTCGTTGTGACTCCTCTGGCTCTTTCAAGCCTCCGCTCTATCTCGAAGATTATCGACGTGATTCGACTCCTCCACACCTTCCACCGCTTCCTTCTTTTCCAGTAAATCGCCGTATCTGAACGTCTCATAAATAGCTTCGTTGTTCAAATTTCGCAAGATTTTCTTCCTCAATTAGGAGTTCATTCAAAGTTCGAGTTCACTGAAAAATGGTATTCAAAAATGTCTCAGAACTTTTGACTTCCTTAGTAGTGACGGACTGAATTCCTACCAACCGACCTCTCCAAATGTGGTCTGGCAGAACGAAGAGTAGCTATATTACGAGACTTTTTTCGACTCGCAACGAATAAATAGGCAAGAAAATCAATGAATCAAGAAGATACTTAATGAATAAATAAATCATTGACATAAACGCTGAATGGCGTCCAGTTTTTAAATACTGAATGGCGTCCGATTTTTACGGCTGTATACCAAGATTGTTATAATCGACTTAAACAGACTAACGTTTCGCAGTTCACTGACCATTAGCATTCTAAGATTAATCGACATCAAAACGAGAAAGATTAATTCAAAATTTTGCAAAAAAAACTCACTTTGCCAACAACGTCTTGGCAATGGCAATAGTGGAGAATGAAGATGGTGGTCCGACAACATGTAATGCGGCAGAAAGCTCGGCTGATATCTGCGGTAGCTGGCCGATGTCTAAATGTGATTTTATATTGAAATGAGTTAAATTTATCGATTTTAATCTGAAGCCAACTCGTCCTTTCATTGGCACTGATTTTGATCTGTAACAATTTGACCAATTCGGGAAAAGTACAACGGTCAGATAGAGCTCGAACTCCTCAGCCCAAACGTCTGTTTATTTTCAGGAATGATAGACCTCTAAAAAAGCAATCCAAAAGGGAGGTTTTCGGCGCGAAAAGGTGCCGAAATTGCCGTTTTATAGAAACTGCAGGTATTGCAACTTCACCGTCAGGCAGACAACTAGAAACGAATAGTCTTACACCGGGAAAAATTGTATTCTGAGATGGTGAATCAGGTTCGCACACATACCCTGTGCGCTAGATGGATCTACGATTTACGACTGACTTGTTTTTTGGTTTTCTTTTTCTCTGAATGGTAATTTCTAGTTCGAGTCCCGTTTTTCTAACCAATAAGTTTTTGATTTCGCCTCCAATTTTTTCCGTTGTATAACCGCTACAACTAATGTCACCAGTTCTATCAGCACTTTCCTTTCGTTCTCTGAGTTTGTTCAATTTTTTATTTACACGTTATTCAACAACGTGCCGCTAAAAACTTCAATAATAGCAGCGATATACGAATCAAAAGCAGACATCATCAGTGATGAACCGCTTAGAGAGTGACGTCTTTCCCACGCCCAGGAACAAAAAACATAGAAGAAAATGCGAGAACAAATCTGAGCTCGTAATCAGTTGAACATAAAAGAAAAGACGGAAACGAGTTTTTTTTATTTTTTGAGCTCTGAGTTCAAATGTAGGTGTATAAAAGAAGTTATGATTTCCATCGATGAAAATTGGGTTGTGCGCATTTTTTAAACAAACAAACAATTGAATAAATCGATGCGGCTCACCTCGTTGTGACTCCTCCGGCTCTTTCGATGACGGTATTCGCAGAATACTGCCTTTGGTCCTGACTGGAAAGTATTTCCGAATAAGCTGCGCATATTGTTCAGAGACAAGCTGTGACGGTGAAGGAGCGCTGGAGGTAGACGGTGATATATCGCGAGGGACGAGTTCTCGAAGGAAATACGACATGTCAGCGTATCTGGATCATCTGAAACTACAGTAATTCCGCTATTTTAGAAGAAAACTGGTATTGGTATACGGTACTCGAGCCGGATGACACTTTCGAGAGAAGAATATATGTATGGTATTTTTCTGCCTTACGAGATTGTTAGGTGGAAATTTTTATCAACGGTTTTTATTATTATTACTTATCGCTGAATTGCAACAAAAGTTGGAAGCTCAAGGCCTCTGAAGACGACGAGAAGGCTTTAGGAACTTTAGTCTTTAAATAAAAAACTTCACGTAATAACCTGAAAAGGCAGAAGAACAACATATAAAAATCGCCAAGAACGACCGAGGTTCGTAGATGAGAGAACTTGCAGATTATTGAACGAAACTAGAATTATGTTCAATATCCAACTGGGTTTTATGCCAAATTGCCGAACGAGGTTAGTAGGAGACCAATATTTATGTCAGGAAGTCCCGAAGATTAAAAAAGGTTCGCAATTTGTGACCCGAACTCTTCCTCTCTCATTCTCCCCTCCGTTCAGCCATCCTTCTCTTTTCTCTCCCGGGTTTTCCACGCATTTAGTAAGTCGCCACAAGGAACGGGGGTCCCCACCACCCTTTTGCCCGCCATTGTGCGAAAATCACCCTCTCAAGTTGTTATCCTTCCACCTAACAACATGGAAAAATACATTTGAAAACTCCTCCGTGTTCGAAGAGGAGAAACTCGAGATAGCTGAGGAGGAGGAAAGTTCACTTTTCGACAAAAACACCATCCCAATTGCGCAAGTTTACGTGCGTACGAAGTTGGTTTGCAACTGCGATTTAAGTTGGTGGTAGTTTTGAGAGAAATTTTGTTTCGTTTTATCTATTTGTTTGATACGCACATACTAACAAATGAAAATGGTTAGTAGGATACGCATCCCTGAAAACATTAAAGAACGCGAGATAAAAAGTCAAAACCCAGATGACTAGTTGAACAACTAAAATCAATACACAACGCAAATCTCGTTAGCAATATCTTCTAGAGATTCAGTCACCACAGTAGGTCGTATAACAGATCCTGAAAATCGTGAAAATATCGTGAAAATATTTATCGTGAAAATAGCTTGAAATTCCTGTCCAGAGATGACTATAATGTACCAATATGGTTAGGAGGAGTGGGTTCCAGAAAATCAGCTATTTTCTGCCAGAGAAGAAAGAGAGGGTCGAGAAGGGATATGAGAAGAAAATGCAGAAAAAGCCACAAATATGAAGCTTAGAACGATTCATATTTCCTAGAAATGTACCCAAATGCGGGCTCGGTATTTCAGGTGCCTCGCGACTCGGAATATTTCAGATTTGTGTCAAACCACGTCGGACGATATTGCAATCGTCCGACAGATTAAATAAATTAGAAATCTCCGAGCTAATAGAAGATTGATGTGTCGGCGAATGCCGGTGGAAGTGAACCATCAAACAAGCCACCTTTGCCCCAAGGCGACAGCTGGGCAAGTATTGGTCGATCGTGTATTTTGGACGTGTCTGAACACTGTCATACAAGAGCGACGAGCAGAAGGAAAACAATCGACGTCGTCGAAGCACCGTCCCCCATCATCGATTCGGGACGGCCCATTCATTCCCTACGACTCACGAAAAAGTGGCCGTCATCAAAGGGACGATCCACACTACGATAAGGGGGATGCGGAGACAAATAGCTATTGGAAAGATTAGGATAGTCAATAATGTTAGAGACACCTGCTCTTGCGAATAATCTAGGTTTAGATAAAACAGTCTCCACAAATGCATGTCAACATGTCTGTAATACTCATGTTTGCTTCAATTGGGGCACGTAACGGTGCAAAATAAATAAATAAATAGAATACTGGACGTGCCGCAGCGATAGAACGGCGGAAGCGGCGCTTTGGTGCGCCGAAAGGTGCCGTTTTTGAGGTCCACAAGTGGTGACCCGGAAAGAGCATACATCAATTAGTTTACGCCGCATGCCCAACAGGGGTCCCCGCGTGGTAGCTCGGCCGAGGGCGGGGCATCGTCGAGCGATGAGTCACCAGACAAGGAATCGAAGGTGCAAGGGACCAAAAATGGAGAGGTTAAAAAATCGCTAATTAACAAAATCCACAAATATGGAAAAGTTGTATACGAAAACATAGAGTTCGACCAGCTAAGTTCAAAAACATACTTAATTTTACGAATAAACCAATTTTAAAGAAAATTTAGAAAAACGGCGCTATTTGCACCCGCACAGTCAAAAGATCGATTGCTACTGCATTCTGCCCTGTTTGCTTTGCTGAGGTTTTTTTTTCACTTCTTACTTACTAACACACAGTACCTGTCCTGCACGCTCCAAGGATAATCCCGGGTCTATCCGTAAATTGATACCAGACCTGTCTAGGAAGGTGAAAACGCGAACAGCGGCTGATATCTCAATAGCGGCACAAGACACAAGAGCCAAGAACTTGAAGGTCGAAAATTTTTGAAATAATAAAAAAGTGCAGCAGCAGTGTCTCAGAAAACAATGTTAGTCACTTACTTTGCACTGCAATAAGGCTACCTTCCAAGAGAAAATTCAATCTCTGTGCAATTCAAGGGCTGACAAAATATCGCAGTTTCCTACATTTGATATTTCCAATATTTTCAAATGAAATTATGAAACGCGCTCTACATAGTGCTCGCAACAAGCGGTTTCCCTCATGAAGACAGAACAGTTACATTCGAGAAGAAATCAGAGGAGAAAATGGTCGAAAATGACGGAGAAAAAAAACGAAAATGAGACAAAAATCGAGCTTCGTATGGTCGAATAACGACTAAAATAAGAGATAAGAGAAATGCAAAATAAATTGCAAAACAAAGCTACAATTGCTACAAAAAAACTACACTATTACAAAAAACTAAACTACAGTAAACTCCATCGGCAAAACGTCGAACGTACAGCGCATTGCTGAAACTCTCAGTGTTTCGAGAATCGAGCCGTGTTACAATAAATGACGATATAAATCTTCCAGACGGACGCTGAAAAGAACGCCATTGTGACCTCAGCGGGATGAAAAAAAACGAAGAAAAGTTAATGAGCCGAATTCCACACGACCATCGACGAGATTGATGGTTGAGGTCGATCGGCGCAAAAATTGTACGGACGGCCGAGAAACAAAACGCTGCCGCCGAGCAGAACCAGTTCAGACTGGCAAACGTCCCATGACAGGAAGAACACTGATCGGATACCGGAGATCATGCGGTGATAAAGTGTTCAATATTTTACATTTTTAATGAAAAATTCAACCACACCTGTAACTACACAACTAACAGCAAATCAACAAATTCAACTAAACACTTGGAAAAATGCTCAGGTGATATAGTACGCACTTATTTTCTCCCGAATTTTTCTTGTTAAAATGCGACTTCCTATAGAAAGTGCAGATATAGACATTGCAGCTCTTTTCAAGAGAATATTAATGAATCCAATACTTAAAAAGGTAAAGTAATCATCTAGAAAAGCAAGCGTCACGTGATGGGCAAACAGCAGAATCTCTGATGAGAAAAGTTTGCGGACGATGATTCATATGTACACGATCACATAAAAATGGCTTCAATGCGAACAGCATACCGTAGTTTCTAGGAAATAAAAGAGGAAAAGAGGAAAAGAAAATGAGAAAGAGGACTTTCTAATAAGATAGAGCTCTTCTAAATTTCTTATCGCCCATTCGATTTCGTTAGAATTCCTTTGAATTCTGATCTTCAGGAGTCCCCGTTCCTGGAACTTAAATGAAATTGATGGACAAAGGACAATTTATTTCTCGTCTAGATCTCGACGAAAACTAAAGTAGAATACGAATATTCAATGAATTGCCAAACGCTGGCCAGTTTAATACGGTCATTACAACATTGGTGTGGCACTGAAAATCTGGTGCTGTTCGTTTATTACATATTTGATTGATTTTCTTATTTATTTATTTCTTTAGCTATAGGAAAGACAGCCTGGTAGAGTATGAGCGGACAATACTACGTCGAAGGGAGTCTCCGCTCACATTCCGACACCTCCGCGAATTTTTTTCGAATTTTACCTTTTTCTAAAAAGAATGATGGGATTAGGAGATACCTTAACAATGTTTCTAAAAAGAATGATGGGATTAGGAGATGCCTTAACAATGTAATCATGAAAAACCGTACACTAAAACGACAATTTGTCTTCACGGCGCTGAATCAACCAGCCTCTAGCAAATGATCTGGAATTAGTGCAGATTTTGACCGAGTCTACTTGCTTATCATACTTATTACTTTCACAGAATTTTATATATCTCCACGCTTTCGACTGGATTACAATAGAACCGTCAAATAACATGAGACAGTATAGGCTTACAGAATAGGAACGGGTCTCCTCGCATCGATTGCCGCTCTGCAGACCCTTTTCCTTCGACTTGACGGTGAGAATTTTACGATGTTTCAGAAACGTGTTCGAGTTTGGAGGTTAAAAATTAAAAATTATTGTAAAACGTTTCATTTCGTTTGTAAAAATCTAAAATTCGTTGGACGGTCATGGATCGATGTATTTTTGACTAAATCATCAAAACTATTGATAGGATCAACATTTTATCTGATCTGAGCCACAGAAATGCAACTTGACATATTTTTATGGCAGAATAGTACTAAAATAAGGCATACAGCGGTCAAAAAGATATGTTTAAAAGTGCCATACCTCGTCGGAAGAAAATAAACGGAAAAGGATTGACGCATTTGATGGACAACACCTCTCATTTGACGCATTTTTGAAGAACCTTTCGACCGCCAGAACGATAAAAAATGGAAGTCAAATCAAAACGAAATGTTGCTCCATTATCGATAGTTACGTGTTTCAGCAAGACGGAACGCCCGCTCATAGTAACTTCACTTCTCTATCCTTTGAAAAGAAGAAGACGTGCACTTCGATCTGCGACCGTGCAGTCAAATTTTTAGTCTTCGTTTCGCCAAAAAGGCAACCAAATTGAGCACTTCTAATTTGCATGCATTGTTATGTTGCTAGTAATTCATCAGTAGATTTTCATGACTTGAAGTTGTCTTCATGAAAAGTTATAAGTCCGTTTCAAGCGGCCCATATTTTCCGGCCACCCTGTACAGCGGTCAAAAAGATATGTCACGTGGCATTTTTGAATAAAAAATGAATCAAATCAAACGAAATGCTGCTCCATTCGATAGCTCTGATAACTTCACTCAAAAACACTTCGATCCACGACCGTGCAGCGAATTTCAGTTTTTTGAAAGGTTTTTCAATAATTTTTCAACAATTTATTCATATTATAATTTATGATATATAATTTATAATTTTTTCATATGTACTTTCAAACAGAAATAAATCAGCTATTGCAAAAATTGTGAAACGTAACGTAACAAAACGATCAATTGGATCCAGATTCCCTCCGATTTCAGCAATTTATTCTCAAGAATGCAAGGTGACATATCTATTAGACCTCAATTACAGGTGCCGCTCAATCACTAGTATTTTCACAAGATGCAAGCAGAACAGCGGAAATGGCAAGAAATGGCAACGAGCCGCCGATCAATAGCAACACACGTGTGAATAGCAATATGTTAGAAGAGCGAACTGAAGGCCACATAATTATAGTTAGGAACGGAGGCGTTCCTTATTGAGAAAAACCATCGAAATTATCGAATATTCCCAGTTCGCATTGCCGGGGGCGATTCATCAGCTCAGGGGACGTGCTGACGCCTAGGCGGAGTTTTTCACCATCCGGTACCAGCCTGGAGGGAAATTTCCGGCACCACTGGAGCGAATAATTACTCGACGGCTCATGCGGCTTTTTCTGCCCCGAGCGATTCTCGAGTTTTGAAAAGAAACTTTAAAGTGGCAGGTCTGAAAACATTAAAAGTACTGGGGCTATGTAGGTTGAGGGGTGCGGTAACTATATTTCCGAGACTACATTTTCCATAGAAACCCATTCGAAGGGGTAACCGGTTTGAATGAAAAATAAAAATGCACATTTGAAAACGAATTTTCTCCATTTGAGGAATGTGGTAAGGGCAAAAATAAAACCATTTCAACTGGTTGCACATTCAACGCACATGTAGCACCAAAATTCGACATTGCAAAAAAAGGGATCGTGAACACCGATCCGAAATTACAATATATTGCTTAACATCGACAGGTGATTTTCTCTGATATCCTTCATTCGGGAAACTGTTAATAGAAGTCCATGGACTACGCAACAGGCGCAGGTTTCGCCCACATTCTGGCGCCAGTTGTCCCATCGGAGCAAGTAGCCTTTCAATTTTTATATTCTAGCAAAATCTTCTAAAATTTCGAAAAAAGGTGGGGTAACTTGGTACGAAACGTGTCCGTGAAAGTGAAGACACTGACATGGTATAGCGGCTGGCCCTCACACGTAATCGTATACGCTAAATACGCATACACCATGCCTCTACGATTCCGAATGGAAGACGAGTGCGTGGCGCATCATTAAAGGATCTCCTGATCTCTATTACTTTAACACCAAAGGGTCACAGAAATCTGATACCTTGTAAGGAGGTGTTCAACTTAATCTTTCTGTCTGTAGAGGCGGTTAAGTGAGAAGTCCCAAAAGGCAGAAAAATAACTAGATTTTAAAGAATTTGTCAAATTTCTTATCCCAATACAAGGATAAGCGGAAAAACAGAACTTGTCAGTCATTCGCCTTGTTTTTCGAATTTGGTGAGCACGGACAAACTGTCTTTACAACCTAATACACCATTTTCGGCCGCAGTTCGAGTTCGATTGCTTGACATTTAATGTCACGAAATGAAATGACAAAAAAAATACCATGAAACTTATTCGCGACAAAATACGAATTAGAAAATATACGAAATAAATTTACGGTGTAAATTGAACGATTGCTTGCATAAGGTCGAGGTTTAAAGAAATCTTAAACAAAAAATTAAGTATTACTCCAATAAAGAACTTGAAAATTATTCATGTGAAACGTAAATGATAAAAAGTAAATTTGTCGTCGATGATCAGTCCTCTAAGGACGTGTGTGTTCCATTCAAAATCGCAGAGGCATGGTAAATGGTTGTTTGGCCTATACAATGACTTGCGGGGGCCAGTCGCTTTACCAAGTTGGTGTCTTTACAGTTCTAGACAAGGCTGCTACCGATTCACCCGGTCGCGGAGGGATGAATGGTCTAGTTAGCCCGAGCGGGGTTCGATCGCTCGACCGTGAGGGTGCCAGAATCGCCTTCAACAACAGCACCCCGCGCGCTCTTAATCACTCCTATACCCTGGGCTAAATAAAGGAAACAGTCTTGAAATGTGATTCCGGCTCTACATGGAAGCACTGCGTTGAACAGTAATGAATACCAGGTGAAAGAAGTCGTTTGCGAGCCGCCCCGCTCTTCAGCCGGCCGCAGGGTCTATAATGAGGTCCGGTCCCACGCGTATTATGAGGTGCCACTATTTTTCCGGCCAGTGGATGGAAAAACTCCGCTTTCCGCTCACTTGAGCTGCAGAACCCATCGGCCGGTGTTCCACTTTATACGCATGAACGACGAGCAAACTGGAACAATCTTAAACGTGAGTGCAGCCATTTTCAATGGAACGGCAACAAAGTACGAGGGGAAGCAATCTAGGGCAGCTAAAGGACCTTAAGCAATGAATTCTTTGCAAAACCTAATCGGCTGCTAGATTATATATGAAATCAATGTAAAAACCCTACCAGGTCAGACAATACAACATCAGGTCAGAATTACAATTGTCAGCTTTCAGCTGGAGAGGAAGTGAGAAGCATTAAAAATGGGAAGTAAAGAAGAAGGATCAAAGAAGAAGGACTGGAAAGGATAGTAAAGAGAAACGAAAATGAAGCAGCATGGATCGACTACGATTACGGGAAAATATAATAAAAGCATTGCTGGCATGAAGATATGAAATAATACAGCTGGTCCCAACTATCATCAAAAACCCAGTGGCAAATAAAAAACCCTATATAATCTACTTCATAAAGACTACAATGATACGTTTCGATTCACTGTTTAATGGAACAGCTATGGGAATCTATTATGCTCTCCATCTGCTTCGGTCCATTTTTATTCGACGTTTTTCTTTTATTCCGGAAATGAGCGATTTACCACAATGCCAGCTGCTCGCTGACAGCCTCATTTCTCACCATGTAACTATTGACATTTCCACTCAGCTGGCAAATTTTGTATTTTAGTGGTCCTACGAGAAATGGAGAGAAGGCGAAGGCAAAGGATTCTCAACAGCAAGCTGTCGTTTATCCAGACTAAGACCCTCTAAAAAGCTCTGAAAATGGGAAGTAAACAATTTTTTGGAGGGCCAAATCCCTTTTCTGCAGAGCGGTCTCTGCCTTTTCGCATTGACGATTGGCGTTCCGACCTACTCCTGCCCGATACAAAAGTTTGAAGGTATTTCCAAAAGCGATTGGTCATTGTTACTTTTTTTTTTTTTCTTCGTTCGGTTTTTTTGACGTAAGGACTTCAATTCATCAAAATAAATAAATGAAAGGAAAAACAAAGACTAGATACTGTCCTTGTTAATCTGACCTTGAGAGGAAAATAGCATGCTACATTTAGATAGTATATGGAATTAAATCAGAAACGATTATGTGGTACGAGAAAAACTGGATTTGAGAAGAAACAGCTGTGTTGACATAGATCGATCCCTCCTATAATCTGTGGATGAAAACTATAGCTCATGTGGTACGAGGAGTATGCAAATAGAAATGCCACCGTCGCTGAGCTGAGACATCTGGCGGCCGGCCGAACTCATTACGAGAGTGAGAACGCCACGGATTCTTTGTTCACATCTGCATCCAGCGCATGCACTTGTACGTCGAACGGCTAGCATTTCAAAGAAATATGAGCTAAAATTTACTATAATTAAATGCAACGGTAATGGTAAAGGTAGAAATTAAGGGTTGATCACTCCCCGATGGAGGCGCCAAGCACTAGTGCCCAGTTCAGAATCGTGGAGGCTTTGTGAAGGCGTATTTGGCCTATACAGTGACTTGCAGGGACCAACCGCTATCCTAGGTCAATGTTTTCTACCATTACAGAAAAGTCTGGTACCAATTTACCCGACCCCGGAGAGATGGAACGCTTGGTTGGCCCGGGCGAGGATCGATCGACCGTGCGGGTGTCAGTAGCGCCTCTTGTCACTGCACCACGCGCGCCCTTTTGTACTACAGTACGTTTCGTAATTACAGTACAGCTGGACCTCACAATGTCATGGGTAGAACAAAGTGCTCACAATCAAAGAAAACCTTGGACGAACGGAATAACGGCAAGCTGCAGATTAAACAACTAACAACTTTCAAAGGAAGACCAGCACGTACAGGCAAGCAAACAAGCAGCTACACCATCATACAGTACTCGCGCTATAAAATCTAAACAGCTTTTTTCTCACATTCCCATCACTTCCACCAAGAAACTTTTTATTGAATGAAAAATACATAGCCGGAACCAGAAGACTTTGCCCTATTCGTCAAGAATTTGATTTCAGAACGGCGAACAAAGCACTGCGAGAAATTGGAAATTTCAAAGTCCTCATGCGTGTTCTTTGAACTCGCCAGACATTAGGTCGTTACCACTATTTACAGTCCATAGCTTGATTAGATTAAATGTAAAATTTTGTATATTAAATGCAGAAGAAAGAAGAATATGTATTTTTCAAAAAGGTCTGGCTTGGTCTGGCTACTGGATCGATGAACACTTTCCAAGAAGGGCTGCAGCTAGTATGCTTGTGAATCATACGTATCAGTTGCCTATCATGAGGCTGATCTAACAAAACATTACAATTCTACGCTCACTTTGCCATGCATACATATGTGCCTACCAACATATACTTTAACCGCCTACTTTCTGCTGAAGAGTTTCGGGGTTCGTTTTATACTTCTTTTGTGTTATATGTCAAAGGACAGAGGCGAAACGGACGTCACGAACTATAGTTATATATGGTGTAGTAGTGATGTAGTAGTTACAGTGATATAGTTAAAGATATAGTTTAATCTATTTGTTCTGCGTGTATTGAAGAATTCCAGGATTGGCTTTTCTCCAGTTACAGAAAAGATCTATCTGAACAGTCATTCAAGTTTCAGTTTCATTTTTTTTTGCTATGTAGCTTGACCTAAAAATGGACCATGAGGTATCGAGGTACCTACATAGAAGGCCAAAAATGATTAATCATTATACCGAAAATGTTATGAGGAGACGATGAGAACCTATACCTTAATCTTGATAATCTTGATAGTTAAGCTTTTAGCCCGAAAGGAAATGGGAGCATTGTGTTTCAAAAAACAGGAAAAGTGGCAATTAGCAAAGACCCTTTCCAAACAAACAAGGATAGAGAAAGGCTGGTATTGTGCCTAACTAGCTATTTAGGTTCTGAAATCTCATTTCGTGTCCTTCATTCGATAATTACTATTGATAATTAGGAAGCTCACGAGTGTAGGAAAAATAAACAAGATTAGGCAAACTGAAACAAAAACGGAGAGGTTGCATAATTGAAGCTGCCGAATACGTCAAAGAGGCCCATTTATGCCTTCAATAGAGCCACTCATTATTCGATGACATTTTCGACGGAGTACTGTATGTAGCAGCAGCACCAGCAGAATCGGTGAATACGGTAAAAATGTGAGAAAAAAGGATCGGGAAAACGGCAAACAAAAGCGCCGGCGTACAGATCGGCAAATCTTATCTACAGCAAAAAAAACTTCGCCGATACAGTAAAACCAAATGAATAAGAGCAAGGGGAACTACTATCAGCACAGTTCAAAAGGGCTGGCCCTGGCCAGCTGACCATGAAAATATTTATTTTATTTATTGTATTATATTTATTTACTATTTATATATTACATTTATTTATTATATTTATTATATTACGCCATATAAGGACGCGCCAATTAAAGTGCAGTGATTAGTAACTAACAGACCATGTCGGATGCAAAAATGAATAAATATGTAAATAAATAGGAAACGAGGTGTGTGGTTAAGCGACAAGAAATTAAATGATTAAATGATTAAAAACGAAAAATGAACAATGATTGAACACATCAGAAAAGCTACTAAAGAAACGAAAACGAACCACAGAAAAAAGCCGACGAGCAGTGACACAGCGTGAAAAGAATAAAAAACTCGTAAACATATCGTGGGGTGAGATGAAAGCTGAGAAGATGGGTATGTGAAAACAGCGACGAGAATTTCAAATTAGCGATAAAAAACAAAAACAAAATTCATAAGCACACAGCAAATCGCAGGATATGGGACCTCGAGGAGTCCTCTGAAGACGCGCCACGCATTCGTGTTCCATTCAGAATCGTAAAGGCATGGTAATTGCATATTTTGCCTATTCAACGACTTACCGAGGGTAGCCGCTATACCAAGTCAGTGTCTTTACCTTCCCAGACAAGTACAGTACCAATTTACCTGACCTTGAAAGGGCGGAAGTCTTGGTTAGCTTTGACGGTGATCGATCACACGACCGTGTGAGTCGAAGAATCGCTTCTTACCATTAGACTACGCGCCCCAGTGAGTTCTATAAAAAACAGACAAAATACCTGTCAATCAATGCAAACTTCTGAGAGCAATGAACGAGAAAACTACGTTCCCTGGCTTTATGTGCTCCTTCCATTTTATTACCAGAAAAAATTCAGATCACACTGGTTCTGCAAAAGTATAGGAGAGCCCCTACCTTGAACTCATTTTTTTGCAAACTATCACTATAAACATTGGACAGGTTATCTAACGGAGTTGAAGCCTTGAGAAGCAAAACGGTTCACTTAGAAGATCAGATGATTCATGATGATGATAAAGAGCAAATAAACCAACGCATTAAAAAACGAATTCGCAGATAGGCAAGAAAGGTAAACGAGAAATAAACCAATAAACTATAATAAACCTACAAAAGACAATTTCAAGGATCTACTAGAAGTGGTACCCAGCCAAGAGCACAGCAGACCGAAAAAGAAAGGCGTTTGAACATGAGAAAAGTGCAAAGAAGTTTCCAGAGAGCATCGATCGATATCTTCGCAACCTTTACAAGGATGGAAATGATTCTCAACGTCCAGTAGTCTCTGTTGTAAATGAGTAAAAGAAACAGAAACTATTCAGAAATGAATTTAACTTGAAAAGTGACGAAAGTTAGTTCGTTAAATAATAATAAGTTCCGCAGAATTCGAATCAGCACGCGATATGACATGCTACGGAATCTTGAGCCGTGTGGAATGAGAAATGCCTCAGAAAGTTGAAGAAGGGAAATAGAGCCCAGAATTCTCCAAACAAAAAAAGCTTACTTCTCCAGCAGGTAAAGGAAAATGTAAAGGTAAATGGTCCGGAGTTGATCAGACCTCTAGTGCTACGCATTCGTGTTCCATTCAGAATCGTAGAGGCATGTTGATTCAATATTTGGCCTATACAATGACTAGCGAGGGTCAGCCGCTATACCAAGTCAGTGTCCTTACCTTACCGGACAGTTCTGGTACCAAATTACCCACCTCCGAAGGGATGGCAAGCTTGGTTAGCTTGGGCAGGTGTTGATCATTCGACCGTGCGGGTGTCAGTACCGCCTCATACCACTATATCACGCGCGCAATTACTTCCCCACCAGCAGGAAATCTGTAAAGTAAAACGCAGCAGGTACAAAGGCAGAACAGTACAGGTAGCAGGACGTTCTTATGCAAATAATTATCAAACTACAGAAGGAGAGCTGATCCACAAGGAGCTCCATCGAGCGCTAATCCAGGGTAACCTAACAACCCAGTGTAACCCAGCCACCCAGGGTAACCTATCAGGTCACCAACCACGAGCTGCCTTCAGACTTCTGAAGACGACGAGAAGGTCGAAAAGTAATAAACTAATAAACATTCCACCTAAAAACTTCGAATGGAAGAAACTATTGAACACAACGAATAGCTACTAATGGAGCCATTTGGACAAATCTCAGCCGGATTACCCTGAGGGTAACTGACACTCAGAAAGCATCCGTGGGCCCGTAAATCCACCTAATCTTTTTTATCAGCTCCCGAACAGCCGAGAACAAATCACCTGTCTAACCCGAATCTCTATCAGTTACTCAGAGAGAACGAACGCTTTGCCGTCAACCTTGACAGATGGCGACCTTGTCACAGAGGTGCGTTAATGGATTAGAGACAATCGCCAAACAGCGCATCACGCATGATTAAACATAAATGCTCATTATTACTTATGCTTATTTAGGGCGCGTGTGGTACACAGGTAAGAGGCGTTCCTGATACTTGCACGGTCGAGTGATCGATCCCACCCAAGCTGAACAAGTCTTCCATCCCTCCTTGGTCGGGTAAATTGGTACCAGACTTGTCTGAACGGTAAAGCCACACACTTGCTACAGCGACTGGGGGGTTCACCGACGTCGATACCTTTATCTTTACCTCTACCTCTATGTTTATTTATATCACCCGAGTGTTAAGATCATTCAAGAGTTAACAATAAGCCCTCGGAATCCACAATCAAAGAAAACAGACGCAAACACAGGAAACTGACACGTTCCCTAAAACAAATGAAAAAGTAAAGCGCGTTTATTTTCAATGAAAAAACCATTATTTTTAGGAATTTCAACTGAGCCGTTAAAAAAAGTCGTTAAAAAATTTAACGGCCAGAATTTAACGCAATGAACCTGAGAATGAACCTGACAGTGCAAGGCATGAGAAACATAAGAATCAAATGAAAGTATGACCCTAGCGAACTGTGAGGTTGCGACTCTATTAGCTGCAGAAAGGAACGAACAAGCATAAACTTGGATTTAGCAGTTACCATATATGTAACTACGATTACTATAAAATCGAATCGGTAGTCCTCGATTTTAGCAGCTTCACCACTCAGTACGTAACTACGGGCATGTCGCCATATTACACGCAGTGTGCAGCGTGTCCTCGGCGTCGTAATGTGCTGCTGCTTAGCTGCTGATTCAGACTATGAACGAGGCTTTAGATCAATTTATAACAAGCTGCAAATTTCGCAACAAGAAGCTCCGTCAAGCGCTAATTCTATAAAGACTCGACAGCAGGGCTGCAGAAATAAAGACTTTAAACTCAAGCTCGACTACGATGTCATAACTTTCGCTTTGAAGTTATTCACTCAATTTGATTTCCAAAATCTGATCTAATAAAATAAAAAGAACAAATTAAGCACCAGATAGAATCGTTCAAAAATAATACCTGAGAAGATACAAATCGATCCAGATATAAAAACAAACTCTGGATGAGTAATTGGCAGAGAACCGAGGAATGACATAGGAGTCACACTAGGGCTCACGAAAATAAGTTGAGGAAAGAGAGAGGAACTACTAGCATGCCTTCACTGATAACGACGCAAGGAGATTGAAGTTTCAAAAAACAAAGCAGGAAAAGAAAAGAAGAAAACAAAAAACAAAAAAGAAAGAAAAGAAAGGAGAGAAAAGGCATAAAAATGCAACTCTGATTTGATTTTCATGTTGATAGCACAACGGTCTCGAATGAACGTCCAGAAACTACAGAGTTGGTTCCGGATTCCTTAGAGTTCCAAGTCAGATCCAAACATTTGGCGTGATAGATAAGTAGAATAACAGAAGAATCATAGGCAACATACTCAGGAGAGGGCAGTGAAACCTCGCCTACAGAGAGGAAAACCACGTCGCGATAATTCCACAAATCAAGCTTTACAATTACCTACTTCCAGAGATTTGACCTACTTTTTTGAAGGGTATAGCTCAGCCTTAAACCCAACCAACAAGGGTTAATTGGGGTGAACCCCCATACACACACGCTAAACCGATAAATCGTGTCATGTGCTAGGAGTAAACAACCGTGGCAGATTGCGATCTCGTCAATGAATGTGGTAAAGCGAACAAATGGGTGTGTGGCCAAAATATGTAAGTAGCCCGGCTTTACATCCATACCTGACTTCACTAGTCAGACCCAATGCCTATACCAGTCAGTAATCACGGGAGGAACCACAAAAACAGTTATTTCTAAGTCCTTCCAATTACAAATGGAATAAGTAAATCAAAGACTGACACCAAGCAGATAAAGTGGGATCTCGTTTCAGCAGAAGAAAACGAGCGAATAAGATAAATGTACGATTATTTTGAAGAAATTCAGAAAAAAAGGATGACACATTGACGACAGCGCCTTTTTCGCGTGTCTGGCGCGTGGGACCAACCGATTTTCTAGCGCGCCGAGGCTGTGGAATGATGCCGGCATACGGCGAATTTTTTTCAAAATGAAAGTGAATAGTAAATCTCGAAGACTACATACACAGTCCTGTAATATCGGGGATTGTGACTATTCCTTTTTTTGCAGTGAAAATAGAAAAATAACAGCTGGAAGCTTTTAGAATGCCCTTTTTCCCTATCCAGATTAAAAATAAATTGTTATTTGTTTATTGTTTATTATTTATTTATTCTAATAACCAATATTTGTTTGTATTTATGTTTTTGTTTCAGTAAACAGTATTTGTCTGCATTTATTTGTTTCTTGCGATGACCATTATTTGTTTTTGCTTGTAAAGAAAACTAGTGCAAAATCAAAAATTCCAGTAAATCAGAAGCTAAGAATTGTTTTTACGGACCACGAGGTATAGAATGATTTCTAATCATGAGGTATAATGTGGCCAGACGAATATTTCCCAAAAAATCGGGATAAGTCAGAAAAATAAATTTTAAAACTGTGACGCAGCATTGCGTCACACGGTCCCACGCGGCCTAATACGTGTGACGCAGCATATGTGTCACACGGTCGTCAACGTGTTAAGGTGATACTCTCGAAACAAAAAACACTTGAGATCACTGCAAGCGATGAGAAAGTTCTCTTATAAGTCGGCAGCATTTCCAACTTAGCAAAACTTGTAGGTAGACAATCACGGTTAAATATAATACATTGGAAGGAAATGCAAAAAGGTGAAAATCTGATATGCACGAAAACTCGCCGCCTCGTTCACATACCAAAGATTAAAATTTTTGGAAAAACAAAACGCTAAGCAATAGGAGAGACGCAGCGATCCGATTGGAACAAAGTTCGGTGGTGTGAGGTTTTTCAACTGTACTATTTTTATAGATGAACAAATGGAACAAATGGGTAAATACAGTAAATATGAGCAATCAAATGCATGGAGACGAGTTGGAATTTGTAAAAAAGAACGTATAAAAGTGACGACTACTCTGGAAATTCAAAGAAGAGAATCTCAACAACCCTGGCTGCGGAGCGCTCCCACGAGATTACCAAAAAGTAAACTAAAGACAGCGGTGCAAATTTATTTGAATACACAACATGTCGAGGTCCGAATCGATCAGGGGAAATTTCCCCGAGGAAAGACAAACAAATGAAACAAACAGGTAAATACGGTAAATAAGAGCGATTCGAGAAAACAAATGAAAATGGTTTGAAATGGCTTGAACTGGAAAAGAAGGCAAAAAAGACAAAGCGACGACTTCAGAGAAAATATAAGAAGAAAAATCTCAACAGAAGAAGCTGAGCTCTTCCAGCAGATTGCCGGTGCGTAAACTAACGATACAGCGGCGCAAATTTTGCTTGAATACGTAAAGGCTTGTTTACAGTCGTGCTGCCAGCAGCAGCAGCAAAATGGGGGCGGGGCGTGGGCCCAAAATTCTGCTGAGGAAGTTGTCGTGGTGGGACCGAATGAATATGGCTGCCGGCGAATGAATATGGCTGCCTGCGCCCCACTCAAAATGGCGCGCCAATCGTACGGTATTATTCGCGATGGGACCCCTGCTGCTGCTGTCGATACTTGAAACACCCCCCTGCTGTCGGTCTGCTGCCGGACGCTGCAACTGCGT
Organism: Nippostrongylus brasiliensis; assembly: GCA_030553155.1. Taxonomy (NCBI): domain Eukaryota; kingdom Metazoa; phylum Nematoda; class Chromadorea; order Rhabditida; family Heligmosomidae; genus Nippostrongylus; species Nippostrongylus brasiliensis. Next base: position 34,092,487 of record CP130736.1, on the reverse strand, counting down.
TAAACCCCCTATCCTCCACTTCTGCTGCTGCTGCCGGCAGCAAGACTGTAAACAGGCCTTAAAGGCCTGTTTACAGTCTTGCTGCCGGCAGCAGCAGCAAAATGGGGGCGGGGCGTGGGCCCAAAATTCTGCTGAGGAAGTTGTCGTGGTGGGACCAATACAGTCTCCTTGGAACGTTGCCAAGTGAAGGCTGCCGATCGATACTGCTATCCCACTCAAAATGGCGCGCCAATCGTACGGTATTATTCGCGATGGGACCCCTGCTGCTGCTGTCGATACTTGAAACACCCCCCTGCTGTCGGTCTGCTGCCGGACGCTGCAACTGCGTTAAACCCCCTATCCTCCACTTCTGCTGCTGCTGCCGGCAGCAAGACTGTAAACAGGCCTTAAAGATTCGGTGTTCAAATCAATCAGGAGAAAAAGTCCTCTTTCGTACACATTTTTCTAAATAGGTACAATAAATGCGAATAACTGGACTAACCAGATGCATGGAGAGGGGTTGGAACTGAAAAAGAACGCGAAAAGGACAAAGCGACGACTGTAATGGAAATTTAAGGAGAAAAATCCAAACAGAACCAGTCGAGGAGCGTTTTCAGCAGACTACAGAAAAGTAAACTAAAGACAGAGCACCGAAGCGGTGCAAAATTTCCTTGAATACACAAACATGTCGGGGTTCGAATCGATCAGCGGAAAAATTTCCTCTGAGGAAAGAAAAACAAATGAAACAAACAGGTAAATACAGTAAATAGGATCAATTCATGAAAAGAAATGAATGGCGATCGGCTTGAATTGAAAAAGAAGGCGAAAAGGGCAAAGTGTCGACTTCTGAGGGAAAATATAAGAATAAAAGTCTCAAGAGAAGTGGCTGATGAGCTCTTCCAGCAGATTGCCGGGCGTAAACTAACGATACAGTGGCGCAAATTTTAATTGAATACATAAAGACGTCGGGATTCAAATCAATCAAGAGAAAAATTCGTCTTTCGTAGACATTTTAATAGGGAAATACAGAAAATACGAGCAACTGGACTTACTAGATGCATGGGGTTGAAACTGAAAAAGAACGCGAAAAGGACCAAGCGACGACTGTTATGGGAAACTTAAGGAGAAAAATCTAAACAGAACCAGTCGAGGAGCGTTTTCAGCAGATTACAGAAAAGTAAACTAAAGACAGAGCACCGAGGGGGCGCAAAATTTCCTTGAATACACAAACATGTCGGGGTTCGAATCGATCAGTGGGAAAATCACCCCGACGAAGACGTTCGACGAGGTGACGCGACCAACGGGGAGGGGACGGCGGGAGAACGACATGACGTTGACGGAGTGCTGCTGATCGATACGAGCTGAAAAAGGTGGTCCTTTTGGGAGGCGAGAACAATGGGCATATGAGGGCTTTTTGCGGACAGATGACCATAGAAGGAGCCCCAGCCGTGGACAGACGTCACAAAATCGATACACATGTGCGGGATGGCGGTGGCCGGTGGTCGCTCGGCCAGCCAACACCAGCGTTGGTAGCGAACGAGCTCGACCAGCCTGGCATGAGCGGCAGCAGATCGCCCTCCGCCCATCATGGAATAGGACAGATTGAGGGCGCAGAGGGCAGAGGGCAGCTGTGGACAGAGGAGGTTGACGGCGACTTGACCGATGATGATGACCGTAGAAGGCGTCGAGCGGCCTGGTGCGATTTCCTTCCCCTCACTAGCGTCCTAGGAGGGCCTAGAAGTCTCAGGAAAGTGCTTTCTATGGAGCCGGAGAGGAGCGTCGACAGGTGCTCTCCATATAGCTGTTGAAGCATCTCGTAAATACTGGTACGGCATTTATTTTTTTAAATAGATGATTTGTGAAGGAAATTCTGAAATTACTTAAGATTCCCCCTTGGAAACATCTGACAGAAGCTGAATTCTGTAGCACAAGTTTGCTGCTATGCAAGTCAAACCACAGATTTAAGTTTCTGTCAGATGTTTCCAAGAAGGAATCTCTACTACACTTTTCTTTCCTTTCGCTCTCAATTGCTCTTTTTCCACCCGCAAATTCTATAATACTATGGAGTAGTTTTTAGTGGCATTTTCATATAGTTGCCTTGCGTTTTAATTTTCTACATGTCCGTTGCTTTGTAGTGTACTACATGTCTTCAATCAAGAGGGCCTAGAAGTCTCCGTAGCAGCAACGGAATCAAGAAAAGGAGCACACTTAGTCCCCTCACTAGCGTCCTAGGAGGGCCTAGAAGTCTCAGGAAAGTGCTTTCTATGGAGCCGGAGAGGAGCGTAACTTTTAAGATGCTGCTCTTTTCACAGGTGCTCTCCATATAGCTATTGAAGCATCTCGAAGATACTGGTACGGCATTTGTTTTTTAAATAGATGATTTGTGAAGGAAATTCTGAAATTACTTAAGATTCCCCCTTGGAAACATCTGAGAGAAGCTGAATTCTGTAGCACAAGTTTGCTGCTATCCAAGTCAAACCAAAGAATTAAGTTTCTGTCAGATGTTTTCAAGAAGGAATCTCTAGTACATTTTTCTTTCCTTTCGCTCTCAATTGCTTCTTTTTCACCCGCAAATTCTATAATATTATAGGCTAGTTTTTTTTGTGACATTTTCATATAGTTGTCTTGCGTTTTTATTTTCTACGTGTCGTTGCTTTGTAGTGTACTACATGTCTATTGTTTTATAGTGTAGTTTTACTTCTATACATAAGCAATTGTATTATACATGCTTAACGCATGTAATAAGATAGAATTAAATTGAACTTTGATGTCATCTGGTCTTCCTGGTTGAACATCTCTTCTTCACTTCACACTTCCTTTTTAGTTGGACCTGGAACCAAAATTGTCCCTTTTCTGAGAAGAGATTCCTCCACATGAACATGGGTTCCTATCCAGGAAGCTCCACTATTCTGCTCTATCCAGCTAAGCAGAAATTATTTTATGATTTCGTTTTTTAAATATTTTCCAACTGCCAGGTGGCAAAACGTCCATATCGTGAAATCTCTCGTCATGATATGGACCAAGAAAGAGCCACGACTCTTCTGATAAGAATGTCCAGCGATGACCGCCTACTTGCATGACAGTCGAACTTCTATTTATTCCTGTGGACAGGAGTCTACATCCTCTACCTTTTCTGTGTCGCATTGATTAGTAATCGATAATAACTAAGCTTTTTGATAAAAGTGTCGAATTCCTTAGGAATGTACTACTGAGGCCTTCAGTGAACTATTTGCAAGACTCCAATAAGCTGGTTAAACGGGCGTGCATGGATCAGTGGTAAGAGGCGCTGCTGACACCTGCACGGTCGAGCGATCGACCCTCACTAGGGCTTACCAAGCTTTCCATCCCTCCGGTGTCGCGTAGGTTTGAACCTGACTTATCTGAAAAGGTGAACACGCTTACTTGTTATAGTGGTCCCCGCAATTCACTCTATAGGCCATGTATGCATTTATTTTGTTTTTTATTTCTTATTTTGCGTTTTTTTTGTATTTAGGCTTCTATGATTCTAAGTGGTGCACGAATGCATCGACGCGTCCTTAGGGATTGATCAACGCCGGCACCTTTACTTACTTTCACCTTTACTTTAGTGTGAACACCAAAAATGCGATTGTCAAGACAAGCAAGACCAATAAAAACACTGAAAGCACGAAATAAATTCAAAAAGTCAAACTCGACACTGTCCTATGTTTCTTCGCCGTCTGAGTGTAATGGAAACGATCGACTCATTTTTTTTTCATGAAATCCTCCGAGGCTTTTTTTTTCTAATTTACGGCCTCGTTCGACATCGAGCACTATTGTTGTCGGCCGTGAAATACTATCGCTGCGGCACGGGGTCGTTCACGGTCCCTCATGTGTTTGCACTAAGAAGGTTACATAAATCGGCTCAGTTATGGCACGTTCCTACGGGGTTTTTTCGCCGAACATATGTCGAATACTATAAAAGTTTTTCTGAAAGAGCCCCAGATCGTGACTGTTCGGGGAGCCTTCAGAATCTCCTTCAAGATTGAAGGTGAAGGGATCAGTCTCCTAAGGACGTGCCGCCGCATGCGTGTTCCTTTCAGAATTACAGAGGCTTAATGAATGCGTATTTGTCTGGCGGCGCCAGCTGCTACATCAAGTCCTTTAAAGTTGGCTTTCAAAGTTTCGGTTTCGTTCGTTTGAACACGACAGGCGGTTTCAAAGTTTCCCCCTCGGTCACAAGAGGTGGAAAATTCAAATTGAGACGCACATTAGCCAAGACGAGCATCAGGTCCAGATCCTTTTTCTGCAGGGTAGCTCGCACATTTCTCAAAATAGTTGCCAAGGTTGTCTAAGTCTGAAATTAGCTGTATACAAAAGGGAGGTAAACAAGTTGTTGCCAGATGCTTCCCTTAGCTGAGATGTTGCGCTATATTGCTCCCTTTTCTTCAAGATTCCTACCTCTTATTATTTTACTAGTTCCTGTTTTCCCTGATTTATCTCCCTGTGTATTGTTTTGCTTATTGTGATTCTTTTTGTGTTTTGTAATCCCCTTTAGCTCTTCCTTGTTTTGGTTTTTTCTTTTGCCCTTTAGTAGTAGAGTTTGTTTGTTTGGAACTTTTTGCGTGGATTTTTCTACACGTGTGGAAACATACCTGTCTACAATAAGTAAGGTCAGAGTCTCTACCTTATCAGAGAAGTCTGGTACCAAATTACAATACCCCAGAGGGATGGACGGCTTAGTTTGCCAGGGGGATCGATCGCATGACTGTGAGAGTATCAGTAGCGTCTCTTAACACTGTGTCAAACGCGCCCTGTTTGAGCTATACTTTGGAAAATTGGAGTTTCTAAAATGATGGATTAAAGACATGCGCTCTTCCTTCACTTTCAGATGCTCCTTTTCTTCTTGCCATTACTTCTTGCCGTCTAGGCCAGCCAGAATAGGCCATCATCATTCAATATTAATGGTATTGAGGCTCGCTGACTTTCGGCTGCCCTTGCTTCTTCATTGTGAAGATAGGAAAAGCGTAACAATGGTTAATCCATTTTATTACCGCATTTTAGTCGGTTAGTGACACGTATCGATCGATCCTCATCCGTGTCCAACGAAGGCATCCACCCCTTCGGAGTCGAGTAAATTGGTGTCAGACTTGTCTGGGAAGGTAAAGGCACCGACTCGGTATAGCGGCTGGCCCTCACAAGTCATTGTATAGACCAAATACGCATTCACCATGCTTTACGACTTGAATGGAATACGAATACATGGCGCGCCCTCAGGGAAGTGATCAACGCTGTCCACCCTGGTTGCTCGATACAGGAGAACTGTGTGATATTCTGATGTTAGGAGGCAGCTTTGAATCTCGCCTGAGTCGCAACTTGTGCGATAAAGCAAGCGTCATCAGGCGATTATAAACTAATGTTTATCAATGTAAAATAGCTAAAGGTCGTTAACGTTGACCATTCCTTTGATAACGCGCCATGCACTTATCTCCCATTCGGAATCGTAGAGCCATGGTGAACGCGGAAGTGGAACTTGTAGAGAAAGGGCATTCTCCTCAGAATGTTTGCACTATAACGCCTCCTTTGCCCTTTTTTGGAGAAAACTGCCATTGGTAGTGTAGCCTTTAGCCGTTGGTGCTGTTGCACTTTTGCTGACCAATCGCCTGCCCCACACGTCAGCGCCTCGACATCAGAAATAGCAATTATTCTGCCGTCGTGTCGCGAAAACGAATGTGTGAGACCTTTCCGTTGACGTCTGTCCTGTAATTTTGCCAAGGAGAGAACAAAATCTCTGAAAAACGGATATTTTCCCAAGAAAAAAACGCTCCGAAACAGGCGAGTTCCGTTCTTGAAATTCTCTCTCTCAAGATAGGAGGACCAACCTCGATAGGTCTCTCACAGGTCGATACTTTTTGAACGTACAGGAAAAAAGTAAATAGAAACTAAATTGAAACCAATGAGTTGCAGAGCTTCTGGTAGAGCCGAGAATTCCCAAGAAACGACCCTTTCATGATTTTCGGATCCTTTCCGATTAACTGGACCCGCGTGGTACAGTGGTAAGAGGCGCTGCTGACACCCGAACGGTCGATCCCGCCCCGGGCTAACCAAGCCTTCCATCCCTCCGTGATCGGGTAAATTGGTACCAGACTCATCTGGGAAGGTAGAGACACTGACCTGGTATAGCGGCTGGCCCCCGCAGGTCATTGTATAGGCCAAATACGCATTCACCAAGCCTCTACTTGAATGGAACACGAATGTGGCGGCGCGTCCTCAGAGGACCGATCAACGCCGGCACCTTTACCTTTACCTTTCCGATTAACTATAAATTTGTCAAACTACATGATACAGATAGGGCCCGCGTGGTGCAGTGGTAAGAGGGGCTACTGACACCGACACGGTCGAGCAATCGATCTCGGCCTGGGTTAACCAAGTCTTCCAACCCTCCAGGGTCGGGTAAATTGGTAATAGACTTGTCTGGGAAGGCAAAGACACTAACGTGGCATAGCAGTCCCGCAAGTCATTTCATAGGCCAAACACGCATTCACCATGCCTCTACGATTCTAAATTGAACACGAATGCGGCCGTGCGTCCTCCCTTGAGTGATCAACGCCAACACCTTTACCTTTACATTTTACATGATACAGAAAGATACAGAAAAGCGTTCGTAGGTGATACCCACTGTTCGCCGCTTTGGAGCTTTTCGGACGTCACTCCGCGTTCCATCTATTTGCATTGAGCGCTGCTGATAGCAAAAGGACTATTGACCGAAAACGTGTCCAATTCCGTTAGCAACTGGACTTTTCTAATCAACCGCCAATTGTACCACTAATGACGAGATATCTCAACTGCTTTGATGTGCACGGCGTACTATCAGTTAATTCGTGTGAACAGCGTTTAATGCTCGTAAATCGGTGCACTAGCGGAGAAAAGATTTGTTCAGAGCTCTAAAAATGCGTAAAATTCGACCAAAAAAAAGGATAATGGGTATTCAACCGAAAAATGGGTAAAATTCAACCTAAGTACTAATATAATCGCTGGTCGATGCAAATCTTCTCGCCACAAGCCAGCAGAGTGATAATAGTTCTCATAGTGGATATACAAACTGAATCGACGACTTACCTCGAACCCCTCTGCATGGAATTTGCCGGGTCTCATCTAAACCCCAAATAAAAGGTAAAGGATCGGCGTTGCCTAATGCTCTGAGGAGACATTTTTGTCCCATTCAAAATCGTAGAGGCATGGTGAATGCGCAGTGACTTGCGGGGTCCAGCCACTACACCAAGTCAGTGTCTTCACCGTCCCACACAAACCTAGTACCAATTTACCCGTCCACGGTTAGCTCGTGTGAGGATCGATCGCTCGAGTGTGCGATGTCAGTAGCCACTCTTACCACTGCACTACGCGCGCCTCTCATTATGGATATACCATTCATAGATCTGTGCATAGACAGATAGACCTCTTTAGTCCCGAAAGGTTGATACCGAAGTGAGATCAAAGTGAGACTCATTCTTACCACAGAAGGGGAGTGGTGAGGAGGAAGTGAGTGGACGACTAATTGTTAGGGTAAAGGTTGGTGGACATAGTGAAGACACGAAGAGCACCGAGTGATGAACCGAAAGGTGATTCTTGACCGAATCCTCTCTGGAGCAGAGCCCGAGATTGATATTTTTGCCGGAAAACGATTCACTGAAACCTTGGGTGAGCCTCAGGTGTTTAGAGGCGGCCAGGGCCCAGATTCACGAACGGACGAACGGTCTCCGAAACCGCGGCGCAGCCAGAACCAGACGGCAGTCTATGAGAGATTGCGTTCGACATAGGAAATATGTGATAAGTAAACAAAGGCGCGCGCGGTCTGGAGTATATCTCGGGGTTTATCAGGGTTTACCAACGATGAATATGGGCCCAGATGAAATATTATGGGCATCGAGATGCAGTCGCTCACTTCCAATCAGTCATCAGATGAACCACAGCACTCGGCCAGGTTCTAGTTTCATCCGATTCCAGCTTGTTCCACTATGTTCCGCAGTGTTGCTTCCAACAACTGGCCGCAACACCCCACGTAGGCTTCGTCACATAACTGTGTGCAGTAGTGCGTGCGGTTGAATCGGCACACTGGAACCGACGCGCGATTGCAGACTCTTATCGCGGCATCGGTTTACTCAACGATTCTGCGCTTCCAATGGCATTGTTCTCCTGTTGTTTAATCGTCAATCACGGTATTTATTCACTATTTTACTACGAAATTGTGACATTTTAGGTATGCGGTTAAACCGTCTCCTATTGTATGGCGTGCTGACGATTCTATCCACCACAACATTGGCTCAGGTATCCAGGCAGGAACGGAAAAATTCCGACAAGGTGGTAGCGCTCAATAGTGAATCTGAGTCCGGTTCCGAGGCGCAGCAGGCCAAAAACACCTTCGGTGGGTGATAAGAGCTCCATTGATGATTATTTTTCTATTTTTCGAACATCACATCCAATATGTTTCGATCGTCAGTCTTATCAGAGAAAGCTTGTGCTTTTTTTCTATGCTCCACGCGGCTGTTTGATAATTAATGGCCGTTGCAGTTAACGTCCTTTAATGTTTCGTTTGATTTGATTAATTGCTCTTCGTAGAGAGTTTCTCGCGGAACTGCTCGGGGAAAACATTCCTGGGCAAGAAAAGAAAAAGCTATTCAAGGATGTAGATCCATTCCAGAACGCTTATTCGTGTCCCGCGTGAGCCATGCTTTTGCTACAAACCTAGCACTATCAGATTAATTTTTGCGTCTACCATGCAGACCAATTATCTGCAAAAACTGTATTGTGAAAGTAGGATATCAACTGAATACCTCAGAGCACTTATGCTGTAAGAGTGGCACTTGAAATTTTCCTATGGGGTAGTTAGCTTGGGTTGGTTTTTGGTCAGCTTTTGGTTAGCTTGGTTTGGGTAAGTTTAATTTCTAAAAAAATTTATGATAGATTGTTCCACGGGAGGTGAGCCTTAACCTTATTGTGTCTTAATAAACGTTTGTTCTGCAGTTGGTTAGGGGAGCTGGTTTTTGACGAATCCCCCCTAGGGAAGCAGATATTTTATAAATATCTGGAAATGAATTGATTAACACTTCTGCTTAAAGCTTCTAACGATACCATGGTGATAGTTACTGAATCGGACCATTTATATGGCTTCTGCCGACGTCTTGAATAAATAGGTAAATAAATATATGGAAGTACTATTCGTCGGAGCATAAGCTCCCACTGTTTTTTTTCATCTGATCTCATCTTATTCTCTATTTTTAGCGGATTTGGCTATTTCAACGGAGGATATAGAATTGACCGAAGAAAATGCAGTGCCTCCACCACCTCCTCCACTCACTCCTGGCGAGGAGTATATGCCAGAGAAACCGTCTCCTACTGCGTAAGTCTTCTTGTTACTGTAACGAGCGTTGAACTCCCCAGAGGGGAAGAGAAAGCTTGAGAATCCTCAACCCCACAGACTCACCTGCGGTTGTATTTCTCCATTTCATCGAGTCCAAACTAAGAGTACTCAGTAGTATTCCAGGAACACTGGCTTCCTCTCACATTTATTTTTGGTAATTGCTTCGATACAAAGCTGTGTCCTACTTTCTACAAAGGCTCGAGTACACATTCCATAAATAGTTTTGTTGTTCCGCGTAGAAACTATTTGTGTAGGCAGAAACATCGATGACGTCATCATTGTTTTGTGGTGTTAGCATAATTAATTCAGCGACGAACATTTGGAGACGTCATATTTACAAGCGTTGAGATTTCTGGAACGAGGACGTGGTCATGGTGACGAGGGAAAAAAGGCCGCCTATCGTCTGCTCGATCAGACCGCACAGGCTGGTCATACGGATTCGATGAAATTGATGGGTTAGTTCGTTTTCTGGAATCTTTATTCGTAATCGTTCCCAAACTATAATGATGCCTCAAGCGAGAAAGAAACCTAGAGAAAAACACCCAGAAACTTACACCTGGTTATATTTTACCATCTCTCTCTCTCTCTCTTTCTCCAGGCCTAGAGTGAGAACAATTGATGGGAAGTCTGGTTTTCGCTCATCTTTGTTTTTGGTAATTGCTTTGATACACAGTTTCCTTTTTCTGAGCTATATAATCATGAAATGCAGTGAAACTCTGAAATTTTGTTCTATCGCCATCTAAGTAAACATGTGTTAAACTTGTGCCTTTCGAGTTTCTTAGAATCCTGGTCTGATGCTTCGCCCGACTCGTCGCGTTCGGGGGATTTCAGCTTCAAATGTCAACGTGGCCAATAGATATTCCACCCAACAACCTCGAAATGTACAAAATCTAAATCAACGCAACCATTTCCTCCTTGTAAACTGTGCTATTCCTGTTATTTAGCTGATTTCGAATATCTGAACCAATTAGATTGTGTTTTGTGATGCTCACTCTAGTTCATCATTGAATAGGAAAACGACGTCATTTCAACTGATCAATTGTTTGAGCATATTATGAACTAAGCTTGAATGGTGGCGTCATGTCTTATCAACAAGTTAGCCATCCAGGCAATACGCAACTTCGGCGATCAAAACTCACTAAGTCTTTCCCGATCATTATTGGCGTTCTTCAATCATTGTCAATCAAACTATAAATCCTTGTGACTCTCACCAACAAAATGTGACTCTTATCAACAATTGCAAATTAAGTTAGTTTGTTATTGGCCCTGTTGGTTGCGAAAGACATGTAATCTGCAACTGAACTGTATCTCCCCAAAATGTGTTGAAGTGCACTTAAATCCAATTAAAATGTTGTTAAAGTTTCGTATTTGTACAGAGTATCCGGTCCCTAAAGGAGGGGTGTCTCTTTAGTCTTTTTATTCAGTTTTTTCTCATTTTCAGCATATGCTCACCTGTTTGGTGACCGGGCGCGTTGGTCAATCGACGAAGCCAAGAAGATTTTCGAAGAATTGGCTGAGAACGGCTCTCCGGACGCCCAACTTGGTTTGTATAGTTTTTTTTCAGAGCCAAGTTCGAATGTAGAATTTCTGCTTTGTAGGTCTTGCTTTCCTGCACGCTACTGGCTTGGGCATGGCTAAATCTAATCAAGCCAAAGCCTTAGTGTACTATATGTTTTCGGCGCTGGGCGGAAATCCACTTGCTCAAATGGCTATGGTGAGAATGAATGTATTATAGCATCGCTGTTCCTATAATCTGCCTAGAGGCTTGTTCTATCTTTACTCTACTTCTATGTGTTGTCATTTAATTGAAGTTTTCCTCAAGCGTTATCCGTTAGATTTTCTTGAATTAATAGTTTCTACTTTACGTTCCGTCCTATTTCATGACAATCTCCTTAAAAAATGTTTTTAGGGTTACCGCTATTACGCCGGCATTGCTGTTCCCCAAAACTGTGAGAACGCCTTATCGTATTACGAAAAGGCCGCGCAGAAGGTTGCGGACGGTTTCAAGTTTTCCACAGGATTGGCGATTCAACGCATCAGATTGACAGATGAAATGGTGAGTCATGTCAAATTACTGATAAAAATATGTATGGGTAAAGGAGTTGATGTTGAGTTCATCAACAGCGTCCCCCGTAGTCATCTTCCACCCAGGATCATGATAGATGCGTATTTGATCTATACCATGAATTCTGGGGCTAGCCGCTATACAAAGGCAGCGTTTTTACCTTCCCAGACAGATCTGATACCTAATTACCAGACCACGGACGGATGGAGGGTTTAGTTAGTCTGGGAAAGGAACGAACGCTCGACTCTTCGGGTGGACAGGACCCCTCTTACCTCTGCACCACGCACGTCTTTAAAGAAGCTGTATCTCCTATAAGTTTTATTAGTGAATAATAGTTATACACCAACTCAGAATACTTGCATAATTCCAAACACTTCTGAAGTGTTTTTCAAGGGTTTTCGGAGAGATTCCGTTTCTCTATCGTGTTGCAGGAGCCGTCGTCAACAAATACTGTCACAGCTCCGATGGACCAGAACCTAATCGAATACTACCGCTTCCTGGCTGAAAAGGGAGACGTTTCCGCTCAGGTAAGCCGACGACGTGTTTGCAGCAGCTGCATTCATGATTTTTTATCACCCGTAGCTCCAAAATAGCATCGATTGTTGATCAGGAATTCAGAAATTATAGGTAGGGCTCGGACAACTATATTTAACAGGTGGCAGAGGAGTTGAGCAGAACTTCGAACTGGCCAACAAGTGAGATTCTTTTTTTTCTATGATTAGATTCCTATAATTACGCTAAATCATAATTTATTCATTAAAGTTGTGAATTCAAGGTACTTCTCATCGGCAGCCGAGTCAGGTCATGCTGGTGCGTTCGCTTTCCTTGGAAAAATGTATCTTGACGGAACTCACATCACACCGCAAGACAATTCAACAGCGTTCAATCTGTTCTTACGAAGTGCAGACAAAGTGGGTGTTCATTTAGATTCTTAAGTTCACGACATTTCTTTATTTCGATGATTTTATTATTTTTGTGTAATCTTCCTCTTACACTTCCCCTGTTTGAAGGGAAATCATAATGGACAAGCTGGACTTGGTGTTATGTATCTGCAAGGACGAGGAGTCAAGAAGAACTACGAGAAAGCCTATCGACTATTTTCTTTGGCCGCTGAGCAAGGATGGGTTGATGCTCAGTTGTACCTCGGCGAAATGTATTTCAGTGCGTTTGTTTTATTGATTTATTCACTATTTATTCTTTTTTTTCGAAAGGCGCGAATTGCGCACTGCTACAGTACAAAAAAATTCAGCAAACATAATGACCTCACGTGTAGTCAGTATACAACAGAAAAAAACAACATCGGAGACTAATCTATATTGTTTCAGATGTTGCTTTCTATTAATCACTATTCTAATAAAATGCAGCAAGTTTGAAAAAAAGTGGAAAACGAGTTACCTAAGTATCTTCCGCTTTACTTTTAAACGTCCTCTCTTACTTGGTAGGTCCTAACAATAAGATCACCTCTGCTACTTATGCGAGGAGACCTCACATATAATGGTAAAGGTAAAGGAAGGAGGGAAAGGTGTCGGCTTCGCTCAGTCCTCTGAGGCAATACCAAGTGTCTTTACCTTCCCAGGCAAGTGTGGTAGCAATTTACCCGACTTCGGAGGTATGGCTTCCTTGGTTAGCCCGGGCAGGTATCTTACTAGTATACCACCTAAATGGTAACAAGAATAAATTAACCATTCATATGTGACTTCGAATAATTTCCACTGGGCAGTTAGCTCAAAAAGAAGATCTTACTGTGTGTAGTATACCACCTAAATGGTAACAAGAATAAATTAACCATTCATATGTGACTTCGAATAACTTCTACTTAAGTACACTATAACTTTCGGGTTGCAGTTAGCTCAAAAAGAAGAATTTTTTGAAGATCATGAAGTGTGAGATCATTATGATGAGTAAAAAAACTCAATACTCCATGTAAGGGCAACAGAAAACAGTGCAACGGTTTTTTTGTAATTGGACGGTTTTGCAGGCAACAACATATTTGAAGTTCTCTTTGCAGAAGGTATCGGTGTGAAAAGAGACTTCAAAGCTGCTCTGAAGTACTTCCAAATGGCCACACAAAACGGTCATATACTGGCGTCCTACAACTTGGCTCGTATGCACTCTTCAGGTTTGATTATGCTCAATACTTGTTTATTTTTCATTTATTTCGATTAGTACTCAGTAAACTGACTGTCATATAGGCTCGTACACATTTTCAAGGAAGCTCAGTATGGAAGAAATATAAAAATTAAAATGTTACGTAAGTATGGAGATTTTCCCAATTTCGCTTTCTATAGGAATCGGAGTAATACGACAGTGCAGTACCGCCGTAGAGTTCTACAAGAATGTCGCTGAACGAGGACGTTGGAGTGAACGGCTTATGGAAGCCTATACAGCTTACAAGGTTAGGATTTGTTCAACTTGAAATAGGGTTTCTTGCTGGATCAATACGATATTGTGGGTGCTATATAGATGTCAGTCTGGAGGAAAGAAGTATTTCACAGTTTCTTCCTTTCAGGAGGGTAGAAGAGATGAAGCCGCTATAAAGTACCTATTTCTCGCCGAACTTGGCTATGAGCCTGCACAAACAAACATCGCGTATATTTTGGATAGAGGTGAGTATTCTCTGTCGATCCTCATTCTTCGCTGCTTCACCCATTGTCGTTTGTAAAGATCCAAACCTTATTGTGTAAGCGAATTGTCCCTCCTTAAGTTTTCATTGCGCTTTTTAGTATCTCAGTATAGGTAAAAGTTAAGTGCTCGACGTTGATCGGCCTGTATGGTGCGCCATGCATTCGTATGCCTTACAGTGTGGGTCTTGTTGATGACGGCTTGGGCCTTTACAATGACTATTTGGTTCCAACCGTGGTTCGAAATAAGTGTCTTTTCTTTCGAGACAAGTCTGATACCTTTTACCCGACCCAAATGTGGTGAATGGCTTGGTAGCCCGGTGGGGATTGTTCGTTTATGCGAGTGTTGTGTCCTTGCTAGGATATCATTCTTGAAGCCTGTCATTAACACAAGATGCTTCCATGCGAGTCTATTGCAGACTGAATTTTCAGAATTTTTGACTATTTTTAATTTTTTACTTGACGTTTGGCCTCTGATCTCACTCTTTGTCGCTGTGAATAGTTCATATTTTATTGTTAAATAACCACTGCCAACAATTACAGTGCTAGATCCTTTATTTGTATTTCCTCCTTCAGCCTCAATATTAACGTGCCGCTCAGCTTTTGCCCTTGTCTAAATATGCCATATTCATGTATAATCGGCATTTACACACAGGCGAGGCTGATTCACTTTTCCCTGCCGTCAAAGAAAATGTCCTGGAGAGGGCTATTGTGCAGTGGCAACGAGCAGCTAATCAAGAGTATCCGCTGGCCAGAATCAAACTCGGAGACTATCACTATTACGGATGGGGAACACCGGCTGATTATCAGCAGGTAATTGGTTATCTTTTCCTCCTTTATTTTTGTGTTCTTCTTTTTTTTTAGTGATTTTTTTCTATTATTTTTGCGATGGTCTACAAGTCCACTGTTGCATTCGATATCATCGCCTGTTTTCTGCAATCGTGTTTTACTGTTCTCAAGCACATTTTATAGGCTGCCCAGCACTACAAATTAGCTGTTGAACGTCATGCAACCGCTCAAGCCATGTTCAATCTTGGATTCATGCACGAGCAAGGATTGGGTATTACTCGTGTAAGTTTTTTTTTGATTTTGTTTCTTGGCTTTACTTCCTAACGTTCAAACGTTGATTCCATTGAATTCCCATCGGAGACATATTTCAGGATCTTCACTTAGCAAAACGTTTCTACGACATGGCGGCGGAGCAGAGCTCAGATGCCGCCGTTCCAGTGGCGTTGGCGTTGGCTAAACTGACCGTGTTGTTTGTTCTGGAGCAGATTAATAAGGTGAGTCCATTTTACCCGAGTTGGGCTATATTTGTACTACGTAAACATTCTGTTTCTATTGAGCTTTTTGGAAAATTGTGTGATATTATTCCTCTTAAAGCCCTTCAACTGAGAAGAAAATTATCCCTCTCAATCTTGGCTCAACTTCACGTGTAAGGGTTATTTGAGGTGCTGATTGTAGCCCTGGTATTTGTTTTTCGAATTCGGCCGAGGACCGCCAATATCGTGCATTAAGATGGTTTAGGCAAACGCGATGATTCCGCTAAAACTTTATCTGTGATTGCGACAGTTTCCATCCAACCGACCTGTCACCCGGGCCTGACGCTGGTAGCAATACCCTTTTCAGCTATTTCGGAACTAGACAAGGGATACTCCCTGGGGCGGGATTGAACCCTGGTCATCGAGATCATGAGCCTAAGTTGCTGATCTCACTGTCATCCCACGCCCCTCTCAACTGTAGAAGTAAATTCGTTAGCATAGTTAGTAACAATGATGGAGGAGCGTACTGCTGCTCATACTTATGTGCTCTCACGCGGACGATTACGCCGTGTAGATCGAAATTTTAGGAGTCGAATAAAGCTTCCATCTAAGAGCGTCGTGCGTCAGAAGAAATCAATATTAAGATATCAGAAATGCTTAGTTTCAAGCATACAGCATAGCTGAACGCTATATGTCTGTTCATTACGAATATTTTAGAATCCGGTTGTTCAACTGTTGGAAAAATACGTGGGTCCGAACTGGGATATAATGGCGATGACGATTCTTGCCGGTGTGCCAATGATTCTGTTCCTCAGGTGGAGGCGTGGTCAGCATATGTGAATTCATATTCAGTTTTACTGGTATATTCAACTGCTAGAGATTCTGCTTCGCTGTTGGGTATTGAAAATTAAAACGTCCTTCATTCCGCCTTAGCTAGTGATAATTTCCTATAAAAATGCTTCGTTTTAAACAGAACTGTGTGATCGGAGTGTTCTGAGGTGAGTTTCTGAATTGGTTTAGCACCGCTAGTTGACAGTGTTTCTTGGACTGGTTTGGGATTGTTCGCGTCTCCTGCTTGGTAAATGTTTAATCATAGGTAAAAATTGCCTCATAGTATTTCACAATAGTTCATATTCAAAATGGGCAGGATTATGCTCGTGATAAAAATCTCACGAACCTGTCCAAGTCTCTCAGACATAATATATATGCGCGCGAAGCCTTTGCAGAATATAGCCAAAGAATTGTAAACCTTGATACGTACTTGTACCTGAATTGCTGATTTGTATTCGTTTAATGACGATTTCTATCATTTCGCTTCATAATTTTGCTTAACCCTCCTACAAATCTGCCTTTCGCTCTGTGGAACGGACATTTCTGGCACTCCTCTGATACTGAACTGTGATATTTGTGATTGTTTCAGTTGTTTCTAAACGTCTTTTTTGTTTTCTTTACACTATGAGTATGAGGAATTTGTATGAGATATCTCTATACGGTTATGGCCAATGTTTAATCTTGTTGATAATGTATGTTGTCGTCAATAAATCGTTGGTATTTTCGGTGGTTCATGTGCTGAAAATCCGCTTTCGGTGCAATATTTGGGCTGATATTTTATCAGATTACCTCATTGTTCTGCTTCTAATAACGAAGCGCTTCATATCTTTTGAAGGAAATGGCTTCGCTTCTGCCCTTCACACAAATTCGCAGCAACACCGTGAACTTCTTCATGCGAAGTCAGTGCTCTTCGTTTTCACAATTCTTTACCCTTTTACAGCCTATTTTCATTATTCTGGGAGTAATCGACACTGTAAGATTTATATCTGTTACATACTGCTTGCCAGCGGAAAAATTAAGTGGCTTATTGACAGGGGTGTGCGGAACTTCCGTTTCCGTGTTCCAAATTCCGGTTTCCGGCCGTTTTTGGCCCTTCCGTTCCGTTTCGTGTTCCGCTCTGTTATTGGACGAAACACGGAAACGGAAGAAGAAATCGAAGACCTCCACTGTGCAGACTAACGCAAGGGAGACTGAAGTTATCGCGCTGACGACGATATGATCCATTCGAATTCTGGTAGGATGAAACCAGTGCAGCAAGCATTTGTCGGCACTTGCCACATCATCCGAGATTGTCCTCTTGTGCTTATTTCATTGTAAACGATCTGAGAAAAAGCCTCTCTACCCAAAATCATGAAGGAACTGCTGGTTCTCCACCACAACGTGCTCGTTTTAGGCTTTTAATTCTATTTTGAAAGCGTTCTTGTCTATCACGCCAAAAAAGTCTGCCTTTCTCTGCGTAGTTGTCTTCGGCTTATAATGAGGTTTATTAAGATGAATTTCACCGTTTACTTTGAAACTATCACCAAGCGTTGAACACGTTCATCAAAATAATAGACACATTTTAGTGGAAACAAAACGAACACTCAATGGGCATCTCTACAAACAGAAATGATAACTTTATGTGGTCCAGTTTTGGCTAAATTACAATAATTTAGTGGTTGTAGTTTTTGCACTACTTCCGGCTTCCGTGTTCCGTATTCCGGTTTCCGGCCATTTTTTGATCATTTCCGTTCCGTCTTCCGCCTTCCGCTTTTTTGAAAAAAAATTTCCGCACACCCCTGCTTATTGGTCACTTCTGAATTATTTGCTGTTCTCCACCACTGGAAAGATAAACGTCAATCTTAATATGAGCGTAAGTTCGGAAAAGATTTTGCTATTTTAAAGTACATACAGTTGCGTAAAAATAGTTTAAATTCTGGTGATAATCGTCATAGGTAGTCTCGAAAAATTCGAAATTACGATTAATTAGCCCCAAATATGTGAACTTGTTTAATAGACCCTAATGTGTTCATAGAGTTTTTACTATTGACTGTTTCTAACTAGAACGAAGTTCTGTGTCAATTTAAATTGTCGAGGTGGTTGACGTTAATGAAGATTTTTGATTCCCAAAGCGATGAAGGTATCGACAACATCCTTTCCTCTCCACCTTATTCTTTCCAAAAAAATTCAGTGCATTTCTTGAACTTCACGGATCTAATAATAAGTCCTCGAACATGGTCGATGTTTTAGCCATTTTGTCTTTTTGAAATAATCCCTATTGATAGCGTTGATTTCCTTTGGTTAAACTCGTGATTCAGGAACCGGTGGTGAACTGTGGAAAACCATCACGAGCGTCTCAAAAGCCGGTCAGAAGAAGGGTCGTATGAATACGAGGCAGCCAATTCGCCGGCTAGATAGGTTCTATCGGATAGGGTCAAGTAGGTCTTGCCATTTTCCGTTGTTTTTAATTTTTCTATCACGTATACTCTCCTCCATGGTTGCCACGAGTTTTGTATTCGTGGTAGCCCCTTATCATGTACCTATTCGTTTAGGTCCTATGAAAGTCCAATTTCCTGGCCTTAATGCTCCGTTGAAAACTGATGATCCCAATATCAAAATCGCTGAGCAAACGGAAGAGGAAATAAAAGAAGGTCAACTTGGTGTGAGAAAAATTCTTGAGGAGCAGAAAGAGTAAGTTCAGCCACAACTCCTTGGCTTTTCTTATCTGTTTTTTCATCTGTTGTATTTTTTCATCAGTTGGATAAATAATGCTGTTAAGCATCGGGAAGCGACGATTCCGAGAAAAACTCCATCCACTGGAGCGTGGGTTCAGTGGAACCCAGCTAGTCGGACAGAAACTTGGTCCTCCAACTCCTGTTGATGGTGTGACGTTCGAAGATTTCGAGACGTATTGCTTAGAGGTTGGTATTTTTGCTGTTTTTTTCGCTTCTTTTCAAACTTGTGAAGGTAGTAAGACCTCAAAGACGATCTTTACACATTACCGTTTAGATTGTTTTGATTAGTTTTTCATCTAGTTGGTAGTCAGTTTGCCCATTTCGTTCATTTTTGTGCACCGCATCGAACCTCGTCGTTCTGAGTCGGGAAAGCTTTACTTTGCGGGAAATAGTCTTTGGAAAGATTTCTCGAAAGGTTCTTCTAGATTCCCCGAAAGGTTTCTTCTTCTTCTAAGTTTCGAACAACCATTTTATTCTTAGTTAATAAGCTAAAAACTCCATTTCTAGGTTAAACGAACGTCAAATATGACTAGAGTTTTCGGCCGTGTCCACACCATGGCAGCACTGGTATTTACCGGAAACGGCAAGGGACTGGCAGGATACGCTGTTGGAAAGGTGAGTTTTCATATTTACTTCTTTGTGGGACCGCTTGCTCAAATGGGCTCACTCCACGTTCCCGGATTGTTTTTTGCTCCTTTTTGTACCTAGGCGGTTTTCTATCTATCTATTCTATTTCTATTCGAGCTATCCTAAACGATTTTCCACTTCCCTTAGCAACCTCCAATTTTTTGAAAACTGAGAATGTTGGACGTAGTGAATTTACTTATTTGTTTTATATGAATGTAAATATCGCGCTCACAAGCACGTGTATGGGTTAGGTGACAGGTAAACATCTACACCAACAGTGAAAATCAAAAATAATAAGAAATCAGCGAAATGAAATGGGGTAAGTACAACATAACATTGCGACTCGAACACATGTTCTCCTTATGAGTGAAATCTTGAGTACTTGGATTAATTCTGTTAAATTTGACTTTTAGACAATCTTCCCATTGTTTCCCCTTTGAATGTCGTCCGAGTCCCGAAAACCGGAAACATCCTATTTCTAGGCACCGCTTCACAGAACAACAACGGCTATCATCAACGGTATGAACATGGCTTCTAGAAAGCTGTTTTTCGTGGATCTTCTGGAGGGCCGAACTATATATCAGGTTAGTAGCACTATTTTCGAACTATTCAATTCTCAACAGATTTCAAAGTTCAAGCTTCCCAATGTGATTCTTGCCCTTCTAAAGTTCATTGCAGGACTTCTATGCGGAGTGTCGTAACACAAGGGTATTCGCACAACGCCGCCCCAAAGGATATGGACTCACATGTCATCCAAGGCTCATAAAGATTTGCGAGGTAAGTGCCACTTTCAGATTGATTTGTTTTGATTATTTAGTAAACGCTACATATTTTGTGAGCCAGCGTGGTGCAGTGGTGAGAGGTGCTACTGATAACCGCACGGTCGAGCGATCGATCCCGACCTGGACAAACCTAAACTTCCAACCCCTGGGCCCGGTAAATTGTTACGAGACTTGTCTGGGAGGAAAAGCCCCTGGCATGGTATAGCGGCTGTCTCTCGCAAGTCATCGTTTAGACCAAACACGTGTTCTCTATGCCCCTATGATTCTGAACTGAAAATGAATGCGGCGGCGCAGTTACCTTTAGATGCACATATTTCGTAGTTTCCTTCATTTCATATTTTGGCTGCCAGTTACACTAATTCGTTACTAATCTCATTAAACACCCTGGCTTCATTGGTGATTTCGAACCACTTTCAGGCTATTGGCATCAAGGACATATATGTGAAAGTGGAAGGGTCGACGAAAAATTATTTGGCTTTGACGCACGCTTTCATTACCGGTCTGCTGAACCAGGAATCTCATCAACAATTGGCTGAACGCAAAGGTTATTGTTTGCTCCAGTCAATGTTTTGTTTTCCACGCTTTTTCGAAACTGGTGCAAATATTTGGACACTGCAAACGAAGCACTCATTTTTTGATCTCTCATCTCAAATTAAATTGAATTAACTTTTACTTTTGTCGCTGCTCGTGATCAGTGGGGTTAGCAATAGTATGGTGTTCAAAAGTCGCCCAAATGCATTTTGGATTTTTGAAGGATGTATTTCGAAAACTTTGCTTCTACCACAGGCGCCAAAGATGTTTGTCCGAATGTTCCGAAACCAGCTTTCAGCATTTTCACTGTGTGTGCGAATTTTCGCGGATTTCCATCTCTTTTCTATCCTTTTCAAACCGTTCATCACGTTTACGTTTCTGATTGTCATGCTTAACTTGTTTTTATTCATTTCTGTCAATTTTCCGAGCATCTTGAAATCCTCATTGTTAACAATATCTGCAAATTTGTCTTCTATATTTGCCAATGACCGGGATAGTCGAGGTGCTTCTATACTGTAATTCCATTTTTCTGATTTTCCGGTGCAATTGGGGACGTACTACGAAGATTTACCTAGGTATCTCTTCACTAATCTTTCCCCAGCAGTCTGAAGTTTGAAGTTTGGCTATCGAATACATGAAGTCATGTGAAATTCTAGTGTTGTTTTTGGTTGTTACTTCTTAGTTTTTTTAGATGCAGCTTTCTACTAAGTAGCGATTTTTTGTCGGGTCGGTAGTGTTGTGGTCTAACATCAGAGTGCGCCAGATTGGCCCGAGCCGTGCGTTCGAACCCGGCCTGAATCGCGATTTTTGCAATGATCTTGGCATCATCGTTACGACATCATCACAACTTGCTCTTACAGGTCTTCATGTGGTCGAAATGTCACCGTCTAGACACTTCTTGCCTCAAGTTGTCGCCAGCCCAATCCTTACACCTCTCAAGGAGGAGGACGAGCTAGAGGATATTGATGTGAGTCGTTGGCTTATTTCTATTTGAAGTTAATTCACGCTTCATATGATGGTGGTAGCAGCTGTAAAACGGGCTACCTGTTAGAGTTTGAACGTAGGTCAAATCATTAGACCATGTAGTTGTCATTCAGCGTTTGAACTTGGATGATTTCTACGGTGAAGGCCGATACCCGCTGAGGAAACCGAAACCGTTGCCGTTCTACGTTAACACACCTGGACACATCGACGCGGAATGGCGGAAGCATCCTTTTAGGAACCACGAAGAGGTATTTTTTCTAGATAGAGTTAATTATGCACTAACATTCGCACTTAGTTACAAAACTTGCCTCCGCCTTTTCTTTTCCTTAGCCTCTTTATACTTATGTTTTCTTTTTGCCTGGATTCAACTTAGATTCGGGTGCACGTGGTTCAGTGTTAATAGGCGCTACTTACATCCACACTTTCGACTGATCGTTTCTCGCTTGGGCTCACGAAACCTTTCACCTCTCCGGAGTATGGTAAATTGGCACCAGTCTTGTCTGGAAAGGTATAGACACTGACTTGGAATGACGGCTGGCCTCCACTAATCTATTCTATGGTACAAGTACAAATACGCGTTCACCATCTACGATTCTGAATGTACATAAAAGGAATACTGCGGCGCGTCCTTAGGGAACTGATCAACGCCGACACCATCACCTTTCAGCTCAGAATAGGAGCTGTAAATGTTCTTCACACAAAACACATTTACCCACTAATATTGGATTCAATTAGCAGAGAATTAATAATTTAATTGCTACCATCCAAGGTCTTGCACCGCTGAATTCGTACTATGAATTTCTGCAAGCAATTATGGGAGTGCACAACTTCATAGGACCGTTCTCCTACCTGGGAGCTATGATGAGTAAAATGGCCTTTGTCTGAGCAGATTGAGCTTTAACATGAAATGGTGCGATTGCTGCATCATATCCTTTTCCAGAATGTAAGTAAAAGTTGCGACGTATGTGGAAGTGGTTTTGGGTGAACCCATAGAGCTTTTGAACCCGAAAAGTTATTTTCCCCTTCTCAGATAAATCTGGTAAAAATTTCACCGACCCCGGATGAATGGAGAGCTCGGTTAAGCCCAGGCAAGGATTGATCGCTCGGTCGTGTTGCTATCTGCAGCGCTTTTTGCCACTGAGCCATGACAAACAACACACTTCTGGAAATGAGTTAGTTGCGAGTTCGGAAATGAGCTATCGTATTGAAGGTAATGATTCGCCTTTTGGCTGACGGTGTAGTGCCGAGATGGACTCGTGACGCACGAAAGAAATGGTCAGAAGAACGACACGAGAGAGCTGTGGCCGGAGTGGAGCAACTACCCAGCGGTATTGGATTATCGGATGTGGTACCCAAGGCTGAGTAGTACTCTTTTTTTGTTGAATTTTTTGAAATTCCGTGCCTATTAAGAGCAGCTCTGTTGAATCATTTTCGACAATGTCCGCTTCCATTTGTTCGTGACACACCTGCGTCCTTATTATAGGCTATTGGCTTTTTCATTAATTGTACATAGAGGACTAGCAGGTGGAGGGGACCACGGTGAGTCACCGCCCGAGGATTTGGTGTTTGTGCCTGTCGAATGTGGTGAAAAAAGAGCAAAATTCCCTCAGGTATAGGAATTATTGAGGGATTCACGCACTCTCGACTCTCAAGAGATCGAGTATAGTTATGTAGTTTTCTATAGTGCAGGGTTCATTCGCTGAGGAATACAACATCAGAGTAGAGGTTCATTCCACTGAGGATTCAATTAGTGGCTCTAATTTCAATTTTTTCGATTGCGCGCGCTTTCTAATGATCGAAACTGTTCTTCTGTGGAAAAGCCCTCCAAAATGGACCCAGGTGAACCTGGGTGTTTGGTATTGACCTTCTCCCCTGCACTCTGTACTTTTCCTCCATAAGTTTCAGAGAAATATGCAAATAGGTATGTTATGTTTGATAGATTTGTTTGTTGTTATGAAATCGACTGAAGTGATTTATTTCTGTTGTTTTCTCAGTTGCACAATTTTTGAGATGTAACGAGTTTTATGTCCTATGTCGCTGATGTTGATAGAGAGATACGTAATTTGCTAATTCTTTTGATTTTCGACTTGTTTAGTTGTAGATCTGCAGAGGGAACGAAGTAAAGTAATAAATAATAATGTTCTGTACATGTTTCATTTATGGGTTTCTCCCATCTCGTGGCTCGTGGCCTGATGATCACAAAGATGCTGCGTTTGATAGTAACTTAGGTTTGAATTCCTGAGTGAGGCCGAGAAGAGTTGAATTTCTTCCGAAGAGTTTGCTAGTTAATTGCTGCTGCTTCGCCTTCCTTCACCTCAGAAAATAAAAACAAAAAATTCACAAATTTCTCCAGTGGAAAGGATTGTATAGTAATTCTTTTATGGAAACATGGGAGTGAACGACCATAAGGAGACAATGACTTCAAAGGAGTGGAGAATTTCGCGATAGTCTATCGCGATAGTTCTGTATAGTGGAACCACCTGCTAAGGAGAAAATTAAAACATCAATCGAAGTAAAAATCAAAATAGGCTATTATGATGAAATTTGCGTCAAGTTTTACGATGGTTAGGCATGTGAGAAATTTAGTGTTATCCTATCTGATGAAAAGTGCTTATCTTGAGGCTACGGTTCAATCGTCGTACATTATGCAAATAGGAATATACTTGTCCAGAAATATTGGCACTATTCAACTTTACGGACACGAGTGCTCGATTTTTTTGGTCGTCGAAATTCGCTGAAATTTCGCCTATGAGGGTTATTTAGGGTCCCGAACACGAATCTGCTGCCCGTTTTTACGTGGGTGGTCTCGGACCACCCACATTGATTACTTGGGTGGTCCCGTCAGGATCACCCGTTGTGCTGTAACTTTGCCTATGGGGGTTCTCCGGTGTCCTGAACACGATTGTATTGTATTGTTTATTACATGCTGCATTCACATGTGACAAAAAGTTACCAAAAAAACTATAAAACTGACAAACCAATGACAACAATATACGCCGTAGTAAAACAAACAAAACAAAGAGAAATAATATACTCAACAAAGAGATGAGGTAGTTATGCAGAATTAGCTTTGAGGTATGTGAAAATAAGAGATGCGTTCACACAGCTTTTGGTATTCAGCACCCGCTCGGTGAATGAAGAAGGTCTTTCTCACTGCTGTCTTGGCTAAGGGAAGGAAGATTTTTCTACTAGCTCCCCTAGTAGAAGAATTACGAATAAGGAAAAAGGAGCCACTTATACGAATTCGGCCAGTCAATATCTTGCGTACCATTGCACTATCCAGAGCCTTTCTTCTAGCTTCTAGGGTTTGCAAGCCCAAGATTACATTGCGTTCAATTCTACCAGGTACGCTTCTGAAATTATAGTTTCCAGTCCTTAAAAGAGCTCTCCTGGTGAAGGAGGACTGAACCCCCTCTAACAAGTTGAGTAGTTTCTTTTTCGTAGGATTGAATATGGTCGTACCTGATTCAAGAATAGGTCTGATGTAGGTTGTATAGACTTTGGACAGTATGGTAGGGTTCTTGGTGTACAAGCAGCGAAAGATTTTATACAGCTGCACATTTGCCTTGTTAACAATGATTTGGCAGTGTTTGTCAAACTCAAGCTTATCGTTGTATGTGAATCCCAAGTCAGTGACCTCAGTGACAGTAGTAAGCTGATAACCTTCAAGGAAGTACGCTCCTCGAGAGGGAGATTTTCCCAAGTGTAACACTTTTGTCTTAAACTGGGAAATGGGAAGCTCCCAAACCTTGGACCAGTCCGAAAGAGCATCCAAGGCCTTCTGCATCTGTTCATGCTCAGTATGAGTCGGTACACCAGAAAATATCTTAACATCATCTGCAAAAATCTTGCACGACACTCCAAACGGTTTGATAACACTAGGGATATCATAAGTGTAAATGCTGAAAAGAATTGGGGCTAAAACGCTTCCTTGAGGTACTCCACTAGGGGCTAGACAAATCCTAGAGAATGCTCCATTAACAATAACCTGAAACGACCTCTTGCTGAGATACGCTTGAAGCCAAGAGATGATTCTCTTATGAATACCAACAATATGCAGTTTGGCAATTAACTTATTATGCGAGACTCTATCAAACGCTTTAGCATAATCGAGATAAATAACATCCACTCCAACTCTACTTTCTAGAGACATAGTCCACTCATTGAGACATTCCAACATATGGGTTTCAGTAGACTTTCCTTTGGTGAATCCATGCTGTTCTTCCGGAATGATTGAGTGGATAGATAAGTGCTCAACAATTGTTTTCTTGAGAATTTTTTCAAAAACCCTGGCAAAAAGCGAAGTCAAACTTATGGGCCTGAAATTGGAGACATCATTTGAACCTGTGGTTTTAGGAATGGGAACGACATAGGCATGTCTCCACCTTGCAGGCACATCCGCGTGCATGAAACTATAGCTAAAGATAAATTCCAAAGGATAAGCTATATATGGAGCTACCTTTTTAATGAACTCGAAACTTATATGATCAGGATTTAGGCTAGTGGTTTTGGTGGTAGAAGTCAAAATTTTGAGTATATCAGAACTTCTGAACCAAACAGAATCTAACATATCTGGGTGCTTTGATGCAGGAACAGAACCACTATCAGGCAAGGTATTGGATGAGTTGTTGTAGACCTTTTGGAAGTGTTCAGCAAGAAGGTCAGCTTTTTCTTGTTCCCCCAAAACCATATTACCATCCTCGGCAACCAAGGAGGTGATCCTGTTATTTCTCTTCAATCTCTTCCTCATCATAGTGTAGAATTTGGCTGGATCTCCCGAATCAATCACCTTTTTCTCTACTGATGCATGAAATTTCCAGAGTTTCTTAGAGAATTTACTATTAATCCTATTGAAACTAGCAAGATTATTAGCAGAAGGGCAAGTGTTTGCCTGAATCCACGCGTCGTCTCTCGTTTTAGAGAGCGTACAAAGATAGGCAGGCAGATGAGCCTTCCTAGCCGAGCTAGCAGACTTTGTGGATAGTGGAACGTAGAGCATAATAGCCTCATTCAAGACATGAAGAAACAGCTCGTACATCGCGTCAGCGCTAGACAATTGACTGAGCGATCCAATCCAATCTACGTTAAGGAGGAATTCAGCAATGGCATTATAGTCTCCCCTGGAGAAGTCATAATATTCATGTGCAAGAGTATTATCAGGAGGAACATTGATGTCAAAAGATATAGTGTTATGGTCACTAGTCCCCAAAGGCGGACCTATTTTAGGATTGGTAATGAGCATGTGATCACTAACTAACACCAGATCCAAAATTTTTTGTCCTCTAGTGACCTGGCTCACACTGACTCAAGTTGAAGGACCTTACAAAGTTTAGAAATGCTTTGCTAACCGAGGATGTACCGCAGGGGATATTAGACCAAAGAATATCCGGGTAGTTGAAATCTCCAACGATAAGCAAGGGATGAGAGCAAATCATGAGATCACCCATAATTTTCAAAAGTTGATCATTCATAGACGACGTACAATCAGGAACACGATAAACACCAATAACCCTAAGAACAAGTCCATGAAGAAACAAATCACAACAGTGTAACTCGTAACTATCCCTCACCGAGTCCTTGAAGACCATGTGGACTGGAATATTAATTCTGCAGAGGAAAATGACGCCTCCACCTTCTTTACGTGGTCTGTCACATCTAAATTCTACAAAGCTATTATAAATGGGATAGAGGAGACTACTTACATCAACGTTAGGCTTTAGCCAAGACTCAGTGAGAATGACGAAGTCCAACCCATATTTTACAATGGAGAAAACCAAATGCTGCGCGTTTTTGGATAGTGACCTGACGTTAGTAAGAAGACATTTGACCTGAAAGAAATTCTGCATAACTAGACTCAGTTTAAATCAGCAGTAGACATCGGTGAGTTCGGTGAGTGACTTTGCACAACACTATGATTTGCAGAGTACCGAGAGTGAACAATTGAATTAACATTTTGGCTATTATGAGAGCTAGGAACTAGTCCTCGCTTCCTTTGATCCAAGGGAAGTGAAGGACGAACATATGTTCCCCTAAACGGCGAGGGCTTAATACGAGTAGAATTAGACAATGCTAGGTCCCTATACTTTGATGACGGAAGTATGACCTTCAATATCCGTGGTTTGTTGCCACGCATACGACCCATGCGATATACAGAGGTTGGAATACATTCAACATTTAGGAAATCTAATAATTTACGAATACAACCGATATCATGGCATGCTCTGACAGAAGGAATGACGCTATTCGACTCTGGAACTCCACTAATTATTAACGACCTGGACATTTCCTTAGATTCAAAATCAGCAAGAGAGAGCTCTACCTGCACTTGAACATCAGATTTAGGAGGAGAGGTGTCTACACGAGGTTGACTAGAAATCTGAGACAGAACATCCGCATTTGCAGCCTCATTGGAAGCCAACTTATTTTTCAAACCTGTATTTTCTTCACGCAAAAGTCGCAGCTCTTCATAAAGACGTTCGTTTTCGGCAATCAGAGCATCGATTCGGTCCTTGGATTCGAGCAAATAGATCAGAATCGTTTTGACATGCTGGGGCGTACCATCGTCTTCCGCCATCTCAGCAACAGCAGTTGCCATCGATTTGTCCTCTTCGCAGGATGTAGGAGAGGACAGGTCCATTAACCCTCTCTTGCGACCCTTAAATTTAGTCACGGCCGAGAAAAGGTATGACATCGATCGAAACGGCTAAGTATCACGCAGACCAAACACGAAAATCAATCAATATGGGGCAGGGTAGTCGACCACGTGCCCAAATTAAGCCAAATGCACCTGATTTAGTGGCAATTGAAGTCCAATGAATGATTCCCCTGCCACTAGGGAATTAGCTTGAGTAGTTGCTGTCCTCGACGGTTAAGCACGCTGGGAGAACGAAAAACTTTGGACGTCCGGAGTTGCAGTGACAGTAGATAGGGTACGACGGAGCCAACCGATACGCCGCCGCACGCTGCCAGACCAGACGAAGAATGTTGAACACGATGTTGAAGTCTGTTTCTAAATAGCGACCGAATAGCTATAGGTGAGTACCTACCGACCTTACCTGGTGAGACCCACCTATAACTAACGATTCGTGATCAGCGCCCTCAATTATACCATGTGCAAAGTTTCAGCGAATTTCGATGACTGAAAAAATCGAGAACTGGTGTCCGTTAAGTCGAATAGTGCCGAAATATTTCCTCCACCATTATCAATAACACCTTCCTCGAGTGCGCAAGAAGTGGAAGTTGCCCTGGTAATAGCAGACCGAAAGTGACCCGCGCAGCATGCTACATCAGTCAAAGAAAATGATCATGTGAGCCAATGTCCGTTCCAGTGTGGCTTCAGGTTCTGAAGCAAATCACTGGCGAATAGGGACATCCGACTTTTCCTAACATTCTTCTGCTTTATTTGTTGATGACGCGTCAATCCCTCAGTACACCTCTTTACGTCTCCGGTTTCCCTATTCGCGTGTTATTCATATTTGTTATTTTCCGTCGCGCTTTTCGGCGATTGCACTTTCCCACTCCTTTTACTCATTTATTTCACATTTTGGTTTGTAGGTTGTTTTTCCTGTTGGATTTAACACACCTTTAATTTCATTGGTTTATGGTGGACAATGTTTTATCAGAAGGTGTTCCTTTCATAACCCGACCTATGGAATTTATTGCGGGTTTTATTCGAATTTCAGGTTAGTTTGTTTTAATTTTTCCTTTAAGGCCATCCCTTATGAAGGTTGTCGGGATGGACTATCATTCCGTTATAACTTGCTCGTCTAAGAGAACGCACGAAACGAGTAGTGCCGATACTGTTAACATTTTATTTATTTAATTCTTTGTCATTGTTATTTATTCTTTTACTTGCTTGCCTCGTTATGTAGTCACCCGAACGTATTTGAGAGATTTTAAAATCGAAGCCTCCAGGGAGAACCGCACATAGTCTGTCATTTCTGCAAAGCAACACAACCAATTGCTACAAATGTGCTTTATTGTGAAAGAAACACGAAAAGTCGACAAAATTCTGTCTGGACCTTACTTTGAGTTTGGAAAACACTATGACC
Organism: Nippostrongylus brasiliensis; assembly: GCA_030553155.1. Lineage (NCBI taxonomy): Eukaryota > Metazoa > Nematoda > Chromadorea > Rhabditida > Heligmosomidae > Nippostrongylus > Nippostrongylus brasiliensis. The sequence goes on along the minus strand of CP130736.1, from coordinate 34,062,664 downwards.
GCTTTTGGAAGCACGCTACAGCGGACTTTAAATGATGTTCAAGACACTTTTTCCCACATCAAGAACTAGTTCTGTCCAGCTCTGTTCTCCTTTAACCTTTAGGTTTTCTTCGAATTGTTTGAAAACTGTTTCGATTTGCTCTTTCTTTTCTCCTTCAGCTATTTGCATGGTCGCATTAATCAGTGATTCCGTTGCGTGGAAGAGTGCTCGAAGAACTAATCTGCACGTAGCTCCCCCTTTTTCTTTGCCGTTGCAGCTGACTATAACCTTGAATAGAGCCTTCGTTTCCGAATCCAGAGCTATCCGTAGTGCCGGTATGAGCTCCGACTTTTTCGTCTTCTTCATTACTTGTAGGACGTTTTCATTGGCGAGAGAAACCCTTTTCTTGTCTTCCTTAAAAATATCTCCGCCCAAGCGAAGCTCAGCCGCAATATTTAGTTGATATGCCATCACCACTTCTTTGCAGAACTCTGTTTGTCCTCCTTCGTAGAGACACTTCGGCTTCTGTCTGTAGGACAGCGCTTCATCCTTGAAAACAGGACTTTATACGAGTAGAATGATAGTGCTTCAATTTATTTTCTGCCTTCTTCACCATAATCGCTCACCATAATCGTTTACTATAACTTGGTGTCGTAACGACACCCGACTCATTGCAAGAAATAATGACGGGATCACTGAATAATCTCGTATCCGCTCAAAGAGTTTTTATTGAATGTCCGAATTCTTAGGGTTATGCGACACCTTTATCATGATTTTTGTTATTTTCCCAAATCAAAGATCACGATCAATCATGTCTTCGCCACGGGTTATCTAATAATATGCGGATAAGTGATATAAACATTGGACGATATTTCACACGTCAGTCAACGTCGTGCACGAAAAACACCGTCCAACTGACAAGCTTAACTAATCGTTGTTCGCTCTACTAGACTAATTTCTAACGATAAGACGATATTACGAGCCTCGACTGCGTGTTGAACTCGAGTAGATATATGTAGAACTAGGAATACACTGCGACCATTATTTCCTGTCTTCTTTGTTTGAAGAGAACGTAATAAAGCTCACCCAGAAGAAAAGAGCGAATACAAGGACAAACAGCTTGAAACTCGCCATCTTCCACTCTGAAAACTATATTCAGTTAATACTATAATCTGCGTTATAGTATCGCGTATCTCAAGACAAGACATTTGAAGCACTCAGGAGCTGTTCGCCTAATTTAGTCCTGAATCGTTCATCCGCTACTGGTCGAATTTTGCGAGTATACCAACTGTGAAAACCGGCGCAATTTAGTCGGTTGTTCGCTGACTGTGGTTATTACATACCCTAGCAGGATCTCGGAGAAGGGAGAAAAGTCGAAAAGGTATGTCAGAAGGCTGTAGTGCGTGAGGAAATCCAAGGGATGAACCCGTTGCTCGTTGTGGCAGTCTGAAGAGAGGTCTTTTTAAACGCTTGGCCAGACGGTGTTTATTATAAAAACATGCACTCACTCATCGAGAGTGTGCCAGGTGGAAACTTACACGTTCCAATAATATTTCTGTCAATATGATAGTCCGTATGCTAATGTCCACGCGATTCAAACAAGTTACAGGGAAACTGCTCCTGAATCTCGTATATTTATTTATTTATTTATTTTTCACTGGTACGTGCGCCAGGTGAAGCGGACGTGAGTGATCTTAAACAATCGTACTACGCTCAGTTACAAGTAAAAACCAAAATAAAGTGAAATGTTAGTAATTTATGCTGGGACAGGGACCGACGCCATAGTGTACGAATAAAAGTGGTTCTGTTAGAAGATGCTCGGTTAATAGCACTTGTTAGTGTGAAGAGCTACTATTTATGTAGGATAACACCGGTCCGACAAGCGCTAAGGCCTAGTAAGCTTAGTGCAACAGAAACGGTGGAGGGCAACAGACCCTCTGGGCCGCAACCGTGCGTAATCAGGCGGGCTTTATTCCTTCTAGTTTCCACTATAACATAGAATAACGTCCTCTGGAGTGTGAGGCACTTTGGTAGGTGCAAAAAGAACGAGCATTGCGAGTGAACTAGAGTATCGAAATTCAACTTTAGTAGCTTTTGTCGTGTGATCAACAAAACGAGTGATCTGGCAGTGCTTTGATGTAGGATAGGATCTTCTCAGAAGAACGTAAAACAAAGGTTCAGAGTTCTGTTTACTTGACGTTTGAGTTCAAAAACCTGCATTCTTTTTGCACCAGCCATTGCGTCTCAGGCTCTGAAAATACGTTATTCTAGATTTGAGAACGGAATTAGTGTACCTTTATTGAATCTCGTGGCCATTGCCACATATCTCTATTGATGAATTTCGGACGCACATTTAGTAGATTCTTGTGCGTGTCGTTAAGCTGCCGTGGGCACTTACCCGCTGTCGGTTCACTTATGAGTGGAACCACCGATCTATTAGGTCGTCGGAAAAGTTTCCCGCCACTTTTGCCAATGTTTTCAAAATTGTTCCTCTTCTTTATTCCACTCGACATCCGACACATTTATGCATGATTACCATCAACAACATCTTGTTATTTATCAGATAAAATTGGAACTCTCCTCGTCCAGAATTTCTAGAATTTTGATGAAAAGAATTCGGCGAGCCACGTTTTGAGGTACTCTCACTCGTCGAGCTGGTTCTCTAGTAATTGAATGGAAAACGAATGGAACAAATATTATTTTGTTGGGGCAAGGGTCGACGAATGTCTTGGATAGGTCATCGGAAATGTCGGATATTTTTGAAATTTTTAAAAGGTCTCCTTCTCTATAGGTGAATGCGCGTCATCGTGGCTGAAGAAGGTTTTCCCATGTTTTCCACTAACGGATGCTCCGTCGCCATCGAAGTGGCGATATTAGACATTGTTGGTGACAGTAGCATCTGCAGGTAGCAGCTCCTGTCGAATGCCTCATTTGCAGTTCAGCTGCAGACCGATCATCTACCATTTCGGGTGGAGTTGCGGTTTTGAAATTTTTGCTGGTTTGCTGCAAGTGAACAGCAGGAGATTTGGCGTGTGGGTGGAGTACACAACCAACTCCTTGATGCCACTAACCAAATTGCCGGGCGAATGAAAATTTCTTCGGAAAGTTGAGATGGTCGTGCATGCACCCGTCACCATCTCTAGATGGTGGCCGCTAAAGCATGCTCAACTATGTCCCCTATTTCCTTGTCTTTTTAAAGCCTAGAAGACGGACAGCCTGTGAGGGTATATGGCTCTCGAGTTCATCTATCAACTCACGGGTACTACGCCGGCCATCCTCTGAAGGCAGCTCCAGAAGACCCACTTAAGCAACAACAACTGCCCTCCCCCCTACTGTTGTTCTTTGATGCCAAAATGGACCTTTTTGATCACATGAAACCAAACTTTTGCTGCACTAAGATAGACAATTGAAGGACCTACCATGGTGCATAAGCCATTCCCTGAACGTCTTTCAATGCGTTGCTTTATGAGCTCTTGAAGGAAAGGCAGCCTAAGGTACCTACAATCAATATCGATTTTCTCTGCAGTACCTGTAGTGCTGAACCAGGACAACAGTGGTATATGTAGCTCATAAATCAACCTACAAAACGGTTATAAAGGTGAGATCCCGAAACCCGTTTTAAAAATTTGGTGAGCGGTCAAACTGAGTGGCGGGAAACTTTTCCGACAACCTAATAGTTTCAAAACTTGGAGTGGGTCGGTGCTACCGTTCATTCAGGAAACTATTATCAGATTGATCGTTTCTTAGAATAGTGAGTAATACATGCATATCTTCCCAAGGAGGCGCCAGTTTTACTGAATTTAAGATTCGTGCGGCGGTTCCTATTTTATGCGTAATCGATGATTGCAATGTGGAGCACTTTGATTAAATATGTTATCTTGTGATTTTGTTCACTAGCTGATGACCGAGATTGTTATAACACTTTATTCGGCTAAAGTTTCAGCGATGTCGCTTTTGTCGGAGTGTGGAAGGTCGAAAATATATGTATTTGAGAAGCCACCCGCTGAAACACCATTTTTCACTGTGAAAACTATTCTAAAGTTCAGAAGAACGTAAAACAAATGTTCACCGTTCTATTTACTTGAATTTTGACTTCAAAATTCTGCGTTCTTTTTGCACCAACCATGGTGTCTCAGACTCTGAATGTGCATTATTCGAGATTCGAGAACAGAATTAGTATACCTATATTGCATCTCGTGGGAATTGGCACATACGAGTCATAATGATGAAAGAATTATTATTATTAGAACATGTGTTGTTTCACATTGCTGCTCTCTCGTTGAGTAAATGCTTTTTTGAATATACACTTAGCTGCACGCGTTTGGATAAGCCTCGCAACCCACTGATCTAACGGACACCATGTGCGTTCTTTGAAATCCTTACCCTAGCATGACTTTTCCACTTTTCCCTTCTTTCCGGAATGCCGTAAAATCATGCAAGTACAGAAGTCAACGGACACCCTTGGAGTCTGTGGCAGGAGCACCACCTGCTTTTGCGGCTAGTGAAGGTGGAGCCTCGTTTTCGTTTTGTCGTTGTGCTCTGCCGCAACTCGCATTCGATAAATTTTGTTAAAAACAACATGGATGGAAATTGGACGCTTTATTATAACAACCGTAACTCATTATCTTTTATCGGCATTTTCCACTTGTCGCACTTTAGTGGTCGAAGTATATAGGCTCCAATTCATCTCCAACCCCTTATGTCGGAGTTTCTGTGCACACTATTCAAGGATATGATTTACGTTCCGACAGATTTCGGGAGATATTGTACCATGTGGCCTCCTCAGCTACTTGTACTCACCTGTATCTACCAAGAAAGGGCCCTACAAGAAAACCTAAAACAAAATCACACAAAGAAAAGCAACAATTTGAAAGAGTGCGACAAATTATAACCAATTCCTCGCTGTCACCACGAATAAAAAGATCAGCGCTATTCCAACAGCAGCGGCAGCGATGTGGCACTGCGGTGCCGTTACCGCCTACTCTGAATACCCCACTCTCGCGACAAGCACCTCTGCGACCACTGTCGCGCTGCCAACACCGTCGACTATGAAATGACCAAAGCTTACACTGGCTTCTCCTCTTTCCAGAATGCCTTAAATCGTGCTGCTACAGCAGTCAACGATCAACCGACTGACTTCTTCTGTCTCTCGCATGTTAACATGCTCGCAATATTGAGACAGTAGCAGATGAACGGCTCAGTGCAAAGTCGGGCTCACTGGTGCTTCATATTACTTGGCCCACTTTTACACACAGATGATAATATTAACGAGATGTAGTTTTCAGGGATTGCACTATATTCCAAGTAGCACGAAAATGGTGAGCCTGCAACTGTTTGTTCTTGTATTTGCTCTTTTGTTTTGGGTAAGCTTTATTAAGTTCTTGGAAGTGTGTAGCAAAAGCGTTGTTGATCGTGATTTTTGATTAAAAAACAGAAGACATGGTACAGATGCTCTAATCCTAAGTAGTCGAACATTCAACGGAACACCATTGAACGGGCTCAAAAACACTCAATGTTTTATCGTTCTTTTCTCTACCTCCGATTCGGATGTCGTTAAGACGCCGATATTTCGGTGTAATTGATTGTGAGAAAACTGTGTACAATTTGAGAAGAAGGTGCAGGATCCTGATGACAGGGAAAGACTGTATTTCACCAACCAAAAGTTCCTTACTGTTCTGAAAAAGATAAACGAGTCAGAGCTAATAGAATCTTTAAGGACAGCCTTGGAATTGGAAGCCAATGCTCCGTTTAATGTTAGAGTCAGCTGCGCTGGAAAACAACAGTAGCGGCGTGTGTGCCAACTCCGACTCCTTGTCTACGCGACGAAAGCGCTGGTAAATGCTACCATGGAGAGGAGGACCTCAAGGAGGAGATTCTACACGTTTTGTGGCGTTCTTCTGGATTTATCGAATAAGTGCTTCTATCCAAAGATGTACTAGTGACTATCAAACTATTCTGTGAGCAAATGTATTGTATGGCTTGCAGACCAAAGGATAAGCAGGGCTGAAAACGCTACCCACTCAACGCCGCCGAAGACGCCTTCAAAAAAGTCGCTTGGAAAATTTTCCGAAGGATTATTGGAGACCGGTACCCCATTCAACGTAATCTCCAGAGAGTACCCTACAGAATACCAGTCGGCTGCGTTGCTGACGAATCTCACGGGAGAAAAATAACTCAACAAGTAGGCTATCTCAAAACGGGAGTGTAAACGTTTTTCGTGAATAAACCGACAGGCTTCCACGCGTATGTGGTAAAATGATTACCAGCAGTAGCTGAAGGAGACCAGAAAGACGCAGTCGGCAAAGCTTTTAGAGAAATCTCGGAAAGCTCGAAGGTTAATGGGGAGAAGGGCTAGGCAAAGCTAACCTACGATTTGATAAGAAAAGTTTTGGACATTATGCAAAGTCTGCTGTCCCACAATGTCTAGAAAAAGGTCCGGACCGAATATCACTGATTCTCGCGTTTGTTTCGCAATAAAGATCATCTATAGTCATTCGGATTGGACAGTTCTGCTTCAAGAGTTGACTACGTACTACTGATACTGATACTTCATACGAGTCTTCGTTCCTACAATGTGAATCTGTCAAATGTACGATCAAATGAACGCATGAGTGAGGTGTTTCCAGTTGGAAGCAAATTGTTCCAAAATCAGTTAGCAATAAGCACTGAAGCACTACATCCTACTTAATGCTGTTCTATCGGCGTCGTTGAAGAATTTCTAACTTTGCCCAGTTTTACGTGAATAACTTTGAAACAGATTCAATTTTTCTTTATTTTACAAGGCATTTCACAATATGTCGAGTTGTAGATGAAGACAAAGAAAGTCAGCTGTAGTATATGCAAAGTTAAAAAATTGTACAGAGGGAACCGAAGTTGCATATATGAGCAGAAAATGTCACCAACAGGCTAGCTAATTTTTTTGAATAAAAAAGGTCCTATCTAACTTGACACTGGTGACACGCCACCCGTTTCGATGACCACACGTGAGTATCATGTTCATGTTAAATAATATAAATAATGACATTTAGGAAAGAGCTACCTCTCGCAGCAAAGTGGCGTGGGAGCTGAAACAGCGGGTGGGGAATAATAATGAAATGCACTATTTTGGACTTTTCGTAAGTAATGCTGCTGTCTTTTTTTCGCTTTCATTAACAACTCGGCGTATTATGAAAGGTTTCGAAGAACAGAGAAAAAGCAACACCGTTTCAAGTCAATTGCTATGAGTGTTCACTTCAGAGTGTGAGAAACTTTGAACATTTTGGGTTTTTTCTCTCCAGAATGCAGTTATAATACTCAACGATCAACCGACCGCTTTGCTCTGCCTTTCGCTCGTTAGAATACTCGCCATATCCAAGCCGTGGCAGATGAACGGTTCAGTGCGAAGTCGACTCGATGTGTTCTCAATGATTTGTTCTAGAAATGTGACCCTTTTGGAAAGGTGATAATAGTAACTAGATGGTGCTTTCAAATACTGAGCTTCATTGTGCGTAGTCCGAAGATGGTCAGCTTACAACTGTTCGTCTCTGTATTCGCTGTTTTCTTTTGGGTGGGCTTTAATATATTCTCACACTAGATTTTCAGCGGCCTGCAGGCCGCCGAAGTCGGGTGAAAGGCTCGACCAATGAAAAGTAGGGAACATATATAAAACATTTATGAAAACAAAGAAAACGAACGAAAAGCATGCAGCAGAAGAAGGTGAGGGACTATCAAATAGATCACTGAGAGTACGGTAACAGACTGTAGCGGCGGGACCCCTATGAGCCACCATGACAAACACCGTTTGGGTTTCGCCTATTATATAGTAGGATATGCAAAAGAAGAGCAAACCATTGCTCTTATGAGATCGTATCCGCCTGTATATCTAGTTCATCCGATAGTCATGGCTCTGAATATCATCACATGAATTAATCGCATTGTAGAGCGAAAAACGAGGAGTGAAGACTGTTATTTGAAAGGCCTCTGCACATCGTCTCAGGGTCGTAATTGTGTTCTTATACGAGATCGACAGAAGAATGAATTATCTTCCATATTTGTTCGTAGAAATGTGTAGCGAAGACATCAGTGATCGTGATTTTCGGGGTAGGAAATTCAACAAAAACCATGGCATAGATGCTCAATGACGCAACTAGTCAATTATTCAACGAAACCTTTTTGAGCGGGTGTGAAAATTCTCAGAAAATTGCGTACAAGACGAGTATAGCGAGAATATGAAGGAAGTAATTGAAAGCCGTAACGCTGTTCACTTCAGAGTACCCAGATGATTTATCACTTTTATCGGCTAAGGCGTCGGCGATGTCGCTCCCTTCGAAGCCTGGAAGGTCGAGCATACAGTAGCGGCCAAAAATCCATCAACACGCGATCGAGCTGCGATTTTCCCTCCAATTCGACGACTTCGCAATCAATAACTAGGGAGCTTCGAGCCAAGCGAAACATGCCGTTCGATAGAACAAATCTTTCTCCTTCACGTAGTACATTAGTCGTTTTCAAGTATGCTGAATTAGAGGAAAAAGGTGAAGTTTTAGGAGACATACAATTTTCGTCACGAAAAATTTCGCTTTAATAACGTGTAACTTTTCAACTAGCGAACGCTCAAAAGATCTGGACATAGCTTTGAATGGAAAAAACAGTTCCCTCAAAACGGCATATTAAGTTCAGTATACATTCTCTGGAAAATCGCCTCGGAAGTTGACTAAGGTAAGTGTTTGGGTTTGAAGAATTGATACCCATAAGCAATTGTTTTGTTGTGGCTCGTATATTTTTGTTTGATTGTTCTTACTGTATTACCATACGTTGTAAACCATGTTTTATAGTTGCTGATCTGATGTTGTTATTGTATTTCGTTTTTAATAATTGTTGTCGAAGTTTTGTTCTAGAAAAGAGTTTCATATAATCACTTTATCGCCTCCTGAACTCATATAATAATCCGCGGGGACTACAGATAAGCAAACCAGTGTTTCCGCTTTCCTGGACAATGCTGCCATCAACTGTAAGATTCTATAAGATTAGAAAGCTTGTTTGTCTTGATGGGAGCGATCGCCAGACCTGACGATAATGGCGCCTTTCTCCACTGCGCCAAACGTGTCGAATCTGGAAAACGTCACAGCAGCAGTTATTCTACAACCTGATACAAAGATTTATGCTCACTTCTGTTTTTTTCCTGACGTCTTCTCAACTTCTTATCTCAGGAACATCTGGTCTGGTGCTAATTTAATGCAATCTCATATCGTTAAACCGATCAGCAGAGGATCTAAGAAAGTTCTAAAAAGCGTTCACACCAAAGCAAGAAATGATTTGTTAGTCTTCTTTATTTGGAAATGAGGTGAGGTTTTTTGTGTGTTGACCTGAATGCGGCAGCACACCACATGTTAGAAATTTGTTTGAATATTCATAGCACGTTGTGCTTATGAAGTTTCTTACGGACATTTGAAGTTACGCGTCAAAAAACGCAATTCATTTCTTGACAACCTAATAAAAACCCTCTAGTTTGTAGTGATACCATCATAACTGTCTAAATGCTCCCCGTTAGTGCGGAGTACAACAGAAGAGCCGCAATCATCGAAAACATTCGCGCTGAAGGCACTGGAGAGGAAATCATTCGATTCTTCGGATCCTCGAGAACGACGGTTTACGATGTTTTGGAGAGATTCAAGGCTTTTGAAGAGGGCTCTGCAACTCCGTAGTAGAGAACCCATTTGCGAAAACGTGTTTCAAGAACCGCAGAAGCCGTGGAACGGGCTCAGGAGCTGATCTTGGAGGACCCGAAACAACCGCTGAGGAAGTTGGCGACAGTGATGGAATTAGCCAAAGTTCAGTGGCTGTAGTAGAGCCCTGGGGAGTGGCTGTATCTTCAGAAAGGCCTTTCAAAACTTTGTTCAAAACCGACTGTCCGATAACTTAGACATGATTTGGTCCAAGGTGTTCTGGTCCCAGAAAAACCCGGATTTGAATCTCATGAACTACTGCATTTGGAGCGATGTTGAGAGGGTTGCTAGCGGGCACCCTACCCTCACATGTCTGCCAACCACCATTAAAGCAGTATTCGCAACCGAGCATTCGGACCGAGCTTTTTTGAAGAGCCCTTGCGAGCGTGTCAGGTCGAGGATGGAGGCAGATATTGCCGCTGACAGAGCGTTCGTAAGGTTGTTCGAAAAATAGAGTCGCGGTTGTCCAGATTTAGCTGGCGCACCCTGTATATCCTCTGTATCTACATATATCCTCTATTCTCTATATCTATCATGCACTCTCTAAAACAACATTTAGTCAATGCTATCATCTATGTGGATGTGTTTGTTACTTTTCTGGGACACCTCGTTTAGAGCACAATCGAGTCGTTCGCCTGACGTCGCCACGAGCCATTCTTATGCTACAGTTTGAATATCACGAGTATCTTAACGAACGATCGTCTTTTTAAGATAGGCATCTGTTTTGGTTGCCTACGTTACGGCACTTTGGAGAGAACAGAAAAGTTGGCACTGTTCCACTTCACGGACTCCAGCCCCTAAATTTTTTCAGACATCGAATTTTGCTCAAACTTTGCACAAGGAGGTGATCGGGGGCGCTGATCACGAATCCGGGGTCCGTTTTTCATGGGGTGGTCTCGGACCACCCACATTGCTAACTGGCTGGTCCAGTTGTGGTCACCGATTTCGCTCAATTTTAGCATAGAGGGTAATTGGGGACGCTAAATATGGTGGTGGTATCCGTTTTTCACATGGTGGCCGGAGACCACCCATATTGTTAAAAATCGCTCAGTGGGTGGACCAGTCGGGGCCACCGATTTCGCTCAAACTTTGCGTACTTTTTTTTGGGGTTATTTGGAATCCTAAACATAATGGTGATATCCGTTTTTCACATGGTGACCTCAAATAACCCCCGTACGCAAAGTATGGAGTAAAATCGATGACCCTAACTGGACCACCCAAATAGCAATGTGGGTGGTTCGAGGTCACCCCGTGAAAAACGGACCTCAAATTCGTGATCAGCGCCCTCAATCACCCCCCCCCCTATACAAAGTTTCAGCAGATTTGACTGACTAAAAAATTTAAGGTCTGGAGTCCGTGAAGTGGAATAGTGCCGAAAAGTTTAAAAACCAAAACCATATCTATTAAACAACGCAGGACACGTATTTCATAGCCTCCGGTGCGCTTAAGCTGCCGGCAGCACCCATAATTGTAGTCGTTCCACCTACAATTAGTATCAGAAATGATTAGGTGATCATTCCCCCGAAATGCGGTCTCCATTAGGTAATTTTACGAATTCGGGTAATGTCGTGATCCTTCTTCCCTGTTCAGTCACTGTCTATGTACATATGAGCAGTGCCATCGGACATATTTTCAAAGTTCACTTGAGTTGATGGATATCGAACGTTCGGGAAGCTGTTAATACATTGATCCATTGAAATAGCGACGATGCACGCATATCTTCTTCCCAACAAAGTGTTAGTTTTTCGAAGCGCGAATTCAAGATTATTCCGGTGGTCATTTTTCTGCGTTCTCGATGTTTGTAATAGTGACCACTTTAATTGAACACGTTTTCTTGGTAATGAGTTAGACTTATTCGAATTTGGGTCCAAACCCATTCTTTTGGCACCAATCATCGTGTCCCACACTCCAAAGGTGCGTAGTTCGAGATTCGAGAGACAGAATCACTGAACCTTGATTGAATTGCGTGGGCATTGCAATGTACTGTTAACAATATTGACAGAAATATTATTAATAGAACACGTACTATTCCATTTTGGTGCTCCTACGTTGGAGAAGTGCATGTTTTGAATGTTATGTACGGGTTTCCGCAATGGTTTAAAAGGGTCTCACCACCCACTGCGTTACCGGTTACGTGTGCGTCCCTTGAATCCCCTCAATACACGAGCGAACCTTCTGGATTTTTCTCTTCTCTCCAGAATACCGTAAGATTGGACGCAATAGTCAACGGACAACGGACTGAGTTGTTCTCCGTTTCGCTTGTTATTAACTCGAAGCATTCGAACAGTTGAATATGAACGGTTTAGTGCGAAATTGAGTGAATGGCTCGTTCTTGCTTAACGTTAGTTGTCCCGAAAATCCGGCCCTTCATACGGACGTTAGCGCTAAACATACCTTGTTTTCAGATACTGCGTTTATTACAAAATAGTCCGAAGATGGGCAGCATGAAACTGTTTGTCCTTGTTTTCGCTCTTTTCTTCTGGGTGAGTTTTACTAAATTCTTATCTATCAAACTAGGAAGAAAACAACAATCACGTGAGTACAATTCCACTCATACATCAAGCTCAGCCAATTTTCATATTTTGGCCCGTAAAAATTATTCGAGTAGAAGAGCGAAAAACGAGCAATTACGAGTGCCAGTTGAAAGGTCGGCACACTTCAACTCAGGTTCGTAATGATGTTCGTGTAGGACTGATTTTGAAGTATCCTCCAGTGTTCAAGTCAACTATCCGCGGATTCCCAGAAATGTTTAGCAAGGGTGTCGTTGATCGCGATTTTCGATTTGGAAAAGCTAACAAAAATCACGGTATAGATGCGCTAAGCTACTCCAGATAGTCAAGCTAAATCTCTTTGAGCGGATACGAAAATTGTCATTGCTTAAATCGTCGCTTCCTTTACTTCCTATAAAGCACATGTCGTTCCGACACGGGTCTGTCGGTAAACTTGTTTATGCGATGAATATTTACAGGACGAGATTAGCAACAAAATAAATAAACAAATTGTCCCTCTTCATTGTCCGTCATTTCAGGATGGACGGGCTCTCAGGTGTGCATATCAACAACAAAGTGAACAGTTCTGTCGCCACGTGAACGAGTCATACCAGCTTAATAATTCGACGGAGCATTTATTGGACAGCTACACGTTTAGGGATGCCAAGGAAAGGGTACTTGATACGGAGCAAAAGATTTTGGACGTTCTGAAGCTGAGTGAAAAGTCAGCGCTCACACCGGCTCTATGCACTGCATTGGACTCTGAAATTAATGCTGTGTTCAGTCTTAGAGTCGGCTGCGGTGGCAGCCAAAAAATGAAGGATCCGTGCAATCTAGGTATCCCAGGTCTTTGTTTGGGGATGGAAGAGCTGGTAAAGGCATCCAGGGAGATAACTGAAGAAGAGAAGAAAAGTCAAATTGACAGTGTCCTTAAAGTTTACGAAGCAGCGAATAAAACGGATAGATTGGAGTGGGCTGATATAGCGAGAGATTTGGGAAAGAATGTTTCGCGCATTTTAGACTGTGCGGAGTCCCGAAACGTCTAGAAGTTCCAGGCCAAATTTGATTGATTCTTGTGTTCGTTTCGCAATAAAGATCGTTTGTAGTCTGAATTGTCATATTTTGCTTCAACTGTCAACTACGTGACGTTCTTCTTGCGAGTCTTCGATCCTAATAGATATATATCAAGTGTTCCTTCAGATGAATATACATGAGAAAGAGGTTTCCATTTGGAAGCCATTTTTTCAATACTTTTTCGCAATAAGCAATCAAACATCACATCCTATCTAATGCTCATCGTTCGTCATCCATAAAGAATTTTTTAGCAAATTTTTCCGGGTAGATAACATTTGATGTGAACTTACAAGGCCTTTGAAAATTATAAAAAATGCGCTGTTTTGATAGTTGCACTTTGCTGGAAGAGCTGCAACGTTTTCCTTATGCCATTTTCATCAGCATCCTTTCGGACTTTTCTCTCCTCCCCAGAATGCCGTGAAATCGTGCAGTTACTGTTGTCAACGACAACAGACCAAACTGTTCTGCCTTTCGCTTGTATGAACGCTTCTGTGCAAACTCGGGCGAACGGCTCGGTGTTATTTTACATTACACAGACGAGTGCGTTAACTGAATATTATTTTCAGATATCGCGCTTTGTGCAAAGTAATCCGACAATGTTCAGATCGCAACTGTTTGTCCTTGTATTTGCTCTTTTCTTCTGGGTGAGCTTTATTAAATTCTAATCCACCAAAAGGAGAGGAAAACAGCTGTCGTGCGAATGTATTTCCACCTGTGCATCTAGCTCGCCATGTAGACAATTCTCGTATTATCGCCTTAGAAGTCAATTAATTACAGTAGTAGAGAAGAAAACGACATTTCAAGCGTTGATTGGTCGCTGCACATCAACTCAGCTTACGAACGGTGTATGCTGCATATACTATGTACGATATTGACTGATATGGAAATGTCATCTATTTATCCGCAGATTCCTAGAACTGTTCAGCAAAGGCATCGCTGAGCTTAATTCAGATGTTAACGAAAATCATGGTGCAGATGCTCTAACTCCTAAGTAGGCATATCCATCGTCAGAAAACTCTTTGAGAGGATACAAAAATTCCCAATATTTTCGTCATTCTCTCACTAGTTACCTGTCGTTACGCTTTTTTTCTGATTGATTGCGATAATGTTGCATACAAAACACGAATAATGAGAAAGTAAAGCGAGTTATTGTGTGCGATTTCACTGCTTCTCTCAGTCATTTATTGTTATTTAAGGATGGACAGGCACTGGAATGCGCATACAAGAAAGAAAGTGAGGAATTCTGCCGACGCGTGAACGAGTCGTATCAGCTAAATAATTCGTCGCAGCATTTATTGGCTGGTGACTTGTTTAAGGAAGACAGGCAAAGACTATCTGTCGCCAATCAAAAGATCGTCATTGTTCTGAAGAAGAAAAGCAAGCCAGAGCTCATACCGGCCCTAAGGGATGTCTTCGTTTCGGAGACCAATGCTGTGTTCCAAGTTAGAGTCAGCTGCGGCGGCCGTGAAAACGGCACGCTTCCGTGCGAACTTGGAATCGCATCAATCTGCTTGGCGATGGAAGAGTTGGTAAATGCGACCATGTTGGTAGCTAGCAATGACCAAAAAACCAAAATCCTCCAAGCCTATAAAAGCTATCAACCAAGCGAGAATAGGCTAAAATGGGCACAGGAAGCTTACAATCTGGGAAAAAAAGTTATGGACATTTTGGGGGGACTGGTCTCCAATTAAGTGTAAAGGACTCGGACCGAATTTGATTGTTTGTTGTGTTTGTTTCGCAATGAAGAATATTTTGAACTCACATTGTGCTGTTCTAGTGTAGTTCATGTTACAAGTCTTTGGGCCTCTACATTCCCGACGACGAGCAGTTTGCGCGAGGAATTACCAGATACAAGTGCAATTGAGCGAAACACGCGACGACGAGCATTCTCGTCCAACGCGATAGCTGTTCGCTGAGTACACTCAACACACTGCATTGCACGACGGCATGTTGGGCGAGAATGCTCGTCGTCGCATCGTCGGGTATGTAGGGGCCCTTTGTTCCTAAGATCTGTCAATTATTCGTTCAGGCGAGCATCTCAGCAGGAGTCAAGTACTAAATCCTATCTGATTGGTCTGAAACGGTGTTGGTGTTCATCTATTTTTCAAGGACCTTCGTGATATATCGAGGTGTGTATAAAAGCAGAGAACGGCAACAGTATTACAAGCAAAGTGGGAGAATTAGGTAGTGAATCTGGAAGCTGCCAAGAAGAGCAGACAATTGTCAGCAACGCGCTTTTGATTACATACGAAATCTGTATTCAGAACATAGTGCATTTCATGGTGAATTGCTACCCGCTGCCTTGAGAGTTGACACTTTGCTGAAAGAGATGCAGCGTATTTCTATGCGCCATTTTCCTCAGTAAAGAAAACACTTCATTGGATTACATGAATTAATTTTGGAATCTTTGGCTTTTTTGCCGAAAATCTTCCGATCCCATTCCCAAAGTTGAATTCAATCGTTGTTACCGCTCATCCAGCCAGCTGCTAATATTTCAGTTTATGGAGTAGTGAATAGTATATGCGCATCCTATTCCCTAGAAGGTGTTAATTCTCTTGAACGAGACAAGATTAGTCTGACGGTTCTTTTTTCGCCCTATTCGATGGTTGCGATGCTGACCACAGACTGACTATTTTCTATGGTCCGGGGCTGAGCTATATTTATTTGAATTTTGGGTGAAAACCTGCATTCTCTCTGAACCAAACAAACAGACTAACACTATCAACGTACGTTATTCGATATTTGAGGAAAGAATTGCTGTGCCTTGATTGAAACGCACTGCCACGTGCTCCATCGTATTGACTGAGACATTATTTTTGGAACATGTACATATCATAACATGTTTCCCATTTTGCCGCTCTCTCGTTGAAACAACTTCCTGCATATCTTCGTGGGCATAGCCCTTTAAAAAGACCTCGCATCACATTACTGCAACGGGCATCGTGTACCTTCCTTGAACTCTCGCACGCTTCGCAGCACTATAGCGAACTTTTTGGATTTTCTATTCTCTCCAGAATGTCGTATAATCATGAAGTTACAGTACCGGTTTGATCAGAAGCCGAAAAAGCCGGCAAAGATCGCTGCAAAGCGGCTTCTTGAATAACTTTGTTGAAACTCGATAATTTTCAAAAAGATACGCAGATTTGAGCTCAGTAGCTCGAGCTCTATCATCTGGTGTATAAATTATCCACACCTGAAATTTTTTCAAAACACCGATTTTTTTGCGTATCTATCGTATCCATCGATTGCCTCGTCGTTGACGGGGACCCCAACAGTGGGCCCCGTCAGCGACGAGGCCAATGGGAGGCCCCGCGTGGTAGCTTCATCGAGCCACCCCGTGGAGACTCCCATTCCTGGCTCGGTGCAGCAGACGCCGCATATTAATAGGCGGAGAGGAGGAGGCGGATCCTAGTGGGTGGAACGAGCGCAGCATATTTATGTGTGGCGGTATAGCGAACATTTTGGATTTTTTTATTCTCTTCGGAATGGCGTGTAATCATGCAGTTATAATACTCAACAAGTAACCAACCAATCTGCTCTGGTTTTCGCTCGTTAGGATGCTCGTCATATCCAAGTTCTAAACG
Organism: Nippostrongylus brasiliensis; assembly: GCA_030553155.1. Taxonomy (NCBI): domain Eukaryota; kingdom Metazoa; phylum Nematoda; class Chromadorea; order Rhabditida; family Heligmosomidae; genus Nippostrongylus; species Nippostrongylus brasiliensis. Next base: position 34,045,837 of record CP130736.1, on the reverse strand, counting down.
ATTCGTTCTAGAACTGTGACACTTTTACACCGACAATAATAGTAATTAACTGCTGTTTTCAGATACTTTGCTTTATATTCTGTAGTCCAAAGATGGTCAGCTTCCGACAGTTCGTCTTTGCGTCCGCCGTTTTCTTTTGGGTGGGCTTTATTACATTCTTATATGTATAGACGAAAAAGAGCGAACTAACTGTCACATTATTTCGTATCGGCTTGTATACCTAGTCCATCAGACAGTCAAGGCTCGTAACATCGTGACATGAATTAGTCGTGTTGTTAAGAATTGAGAAAAACAAATTCGAGAATTGCAGATTGTCATTTGAAAGCTCACGGTACATCAACTGTACTGTTCGTGTGTGACATCAGCTGACCGATGAAATATCTTGAATGTTTATTCCCAGAAATGTGTATAGCAAAAGCATCGTTGATCGTGATTTTTGGTTAAGAAAATTTAACAATTATCGTGGCATAGGTGCTCTAAGCTCAAGTAGTCGAGCATTCAATGAAACATCTGTCAGCGGATACGAAAATGCTTAAGTCATTGCTTCCTCTACTTCCACGAAACAGGCGTCAGATCTTGTGATAAACTTGCTTGCGAGAACATTTGCATCAGAGTAGTGAGAAAAGGGAGTAATCAAAAACATTTTCACTGCTCTTTTCATTTATTTTCTGTTACTTAAGGATGGACAGGCATTGAAGTGCGCATACAAGAATGAAAGGGCCAACTTTTGCAACCAATTAATATTTGCATATGACGCGAATACCATGGCTGAGCGTAATTTGGATGGTGACAAGTTTAAGGATGACAGGATAAGAGTTTCTCTCGCCAATCAAAGGGTCCTCGATGTTATGAAAAAGAAGAACGAGTCAGAGCTCAGAGAAGCTCTACGGAGAGCCCTCCATTCGGAAACTCATGCACTGTTCAATGTTAGAGTCAGCTGCAAAGGCCAAGAAAAATGGAGCAGCGCGTGTCAACTAGGTGCCTCGTTCCTCTGCTTCGCAACGGAAGGGCTCGTAAATGCAATCATCGAGATAACCGAAGGAGGCCAGAAAAGGAAAATCAGTAACGCATACAAAAACTACCTAACATTGATGCATACGGCACATTGTGCAAAGTTCGTTTACAATTTGGGAAAGAAAGTTTTGTTACAAAGTCTGCTGTCCCATAATGTCTAAAACGCTAGCTCAATTCAAATCTAGGTCCGGACCGAATGTTGTTGATTGTTGTTTTTGGTTCGCAATAAAGGTCTTTCATAGCTCGCGTTGTATTGTGTTGCCGCAACGGTTGACTACGTTTTGTTTCTCTTACGAGTCCAACTGTTATGTAGATTCCAGTATCGGTAGCGTATACGTCAAGGTGAACATAAGTATGAGTGAGATGTTTTCTTGTAAACCACATGTCCCTTTGAGCAACCAAACGTCACATCCTTCTTGATGCTGGCCCCTTGAGGCCGTTGAAGAATCTTTGAGAAACCTTGCCCAGCTCTAAAGATGCAGTCACTAATTTGAAACAATTTGTATTCATTTACCAAGCATGCCGAACTGTTGATGAAAGCAAAGAAAAGCAGCAGCATAACATGCAACGTGGAGGAAAGTGTAGATAATCAAGAAAACGAAGCCAGTCAGATGAGCAGATAACGGCCAGCTATGGACTCTCTGTCAGGTACGAGAAGCGTAGGTCAGTGCTTCTAATGATTACATGCCACCGACTGTTTTTGCAGTCGCCACTCGCTGGAGGATGTGTAGCTTTATCCTATTTACTATTTTCGACAGCATGAAAAATAATACTTTTTCATACCACGTCAGTTAAGCTTGATTTTGTTCATAAAGACTTCTCGAATTTTTGGCCATATGCAAGTGGAAGTTTGCGATGAGCGTGTTCTCCGCTTTCAAGCTTTCCGTCAAATGCAAAATTCTTTGAAACTTGTAGCCTAAGCTTCTGCTTGATGGAAGCTACGGAAGCGTTCTTGTCGTAGTATCTGATGCTACAGTCCTTGACATCCCAAAAATTTAATTACTTGGTCTGACGCATCGTGAAAAGCCTCTCCCATCATTTTTCCTGTTGTTGTCAAATCCATCTTTAAAAATTCTCAAATCGTGTTTGGTGTTGAAATGATCGTCGTCAGCTCCTCCCTTCAAATATGCTGTCCAAATTTGATTTAATTTAAATATTGAAAGGTTTTGTTACGATTCAGTTCAGATTACACGTAACTAGTGTAATTATCTAGGGCGAAATAACGAGGTCGACCTCAACAACTCGTCGTCGCAGAGAGGTCAAATAACGCTCAACTCAATTTCAAAATTTTCGAAATTCCCAAGTGTCTTGTAGACCACAGCCTAGATCGCGCTGTTCTGATTCTGACCATGTATTTTACATCTGAAATGGATAGGTTTGAAAGAAGTTATGGCGAAGCGACACTTGGACAGTTTTTTCTGTCGCCAACCGCGTTTTGGAGGAAATTTAGCGACGGTACTGTACTGAGGAAATTCAAGGAGCGCATTTAGTCCGCAACAGCAGTGGCCTCGAGGCCCTTTTAAACCCTTGCTGAAACCCATATATAACATCCAAAAAATGCACTTCCCCAAGAGAGAGCAGCAATATGGAAGAACGTGTTCTATCAATAATAATTTTGTCAGTATTATGACCATGAGCACGCGATTCAATCAAGGTTCATTAATGCTGTCCCTGGAATCTCGAAATAGGTATCATTAAAGTAAAGAACACGTTGATCGGTGCCAGAAGAATGGGTTTGGATCCAAATCCAAATGAGTGTAGTAAGTCCAAGGATCGGAAAAAATTTTGTGCGAAATCTAAAATTGTGATCCGAACACTCGGGACGGCGCTACGGGTGGTATTCGATCCAAGTTAGAAAGACGGATATGAACACGATCTATCGCTACTTTTTTCGATCTTATGCTGATTCCGAACGTAACGGGCTGGTACAGGTAAGCAAGGCGTAGGGAACGGAGAATCACCTACCTGAATCTGCCAAAGTCAATCGAAATCTGTGAAAATGTCATACGGTTTGTAATCCATAAACCAATTATCTTTTTCAATCAAATCGGTGATTCTGTCTTTGTGACCAGCACCCCAGGAACTCAACGCGCGAAACATGGACGAAATCGAATTGATTTTTCCGACCCTTGGACTACACTCATTTGGATTTGTATCCAAACCCATTCTTTTGGTACCGATCAACGTGTCCTTTACGCTAATGGCACCTTTTTCGCGATTCGAGGGACAGAATTAATGAATCTCGATTGAATCGCGTGCTCTGTTTCCTTCCATGCACTATCGATCAGCATTGTAACTGCGACAGCGTTCCTTCCTGTAAACCGGGAATAACGCTAGTTTCGATACCCTTTAAAGCTATTTCTGAGCAGAGGAAGAGTTTCCGCCTGCGATGAAACTGAACCCTGAGCACCGAGAATACGGGCCTAAGCTCTTAACCTGTCGGCCATCCTCTCCGCATTGGAAGTAGTGAATAATACACACATATATTCTTCCCATGTAGATAACTTTTCTGATTGGGAATGCAAGAATGGTCCAGTGGTAATCTTTCTCTTTGTAACGGTAACCACTTTAATTGAACATGATTTTTTGTGATGAGTTACGCTTACTGAAATTTGGATTCAAACCCATTCTTTTGGTACCGATCAAAGTGTCCTTCACTTTAATGGTACCTATTTCGAGATTCGAGGGGCACAATTAATGAACCGTGATTGAATCGCGTGCTCGCGGTCATAATATTGACAAAATTATTATTAATAGAACACGTACTGTTCCAAATTGCTGCTCCCACGCTGGAGAAGTGCATGTTTTGAATGTCATATATGGGTTTCCGTAAGCGTTTAAAAGGGCCTCGAAGCCCACTGTGTTACCGGCTACGTGTGTGTGTCCCTTGAAATCCCTTTGTTCGCGAGCAAACCTTTTGGACTTTCTCTCCAGAATGCCGCAAAATCGTGCAGTTACAGTTGTCTACGGACAACCGGTCGAATTCTTCTGCCTTTCGTTTGTTATGATACTCGCAGTGTCCGCACCGTTGAACGGTTCCGTGCGAAGAAGGGCGAACGGCTCGGCCCTACTTTATTTTGCTTGTTCCAAAACTGCCAAACCTTTACATTGATGGTAGCAATAGCTGACTGTTGTTTTCAGATATCGTTTTTTTATACAAATAGTCTGAAGATGGCCAGCTTTCAACTGCTCGTCCTTGTAATCGCTCTTTCTTTTTGGGTGAGCGTTATTGTATTCTCATCAAGTCCAAAAATAAGGAAATAGTAGTCGAACGAGTGTATTTCCAAGAGATCTAAATCACTTTGCAGTCAAGTCTTGTAATATTGCTTCAGAAATTACGCCAATGCATGAGCAAAAAACAGCGAGCTATAAATTGTAAGTTGAAGGTCGCTGCTCATCAGCTCATTATCGTAATGGTGCTCCTTCACGACGTTGACCGATGCTGAAATATAGTTTTTTTTCTACTATAGCCCTCACCTTTGAGAGGGCGGAACCGAGGCTGGAACATGCGTGGCGCTAGCGGCTTGACACCGGTGGTGCTTTGGGTACGGGCCACGGCATCACTAAATGGTTGACTTCCCCCCCAGTCCCGCCCACTCAAATGTCAGAGCTCTAGTAGTGAAGAATAAAAATATCTTCAATATTTGAGTTAGTTATCCACAGATTCGTAGAATTGTGTACCAAACGCGTCGTTGATCGCGTTTTCTGATTCAGAAAATTTAACAAAGATTAGGGTATAGTTGTAGCCTTATTCCCAAGTAGTTGAACATTCAACGTAACCTCTTTGAGAGAAAACCAAAATTCTCAAAGCCTGCGTCATTGCTTTCCTAAATCCGATGACATACGTGCCATTATGACGCTGATCTTTTGGTGAAACTGCTTTTGAGAACATTTGCATACAAGACGAGGACAGGGAGAAAATAGGGGAAGTAATCAGAAGCGTTTTTCACTGCTTTGCTATTCATTGTCCGTCATTTCAGGATGGACGAGCTCTGAAGTGCGCGTTCGAGGAAACAAAGAAAGAGTTCTGCCGACATGTGAACGAGTCCTATCAGCTAAATAACTCGTCGATGCATTTAATGGAAGGCGACAAGTTTAAGGATGACAGGGAAAGAATATCTCACGCCAATGAGAAGGTCCTTAATGTTCTGAGGGAGAAAAACGAGTCAATGCTCACACCGGCTTTATGCAGTGCGCTGAATTCGGAGACCGGTGTTGTGTTCAAAGCTGGAGTCAGCTGCAGTGGTAGCCAAAAAGAGGAGCCTGCGTGCAAACTGGGCCTCGCAGCCCTCTGCTTGGCCGTGGAAGAGCAAGTAAAAGCGTCCATGGAGATTGCTGAACAAGGCAAGAAAAATCAAATCACCCAAACTTTTGAACAGTACAAAGCAATGCAGGGCAAAGAGGATAGAGTGAAGTGGGCAGAGCAAGCAAACGGTTTGGGAAGGAACGTGTCGCGCATTCTACAATGTGATGAGTCACGTAATGTTTGAAAGGTCTAAACCGGATCTGATTTATTGTCGTGTTAGTTTCACAATAAAGACGATTTATAATTCGAACAGTGCTGCTTCGCTACAACTGTTGACAACGAGTGTTTCTTCTTGCGGGTCTTCGTTCGTAATATTTGTCAAATACATGTTCAGATGAACATTAGAGAATATGCTTCCACTTGGAAGCGCAGTGTTTAAAAATCGCTTCGCTATAGGCAATTAAATGTCACATCCTCCTTAATGCAGGTCTTTCGTTGGAGCATTTTTGAGGAAACTTGTCTATCATTAATGTGGATAAAATTTGATCTGTAACGGTGTCGCTTGTCCCCTATTCTTCAAAGCAGGATGCAAAAGTTTTCTTGTACTCAACATTTAAGGTCCACTCATACTCGGCAACAAAGTACACAGATTTTCAAAAAATTTCTTACTACAAGCTCTGTTTATTTGAAGTTTCAGGCACTTTTGAAAGGCAAGCAGCTTTTCAAAAGTGAGGGAGAGCGTTTCTATCATCTCGAAGAATGTTTCTAGAAATCAGTGTCTCATGGGGTCAATGGTTTTTCTAGCTAATGTCGAGTTTGCAATCAACAAAGAGCATAATTCGACGAAATTGAAATGGAAAATGAACAGAACGAGCTCTCGGATCTATCCTTCGTCCAACATCGCTTCTATTGACAATGGAACACTTGTAGCATACTGATTCTGTCATAGTTGCCTGTGTCGGGCGTGCGAATCCGCTCTCCTTTGGAGAAGCACGGTTCTTGTTGAAAGTAGTTGTTAGTGATACGGCCGTACCTATGTGCCGTGCGTTTTATAATTATACGCCATCGGCATTCTGATGGCTCCTACTTCGGCACAGGTCTTAGGCCGTTTCAGACTTTATTGTGACAGTAAACCAAAGCAGAGCAGGAAAAAGGGGTGTGCGCGTATTTCTGCAATAGCAGCGCGCTTTTGCCCTGGACTGTCGTTGGTCAAAGAACTATTCAGCGCATAGTTGCCATAGATTGTGATTGCAACAAACCATTGCCTTTTGACACACGATTAGTTTTCACGTGTTTGTAAGCCACGTGTTCTTTGCGTTCTGGTATGTTCATCACGTGTATTGTCTTACACGTCTTACATAAATGAACAAATAAATAAATAAACAAATTAAACTAGCGGTGATAAGACTAGAATTTCACGTTAACTGTGGCTGGATCCTCGAAAGAGAGACCAGGTTCGGAGCAGTTGCTCGCAATATCATATCGTTTGACAGCTTGAACCAAGTTTTCATTAAAAATTCTGAACTAGCATGTTGCTGACATTTTTCTGCTCACAATTTTCCGACTTTTCTGTCTTTCTTCGTCGTCAACAACTCGGCATATTATGAAAGGCCTAGTAAAATAAAGGGAAATTGGAACCGCTCCACTGTTATTCACGTTAAGTTGGGCAAAGTTGGGTAAAGTTAAAATTCTTCAACGATGTATAATAATTGATGGACAACCGACTGACTTCTTCTGCATATCGCTTGTTAACATGCTCGCAATAGTGGAGCAGTAGCAGATGGATGGTTAGGTTCTAAGTCTGGCGGTAGACTAGGTTGTGCTTCACAATCACTAGTTCCAAAGATAGTTCTACATAGATGATTAAAAATTACTAAATAATGATTTCAGGCAGTGCACTACCTCGAAAGTAGCCCGAAGATGGTCGGCTTGCAGTTGTGTGTCCTTGTATTCGCTCTTTTCCTTCGGGTGAACTTTATTAAAGTCTCAACTACGACCTGCATTAAGTAGGAGGCGGTGTTTCATTGCCTTTGCTAAGTGGTTTTGAAACAATTTGCATCCCAGCGAAAACACTTTACTCATGTGATCATTACAACGTATACTTGACAGATACTTGGAACGAAGACTCGTATGACGTATCATACGTAGTCAATCCTTATTATGGTTCAAGATATTTCACCCGACAGTCAATGTCGCATACGAACATCATTACGAACCTGAGTTGACTCTATCATATGACACATTTCTAAGACGACATTACGAGCTTTGACGAGCTAGAAATACAAGTGGGAACACCCTCAACCGACTGCTGCTTTCGTCTTCTTCTGCTCACCAGCTTACACAAGGAAGTATAGACAGTTACCGCCGCACCATCTTCGGACTACTTTCCAGACCTTCCCGATTTTAGTGATTTTACGGCATTCCGGAGAAAGGAGAAAAGTACAAAGGGTAGGCTATTGTACTGCTGCAATGCGTCAGGGAGTTCAAGCGACACCCACACCATCAGCGTGCTGGATTTCTTTTTTCGTTTTTTTTTCTCAGCCACGGATATATTAAAAAGTTTGCACTTCCTTCGAGGGACGAGCAATATGGAACAAAACATGTTCTAATAATAATTATTCTGATATTATGATTGCGTTGTTGAAACAAAAAGGTGACTCAGACAACGTACACCAACTTCTTGAATCTTGAATAACGTGCCTTCAGAGTCGGAGACTCTCTGGTTGGTGCAAAAAGAACGAGGACTGCGTGTGAATCAGAGTTTCGGAACTTAACATGTGTGCCTTAGCATGCATCAACCAAACGGATGGTCTTGCAGTGTCACGAAGTAGGATTTGACCATCCCATCAATGCCGGACACAGGTGAGCACTATTTAGAGAGTAATTCGAATATTGTCAGCTTGCAAAGTTCTGTCCTTGTATAGCTTTCTTCCCCTTTGAATATGTCGCAGTTTCTCGTCTATGTCGTTAACCTTCAGGCAGATGATAGCCGATGTAGGCCATTCACCTGATTACAGAAAAGTTTGTACGTCATTCCCGCCGCAGATCACCGAACTGTGGTTTACTTCAGGTATCTTCACGAATTCGGGTGATATGAGGGTGATTCCCTCCTGTTGAGTCACTGTCCATGAGCGATCCCTCCAATCGATTTCCCAAAGTTGAACTGGTTCGTTGATACCGCTTATTCAGGAAGATGAACACATTGATCCATTCTTTGGAGTAGTGAATAATTCGTGCATATCGTCTTTCCAAGGAAGATTCCCCAATTTAAGATTTGCCTGGTGGTTCTTTTTTCTGCCTTCTCAATTTTTTGTAGTGGTGACCACCTTGATTGGATATGTCTTTTCAGAGCTGAGTTACATTTATTCATATTATGGATGAAAAAACCTGCATCATTTTTGCACCTACCAATGTGTCTCACTCTGGGGTACGTTTTTGAGACTCAACAGCAAATTTGCGGCACCTTGATTGAAAAGCGTGGGCGTTGGCGCATACAGATCATAATATTGACAGATCTATTATTATTAGAACACGTATTGCTTCATGATGCTTCTCTCTCGCCGAGGAAGCGATTTTTTCAATATGTCAGCGTATAAGAGGCCATGCACTCCGTTATTCTCATGGGCAGCGTGTTCGTCTCTGAAATTTCTTTACGCTCTGTTCTACTCCAGACAATCCCTTGAACTCCTCTCCTATCTCTAGAAGGCTGTAAAATCATGCAGTTCTAATACTTGACGGACAACCGACTGACTTCTTCTGCCTATCGCATGTTAACATGCTCGCAATATTGGAGCAGTAGCAGATGGATGGTTAGGTTCTAAGTCTGGCGGTAGATTAGGTTGGGCTTCACATCACTAGTCCTAAAGATAATTTTACATGGGCGCTAAAAATAACTAAATATTGATTTCAGGCAGTGCAGTACCTCTCAACTAGCCCGGAGATGGTCGGCTTGCAGTTGTGTGTCCTTGTATTCGCTCTTTTCCTTCGGGTGAACTTTACTAAATTCTCAACTATCAAAAAAAGAGGGAAACAGCAGTCGCGTAAGCGTATTTCCCTGGGTATATTTAGGGGCTCGTAACATCAGCATAGAAATGAAAATAGCTGTAGAAAGACGAGGATTTAGGATTGTCAGTTGAAAGTTCACTGCACATCAACCATCTTTAACACGTTGACGACAGTGTGGCGTAATGCTCCGCCATGCTCAATCGGCCGCGTGGGACCGTGTGGCGTAACGCTGCGCCACAGTCTTGTATCGTATTTTTCTCGATACATTTCAAAATTTCGAAGGATGTTTTTGTGCCAGTTTTTAGTAGACCTTTGGGCATTGTTATAGGAAGCATGGTCCATGAAAATGATTCTTAGCTTCTGATTTACTGCAATTTTTGACAGTGCACTAGTTTTCTTTACAAGTAAAAACAAATAATGGTTATTGCAAGAAACAAATAAATGCAAACAAATACTGGTTACTGAAACAAACACATAAATACAAACAAATATTAACTATTAGAATGAACAAATATTGAACAATAAACAAATAACAATTCCTTTTTACCTGGATAGGGTAAAAGGACATTCTAAAAGCTTCCAGCTGTTATTTTTCTATTTTCATTGCAAAAAAAGGAATAGTCACAATCCCCGATATTACAGGACTGTATATGTAGCCTTCGAGATTTACTATTCACCTCCATTTCGAAAAAAAATTCGCCGTATGCCAGCATCATGCCACAGCCTCGGGGCGCTAAAAAATCGGTTGGTCCCACGCGCCAGACACGCGAAAAAGGCGCTGTCGTCAACGTGTTAATGGAGCTCCCATACGGCATTGACTGACGGGTAAAATATCCTCCAATGTTCAAGTTAGTTATCCCACATTTTTAGAAATGGGTACTAGCAGAAGGGATTGTCGATTTGACTGAGAAAATCCAAGAAAGATCATAATTTAGATGCGGTTTTTTCCATATTTACTACATGTCAGGTAAGATTGAACAATCAACTCATGAATCGTTAAATGAAAAAGGAATAACAATCCCCTGAACCTGGAAACAAAGGAGCATCAAGAATTCGCTCAAAAACAAGTGCTCTAAGATCCAGGTTGTAGAACATTCGACGAAACTTTTTCGAGCGGATACGAAAGTACGCAACACTTTGTCATTATTTCCTCTCTTTTGAATGAAGCGGGTGTGTCTGCATCGCAGACGCTTCGTCACAGGAATTTCATTCGGAGAATTCTGTGTACAAGAGCAGATTTGTGACAGCACAACAAAAATAATCAAGAGCGTGTTTCGCTACTGCTCGTAGTTACTTATTGATAGTGATTTAAGGATGGACTGGCTCTGGAGTGCGCATACGAAAAGGAACCAAAAGGAAAATACATCTGCCAAAAAGTTGAAGATGCTTATATTCAAAATATTGAGGCTGAGAAGGCCTTGGAAGGTGGCACGTTTAAGGATGACAGAGAAAGAATACATTTTACCAATCAGAGGGTCCGCGATGTTCTGACAAAGAACGAAACGTCAGAGGTCAAATGGGCTCTATACATTGCCGTGGGCTCGGAAACCAATGCTCTGTTCCAACTTATGGTCAGCTGCACTGGAAGTCAGAAAGAGAAGCCTGCATGCCAAAAAGGTATCGAAGCTCTCTGCTCGGCGATGGAAGAGTTGCTAAATGCGATCATGCAGCTGGATGGAGATGAGGGAATACCTTATGAAGAGTTCCTGAGTTTGCAGTTGAAAGGAACGAAGTGCTGCGGAAAGCACTGTTATCTAATGGGATTAAAAGTTTTGAACGCTCTACACAGCTGGCTGCCAGATCATATCGGAAGCTCTACGCTAACTCAAATCCCGAACGAGTCCGAATCTAACTGATTGTTGTATTTGTTTCGCAATAAAGATCAGCTTTATTTTGGACTGTGCTGCTCTGCTGCAACGGTGTGGTTCTACTCACGAGTCTTCGTTCCTATCAGGTGACCATATGAGTAGGATATTTCCATTTTGGAGCCGTCTGTTTCAAAACCTCTTAGCGCTAAGCTATCGAATGCCAAATTCAGCTTAATGCCGGTCGTTCGACATCGTTAAGGAATCCTGGAGAGACTTTGCTCAACGTTAATCTGAATCACACATCATTTGACCCGAACCTTTACTCTATTTTCGGTGAACCTGTTTTCTGCATGCCGACTTCATCCGCAAGAACATCAATCTTCTTTGGATTGCATGATTTGTTTTTGAATATGTAATTCTACAAAAAAATTCCGCTTTTTTGGCTAACACTGTGTTTGGAATTCTGTGCAAAACATATTCTCCTGCTTCAAACTTTCCGTCAAATGAGATGATGATGAGAACTCCCCGTCACATGAGATGTGTAACTGTTTCGCATCCGTGCTTCGAGGCTCTCGTCTCGTCTCCGAAAAGGAACCTATTAGCGGTGACGGTCTCACCATCAGCGACATCTCTTCAGAAGCTGATCGCTCCAGGTGAGCTGTACCAGACTACTTGGATGATCTCAAAGATAAAGCTAGGAGGAGATTTACTAGTACTGCGAAAGATATTCGGTGAGATTGGGATGATAACCCTGACGTAGGAGTCTCGCTTGGCTAAAACGCACGAGCTGGCTCAGCTTCATCAAATGGAGCGATTCAGATACCGAACGACTCGTGCAATTCATTATTGCATCACCTAATACTCTTCTAAAGAGGTTTGGTTTTTATAAATCGGTTAGTCGGGCATATAGAAGTTCAATCTAGATGTCCGCGACCGGTTGAAGAGCTGCTGTCAGGAGATCAGAGAGGATAGTAGTTTTCAGCGCAAAGAGTTACGATGGAGGCTCTCCACAAATTGAGGCGCCTTTCGAGCTGACGTGAGGCTCAGACTGGCTTCTACTACTACACAGTTTGACAGCGAGGAATATCGGTGCTGTGTGGGTTGGGGTTGGGCAGCGTGCTGGTCTGCATTTCGTCGACTCTATGCTGGTTTCCATGTTATCATTATCATATCTATTATTAATTCAATGTGGTGATGTGAACAATTGTGTAGAATTTACTTGTCAAACATGGCAAAACCAACCGAGATGGTAGGATAGAGGTTGATATGAAAATGATAATATAGGGTGGTAAGAAAGTCTTGAGCCACTTTGCTTGAAAGATTCAGAACTCCTGACTTCTGAATTGAATCCATAACCTATCATGTGGTAGTTGTTAGTCATTCACGAAGCAGCGTTACGATGGGTATAAATAACCAAACCCTCTTCTTTAACTTCAGATACGATGTCATTTCCACAAGAGCATATTTGAGCCTTCATTTTTAACGGACGGTGGCACAGCACTGGAACGATGGAAACCATTCGCATCATCAGCGCTGAATTCGTAGAAGACACCGCAACCTTCAGCATCGCGGAGCTCTGGTTATCTCGCTTTACAGCTCAAGACTCCGGCTTCGAAGACAAGCCTTGGTTGGGACGGGCTCCTGTGGTAGAAAATTCTGCCTTTCTCGGAGCTGTCGCAGCTGATCCAGAAAAAAACACTCGTACTCTCGAAAGAAGACTATAACACACTCATACTACAGTTACCAATTAGCTCCCTTCCCTCGCTACAGAGAAACGCTGAGTGGACTGAGCTTGGACGTCCGTCCGATAGCACGTGGTTCACACGGGCATTCACTGGTCAGTCTCCCCTTCTCCGCTTTCTTGAAAACAGCTTTGAAAAAGCATAGGTAGGTAATATGAGAGAAGGAAACCTATTCTCTTCAAATCACGCAGCGTTGTCCTGCTGCCCTTAGCAGAAGCGCTTTTACGGAGGCAAAACCGAAAGTACAAGTTAAGAAGGTTCTCCAATGCTGCTTCTGGCACAGGGCAAGAATGATGTACAAGAAGATGGTATCGAAGGAGCACATGGTCTTTTCTGTCGTTATAGCGATTCTCCTCTGGAAACCTGCGAAAGCAGTTCGAGAAAAACTGCCGAGAGTACATTCGGTGCACACTCGCAATGATGCAGCAGGACCCTATGTCGATAAAAAGACTGGTAAAAATTTAAAGAAATGAGGTTGGCACCCGATTTTGCAATAGTCGTATTACTTTTATACTGTTCCCTATAGCTACCAATTATTATCCTTCCATGTTGCTTTTTAGCTGAGAAAAGGGTGACCAAAGTCGGTGATGACATACGGGCAGTCAGTGACTTCTTTGGCTTCCAGCCTGCTCAATTCTGCAAGTTGAAGATGGCTGACCTGCCTATCAGGGACATCATGGTTCTGACGAACAATGGTGATAAAACCGTGGAGTAAAATGCACTGTGAACTGAATAAGGAAACCAAGAAATAGTAGGCGCCAAACGGCTCAAGACTTTCTTACCACCCTATACTTTTGAGTCGAGGCAATGTTGGGAAAAAGAACCCTGCACTCCCTCACGTCATATAGCGCGGGAACATCAATATCAATATAAGTTCAGGTGAACATACCGTATAACATATATAAGTAGATAGTTACATTTTTGAAGTAACAGAGCTGAAACGTTTCGATCTCCTCTATTTTTCAATCTACTTCATAGTATGCCGAGCTGTTCATGAAAGCAAAGAAAGACAGCAGCTTTACAAGGAAGTTGCTTGCAGGAGCAGATCTAAAGCCTTGGCTTTTCTTTCCTATCTTTCGACAGTGGAACTCCGAAAAATGACAGTGGTCCAAATCAACACTTCTTGTTAAAATTTTAGACACCATGAGCAAACTGGCCTTCTTTCCTCTGCAACTAAACGCCCCTTCAGACTTCACTGCGTTGCTGCCGAAGTAATGATAAAACATAGACACCAGCGGTGCGCGCGGCAGCTGCGCAGCAGCGCAGTATCCGATTTCTAATTTCTTTGCGAAAACCACCCATATCGCCAACTACGCACTGAATAGTTCTTTAACTAACTACAGTCCAGTGGAGGCCGCAAAAGCGCGCTGCTATTAAGCGCATACCCCTTTTTACTTCTCTACTTTGGTTTACTGCCGCAATAAAGTCTAAAAAGGCCTAAGACTTGTGCCGAAGTAGGAGCCATCAGAATGCCGATGGCGTAAAATTATAAAACGCACGGCACATAGGCACAGCCGTATCACTAACAACTACTTTCGACAAGAACCGTGCTTCTCCAAAGGAGAGCGGATTCGCGCGCCCGACACAGGCAACTATGACAGAATCAGTATGCTACAAGTGTTCCATTGTCAATAGAAGCGATGTTGGACGAAGGATATATCCGAGAGCTCGTTCTGTTTATTTCCATTTCAATTTCGTCTAATTATGCTCTTTGTTGGTTGCAAACTCGACTTTAGCTAGAACAACCATTGACTCCATGAGACACTGATTTCTCGAAACATTCTTCGAGATGATAGAAACGCTCTCCCTCACTTTTGAAAAGCTGCTTGCCTTTCAAAAGTGCCTGAAACTTCAAATAAACAGAGCTTGTAGTAAGAAATTGTTTGAAAATCTGTGTACTTTGTTGCAGAGTATGAGTGGACCTTAAATGTTGAGCACAAGAAAACTTTTGCATCCTGCTTTGAAGAATAGGGGACAAGCAACACCGTTACAGATCAAATTTTATCCACACTAATGATAGACAAGTTTCCTCAAAAATGCTCCAACGAAAGACCTGCATTAAGGAGGATGTGACATTTAATTGCCTATAGCGAAGCGATTTTTAAACAATGAGCTTCCAAGTGGAAGCATATTCTCTAATGTTCATCTGAACATGTATTTGACAAATATTACGAACGAAGACCCGTAAGAAGAAACACTCGTTGTCAACAGTTGTAGCGAAACGGCACTGTTCGAATAATAAATCGTCTTTATTGTGAAACTAACACGACAATAAATCAGATCCGGTTTAGACCTTTTAAACATTACGTGACTCATCACATTGTAGAATGCGCGACACGTTCCTTCCCAAACCGTTAGCTTGCTCTGCCCACTTCACTCTATCCTCTTTGCCCTGCATTGCTTCGTACTGTTTAAAAGCTTGGGTGATTTGATTTTTCTTGCCTTGTTCAGCAATCTCCATGGACGCTTTTACTTGCTCTTCCACGGCCAAGCAGAGGGCTGCGAGACCCAGTTTGCACGCAGGCTCCTCTTTTTGGCTGCCACTGCAGCTGACTCCAGCTTTGAACACAACACCGGTCTCCGAATTCAGCGCAATGCATAGAGCCGGTATGAGCATTGACTCGTTTTTCTCCCTCAGAACATTAAGGACCTTCTCATTGGCGTGAGATATTCTTTCCCTGTCATCCTTAAACTTGTCGCCTTCCATTAAATGCATCGACGAATTATTTAGCTGATAGGACTCGTTCACATGTCGGCAGAACTCTTTCTTTGTTTCCTCGAACGCGCACTTCAGAGCTCGTCCATCCTGAAATGACGGACAACGAATAACAATGCAGTGAAAAACGCTTCTGATTACTTCCCCTATTTTCTCCCTGTCCTCGTCTTATATGCAAATGTTCTCAGAAGCAGTTTCACCAAAAGATCAGCGTCATAATGGCACGTATGTCATCGGATTTAGGAAAGCAATGACGCAGGCTTTGAGAATTTTAGTTTTCTCTCGAAGAGGTTACGTTGAATGTTCAACTACTTGGGAATAAGGCTACAGCTACACCATAATCTTTGTTAAATTTTCTGAATCAAAAATCGCGATCAACGACGCGTTTGGTACGCAATTCTACGAATCTGTGGATCACTAACTCAAATATTGAAGATATTTTGATTCTTCATTACTAGAGCTCTGACATTTGAGTCGGCGGGTAAAACAGAGGACCACAATTCGAACAATAAATGATCTTTATTGCGAAAATCACCACCGGTGTCAAAAACGCAAGCGCCACGCATCAATCAGATTCGGTATAGACCTTTTAGACATTATAGTAGAAAAAAACATTTTCAGCATCGGTCAACGTCCTAAAGGAATCGTTTGCTTGCTGTGACCAGGTTACTTACAATCCATAGTTGTTTTCTGCTCGTCTTTTCGATTAATTTATAAGCAGATTACAAGATTTGGTTGCAAGGTGATTTAGATCTCTTGGAGGCTACTCGTTCGACTACTATTACCTTATTTCTTGAACTTGATGCAGAATACAATACCTACTTTGCATGCTTGCGTCGGTTACAAGGACGAGCCGCTGCAGCTAACTCCAGCGTTGAAAACAGCATTGGTTTCCGAATCCAGGGCTCTGCACAGATCCGGTATGAGCCGTGACCTGTTTCTTTCCTTCAAAACATAACGGGCCTTCTGATTAGCAACAGATATTCTTTCTCTGTCATCCTTAAACGTGTCGCCTTCCAATAAACGCAGCGACGAATTATTTAGCTGATATGCCTCCTTCACATGTTTGCAGAACCTTGGATATCTCCTCCTGTACGCACACTCCAGAGCCCGTCCATCCTTACGTAACGATTGATTATTAGGCTGTTTCATAAGATCGTGCCGTTTTTCAAGCGACCGTTGTAAGCTTGCTATAGAGGCTTCTGAAGAGCTCAATGCAGCATTCGAAAGAGCATTATTTGTGATTTCAAGACGCTAGCTATTTGTCGAATTTTGAAAATTTATAATTTTTTGACTTATAAAGTGAAAAGTGAGAACGCGTTAAATTGACCTCACCGACAGCGAATAGTATACGAACATCATTGCGATGTTCGTATGTATGATCTTGATGTGCAATGACATTTCAAATGACAACCTTATCTGCTCATTTTCCGTCCGACTGATTGCTAAGACGATTTTACAACCGCCTGATGAGCTAGTTACGCAGGTGGAAATGCTCTCATGCGTCTGCTGCTTCCCTATTTTTTGACTACACGAGAATTTAGTAGAACTCACCCAAATGAAAGAAGCGAGTACAACGACGAACAATTGCAAGTTGACCATCTTAGGACTCCTTAGTGTAAAACGCAGTGTCTGAAAACACGAAGTCAATGTTATTGCCCGTGTGAATTGGCGCATGTTTCGGGCAAGTAACGTAAAGCACCACCGAGCCATTCGACCGACTTCGCGACATCCGTTCAATTGCTGCCGGAATCTTACGAGACTCCTAATAAACGAAAGGCAGAACAAGTCAGTCTTTTTTTTTCGTTTACTATCGTAACTGCGTGATCTTAAGGCATTTTGGAGAGAAAATTCTAAAACGTTGGCTAAAGTGCTGTAAAACGCCAGTGAATTCATGGGACGATTACGAAGCCCGTTAGAGCAATGCACTGCAAGGCCCTTTTAAACGTGTGCGGCCTCCTGTATATAACATTAAAAACATGCACTTCTCCAACGCTGGAGCAGCAATATGAAACAGTACATGTTCTATTTACAATAATTCTGTCAATATTACGGCCAACATGTGCCAATGCCCATGCGATTCAATTAGGTATGAGTAGATTCTGCTCTCCAATTTCGGATAACGAACCTTCAGGGCGCAGGGCGCAGTGATTGGTGCAAGTGCAGGGTTTTGAAGCCAAAATGCAAGCAAATTCAACGCGTCTCTACGAAACCATGTTCAATCAAAACGGTCGCCATTACAATTATCGGCAACGCAGAAAAAATGAAACGAACCTTGAATTCGCGGAGGAGGATATGCATGCTTTATTCACAGCTCTAAAGAATGGATCAGAACATGAACAACTTCCTGAACGAACATTTTCCAGAACTGAATTGGATCGGTAACAGCGACTCAACTCACCTTTGACAACTGGATCGGTGTCGCTGCTCATAAACAGCACGACAGAACAGGAAAGCATCCGAAGGGCATCACCCGAAGTCGTGTAATTACCGGACTTAGGCCCAGTTCGGTGCTTTGCAGCGGAAGTGACCCACTAATCTTTTCTAAAGCCGGGTAAAACGGCTATTGCGGATGAATGTTGCCGGTACGTTAACCAAACGCAAAAAAACTGCGAGATATGTGTCCGAAATTGTTCAGTACAAAAAGCTTCGATCCCACTTCAGAGCATTGTCGGACCACCCGTTTGAAACTTTACTGCATCCTCAATAATTAATCTTTTTGCACCAATCGAAACGGCTCACATTCTGGAGGTTCTTTATTCAAGATTAAAGAGCAGAATTACTGTACCTTGATTGAATCGCATGGCTATTGCCACACGATCCATGATGTTGAAGAAACATCATTATGAGAACATGGATAGCGCATATTATCCTCTTCTGCTAAATGAGAATTCGATAAAGTTCATCCAAAGAAAAGAGCGAATACAAGTACAAACAGCTACAACCGGACCATCTTCGGACTTCTCTCCAGACCACGATTTGGCGAATTCAGCAAAATTACTGCACCTTGGTTGAAAAGCGTGGGCATTGGCACGTTCAGGTCATAATATTGACAGAGTTATTATTATTAGAACATGTACCGCTTCATGTTGTTGCTCTCTCACTGAGCAAGCGATTTTTTTCCAATATATACGCCTATAAAAAGGCCACGCAGCCCTTCATTCTCATGGGCAGCGTGTGCCTCGCAGAAATTCCTTTACGCTCTGTACTACTCCAGACAATGCTTTGAACTCTCCTCTTCTCTTTAAAAGGTCGTAAAACCGTGCAATTGTAATCTTTGACGGACAGCCCACTGACTTCTTCTGCCTATCGCTTGTTAACATGCTCGCAATATTGGAGCAATAGCAGTTGAACGGTGAGGTGCTTAGTCTGGCGGTAGGATGGGTTGTGCTTCACATCTCTGGTCCTCTGGTCCCAATGATACTTTTACGCTAAAAAGTAACTAAATACTGATTTCAGGCAGTGCACTACCTCGAAAGTACCCCGAAGATGGTCGGCTCACAGTTTTTCGTCCTTGTATTCGCTCTTTTCGTTCAGGTGAGCTTTATTAAATTCACAACTAGCAAAAAAAGAGGGAAACAGCAGCTGTATGAGGGTATTCCCATGAGTATATCTAGTTCGCCCTGCATTCGAGGCTCGCAACATCACCAACGAAATGAAAATATTCCGTTAATTGCCGCTTTTTGTTTTGCGGGTTATAGACGAGAACTACATAGTTGAAATGAAAACAGCTGTAGAAAAACGAGGATCTAAGATTGTCAGTTGAAAGTTCGCTGCATATCAACCCAGCCTTAATGGTGCTCGCATACGACATTAACTGAGGGGTAAAATATCTTCCTATGTTTGACTTGGTTATCCTCACATTCATAGAAATGGGCATCGTCGATACCATGCTTTGGTTTAGAAAATTTAACAAAGTCATTTTTTGGATGTTTTAAGACTCAGGTAGTAGAGCATTCGACGATACCTCTTTAATCGGATACGGAAATACGCAGAACTTTTGTCATTATTTCCTCTCATTACAATAAAGCGAGTGTGTCTGCGTCGCAGATCTTTCGTCGCAGAAACTTCATTACGAGAACATTGTGTACAAGACCAGATTAGTCAGAGTACAACAAAAATAGTCGAAAGCATTCTTCGCTTCTGCTGGTTTACTATCAGTATTTAAGGAAGGACAGGCTCTGGAGTGCGCATACATGTATAGAAGTGTATACTTCTGCGAAAAAGTGTTAGATGCTCATCATCAAAATACTATGGCTGAGGCGGCTTTGAAAGGTTACACGTTCAAGGATGACAGGGAAAGAGTATCGTTCGCCAACCAAAACATCCGTAATGTTCTAAAGAAGAACGAAACGGTAGAGGTCATGACGGGTCTATACATTGCTCTGGAGTCGGAATGCAATGCTCTGTTCCATGTTTTAATCAGTTGCGGCCGCAGTCAAAATGGAACGCAAGCATGCAAAGAAGGTATGGAAGCCCTCTGCACGGCGCTGGAAGATCTGGTAGAGGCGGCGATGGAGTTAGCTCATGGAGACCAAGGAAATGAAATATACGGCGCCTATGAGAAGCTCGCGGCATCAAAATTGAATGGAGGGAGCTGCGGATGGCAATCTTATCATGTGGGAGTGAACGTTTCGAACGCCTTACAAAGTCTGTCAACTTCTGTCCAAAACGGCGCCTCAACTCGAATCCTGGTCTAGTCCGAATTCGATTGACATTCGTGTTCGTTTCGCAATAAAGAACACTTATAGTTCGCATTGTGCTCTTCTGCTTTAACTTTTAACTACCTGTCGTTCTTCTTGCGGGTCTTTGTTCCTAATAGCTGTCAAACACATATACGTTCAGGTGAACGTATGCGCAAGATGTTTTCGTTAGTACATATTTTATTAATAGTAGTTCTGTCAATATTATGACCTGTACATTGCAACGACCACGCGATTCAATCAAAGCTCGTTATTTCTATCCCTCGAATCTCGAAATATGTACGTACCCTTGGAGTGTAGGACACGTTGGTCCGAGCCAAAGGAATGGGTTTGGGCCCAAATCCAAACAAATATAACTCACCTCTATTCATCAACGAGAACGAAGAAAAAGAAACGAATCTTGAGTTCGCGTCTTGGGAAACTAACACTTCCCTGGGAAGATGGTACGCATGTTTTATTTACAACTCCAAAGAATGGATTAGTATATGAACAACTTCCTAAATGAACAGTACCCAAGGCTTAGATGAATCGGGAGGTCATCCAATAATCGGGAGTCAAGTTCGAGAAATCCGTCCTCTCGGCAAATACGGTGAGGTTTTTGGTTCCGATTACCCAAAGAGGCCTTGCGGGTTCGGCGACAATTGCAAACTGGGTGGCATTCTGGCCGTTACCGTGACCCTCATGAACTGCATCGAGTAGGTGGAAATTGTGAAACTTGTGTTAAGGACTGGATCAGCCAGTACGATACCAATTACGAATACAAGTTCTGTGACCATGCACCCCCGGGGGCTTGAGGAAAAGTATTCTCTCGTGCTCGCCAGATAGAAATTGCCACGTGGGTTTCACTCGATACCTCTCTTCAGTTGTTTGAGTACCTCAAACTTGGGTAATTAAAACCTTTATATAAAAAGGTAAGAATAACATAAGAATAACGACATACAAATCCGAAGTTAAAACATGAGTGCGAAGAATAATCGAGAAAATTGCTATCATTACATAAATGTGATGGGAGTGATGATTAATAAGTGACATAGCGTAAAGCGAGTGATGAGAATTACGATAATCAAGTGATAGTATATGACTGCACAACGGAAACCCTGGAATAGAGTTTAAGGCAAGTGGAAATGCTACCTTTATGTGAAGGAGTTAGAAGGCAAGCGGAATTGTGAGCACCAATGCAATGAGAGGAAAATGAATACTTTTAACGCGAAGAAGCGTCGTGGAAGGGTCACGCGATAAGAATGAATGCAGAGCTCCCCGCCCATGCCTGCGAAGAAGCTGCGCGGAGAACTCGCAACACTATTATCGCGTCCTCGATCAACCACATCGCCTCTCCGTAAGTACAAGGTGCATAAACATAGGCTTCGTTCGCCATCAACATCACGATTTCTACATCTAACAGAACATTACATGATAAATCAGCTAAAAATGTAAACAGCATGTTGAAGAGAAAAATATACTAAAATTACAGTATTTTTGGACGACTTTGTCGTCACTCCTCCCGAAAAGATGGGTCAAAGATGGGTCAAGGGGTGACTGCTGTTGTTCGTGGTCCGTCAAGATTAGCGATAGTCCTTGTCCTTCACCTGTCGTTGATCCCTCGGTTGCTCCTTGCATGCTGCTGCATTGCGTTTTATGCGTTAATTGTGCTTTTCTGCTTTGACTTTTAACTTCCTGTCGTTCTTCTTGCGAGCCTTTGTTCCTAATAGCTGTCAAAGACATACATATACGCTCAGGTGAACATATGATTTCATTTCGAAGCCATTTATTTGAAACTCCCTAACCAATCAAACATTGCATTCTATGTATTAGGTTGGTAAGAAAGATCGTGCCGTTTATTTTTCAAGCGACCGTTGTAAGCTTGCCATGGAAGCTCTTGGAGAGGTTGATGCAGCATTCGAAAGAAAGTTACTTATTCTACCAGATAGTGCTTCAGCTCTTTGTTGCATTTCGGAACTTTATAATTTTTCGACCTATAAAGTGAAAAGTGAAAAGGTGCGAAATTGACCTCACCGACAGCGAGGTTTTTCTGTCTTGTTGTGGGACGATATTTAAAAATTTGAACGGTTCTAGAAAGAGGACGAAATTCTCTATAAGACGGTGTAGTCACTTGTTTTTTACTCCAGATTTTACGAACTTTCAGGCCACTAAATTGGGACCTTCAAAAAACAGAAGTATTTTTTCGGTGCTGCTCTTGTTCTCATTGTGAACGGTGAACATGACTGCTGAGGATTATTCTGGGAAGAATTCTCAGCTCTATCTAACTGTATGTTTAGTTTTACAAAATGCTCAATTTTAAAATTTTTAGCAGAAGAAACATCTTCGTTTTCTCTGGGGAGGGAAATCTCCAGTTTCGAACGTTTTGCTAAATCTCACACAGCTTCTGAAAGAAGACGATACGCTCTACAATACGGTGTACGAATCGTTTTTGAATGTGGAGCGAGAAGAAAACAATGAGTCTACCTTCTTCTAGAAAATTTCATTCTCTTTCTAGAACCGTTCTAAATTTGGAATACCGTTCCACGGCAGAGCAGAAAAAATTCGCTGACGGTGAGGTCAAATTTACACTTTTTCACTTTTCACTTTATAGGTGAAAAAAAATACTGACACTCGACAAAGAGCTAAAGCCCCATCTGAAAGATTAAATAGTTCTCTTTCGAATGCTGCATCAACCTCTCCAAGAGTTTCCATGGCAAACTTACATGGTCGCTTGAAAAAAACGGCACGAACTTTCTTATCAACCTATTACTTAGTGCTGGTACTTGGACATCGTTGAAGAATCTTTGGAGAAACGTGTCCACATTCCATGTGTACAACATTTAATCACAACCGATTTCGATTTTTTTTTCTATATTCCAATGCCCCTATTATCATAATATGCCGAATTGTTGATGAAAGGAAGGAAGGTACTGCATGTAAGGTAGGAGGCTCAGAAGGGCAAGTAACTGCAGGCAAGTTGTTCTCGACTACATTCGGGAAACCTAATACAGTGTGATCCATGGTTATGCCCCACCCACTGTTTTCGAAGTTGCTACTTTGCCTGTAGATATGCAGCCTTTTCGTATATGAAATTTTACACAGCTTGGGAACTAACGCTTTCTTTTCACCGCGCGAATTGATTATTTTTCATCAGAACTTCTCTTCTCTCTGGCCAGCCCACACAGATGGGATCCTTGGTTAAGCGATCAAACGAGTCCTTGGTTAACCCAGGTGGGAATCGATCAAGCAAGCGAACGATCCCCGTCCAGGTTAACCAAAGATCCCATCTGTCAGGAGTCGGATAAATTCACCACGCCTCTACGATTCTGAATGGAACACGAATGCGGTGGCGCTCCATTAGGGACCTGATCCACGCCGGCACATTTACTTTACCCCTCCCGAATTTCTGGCACTCAGTTGTGGCTTGAAATGGTGCTCGAATCCGTCTTGATTATTCCAAGCTGGTCGTGCAGATACGTTGGCCGTAATAGGGGCGTACATACCAACCTTGGTTGCCAGCTGAGGTATCACTATTAAATTAAAACTAAATCAAAGTCAATCAACGTTACCACAGTCAAGTTGTAGTTGTGCCAGATCCGGTGCAACTACATCAGAGCTCGCATTTCCGCATAGGTAATACGCGCTACCCTCGTTTTCAATGCTCGTCAATGAACTGAATAGCAATCAGTTCTCATTCGAAGTCTTTAGGGAATTGGATAATTATCACGCATATGAGAGCAGCGTCTGTCATAATAGCGTCGCCATAGAAAAGTACCGTTCATTAGGCACTATTTGAACCCCCGGGTGCCGCAAATGCTAATCTTTTCGATTTCAAAGCGCATTCGGTGCGACGGCTGCGAATAATGCGAAGACATAACATATTATTCGATCATTGATATTTCCCAATGAGGCGATAAATGACGGTTTGAGCACCTGTCGTTGCCATTCGCAACGCACACACACCCACATAGACATGCGGCGCCTGTCACTCGACCCTAACAAAGGACAATGCGCCGGGCAATTGAAATTCGGCGCAAATAATCATCGTTCATAGCTCGATTTGAAAAACACGGCGATCCTCCTTCACATGGAAGCTGGGTGATTAGTGTTAGACATCGAATACAATGACTTCAGCAGCGAATTCTTCTCTCAACAACTCGCTGAGATGCTTGAGTAAAGTCCCTTGAGAAGAGTTCCTCCCTTTCACCATGTACGCCGTAAACGCATAATATAATGCATCCTACACCATGAAGCATTCGATCGCTATGTTAAAGTTACTTGAGAGTAACTCTATTCATCGAGGAACGTTTATAAACAGTTCAGTTCTTAAGAGGACGTGGAAAATGCCTTCCGCCAATTCATCGCTTCTCGTCCTTCAGGTTTCTACGCGTCCGGCATTAGCAAGTTACCATTAAGATGGCAGAAGTGCGTTGACTGTTTAAGTGAATATTTTCTCTGATTGCAATGCTGTTCGTTTGTGAAATAATAAAGCAAAGTTCCGAGACGAAATCGGCCATTTCATACTTAACGACCTAATATTTCCAAACGCTCAGACAAAGACAGATGTCTCATTACCTACATACGTTTACCTGCGACTTTCTATGAAGATGAAAAACGACATGAAGGAAGAACTCATCAGAAGAAGGAGAACCGCCTGCGGGTCTCTCAAGGAGGGCATCGATCAACTCCACGATGTTGACATCCGAGCTCGATTGTTCTGCTCGACGGTTCTTTCCGCTTAGTGCTATGCGGCCAAGACGGGACCTAATACGTCAGGAGCGACTAGGTCCTTGGAAGTTACACCCGAAGCACTGAAAAAGTGTTCTTTAAAGTATGCACAGCCTTCCCATCACCGGAGCAGCTCTAATTTGAGGCAGATGTCCTGTTTGCGAAACCTTGCGGAATATGTTTCAAAAGCCATTCATCAATTGCCCGGTCATATCATGAAAAGAGAAGGCGATAAATAGGGGCGAAGAAGGATGGGATAACTGGCACAAGAATGCTTGTGGAACACTATCCGCGAGATGGTGTAATCTCGCAGGTGGTGTTCAGCGAGACCTAAAGCCATGAAAATGGTCACTTACAGAACGGATTGGCCTAGCCCTTCAATACCAACAAACGATCTGGTCGATTACGAGACAAAGTTGCGAATGGAAGTCATGTTGGCGGACCCACACTCAGTGAATGCGAGTCACCTTAAATTCTATAGAGATCTAAGTAGTGACTAAGATGATGAATCACCGAATCGTGTTTGGAGCGGCGGTAGACGAAACTTTCCTGCGTGATTTCAACGACATCATTGATATTCACTATTGGATGTATTGCTATCTTCACTGACTGGATATGGAGACAAACTGAATCGCTAGTCAACTAGGCAACGATCACAAATTGGATCATACATGGAAAAAAATAGAACTTCGTCGAATGAGAAATACTGTTTTCATTCAGAAGTCGTCACACTTTGTATCCATTAAAGGCAGATTCATCAAACTTGGAGATTTGCGCGATTCTTTCAGATTTTATCGGAGTTCTTCATATTCATGTGATGAAGCGAGATTATTGTTCTGGTTCTCAGCTAAAATTCTTTAAAATAACCAGGTTCTTCGAGATGAGAGATGAAAGCTGGTCAAAATGGCAGAATCTAGAAAAAATGCACATCGAGGGGGTATAAAATTTAACATCGCATCGTTATTTCGAACAATTGAAATTTCCATTAAAATTAAAATTTCTATATTGTTCTGAGGCTCTACGTCAGGAAACATAAACTTCTTTTGTGCTATTATACATAGTTTCGGTAACTAACCGTTCTCGTTACTCTTTCTGTCCTGCAAAGTCTGGCTTTACTTTTGGAATTCAACACATTACATATAAGTGCAATATC
The DNA here is from genome assembly GCA_030553155.1 of Nippostrongylus brasiliensis. Classification (NCBI taxonomy): domain Eukaryota; kingdom Metazoa; phylum Nematoda; class Chromadorea; order Rhabditida; family Heligmosomidae; genus Nippostrongylus; species Nippostrongylus brasiliensis. Next base: position 34,019,743 of record CP130736.1, on the reverse strand, counting down.
CATCGACGTACATCGATTTTGCACCTGCGAGAGCGCTTCAATTAATAACGAATGAGTAATGGAGCACAATTTGAAAGACAACTTTCACACCTAGAAGCTGTGTCCGTTCAGCACGACAGCCGTTAAGTGTAATCGACTAACCGGTTCTGAGAGTTGTTCCAGCACAGTCGTTGTTCTATGTTAGTTGTGGATTGTTTGTTTTTACAGGCAAACAAGAGCTTGGTTTCTGTCGGTGTTTGATCTCGAAATGATGCATTCCAAGAAAAAGGTGTTCATCTGGCACTGGCAGAAGTTGGCGCGCACCTTCCTCCACTGGATTTTGAAAAAACAGTTTCTTATTAGAATGTAAAGAAAATTTTGTTCTTTTTTTGATTTTATTTCTTCAGGACATATGAATGCACATATCAGTGAATGGTGATCCCTTAACTGGTATTTTCTCTTCAACCGATTTGCTTTCTTCACGAAAGTTATTAATTTAGCTATTTGAAGAGTTTCATAAAAGTCTGTGAAAGCAATATTCATATTTTCAGCCCTCTCCATTACTCCACGAACTTCAAATTGTTCAAGTAAAATGTTTCGAAAACACGTCTAAGCTACGTCGTTGTAAAAGCTTCACTGTGATATATTTTCCACTGTCTTGCATCTGAATGGTCAGAGGAGGTATCGATTCTGAAGCGAACGAGTTTTCACAATGGAACTGGGAATGCCAGACTTAAGAAGGATAATGGCTAAAGCTTCTCAAACGTATTCAATTTCTTCTCCCCTTTGTCGGCAGTAGAGAGCATTATTCTTGTCGATACATATGAACAACAAAGTGCTTTCATTAAGTGTGCGCCAGATGTGATCACAACATTTCGTACTTGCCTTGTTGAAAAAATACAAATAAAAATAAAAAATATAAAAATAAATATAAAAATATAAAAAAAATATAAAAAAAATATAAAAATGTATCACACTTTTTCTTGCCTTGTTGAATGGCGAAAGCTTTATCGCCTAAGAGTCTGCTTCATTTCATGCTTTCCAATTTAGCTTCAATTTGGCTAGCTCAGATGGTGAGCTTTCAGGTCAAAGATTTCCGTAGTATTTCATCTATCGAATACAAATGAATAAGTGGGGAACACGCGAATACACCTCGGTCTTTTTGGTTTGATAAAGATGCCAATGTTTCACTTGTAATTCAATCAAGAGCCTCACTCAGCCGGTGAGAAGGACGGCCTAATAGTTAGTACGCTGACGATTTCGCGTGAACAAGGTCAAGGCTGGTTGATTTTATACCCATGAATTTCAAAAATTCGCTTCGTTGCAATAATTTATTTGTTTATTTTTACGCCTTTTCACAGGCGTGCTAAAAACCAGTTAGTGTTACAAAGAGCAGGAAAAACTCGATCGAAAAAAAGAGATTAAATTAAACAAAACAAAGCTCAGCGTTAGTATCTCGAGCAGAGGGAAAGAGACATTCCTAATATTCAAAATTGCCTAGTACCCGGAATTCATCGTATTTCTTTCTTTTTGAGAGTGAGTAGCAGCTGAGTACAACTGATATCCACCGAGGAGAAAAACGTTAAGGGTCGATGTTGGTCATGGAAGCAAAAGGAAAATATGTCTAGTAATGATTTATCCATGCTAGCTAGGAGCATAATACGGCATAACACTTTTCTGATAGAAAATGTTTCCACATTCCAGCCCATGCGAAGTTCTCCAAAGAGGCTTGCACTACAAAATGAAAATAGGCCGTATCGGTTTCTCGCTTCATATCGATGGAATTTATGCCTAACTGTGCTGCAAAATAAACGGCTTCGTAAAATCCTATTTATCACAGGCCCGAAAGTACCTTCCTCTCTTCTTTGTCTTCAGAGACGAAAATGGAAATTTCCAGGCCAATTTGTATTTTTTATATTTTTTATTTTTTATTTGTATTTTTTCTTTGAAATTTTCTACTCTAGACAGCATAGTACGAAATGTTCGAGCAAGCTCACATCTGGAGCTATTTGTTTCTTTCGGATCTGAATAGAACGAAAGTTATCGTTTTTTCCTGTCACCTTGTTTCACTATCAGTCCCAAACAAAACAATTAGAGTTATAAATGATTTATAAAACAAGTACTCGTAACACAACACTGTATTGCACAAAACGCAAAAAAATGGAAAACGATGTTGGAAAGCAGAATGCAATATGATTCAAATTAATCATCAAATTCCATGATTAGTAACAAGATGACGGAAACGTTTGGGTGTTCGGCAAATGAGAATAGGGATACGGTATCGAAATCACCGGCGGTGAGCCGAATTTGCACACATCATAGGAGAACGGTGTCGATGTACCGTACCAATAAGAGTCGTCCGTTTGTATGAAGAGTGGTTGTGAGAGCGGTGTTACGGTACCCGATTCGGGACTGAACGTACAGTAACCCGAGATCGAACTTGACGACGGTGAGACGGGCGTCGAGTACGGCGACGAGGGCGGGAGTACGGTATTGATGGACGGCAACGAGATCGGTGACGATGTGCCAGGTTTCGCGTATGGACAGTATCGAGGCGACGAAGACTTTATCTGGAAAGATTGGGCATTAATATTTATTTATTTACTTACTTATTTATTTACTTATTTATTTATTTACTTATTTATTTATTTGAAATGCACCGAAGTGCGCACATAATCTTCATATTAATCTATTATTTTGGTGTGGGGCCGAGGTGAGAGGCGCTACTGACACCCACACGGCCAAGAGAACGATCCTCGCTCGGGCTAACCCTTCCGTTCCTCCAGAGTCGGGTAAATTGGTACCAGACTTGCCTGGGAGGGTGAAGACACTGACTTGGATACCGGCTGGCTCCGCAAACTAATGTATGTGTCAAATACCTCAACAATTCTGAATGGAAGGCGAACGTGTGGCACGTCCTTAAGGGGTGATACATCCGATTATTTCACCTTCACCTTAACTCGCTCGGAAAATGGTCTATCCCGCACATCAAGGCAAAGTCTTCGGGCCCCAACTGCGATTGTCCGAAGCCGGAATATGAGCGACAAAGTCAGGGCAACCGCGCGAAACTGTCACAGATGCGTGGTCGCATTTATCTCCTCAAAAACATCTTCAAACTTCGCCGCGCGATCGTTTTTGCCGCGTTCGCGACACATAAACCCGTCCATATATCCATGTCGTCTACTTAGTTTTTTCGCTGGCGACGGCAATGTCTTTTATGTTCTTCCTTTGTCGTAGGCACCGCTAACGAAGTAAGAGGAATGTAAAAATTAAAAAACGATTTCATCGGGGCTTTGGGTGTTGTTAGCACTGGAAATCCCCTCTGATTGGGGCCATATCCGACACCACCCAATCGGGAACTAATTACTCGACCCAGCGCATTAGCTGAACAGTCACATAAGTGGTGTGGCATAGGCAATGAGTGGAAATACTCCTAATGGGCCGTGATTGATTGCTGCAAGCATCTCAGATGTCAGGGTAAGCCTTAGCCGTCTCAAAGGCGATATTCATCCCTCCGCCCTCCACACCCAACTCAGGCCCCTGAGCTCGATTTTTGAACGAACTTCACGACCTCTCCCCCTTCCAGAACGGTTCTGATACGACCCCCTTACCTACATGAAAAACGACTGTCTCCCTCTACATGGGTTTCTGCAGGTTTCGAAGTGTCATTTGGCCTAAATCAAGCTATTCTTTTCCGATGCCACAGAGACAACATGATATTTACAATGTATTGTCGCTTATTTTTGTTTTTATTTTTTATAATTATTCCTCGAGCCTGCTTCTATAAACTGTTCTTCCATGTGACAAGTCCTAGTGCGACCCCCACCCCTCGATTCTCGAACCCCGCGCTTGAGCCTGACCCAACTCTCAGAGGTTCACCGGTTTAACGACAAATTGCAGATAAAAAGACAACTCGATGAGGTTGACACGGTCCAGAACTAAACCAAAAACTGTAGTCCCATTCTCTAAGTTCTATCTTCTTGAAACCTCGGCACGATGGTATACTTGTCGTAGGCTGCTATGCCGAACGAGCTTAATGGGGTGGATCAATGTTCTTAAAATTAAACGAAACTGATCCACCTTTCTAACCTCGTTCAGCACAGCAGAAGCCCATTTTCCCTCGCCAAGTATGCGCCGTGCACAGTTCGTTCAAGTTTTTTTCCAAAGAAACAGCTGTCAAACTGGTACGACTATGGTTGCGACGTACACCACTTAACTGCCCCCCTCACCACAAAGCTATTCAACAACGGAACGAACGAAATATGGAACTAGTTCTACCCTGTCGTTCTCGCCGACTACTTCCATGACCCGTTTCTCACCGTAAACCCTGCCTGAATGACACAGAATTCTAACATTAATATAATAGTTGAAGTATTGTGTAGCAGGTTGCAGTGACAAGTGGGGCTTGAAGGCAGACCAGTCAAGCGGTCGCTCCCCGCCCAGGCCAATCGAACTTCCATCCATCCGGGGTCGGGTAAGGTTACGAAAAACAAAGGAAAGTTGTTCACATCGATTCACATTTGAAGCCAAGTCTAATGAAATTAAATTGTAAATAAGTAGTGACTCACCAGGTGATTGCTAGATGGGAGCTGGTTTGAAGAGGGAAGTCGCGGAGGCGACGGCAAGAGAATCGGCTTCAGACGGATCGGCTCGTTTGTTTTTTGCTTGTTCATCTGCAAAAATGAAAATTTAAAAGGTTAAAGTCCCTGCGTATAAAAATCGGTCTCGTCAGGAGTCAAAACCAACAACAGCTACTGAAGAAAACCGAAAAATACTAACAAATAACAATAACAGATAAAATGGGACAAAACATTTTGAAACGATGTGACGAGGTTTTAGTGGAACGAAATATTGCGGATGAAAATTGAATCGAAATTTGAAAAAAGTATAAAAGAGCAAGTAATCGAGCCAAAGAGAATATGATGAAGGTGCTAAGACTTCTTCGAGAACAGTCACATTTTTCGGTAACATTTTTAGGAACGGTTTTTTAAACAAAAAAAACAGTTGGAATCCAACACACGGCCACAGGAATTCTGGAAAATAGTTCTTTAAAAGGTAACAAAATGGAAAACTAAATGGATAACAGTTCACTTAGACATCCCAAAGACAGTTCAGTAGCATTGACAGTAAAGACAAAGGCCACTCAGAAGAAGTAGTCTTGATAGCATTTGAAATGGCAACCCTAAATTATGAGGAGTTTACACTCGAGTCCAGAAAAGTAAAAGGTAAGGAAAATTCGAAGGAGAAGATATGAGACAAAAATAATTGTGAAGAAGGAAGGTGAAAGATTCTCTCAGACGAAAGATTTTTCCGATGTTCATATCAATGAATCATAAATATTCTCTTTAAAAACAGAAAGTAGCTCAAAATTCTCGGGAAGGACATGAACGAATGATAGATTTTCAAGGTATATCGCTGATGGGATTCTGTTGCTCTTACTGGGACTCATTCATTTCACTGTAAGAACCAAATTTGTCTTTTGAGCAACAGTAAAGGAGTAGATGAAGAGATGAAGAGGAGTAGAGGGAAGGGGGATGTTCGAAGAGTTCGAAATGAACGAGACAGCTTTGTGATGACTAGGGAGCTACTACGTTGTTCGCTGTTCGTACTATATGTTTTCAAGCAACAGGAACACTTTTATCTGGTTGATTTTTGATCCATCAAGTCCACTTTTGACAAAAAACTTCAATCAGACAGAAAGATGCGATTGATATAGACCAAAGCGATCTTAGTCGAACACGATTCGCTAACAAAGAACATTACAAAACGCATAAAAACGCTAGGAGAAAGAGCCAAGGCGAGCTGCTGGTACGTTGTTCGTGGTTCGTACTAGATGTTTTGAAGAAGCAACCGGAACACTTTTAACTGGCTGGCTGGCTTTTAATCTATTAAGTCCAAGGAAATTGGATCCGGCTGTGGCGGTGTGAAAGAAGTGTGACCAGCGACGATTACGCTTTGAGCGTTTCATTCACAAACGAGCGAGCGAGTCTATTATAGAAAACGCTCTCAGCGACGAAGAAGCATGTTGTTTGGCAGACATGGCGCGGCTGACAAAGTGCACCGACGCCTTCGAATCGTTGCCGAACATCACACTCGGTTCCGCAGTCACGGCGGAAACCACTTCATCTCGTAGAGGTTTCGAGCCGGGGATTCTCACCCAGTCAGTCCACTTCAATTTTCTGTTCACCTCGAAAATCCATGAACATCGAGTCAAGGAAGGCAAAAGCTTCTCAACCGAAGCTCGAATGAGTGTTCATGGACCTTTCCATTTTGTTTTGAATTTTATGTCCACAAGGACATGCCGATCTAAAGACAGTGGGAGTTCATTCAGACCACGCGTATTCCAGATCTTTATAGCGTCAGAAAATTGGCACAGCTTGGAATTGGACCCCGCTTCGAAGCGGTAAAGACGCTAAAGAAGAAGAAGAAGAAGAAGAAGAAGAAGAAGAAGAAGAAGAAGAAGAAGAAGAAGAAGAAGAACGCGCTCATATTCAAATGTAAAAGATGAAGAACATATATATATCCATGCCATTACTAGATGGCAACAACAAGTAGAAACTGTTAAAATAACTATTACAAAATAGAATGAGATAGTAAGTGCAATACAACTGCTCAATGTCAAGCACCTCAACCGTAAGGGCAGGCTATATCGCAAAAATATTCTGTTGTGACTTGCTGCTAAATAACATGGACCCCGTGTAAATTGCTACCAAACTTGTCGGGGAGGGTAAAGTCACTGATTTGGTATGTCCCCGCAAGCCATTGTGCAGGCTAAATACGCGTTCAACATACCTCAATGACTATGAATGGAACACGAATGCGTGGCGCGCCCTTACGGGCTTGATCAACGTCGACCGCTTTATCTTATTCCTTCACGGTTAAAATGCTACCGAAGTGGTTACTGTGGTTGAGTAGTGAAAAGCAAACGTTATATTAGGGCCGAGATTCATCATTGGTAAACACCCGATAAACCCCGAAATCTACCCCGAACGGCGCGCAAGCCGAGATTCGTGAACGCGCGCCGGGTTTAATCACACCTCGCGATGGGGCAAGGTTTGGAAGGCCTCGCGGTATCGAGCGGGTTTATCGCCGACGGCGTTTCGGAAACCGCTCGTCCGTTTGTGAATCTGGGCCCAGGTTTGAAACCAAATTGAAACAGAAGCTAACATAGGAAACCTGTGATAGTGAAAAAGTATCCGAGAATCTCGCTCTTTCGACCTCTTTTGTAAAGTTTTCTGAAGGAAATGCAGATTTAGATCGTAAAAAGCTAAATTTCAAGAGTAGAATGACTCGAACATAAAAATAAGTGAATAAATTGCTCTCCACCCTTCGTAGACGAGAACAGTTGTTCTGAAAACGACCGGAGGTGCCCGGAAAGTCCAAAGGTTCTGAACGCTGAATAGAAAAACAAACAACAACGAGAACCTGATCTGATAAGAACCGAAACTCTTGTCAAATAAAAACTCTAGTCAGGTGGAACCAAACTGCTGATACAGCCTCAGGGCGATCCTACAAACGTAATTTGCAAACAAAGAACAATACAAAGCGCTTGAAATACGAGGAGAAGGATGATGAGGAAAGCATTGTTTGGAGTGGGGTAAAAACTGTTAAAGTGTTCCTGATCAAGGACCGGTCCCAGGGACAAAAGGGCCATCATCGCTATACCTATTGACTCCCATATGGTCATGTATGATGACGTTGTTGACCTAACCCAGAAACGCAACTTGGTTGACTACTTGTAACAGTTGGTGGGTAAACTGTTCCTAGGCTACTCCATGCGATTCGATGGACTTGTCTGACAACAAAAGAAAGTGTGAAAGATTTTGAAAAAAGGACATGAAGAAAGAATGAAAGCTCGACAAATTCGAGAAAATTCTCACAGAATAAAGAGTGATGGAGAAGGTAAACAGTTCCCTAATTACCCAGCGGTAACGCTCACACATATAACACTAGAAGGTCAGCCCATTTACAGCTGCTAATTAGGTTAGTGACCAAAATGGATACTAGGGTAAGGCGCCCGAAAGGGGACTACCTCAGGTAGAAATATTTGGGACACAATTGCATAGCCTTGTAATTCAATACCCGTCCATGTGGACATTTTTTCTCGAAATGTTTTCACCTTATTGATCGAATTGAAAGCTTTTCAGAGTAAAACTAAAGCCATATTTGGGAAATTGTTCATTGAAGTAGTTCTCCAGAATAGTTGTAGTGGAAAGCTTCTCCGCCGTGACAGAAGCTCAAGAATCAGCGGTGCCGACGAAAAACAACCAGATAAGAAGGTCACATTGAAGGGTTTACGAGCCCGGCTTCAGCTGGCGCGCAGAATCAGGCAGGCAACGAACAGCAAAACAAAGATCAACGGGTAAACAACGACGCAATAAACGTCTTCAAGCTCATAGAAGACGAGAAAGTGGGTGCTGAGATCTCACATATACGATGACAAATAAATAAATAAATAAAAGACTGAGGCGAAAAAATCGACAACTCTCAACAACGAGGTAAAACCAAGGATTTCAAGTATTGTTTTCTTCACCTTCTCAGAGAAAAGCGGTGCAACTTGTCCGACCTTGGGTGAATTCTTTGATTTGAATGATTTAACAAAATGAATATTTTTCTCAGACATTTCTGCCCTGGAGAAAGCGGAAGAAGCCTCATAAAGCCGGAACGCAAGTCACGGACGACGGCTTGCCTAATACCGAAACAAACAAAAATAATTCAAACGAGAAATGAATAGAATTACTGCGACACGGTGACGAAAGAGCAGGTAATTAACCGAGAATGCCGACCTCGGGTAATCGAGTTGTATGTGTCTGGGTAAAGGTCGGAAACCAGGCCTGGGCGGGTAGGTCGGTCGTAGAGGAGAGGCGATGACACAACTGGGTCGCTTACAATACAACTAGCGCACACAGACACCTTGAGTGTTATCATCGTCGACCGCAGACTGGTCACCAACATACCCACACATTCCACACTTTCACACATCATATCATCGGCATAAACTTCGAACGTCAACTATATAAATGGATTTCCACCGTTCGAGATTCAACCAGTTACCCAATGTGGGACAAACAGAGAGCGAACAAGCAAATGAGTTAAGCATAAACGCTGTCAAAACTATTGGCGAGTTGATTTGCACTAGACTTCAAATTTTTGACTTAATTTTTTTCTAAATTTCCATCTCAAAAGACACTTGTCACTCGCAACCAAGATGGTATCGACGATTCCACTGCAAAAATTTGTGTTGTAGAGATATTGTGATTTTATTACGGCTTTTCTCGAGGTCAAAATTACAGAGCATCGGGGTTTCTTCGATGCTAGGTCATTTGTAAGAACTCTCAAAAATTTTAAATGTCGTCAACTCATCCGTTTCTGTTATATTCAATATTTTTCAAATCTCATCTCGTTTGTTCTTTTAATGGTCTCATACAAGCTAATTGACTTTAGGTGGTAGTGGAAGCTGTACATTTTAGCGCTGAAACTGTATGGTATATAAAGTCGACGGTCGTATCACTCTACAAATTTAGGTGCAATTAAGCTTGGATATTTTTTTAGCAACTTAGTATCGTAAAAAAACGATTTCTCTGGCAATTTAGTACATTTCATATTTTTGTCTTAGTTACATACATTTTTTGCGAACATCATTAATAGTAGAGCTTGAAATCTTGAATAAATGAATTAAATAAATAGTAAGCAAATAAGACAAATAAATATATAAACAAATGAATAATAAAATTGAATAATCAAATAAATATGCTTTTCTTCTGGAGTTCACCTCATTTTTTATTTTCCTTTGATTCCTAGAGGGAGAGGTTTTCGCACGATTTTTTTTCCTTTTTTTTGTTTTCGAATCTAAATTTTTTATAGAGATAGGAGTAGAACGACCTGATTTTTCTGCAAAACACGAGCATAATCTAAACGACACATTGAATGAGTGTTTTACGTGAGAAGGACGGCATGCGCAAGAGATTTAATCGTAACGAGCAGCAATCAACTAAGGCTGCTGCTGCTGTTGAAGGGGTGGGGCTGGCTGAGGTCATGGCGGATGACGATGGCGAGAACCAAGCCGCGAGGCCATATGGTGTTCGCCACACACAAGGCTAGCAATGACTCGCTAACGACTGCGCGCGCGCGTGAATCTTCACCATCGATTCCACCTTCATTCATCTACCTGAAGACGGCGACGAAATCGAGATTTTTATCTCGATTTCGTCGTAGCTGAAAGCGAAAGTCGAGCGCCGACGATGCAAGAACGCAGTTTGCAAAAGCGTTTTGCAGTATTGAAATGGCTGAGGCAGTTAGAAAAGACAGAAACCGACGCTAAACATTTCCAATTCCAATTTTTGTGTTTTGTTGCGTTTAGTAGCCTTTCATCTTGTTAGTTCTTCACTATGTCCAACAGCTTTCTTATCTTGACTGCTACATTGCCCATTTTTGTGATTGGATTTGAATAAATAAATAAATAAATAAATAAATAAATAAATAAATAAATAAATAAATAAATAAATAAATAAATAAATAAATAAATAGATTAATTAATTGATAAATAAATTAATTAGTAAATAAATGGGCTGCTGGTTTCAGATGTAGCAGATGGGAGGAAAGAGCTTAAGAAAAAATTGAAGGGGGATCGAATAGCAAAGAAGGGAGGAGAGTTTGCCGAGGCGAACGTTCTTCATTGTTCTTGAGTACATGAATATGTCGTATGAAAAACGAATAGAATACTGAACATGAACAATTGTTAAACATAAATTCCCTAAGAAAATCTCTAGGAGGCAAAAACTGTTTGAAAGTTTGTGATTTACTGGGTGTTTTGAGCAAAGCGCTCCAGAGAGGAAATAAGTGGAGCAGAGCGATCCAAGCGATGAGCAGAAAACATCTCGTGCCCGACGAACATTGCGAGCATTTTAAGGCTTCCGAAGAGGCTGCGCGTGGGATTAAATATGCTTAGAATCCCATGCATATGAGAAATGAGCTGTCGTCGGCAAAAACATGACAAGACGATAAGACGTTTTGCCTTCGATCAAATGTCCGGAAGGAGCTGTCGGGCATCAGTTCGGTGAAAGGAGCTCCATTAGAGACAATTAATTTTTAGACAATGCTTAAACCGCCCACAAATTTGAGACATACAAAGGGAAGAGAAGAAGAGAAACAGAAAGAAAAGTCCTAAAATAATAAAATCACAGTAAACCAACAAATGTTCAGTGAACAAGTAGTTCGTCGATGCTGGAACGACGGGGATGGAGCTGAAGGCGGAAGAAGCATCGTTACGAATAATTATCTCTTCTGTGAGATTCCAAATGGTTGACGAATTTGGGTCATTCAAAGGAAAAAGAAAAATAGAAAAAGAAAGTAAAAAGTGCTGCGGTAATAAAATCACAAATGTGAACAAGTAGTTCGTCGATGAGAGAACGACTGGGGAGGAGCTGACGGGCGTCAGTTTATTTATTAATACACAAAGAAGAGTGTGCCACCACTATTTAAATGGAAAGTGGGCTAAACCAGAGCTATCACACACTCCTTCCCTACCGGTGAGCCTCGAGGAGTGTCCTTTCTCTCCTTATGCCTGTCTAGGGTTAAGAGGCGAAACATGCTAAAATTTATTTATTTAAATGAACAAAATAAAATGAATAAACTTATCGACGCCCCTTTTCTTCCTGTTTCGATTGTTCCACTGTTCTAATAAAAACAAAGTGCTGTAGAAAGTAGCAAACACAGATTTAAGTCAATCACCTTTCGAAGAAATCGAGTGCAGGGAAGAAAAATGAAGCAAATGTAGCCATGATATGAGAATCACCCTGTAGTCATGGATATTGGTGTCGTATAACTACTATAAAGCAACGACAACTGTTCCTCGAACAACTAGTTCGTCGATGCTGGAACGACGACGACGAGGAAGGAGCTGACGGGCGTCAATTGCCTCGCGCACACACACACACACACAACTCGCCGCAAATAGTGTAAGTGGCAGTGATGGGCGGAGTCGTCCGTCGAGGAGGAACAGATGACATATTTACGGGATATTGTTAGCGGACGACGACGCATGTCCATGTGAATGAGAAGAGATCGAAACGGAGAGAAAGCAGCTGACATTCACGGCTTACAGTAACGCACATAAAAGCGCGGCCGGGTGAATTAATTAGTCGATTAATCGCCTTGCCTGTATAGCCCATCGAAGAGAGAAACACAGAGAGCGGTGAAAGTGATCGCCACACACAGACCACGAGGCCAAATATACCCCGATGTTGCATTTTTGAGGTATTCACTGGGGAACTATTGGGGTTAGTTGGTTCTGCATAGTAGATCAGCTGGAAAGCCAAAGTTGACAGTATGCCATACTGCTCTCTTCTTCACCATAAGCTCAGTATTTTGTCCACAGAAGAAGGCATTGCCCCTCGTGCCCCTCCTGTCTCTTTCTTCTTTATTCTTCTCTATCATTCTTCATTATTTGTTTTGTTTTAATTTCGTTTCATTTTTTTCTTTTTTTTTGATCGAGATTCCCTGTTCATTGTACGACTAACGATTTTAGCACGTAAAAAAGGCGTGTAATAAATAAAATAAAAATAAATAAATTATCGCGTCTCCACTTTTAGTTCGTGTGATATTACATTTCAAGTCTTATCGTTACCCCAATCAAGACAATTACAAGGTTTTTCACAATTATTATATAATGGCGACTGGAGATTTGAATTAATTAATAAACAAAGGTTAGTATACAGTATTATCAAGACCTAGGTTTTGTTGTAACCGCTCCTGAAAGGCTTGAAAATTCAGGAAGACTTTGCGAAAACGCGAGGTCAAGAGACACAATAGAGGGTTGAAAGATTGACAAAAAGGAAGATGAAATGCGCCAGATTTCACATAGGACTCTTTTGGATCTTGGTCGTACTTGGAGAAAACTCCAGTGGTACAGTTGTATAGACCTCGACCTCATTCTGATATGTTATTGTTATCCAAAATAAATTGTAAAAATTTCCCTTTCTACATTTCCTCTTCACTTGACAGAGAACGACAGAAGTGCGGTGCGAAGCGCAATTGCAGTCCGATTTGTCGTGTCGGACCGATTCATAAACAGCTCGTGAAAAGGTTCATCGCTTTTTTTTCATACGTCGCCTTTGTCGCTTCGGGTCGATGACCTCACGTCCACTAATCCCACTCTTTAAGATGACAGGGTCAACTCTATCCAATTGTCACCTCAGAAGGAGTGGCGTGCATTTTGGGACCCTTCACAGAAAGATTGTAGTGGTCTCTTTTTCGTCTAGGTTTAGAAAAGTGGTCTCTTTTTCGTCTATGTTTAGAGAATAGAAAACCTGGTCACTGTGGAGATTTTCGGCTTTCAAAAGGGGTAGTCACTATCTGGAAGGAAATTGGGAGCGAGTGAAGTGAGACCGATACGAAATTGCAGTTCGATTTCTCATGTCGCGCGTCGTTTTACAAACAGTCCGTCGGGAATATAACCGTTGCATCTTCGAAGCGCCGATTTCGACGTTGAAATGACAAACTTCCTCATCTATAAATCCTCTTATACCTCCATTCGTGGGCAGAGTGTTCCCTTCAAATTTGCTAGTTTGCGGGTACGGATGTGACTATTTTTGTCGTTTTGCTGTCCTTTGAACCAGTTAACTACTGCAAGACGAAGCGATGTTTGAACAAGTCGTCTCCTAATGTTTTTCAACTTTCCAGACTCTGAAGAAGGCTAATGGCGCCGAAACGTAAGACTAATGAAGGTGATATACCAATCTTGGTAGATAAGTTAGCCGATTTCGAAGAAAAACAAATGATGAAACTGAAAATCTATTAAACGTTTCGTTCTTACCCTTAGACAGATATGAGCGAAGAGTAAGATCATCCCCGAAGCTCCTCAGTAAGGAACCACCATTGCATTCTGCAAGCCTGTTAAGGAAGTCACAGAGAATATGGAGCCCTTGGATGAAAAAGAATAAGAACATAATACAGTATGTGAATTAGTATTAATGTATGATAAATTCTTGGTGCTTTTTATCCTGTTTCATCTTTTGAATCTATACAAGATAAAAATAACTAAGACCGATAGTATATTCTGTATGGGTTGGTGTTGAAGAAAGGTAGCCCTCCCTTAGGATCATCGGTGAAAAGTGAAAAGAAAAGTGAATGTATGACGCCAGAAGTAGAAGAGATTTATCAGAAGCTGTCGTTGTCGACGATGTCTTTCACATCGAACGCCATCAAGACGGAACTCTCCATGACAGTGCTTCCGCCCTCGCAAGCTCATCCACTTCATCCTTAACTAGCTTCCTCCTCCGCTGTTATCCATCCTCGATATGGTTCTATTCTCACGCCTAAGTGTAACGCGCCGCCTCAGCTTCAGCTCTCAATGTAGTCAGATAGGCCCCAGTCAAGGGTAGTCTGAATAAACATAGATGCCATATGTGTTGAAGTGGTGTGTCGGCCTCGTCAACCACGCGGCTAAACAGGGTCCGAACGAACAGAATCAGACAAATCTGTGACACAATGCGGCGGCGCCGATTCCTCCGTCGTCGTTCAGCTGTAAAATACGATCAGAGAGCAGTTTTATTACTGTCTCGCTAACAGCGTTCCCAACATCTGCTGCGGTTGCTGCAACTGACCGCCGCCGTAGAACGAACTTGAACGACGCAGTCGACCTTTATTAATGACATATTGCGCAGACTGAGAAACCCGTGCCTAGCTTAGAAATAGCTGAAAAGGGATTCGGTATCAGAGCCAGACCCAGGCGACAGGTCGTCTAATGGAGGAGAGTGATCGCAATCACACTGATCGATGGTCGCATGCAAGGAAAAGGCGCTAGTAATCTGAACTCCGGGCTCTGACAAGGAAAACACAACAGGTATTTTGCTACTTGGTTACCTTAAAAAGGAGGTCAGTGAACTTCTCCGATTCTTAACAAAACCTATATGGTTTTATAGAGCTTGAAGCGTACATCACAGATATGTAATCTGTTTTTGCTGAATGAGCGGTGAAAATCGCAAAAAAAAAACAGCTCTTGAGGTGCGCTGAATAGTCCCTGAGGTGAGAGGCTCAATTGAATGTGCTACGGTAGCTCAGCGGTACCGCAGTGGACTGTCGTTCAGACGGTCATGGGTTTGGATCCTGTCGGTGTCTTGTAGAGCTCTATAAGACCATATAGGTCCTGTTAAGAATCGTTGGGGGAAGTTCACTGACCTCCCTTGTTAGTTTGGCCAGTGTGGGCACCGAGACTATAGGAAACTAGCCTGTTAATTGCCGATATACGAGAACTTTGAATGCATCTGCTTTTGCGTACGTTATTCGAACGCCTCGGACGGAAACTATAACGAGACTATAATAAATAGGTATAATAAATAATTAAAGTAATTAGTGAAAAAGGATTGCTAAGATGGCAAAAACCAAACGAATGAACCGTACTCCGCACCATTCCAGAGTCAGCTTTTTTGTTATGAATATAACGCTGCGACAGGCCCAAGATTGTATGGTCGCCTACAGGCAGAAAACGAGCGCTTGATGGAACCTGTTTCAATGTAATACAAAGATCTTTCAACGGCTTCTCTTATGAAAAGCGGGCGCGATACAATTACGACTGGGTCTCTGGGTTTCGGTAGGCCATTTCCCAGGAAAAAAACTGGCAGCGATTCGTCTACGCCAGAAGAAATGAGCCTTTGGTGTACAACGTCATCCAAAAGCTCTGGTTAGAAAGGGTAAAGCAGAGTGGAAATTGAAAAGAGAGTCATAGTTCAAGAAGATAGATCACGAAGGGCCATTAGTGCCATGCATTCGTATTGTATTCCGGATCGTAGAATCATGGTGGATGCGCATTTGGCCAATAAGTAAAGGTAAAGGTAAAGGTGCCGGCGTTAATCAGTCCACTGAGGACGCGCCGCCGCATTGGTGTTCAATTCAGAATCGTAGAGGCTTAGTGAATGCGTATTTGGCCTACACTATGACCTGCGGGGGCCAGCCACTATACCAGGTCAGTGTCTTTACCTTCCCAGACAAGTCTGGTACCAATTTACCCGACCACGGAGGGATGGAAGGCTTGGTTAGCCCGGGCCGCGGCCGATCGCTCGACCGTGCGGGTGTCAGCAACGCCTCTTACCACTGTACCATCATTTGGCCAATACAATGACTAAAAGGGATGAATCGCTGTATCAATTCAAGGCCTTTACCTTACCAGAGTACCAATTTACTCGATCCCACTTGATGAAAAGCTTGGTTAGTCCAATCTTTTGGCAGTGCGGGTGGAAACGGCGAGTGAGAGTTAGTTTAGCTCGTTAGTTGATCAAGATTTTCGCTTAAAATGCGAAAAAGTGGACCTTTCACAGCATCAGCTTCGAATGACAGGGCAAGTCGAAAGGGATTGATAGTGACATCCTAAACGGCCACATAAAGCTCGAATTCAAACGTTCCACACACAATGCCGGTCCCAGTGTTAGAACGAATTGCCGAGAGAAGTTAGAAGTTGAATATAATGCAACCAGCCATTCAGCTGCCTGCAAGCTACCAAATGGACTAATGAATGGCTGGAAACATATATAAAACATTTATAACAACAAATAAAACGAAGAATAAAAAGCATGCAGCAAAAGACGGCGAGGAGCGGATGAAATACGTCACTGGGAGTACGGTAACGGGAAATCGCGGCGGGACCCTAGAGTTGAAAAACAGACATCGTGGTTCCGCTTCTTTATTAGTAGTATAGTGATGCTTCAGCTGGACACCAAGGTTAATATACACAGATTCATTACTACTTGCCTTTCGGCGCAACCGCCTTTTTCAGAGCCTGGGGGATCAAAATGAGTTTGAAAAATCACCCGTTAAAGGAAGATTCAAGACACCACGGAGCTTCGGAAGATTGGTAGGGAAGGGAGACAAAATGCAAAAGAAGAAAAACAGGACCCAATCTCATAGGCCACGGCGGACGTGGTACCCTTGTAGATCATGAAGGGTCATTATGGAGGTTAGAAGTTAAAGGTGCCCGTTCGAACAGCAGAGTAGATGTGACAGTGCCGGTGCCGTATCGCTTGTGCGGATTTCGTTACAAATGAGGCATCATCGAAGGGTTGGGTGTGTGTGTGATGCGATGGGTGAAACTGGTTTACAAACGCTTACCGTAGCTCTCTCCAACTTGTCGCATGTCCGCTGGAACTTCAGTGTCAGATTGATGGATCAGGTTTTGGAGTGTGAGTGTGATGCTTTCTGTACGAACATCACACTTGAAAACGTCAAGGTAGAGGAACAGAAAAGGGAACAAAGAGAAAGCCTCATATGAAGAGAGAGTAGGATGATTATGTGAAACAATTCCTAGACATTGCAAGAATCACAGAAGAAGAGTGGGAAGGATGCTGCAGAGGTCTTTTCAGTTTGATGTTCTGCCTTAAATTTGTTGGTCTCTTAACCGAAACACTAATCCCGCATTTAATCGAGAAGCAGGTCACTCCGGTACCGCCAGGAAAAATGGAAATGGTGGAAAGTCCGTAGATTCAGAGGGTTAGCTGTTCAATTCAACAAATCACTTGCAAAAAGAAGTTATTCAGTCCGAACAAATCAGAGGTCATCAACGTTACGACTTGGGCCACTTTTTGTGAGCGGATGAGGTCAGTCTAAGGGCCTAACTCGCGCCATAGTGACCTCAGAGTGCATGTCGCAGAGGTCTGCATCGTAAGAATTCACAAAGGAGACCTGGCGACATCGTATCCCAATTCTGGATGTTTATTATGTTGATCCGATACTGATGAGGTGCTGTCGCTGGGTATCTCGTTACCAAAGGATTAATCTCACATACTTGTCATGTAAGCCATCAATTGATGGCGTAACTGCAGAGGTTCGCTCGGGGTAGGAGGAGAAATAAGCACCTCACTTTGGGACAATATGCGTGACAGCTGTCTGGAATACTTCAAGCATATCTTAACAGGAAGAGGGCGGTACCCTTATATGGATTTATTTATTTATTTATTCGACGATCGATAAGGTTAGAGGTTAGATATGCGGAGTTCGACTTGTGGGGATTTCGTTACCTCAAGGTAAAATGCGCTATGGCACCAACACGTTCGAGTGCTCCATCCTCGTCTGAGCCAATCTGGGTCTTCCATCCCTACGAGTGAGGTAAATTGGTCCTGGGCCACAAGTCATTGTGTAACTCCAACACGTATAAGCCATGCCTCTGCGATTCTGAATGGAAGGCGAATACAAGGCGCGTCCTCAGGGAACTGATCAACGCCGACCACTTTCTCGTTACCGTGGAACAGCTAACCTATCTAAGAGTTGTGCAACCAACTACAGACCTCTTATGTTCTCTCATCGAGATTTAAGCAGAAATGGAATTATAGAAAACCGAGGCAGTACAAAAAACAGAAAGCAATCAGGTGTGAAGCAGAAGGATGAGAAAACACTGATTGGCACCTGGGAAATCTTGGCGGGTAGAGGTTCAGAGGCTTTCAAAGCAAAGAGGATAAGTCGGAAAAGAGGGAGGGAAAGGAACAGCTACCAGGTTTGCGATAGCAGAAATAGCTGAACTGGATGAGGATCTTCTAGTAGGTTGGCGGTTGCGGTCGCCTGAACAAGGTCGATCGCGAGCGCGCGACACGCTCGAAAAAAGGCAACAAACGAGCGCATCCGATAGGACCGGGTGATTGGTGGCGACTGTGTGTCGTAAAATCGTCGACAACGCCGCCGCAGCCTACCGACACCTTGGAACATATTTTGCGACAGTAGTCGGTATGTTCTTCAGGGCCAGGAGGTTAAGATGATCTCATGAGCTTACAACGACCGGCTGAAATCGTCATTGAGTCTTTTTCTATACACCCGCTATTGGAACGTTTTCTAACTGAGCGCATTGTTATACATAGACGTAAAAGGAAAGGTAAGGTAAGGGGTTGATCAGTCCCCGAATGACGCGCCCCCGCATTCGGGTTCAATTTAGAATCGTAGAGGCTTAGTGAATGCGAATTTGGCCTATACAATGATTTGCATGGACCAGCCACTATACCATGTCAGTGTTTTTACCTTCCCAGAAAAGTCCGGTACCAATTTACCGACCCCGGAGGAATGTACAGCTTGGTTGGTCCGGGCGAGGATCGATCATCGACCGTGCGGGTGTCAGTAGCCCCTCTCATCACTGCACCACGCGTGCCCATTGTTATACATCCTTAGTGAAACCTTGCTGGGTTAGCCACTGCCCTTGATAGCTATGGGAGAAGATGCGAACGTTGGGATGGCCGCTCAGACAGATAAACGTGTGTAGGTGAACTCCTACTAATATAAATCTTCAACCACATGCCTACTGAGATCTGCACGGTTGTTGCAAAAGTTTTTGAAAAGAATTTTTCTGTGATTTTGTGAAGGTAACGAAATAAACCACGGCGTGGTATACTCACCACAGCAAGCTACATTCGTAACCATTTCTTGCTTACATATTGGATGCCTTCGGCACAGAATTCCCTGGTTTTCCTTGGAAAAACGTACAACCGGTAATCTTGGTCTGTAAGCGTTTTCTGTTGCATGGCGCTAGAGAGAAACAAGAAGAGGTGGTAGCATGTAGGAGTAAGATCCTAGCTTCATGACGGGCAGGGCAGACTTCCCATCGAAAGTCCAGCAATTTGCGCCGGGAAAAATGATCGAGAAAGGCACACATTTCCAAAATTTGCGGGAACTACTGCAACTGACAGCTAGTCTACGGAGCATTTGCCGTGAGTTTTTCTCTAGGGCAAGAATAAAATAAATATTCCAGTGAGCAATGTAGACGAATGCTGTCCTCTAATGATTCCAGATCGTAGGAACTCGTTCGTTCCGCGGCGGAATATCCAGCCTTGACCGCCGCCGTCGATGCAAAACTAAGCCTCGAGAAGCGTCTCCGGAACCGTGTGGTATAGTCGACAAGTGTGTCGTTTAGCCAAACAGAAAACTCGAACGGAGGTGCGTGAATGGGCAAACTCGGAGCCGCTCGGTGGCCGCCAGGCCGTCAGGCCTCCGACCACTGCGATCCCACGCGCCACCGGTTGACACAATTATGTACGCACGTAAGTAGGCGCAGAAAACGGAACACCATCCGCGTGTGACTAACTTCACCCAACGACGGACCGACGGATAGCAGTAGCGGCGATGAGACCTTATATAGTCGAACAAAATGGCAGAATCGGGTAGGATGAATCAATGGAAAAACGACAATGACACACTGTAGATTCTCCAAGTTCTCTCTTCTTGAAACCTCGGCATGATGTTACAAAATTCGTATGCTGCTCTGCCGAACGAGGTTAGTATTGTGGATCAGATTTATTATGGCTAGATTAAGAAGATGTAGTGCATTGGATGAGTGTTCCCAAGAAACGTGACTCTTTCCTGAGAATCACCGTTTACAGTGCGGGTAATGCCGTCGCGGGTTTCTCTGCTTCTACGAATCCCCCGACGAGATTGAACGACTACAATAATTTGCACAAAGGGAAGATTTGACCCTAGACCGAACAGAGTCGCAAATCTGTTTCGATTCACCTTCCATCCTCCATAATAATAAATCATAATAATAAATCTGATCCACCATATTAACCTCGTTCGGCAGAGCAGCACACGAACACTGTAGATTATTATGGTGAGACATTCTAGACAAAAGAGCTAAAGTGATCAAAGACATGTTCAAAAATTCGGAGATATCTCCGAGTTCGGCCTGAAAACCGCTGTATGGGTACAAGTTATGCACACAAATCTCCAAAAAAAAAAAATTGGCCTGATGAACAAGTCAATATTGAAAATGTTTCGATTTCGTGAAAAACAGCTTAGTGGCCATAACTTGTAGCAATTTTGTTAAGGAAAGAGACAAGACAATGTCGGCGAGAGCAGGCCTGATGGGTGATTTCTAGATCAATCTCATGAATATTAAAAATGTTGATAAAGCCATGAGAAACAAGAAAGGGAGCTGCGGGAAAGCTAGCCAGACCAAGGTAGCCAGAACATGTTCTACGACGAAACCAGTTAGCCCGGTGCGCCTACCGCAATGGGAAATAGCGTGCTGAGAAAAGGAAGAAATATATCCAAAGATGAGTTGAAGAAAAAGAGAAGGACAAGATGGAACAGAAAAGTTCGCCTGAAAGCGAAAACAGAAGATATTTGTGGCAGATAAAAAGGGGAAACGAGATGCTGAAAGAAGTGATAGTCCATGTGTCATACTACATAGAACAAGAATATAGAAGTACTTTGAGTAATTTTGCTGTGGGTTGTCAATTTCTCAAACATTAGGTTTGTGAATAATTATCCGCGGCCTATATTGGCGCGTTTTCTCCGATGAGAAACAAAAAAATGGAAATGGATTGGACGATCCACATCAGCGTGGAAATTGACCGATTAAAGCAAGTGGAAAATGAAGTGGCATTACGTCGACTACCAACTTATTCTTGTCAACATTCAAAAAGTCGCAAAAAATCAGCATCAGCGAGGATGTCGAAAGAAAATGATGGCGCAAAGCAGTCGCTGCATCACCGTCGCAAAGCAGCCCGATAGCCAGGTAATCTCCGTGTGTCATTGTGACCCAGCGAGCTCCTGCTATTGGTGGTGCTGGTGCTACGCAAACGCAAAGTGTGTGTGCACACATCTGCTCGTCACTTCAAAGAAGTACGATGATGATGATGGTGGTCTGAAGAGAGTGGTATGGGTGACGAACGGGGCGCGGGTAGTGTAGTGGCTCGACCAATGGGTCAATGAAACCGCCGTGACGAGCGTCGCTGGGCTAATTGCACAGCGATAATAGCTAGTTGCTCATCATCATCTTCCTCAGCGAGCAGTACATTAAATGGAACAGCGCGTCACACTCTCGCTGGAAATACATGAACCATGGAGAAAGTAATCTCTGAAAAAAAAACAGGAGAAAAAACTTCTTTTGAGAGCTTACAAAATTTACGTCCGCTCAGTTCTAGAGAACGGAACCACTGTGTTTCATCCTCATAAAAAGAAGGACATTAATATACTAGAAAGCGTCCAAAATAGCTTCACACGCAAGCTTGTGCCTAGGTGTACCGGAATGCCCTACAACACTGTTCCCACTAGTGAATAAGAATAAGGAGGAGGTAAGACAAGCCTGAGAACTAGGAAATTAGGATAGGTAGAGACAGGTATGTACATGCCGGATGTCGTAGTAGATCACATGAATATCCGAGGGTTAGTTCTTGCTGCTGCAGAACACGAACAGTTCATATTCTCCATGTGCTGCTTTCAATAAATCTCGGATTGTGAATCCGTAATATTATTCACTATTAAGGAGACGACCGAGACTGTTGTAATACTTTATTCGGCAAACGTTTCGCCTTCAATGGAGCCTGGAAGGTCGAATATACAATAGTTCGCGGAAAGATATGTCACCTTGTAGTTTTGGGTGCAGATCGCTAAAACCACAAGGAATTTCATACCAGTTGACAGTTTTAATAACTCCCATTGAAAATACACTAAAATGTGCTCTTGTTGGAAATTCTGGATTTTTTAAAAAATTTCGAATCCATTTTCATATGCATTTTTAAACGAATGTATCGTAGCAGCCACTGAGTTTCTGCTTGTCTAGTGATGATATTCTGATTCTGTCCGACAAGGGGATATACTCTGGATGGTCAATGTTTACTTGTCTTCCTAGTGGCTTGACCTTGCCTCAATCGATTTGCATTTGTTCCGATCCTTAGCCGCCTCTGCTTCAAACGGAATCGAAGAGCCCAAATCCCAAATTATTTCATTTATTTCCTAACGGACCAATAGAGGAAAGTTGTCGACAACGATGAACGGAATATCGATGATAAGAATTTGTTTGATAATAAAGTATAATAATTTGAAAACCAGGAACATTTGACTCGCCTTAAGTTTTATCATCAAGTTTCCTAAGCCGTATGAAG
Organism: Nippostrongylus brasiliensis; assembly: GCA_030553155.1. NCBI lineage: Eukaryota > Metazoa > Nematoda > Chromadorea > Rhabditida > Heligmosomidae > Nippostrongylus > Nippostrongylus brasiliensis. The sequence goes on along the minus strand of CP130736.1, from coordinate 33,996,914 downwards.
AGGTACTAGAAATCGGAAAAAGCTAGTATGTGTGCATGTATGTATGAATGTTGGATGAAAATCTTATAGTTAGGGCTCCTTCAGACTTTACTGCGTTGCTGCGGCAGTATTGAGGAAACGAGATGAGAATTTTTAGGATTCTAAATGTGCGCTCATTATTTCTCATAAGCCCCTGGTATTCCAAGGTTATGGCCAAAAACCACATAGAGGGTAGGCGTCTGTAAATATAGATGCGGCAGAAAGACGGATGTGTGACCTCGTTCAAACTATTTTTCTCCGGAGTTTTTCTTTCTTAGATTATCAGTGGCGTTGATGACGAATCTCACATCCGTTTCCAAATTTCTTTGCGAAAACCAACCATATGCATAGTATGCACTAAATAGTTTCTTGACCAACGACAGTCCAGGCTGCAAAAGCGAGCAGCTATTGCGGAAATACACGCACCCCCTTCTTACTGCTCTACTTTGGTTTACTGTCGCAGTAGAGTCTGAGAGGGCCCCTAATGTGAAAAGATAGGAAAGCGCGAGCGACTGAAGAGGGATTCCAAGATGATGTGTTCGCGGACGCTGGCTTTTGACATCCGATTTGCGTTGCATAACGAGCGATTCGGTTCCAATTTCAATCAGCGGCATGGAACCCACGAGCTCAAATCTCTGTGTTGTTTTCATTAGAGGAAATTCTGCGACAATTTATCACGTCATCATGTTTACGAAGTTCATTTATATTATATTTTTCCTCTATCCTTACTTTTCGCCGTCTATCCACTGCTCAGATCCAATTGCTACTCGACGACACTCATCTTCGCACTAATCTTCGTCGAACAACAGAAAAAGTGCATCGCAGCCTAATGAGGCGCGATCAGAAATTGGCAAAGGCTACCCGCATCAAGGACATCGATGAAAGCGCGATACTGCATTTGCAGGGAGACTTCGAACTCCTTCGGTTGAATAATCGCAGATCGCAGAGTGGATTTGTATTTATTTAGTTATTTATTTGTTTACTACTTATTCTACAAAGTGCCAAAAAATTTATTGCAGCCACGATATTCAAATGGAAACCGAAAAACACTAGTGTTGGACCTTTTAGAGAATGACGTCTTTTCCATGTGTCATACTACATAGAACAAGAATATAGAAGTACTTTGAGTAATTTTGCTGTGGAATGTCAGTTTCTCAAACATTAGGTTTGTGAATAATTATCCGCGTCCTATATTGGCGCGTTTTCTCCGAAGAGAAACAAAAAATTGGAAATTGATTGAACAATCCACATTTCTTTGCCCGCGAAATTGACTGATTGCCAAGCAAATGGAAAACAGTTCTTGAAGTGGACGGTTATTACTCTCCCTATCGATCACCTTCACCTATGTTTGTCATGCTCTTTGTTTACCTTTGGAATATCTTCAGAAAAAGGCGAAGATAATGTAACCTAGATCCACTTATTGTAGGAGAGTGTGAAAAAAGGAAGTTTGACAGCAGGAGTTGAGGCAACGAATGTGAAAACAGAAGTCGTCATTTGTAGCAACAGCATGGGTAAGTTTAAAATAAGGAACAATGGATTTCTCTTCAGCTGTCACCAGGAGATGACAAAAAATTAAAAATCTGATAAAAATTGAAATCACAGAAATGGTATTGCCCTTCGTTAAAAGCGTAATTCGGCAAATAATATTTCTTTAACATCGATCTGACTCTTCACTGGACCCTTCTGGGTATTTGTTTGATAAATTCAATTTCATTCGTTTTTGGATAATTTTTTTTGATTTTTTAATTCTAGGTGTTGACGTGGAAAGTTGTCTGACTTCTCCTATACCGATGGGTATGTGTGTGACCATTATGAACGTATGAATAAGTGATAGAATAAATAGTAAGCTCTGCGGAATGGCTAGGGAAGGCTGGAATCTCATCCTTTGTCCAATTGTTTTCCACTGAAATCGAGCAAAAATCAACTCTGACGTTCCTAATGCAAGCGTTGCTGCTCTGAAGAGTCAGAGTCGGGCCAGTTCAGCTGATCGCAGGCCGACGACCGGCCACGTCGGCCGGCCGACGAGAATAAACAAAAAACGCCCGTTCAACCATAAACAATGCTCGAAAGTGTTGACACTTTAAGTAGTTTATTGGAATGCCGGGCGACGTCGTCGGCGAACGCCGGTGACTGCTGGTGAATGTTTGCCGTTGTGAAGCCGCCGCCACATCAATTTGTTGCCGAACCAGAAAAAAAATCAACTAAAGCCCACCCAGCCGTCGAATGCGGTGGCTTTTCGAGAGGGGTAGGTCTCAGATTCCGATGGAAAAAGGTACGGCAGGGCTGGAAAAGAAGAATAGCGTAAAACGAAGGATAACCTCGAGAGATGAATACCTCTGGGTCTATGGAAATTACAATTGACTCTCTCGGATAGATCCATTCACTTTAGGACGATCCCAGCTCTTTCTCCAAACTTTGTAGAAAAACTAGCGGATATACCAGAACTGCTCCTTTTTTAAGGACCTTTACTTCTCATCTGATCCAGCTAGGTGAATAGTTTCTGCTCAGAATGAGTAACGTCTTCAAGAAAGTTTTTTGCTCCAATTTTCAGGAAGTTCCCGCTGATTAGAAAGCCCTCGTTGTGGTATTTTGGTACCTACAGTTTTTTGGTTCGTGGTTTCAATGTTATCCATTTATAATGTAAAATAAGTAAATATGAGAAATATATGGAGGATGTGTATGACGATTCTAGAGAGCTAATTTTCGAGACGGATAGTCGAATCGAAATAAGGAAAAGAAACCAGGCAATACCCTCACTTCACAGAGGCAGCGTGAAGTGGTTAGAAAGGTTGTGCTGGGTCCACTTATTTATGTAGTGACAGTAACTTTATGCAGAAATTACTCCAAACGCGCCCTACCCTCAAACATAAATTATGTGTGCCTCAAATTACTAGAAAAAACTACAACTACGCTGAAATGCACGAATTTCCAGAGCTTTCCAGCTCAGACAAAGCCAGAAAAGGGACAAGTCATAGCTAATGTTAAGCTTTTCTTAGCCAATCCTCGTATTTGTCTTTCCATTCCGATCTCGCTCATTGAGCTCCGTTCGGCGCCCTAATTACTCGACGATTACACAGCTGTTGCCATTTTTTTTACAAAAGAACAAAGCGATTACATATCGTAACCCTCTTAAAGAGGCCCGGTTAACGCCGAACACTATCGGGGAGCGGACGTCATTCTGCAGAGCTTTTCTCTGGTCATCTTAGGAAAAAGTAAAAATCATTACTAAAAATTATTATAAATTATTAAAGAAATCTCTCCTCTCAATTTGAAAACTGTTCGAGAACACGATTCGGTGAAAAATTTCGAGTCGCAGGTGAACTGTTAGAGCGATTCCCGCGTCAAAGTACAGAAAAAATTCGAAACAGAAGCGAAAGTTCGAATTTCGGCGCGCGCGCCCGCCCGCATTGTAATCGAGGTCATTTCGTAGGTGCTAAAAACAGTTGCAGGAAGAAGGTCACACGAAACGAGCTGTTGGTTCTGCAAGCTACTGCTGAAGGGTTCATCGTTTGAGGCCGAAATCAGTTTCTGTATAGAAGAAAAGAATATCCTGAACACTATGAACGCGCTTCCATTCACAGACTAGAGATGGGTTGGGACGACAAAAACACACAGTTTTTGTCCTTACTTGTTTTGGTTGTTCTGTTCACTTTTAGATAATTCTGACTGTTTTTTGTTTTTTCCTGCGCATTAGGTTGTTAAGAATAAATTTCGTTTTTTTCGCGCGTCAACTTTCAACTTCCTGTTTCACGTGTCTTATTTATTCATTGCCCACACAGTTGTATATCATTTTAAAGCTTATGTTATGATCTTTCAGAATTTGATGTTCTTCTATTCCGAAGCTCACTCTTTTGAAGATTGAAATCGAGCCGAGCATGCTATCTATTGTGTGAGCTGAGTTATGGGCGTTTGAAGTTGCGCGTCAAAAAACGCAATTTATTTCTTGACAACCGAATAGATACCCACGTCGCCCGCCGCTTATATCGTCTGGCTCGGTCAACAGCGCTTCATAAATCTGAAAGGTCACACGACGACAAAAAGCACAAGATTGACTGGCAGAGTGGACAGCGAAGTGGGTGGCGACGCTTTCTCAAAAAAAAACGGGCTCAAAGGGTTTCGACGAGTCGGCTAACCGAAGAGAGAGAGTGGTATGCTAATCGAGGTAATCGAGTAGGCGCGCAGCTGCACATCAGCAACCCGTTGAAGGTCGATCACCATCCACCCAACCGGCTCATCAAGCGGGTAAACGAAAGATGACAGGGGTAGTCAGCACTTCGACTCTATCAGTTTGTCTGTTCTCGTGCAATTAGAGAGCAACAATTGCACTTCTATATTTTGCCCTTCCAGTTGAGGTTCTAAGGTGGTAGATCTAGTTTGTTGGCCTAACCTTTTGACGTTTTTGGGGTTTTCAAAGGTCTGAACCTAGTACATATCCTAGGATTCCTACCCAGATAGAGTCCTCTATAAAAGTTTCTCCGCAAAGATTGGAGGTAATCGTGGAGAGATTGGTTTTAACCCATAATGCCACGACGGAAAAGCCCCCTCACCCTGTTCCTTAAGCGTATAACCTCAGTCGCCCGTATTTCCAATCGGCAGAGGGTGATAATTAGTCATCTTTTCATCCATCAGCCATCAAAAGACAAGCCTTTCCTTTCCTGGAACTTGCTGACAAATCACAACTTTCCAGTGTTCACGCGATTTTCCTATTTTTTCTTTTCGTTCTAACTCACTTTCTTCGCAAAATTGGCGGTGGTGTTGAGGTGGCAGTTGCTAGGCTTTCATTATCGCTTTCTTTCAAGCTCTGAGAAAGGCAAATACGCCGGAAAGAAACTCCCTAAAAGGATGGAGCCAGGACGTTTTATTTAGGGCTTCTCTAGATTATGCTATCACCCAAAACCTGACGGCATAATCTAAAGAAGCCCTGAATAGAAAGCGTCCCTTCTGTCAAAATATTCAGACCCTGGGCAGCATGAGAACTAACAAATAAAAAAGGAAGAAGATTGAAAGTGGTGATTGTTTCGCTAATAATTCGTCATCGACCTTGTTATCGAACATAGTTCACATTGCGATGGCCCGATGGACGGCCCAGAGCAACAACGGTCACATATGAACCCTATATAGAAAGTGGGCCTTTTGACAAACTTTGCAGATCCTGAGTAAGCTGGGAAACGCTAGATAAAAATAGGACCTTTGACCAAACCTGTAGAACCTAGAAGGACTGAGAAACTGTAGATAGAAGGTAGATATTTTGTCCAAAACTGCAGAGCCTTCGGCGGCTTTAGAACGAAAAATTGAAGGGAGGAAGAAGGACAGAGGTTTTCTAGCTAATGGTTCGCATCGATCTTGTTCTCGAATATCGTCCGAATTACGACGACCAGATGCACTCAGCGGTGTTCCGTCTAGAGGAACGACGCTAACAATAGAGTGTGTCCGATTGAGCGGCGGCGGCCGCCGAAGCGATTAGATGACTGACCTATGGACCGTGTCGTGCGATCCTTCAGCAACTCGATTAAGCAAATAATGCGCCATGGACGATCCCGCGTGTGGATTTGTTCACCGCAAAAAAATCGCGCTCTTATCGCCTAAACTCGGCCAACAAATGGAACGGCTAGGAAGGATTGTTGACATCAAATACCATTGAATATGAAATGGGAAGGGAGACTTTCCAGAAAAGTATCGGATACCCCGACAACCGTCAATAAGGAACGGCGGCAAGTTCGAGCTAAGAGAGTTAAGCTACGGCATCGGAAACTTCTCTACGGTTCCTGAATGTGGACTTTTGTAGGATTCACCACAGAGAAACTAAACTTGAGCTCCGTTCGATAGTCAGATAACACCTCACACTACAGCCTTCGATTCTTAAGGACAAATATGACAGTTGTTATTTCTGTCGTGTTTATTAGGCGCGCATTGTACAGTGATAAGGGGCGCTACTGACACCAGCACGGTCAAAGGATCAATCATCGACCGGACTAACCAAGCCTTCCATCCCTCTGGGGTCGGGCAATTTTCTACAAGACTTGCCTGGGAAGGTAAAGACACTTAGATTTAATTGCCCAAGTTTGAAATACTGACAATGTATACGAATGGGATCCCGTTGTGGTTTGTGGTTTTATCCTATGTTCTTCTACATCGAAGATTCCTTTTTAACTTCTCATAAGGTCAGGTCTCCTTACTGATGAGACCCGGACCTGACCTTATATATCCTTGATTATTTTTTCAAAGTCCGTTTAAGGGTAGGGTCGAAACGGGCTTATATCTTTTACTAGTATTTGTTTAGTTTTACTATTACTATGTATTTACTAGTAATACTATTTTATATTTTTCATTTAGTATCGTTAATTATATTCTTTCCTACTATTGCTCTCTTACTAACTTTCTTTCTTATAATTTACTGCTTACTTATTACTTTCTTTCATACTTATTAGTAACTTAATAGTATTACTATTAGCCTTTCAATATAATTTTCTTTTATTCTCTCTATTAATTAGCATTCTTATTTCATTTATCATTCATTCTTCAATATTTACTTATTTCTCTCACTTTCCATTTCTTAACATTGGTTATTATAACCTTTGTTGCTTTGTTGATTGGCATAGCGGCTGAACCTGTGTGTAGACCAAATACGCATTCATCGTGCCTCTACGATTTGTATGGAGCACGAGCCTTTGCGGCCTTTGTGGACTAAATAACGCCAACGCATGAATACTTGCCTTTACCTTTTATTTCTGTTGTTTTTACTAATTCTTTGCAGTCTATACAGCAAAACCAAAAAAGCGTCGAGTACGGATTGTTGACGGGGCCTTCCGGGCCCACACAGATGTCATCTGATGAGCTTATCCATGGCCGAGCGCAATTAGATGAACGACGACGGCAATTCAGAATACCAAATGAGCAGCAGCGAGATAAGCACATGCACACAAAGTGAATCGGCGGCCACCGCCGATCCCGTTAATGGTCATCGGCTGTTATTTGAGGGCCAATTTGAGGGCCATGGATTTGCTCCACAGCCAGGCGTACACGAAACGACGGCATTTCGACGAATTCCCTTCCTTGACGGCTCCAGAGAAAAGTAAAGGTAAAGTGTTTGACGCCGATCTGTCCCTTAAGGACACGCTGTACATTCACCTTCTATTCAGAATTGTTGAGGCAAGGAGATTGCATATTTGGCCTAAATAGTGACTTTCGAGGCTAGGTTTTTATAGAAGAAGGTTTCTTCACCTTCCCAGACAAGACTGGTTCCGATTTACCCGTCCCCAGGATAAACAGCTAACTTGTTAACCTAGGATGAGGAAATAGGCTACATGATAAAGGGAAAACAAAAAAGCCCACTTACTCCATCTGCATCTTCCGAAGTTCTCGTTTTGAGAAGAAAGGTGAAAAGCAGATGAAGGGAAGGTTATATCTAAGTCGCAGCCATCAAGAAACGTCTAGAAACAAACAAAGCAGGGAGATTAGGATTGCAGAGAAAAGGCAAGAGTGCGATGGGAAATTGAGAAAATCAAGAGTGGGGCTCAAGAAGAAGGAAAAATCAGAGATATCAGGACCGGGACATGGCCTATAAAGGAAGAAATGTCTGAAGAATCGTACGAGTTCGAGTAGCGATGGAGGGTTGCTGGCAATGGTACGACAGAAGAAGGGCACGATAATTACGACTTCATTCACTGGCAAAATCAAAAGTGGAATAGAAAATCAAGTTAAAATGGAAATCAAAATTCTTCATGTATTATTCATGTTGTTTGTTAACAAATAAAAACTTGGAAAAGAATTCAAATAACTAAAAAAGGCAACATTCAAAGTGATAAGTATGCGATAATAAAGTGATTGGTCTCTTTCCAAAAAAACAGTTCTGGATTTGATTAAGTCTTCCGAAATTTTCTATACCTTTTTATTGTCCTTCGCTAATTCAGTAAGCAGTTAATCATGATTTTCTCGAAAAAAAAACGACAAGCACCAGCTGTTATGAAAAATATCAACAAAAAATTAACTAGGATCTGACAACATTTATTTTCAGTTCGGTTCCGAGATGATTAGACTGTGTAAATAACTAAAGGTAAGAAGTGATCTGAAACGTCTCTCTAAGCCGTTAGACTGTTCTCTGAGCTCACATTAACCTACTAAGTCATAATGTGTAAATAATAGTGTTCCTGATTATGGCATTTGAATTATGTAGTGAACTACTTGACATTCTCACGTTTGTTCTGCTTAACATAGCACTGTTACCCATAACTTTTTCAAATAAAATAAATAGAAAAATAAAATAAAAATGACCCACCGCGTTAGACGAGGTTGTGGGGAAGTCGCGCCACGATACGATGACTCGTTCCTCGTTCATTTTCTGTAAAGGAAAGGAGTTGTTCATCCTGAGAGAAGCAATCCACACCTCATCATATAAACATTCAGCGGCGACACGACGAATTACATATGTGAAAACGGCACTCGAGCTGGGAGCGCGCGTATAAACCGCCCGAAAACGTATGGAGGAGGACCGCTCTGATGTACAGCTGGGTAAAAACAAACCGCCGAAGTGCAACAAGGAAAGCTGGTTACCGATTGGAAGAAGCTTTACGGAAGTGTACAGCCAGCACAGAAAGAATGGATTTTGACAAGAAACAACTGAGAAAGTTTAAGGTTAAGCAAAGCTAAATTGCCCGGCGCTGATCGATCAGCTGAGCACACGCCACGCAATCGACTTCAACTCGAGATCGTATGGACATGTTGAATGCGTATTTGGCCTATACAATGACTTGCAGAGGCCAGCCGCTGTACCGTCAGCGTCTTAACCTGCCCAGACCAGCCTGGACTTTGACTGAAAAGACTATGCGTTACCTAACTATTTAAGAGGCCTGCATAGTCCTTCTGGATCGTTTCTTGTGTTTTGAGTTCAGGTTTTTCATTTGTTATCTTTCTTTTTACGCTCTGCTATTTTTGCTTTAGGCGCGTCATTGGACGTATTTAAATAAATAAATAAATAAATAAATGTGTGTTTGGCCTATACAATGACTTGCAGCAGCCAGCCGCTGTACCAAGTTAGTGTCTTTACCTGCTCAGACAAGTATGGTACTAATTTACCCGACCCCGAAGGGATGGAACGATGAGTTACCCTGCCGAGGGTCGACTGCGGGACCGTTAGGCTGGAAGTATGTAGCACCTCACTCCATTAAATCACGCCCCATCATTAACAAAAGTGAGAATGATCGAAAATAGAGAGATGTTTCTGTCTAGTGCACTTCCTAGGGTTTGGTTTGGCACCGTCACTGGCTGGGTTTGTTGCTTCTCTCATTAGTCACACCGATTTTTTTCCGTAGCCCGTCAGTAGAGGTGTTGCTGTGACCTTTTTGAGGTCGCCGTTGATGATTCCCTCCCTTCATCGGTTTTTAGGTCATACGAGTACGTTGTTCTCGTTTTGGGTTAACGATCGACTTAAGCTACTGAAGTCTGTGGTGTGGTACTACATTGGATAGCTTATGACTGCTGTTGAGGGTCACGCGATCAAAAATGAAGGTAGAAAGCAGAGGAATAGAGAATAATAATAATGATAACAATAATAATGATAATAATCACAATAACAATAATAATAACAAGGGCAGATCACTATATCTAACGTTGAAACAACATACATAAATAGTGTCTGAAGCTTTCGGACCATTCAAAAAGTTCGCTCTTCTCCAAAAATAGTGTACTTTGTTGTTTGATTTTCAGCGGTTTAGAGATTCAATTCCTCCTTGATGTTGCCTAACGATGTCTTCTATAGTGGTGATAAATCAAAGTTTAAAAAAAGAATGCAAAAGGTCGCGATTGATCCCATTAAGCTTTGTATTTTTTGTTTTGTTTTTTTAGCTTTTTTTCGCAAAAATGAACTAAAGAAAAGAGCATCCCCAAGAATGAAGCGTTCGAAGAGAAAAATGTATGACGCCCGAGCGAAAAAGTGTCAGTTAGCCCATCGTGAACGTATTTTTGCTGTTTTATCGAATAAAAAGCTGATCGACAACATAAAACCAGAAAACGAACGATCGGTGCCGAACAAATCGGCTTATTGTCAGAGCTATGTCCATGGTAATTCCGAGTAAATGCGACGACCACAGTTACACATCAAAACAGGCAACAACGAGACGGCAAAAGGTCGCTGAATAGTTCGGTTTGGTCGACAGGGCGAGGCAGTTAACCCAAACAGCATACCGTCAAAGGGGTAATTAGCCGCTAAGGTGTGTTGCCGATGGCAGCTGGCAATCTGACCGATTTGACAGCAACTATCGCCTGAGAACGATTTGCTGGTATAATGATACCGGCTTGGAGGGACCGATTCTTCCGTTTAACTGATATGAAAATCACTATCTTCATGCAAAAACATTCCATACTGCCCATCGAGAACCTGAAATACCCAGCAAGAAGACCCAGACGGAGCAGAAATTACCCCTAAAGAGTGATTGTGTTAGAAAAACATTGAGGTCTCAGCCAAAGAACGAAGATTTCGAAAAGAGTTGACAAATACAAGATATCCTAGCACATGTTCATCTTGCAAGAAAACTGAAATGAAATAAATGTAAAAGAAAACTATGCATAAGCTGATTCATGTGGAAAGGTACCTCGCAAATAGATTCTTATTTTTTGAGCGATTGAAAAGACATCGAGAAGCTCCCGAGATTTGAAAGGTCCACATTTTCTTCGGACGATCCTCGCCCAGGCCAACCAAGCCTTCCATCTCTTCGGGTTTAGGTAAATTGGTACCAGATCTGCCTGGGAAGGTAGAGACACTGATTTGGTAATGGGGACGGGCCCTAAGCCCTTGAATAGGCCAAATACGCATTCATCATGCCTCTACGATTCTGAATGGAATATGAATGTGGCGCGTCCTTAGTGGACTAACCAAACCTTTACCTTTACCTTTGTACCATGTAAAACAAAGATTTACTTCCATTTTGATTTATTTTACTTTATTTTATTATTTTATTTTCTTTATTTTATTATTTATTTTTCAAATTTAATCTAATTTTCTGTGCTCCCCAGGTCAGATTTGTGCACTGGACATCTGATATGGGTACCGGACTACCGCTAGGCCCTGTCCCAGAGGATCAATAGTAGACAAATAATAATAAGGTTGATAATGAAGTTACGATGGCCTTGAAAATCAGAAAGTCGATTTTTTATTTCTCAGATCGACAGCTCATGTGAGTGGCGTTCGCTAAGCAACTCGAGGTCGATCTTCCGTCCATCACCTTCATGGTGTGTCGGGCCATTGCCGCTCTCTCTTATGGTCGGCGGAGGTCAGTCGCCGGCTAAGGCCTTTGTTATAGGTTCGCTCGAACCGAGCGAAACTCGTCCATTAAGCATGAGACGCGCGTGGGGTCAGACACGCGCGTACGAGTTAACGGGGTGACGCCGTCGCGGGGACGCGCACGGGCTATCATGGGCTTCGCGGCGTCCTCCACCGCGTTGGACCGCCTCGGTGGGGGGTGGGGAAAGCACGTGGTCACCGCCCGCAAATCGCAGGCGCTCAGCGCGAGCGAAACTATAACGAAGGCCTAAGACACAATACTCTATGATCTAATCATCGCGTAAACAACTCACCTGGGCAGGTGTTCACTCTTGCGGATACACTCGAAGGTTCTACAAGCGTTGGGGATTGAATCATCTTTTGAATTCGAGAAAAACGCCTTCAGTCTTTCCCTGCGTGGTTTCGGAAATTTACCGGCGCGATTTAGATAGGTTTTGTCCGTTTTTTGAGTGTTAATAGTTGTTTTAGGAACGAACCGGCGTAACAATAATACTCTAGTGACTATCAACTATAGTTACAGTTACCTGTTCAATCTAAATATGTAAAAGAGCTTCGATTTGTTTTTTAGTCGCAATAAACTTATACAGTAATCGATTGGTTAATAAAACCACAAGATCGTCCTGAATCTCAGTAACAGGGACCCTGGTATATTTAAAGCACATTATCTTTTTGCGTTTAGGCTATTAAAGGAGACAAAGAAATATTTATGTATTTATTTTATTAATTTTACGCCTTTTCACACACGTTCTAGAAATGGTTAGTGGTACAAAGAGCAGGTAAAACTCAAACGGAAGAAAAAATGAAATAAAATTAAAACAAGAACAAAGACGAAGAAATCTGAATCTCAGTAGATATATAAAAATGATTCCTATTAAAAATTACATATTAACCCATTGATAACCGCGTATCCCGCCGGTGGGACACACCTTTTGGGCTACGCTTCCTCCCTATTGGGAGACACTGTGGATAGGAGTGTCCATTTAGGCAAAGTTACTACCCAATCTATATTTTCCGTTTTACCAATGCTTCAAGATATTCATCAAGTGAACGACCCTTCAACAAGCTCAAAAAAGGGTCGGAAAATCGTCTACTTCTAATGATTAATTGAGGAAGTTTCAAAATCAACAATGTTCACAGAAAAATTATACTTATGAACATTTTGAAAACAATTAATGCCCCTGAGGCACTTTCATCACTGCACGTGCGCGGTCCCCCGCGCCAGACACGCAGAAAGCGCGCGGTCGTCAATGGGTTAAAGACATGGGAATGATTTAGCAATTTATACAGATCTTGGATTTCACATGGGTTAAAGGAAGAAAGATTCAGATAGGTTTTGTCCGTTTTTCAAGTGTTAATAGTTGTTTCAGGAATGAGCCGGTGTTACAATAATAATCTAATGAATATCAACTATAGTTGTATCTACTTGTTCAATCTGAGTATGTAATGAAGCTTTGATTTGGTTTTAGTTGCAATACACATATACAGTAATCGATTGGCTAATAAGACCACAATATCGTTCTGAATCCGAGTAACGGAGACCCGTATCTAGAGCACATCATCTTTTTGCGCGTAGGCTATTCAACGGCACAAAAAACATTAAAAAATGATTCCTGTTAAAAAAATTATAAAATAAGCAATAGGAACAATTCAGCAATTTATGATTGTTGGATTTCCAGAGAGGTTAAAGTAAGAAAGACAGATGAGAGCTCTAGCCATAATGGGCGCTAGACTAATAATGCTGTTGGTAGACTCTGTCGGGTCATCGTGGGAGTAGCATCACACTTCCAATGATGCAACACCAGTACCGTCTAATCATCGCCGAACGACGAGCTCGGCCAACAGTCCGAGATCCGCACAAACATTGGCCAAACAAGCGCCGAGGCTAACCCCCACCAAGGTTATCCAGGTGCGGTGCTAAAAAGCACCGCACCTGGATCACATCAAACACCTCTTATTTGCATATCTATAAGCAGCAAAAATGCTGTAGCAAAGCAGAACAACAGCTTTACAGTACACAAGTCCAACTGTTGTATGCACTGTGCCGACCGAATTTAGTAGGGTGGATTAGATGTACTGGCGGTGGATCACGGGGTAGGTCATTAGATTTCTCTTAACTTCTCAATTTCGCGTGGGATGTGTAAGTAAGTCAAAAATGCTGAGAACGATTAGGCGCTTGGCCGTATAGATGAAGGGTCAAGAAGTTTTGGACCACTTTTTAGGCCTCTAAAGACGACGTTCAAGTCGAAACGTTTGGGCCAATAAATCTGATCCACCCTACTAGCCTCGTTCGGTACAGCAGCATACAACAGTTATAACATCATGCCGAGGTTTTAAGAAGAGAGAACTTGGAGAATTCTACATTTCCGAAAGCGCCTCCGAAACTTTTGTTACATATGGATACAAAAGCCATTCACTATAATACTTCGGAGTAAGGTAATTGGCACCAGACCCGTCAGCATAGGTGAAAACTTTGATCTGGTTCATTGGCTGACCCCCGCAACTCATTATTAAAGCCCCATTCGAAATCGCTCCAAGACACTAAGTAGCAAACTAAGTCTCATTGGATCGATCAACGGTGACCACTTTACCACCTACTTTTAAAAGGTAAAGGTAAAGGTGCCGGCGTTGATCAGTCCACTGAGGACGCGCCGCCGCATTCGTGTTCCATTCAGAATCGTAGAGGCATAGTGAATGCGTATTTGGCCTATACAGTGACCTGCGGGGCCAGCCGCTATACCAGGCCAGTGTCTTTACCTTCCCAGACAAGTCTGGTACCAATTTACCCGACCTCGGAGGTATGGGAGGCTTGGTTAGCCCGGGCCGGGATCGATCGCTCGACCGTGCGGGTGTCAGCAGCGCCTCTTACCGCTGTACCACGCGGGCCTTCCACCTACTTTTAACAATTTCAAATGCAAAGTGACAATGAAATGCGGTTAGTAGGAGAGCTTATTCAATTCGTAACCATAATCTTCTTGGTTTGTTGAAGACGACATGATGCTGTTTTTAAGAATCTTTTAATGTTACACTTGCCTACACCGTTGACTAATACTATTTTATTATCCTTTATTATTATTATTATTTTATACTGTTTTATTCCATCGACCTTCCTGTCGTAATGTTACTGGTACGCTTCACAATGAGTAATTTAAACGAGTTCGGGGTCGATTTAGGATGAAGTCCTTCAGCAATGTATTCATGAGCGATACAGTAGCTCTGACAGTCTTCCGTAAAAAGCTAAGGTAAAGTCAAAGGGAAGAGCATTACCTGACCCCGGAGGGATAGACTGTTTGGTTGGACTAGGCGGAGATCGATCGCTCGACCATGTCGGTACCAGTAGTGCCTCTTATAGTTAGCACCCGCGCCCCCAAGGTCTTCTCTGGCAACCTTTATGTAGGATCCGAAGCTATACCGCTCTCAGAGAGGTGGGATATAAATAGGTATTGGAAAGAGCTGAAAAATTTTCCGGTCATAAATAATAAAACTTCGTTTACAATTCATGGTAAACGTTATAACCAAAAGAAGCATCGCCACTGTAAAATTTGTACCAGATTCGGTTTAGATGTAAATTCTCTGTGGCAAGATGAACAGATCGGGAGTAAGCAACCCGTGGCGGTCTTTGGAGCAGAAGAGGTCAACCAGCAGGAGTCATAATTACGTTCGCGCTACTCCTCACAGATATCGCTTTTTACTGCACTGTTAACTAGGCGGTCATTAGAGAGCGATGTGAGGCGCGTTCAAGAGGCTGCATGCACACTGACCTTGACCATCTGCTTCATAAATCCTTCAGAATTGTCTCTACTCGGCCTTTTCTTTTGAGGATTCAATGTTCAATCGAGCGCGGGTAGCCAGGAAACATCTCTTTTTAGTGATCGCGACGACAAACGCATTGGTTTTTTGAAAAATCCGGAAAAGGGAAACTGGAGCTAGGAGCCCTCGAGCGTGACCAAATTGAATTTATACCTCCTTCTGCACATTTTCAGCAACCCTATAGGCTCAAAAACCTAGTCTATATGTAGAGTTTCCTTAGCAACGAATGCACTTCCACTAGAGAACCTACGCTGAGGAAAATTCATAGAAAAACACTCAAAGAACTTTTGCATTAGCAGGAGACCTACTGATAAGGCGATTACGAGAGAGATTTTGCAAAAACGATGAGGCTCAAAGGCTCTGCCAGGGAAGCTTTTGTTGCTGACGGCGTTGCACAGCAGCGATGACATAAAAAATTTATTAGCCGAGCTGTCCAAGGCGATGACAGATGTTGAAGAGCAGCCTATTGTAAGCAGTGCCATTCAATTGGAGGGAACGAGCTAGCAAGAGATCGACGACAGAGGGAACTAACATTTTAGTGGTTAATCCAAGGTTAAACAGGCTCTAAGGAAGTCTTTTTGATGAGAAAGAATTTTTAAAAAATTAGGCACGTAGTGTCCGTTTCGGCTGTAAACCTGGGTAAGCGGACTGAAAAGAAGTAAGGTCAATCCCGGGTCTCAGTAAAGAGGATGAGCTTTGTTTAGGGAAGATAATGACCTGTTCTTATGAGCAGAAGTGTGCGGAAATTTTTTGAAAAGGTGGAAGATCGAAGACGGAACGGAAGTGGCTAAAAATGGCCGGAAACCGGAATACGGAAACGGAAATAATGCAAAAATGACTAAATTATTGGAAAACTCTACCATGAAACGTTTTCAATTTTGTTTAAAGAAATACCCATCGAATGCTCGTTTTGTTTCCATTAACACGTTGACGACAGCGCCTTTTTCGCGTGTCTGGCGCGTGGGACCAACCGATTTTCTAGCGCGCCGAGGCTGTGGCATGATGCCAGCATACGGCGAATTTTTTCAAAATGGAAGTGAATAGTAAATCTCGAAGACTACATATACAGTCCTGTAATATCGGGGATTGTGACTTTTCCTTTTTTGCAATGGAAATAGAAAAATAACAGCGGGATGCTTGTAGAATATTCTTTTTCCCTAACCAGGTTGAAAGGAAATTGTTATTTGTTTATTGTTCATTATTTGTTCATTCTAATAATCAATATTTGTTTAAATTTAAGTGTTTGTTTCAGTAATCAGTATTTGTTTGCATTTATTCGTTTCTTGCAATAACCACTATTTGTTTTTACTTGTAAAGAGAACTAGTGCACAATCAAAAATTCCAGTAAATCAGAAACTTATCGTTTTTGCGGACCATGCTTCCTATAGCAGAAACTTATCGTTTTTGCGGACCATGCTTCCTATAGCAATGTGCAAGGGTCTACTAAAAAGTGGCACGAAAACATTCTTCGAAATTCTGAAAGGTGTCGAGAAAAATACGATACAAGACTGTGGCGCAGCATTGCGCCACACGGTCCCACGCGGCCGATTGAGCGTGGCGCAGCATTGCGCCACACTGTCGTCAACGTGTTAAAATGCGTCCATTATTTTGGTGAAAGCGTTCAGCGTTCTGTGATAGCTTCAAAGAAAACGGTAAAAATTCCTCACGAAAACCAAATCAATTTCATTTCTCTTCATTTTGTCGTGATAGACAATAATGCCTGCAAATAGAATTAGAAGCTCAAAACGTCATGTCATGGCAGAGAAACAGCAGTTTTTCAAGATTCTCGTGGGAGGGGCTTTTTCTCAGATCGTTTACAATGAAACGAGCAGTAGAAAATACTCTCTCAAACTCAGACGATGTGGCAGGTGTCGACAAATACTTCATTGCAGGTTATCTTAGAAGGTGGTACTTCGCTGCGTTGGTTTCATTCTTTCAGAATTCGAATGGATCATATCGACGTCAGCACAAGACTTCGGTCTCCCTTGTGTTAGTCTGAACAGTGGAGCTCTTCGATTTTTTCTTACACTTCTGTATTCCGCTCAAAAAAAGCGGAAAACGGAAACGGAACGGGAGGGCCAAAAACGGCCGGAAACCGGAATTCGGAACACAGAAACGGAATTTCCGCACCCCTCTGCTTATTAGGTTGAGTGTTCATAGTCGTTAATAATAAATTTCGAGAACGACGACGGGACATGTTTCGAACAGGAGCACTTTTCCTATTGACCTCCTTTGAGGGTTCCAAGGATTGGTTAGCATTGTGGCCAGTTAGGAAGAGAAAGAAACATGACTGCCAATATACGATGATTCCAGAGCCATGATAACAGTCAGCAACTTCACCGAGTGAATACTATAATCCATTTTATAGGGCTTTCCTCATTCTATCGATTGGTATATCACACGTTTTGACAGATGCCCCCTTGGGCGGGAAATTTGATTTTGAATTCGAACACTTGCAAACGCCCCATTACTTATGACTCAGACTAAATAAAGATATACACAAGTAGAATATCACTTTAGAAATGAGGGCCAAGGTGGTGCCAGGCATATGGAGACGAAAAGGCTCACGAGATATGAGATTGAAGGCTGTCAAGCGCTCGAATGTCGCTGGGGATATGCGTGTCCGAGTCCATTTTGAGCGGAAATGACGATATCTGAGACCGAATTCGTCTCGGCATTGATTAGCATAGGCAAATATCAGCGTCACAGGCCTTGAAATGACACCCCTCAATTCATCGAAACACCTACGAATGTTAATTAAAAACGTAAAGAATAGCAAAGAGAAAGACGAGGCAGATGCAGAAAGATGGCATTTGCAGTGACAGTAGAAGGGAACACGGATGGTGTGTTGTAAGAAATAAGATGTTTTCGGTGCTCTTCAGACTAGAAGAACTTGAATATCAAAGACTGAATCGTCTATTCACTCTATAGTCCTGCAAAGTGTTACTTGTTTTGTGATACTTCTCCACTCTGTTAGATACGCTTCAGGAGCGGATTTCAAGTGACAATTTATCAGTTTATTTATACCCCGGTCAAGATGCGGGTGCAAGATGTGGAGAGGATAAAGACTTAGATGAAAGTGAAGTATCAATTAATCACTTATGGAGGAAGGCCAGAAACCATAGGCAAGCAAACATGTAGAACATATCCACTAACATCGAGTACTGGCTATATACTCAAACTGAAGGATGTACTCGGGATGTAAAGACTTAGATGAAAGTGAAGTATCAATTAATCACTTATGGAGGAAGGCCAGAAACCATAGGCAAGCAAACATGTAGAACACAACCACTAACATCGAGTACTGGCTATATACTCAAACTGAAGGATGTACTCGGCGTCCGCAGTTTATGGACCTATAACTTCTTAATCTTGTAGCTGGGCAGGAGGAATTCTAGAAAGAATGTATGCTCGATTCAACCTTCTAGGCAAACACCGCGAAGGCGGGTTGCGTCACTGAGGAGCCTCTTTGAACTGATACGCACCTCAGGGTAAAATGAAGAGAAAAGGAGCAGCGAAATACATACAGTGAAGGGTAAAAGGTAAAGGTGTCGGCGTTAATCAGTCCCCGCCCGCAGGACGCGCAGCCGCATTCGTGTTCAATTCAGTACCGTAGAGGGTTGGTGAATGCGTGTTTGACCTATACAATGACTTGAGGGGGCCAGCCGCTATACCGAGTCGGTGTTTTTTTACCTTACCAGAAAGGTCTAGTACCAATTTACCAATCCCTGAGGGATGGAAGGCTTGGTTGCCCCGGGCGAGGATTGATCGACCGTGCGGGTATCAGTAGCGCCTCTTATCACTGCACCACGCGTGCACTACTACATGCAGTAGCGGTCAAAAGGATATGTCACTTTTCATTATTATGCAAAAATAGTTCAAATCGAAAAGAATCAGATACCAATCGATAGTTCTTACGAGTCTGTTTGAAAATAAGTCGGAAAAAACAACGGTATGTTTGCAACAACGGTATGTTTCGATATATTTTCAAACAGAGCCGTCAGAACTTGGTATCAGATTCTTTTCGATTTGAGCTATTTATGCACCAGCCATTCAGCGGCCTGCAGGCCGACAACCGGCTGCTAAATACACACTAAAAGCAAAAATACATGAACTGAAATAAAGATTTGGAGTAGAAAAAAATTAAAGTGAAAAGAACAAATAGCATGCAGCAAAAGAAGGCGAGCTGAACTGATGTAAGACGTCCCTGAGAGTACGGTAGCGGGCAATCGCGGCGGGACCCATATGAGCCACCCATGATAAACGTCGCTTGGGTTTTTTTCGTTTATTATATTCTTGGATAATGATGAAAAGTGACATATATTCTTGACCGCTACTGTATATATTGACGTGTTTCGTTTCTTCTGTTTTTACAGGCGATTGAAAGGTCGACTCCTCCGTTCCTAGCAGAGTACCAATGAACCCATCACTCCGTAGACTATCTGTGACAATCGATCGATCGAACGAGAGACCGGTTCTGGTTGCTGCTTCGCACTATTCTGCGTTATAATTGACTTATGAATCTTGATTTGGAATCGAGATCGCATTTTCGAGCAGAGATCTCGCTATCTGATACACGTTCGGCGAGTGACAGCATGATGAACGGAATGACAATCAACCGTCGCATCGCAGGGTTCACCGAAAAACCTAGCGAATTTAAAACTAAAATTCATCTTCAACGAAAACAAAACTAACAGAACTGCAAAAATCATCAAATCTGAATCATTTAGTGATTACATGTGAGAAGCCACATCAGATCACATTTTTCCTCGAATATTAGGTTGGTGCAGAAGTTCTCGGACATTTGGTATACAAAACAGTTCATTTTATAATATCTGAACAATAGCAAGGAGCTATTTGAAGTAGGCACCGTTCATGAGGAATGGATACGTTTCTGATGCCCCATTTTCGCTCAACGGAACGAACATCTCTGAATGCTCCAGCTATGTATTCTTGGGTCGGGAAGTCAACATGACCAACGACTTGAGTCCAGAGCTGGGCAGGAGGAAACGAGCGGCTTGGGGCGCGTTCAAAAGTGTTGAAGAAGTAGTGAGGAGGACGAAGAACGCCCGACTCCGCGCCCATCTCTTCGACTCTACGGTTCTTCCTGCGTTGACGTACGCTTCAGAATCCTGGGCGTTGCGCAAGCAGGATGAACATGCGATTCGCGTCGCGCAACGAAGTATAGAGAGAAGGATGCTCGGAGTGACTCCCGACGACTCCAGACGAGAGACGGCATACGGAGCTCCGAGCTACGTCGACAGTCGAAGATCAGAGACGTAGTCGCATGGGCCAAGTTGTCGAAGATCAGGTGGGCCGGACACGTACTGCGATTTCGTGTCGACCGTTGGACGAGAGCCGTTACTGACTGGATTCCACGGGACGTCAGAAGAACACCAGATCGCCCACCTTTGCGCTGGTCGGACTTCTTCGTCATATCCCTGAACAGTCGATTCGATGCTCTTCGTGTTCCTCGAGCGAGCAGGACCCACTGGTCTACCATGGCACGCGACAGGGACGAATGGAGACGTTAGTCCGCTCGAGCAAATCGATGATCAACGGGACGACAGGTGATACAGGTGATACCGTTAATATCAATGATCTTCTCTTCTCTGTAACATTTTTTAACCGGAGCCGGAAATACCGGGGAAATCCTTTTCAAATTCAAGAAGTCGCAAATGTCCGAGAACTTTCGCACCAACCTAATAGAACAACTCGAGGGTTTCTCACCCTGCTGAGGGACAACGTACTTCAGACGTCTCCTGGTAAATTTAAATTTTTTGTCGACCAGCAAATCAAGAAATTCTAGCTTTTTTCATTCGTTATCAGTGTCTGCGATGTACTATTATTAGTTTTCCACTGCGCCATAGTTGCTCAATTTAGTGCATCATTTTCTGTGATGCCAGTTGTAGCTTGATTTTATCCCATTTCTATTTTCTTTGGCGTTTTCGTTCAATAATTTGTTTTGTGCGCGAGGAATCACGCTTCAAAATAAATGAATAAATAAATAAACAATAGATTAGCTGGTGAGGCTTAACTGCCATCAATCTTTCTTGAACAGCCGAACTATCTGCTGGGACCACTGGGGGAAGCAAATGTGCATTCACAAAGCTTTATCATGCACCGAACACTGTGAGACCCACCGACCCAGTTCCGGTTAAGTCAAAAGCTGAACAACAAAACAAGCCTCATGCTGAATTAAAGCATGCTGCTGACCTCACAGTCCAGCAACAAGGGTATGCGCCAGTTTAGGGGGTTTTGCCATGGGCCTGCCCTTGTTCCTGGACTGGCGGTATGCAGCGGACGTTCGTATCACTCGAACAGTCTGCTGCTAAGACGAACGTTAAACATCACGGTACTCAGCTCAGTCTTTATTCTGTAATATAATACAATGGACTAGTTTTACGAATCCACTTCCCTGAGTTGTTATTAATCCACCTTTCTATGAGTTTCACATGCTGCTGTGCCGAACGAGATTAGTAGGTGGGTCAATTTTATTGATGGCCTAACGTTTCGACATAAACGTCATTCTCAGATGCCTATAAAATGGCTCGAAAAAATATGAAAAATAATAAAGTGGCTCAAGTACCATTGACAATGCAGTGACAATGCAATGCAATGACAGAGCTAAGATAAAAAGTTTCGAGCCATTTTTAGGCTTCTGACGACGACGAACAAGTCGGGACGTTAGGCCGTCAATAAAATTGATTTAGCTACATATTAAACTCGTTCGGCACAGCAGCATACGAAACTCATAACATTGTGCCGAGGTTTCAAGAAGAGAGAACTTGTGGAATTCATCGACACCTTTTTATGTTGCTGCCAATGCTATATTGTTCGTTATTTAGAATTTTTACTACCAGTAATATCCCAGCCGACAGTAGCTCAACGGAAATTCAATGTTTGCTCTACTATGGAATGGAGAAAGTAAAATAATTGAGTAAATATGTCGCCTTTTACCAACAGCCCGTTTTACCTTGGCGGAGTTCTTGAGTTGACTTGAAGATTTGTAGTTTTTTAGCCGTATCGGGCAATGGTTCCAAAATCAAAGTCTGAAAGTACCATCTGACAAGTCTATAAATCGCAATTGAAAGTTGTGGTGGCATGTTGCTCATACAAGTCTATATACCCCTACATTCCGTTAGAATCAGCGTTCGTAGGAACCTGAAAAAGCAAGGGGAACTCGAGAACCACGGTGCTTGAACGGCTTCAAATTACAGCTATGAAGGGAGCGGGAGAAGGTTGCTCAGGAGATTCACTCGTATAACAAAAAATAAGGCACGGAGAAGTCTCCAATGGTACTTAAGATCCGAGCCAATTTTTAGGCCTCTAGGTTCAAGTCGAAACGTCAGGCCATAATAAATTTGAACCACCATACTAACCCGTTTGGCACAGCAGCATTCGAATTTCGTTACAAAATAAGACAATCAAATAACTTTTGAAACAACTAATAGTCGTTGAGGGTGAGGAGTTTAGCGACTGGAAGAGGAGTGAACGTATTCAGCCATTCATGGGCATTCGTGGGTGATTTCAGCGTCGCTAAAGTGCAACAGCTATGACAAACACATCAAGCCATTCAGCCATGTTCTCTTCTAAGTGCCGTCGTACTCGACGATAGTCTGAAAAGACGTCCGGCAAGAAACGACGAACGCCGATGTCAACCAGATTACGCGACTAGGACCCGTAGTATCTGTATAGAAATCTCTGAATAATTACAACTCGGAGGAGAGAAAGCTCAACGGCGATGAGAAATGACATCCCAAGGGTAGTGTTACTTTCCATAGGTATTATGTTTCTTCCAGAACGTCTTTATCCCGATCAGTTGCGGAGTACGCCTTTCCTGACAGCTTCTTTCTC
This sequence comes from Nippostrongylus brasiliensis, assembly GCA_030553155.1. Lineage (NCBI taxonomy): Eukaryota > Metazoa > Nematoda > Chromadorea > Rhabditida > Heligmosomidae > Nippostrongylus > Nippostrongylus brasiliensis. The sequence goes on along the minus strand of CP130736.1, from coordinate 33,973,957 downwards.
CTTGGTGCTGCTATCGCTTCGCAGGTTCTTGAGCGCCATTTCTTTCCAAGCAACTATCCTTCGGCCCCGTGACAGTTTTCGTCCATAAGCCGATCAGTTACGGTAGAAAATTTCCATGGGTATAATATCTTCAAATCCTTTCTCCTGTACCATAGAGCGAAAATGTGAAACAGGATGATACAGTACCGGACGTATCTTTTGATTACTTCTCGAAAAAGACGCTTCGGAGCGTTCCAAAGCGGCTTTTTTCAACAACTTTGTTGAAACTCAATTATTTGTAAAAATATGCAAATATTTGTGCTCAGCAGCTCGAGCTCTATCGACTAGTGTTCAACGATCGGTACAACCGTAAATCCATAAGAAACCTTAAACCTTTCATCAATCCGGGGTCGGATAAATTTGTACCCCACCATGCGAGATTTGAGGGGATAATATTTCAAAATTTCTCAGGTGTAGATAATTTATATACCAAACGATGTAGCTCGAGCAGCTGCACTTCACAGTGCGTCTACGTTCACGAATATTTGACATTTGAGGGAGTTATATAAAAAGCCGCATTGGAAAGCACCTAAGCGGATTTTCCGGGAAGTGATCAAAAGACATTTCCGGTACTGTACATTTCATTCTTTTTAATTATTGTGAGTTTTGAGACTCAACAGATTTTTTGTCCCTACTGATTGCCACTATTTGCCGCACATTGCCCTTGAAGGACATAATCTCCATATTGGAAGCTGCCATCACCAATCTCGTCTTAATCGATTTGTCGACGACCGCGACGACCACATTCGATCTCGGGGACCACCGAGATTTTCGGAACAATGCGAGAAGTGATATTCAAATGAGTCGTCGAGGCGATTAGCGGCCGCTGTCGGGCCAACTAATCGTGTGACGAACGCCAGACTTAACACCATTTCCCGAGGGAGTCGAACGCGCGACCAAGTGCTTCGAGCGGAAACCTATGACAAGCTGATTAGGGATGAGAAACGCGGGAATCTTCTGAAATGACTTCAAAGAATAAACAGGTAAAGGTAAAGGTAAAAGTGCCGGCGTTGATCAGACCCCTGAGGACGCGCAGTCGCATTCGTGTTCCATTCAAGTCGTAGAGTCATAGTGAATGCGTATTTGGCCTATACAATGACCTGCGGGGGCCAGCCGCTATACCTGGTCAGCGTCTTTACCTTCCCAGACAAGTCTGGTACCAATTTAACCGACCCCGGAAGGATGGAAGGCTTGGTTAGCCTGTGCCGTGATCGATCGCTCGACCGTGCGGCTGACAGCAGCGCCTCCTACCACTGTACCACGCGAGCACAACTCCGAAGAACATCAACAGAGAAAGTCATTGGGTTAGAGGTTAGCGTAAAGTTGGCTTCACTTCCCCGTTTCAACTAGACTACGTATGGGTTTGCGCCTTGGTTGTTGGTTATTTTTTGCCCTAACATGTTCCGGCGAAGGAATGATCCTCTTGGTCATCTCAGTTCAGTGTGCTCAAGACTGCACGTTAACCCTGTGTTGAGATTCTCAGCCGTAGAATTTACTGAAACATTGGTCAGCCCGTGCCGGGATCGATCGCTTTACCCTGTACCCTTATGCAGCCTTGTTACTTTGGACAGACATTTACCGAAGGATGACCATTTCAACCCTCCTTAAGTGGAACTTGGCGCGCCGGATACCAATGTCCATAGAACTTACCGATTGTTGCGCAGAAAATAAACCGAGACCTCTATTTCCAATCACGCACCACTCTCTCCTATTAGGCGCTCTCATTTGCCGGATCTAGAGGTAATAAAATTCAGCGGACATCTGGTGTAAGCCTTTTAATCACTAATATCCAGCCAGGAGCCCATCGATCAAACTGCGTCGTCGCTCAGCAGACGATCTAATCCGATCAGTGTCGTTTTGCAGAAGCGGCCCAACGGGTGGCACAGACGGCTGAGCCATGGGCCATCGACGAGGGTTAGTGATGGAGGGGCAGCAATTAACGACCGACGCTAATTACCTCGTTGTCGGCACGCGGAGGGTGCGTAATTTATCCGGAAGTCATCTGCTGCTGCTCGAACACAACACAATCGAGCTCCATTGTTCAATTAGAGTCGAGATGGCGTTTTAGCACGCTATTGACGGTGCTTGGTAGTGGTGGAAAGGCAAGGGAAGTGACCCGACCAGCAGAAGGGAAAAACCTAACAGAGAAGATACACCTTTTCCGCCCCAGTACGGAAATGTTCCACACCATTTCGTATATTTTCCATACCATTTCGTATTTTGTTATCATATTTCGAAAACGTACCATATTATTTATTAATATGAAGTTCCAGTTTTATTACCGGTTTTCTGCGGGTGTATACTAGAATAGGATGTTGCAATGATGGTGCTAAGTTTATCGCAAAAATCGCATCTCAGGCGGGATTCGAAACTGCGGCTCAACCTATCGGGGGCTGTGCACTTATGATGGTGCTAGGTTTATCGCGAAAATCCCGCCTGAGATGCGATTTTCTGCCAAACCTACCACCATCATTGCAACATTTTATTTATATTACTATAGTACAATATTAAAAAGTCAAAAAGTAGTGATATAGGTCAAACAAGCACTTACCACATCTCTACTACTTGAACGGAAAGCAGATGCATGGCGCATCCTTGAAGGACAGATCATGGACGAAAAATTCACCGCTTTACCTTATATAAATACGTGAAAAAGTGAACGGTAAATTACTGACCCATCGGTGTATGAGTAAAGCCCGAGCCAAAGATGTAAAGATAGAGGCGAAGGTTCTGTATGTTCATTAGTCCTCTAAGGACGCGCCAGGCATTCGCCTTCCAACAAAGATCGCAGTGAGAAAGTGTGCAGAATTTTGGCCTGTAAAACGACTTGCAGGAACCAGCATAGCTGTCAGTGTCGGTGTCTTCACCTCGTCTTAACCTGGACGAGGATCGATCTCCTGACATATTTGCCGGTAGAAGTAGCTGCTCCTACCAGTGCACCACGTGCGACCTGGGTGCCAGAAGATATAATAAAACGAAAGTAAGAACATCTATCGCACTGAAAAAGTAATAAGTTCTTGTAATTTAGTTTGTAGGTGGGATGACAGAATGCTCTTGCTCTTTTCCCTTCGCACTTCCTTCTCCGTTATAGAAACCTTGATCGGCACAGAGCTAGACCCGAGAGAGGAATTATCTTTCTGGGACGGAGTAGCACTTCATATGGGAATTTCATTATGCGGCGAGTGGGCGATGGTGCTCGTTTCCCATGTCTATCATGTCAACGATTTCATGTCTATCCGCGTGACAGAGAATGCAAAGGGAATTGCCAAAGGGGAAAACATGAATATTCTTGGGGTTTTAATATCATGTGACCACTACGCTCCACGTCCGACTTTCTAAGAATCTCGGCATGGGTACTCTCAGAAACGGAATGTACTTAGCGATAAACCGAGATTGTTAAAACTTTAGTCTTCGGCTTAAATTTCGGCGATCTCGCCATCGTCAGAGCTTGGAAGGTCGAAGTTATACTTGGAACCTGGTGGTCTATGTATCTCGGCAACCACCATTAAGGTACGTCTCTAGTGTTTTCTCTGCACATTGTTTTCCCGTTCTTCTAGGCTTTAGAATTGTCCGTTGTAAGATGAAATAGAGCACCATTCAACTTAACGAACACCAGTACTCGATGTTTTTCAGTCATCGAAATTCGCTGAAACGTCACTCAGGGAGGTAATTAAGGGCGCTGATCACGAATCTGCCGTCCGTTTTTCACGTGGGTGGTCTCGGACCAGCCAAATCGCTGCTTGGGTGGTCCACTCAAAATCACCGATTCCGCTGAACTTTGTCTATGGGATTTATTTGGGGTAAATAACACAAATCTGCTGTCCGTTTTTTCACGTGAGTGGTTTCGGACCAGCCAAATCGCTGCTTGGGTGGTCCAGTCAGGATCACCGATTTCGCTGAAACTTCGCCTGTGGGGGTTCTCCGGTGTCCCGAACACGATGGTGAAGTCCGTTTTCCAAATGGCGGCCGAATACGATAGCTATAGGTGAGTCTCACCAGGTAAGGTCGTTAGATACTCACCTATAACTGCCGTATCCAGCCGCCATTTTTGAAAAACGGACTCTATCACCGTGTTCAGGACACCAGAGAACCCCAAAGGCAAAGTTTGAGCGGAATCGTTTCTGTGACCACTACTTTATTTTTTACTTGTTCTTTATTTGTTAACTACGTACATAGACGAGTTAAATCTGAAAGTGGTTAGTAAAACAAATAAACATGGAAACGCCAACGAACTCTAAACGAAAGAACCCAGATGGTTAGTAGGACAATTAAAGCAGTTCGTAGATTAGTAACATCTTATAGGAAACCGCACCAACGTAGGCGATAGCACATCGTTTCAACGTAGGAAAGTATTTGAAGTTGTAGCACCAGAGATTATAGCAACCTAATAGGCGCAGCTTCAAGATGTGGATTTCAGAAAAACACTTTTTGCAACGAAGGAAATGATGAAATGGTTAAGATTGGGTAAGTTAAGAAAAAAGGCGCAAAAGAGGGCACGAAATGTCAAGCTTTGAACCATTTGCCGTTCCCGCAGATGCAAACAAGTATGGACTCCGTTTTTCAGATGTCTCTCTTTCAACTGGTTATGCAAGGATGTTCAACGAAGACGTTGATTGAGAAACTTAAATAAAGTGGGATAATGACTGAAGGTGACCAAAACATTACTCGCAGAAAATCGCCTTTTTCGGTGAAATTTTCAAATTTTGAACACATTCCGTGCAATTTAATGGTACATTTATAATTTTCCAGCTTCAAATTATAAAGTCTCAAGCAAATTTGCGCTATGTAGAATACTTCTGCTGATATGACTATCTAGTATATAGATAAGATTGAGAAATAACTAAGATCGATGCGCTTTAGCTTCACCATCTTAACCAAGAATATTGTGCATCCGTTTTGTGATCTCTGATCAATTAACCGACGCGGTTGATGAATCCAAAGTTCTGAGTCCAAAATGTTGAGCAGAGATGTTCGTGAATACTTTCTGAAGGTGAACTTTACCCCGATCGATAGTCAGATGGAACTGAGCAAAGACGACGTCAGAACAGTGGATTAGAGAGGCGGTGATGATTTAGAGGCGTTAAAACCTCGTCATTGTCGGCGCCGTATGTCAGTTGCTGAGGGGGTCAGCTGAGCTCCCATTGACTCATGTGATTGTTACGTCACGCGATTTCTCTACGTCAAGGAAAACAAATCTGTGATTATTGCCTCATGAAGACCACGTAAAGAAACAGGCTTCAGTTTTGTGAATTTGTTCTATTATTACCACAAAGAGTTTTTGCCCTCTATTGACCTGCTAGGCCATTTTAATCGAAACATCCCAACAGCAGTGCTTACACGAGGCGTTTTAAAGCAGTAATACCGCATAAAAACGGCAGAATTCGAAGAAAAAGACAAGGTTCTGTAGACGGATAATTCAATAGTCAATTCATATCAGATAATTCAATTTCAGAGTGTAGGACTGTCGTATCGATCGACAATTAAGCTTCTTCATGAAGATAGAGAAAGCGAACGCCCACTTCACAACATTTAGAGCTCATTTGTGCAGAAATTTAGGAAAAAGTCGAGTTCGAGGATAGAAAAAGGGCAAGGCTGATTGTTGGAACCCGATCAAAAGGTAAAGGTAAAAGGGTCGGCGTTGATCACTCCCTAAGGGCGCGCCACACTTTCGTGTTCCATTCAGAATCGTGGAGGCATGGTGAATACGTATTCAACTTAAACAATCACTTGCGGGCGAGCCGGTGTACGAAGTCAATGGTGTCTTTGCCTTCCCAGACAAACCTGCTACCAATTTGCCCGACCCCGTAGAGATTGACGGCTTGGTTAGGCAGGCTGGGGACCGATCGCTCGACCGTGCTGGTGTCAGTAGTGCCTCTTACAACTGTACCTCGGTCGCCTGAACTCAGTGTAAGTAAAGGTAAAAGAACTCAATGTAAGCTCCGTAAAAGGCCATTAAGTAAGTAGAACACGACAATCGGAAACCTGTGTGAAACTACGGATCAATGGAGACGATTAGCTGAGTTTCGGACAAGCGGTTCGAACGGGGCCTCGTCGCGATGGTGACGGACGGAGCGAAACCGGTTGCGCCATGCGTTTCGCTTTCGATCATTGAAAATCTGCGAAAAGACGCACGTCGATCAACATCTCGTTGAGTTGCGGGCGCAGTGAAGTGGAAAAAAAGAAAAATGCTGCAATTCTGTTCGAGTTCATAAGTTCTCTGACTTTCCCTCTTCTCGCACACAGGTAGTTTGAATTTTATGCTCAAATTGAACCTTCTACTATATGATTCCAATTCGATTTCCGCCTCATTAAAATTTTAGGTCTAATAACCACATGTAGCAATGTCTCGTTTTTTTGTTTGTGATCCGCTGATTAGGTTATGGTAAATAAATAAATAAATAAATAAATAAATAAATAAATAAATAAATAAGTTGTTCCAGGAAAAGTGGTTGGCGTCCACTTTTTTCAGAAAGCAAATGAAACTCAATTATGATTTTTGAACTACAATCTGTTAGGATAAAATTTTTGTCGTTCATGAGATTCCCTACACCAGAAATAGAAAGCTTGTATATGAAGTTGGTTCAATTAGTAGCTGCTTACATGTCACTTTTGATTCTTTCTTCAGTATCGAGCAACCTTAAAGAATTTGGATATCCAGCGCTGATCAGTCCTCTAAGAACGCGCCACGCATTCGTACTTCATTCAGAATAATACATAGATGCATGGTGAATGGGTATTTCGTCTATTCAGCGAGTTTTGGGTCAGCCGCTATTCCGCAGTGACTTCGGGGCCAGCCGCTACACCGAGCCAGTGCCATGTCTTCACTATCCCAGACAAATCTGGTACGAATTTACCCTACCCCGGAGGGATGAAAGGATAACCTGCAAGGGGATCGATCTCCTGATCGCACAGGTGAAGCATTCTCTGACCACTGCGCCACGGTTCGGCTGTAGCTTCAACAAACGGGAGTCAGAACGTAAGGAGCGAGAAAATCGTTGTGTCAGACAGACCGATAGTTAATTGTATCGCTGGCGATTAATCGTAGGCGGGTTGGACTACAAATAGCTGACTATGGGAGGACCAACGTCCTATAGAGAAGCTCAGGGTCTCTCTGGAGCCATTGCTTGCTGTGTGATGGGCGAAAAACGCCACTCTCCAGAAGCCATTTTGCTGAATGTGAAAATGTGAAAACAAAAAAGATGGATGGAACATCACAGGGTGTTCAGCTGACAGTGAGCCGCATGAGCTAGCGACGTCCACTTTTTCTCTGTTTGAATTGCGCTCAACGACTCACCTCCTGGCGGTGATTTTCGACTAAGCACGGGTTTCGACGGCAGTCAAAATGATGACGATCTATGCACCTTAGAAAAAAAAGAGGAAAAACCGACGAGAATTGATATAACAACAAGATTTATCTTGTATTATGTGAGTAGAGCCGTGTCGACTGATGTGTTGAAACTCTCGAATAGCCCACTAGGAGTGATAGGAGTGATAGCCGAAAAGATCTCTGTGGTTTTCTAAACATTTTTTTGAGACAAAACATAAATATTACTGTCTGAGGAAGATACCGAATAGTTCTACAGGAAAAGCAGTCGTGAAAGATTTGTGTTCACTTTGATTCATGTTTCTGCTAGACTTTTAAGAAATAATCATCGCGAAAAATACAAAATGATCTCTTCATGGTTTATAGTTTCATCGTCGATTTGATTTAGTGGGAACCGTCACTTTTCTCCAAATTGGTGAACAGTTAAGGAGTAGAGATATCACAAAGCAAATAAGCGAATAAATCACGAGAAATGCAGAGGAGGAACGCATACGACAGCTGAGCGAACGACAAAATTCAAGCTTGAGACTGGAAATACAATGATATCTTTCTTCATCAAAGAAGAAACTCTAGAAATGTCATTCCTTGGCTACCGAGCGTAGCAGCCACTAATTTCGAACTTCTACCTCTCACTGTTCATCACCCTGTCATCCCCATTGTGAAATTTGCTGCGTGTCCACGTCTCAATAAAATAAAGTAAATATCCTCGTCTTCAAACCCATAATATCTTATATCTCCTCAATTTCTACATCTTGTGACGACTATAAAAACAAGCGTTCAAGATGCTTTGCTCAGTCAGCGACGGCTGAGGACCATTCTTTCGAGAACTCTGCTTAACAAATTTTCAACCACTTCTCACCACCTTATTCGCCAGGTATAAGACTCAGCAATAGTAGCGATAATACCGCGTAGATATGATAACAACTGGCAAGCCTTCATGTTATCTCCCTCTTATGAAAAGTGCGGTGGTTTTGGATGATCAATATTGGAAGCAGAAAAAATAGAATAGTATAGCTTTCGACCAAGTTCAAGTAAGCAAGGAGAGCTGTTTTGGTATTTGGCCGAATACGCGGATCCGAGAAGAGGGCGAACAGCTGCAATGTTTGGATTGGCCGAGGTGTGCGGCTGAAGAGTGAGTTTTCGTTTGCAGAAACAATGATTAATCGCCGACGTGCGCTCCTAGAGAGAAGAACACGGCCGAACAAATGTCGAGCTGCAAAAGTCACCCAAACACCTCACCCATTCCCACTGATTTTGCTTTGAAAACCTGACTCAACTCGGCTTACCAAATCAAATCGGCTGAATGGATCTAAGGAAGATATAAAAACAAGTAACCCCTCCGACTAATGAAATGGTAGACAGGAAAGTATACTGAGTGTACAATATGACTATTATCGTGTTTCACCTTTTCATCCTTCATGGGATAAAAGATTAGCAGAATTACACCTACAGACGGGTAGTGCTCTCCTCGTTTTTTCAGGCATTTTTCGCGACCATGAAATACGAAAAAAATTCTCACGCTTTCGGATATCTGATGAGGAGCCTTTCATCCATATAAATTGCATCGCCAAAGCTTTCCATCACTTCGGCTACCCTCCCTGATAGGATCGCTTGTAGGGTCAGCAGTGTACCACACAGTGGAGATGCTTGTGTGCCACTTATATAACCCACGATGACAAAAATGGAATTTCACGTGTATATTGAAATGTTTTCAATTCAACTGGTACAATGGGACTTCTGGAAGATGCAAGGAGAACGCAAATTAGGGTTGCGGCGGACTATGTATTCAGCACGGTAGCGTAGTGGTCTAACTTCACTGTACCCTAATAGGGTTTAGACAAGGGTTCGAATTTTGCCTTGGCCGCGATTTCTCCGGTGTTCCGATAGCACCATCACCACAACATTCTTTTCCAGCGTACGTAGTACCGGACATAACTTTTGATCACTTCTCGAAAAAGACGCTTTAGAGCTCTCCAAAGCAGCTTTTTACATAATTTATATTTATATACATATATTTGAGCTGAGCAGCTCGAGCTCTATCGACTGGTATTCAAAGATCGGCACAACAGTAAATCCATAAGAAAGCCTAAACGTTCCATCAATCGGGATCGGGTAAATTAGTATCCGATTAAGCGAGATTTGAGTGGATAATATTTCAATTTTTTTCAAGTGTATATAATTTTGGCTTTTCCGGGAAATGACCAAAAGTCATGACCGGTACTGTCGTCACCTTCAAAACCCGGTAATGAAAGTAGAAGTTCAAATTCTACTATCTAATAAGCGAAGCAGACTGGTTGTTAGGCTACACCTAATTTGTGAACTTCTAGGGAAGTTCACAGGAAAATCACCCTATAAAGTTGGCGCTGGCTAAACGTTCCTATTGAACCGTGGTGGAAAAATAGTTTTTCGCTCTAACTTCATAATACTATTAATATCTAACTGCATAATAAAGTCTTTCGAAGCACCGATGACGAATCTTACATTCGTTTTCAAAATTAAAGCCGCAGATCTCCACCGACATTATCATTAAGTGAAGGTAGTCCGGTGGAAATCACAGATTGCTATGAATTTTAGCCTATTAGGGCTAGCTTGCATGCTCAGCACGACTTTGTTGTTCATTTTCCTTTTCAGCAAGGGACCATCCACACTATTGCGATCACGCTGGTAGTTAGCCATGTGAGTGGTCCTCCATTTTGAGAACGAAATCTGTGATTTCAGTGGGACCACTATAGATAATCATATCAATAACAGCGGTCCTCTCTGGAATTATGGAAATGAACACCAGATTCACTCAGTTTCTCAAGTAACTCAATCTATGCAGAGTTTCGGCAAAAAAATTCGATAGGAGACTGGGTCCGTGGAGTCAGGACTTTCAGTGAAAGTCAGAAGTTCGAACTGGTTGGTGGACTGAGCTTTGAGATGGACGGAGCGGTTCACCCCGCAGGTGTTCGCTTGACGAATCGGCTTGTACTCTGCGCGATCCGCCTCGATTTGTAACGACCAGTGTGTACGTTGTTCGGCCAAATGCGAGCTGATTTATCGAGGACGAATTTCCAGACGATTTAACAACACGAAAGCGATTCTAAACGAAGTCGTGTTAGTTGCAGAGCGGAGGCCGGTTTATTCCCTTTACATTCGGGTGACGGGTTGCTGCAAGTTTTTGTACAGACCAAATACCATCCTTCTACGATTCTGAATTGAGGACAAATGCGTGGCTAGTTCCTAGAAGACCGATCAACCGACCGCATTACCATACTGGTACCTTTTACCTCCATGCACTATATGGCCATACGCATTCACTATGCCTCTACGACTTGAATGGAACACGAATGCGGCGGCGCGTCCTCAGGGGACTGATCAACGCCGGCACCTTTACCTTTTTACCTTTTACTATATGGTCAAGAGCGTTTAGTGGAGTGTTTCGGCTCTGAATTTGTCAAAGTTTGCGATGATGAAAGTCCTGTACAACTAAGTATGTCTGCCCTCGACCTTTAAGGTGGAGCTATGTAGTTCACCAAATTTTTTTGAATATTCCATAAATAAGACTTTTGCTAGTATTTTACAAAATACAGTTATTTACGTGTTAGTAGCCACTAGCTTTAGACTTACCCGAAGTGGATTCCTCTACAGAAACTCACGAAAGAAGCTGATAAGACAAGTTAGATAAGATAGATAGGATAGGAAAAGAAGTGATAACGTTATGTGAATGGAAGCAGAGCACTGACAAATGGGGGGATTACTCTTGGTGCTAATGAATAGAAGCGTGTCTTGGAGAATTCTTACTATATTATAAACGAAACCCACTTGTTTATTTGGATAGGTGGATTGATGGATCGATGTTTGGATGGATGTCAATTTCATTTTCCAGAGGCCGTATGCTCGTCTAACCCCGACCGGGGTTAAGCCACGTCATCCCCGACCGGGGCACATCCCTGCTGCAGGGTTGGTTGGGGTTGGTCGCATGCTCGTCAGCGGGGCTTGGCTCAGGGACACGTGGCAGTGTTGGCAGCATGATATGAACGATAAGAGCCGAGATATCAAGTCATTCTCGACTATGCTCTAGCGCTTAGCATTTTATTCGAGGTTTCACTGTACTTCCTTCAATACCATTCACACTTACTATAGGAATTGTGAATTGAATAGAAGTGAAAACACAAGTACTATATGTGAAAGCAGGGAATCTAGGCTTCTTCCATACCGTTGTCCTTGGCCACCTTAAGCCGCCTAGGAAGGTGCGCGCAGCTGGAGCGAGTTACGGTCGCAAATTCATTCAGTCAGGGCGACTTTTTGATACATTTCTAACATGCGATGAGAAATGTATACTATGCTATGAGAAGAAACACTTTGCACAGTTTTTTCACCTCTAGGATCTTTCTGAAGACGGATTTCCACTGTAGGTAGTGGTCTACATCCTGTCAACTAAAACTTTATTGATCTTACTTTGATGGTCCATGCACTATCAATCAGGTTCAAAATCTGAGGCCTCGGTCGAGTACATGGCGCAATCCTCACCAAACACATACCAGAAAATTTTCTTTTTTCTCAGCTTTCATTCAAACTATGATTCGTTTTGATTGGTTCATTTTCTTCAAAGTTATGGCATTTCAAACAGGAGGTACATTTTTTTGAGACACCCTGTAGAATGACACTAGCAGTTGGTGACAACAACGTTCTGCCTAGGGGCCACGAGGTCGAAACAGCACTTCCAGTCACCTCTGCAAAGGTTAAAAAAGAAACAGAATAAAAGGTCAAGTAATTGATGGACCATCCTCAGCATGTAAGGAGCTTCAATAAGCTCCAATGCTAAAATGCCGCTTTATCACGGCTTTCCTCTACAAAATGGTAGAGGGACTTATCCGTGGTCGGGGATGACGTGGCTTGGGGATCATATGATCCACGTCATCCCCGGGGTTAGACGAGCACACGGCCTCAGATAAGAGCGGTTGGAGGTGGTTGTATAACTGTTTACCAAAGAAATTATTAAGGCTATCACATTCTAAATGAACACCTCCACACTTCATTTTCATCTTGCATTTCCCAATTAACAGCGTGATAGGCAGACGATCGGCTGGTATATAATGACAGGAAACAAAGAAGGAACTACTGAAAACATCCGCTTTCAAACTAGCGTTATACTAGAGGGAAGTTATAAAAAATGGAATAGGAACTGAAGAAAAGAAATCGGCTGGGAAAGAAAAGAAACCCAAAATAGAATGGCAACCATGGGTCGGCAACACTGATCGACCCGTGCCGACGTGACTTCACCAGCGAACGATTAGGATTTCATACTAAAATATTTTCTATAGATAGGGACAGATGGGGACACGTATAGCGTTTTTACTCAAGCGGTTTTTGCTTACAATCAATAAAAACGTCCATATTAAGATTCTATATTTTGTCGGCCCAGTGGTCTAGTGAGCCAAGTATAGGCTCAAGATCCAGGTCCGAATCCCACACGTGCCGCAATTTTCGAGATGATTATAGCACCACCGTTACAAAACCTATTTCTATTATACTTGGTAGTGATCAGTAGAAACGTGGTAACGAAACCAGAATTTCACATTAAGTTTCTTTAACCTCTCTACATACAATCCCCTAGAATGACATGCGTTTATAGTTCTAGTGGTACCCATGGAGTCAAGGGCAGACAAGTACTTTGTGATTGGACACGATGCTTCACCTTTTACAAGAAAAATCGTAAAAATAATTCTTTGGAAGCGATGGAGAAAAACTAGTAACATAGACAGACGTCCAAGGTTGGTATAAGGAGTCACGAGAACAGGTGACCAAGGAAAACTGAGAAAGTGCAGCCTCCCACCGGCCTGAGAGAAAAAGAAGTTGATGAGCCGAACGGTCGACTAGGGCGTTCCGACATCGAAATATCCACCCCAATAGATCATCTAATCGTCAAAGATCACCGGAAGGTATAGGACTGAATGGAGCTGTGAGTTGGGTAGACATTTTGGTAAAGATTTGTCAGATTTTACGCTTTCACGATTCAGGTGATCGTTCGATCAAAGGCCTGAAGACCCAAATTTCAACGGGTGAGCCCCGCTTCTTGACAGTTGCTCTCGGACCACCTGGACCTATTAATGAGCTGCTGTGCATTATACATCACCAGACGAGAAGCAACTCTACACCTTGAGGATATTACCTTTTTTATTGCCGTGGTTCTGAGCCAACGTGTTGATCAATCGCGTTCATTTCGATCGAAGTGGGGTTTTCAAAAGCTTAGACCGGTACTTACCTAGAACAATCTGGAAGGAACATGGAATCGGTTCCTCTGCAGTGTGTTTCCAGCAAAAGTTCACCTTCAGCTTCTCCTCACCCTTTGTTAGTTCGTTCACCAGACGAGATCAGCGGCGCGCCAAGGTCTATGTCAATCACCGACAGGTCTTATCAATAACATCCTTCGATTTGTCCCCATATCGAGACTTTCAAAACTTAGCTTTATTAGGATGTCAGAGATAACTCGACTTTGCTAAAGGATAAGAGGTGAAGATTGCAATCAAAGTTTACCTGAATCAGGTTTTCGCTTTATCACTGGTGTTTGCATCCACACCATGTTTGTAGGTTTCTTCATTTTGAACCTGTCGGTTATGGTTGGTGGTCGCCTTCAAATCAGTCATCAGGTAAAGTAACGGATGATTAACAAATCGCTCCATATTTAAGGATCTCTCTTGGATCGTGCGCCTTCTACTGCTCATTACTGCAGCGATTGCCGTTGTAGCGTATGTTAGTGTGTTTTTGATTTTATGCTTTTCGTACCTTATGTACCTTTCCTTATGTTCTCACGTCATTTTTGCTATGCGCCTCAATTCAGTTCCTTGTTCACATATTTCGAGGCCTAAAATTTAGTTGGGCCGGCGTGGAGCAGTGGTAAGAGGCGTTACTGACATGAGAACGATCGAGCGATTGATCTCTGCACCAAGCCTTCCATCACTCCGTTAAACTGCTACCAGACTTGTGGCCGAAGGTAAAGACACAGACCAGGTATAGCGGCTAGCCCCGCGAGTCATTGTGTAGGTCAAATACGCTCTCACCATACCTGTACGACTCTGTGTGGGATACGAATGCATGACGCACCCTCAGAGGACTGACCAACGCCGGTGCCTTTATCTTTGCCTTTCGCCTTTACATTTTCGTTGAAGAAGAGTGAATAAATCAACTAAATTTTATCCACTCAAATGCTCTATGTTCCGCCACAGCTATTTGGGTTGGGAGGCGCAACCGTTTTAAGCAGACCGAACAGACCAGCATCAAGCCTAGACACTATGTACAGGGTGGCGAAAAATCACGTACGCGTGGTGTTCCACTGATTCCTAACTACTGTACAGCGTCATTTTGCATATTTTTTCGGCGCTATGAGGGTTGGGGGTGCAGGGTGGTGGTCCGCAACTTTACGTCGACTTTAAAGTGTTATCACTGTTATATCCGCCATTGTTTACTATCAACTCGGTCGGTTTTGACATGTTCAACATGTAACCTCGACTCAATTGTTCACACTTTGACATGAGTGAAGCGTTTCCTCAGCACCCCGAACGGATAGACATTGCGCGTCCAAAGTGCGTGTTATGTGTGACTGCACAGCGCTCTACGGATTTCACGCCTACGGCGCCATATGCGGGTGGGATCGGCATTAGAGATACAAGAACGGCTTTCATAGTGGTCGGGATGGCTGAGTTGATTTCGAAGGTGATTGTTGTCCACGGCTAGAAGGTTCGAATCCTCAATGCTCCATAGTATTGCAATGCTCAGTTCACACTTTATACTTCGCACTTTCAAACTTTCGCCGGTTTCTTTCATAAGTTTCAAGTTTACAGAACTGCTCTATATACACTGCAATGATAATTAAGTTTGCATTTGCTCGCGTCGAGGATACATTTGTGTACGCTTTACCACACGCTGCGTGTCATGAAGTAAAGGGGCAGAGAAGAGAATAAGTTCAAGGTTCAACCATCGCTCTGCTTTTGATTGTTAGCCTTTAAACCCTTCATGTGCAGCGAAGTAGTGATTCACCCACCCCGGAGTGCCTTCCCTAGCCTTTGGCTGGGAATTCACCCACGCCGGAGTGCCTCCCCTAGCCTGCGACCGCGGTTTCAATACTATAGGCTTATGAATTATCGTCCTGCTGCGTTTAGGTCTTAGGGCTCGTTTAGACCAGACGCGGCGCGCGGCGCGGCCTAATGCTAAAGATGCAAAATCAATAGATCGCACCGCGCGCCGCCGACGCGCTCCGTTTAGAGCAGATCGCGCCTACCGAAATGTAGGCGTGAGATGAATTGCGTTGTGTGCCGCGGAGACAGAAGTGTAGAGTTGGACGGAGTGGTGGTTTCTTGCGCAAAAGAAGTGTTCGTATTTTAACTAGGCGGGTAGAGTTCAGAGATTGCGAAGAATCTAGAAGACTTCGCTGTCAACCAGGCCCTGACGCTGCCTATTTGTCTTTCCTGTGAAGTGTTTATCTTTGTGATCGTACAATTTTATTTACTTTGAATTTAAGCAGTAGCAGTTTCACTTTCATTATCTTTTGATTACTTCGGTACTACTATTGCTGGCTGAAGTTTTGAAAGAAACTGCAGGAATTAGAAGACAGGAATTAGAATAGCAGATTACCCGTGCAGGAGAGGCCGAAAATAGCGGTGTTCACTAAAGAATGGTTAAAATTGAAAATAATCGTATTCTAATTGAGAGGATTCCGTTTCAGTCATCATCAATGCGGTAGTTAAAAGCAATTCGAAGATCATTTTTCGAGTTTCATTTGAGAAAGGGACACCTTTTATTTCGCTCATTCCCAATTTTTGAATCCGATCCCCGCTCGTTTTCCTATTTACTTCATCCTGATCCACCTCTGGATTGTTGCAAAAACTTTCGGAATCTTTTCTGGTCATAAGTTAGTCGCGACTCGAAACCACTCTTCATCAGCTACTCAGAAACATGTGCGGTACAGTGGCTGCGCGTGAGCTCACAGCGTTGGCTGTGAATTGCACACGGCACGCGGTGGCGATGACGCCATCGCCCCTGCAATCGTCGGTCGCTTGGTCGCGCGGCGTCTAAACGAGCCTTTAGACCCTCAATCTGCAGCGAAGTAGTGGTTCACCCACCCCGGAGTGCCTCCCCTAGCCTGACCGCGTGGCGAAGCCACGCTGTTTCAATACATAGGCTTATGAATTACCGTCCTGCTGCGTTTAGGTTTTAGACCCTCAATCTGCAGCGAAGTAGTGGTTCACCCACCCCGGAGTGCCTCCCCTAGCCTGACCGCGTGGCAAAGCCACGCGGTTTCAATACATAGGCTTATGAATTACCGTCCTGCTGCGTTTAGGTTTTAGACCCTCAATCTGCAGCGAAGTAGTGGTTCACCCACCCCGGAGTGCCTCCCCTAGCCTGACCGCGTGGCAAAGCCACGCGGTTTCAATACATAGGCTTATGAATTACCGTCCTGCTGCGTTTAGGTTTTAGACCCTCAATTTGCAGCGAAGTAGTGGTTCACCCACCCCGGAGTGCCTCCCCTAGCCTGACCGCGTGGCGAAGCCACGCGGTATCAATTCATAGGCTTATGAATTATCGTCCTGCTGCGTTTAGGTGGTATGATATTTGATGGTTGGTTGTGTTGGTAGTGCTACTTTTTCACGGTATAAAGCTGCACATGTTGAACGGGGGAGTGTCGTTTGTTCGCAATGTCGGCTCGACCAAGTGCGCGCGACAGTTCCTGTGGATACAATTAGCGTCGACTCGTGCAGCGACGGTAAGCTGACTACGGCGACTCGACCGTAGTCGATGGTCCCGATGTCGACCAAATTCGAAGGTGCTCGCCCTCGATTAATGAAACACCTCACGAAGGTATTCGAATAAGCACTCACTGGATATAAAACCATAGAAACCCATACATTTTCTGGATCAAAATTTTATCCTCTATCGAATGAGCTAAGAAGGAACGCTGTTTCAGTAACACTAAGGCTGTGGTTCCTACACTTTCCTGTAATTCGAAAGCCACGTCCTCATTTTCTAATTTTGAAAAACCAGCGAAAGAGACATTATACAAAGAAAATACCGTGCTATAAGAAAAGAAGCGAGAATTGGGTTGAAGGGGGAATTCTGGATTAAAGCAATCAAATAAGTCGTGCAATACACTTTAATGTTCCTACCGCTGCGTTGGTTAATAATACTGATGTTCACGTAAATAATAATAGTAATAACAATAATAATATCACTACCTTGCGAATTCTGCGATTCGACGCTATAGTAGCTCTGAGGAGCACTTTTGGTGTAGTTATTATTATTTATTATTGAGTAAGTACATTGCCGTAGATTATCGAGGTTAGAAGAGGGTCCATCAATTACTCGTCCTTTTATTCTGTTTCTTTTTTAACCTTTGCAGAGGTGACTGGAAGTGCTGTTTCGACCTCGTGGCCCCCAGGCAGAACGTTGTTGTCACCAACTGCTAGTGTCATTCTATTTATCAATGGACATGTCCCATCTATGGTTCGATTTGGATGGCTACTTCACGCTTTTCATTCCAACTTTTCATAAACTACAGTTCCGCTCTTTAGCTTCTCATGAAATTTTTAGCTTCGTGTTCCTCTTTCACGAATTGTTAAAAAGTTCCGTTAGTGTTAATGAAAGAGCGTTGCTTGTTAGCTCATTCGATAGAGGGTGAAATTCTGGTTCAGAAAATGTATGGGTTTCCATGGTTTTGAATCCAGTGAGTGCTTGTTCGAATCCTTTTGTGAGGTGTTTCATTAATCGAGAGCAGGAGCCTTCGAATTTGGTCGACATCGGGACCATCTGACTGACTACGGTGGAGTCGCCGTAGTCAGCATCTGGCTGACTACGGTGGAGTCGCCGTAGTCAGCTTACCGTCGCTGCGCGAGTCGCCGCTAACTGTATCCACAGGAACTGTCGCGCGCCCTTGGTCGAGCCGACATTGCGAACAAACGTCCCTCACCCATGTTGAACTGTACTTTTTGTAGCTACGGTATCCATATGTGTTCCCTTGAACATCGCGATTAGAAAAGACTGGAAAACAATGAAAAGAACGTCTCTAGAACCCCTAGAACGCCTTAAGAATAACGTATTGTCGTGAAATGCGGCACATCCCCAGAAATATCTTGCAGTCACACACAACGCGCAGTTTTGACGCGTAATGGCGATCCGTTCGGGGTGCTGAGCTTTCGCGCTAGTTTTAGCATGTTAACCAGCACAGAGTCGACGTAATGTTGCGGACAACCACCCTGCACCCTTCTAAAATATTAGTATGATATCTTTCATCAGGTTTTGAAAGACAATTTTAGATTTGTAATTCATGAGAGAAAACTGCACAAGTCGAAACGCGATCGCCCAATAAGCGACAGGTGTGATGAAGAACTCGGCATTCTATACGAGACTCTGCATTTCTCCAAGAACCGTTCAGGAGATGTTTAGGTAATAAATTGAGGAAGGGCAGGTTCGAAACAAACTCAGAAGTGGATAGAAATGGACTGGTGACAAATAACAGTAGCATAGGATTATTGAGAGGAGGCTGATCGGCAAAATGAAGTGGTGCTGAAGAAGATGGCCGTGTAGCTCCACATTTTTTGAATATCGGATAAAATAATAACGTAACAAAAGCTCAAGATTTTATGTTATCGAATGTTTGAAACACAGGCTCTTCTACAGCAATTGGAAGAAAGGATGAAAGATTGTGCGGGAATTTGTAGAGGTGCGCAGCATCGAAGGCGCACTCTGTTCTGACGAATGAATTTTCGCTGTTCAAGTAGCTACAAACTCTCACAATCACCACCACCTTTTCAACATTGCTCTACTGAGTATTTATCAGCAAAATACTACCAAGATAATCTGGTCTACTAGAAAATGCAATGATTGCGGACGCTTTTGATGCTTCTGACATGATTCTTTTGATTTTTCCTGATAGAAAGCATTATTGAAATGCGAAGGTCTGTCACGAAGTCATCCTCATGGAAGCTGTATTGTCGTTGAAGCACTTTGAAGCAATAGCATCCCAATTTCACCTTTCAGTGGCGGTACGTATGTAGTACGTCCAAAACAACGGTGCACTCTCATGGGACCGAAATCGGCTCCTTTTTGATTACAGATTTGTAGCCCATGAGCACTCCTGATTTGTATCACTGGACTTTCCCATTTGAAGATTTACAACTCAAAAGCTCAGAGGTCCAAAAAGAGAAACTCCGTCAGATTTCGAAGGGAACTGATCAAAATTTGAAACAATATAAACATTTACCAGATGCGGCGCACCATCAATTCAACGAAGTAATGAAATAGCGCTTATATAAAAAACGACAGCTGCTACTCTCGAAACTATTGGCAATTATGAGATGTTATGTCCTCTTCTTGAATACAAAAAACGTCATTTGAATAATTGTCCAATGAAAGATAAATTATGAAGACTTTTTGCGCACGTAATTTTTTGCCACCCCTAAATGGGCTGGGGATTGAGTGGAATGGTGTGGAACCGAAATTTCTCGCCAACTCGGCTGCCACTAACACAAAGGTAAAAGACATAGGTAAACGTGTCTGCGTCAAACAGTTTTCTGAGGACGCGCCGCTGCACTCATATTCTATTCAGAATCGGTGAGACGTAGTGCGCGTGTTTGGTCCATACAATTTTCTGCGAGGCCAGCTGCTATAAAGTCAGTGTGTTTATCTTCCGTGAGAAGGCTGATACCAATTTATCCACCCCCAGACGGATGGAAGGCTTGGTTAATTAGCTGAGGATTGATCGCTTGACCATGCGCGTGTGGTGATCTGTATCACAGTAGGGTCGTGCTCAGTCGACGACCAATACGACATGACAATGATAAGAGATAGCGGCCGGTGTCGTATTGGTCGTGTCGCGCTTGTCGTATACGACAAGTGCGACAAGGCATTTGCGTTGCCGAAGTTGCCGTATGCGACGAGTACGACACCGCGTGTGCGGCGTCGTGTCGTACAGGGTTGTGTGGAATTGCGTGCGAGAAACACGCGCTTTTGCCCCATTCCTTTTTTCTTTTTTCCTTGCTAGAAAATAGTATTTGTTAACTTTTACGTTGTTTCACCCTTTTTTTTAATCATCTTGAATTACTTGCTTTTGTGTGCGTGTGTCAGAGCATTTCGACGTAGCTTTTGCTACTTTCTTGCTGTTTCAAGCTTCCTAATAGTTTTTTGTCTCAGGAAAACTGTTCCTCATAAAAGCTGACGGCCCGCCTATCGGTTGCAGCGTACGCAATTTGCGGCCCCCGCAGCACACTTTACGCTCATTCGCGCGCGGCGAACAGTGCGGCGATTTGTCGTGTCGTATTGGTCGTCGACTGTGCACGACCCTAGTATAGAGCGGGTGTGGCAGACGTGGTGACAATGCGATTCTGCGGTCCCTTACCTGCACCATAAGCGCCAACAGTGCCACACCTTCTGCGAAAATTTGATAAATATTCAGGACCGGAAACTCGAAAGATGTGATGAGAATTGCAGCAAACGAGCAACAAACTATGAGCGCTGTGTTTGGAGGTGTTTTCTAAATCGCGGGAACCCCTAAGATTGTTGAGTGCGCTTATCTCTCCAAAGAAAATAAAGTGTTGCTACGAACAGTTCGAAGAGAAAATACGAAAATACGGAAGAAACTCTATTCGTATAACGTGCACTGAAAATCCTTACGATTAGTGTCATATACTCCATCCAGAATTCACAGAGAAGTGTATTACGACTAGCACGGATTCTTGTCGTAGGGTTTAGAACGCCAAGATCTTGCTATGTGATAACCGAAAGTCGAGGATTGATTGTCCGGAAGGATACCGATCTTAAGTTTTTTAAGTGGGAGCCACCGGGGAAATCATTTCGATTATCACATTCTACGTTAACACCTATGTACTTCGTTCAGCATCCGTTTAGCAGTCTATCGGTCGACTCCAACGAATGATAATCTCGTCCACATTCCACTTATTGCGCCCCAGAGGTTCAAGAAGTTTTTTAAACAAGTCTGTCCCAAACCTTGACTGATGACATTATATGGGGCGCTCATCACGGATCTGATGGTTTTTTCGAGTTCGGAATCGAACATGTTACCAGGGAAGAACTAGTGGCTCCTAACAAGGTAAGAGGTCCTACCTGAATCGACCGAAATCAATCAAAATCTAAAAAAAGCTTCAGATTCGTGAATAGCATCCCATAATCTAGACGAAATTAGTAGGTGGTTTACTATCTGTGTAATAAACATAAACATAGAGTCGCGATCAGCATGCAAGATATTCACCCCAGACGATGTTTTGACCAACTCGGTGATCCTAGCTGGGCCACCCAGCTAGAACGGCAGGGTGGTCCGCGGTCAAAACTAAAAGCAGGTGCTCAGAAGAAAGGGCAAGTATCCATTGGTCATCTAAAGTGAAGGACATTCATTGTGTCATATGTAAATGTGTTGTTGAAGCAAAACTCAAACGTGTCGACTTCCATTCAGAACACGATCAGCAGGGGTGTGCGGAATTTTTTTCTTTGACAAAGCGGAAGATGGAACGGAAATGGCCAAAATGGCCAGAAACCAGCATACGGAGCACGGAAACGGAAGTTCCGCATAGCCCCGATCATCAGGCTACCCGAATGAAGCGAAGTAGTTGCTGACTCCTTGAGCCAGGACCAACGTGGTTCGAGAGAAACCCTGAGGGCTGTATCTTGTCCTTTTGTGTATGATTAGCAAAACATCAAGCCGCTCTTAACACCATATACTTTGAAACAGCATGCGTCATTATGAGTTATGAGAGCGATTGTTGTGAGCAGATACGAAATCAATACCTTTATTCTCTATGAGCCAATCAACAACAAGGCACACAAATGTTTTATGGGCTTCCGTCCGTCTTACGGCTCTTACGTTTTAGTTTCTTATCGTCACAGATAAACATTGAACTAGCTAGTTTGAAACCACATAAATGTAGATTTCTGAGCTCTTGTCTAGATTGTGATAAAATTAGCTTGTCGAGAACTTACCTCTTTTGTTTGAAAAGGTTGACATCATTACTATGCCAAACAACAACGCTTGACGCCCATTTTTGGTATGACCGAAAGACACTGTTAATCCGTTGCTTTGTTTCGTCGTTCTAATATATTCTCTAAAATTTGTCCAAAAAGTTTCTGCTGTTCTTCGCAAATCTGAATGGTATAGTTCGGTGATTTGAGACAGATTCTCCTATAAGCGGTGTCGAAATTACTAAATCAGTGCCGAGTTCTACTTTGTAACACATGACTGGAAGTTGTCTCCCGGAAGGGAGCTGGCTAGCTGCTCATCCATTCGAACGGCACCATTAAACCACTGAATTATTCAGTTTTAACTCTCGTTATCAGAATATTGGAACTGTAATCTTGTTGTTATGTAATGTGGTCATTCCTGCTATCTTAGCATCACATCTTGAGTTTATCCAGGTTGTTTTACATTCTCATGTGACCTAATCCCGTCTTAAATAAATAAATAAATACAGGGGGCAGCAAAAGTTTTTCGACACAGATTCTTGACCGTCTAAACGGCAGATCTCAGGCAAAGAGATGAAATTTATAATATTTATTGCCTTTGACCACACACATATGAAAAAGCATTTAGGTTTTGAAATGACCTCCTTTCGCACGAATACAGGCCGTAAGTCTCTTGAGGAACGCGTCTACGGCGGCACGCAGGCTCACCGGCGCGTCTGGAAGAATCGGCAGCCACAAGTCCTGGAAGACGTTCTGAAAAAACAAATGCTTCCGTGGGCTTCTCAGCACTTCGAAAACACCACTCGGACCTATCAGCAGGTCTCTGCACCTGCTCATAGTGCCGAAGTCGTATAGAAGTGATGTCCCGACAATTTTCCTGGTTTCATCTCAACAAAAGAATGGCCACCGAATAGCCCGGACCTTAATCCGATGGATTATTCAATCTGATCCATATTTAAGAGGAAAGCCTGCGAAACATACCACATGAGCATTTATTCTCTTAAAGAATCCTCGTGCAAAAGGAGGTCATTTCGACAAATAGATCGCACGATAGACCTGATCGCAGGATGGATCGCACGTTAGACCTGATCGCACGGGTAAAGCATTCTCTGACGACTGCGCCACGGCTTGGGTGTAACTTCAAAAAACGGGAGTCAAAACACAAGGTCCGAGAAAATTGTTGTGTCAGACAGATCGATAGTTAATTGTATCGCTGGCGATTAATCGTAGACGGGCTGGACTACAAATAGTTAACTATAGGAAGGCCAACGTCCTATGAAGAAGCTCAGGGCCTTTCTGGAGCTATTGCTGGCTGTGTGATGAGCAAAAACGCCACGCTGTAGAAGCCATTTTGCTGAATGTGAAAATGTGAAAACAAAAAAGATGGATGGAACATCACAGGGTGTTCAGCTGCAGTGAGCCGCATGAGCTAGCGACGACCACTTTTTCTCTGTTTGAATTGCGCTCAACGACTCATCTCCTGGCGGTGATTCTCGTCTAAGCACGGGTTTCGAAGGCAATGAAAATGATGACAATCCATGCACCAACAAAGTACGCACAAACGACAATGTCTTCTAGTACATATGTATGTGACCCATATCTACCGTAACCAACCCAAATCGACCCCAAATTTAGAAACAAATGTCAGATTCGCGATCAGCGTCGCGAAAAACCCCGTAGACAAAGTTGGGGCTAAATCGGTGATTTAGACCCAACTATCCAACCTTGTTAGCACGGACCCTAGCAAGCTCACACGCCAGACACAATGGGAAAAGTCGATGTCAGATTTGTGAATTGCGGATTTGTCAGCTACCCAAGTAATCTTTCTTGATGAAGCTTGTAGGAAACTCATCCAAAATGGCGTCTCTGTGTTCTTTAGAGTCCAAAAAGTGGAAAAATGGGAATAAAGATGTTCTCGGTAAGTGGACCTTCGTACAACTACTTAACACTAGTAAGGCTGATTAGGTCCAAATTACCGGCCTAGCTCAAACTTTGTCTACGGGGGTTATTCGGGGCGCTCTTCACGAATCTGGCATTTGTTTTTGAATTTGGGTCGATTCTGGTGGTATCTCTGGTGTTTGCGATCTCGAAGCCCATTTGCTACTGGTTAGTTTTCAAGGTTTTTTGCCTTTTTTGGGCCATCCATTTGCCCATAGCAAAAACAACCTATACCTTTGCAATTGTCATACGATGTTCAACAAAATAATATGGGTTTCGTTGTGAATCTTCGGAGCACGCTGAGCAACCTCCCTAGTCAGATCTAGGGCTATTAATGAGCTACATCGCATTATACATCATCAGGTGAGTTAGAATTCCGCACCATGAGGGTATTACCTATTTGTTGCTGTGGTTTTGAGCCAACGTTTGTTGATTAACTATGTTCCTTTCTATCAAATTGGGGTTTCCAATGCTTAGACCATAGGTACGCTGAACAATCTAGAGGAGAGGACATGGGATCGACTGCTTTGCAGTGTATTTCCAGCAGAAGCTGACCTTCAGCTTTTCCTCATCCTTTGCTAGTTCGCTCACCAGTGGGAAATCAGCGGCGCGCCAAGGTCTATGTCAATCTCTGACAGGTGTTATCAATAACATCCTTCGATTCGTTTCCGTATCGAGACTTTCAGAACTTAACTTCATTAGGATGTCAGAAATAACTCGACTTTGCACAATTATAAGAGGTGAAGATTGTAATCAAAGTTTACCTGAATCAAGTTTTCGCTTTATCACTGGTGTTTGCATCCACACCATTTTTGAAGGTTTCTTCATTTTGAACCTGTCGGTTATGGTGGGTGGTCGCCTTCAAATCTTTATTAGATAAAAAACGAATGAATAACGAATCGTTACATATTTAAGGATCACTCCTGGATCGTTCGCCTTCTACTGCTTATTACTGCAGTGATCGCCGTTCTAGCGCATGTTAGTGTGTTTTTGCTTTTATGCTTTTCGTACCTTATGTACCTTTCCTTATGTTCTCACCTGCACCCTCTTTCTGTGCATCTCAATTCAATTACTTGTTTACATATTTCGAGGCCTACATTTCAGTTGGGCAGGCGTGGTACAGTGGTAGGAGGCGCTACTGACATGAGAACGGTCGAGCGATTGATCCCTGCACCATGCCTTCCATCTCTCCGCGGTAGGGTAAACTGCTACCAGACTTATCTGTGAAGGTAAAGACACAGACCAGGTATAGCGGCTAGCCCCGCGAGTCATTGTGTAGGTCAAATACACTCTCACCATACCTGTACGACTCTGTGTGGGATACGAATGCATGACGCGCCCTCAGAGGACTGACCAACGCCGGTGCCTTTATCTTTGTCTTTCGCCTTTACATTTTCGTTGAAGAAGAGTGAATAAATCAACTAAATTTTATCCACTCAAATGCTCTATGTTCCGCCACGGCTATTTGGGTTGGGAGGCGCAACCGTTTTAAGCAGAGCGAACAGATCAGCATCAAGCCTAGACACTATGTACAGGGTGGCGAAAAATCACGTACGCGTGGTATTCCACTGATTCCTGACTACAGTACAGCGTCATTTTGCATATTTTTTCGGCGCTATGAGGGTTGGGGGTGCAGGGTGGTGGTCCGCAACTTTACGTCGACTTTAAAGTGTTATCACTGTTATATCCGCCATTGTTTACTATCAACTCGGTCGGTTTTGACATGTTCAACGTGTAACCTCGACTCAATTGTTCACACTTTGACATGTTAACCAGCACAGAGTCGACGTAAAGTTGCGGACAACCACCCTGCACCCTGAGCCGACATTGCGAACAAACGTCCCTCACCCATGTTGAACTGTACTTTTGTAGCTACGGTAACCATATGTGTTCCCTTGAACATCGCGATTAGAAAAGACTGGAAAACAATGAAAAGAACGTCTCTAGAACCCCTAGAACGCCTTAAGAATAACGTATTGTCGTGAAATGCGGCACATCCCCAGAAATATCTTGCAGTCACACACAACGCGCAGTTTTGACGCGTAATGGCGATCCGTTCGGGGTGCTGAGCTTTCGCGCTAGTTTTAGCATGTTAACCAGCACAGAGTCGACGTAATGTTGCGGACAACCACCCTGCACCCTTCTAAAATATAAGTATGATATCTTTCATCAGGTTTTGAAAGACAATTTTAGATTTGTAATTCATGAGAGAAAACTGCACAAGTCGAAACGCGATCGCCCAATAAGCGACAGGTGTGATGAAGAACTCGGCATTCTATACGAGACTCTGCATTTCTCCAAGAACCGTTCAGGAGATGTTTAGGTAATAAATTGAGGAAGGGCAGGTTCGAAACAAACTCAGAAGTGGATAGAAATGGACTGGTGACAAATAACAGTAGCATAGGATTATTGAGAGGAGGCTGATCGGCAAAATGAAGTGGTGCTGAGGAAGATGGCCGTGTAGCTCCACATTTTTTGAATATCGGATAAAATAATAACGTAACAAAAGCTCAAGATTTTATGTTATCGAATGTCTGAAACACAGGCTCTTCTACAGCAATTGGAAGAAAGGATGAAAGATTGTGCGGGAATTTGTCGAAGTGCGCAGCAGCGAAGGCGCCCTCTGTTCTGACGAATGAATTTTCGCTGTTCAAGTAGCTACAACAAGTACAAGTACAGTACAAGTAGCTACAAACTCTCACAATCACCACCACCTTTTCAACATTGCTCTACTGAGTATTTATCAGCAAAATACTACCAAGACAATCTGGTCTACTAGAAAATGCAATGATTGCGGACGCTTTTGATGCTTCTGACATGATTCTTTTGATTTTTCCTGATAGAAAGCATTATTGAAATGCGAAGGTCTGTCACGAAGTCATCCTCATGGAAGCTGTATTGTCGTTGAAGCACTTTGAAGCAATAGCATCCCAATTTCACCTTTCAGTGGCGGTACGTATGTAGTACGTCCAAAACAACGGTGCACTCTCATGGGACCGAAATCGGCTCCTTTTTGATTACGGATTTGTAGCCCATGAACACTCCTGATTTGTATCACTGGACTTTCCCATTTGAAGATTTACAACTCAAAAGCTCAGAGGTCCAAAAAGAGAAACTCCGTCAGATCTCGAAGGGAACTGATCACAATTTGAAACAATATAACCGTTTACCAGATGCGGCGCACCATCAATTCGACGAAGTAATGAAATAGCGCTTATATAAAAAATGACAGCTGCTACTCTCGAAAGTATTGGCAATTATGAGATGTTATGTCCTCTTCTTGAATACAAAAAACGTCATTTGAATAATTGCCCAATGAAAGATAAATTATGAACACTTTTTATGGCGCACGTAATTTTTTGCCACCCTTAAATGGGCTGGGGATTGAGTGGAATGGTGTGGAACCGAAATTTCTCGCCAACTCGGCTGTCACTAACACAAAGGTAAAAGACATAGGTAAACGTGTCTGCGTC
Organism: Nippostrongylus brasiliensis; assembly: GCA_030553155.1. NCBI lineage: Eukaryota > Metazoa > Nematoda > Chromadorea > Rhabditida > Heligmosomidae > Nippostrongylus > Nippostrongylus brasiliensis. Next base: position 33,946,240 of record CP130736.1, on the reverse strand, counting down.
AAACAGTTTTCTGAGGACGCGCCGCTGCACTCATATTCTATTCAGAATCGGTGAGACATAGTGCGCGTGTTTGGTCCATACAATTTTCTGCGAGGCCAGCTGCTATAAAGTCAGTGTCTTTATCTTCCGTGACAAGGCTGATACCAATTCATCCACCCCCAGACGGATGGAAGGCTTGGTTAATCAGCTGAGGATTGATCGCCTGACCGTGCGCGTGTGGTGATCTGTATTACAGTATAGAACGGGTGTGGCAGACGTGGTGACAATGCGATTCTGCGGTCCCTTACGTGCACCATAAGCCCCCACAGTACCACAACTTCTGCGAAAATTTGATAAATATTCAGGTGCAGTCCGAGGACTCGAAACTCGACAAATGTTATGATAATTGCGCAGGAGTGGCAAACTATGAGCACTGTATTTCTGCGTGTCTTGAAAATCGCGGGAACCTCTAAGATTGTTGAGTGTGCTTATCTCTCCAAAGAAAATAAAGTGTTGCTATGAATAGTTTGAAGAGAAAAATACGAAAACACGGAAGAAACTCTATTCGTAAAACATGCACTGAAAATCCTTACGATTAGTGTCATATACTCCATCCAGAATTCACAGAGAAGTGTATTACGACTAGCACGGATTCTTGTCGTAGGGTTTAGAACGCCAAGATCTTGCTATGTGATAACCGAAAGTCGAGGATTGATTGTCCGGAAGGATACCGATCTTAAGTTTTTTAAGTGGGAGCCACCGGGGAAATCATTTCGATTATCACATTCTACGTTAACACCTATGTACTTCGTTCACTCCAACGAATGATAATCTCGTCCACATTCCACTTATTGCGCTCCAGAGTTTCAAGAAGCTTTTTAAACAAGTCTGTCCCAAACTTTGACTGATGACATCATTTGGGGCGCTCATCACGAATCTGACGGTTCTTTCGAGTTCGGAACATGTTACTAGCGAAGAACTAGTGGCGCCTAACAAGGTAAGAGGTCCTACCTGAAGCGACCGAAATCAATCAAAATCTAAAAAAAGGCCTCAGATTCGTGAACAGCATCCCATAATCTAGACGAAATTAGCATTTTGGCCGGACCACCTCATTGTAGATAGTCCTCAACGAAATTCCGAAAACAAGCGTCAGACACGATTTGATTAATTGAATTGTGATATTTGATGCCGTGTTTTTTACATCTTATTTTTCACTTAGGTGGTTTACTATCTGTGTAATAAACATAAACATAGAGTCGTGATCAGCATGCAAGATATTCACCCCAGACGATGTTTTGACCAACTCGGTGATCCTAACTGGGCCACCCAGCTAGAACGGCAAGGTGGTCTGAGGTCGAAACTAAAAGCAGGTGCTCAGAAGAAAGGGCAAGTATCTATTGGTCACCTAAAGTGAAGGACATTCATTGTGTCATATGTAAATGTGTTGTTGAAGCAAGACTCAAGCGTGTCGACTTTCATTCAGAACATGATCAGCAGAGGAGTGCGGAATTTTTTTGACAAAGCGGAAGATGGAAAGGAAATGGCCAAAATGGCCAGAAACCAGAATACGGAGCACGGAAACGGAAGTTTCCCCAATCATCAGGCTACCCGAATGAAGCAAAGTAGTTGCTGACTCCTTGAGCCAGGACCAACGTGGTTCGAGAGAAATCCTGAGGGCTGTATCTTGTCCTTTTGTGTATGCTTAGCAAAACATCATGTCGCTCTCAACACCATATACTTTGAAACATGCATGCGTCATTATGAGTTATGAGAGCAATTGTTGTGAGCAGATACGAAATCAATACCTTTATTCTTTATGAGCCAATCAACAACAAGGCGCACAGATGTTTTATGGGCTTCCGTCCGTCTTACGGCTCTTACGTTTTAGTTTCTTATCGTCACAGATAAACATTGAACTAGCTAGTTTGAAACCACATAAATGTAGATTTCTGAGCTCTTGTATAGATTATGATAAAATTAGCTTGTCGAGAACTTACCTCTTTTGTTTGAAAAGGTTGTCTTCATTTCTGTGCGAAACAACATGGATCGACGCCCATTTTTGGTCTGATTGAAAGCTACTGTTAATCAGTGGCTTTGTTCCATCATTCTTATACATATATTCTGTTATATTTGCCCAAGAAGGTTTTGCTGTTCTCTGCAAATCTGAATTGTATAATTCGATGATTTGAGAAAGATACTTCTACTGACAGTGTCTAAATTACTAAATCAGTGCCGAGTTCTACTTTGCAACACTTGACTAGAGGTTGTGTGCATCCTCCCTGGAAGGAGCTGTCTAGCTACTCATCCATTCGAACGGAACCACTAATCCTTTTGAATTATTCAGTTTTCACTCTCGGTATAAGAATATTAGATCTGTAGTCTTATTGTCTTGGCATCACATTTTAAGTTTACTCAGGTGGTTTTCCATTCTCACGTGACCTGATCACGTCTTGAATAAATAAATAAATAAATTAGTGCTCGTCTTTTCTGTTAAGTGGAGGCACTGGCTTTGCATTGCACAGTGTTACAAATCCACTCTGACAAGGTAGGGCTTCCACATTTTCATGTCCGTCGCAGACGCAACAATTCAATAGAGGAAATCGACTCCATAGAACTTCCCGTCTGTGGGTTTGCGTGCGTGAGCAACGATAAAAATCGAGCAATGCTACTATTGCTACCCGGTAACGCAGTGGTTTTAATTGTTACCTCAACCGCTATCTCACTTCCGATGCGCCAATATGGACTACTATTTACCTCCGAGCAATTACGTTGCACACCCTCGTGTCTGCATGAATTCGTGCAATCAACACGTATGGTTGTGCATCTGCTCACTTGATCGCAAGGATCTCCGATCTAGTCTTATCACGATATTCCAAGCATTACAAGCTGACGTCAACGGCAACGTATGAGAGGTGGATTTGCACTGCTGTATGGGACGAACCCCACATCACCTCTCACATGGTGAAGTTAGACTCAATTGCCGATTCCACATGTAGCGGATGCTCTCTCGCCCTTTACCTCGCTCGTGAGCATCGTACTGAAGGCTAGACTGCGGTAATTCGCGATTTCTATTGAGACGTGTACCAACAGGGATATCATGTGGTTTTCCTCTGAGCCTAGCAGCATCTCGATCATATTTATTTATTTATTTGTTACGCCACAGTGACGCCCCAATCATAAATGCAGACATTAGCAAAACAAAAACACCATGCCGTAACACAAAAAGTAATGAAATCAATCATGTACCCCGGACTTTTCACCAGGACTCTGCTCCTGCCGAATTGTGAAGAAGTCCTGAGGTGAAGCGGCTCCGATCAACCCGACTTCATCGCCTCCTCGGATTGGCCTCGCACTCTCCAAATCTGATTCCTGTATCCTTAGCAGTACGGTACCGTTTCGAAGGATAGGATCAAAGCTGTTTGTTACCATCTTCTCGGATCAGTACGGCAATCCCTGATCCTGGAGTAGGACTGCCTCGTAGGGACCCGCGTCCCAGCACTGGGAAGTTTGCCAAGAGTTTGAATCTCTGTATGCGCTGTATGATGCACCTCTTCGAAATCGTCGAGGCGTTATATTGACTGGTATTTATGTTGTCGTTATATGCCCTTTCTATTGATGAAATATCAGGTGATCGTTAGTCACAATAACAAAACATTCGCTACGTTATTCTAAACACATTGTATAAGGTGCTGTCTCTAAACTGTTGACCTCGCACGTACCGGTGTACGTTCGTCGCTTTCGATCACTGCGGCTCGTCGGTTGTGTTCCGCACTTGGGTGTTCAAACATTTATGAGATTATCGCTATACACCAGACATTTCTGGCTTTCGCTAAGCAAATCCGAATCTTCGGCGAAATTACAATATGGGAGAAAATTTAATTGAACTTTGTTCGGATTTAGCTGTATTAATCAGTTTTCTGGGGCCCGCGTGGTACAGTGGTGAAAGGCGCTGCTGACACCCGCAGGGTCGAGGGATCGATCCCGCCCAGGATAAGTAGGCCTTCCATCCCTCCAGGGTCGGGAAAATTGGTACCGGACTTGTCTGGGAAGGTAAATACATCGACCTAGTATAGCGGCTGGCCCCGCAGACAATTGTATAGGCCAAATACGCATTCACTATGCCGCTACGATTCTGAATTGAACACGAATGCGTCGGCGCGTCCTCAGGCGACGGATCAACGCCAGCACCTTTACCTTCACCTTACCTTTCTAACCGATTTTCTGTGATATTTCTACCGCTGACCTTGTGAGCAGCAAACTGTTTCAATTATCGTAATGCAAAATAAGTCGACAATCTACTGTAGAAAAGCATATAAGTGATTGCCCTGAGAAGATAAATGATGCCTTTGAAAAACGAAATATCAGTATAAATAAAGAACTATCCATACACGTGAGCACGGCACCGGTGCAAGATGTAGGAAAATAAAGGTGAAGTACTTACCCCTTTTTCTACAGAGCCGTCATTCTATCACAGCATTGCGCCCTCGTTCTGGTAGAGTCACGCTCCGCTTAGTAAGACACAGAAGCCGGCGGAGACGTAGAATAGTCACATGATTCATTTTATAGGCGACAACTACAAAAGCTTTTTGTAACAGACAATGAGTCTGTGGTTTATCTTCTCTGATTTTCAAAATATACCTAAACCTTTCAATTGTAGCCAAAACGAAAACAACCAGTGTTTTTGAACCGCCGCCTGCCAAACGCCTTCTGTTGGTCATTGACATCTCAATGACCGCTTTTATCGACGCTACTTGAGTGACGCTAATTTTCGTCTTTGTATCTGTTCAAGCGGCAGAGTCACTCTAATCAGTCTCCGGCAAAACGCCAGTAATCATCGTGAATCAGCCCTTAGATTACTCAACGTCATCCTCCTCGTCATCTTTGCGTTGGCGACTGGTGCTCCATCACGAAACCATAAACAATAATGCTTTCTACCTTTATGGTAATTGAACGACAACAAGAGGTACCCTGAAATAGAAATTGCTCACCATATCGCATGTCGCATGAATTGATTATTATTTGGTTTCCTGTTATTACCCACTTTGTGGTCCGCTGTAACATCGCTACTCTTACTAGTTAGTTGCTCCTCCTTCAATGTTCGGCACAGCCATGCAAATTCTTTTGGAAGCTGGACATCGGCGGTGATTCAAGTGGGAGCTTTCCATTGTTTACCACAAGTTCGGATATTGTTTACCATCGACGGTACTGTTCTCTACACAAAGTTATGGCATTTCTAATTACTTTGGTGTATACTGTTGTGTAACTAATATCAAACAGAACAAGATTGCTTCCTCTTTATCTGGTGTTGCTCATTTGTGCACAGCAACTAATGTTTCAATATCATTTCCACGGAGTAATCTCAATGCTGATTTTAGATAGAATACTAGATTATACTAGATTAACTAACTATATATAACTATACCAGATTAAGATTAGCACTAGATTAACTTTTGCCTGCAATTCCATTTACTTTTCGAGGGTAGCTCTATGCATAAGTTAAGGGCATAGTTGTTATAATTACAAAAGTCAGAGGAGAACATTTCGCTAAAGTCGCGACCGTATCAGGACAAGCGCGGTCGCTCCCATCGTGCCCGTGAGGTGCGGTAGGCAAAATAGATCCCAATAAGTAGCGCACAATGCTCGACCCGACATATTATTGAGAGTCACAGTGTCGCCTTTGGCAGCACGTCGTCTGTGAAGGCCCCTTCATACTATACTGTGGCGGTAAAACCAAAGTAGAGCAGTCACAAAGAGGGTGGGTGTTTTCGGAACTAAAGTAAATTTTGTGCCCCACTTTTTTTTCGTTAAAAATAGGTTAGAGTGGGTTATCAGCTATGGCAAGAACGAATCTGATACCAGTTTAGTGCGGAAATGCTTAGTAAGCCTGCTATGTTGAGCTGTAATCGCCAAAAGCCCCGCTAAATAGTGCGCGGCGGCGAGAGACGCAGGCTCTGACTCTCTTCCCGACACACACTATTTCGCTTCTCTCTGGCCCCGTTACTGATTTGGCCGTCTGCTAGTTCGCTTAGGCTAAGGCTAGGGCTCATTTGAGCCCATTTGAGCGCCTCTGCAGAGTTGCCATCGTTAAAGGTCTACCGTATAAGGCTTGCTGGCTTATGCACCTACCGACTCAGATATGCGTCTCTCGCCGCCGCGCACTATTTCGCAGGATTTTTGACGAGTGCAGCTCAACATAGCGGGCTTATTAGGCATTTCTACACTGAGCAGGTATCAAATTTATTCTTCCCAGAGCCGATTACGCCTATGGCTCTATTTTTGACGAAAAACGTGGGGTACAAAATTTACATTAGTGCCGATTTCTTGTACCAGCTGCGTCCTTTGCGCCGCCATGCAGCGAGGTGTGGTACGCAAAAATTTCACAGACGTAACCACACACTACACGTCCTCTTCTGTGCGCTGCGATCGTGACAGCGCAGTAAAAGCGTGAACGCAGCAGCAGTGTTGCCGTTGCTGCGCTGCTGCTTCTTTCACGTTCTTATCCTTCACATTTGACGCATTACTGCTCGAGTAGAGCGTGACGAGGTCTTAACGATACATTGCGTCGCACTTCTTACAGCCGGCCGTCATTTTTCTCTAATTTGTAGTACATTGTTGCTTTGTTCTCGTAATGCAGTTTTGTAGCTTGTACTTGTCACTGCACTTGGGTATGTCAAGCTCCATATTATCTTCTGTACATTACATGTACATAGTGTCGTACTCCTGTGGTTCGTTCCTGCTCTCGAGGAGGTGGTACATTTTGATCTCAGGTATAACCCTTGTTCAATAGCCTAAGTTGTGGTAAATTTGTTAGTGCTATAATCTGTTTACAGCGATCTGTCGTTAATGCTAACCATATCGGTCTCGAAATGTAATACAGTAACTTATGTGACATCTTTTTTGTAATTTTGTGATGACTGTCAGGCCAACAGACGAACGAACAATACAGACAAAGTTTAACATTCAACACAGTAACTAAACAGTTGGGACTTTATTACGATACCGAGCTCTATTACTGATTTAACGTGTACCGCTGTGAAATTGTCTCATCAACAGATGATTTGGTCCAACAAAATGTTAGGACTTTTGCTTATTTTACTTGTGGTTTCAAACCCCAATGGAACTAAACACCTTCGTTCACTATGATGTCCAATGCGATGTGTCGACTTAGTCGGAGTTTCGACATTCGAATCAGCATAGCAACTGTGACTACCCGGAACCATGAACAATTGAAAAAATATTTAGAAATTCATATTAGCTCTTCCTTCGACGATGGAATAGGTTGGCATGGTTCCGCAGGAAAAAGGGTCTACGGCGTAGTATGTGAGCCAATTGGTGAAAAAGCTAAATTGCCGCTAATCAGAGCGAGCTTTGCAATAAATCACGGCTTACGATTATGCCCCGCATGAGTGACGCAGCATTTCAATCAACTTTGCAGTGCGATCCATGGAAAATGTAGAGGTTCTAATACTTGTACTCCACATTTTGAAAAGATTCATTGATTAGGTTTTCTTTTAAAAATGCTGATTTCGGTATCTAGTAGCCACGTGTGACCCTCGTCATGGTAAGATGTCGTTCTTAAACTCTGCTCCAGGCGGCTTTATGAGGCTTATCATTTGGCGAGTTCGCCCTCTTTGGTTTTCTTTTCTTGTGAAACATAGCAGAATGTGTATGTTGGTTGAGTGAGTTCCATATCGTGTTATCGAACACGATGCTGTCTTTCCCTTTCAAATAATTTGCAAGCGAATAGAATACTACACATCGCAAAGCAAATTACGTCACCAATTTCAAACTACAGTTAGCACTGAGAGTCAAACATAGGCTCATTGTTGTCGAGCTTGACTATTTTCTCAGTTTCTCGAAGACCATCTTCCATATCCTAAGTACCAAAGCGTCTGAACAACGATGCCCTCATCTTCACTCAAGCCTTGCTTTTGATCTTTTCGGATTACCGATGTTCCATGTGATAAATTGCAGACGGGAGAATTTTGAAAAAAACGCTTTCTACGATTCATGTGACACAAGGAAGAGGATATAAATGCCCGTTAGAGTTTTCTGTTTAAATGTCTCCCTCAGACAGAGATAAGGGTAAACAATTGCTGCCGGCAATTTTTTTTGCTGAAATTTTCTGAACTATCGACGCGTAAAGACGTGTGCCGGTAGCTGCCTGGCGAACCAGCCTTCTAGAACTTTCGCGTCTTTGAAAACAGTGATTAAGTAATGGAGTCGTGGAGCAGACTATCAAATTGTATCCGATTTTCGCTGTTTTGGCTAGAACCGGCGATTATTTTGTACCATGGTGAGCTGTGAGCGAGTCTCTACAATTTTAGTCGGTCACTGGAAATATGTAGGCAACGATGCCCGCCCACTGCCACAGGGAAGTACCACAAAGGTGCATACTAAGTGACAAAGAGGAATTGCTCGTTATTTCCCAATATTTTACTAACCGGTACGAGCGCCTCGCTGAAGTTATTATCTTCAAGCACGTACAAGTACGCTAGTTCTAGCTATATATAAATAGTGGCGGCGGAAGTGCTGCGTTTAAGTTCTTCTGGTAAGGGGCAAGGTGAGGCCAGAATACAAAAGCTGACTGATTGTCTTTAGATGTTGGACTTAATGTACCCGTCCATGAACCAACTGTCTATCCTTTGTAAGGACACCTTCAGATTGTATTGTGGCAGTAAACCGAAGTAGAGCGGTAAAAAGGGCGGTGAATGTATTATATTTACGCAACAGCTACGCCATTTGTGGCCGTCCACTGAACTGTCGTTGGTCAAAAACTACGGTACCGTGTGTGCCGCAACGATAAAACGGCGCCGGCGGCGCCTCCTCGTGCAGAGATCGCCGTTTTTCTACCTTTTCTTTGAAAGTGTTCTATTCATAAAAACATTTACGCTTTTAAACTCAGCAGGTCGAGCTCTATCTTCTCATATAGAAAATTTCCATATTTGTGGAACTGGTTAACGATTTTTTGACCACTCGGTTTTCGTTCCCTCGCCCCCTCGATTTCCCGTCTGACGACTCATAGCCCGACAAGACTCCGTCTTAAGCCGAGCTACCGCGGGAGGACCCCCGATAGGCACTCAGGATAGATGAATTGAAGTAGTCTCTGTCCCGGTTACCACGTCCGAATCCCAAAAACGGCACCTTCCGGCGCATAAAAGCGCCGCCGCCGCCGTTACCGTTGCGGCACATCCGGTACTGTATTTAGTACTTAGCTGACGGTAGGGGTGGATTTCGTTCACATATTTGAATACGAATGTGATATTTGTGACCAGCACTCCTTTTAACCTTAATAAGCGAATTCCTACAAAAAATAATTACTAAATCAAGGTCACGGCTGCCCCAGTAAAATGTGAAGGGACCTTCACAAGGATAGTTGTGAAGTCAACTCTATATTGCTACTAGTACCATTCACCACTCTTTGCTGCAGCTCTTTGCTGCAGCTCACTTCACAATCCCATTGTGTGAAGATAATACTTTGAGCGCTTCGCTTTTTCATCTGTTTTCATCTATACCGTAGAAATCTTCGGCCTTCTCGGGGCGATTCGTTACAAGACGTACATGATCTTATAAGTAGAACTCCAAGCATAGAGGTGTAATTCATTTCTGCTCAGTGGCTGCGGTTGGCTGAAAAAACCTTCACCCTAAGAGGCGCATCCTCCACGCTGGACCCGTGCTCACTGTTTCATTTATGTTGTTCCTTTGCTTCACTTTTGCTATGTTTTATTCGGCATTTATGCAGCAAAAATACATAACGTACCTATGGTCTGCGTTTGGAGCTCTACAGGACGACATAGGTCTTGCTACGAAGTTCACTGTCCTCCCTTGTTTGTCACTTTCGCCTCTTCCTCGTCATTCCGACTCAAACGAATTCCTTTTTAAATCTGCCAGAATGGCACTTGCGATGATGTCTTTGTCAAAAATCTCCCTCATTCTAAACGTCGGTCGTGAGCTGGGAAAAGTAGGAAAAGGACATACGTAGGGTAAGAACACAAGAAGATTCCCCCCTCCCATTAGGGGCCGTATGCTCGTCTCACCCGAGATTTCTGGGGGATCGGGGAAGGGGAGGAGCCAGCCAGTAAGAGCACATCAAACACGGGCCGGCTCCAATCATACTATTTGGCTCCACCCCTTGCCCCATCCCCCAGCAATCTCGGGTGAGACGAGCATACGGCCCCAGCACAGTCAACGTAAGGTCAATTTTGAGTGAGGCGCGTTTGACCGATTTTGAATCTACGGTGGAATCACTAAAGTTTGACGCCCACAAACTATCACTGAACAGTAGCACCTCCTGGGCTCGAGAAACGAAAAGGGGTTGCTGTCTGGAAAAATAAGCACGGGGAGACCGAGGACACGATGGTTAGACGCTGTGGCTAATCGAGGACGAAGGGCAAAGGATATGACTGGGAATGGGTGGTGAATGATGCGACTAAAGAATCTGCTAACCTCTCCGCAAGAAAACTTGAATATCATTATGTCGTTGCGATGTAAGAGTGTAAAGAATAAAGTCGTTACCCCATTCGTTCCTTTTCTCGCGTAGTTAAACTTGCAGCGGCTGTGAACAACAAAGCAGTACAAGGTGTTAAAACAACTTTTCGCTAAATAAATCAAGCAAAGATTATAAATGATTGGGCCCGTATCTGATAGACGCAGAGGTAGTAATGTAATGGTAAAGTTTAAGTTAAAGCGGTCGGCGTTGATTAGTACCCTTAGGCGCATTCGTGTTCCATTCAGGATCGTAGAGGTATGGTGAATGTGTATTTGGCCTATACAATGACCTGCGTGGGCCAGCCGCTATACCAAGTCAGCGTTTTTTACCTTCCAAGGCAAGTCTGGTACCAATGTAGGCGCAAGAAAAGTGAAGCCGGCGGGAAACGGGGCGTGATTTGTTAATTTATTTCGATAGCTTTTTATCCTTCTGATCGTTCATCGCCGTGTTCGGTGGTGAACAGCTCTTGCTGAAAGTGATTGCAATTTCCGAATCCGATTGAGGCTCCTTCTTGTTTTTCCTCGTTGCTGTTTACTTTCCTGATTGCATTGCTGTGATAGACGTATTCCCACACAAACAGCAACAATAGTCAGCGATTTGCAGACGTCAACTCTCACGATTTCATTTGATTCCTGTAAGGTTACAGATCTCAGTTTTACGCCTCATTCTACTGACTACACAGCTAATACCTTTTACTATTACTTTAGTGTAACTCTCTCAATAACTCATTTTAAGGCCGTCCATATTATTGTTTCTGATTGAAACTGTACGTATTCTGAAGTAGATCATGCAATCGAGTTCAATGGACGGAAGAATTCTTCAAATTGTTCTAGCATAACCTCGAGTTCTCTTGTGTACTCCGATTTCCGTCCCTTCTTCAAACTGTTCACGCTTGAATGAAAACTGTTTGCATTTTGAATGATTGCCTGTTTTTAGACTATATCTGGACGTTCAGTAAGTGAAGAGTTCTATGGGTGACCTTTTAGTCAACTTCGGTCCAACATCTTTTATGTGCATTCTGTACCTGGTCCTAGGTGAGATATTCATTAAAAAGCTAGACATGTGATATCACTAGATATTTATAATCATACATATGCCTGCTTGGGTTGTTTGAGGTCCGTGAAGGCTACAGCATTCAGGTTCCTTATCGATATTATGCAACATCCTTAACTTAACGATATGGATGTCGAGCCGCGATCTTCGACAGAAGTACATCTTTCTGATAGCTCTCGACATGGGCGAGCTGGTCAACGGTGGGTTCAAAGTGCTTTACTGTTATTATTGTTATTATTTATTCGACCTGGGCGCATGCCAGGGAGGTGTTAAGCCATATCCAAAGAGCATGTGAACGTAGCACAAAAATTAGCCGATCGAACAGAAGTGATAATGAATGTTCAGAGAAAAGCAGAAACGACATAGACAGGCAAACAAAAATTATATAATTAGCATTGCTTGTGGTACAAATAAACAGAGAGAACTCAATTTTCGAGGAGACATCGTTGCTTATACATGAGAGATCTGTGATAAAATATTTCCCTTAATCAGATTTATATTTCTTTCATCCTTTCTGAATGTTCGCCTGATTGGGCAGGAGAAATACGATTTCTTTCAGCTGTAAGCTTTGTGTTGGTCGGTTCCGGTAGAGGCTTAGCACTTCTTGGTGGCTACTTATCTACTCCAATCACAGTGCGACAATGCTTCCAGGTAAATTCAAGTGCGTTTAATAGCTCCTTCAGCTATGTTGCTCTCCTGCCACAACAGAGTGTGGAGAGATTCTTACCACCTTCACTTTTCGTTCCAAACTAGGTAGTAGTACTAGCATTCAGTTTATGTAGTTTCAGGAGTATTTGTTTCTTGATATACAGACCAAGTCAGGAGGGGTGGATAAGTTTACCCCGATGCATGACCGATCCCAACGGGAGTTTCTACACTCCAATCCCTTTATTATCCAGTGAGGCGGTGATAAACGATGGGGAAACGGTCCTTACGTGAAATAGTGGTCGTGGGTCCGGAAGCAGATGCTTCGCATGCATCAGTGCGTCGTTACCTGTGGTAGAAGGTTGAATATGGAACCGCAAGTCTGTAATCCGGCACTATAAGCCCATCAATCCGGCTTCTCTTGATCCTTGGCCACAGCTTCTTCCACTGAAAGCTCATCAATAAAATTGGTAAATACCACAAAGCATCTTTTCTATTTCATTCACACTAAATAAAGCAACGTCCGAGTACCGAGAACGGATTATCCTACAGCCTCTCACCATCAGATAAGGTCGGACAGCAGAGTAGTGCGTCGTAGTCAAAGCAGGGAGTGAGCGCAAGTGCAGTTCGTTTTGCTTCTTACCAGATAGCACGTAGGGTGGTCTAGGCAGGGGTCCCGAAACGGCACAAACTCGTTAACCCTTCTCAATCTAGACCCGATTTGATACGACCCACCTTTCGATGAAGAGGCAACATTACCTACTCCTTCTTCTATCGAAGCTCAAGCTTGAGCCTTCGTCGGGATTTGAAAATGATTTAACAGTACGATCAATGTGTAACCTCACGGAACTCGGTCAAGGACTATTATTCCATTTCGCGGCTTCTTTAATATTTTCATTCATATCTAAAAGGGCGCGTGAATATTTTTATTTTTTTGCAGTTTCGCATGCCCTTTCAGAAATACTGGCCCCACTCGCTTATACTGGGTACTGAACTACCGTCATTTGCAATGGTTCTGATTGCGTTAGAACGACTATGTGCCGTGCTTCGACCTGCGGCATACAACCGATTTTTTACGGGTCGATCTAAAGTTATTCTATTGTCAGCAGTTCCGCTAGCATCGGTGGTGAGTAACCATCGTTAAACGTTGCAGCTGGTATAATGTGGTGGTGGTGCATCAAATATCTTGACCATATTTTTAGTTATCCGTTGGAATTGGAGGATTGAGTATAATAGGAAGTGCTGGAGATGTTGTCGTGCAAACACAGCATTGCGCTATTATAAACAGCACAGCACGCTGGTGAGCCTTTACTGAAATCGAGCAATTTTTAGGCAGACAAAATGGATGACGGATGCTGTCGTGTTAGGAGCTTCCACACGGTCACGCAACCTCGTTCGCCTCCCTTACACCTCCGTGCCTACCGATGGGTCCGAATCAAATGATTGTTCTTCAAAACCACATACAAGAGGCTAATGATAAGTTAGAAAGGAAGGCGTGGAAATTGCAGGATTGATTCATTTGTGGGGTTTACCACAAAGACACACAATGAGGACCATAGAATAAGATATTGCATATTTGGCATGCACACAACATTTTGCAAACTGCAGATATTGAGTTGTCCCTTTTGGTAGTCATACTGTTAGAGTGAGCCATCTGTTTTTGTTCAATCTGATTGATCGATGCACTGTTTTGCCCGATAGATTTTTGTGCAACACTACAAAGAACCAGCCGTCACATTATGATCATCACTTTCATGCCCGTCCTAGTTCTGCTACCTGGGACTAAATTCATGACGGGTATCGCCACAATATACCTGAGAATAAACCCTGGTAGGCGCGATTATTCGCATTCATGAACGCGCCCCGGAGTTTATTTGGGGGACATCGCGGGTCTGTTCCACTCCGCGGCGCGTTCATGAATGCGAATTATCGCGCCGACCGGGGTTCATTCTCGGGTATATTGTGCAGATACCCGTCATGAATTTAGGCTCTGATGACACCACGGTAACCTCCGAAATTATGCGCGAAGAATTGCAGGAGGTGAAACACGGAGCTGTCCACTTCTGTTGTGGAAATACGCCAGATGTATTCATTAACCTTAAGCTCCCTCGGCGATCTCCCAATCAGTCTCCATGCACATTTCTTGTTTCTGGTCTCCTTAGCACTACTGTGGTGGGAACGAGTTCAAATAGCGGAGCAGTGTCGAAAATGGAGTTCAGGCCTGGATTGAGTTGTGAAATGTAGACTTCTGGAGACGCGCAGTCGACGCATTACCAGAAATTGGAAAAGAGTTGGATTTAAAAATTGATCTTCATACGAGACCTGGTATTCACCGCCCCACAAAAACCTTCGACTTCACCCGGCACAAGAGGGATGGCAACGTTGAATAACCTGAGCGGTGAATATATAATATAATAGATCCATAGAATTGCCGCCACTCTACAAGAATAAAGGCATGATTTCTGCGAAATAACTCACCAGGCAATCAACTGTTTTTTCAGGTACTCTACTTTCCATTTCACTTTCATTGTGCTAGCGTACGTGGTGTCATTTATATCTATATTTACCGTCTGGAGAATTTCCAAGGTATATTTTTATCTATCTTGATAATTTCCTTTACCAATTTTTGCGTATTATTCCACCTTTGGCACAGTGTACTGATACATAAAATGATGCATTTTTGAAATTGCGCCTGATTTCGAAGGATTCTGTCATATCGTGCGATCTCAGTCAGTGGAATGGTAGTCTTCCGCCACGAACGAGAACAAAATGTTGTAGTAGTTATCAGTGCTTCTAAGTTCGAACAAAAAAAGAAAAATGAATTGTGGCATTGAGCAGCCAAAGGCAATTTTATTACAGAGATTTTCAAAAGGAAAAGTTGGTGGCGATAATCGGATGGGAGTAATGCTTGCCATCACGGGTTCATCGATCATTCTTGTGGCATCGGAGTCAGTAGTGATGATGCTTATTCGTTGGAATATTTGCACGTTTAGTGACATGGTTGTCGCCATCACTTACGGAATGCCAGCGTATGTTTGTTCCTCTTTATTCATGTGAACATTGCAAGGATTCCTATCGTTTCCAGGTGTCTTTCCATCTTCAATACGATAATAAATCTCCTATTCAGGCATGAATTCCGGCGGCAGTTTCTCATACTTATTCGGTTGAGGTGGGACGTTCATTTCATGCAACCATTGATTATTACAGGGTCAGCCCTATGAAAGAGAGAAACATTCTCCATTATAAAATGACTGTAAAAGGTAAAGGTAAAGGTATTGGCGTTGATCAGTCTTCTAAGGACCCGCCGCCGTGTTCCATTCAGAACCGCATAGGTACGGTGAATGCGTATTTGGCCTAAACAATGACTTGCGTGTCCCCTACACAAAAACCAGTGTCTTTACCTTACCAGACCGACTAATACCGATTTTTCCGACCCTTGAGGCATTGAAGGCTTGATTAGCCCGGGCGAGGATCGATCGCTCGATCGTGCCAGTGTTAATAGCGCCTCTTACCACCGCACCACCCGCGTCCAATTCCGATTGTAGCTCCACGAGAAGTAATCTTTCTCAATTATTATGAGGATATTAAATCAGCTGAAGTCCGTGATGTCAAGGAAAGAGATCTTCACAGTCAAGCGAACCACTCTCGTCGGGGCTAGCAGAGCTTTCCATACATCCGGGGTCGGGTATATTGGAACCAGACCTCACTGGAAAGATGAAGTCGTTGACTAGAATAGCGGCTGACCCAAACGAGCCATTGTATATGCCAAGTCCACATTCATTATGCCGCTACGATTCTGCTAGGAGAACAATTGCATGGTGTCACCTAAAGAGAGTGTCATCGTCGACCAATTTATCTTTATCTTTTTTTTTAACATGACATTATTACGGTGGCGAGGTCCGCTCCTCCACGTTGGTGCCACTGGGAACTCCCCAAGTAGCTTGGGGTGAGCTGATCGCGGACCATCGAGTTCCGGCGACAGGCCCTGGTGACAGGCCGGCCGATGGAGAAACATGTCACATCAAATGGCATGATGACGCGAAAAATTGATGTGAAAGCTACGGCGTCCGCGGGAACCGACGCCCACTCACGGAGCCCGGTGAGTGGTGAAAGTATGCGAGGGTCCTCGATGCAAGGACGGCGTCGAGGGGTAACCAAGCTAGTCCACGAGTGTCTGAACGAAGTTGTCTCGAAGCAGGAAAGACAGCCTCGAGGGCCAAGCAAGCCAGCCCGAAAATGCAAGAACAACGTCAAGACTCGTGTTGCAACGCTGAATGTCGGTACACTAACAGGTCGCTCGAGCGAGTTAGCCGCCGCTCTGGAGCATCGTAGAATTGACCTGTGCGCGTTGCAAGAGACGAGATGGGCTGGCAGTAAGTCAAGAGACATCGGTCGTGGCTTTAAAGTTTTGTACTTTGGCAGCCCCAAGACCACAAATGGCGTCGGCATTGCCGTATCCGAGCGTTTTCGTGATTCCATTTCGGAGGTGAAACGCTTCAGCGACCGTCTTATGAAGATCATGGTAATCACGGAAAATGAAAGACTTCATTTCTTTACTGCGTATGCTCCGCAGACAGGCTGCTCCGAGCAGGTGAAGGAGGAGTTCTGGACACTGCTCCATGAAAAGACAGCCGAGATACCTCAAGAAGAAATGATTGTTGTCGCAGGAGATCTGAATGGTCATGTCGGCGCAAGAAAAGATGGATACAAGTGCCATGGTGGTTTTGGATACGGAACACGGAACGAAGATGGCGAGCGCATTCTCGAATATGCATGCTCGCACGACCTTGTCATCACGAACACGACATTCCGTAAGCGTCCGTCACACTTGATCTCGTTCTACAGCGGAAATGCGAGATCGCAGATCGATTACGTGCTCGTAAGACGTCGCGATGCTAAGTTTGTCAGCGATGCAAAGGTAGTGCCTTACGAGGCGGTGGCTACACAACATCGGCCTTTGATCTGCACGATGAAATTCACTCCGCCAAAGCAAATGAGGATCGAGCGGTGTGGACATGAGCGCATCAAGTGGTGGCGTCTTAAGGAAAAGGAAGCCGAAGTTATCGGTGGAACACGTATGCCCCCGATTGTGGATGTCGACGGCACGAGGCAGGATATGAAAACCGTGGTCTACGAAGCTGCACGGTCCCAACTAGGAGTGACCAAGCCAGGTCGACGTATGATTGACAGACAGACGTGGCTCTGGACGGAAGAAGTCAAGGAGAAGGTTCGGGCGAAGAAACGCCTCTACAACGTCTTCCTCTGCAATAAAACAGCCGCAAACTGGTCCGCGTACCGGGAAGCTAGGAGAGCAGCTAAGAAGGCCGTGGCCATAGCAAAAGCTGCTCACTACGATGAAATTAACAGAAGACTCGAAACGCGCGACGGTGAACGGCTTACTTACAAACTTGCGAGGACTCGACAGCGGCAGTCCGAAGATGTCGAGAAGTTCCACGGTGTTAATGATGAGCACGGCCAGTTGTTAATGGATACTAAGAAGGTCATGGAACGATGGCGTGATTATTTTGAGAAGATCTCCACGGAAGAATTTCCTCATCCCCCGCTTCCTCATGTTGAACCTATAGCTGGTCCAATCTTGCCCATCTCGGCTGAAGAGGTGCTGCTGGCTCTGAGGAAGATGAAGCCTGGTAAGGCAACGGGACCGGACGACGTGGCCGCAGAATTGTGGAAGTCACGCCATTGGAATTCCGCCAACTGGCTCGCTACGTTTTTCAACCAGATCATAGCGGAAAGGAAGATGCCCACAGATTGGCAGTCAAGCACGACGATTCCGATCTGGAAGAAGAAGGGTAGTCCAGCGGACTGTCTTACTTATAGACCAATTCGTCTGCTTTCTCACACTATGAAAGTGTTTGAGCGTATAATTGACAGACGAATCCGAGACATCGTTGAATTATCCGTGAATCAGTGCGGCTTTGTTGCCAACTGTAGCACCACCGATGCCATCCATGCGGCTCGACTTCTGATAGAGAAGCACAGGGAGAAGCAAAGACCTCTGCATCTTGCCTTCCTGGACCTAGAAAAGGCATTTGACCGCGTGCCGCATGAGGTGATCTGGTACGCACTACGGAAACAGCTCGTTCTTGAAGAGCTTATAAGTTGGGTACGGATATTGTATACCGACCCGAGGAGCAGAGTTCGGGCAGCTGCTGGGATTTCAGCAGAATTTCCAATCTCGGTTGGAGTCCACCAAGGATCACCACTCTCTCCTCTCCTCTTCATTGTTGTTATGGATGCCGTGACGAAGGATCTGCAGAGACCTGTCCCATGGACTTTGCTTTATGCAGACGATGTAATGCTTGCGTCTAACGACAAGAATGAGCTCGAAGTGCTAGTGCAAGCGTGGAGTGATCGACTGGCGCAGTTCGGTCTTCGCCTCAATGTAAGGAAGACGGAGTACCTTTCGACCGAGGTGAATGACCCTGGTACAATTGCGATTGAAGGAACAGAGCTTGTAAGGGTCAGCACCTTCAAATATCTCGGTTCAACGATAGCCTGCGATGGAGACCTCAGCAGCGAAGTGAACGCTCGAGTAAACAGCGCTTGGACGAAGTGGCGTGCGTCCACCGGCGTACTTTGCGACAGAAAAATACCGGAACGATTGAAGTCGAAGATCTACCGGACAGTCGTGCGGCCGGTTGCTCTGTACGGAGCTGAGTGCTGGCCTGCCACCAAAGAAGTCGAGCGTCGCCTCAGCGTGATGGAAATGAAAATGCTGAGGTGGATGGCAGGCGTAACACGACTTGATCGTAAGACTAACGTTGAGATAAGGGAAAGGTTTGGGGTGGCTCCAATACCCCACAAACTTCGCGAGTCCCGTTTGAGGTGGTACGGGCATGTGCTCCGAGCAAGCGACGACACGGTATGCAAGATTGGACTCGGTCTCGACATACAAGGTACAAGACCGAGAGGACGCCCGAAGCAGCGCTGGCTGGTTACGATACACGCAGACCTGAAGGCAGAAAGAATTCATCCAGACCACCAGGGATAGAGCGGTATGGCGTCAGAGGATTGGTAAAGCGGACCCTGCTTCAAAGCGGGACAAACGCTAAAGAAGAAGAAGAAGAACATGACATTATTACACGCTTTTAATTCTGATTCTGTCGTCGATATTTGTGCAGCCCTAAAAAGAGAGGGAGTAACATAACGTAACGAAACGCGAAAAAAGAAATGAGGAAATGACATTAACAGCCAAAATGTAAGACGGCTCAACTTGATAAACAGGATACTACACGACATAAGATAAGGAGAGAGCAACAGACTAATAACTATAAGGCCTTGAGCAATCGTTTAGCTTTATCTTTACCATTATGAAATGAGGAGCTGAGGTGCGCTATCATTCGCAGCTTAATCACGATCAAATCACTGAACCCAAATGTCTTCATGCACTTGTTGCGAACAGTATTATTATACAATAAACCTGCTGATTGATTGAATATCGTAGCCCATACGCTTGCTGCGCACAATATTATTATGCAATTAACCTGCTGATTGATTGAATTTTGCTGTCGCATCAACTTTATATTTCATAAAATTTACCGCTTTCAGGCCTCCATCGTCAAACGCTGGTCGAACAGCGTTTGTTGTTCCTCAGAGTAAAACAACCACTATTCGAAAAGAGCCAATACGATGAATTATGGAGGATCGTACCCCATCTTTTGTACAGAACGATACTTTGAGCGATTCAATGTGCATATCCGTTCGAACAGAAGAGTGAAGCTTGTATTGAGAAACCCATCTTCTACAGCTATGATCATTATTTGACGTTTGCCCTCCACGCTTCCATTGGTAGACCAGATTTTTATTCATTGCCGTCAATTTTTCACCAGGCCTGTATTTATTGTCATGTCGTAGCTAAGCACTTTAGGACATTGTGATGTTATAATGTCCGATTGTTGTTCTAATTCGATGACAGAAGTAGCTATTGTGTAAAGCGGCCATTTTGGCATGCTCACATACGGGTATGCTTGATAATATTAGGGTGGTATAGGTAGAGTAAACTATTCTAACCACCATAACATTTATGAAGAGGACTCATGTCCGAAACTTTGATGTTGAACAGCCTTTGTTTGTTTTCGATCTGTACAGGATGTATAAATGTCTTCTTATCGAGAACTTCGGTCACAGTGAAAGAAATCACGTAACTGATCAACTTGAAATTCTCTCGAATCCTTAATTTTTTCCGTATCCTCTGGTGTGCATTCTTAATGTCAATGATTGCTGACAGCCTACTTCTTATATGACAATAGGGGCAGATGGACAACTTCTAGGCAGGCTATGATGTTTCACTAGTGCACTTTCGTCGTATCTTATTGTTAGTGCAACACGAATGGAACCGTTTTATCGTAGCATAATGAAAATAATACAATTGGCACTATATGGATTGGGGGGTGCAGCGTGCTGGTCTGCAACATTGCGTCTACTATAACGTGATATCATCGTCATATCAGCCGTTATTTACTATCGACTCGGTAGGTTTAGTCATGTTTGGCATATGAACTCTACATAATTATTCACGCCACCACAACGAAACAGGATAGCTATGACAATGTTAATATGTTAACCAGCATAGCGTCGACGCAATGTCATAGACCAGCAGGCTACACCCCACAGCCCGTATAGCACCAAACAATTTCACAACTGACTACAACATTAAACAATTACTCGTACTGTATACACAGGGTGCGCCATAAATATGGTTACGCGATGAAAAGTGAGTAACGCACGGGACACGTAAGGGTTTCTTGTGGGATTTACTTCCACGCTTTCTCCAGAGAAGATTTCAGACTTTCAATCGTGGTCTTTTAGAGCAAGCTCTCTCCTCCAGAAGAGAACATACGCAATGGTCCATAACATTCGAATCTGGCGGGTTTGCCGGCCACTCAGATACTGCAATGAAACTGGGGAGATTCCTCGCGCACCAGTCCTGCGTTTCCTTGGACCTATGTGCAGATGCACCACCCTGTTGGAAGGTCCATTTTGAATTTTCAAAATGAATATGAGCCCAGGGAAATAGTTCCTTCTTCAGAACGTCGTTGAGGTAAATATCAGTGTTGATCTTGACCTCCTTGTCAACTAAAACCAGTGGCGTCCGTCCGCTGGCCAAAACTCCTGCCCAAACCATCAGAAAAGCTGTGAGAGTGCCTTTGGATGGTTCTTCCCTTTGTAATGGAATCCTCTCTGGTTTTAGCCAATATCTGCTTGTTTTAACGGCTGTACGACTGTTGGATAGAAAAAGTTTTTCGTCAGTGAAGACAGTCGTGCTATTGTTGTGGCGCGGTAGGAGTCCATGACATTTTTTCTTTCTTCCTTCCTTATGCACATGTGTTAATGTGTTAAAAGTGTAGGTTCGAGATTGTATGTAGAATTTATGAATACGATGGAACGTCAAAAAGAGCTCCAAGACGGGGAAAAATGACGTGTGAAAAGTGTAACCATATTTATGGGGCACCCCGTACGTTATTCATTTCGCGTGATCAGAGCTGGAGGTGGATTCAGTGCTGTTAAAATGTTCCGCTCAGATATTCCGCGCTTGAAATTTATTCGCTATTCCTGCGTTAAGGGCGGAATTGTACTAGTTTGGAATACGGAATAAGTGTCCACTCCGATCGACAAATGAAAGTGTACTTCGAACAGATAAGCGAATTAGGATGCGACGATATGTGAAATCACGAATTCTCACGAATAAGCTCATAGTAAAACTATTTCAGTGGAAATGGGCGCATTCATTTTCGTTGCCACTGGCGAATGGACGGTGGTGATATTATACAACGACAGGTGAGCGGTTGTTAAACGGTACCAACGTCTATTCGAATGCACCAAGAATAGTCATTCTTATTATTTACAGAGCCTCCATATCAGCAAAATAACAAGAATCAGACGTACCCTCGATCACTTCATTTTGATCGGCGTTTCTACTGACTATGGTCGGGTTACACATTATATGGTGAATTTCCTTTCAATTTCGAACTTTCTAGTGTAACGCTGTGCAACATACCCTTGAAAGATGCATTTAGGCATGTAATAACTGGAACCTTACTGCTTGCAGTGGTCCTTCAATCAAGATTTCTATTCAATGTCATATGTTGCACCCCTTTCCTACTAACAGTCGCATACCATATCCTAAAGCAGAAACCAGCCGCAACTGTGGATGTACGGAAAATTTCTTCGACGTTAATCTTTCCGCATGGCACCCCTACATCACTCCCATTTCTTCAGAAAGCAAACTTTTTCTCGGGATTGCGGATGGGCGGTCATCGTGGATCGCCTTACGAAGCTCCAGAGAACACTGTCGAAGGATTTGAAATGGTGAGTGAATGTGTACAGCACTACAATGAATGACAAGAAATGTGGGTACTGGGGCCGTTCGACGGCCATGTCTCCGCCTCTCGACCCTCCAACCAATGGGAGGAGGGGAGGGGCGGCGACACCCCTGCTATCGACTTGCTGCGTGGTCAAACGTGGCATGGGAGAGTGCATCTACGTGAGAGAGTGGAATGTCGATAAACGTCAATTGGCCCGCCCCCTCTCTGCTATTGGCTAGAGGGACGAGCACTCGAGGTGGATGGCCGTCGAACGGCCCCAGTACCGAAATGTCTTTGCTAGACCTCGGCACTGGTGGTGGCGTCGATCAATGCCTCATAAGGGTATTAAGTGGACACTTATTCGACGACACATATTCGTCTAACAATAACGTTTCTACATCGTATTCAGTGACCTAGTCACAGTTTGAGTTTAGTGTCTCAGCAAGCCATATCTCATTATTTCGGAAAGGGTGCGGAAGAAATGCCACTCGAAAGGAATGCTAACAGCAGTTAGTAGTCCCACAGCTCATCTGGCTTCAAAGACTTTCACCCCATTTTCGGAACTCACGAAGTTTTCGGTGTGGTTCACAGTCTCGTACATGTAGCCCGAATTTTTAAGGTAGTTTTAACCTTTCCAGAGGTCAGCTCGTGTAACCCCTCTGAAGCTGAATACCTCTGGACGATCGTGTCGATAGTGGCCAGGCCATATCCCGCTTGTCGGTTACTTCGCAGAATATCATTCTTGTCCCGTCTTGGATGCCGCCAATTATCCAATCTTTACTTACAATTTGTCCTCTATTGTACCTTCGACGGACGATGTTGATTACTGTTTCGACGGACGATGTTGATGTCGATGACGATCTCGTCTACTTTTCCTACTGCATTTGAACCGCTCTTCCACATCTTGTTGTTAGATGTGCGGTATTCTATCAGCACATCGCGAAACCAAATGCTCCTCCACAGACGCCATGTCCTCGATGGTCCCCATGTTGTTGCTATAGACGTACGAAAGCGGGAAGACTTTTCTGCGGTCAGCATGACATCTCTCGAAAAAGGTGTCTTTATGAAATTCCCTCTTCCTGTTCGAGCCGAGTATACGGCGTTGAGCCCTGCTACAATACCACTTCTTTCTACCCGTTTCGCCATTGATCACGAGAAAAAGTAGCTCTGGGTTTTGGTGCTTTTATTGACTATTGATAGTTGAACCGTAGCTGCTGAAATGGAAGAAGATAACTCAAAATTATCAAGATATACCTCTGGCTTTCTTGCACCTGGGACAAGGACGTTTCTTCCAAAGTAGTCTGAATCCTACCAGATATTCATCAAATTCGTCCTTGCTCTTCATAGTCAGGCGTGGCCAAACTGATATGAGGTTGAACTCGCGGTGTTCCAGTAGTTTCGCTTGCGCGTCCATTATTAACGAAAAGTCCTACTACAAATTATTTTAGTGTTACCACATGTCTTATAGTTTTAGAGACAAACATATCGATCATTGTCTCCTCATTTTAGTGTGTCCTGTTGTGTTGTGCCGCCCAACGCCATCTGATGTTTCACTGCAGATGCATCTACTCTGAGAGGACGGGAGACTAGCTGTTGAACTCCGGGACTGGCTCGCATATGATTCCTAGGACCTGCCACGGCTGGGTGAAGGCCCCATTGCTCCTTACATGGTGCGCCCTACGTTAGTATGTTTTAGAACTAGGCATATCCTGACTCCAATTAACTACGTCAACGTTACCGTATAAAAGTGTTATATTTTTTAACTTAAGCGACCGATTACCATAAACAAGCTCATGATAGGTTGAAAGACAAAGATAACAATACGAAACAATGTAGGATGTCACTTCACGACATGTCATTGATTGTTAGATGCTAATTTATCTCGAACAACAAATTACGATCCGACAATAGGCACTACCCCCACGAGTTAGGTGCTGTCCACGTTCTATAGATAGGGACAACAGGAGCCAAACCTCACAATGCTCAACGGTATAACGTATGCCAAGCCGCCACAGGTTTGCTTTAGAGGCGCTTGCGAACTTCCAACCGACCACGTGTGGCATTTCTGGTGTCCTTGCATTGACGGAGGGCAGATTCCTACGTGGTGGAGTCGGTACGTCGAGAGGCGAGACGATACGTGGATATCCTGCTCGGGCGGTTCCAGCCATGGCACACCTTCCGCCGAAGTTTCTCGGCGAACGATTTGGCGCTGGGGCTCTTTCGACCCATTTGACCAAGCGCGAGAGTGCATGTTGAACAAAGTTGTGGGAATTCACGACAGGTTGTGTAAAGCTTGGTAATAAACGTGGGATTGTCGACGCGGAATCAACGTAGATTCCTGACATCCTTCCGGTGCCACACGCTGCACCCTGAGCCCACATAGCGCAGCAAAACATTTCGCGGTATTCCAGGCGTGATGCACATACGCTAATGGCTCTATTGTTAGCAGCATGAGTTGTTCTATGATCTAGGGGATCAAACCCAATCAACGTTCCTACTTGAGATCAGATTGGTTTGTCAACTCACATCGAATCCGTTCAGGAACGCCTTTGCAAGCGATACTTATGAAATTAGGCCGCTATGACATCATTATGATATGTTCGGCACGCGACTCTTCAAAATTCACGATTAAGAATGTTCCATGTCAGACAGCTACAATAGCGCGCCGCACGATCTCATCTCCAAATGAGCCGGTCATTCGTGCTCCCTGTCACTTTCCATAACAAGTGGCCTTTTCCGGCTGTTATCCGTAACTACGGTATGTGGAAGTCCAATTTGGCATTGTATCGGCTCGACTTGAAGCACTGGTAGTATTGACGTGATGTTCGATATAGTAAGTGAGGTGGTGGTGCAGAACAGAGTGCTAGCTTTTCTCCGCATATAGGTGTGCAGGTCAGCGTTCATAACGGCAATCGGAGGCCCGTAGATCTTTCCTTCAGCCACGTCCACGCATCGCACTCGATCGTGCTAGGTCAGTCATGAGGATTGGAATACTGCCGATGTCCCGACACATGAAGTGCATCGCCATTGCTCGGGAAAGCTTGCTCTGCTCGTCCCCCGATCTCGCTGCATCCCTGACCCTGTCTTAATCCGCTGTAAGTTTACTTATCAGATTCACAAGTGATAGATAGTATTACCATTGAATGGAAAGAGTTCTTCCAGAGGTTCTTGGTGCCTTCAGCGAAAG
The DNA here is from genome assembly GCA_030553155.1 of Nippostrongylus brasiliensis. NCBI lineage: Eukaryota > Metazoa > Nematoda > Chromadorea > Rhabditida > Heligmosomidae > Nippostrongylus > Nippostrongylus brasiliensis. Next base: position 33,920,562 of record CP130736.1, on the reverse strand, counting down.
ATGCTGTTTTTTTTTGGTGACTGATTTCCGATCATAATATCGTACAGACATGCACATCACAACATTGATCACACGCGGAATAGTCCGATGGTTTTTTCTCGCCCACCGTGATATGCACATGTCAGAACTCCATCACATTTTAAGAAAACGGCATTGCAATAACTCTCAAAGCGATCGTGCGTCGTTGTCGTTGTATCCCACCGAACATCGTCTTTGGCGGCGAGGGGTTAGGTGGATGACTCGCATTACCTGGCTGCGTAGGTTCTGCTGTGTCATAGAAAAGCAATGTCCAGTCGTGAAAGTACCTGATGGGGTCGAATTATTCGTAACGCTTTTCATCATCAGAATCCATGTGGCTCGTGAATCCACGCTCCACTGTTGCACTGACAGGAAGGACCATTTGTGGAAACCGTTGCCATTGAAGTTCTGGGGCCGCATGCAGATGTATCCATTCATGGCCCCTCGAGGCTCTCGGGGTCTCCTCGAGCGGATCCCAGTATGCAGATGTCCGGAGGTCCCCCCGCGGGGAGAAGCGACGCCCCCTTTGTAGGTGATTGCCGTCCCCTAGCATTGAGTAGGGGGACGACATGCCAATCAGCTGAGAAGTGTGGAAATGGGGAAGCGTTATTCAACTAATATTTCGTTATTATCATACCTTACGGTGTTGATAGATGGAAAGTTTTCTTAGCGACTAATGAATTTCGCATCATTGATTCAGACTTGTTAGCTATTTCAGTGTTTTGAGGGCACTATTCTACTTACGCCACTTAGGTACTCGGAGGAAATTTTCTTTCCAATTTCGCTCAAACTTTGTTCCGTGTGGTTTTCTCGGGCTCTGATCATGATTTTGGCACCCGTTTTCCGAATTTCGAGGAACCAACATCATATTTATGAAATGTAAAACAGCCCCTCTATGCGAAGTTTGAACCAAATATGAAATTCTGACCGGACCACCTTGTCTGAAGGCAAAGGTGGTATTCGGCCGAAATTCGAAGAAGAACGATAGAACCGTGATGAATTGCCCCTATAATTAAAGTTTGGGTAGAATTTCCTGAAAATCTTTACGCATACTTCAACTCAAGATGCGAATACAGCGCTGCAACGACATTCTGTGGCGTCGCGGGCGCCTTGCGATACGGCTGCATACAGGCCCTGAGGTCTGGGAGGTAGCAGTACCGATCCGGTTTTTGACGCTGAGAGGAGTGTCAGGCCATAGCCGAATTTGTCGCTAATCATCCGTCCGACAGCGTTTTGTAACCAGCCAGGATTTCGCAGAAGCGCAGTCGGGTTGGCAGCTTTAGCTGCTGTGCTGCATACATAACAGATTGATACATAACACAGAACATCCATTCTACTTCACATACACTATTCGCGAGACTATCTCAAAATGCTCATAGAAATTGAAGGATTAGGATAGAACTTCTAAATCCAATCTCGATATGGTCTCTTTGCAGGCGAAATTGTCAAAATGTGACATGGTCGAGTTCGACCTACACTTCTCAGCCGACAACGTTCCAGTGCTGATGCACGACGAGTCGACAGGGCGTACTTCAAAGGAGGACGTGGTTGTTCGCAATGTTACTGCTCATGATATCAAAAATATTTCGCTAAAAATTGTTAGGTGAGTGGCGCGTTCGTTTGCCCTCGTAGTACTGTTCTTGGTTCTGTCGCATGTACTAACTGCATTCTTCTTCGATTCTAAGCACATAAGTTTGAGTGACATTCGTGCAGAATGAAGATGGATGCTGTGTAGGTTTAAATGGTTTGGGAGTACAGGGTATTGAACATCAATATGGCATCATTCTCACAACGTCTTCAACAAGTTTGACAAGCCAAATCCACACAATTGCCTACGGTCTCTCACCACTACGCCCTAAAAGTGTGTTTAGCAGGGCGGTATTTGTTTTTTATTTATTTGTCACGACACATTATGGCGCGCTAGAAGCAAGCATTGCGAAACAAATCTATAATACAAAATATAAAAATAATACAAACGTAGTACATAATACAAAAAAGCCATAGTAAAAAAACATTTCAAACGATTGAAAGGCTAGAAACGGTCATAGACGGAATGGTGAGAACCTTCATGCTCTAAGTTGATGTCAGGTATAATCTGCCACAGTCTGATGTGGTTATTTAAAGACAAAAACCAATTCAACAAAATGAATGAGGAATGGCTATGAGCCCAAGCACTCATCACCCGTCGATGATCTCTAGCTTTTTTGAACGTGTAGCAACTCTTGGAGCTGGAATCTTCTCGGCAACCGATCGAAGCACTCCACCGCACAAAACAACATAAAGTTGAATTTTCGTCCGTAATGGAACTATTCAAACTAGTTGTATTCAAATATTCAAGTATTAAAAAATTCACAATAGTATTTAAAATCTCAATTAGAGAGCTAGTGCAAATAGTTCGATAAGGTTTTCAATGGTAGTTACTCATTTCAGTGGAATTAAAGCGGCAATCCCAACGCTTAGTGAAGCAGTTGACTGGTGCATGAAGAACAACATGAAAATGGTGTTTGACATCAAAAATGCTGAGAGCAAGGTGATATGTAGATTAAGTACCACATTCAAGTTTTCTACGAGGTTCCTTAAATCAAATGAAGCCTCGTAAAAACTAATTGTAAATCGCAAAACGAGCAGATTCTACACAGCTACAATTCTACACTTATGGAGGGTGTTTCTACGCTTGTTTTCTGAAGACGTAGTTGATTTGTCTAAATAGTTCGGAAGACTTGACATGCCAAATGTGGCTGCAACGATCGAGTATCTTCTATACTCCGAAGTATGGGCTTAACGATAATTTTCAGATGATAATGACCATAGCGAATGTTATAAAATCGAATAATCTGTACTCTAGAGTGATAGTCTCCAGCTTTAATCCATATGTTGCATACATGGTGAAACGGCTTGACAAAAACATACTGACCGGTGAGCATCTACATTCATTTTTGGCGCTAGGTACTGAGGGGCAGTTGAAAAATAGGCCTCCATACAATCGAACTCAATAAGTAATCTAGTCGAGAAAAGAGTGCGAAAAATGGTACCGCACCTACCGTAAGTATCTGAATTGGGCCAGGTTTTACAAGTCGAGCGTCGTACTACACATACAAGGACAGCGACAGAACTCTTCGAAGACATTCCGGTTTACAATTGTTAATAGATTATATCCTCGACGATTTGGTAGACCTGGGTAAGTTACCGCTGATTCTCTCGCTATGCATAGCCTTGAAAATGTACGATTGTTAAGGTATTCGTTCATATATTCTACCGCAATTTTTGGGAGTTGATATGCTCCTGCTGCATTACAAAAATGTGAACACGTGAGTAGCTCTTCTGATTGTAATATGTTGAACGTGTAGAATATCATAGCCAAATACCAGTGGAAAAAAGATGGGAGTCTCTCCCATCCGTTAGGAAAGACGATAAATCGTTTCACAGGACCGTACAAACTTTTTTCTCTCTAGTGTCACTTAGCATGGGGTATACTACTATTGGTTGAATAATTAAAACCTTACCTTTCACTTCGGCGTTTCTTATCGTAAAGGCTGAACCAGACCGGTTACAGATTCTGAATACAAGTGCGTCTTCAGGAAGCTGGAAATTCCTGAACACCTTCACGTATAGCAAAAAACTCGTATAATGAAAAGAATAGAGCAGAACTAATTTAGGTACTTGGTTGATGATGCCCGACAACAAGATATCCATGTCGTCGCATGGACTGTTAACGACCCTTCTATAGCTGCCTCTTTGCGAGCAATCAACGTAAGTGCAGGCTAACAACTTACTAATAAAATCATTCTGGAAAGATTTCCATCGGAGGTACAACTGCTTTCGAGTCTGGATAGCATGTTTCTGATTTGCACCACAGACGAATCTACAAACACTGAAATTAATAGAACAGTTGGAATAGGCTAAATTTCAGGTAGAATGGCAACGCGCACCTTTTAACATCTTGTTTCAGGTTCCGTTTCTTACCGATTATCCTCAGCTCTTAAAGGAAAAACAATAGTCATTATTCAAACGTTTCAACAGAGATCTCTATTAATAAAGAATCAGAGGGTTCTCAACTCAATATGCAGATGAAGCGATGTGCAGATGAAGCGTATCAGATTTCAAAAAAAAAACTGATACCGTAAGCTTAATTACATGGGCGGTCACTAATGGTGGAAGTATCGTGGCGATGGTGATAAGCACGATGACAATAACAGCAACACTGTTGTGGATACACAACCTAATCTACAGAAAGTAGCAGTTAGCCATAGGGAGCCCGTAGGTTAGAGTGAGTGCAATATATGACAAGTATCTCTCGAGACGGCTCCCTAGGCACGACCCAGCGGCATACCGCGAGTGAGCAATTAGGAATCTAATCTGTAGCCCCACTCAGGTGCGGTGCCGTCTGATGTATTTACCCATTGGGTCTCCCAAGTAGCCCAATGGGATTGTTCGGTGGCTACGCCCACAAATATGTGCATAAATAGGATGATTGCCGTTATATTGTAGATATTCTTACGTGTACGTAGTAATAAACGCTTGCTACAAAAGTATCGGAAGAACTATCCCCTTGGTTAACCACCAAAAACACAGTGTCAGACGAATTGAAAAAAGTGGAACGATATTGTCATAGAAATTGAATGTAATGATGAGAAAAATAAACTAGACGAAAGGTGCTGTGAATCATACTGCGTCAGATGGTATGTGGGTCAGAAGTAAAGAGTTGAACAGATATTAGGTATTCACGGCTTCGGCTGGTATTACTACACTACAGGCACGAATAGTTTAAACTTTATGGCACAGGACGCAAATGGAATCAATCGATACAATACCCTCGAACGAACGCAAAATGAAAAAGGAACCTTGAAACACAGGACCTACAGAAAAGGCTAGTACCCAGAACCCGGACTACATAGCAACAACAGAAGTCTAGAACCGCACCATGCTCCCCCACCCCGGTCCTGACAAGGACGATGAGGATGGCTTACCGCCACCTAGACACCGAGAGTGATGATATAAAAAACATCTGCACCCAACAACTATTCACTTTTCGCGCCAGCCTACCCCTCCCCCCCTGCATACGCCGCTAACTATCCGACGCGCACGCGAAAGCGTCCATCTGACGCCTCAGCGCCATCTCAACAAAATGGTGCAATATCACGTCGATTCTATGTCGCTTACAGTATGTGTACCACACGAATTACTCACTTGTTTGTACCTGTAGCCACAATGAAACAAGGGATTAAAACATTGAAAAGGGAAATGGGTGTATTTCCGCAACAGTTGTGCACCTTCGTGGCAGTCCACTCAACTGTATTGGTCAAAAAACCATTTAGCACATAGTTAAAGGGTGGTTTTCGCCACCAAATTGAAATCGGATGTTACATTCGTGGCCAGCGCCCCCGATAACCCTAGCAAGCAAAATTTCAGCAAAAATTAACTATTAGATCAAAGTCAAGGTTGTCGCAGTAAAACGTTAATGGGTCCTAACAGTGACAGCTGTGAACTCGACCCTATACTGCTGCCCGTACCATCCACGCTCCCTCCAGTCCCCAAAACGGGCCTTGTAGAAAGCCTAAGTGAGGACAAAAAAAGAAAGCCGTGATGAAATGACTACATTGCAGGTGTTGTTAAGGTGAGGTCAGAACGAGGAGGTAAAAGAGGTTCCAATTCTTGCCTATTCGCAGTACAAAAACTTGTGCACCATTTTTGGATCAGCAAAGATAAATGTGGTAAAGTACAGTCGTCGCGACAATTTTGATTATGTACAAGATCTGTACAAATTGTCTTTAGCGTTTCGAATGCGGTTGGTCAGGAGCCGGAAACATAAAACGTATTTTTTCGTCAAATCTTAATTTTCTAACAGCTAATATGTAGAACTGAAACGTTACATCGACATAGACTCGGACAGAAATCTCAAGTGGAAAAGTACTGTGAATTGTGGTTCCTGTTGAAACGTTGATGTTCTTGAAACGTACAGAAACCTTTTTAATAAATCACTGGTGACGATGTTGGCTGGATAGTAGAAAATGAAGACAGAACCTTCTGTTTACTGACAGTCGCAAAAAAAGTGCATATGTGTACTCTGCAGACAAAAGAGCTATTAAGGCCTGAAGAAAATCGTGGCTCGAACGTAATCTGATCTACTCAGGGTTTTTAATCTAAGTTTTAGGAGGGCAGAAGTGTCCAGTTGATGGAACTTTTCTATAGTATCGCTTGTCCCAAAGAAGCCCCCCATACATCCTGTCCTCCAATGACAGGCATGTGAGTATAACATCCGCATTCGTCAGAATTCGAAGAAAATTGAAGAAAAGAGTCGAAGCTCACCTGAACAAACACCTTGTAATATCGAGAAGTCAACATGACTTTCAAAAATGTGGTTTTACCGTGACCGCTATGATTTACATGCTCAATCAATGGACGAAATGGATAGACCAAGCAAAAAATGTCGACGCTACCTACTTTGTACAAAAGTATTGTGAATCGTCGTTCTTACCCCGAAGAGAAAAAAAACGTACAGTAACCTTTTAGTAAATCATTGGCGACGATGTTGGCTGGATAGACTAAAGGGCTATTATGGTTAATCTGCAGAACATCGTGGCTCGATCGTAATCTTATATGCTCAGGGTCTAAACGGTGCTATGTAACTTTCGCATCCGTTAAAAAGAAACCGAACATTTACCATCGGGACGTCCATATTTCTTCGCTTTTATGCCCCGATGTTTCCGTGACATTCTGCGAATTGGTTTCTCGTTAGTGCTGGAACGGATTCGATAGCGTCGAATCCATTCCCGCTCTAGCAAGAAGCTAGGGAACGTCACAGCTGGTTCTTGAAGAAGTTCATTGGGTTGTGTCATTTGCAGCTTTTGTTTCTCTCATTCTGGTGACGGATCAATTTTCATGCCATTTTGGTGCTGTTCCATTTCAGAATCAATCAATGGTTCACAGCCTGTGCGACGTACGGCATGCGTCGGTATCGCGGAATACGATGAGAATATAGGAGAAGACTGAATCTAAATGCATGAGCATTCGTCATTCTCACCGTTTAAGGATTTTGTTATCGTGCAGTGTTTGGCCGTCCTTCGACGATGGACTCCATCAGCACCTTCTTTGAGAACTTCACGTCCCGTTTAAACGGTACACTTATCGCCTGGCAAGTTGTTTTTCAACAGTTTCTTTTGAAACATTTTCAGCTAGCAGGAAGCAGAAGTAGAGAACGAAGACGGCGCGATAGTCATCTGTTTTTGAGCGCTGATCGGGATATGATGCCACAGGGTACGATTTGAGGCACTGTGCGGCCCTGCGCCAAATTAAGGGCTTCGAAAATTCTCGTACAGAGTGGAGGAGAGCCTGCTAGATGTTCAGCGTTCCAGAAGTTTCGCTCGTTCCTGCGGATGAAAGTAAATTCTCAGTAGGAAGCTAATTCCAGGGCCCTCAATCGGCACGATTCGTGCCACAAATCGTACCCTGCGGCATGTTATTGTTCCACACTTGACGTAGACTTTGGCTGCCATTCTACGTTTGGTTAGGCCACCCTAAGTTAGCCTCCGCAGTTTTTGTACACGGAGAGTTGAACTTATGCTGTGCCTCCAGCACGATTTTGTTGCACCTTTGTTGCCGAGGTTTTTTGAACATTAGGTAGTATAGGGCAAATTGATCGTTGCGCTCTGCACTCCATTCCATGCTTGACAGTAACTGGTAACATCTTATCAAAACCTTTCTCATTCTCCAGCCTCTTGAACATCTATTTCCATTACCGTTTGTTTTTCTGAAGCTTCCAAGCTTTCAGTGTTTATTCGATACTTCATGATCCTGATTAATTATTTACTTTCGTTTACGGATATGTAGCTTCACAAAAAGTGCGCATTCTTTATTAGATGAGAATCGCGAGCACAAACTACTTTTTCACCGAGTCTGTGGTAGCCGTGAAGTCGAAGCCGCTTCATATTCCGCATATCAAAAAGGCAATGAACAACGCCAAGAGCCAGATCAGAGCAACTACACTGAAGCTATAGTATACTATACTATACTACAACTATAGCAACTACGCATTCTGACAAGATTTACGTTTTATCTCGCGATCATAGTCCAACCCGTTGGGCGAAGGCGGTGCTGAAGGAGTGGATCAGCCGTTCCTCGGAAAGGTGTTCTCTTTATACTACCGACACTCATCAATCCATCTGACAGGTGGTCCCCCAGGTAGCTCTCTACAACACACTTAAAATTCCACCATTCTTCTTGTCCATCTATTGCCCTACCCTTAACCAGCTCATTGATGCTTGCCTATCAAATTTCATTCGAAGGATCTCGCAAACGGGACTTTCGCCTCAGGTGGACACTAACGAATTTAGACTCGATGTTGGGAAAGCCGGGTGAATTTTCTCGACTCGTGACATGAAATTAAGTTTTGAAGTGATAAGTTAGGTTAAGTGTAGAGAGGCCTCAATAAAGAGTATTGTTGCATTCGCATGAACGATCTATTTCGTCTGGACACATATTCATAATTTTATTCTCATCTTCCCAAGCATTGGCGTCACTGTAACACCCACTCACATTCAAATCGATCTCGTGCTTTCGCATTCAGTAATGCAATTGCAACACTTAACTACTTTCTTTTATTCCATTATCAAGTGTCGATAAATTTTGGCATGGCGAATATAGCACTGCGTAATAGGCTCACTTAACCTTAGGCACGGTAATTAAGTTGAACGAATGGATATCCTTCACTTCGTTCGGCTACTTGCTATAAAAAGTAATATCTATCTTTGCCACATAAAAAGTAATACCTATCTCTTATCTTTGCCATATTTTTGGTTCTCCATTAACGCGCGTGGTCACCTAATAAGGGGCGATACGAGAGGGTGCTGGCAGTAGTGCAATAGTGAAGGTGAGTAGGACCAAAAGGGGAGTTTGCGTGTCTTCGCAATATTACAGCTGTGCCGTATTGCGGCAGTGCTGTTGGGAAATGGTAATTTTCGAGGTAGGACCAACATCTTATTTGGATCGTTGTTATGCTGTCCGTCTCGGAAGGGTGCGCAAAGACTCGCAAACCTGAACGCGCAGTTACCACGACACCTTTCAGCTGCCTTAGTAACCACTACTGCTGTGCTGTCGCAGTAAGGTGCGATTGTTTCTGGCACTTACGTGCCATCTAACTTTGCAAAATTTCAAAAATCGTAAGCCTGAAATCTGCGAAATAACACATGCTCTAATATTGAATGAAATAGTATTCTATAGAACTCATGTTGATGGAGACGTATTGCAATAATGCGTCAATATAAAATTCTTCCTATAAAAAATCTAAAATTATCCTGAACGAACAGACCGAACCTGCCTACTGGCTACGGCTATAAGCTACGCTGTTTCCGTCTCACTGTGACAGTGGGCTAGAGGAAAACAGAAAACAAAAGTTTTTTCAATTAAAAATAGTAAACTCAAAATTCATCAGTGTTTGTATAGGGTGGTAAGAAAGTCTTGAGCCGTATGACGCCTACTATTTCTTGGTTTCCTCATTCAGTTAACAGTGCATTTTACTCCACAGTTTTATCATCATTTTTAGTCAGAACCATAATGTCCCTGATAGGCAGGCCAGCCATTTCAACATGCAGAACTGAGCAGGCTGGAAGCCAGAGAATTCGCTGACTGCCCGTATGACGTCATCGACTTTGGTCACCCTTTTCTCAGCTAAAAGCAACATAGAAGGATGACAATTGGTAACTATAGGGGACAGTATAAGTGCAATACGATTATTGCAAAATCGGGTGGCAACGTCAATTCTTTAAATTTTTACCACTCCCTTTCTCGACATAGGATCCTGCTGTATTATTGCGACTGTGCACCGAATGTACTCTTGGCCGTTTTTCTAACTGCTTCCGCAGGTTTCCAGAGGGGAACTGCTATAACGACAGCAGAGAACATATGCTCTTTCGATACCATCTTCTTGTACATCATTACTGCCCTGTGCCAGAAGCAGCATTGGAAAACCTTCTTACCATGTACTTCCGGTTTTGCCTCTGTAAAAGCGCTTCTATAATACTAAGGGAAGCAACACAGCACTGCGTGATTTGATGGGAAGAGGTTCCCGCCTCTCATATTATCTACCTATACTTTTTTAAACTTGTTTTCAAGGGAGCGGGATGGGGTGATTGACCAGTGAATGCCCAGGTAAACCACGTGCTGTCGGTTCGGTCGCCCGAGCTAGGTCCACTCAGCGTTTCTCTGTAGCGAGGGAATGGAGCCAACTGGTAAGTGGTATGAGTGTTCTATAGTCTCCTTGGAAGAGTACGGGTGCTTTTTCTGGATCCGCTGCGACAGCTTCGATAAAGGCAGAATTTTCTACCGTTCTAGGGCTTCCCAACCAAGGTTTGTGTTCTAAGCCGGAATCGCGAGCTGTAAAACGAGGTAACCAGCTCGACGGTGCTGAACATTGTGGTATCTTCTACGAATACAACACTGATGTTGCGAATGGCTTCCATCGTTCGAGTGCTGTGCCAACGTCCGTTAAAGATGAAGGCTCAAATATGCTCTTGTGGACATGACATTGCTTCTGAAGTTAAAGAAGAGGGTTTGGTTATTTATTCCTATCGTAACGCTGCTTCGTAAATGACTAACAACTACCACATGTTAGGCTATGGATTCAATTCAGAAGTCGGAAGTTCTGAATCTTTCAAGCAAAGTGGCTCAAGACTTTCTTACCACCCTATACATCTGTGCATACATCAATTGCAACTGCCATTTACAGGTATCTCTACGTTCTGTTCTGTATTGTAATACTGACGAGATGCCGACTTGTGACTAAAATTCTGTGCTGGTTTCCGCTTTTATTGACGATATGCTACATCGTGTTCAGCAACGGAATCAGTCGTGACTTCGAGGTATGTTATAATTTATAGTAGACCAATAGCTGAATGTGCTTGCAACCATAACAGCGTCGTGTAGTGACGCCATTACATATTTTTATTACTGCGTGGAATAACGTCCGACGCCAATGCAGGGCAGTAACGTAAACGTTTATGAGATGGTGTCGAAAATTCCGTAACATATCCTTTTGCATTTCAACCAGTAATACTACTGATATCTGTAACTAGCAATAGTTAAGTAGTAGCACATTAGCATCTGGACCATGCAATACGTTTCATGAAAATATTAGATGCTGCAAGGATACTGTAATAGCGGGCCATTATAAGGCCACGGCCAAGCGAGACATCTTGACCATCGATAATTCTGTGGCCTGATATCACCTCGCGATCTCTATGATAATGCGATCTTGCTGTAGCTCTGTGCCCGGAAAATTGAACATCTTGTGTTAGAGGGTTCTCAGTTGATCGTAAGACAGTGTTATTGCGCTCCACCTTTAAACTTGGGTAATTAAACCGAGAATCAGAAATCAAAGTTAAATGAGAAAAATCAAATAACTAATGAATTAACTGACCGTGGTGCGAAGCAGCTGTCCTTATGCATGGCCAGTCTAGAGGGCGCACACACAGCGTAGCCAGCTGGCTCCTTAATCACACATCAAAATGCTACTTTTTGGCTACCACAAGAAATGGACATTGCAGCTGCGCGATGAAGCTGGCAATCTGAGATTGTTTTTGATAAATTGAAAAAATTGATGATAGAGATGTTTTCGCGAGTTTCCTCAGAGCTTTACGAACTTGAAATTATCGAAACATGCATGGACTAAACAACAGGAAAGTTAACTACGTCAACAATAAAGGCCTTAATTCTCTGATCATTTCGTGATGATCCCTGCCAACAGATGTAGAGCACCGTCTTAGCTACAGCTCATTGTCCACACAAGCTCCGCGACGACGATCACATGTTGTTGTAGTTGGCATAATGAGTCTTCATTTGCTTGCCGAGGTTGTCGTATTTCACTTGCAACTTTCTTTTTCCTTGGACGCTCGCAAAGAGCTCCATGATAATCATGAGAATGACAGTGGGTGCGCTTCTTTGGCTTCCTTTTACACTGTCTCGAAGAATGCAGAACATCTAGTCAGAATTTGCATCGGACCAGGTCTTTTCGCTCTTGCGTTCTGAACTTACAACAGCTGTTGCTACAATGCTCTCCTTTGACGTGACGGAAGGCACATCGGAGATAGCCTCCCCTCCCTCGCATTCCACTGTATTTGGTGAAGATTCGAGAAGAAAGAGTTGTACTGTAGAGCGTTGTCCGCATTTCGGTCAAAAGATCTTCGATTCGTCTAATTTCCTTTCGCAGATTACGCTTCGTTTTCTTCGGTTGTCTCTCCTTATTAAACTTTCCTTTGGTCGTTTCTTGCGCCTTTTTTAAACATTCTAGCAGCTGCTCTTCAGAAATTCGTATTTGTACTGATTGATTCGGCCGGTCGTCAAGCTCTGCACAACTGAAGTCTAGTACGCAACTTCGCTTTGCATTGTCTGATCTTGATGTTCGTCTTGTTTCTTGCTCTGAACCTCTTTTACCTTCTCGTTCTATTTCTTGCTCTTCACTTGCTTCTTGGAGAGTTCATCGACGGCTGTTTTCAGTTCACCCACTCTGTTGTTTGTGTCCACCGCAAGAGTTCGAACGATCTCAAGCTTCTGTTTGAGAATTCGATGCCCAGTTGTGACTTCTTCGTATCTCTGTGTGCTTCTTCTCCATAGGTGTGCAGCTCCCGTTTCGTGCTTTCGTACATCTCCATCATGGATTCCTTGCAATGTTTGATCGTATCCATGACTTCGTTGTGGAAACTGCCATAATCCTCAGAGCCATGACTTGCGCTGCCTCGGTAATCGAGAAAATCCTGCTCTTTGCGAGTAAGTTCAGCTCTTTACGAGTGAAATCGCCAACGAACACCGAATCTAGCGTGACTCCTTCCACTTCATAAGTGAAGAAATTTGCGCTGGATTCTTCAGTGGCTGTTTTCGCTAGAATCAATGGTTCACAGGTATCGTAGGATACCGACACTAATTCCGCTGCAGCTCGGATTTTTTCTGTGATGCCTTTCACTGCCATTCTCAGATTCTGGACTTTGCAATCGCACACATCTATATTTAAGATATTGCAATGCAGCAGATCACGAGATTATGGACCTCACTGACCTTTACCCAGATCCGTTGGAATGATAGTCTATTATTTTGCCGTATTGCTAGCCAGCATCACCGCAAAAGCCTAGTTATTAGGGCTCATTTAGTGTGCGCGCGACGCCTTCATCGCGCCTCCGTCATTTTGCGGACTTCGCCGCAGCCACACGGCAAACACCGCAGCTTACGCGTGGTGCTGCTGTGCGGCTGCGAATAGCCTGAATGAGCTCCCATGACCTTCTATCACTTCATCCCCCGACAAAGGAAGTCCCTTAGAAAGGGTTTAACGGTAGCAATTTGAACCCATCATATAGCCTCGGTACATAAAAACAAATTCTGCCCTAGATTCATACATCTTACACCCTCAGAGAAGATATATGATATGGACCCTACAGTCAAATGAGGTTCTCGGACCCTGGTCTTCAAGGTATTTTTCATGTTTGTCTAGGGTCCAATCGAGAAGTTCTACGTTTAAAACACAGGAGACGATCTCATAATTGATTTTTCTCATTTTTCAGAATTGGGAATCTCTGCATTCATTGAATCCTACAATGCATCAACGTCATTTGATTTTGTTTTTGTCTGTGTTTGGATTCAAAGAGTTCGTAACCTAAGTGCCAGAAAATTACCTTGTTCCACCTGAATAGGATCGATTAATATCATCAGAAATGTTGAATATTGGCAGAAGTAGTTCTTGAATCATTTTTGTATGTATCAAGTAACGCAGAAGCTACCCATTCAATGGAGCATCGATCATTACTAAAACTGCTATGTGCAATTACACACAACGCAGTTGCATTGACGTCTACGATGCAGTCCGTGCGACGCACGCTAAACAGGTAGCGACGTGAATTTGCGGCGCGAATTATTGATTTTGCATTTTTTGCATGGGTTCGCGTCGCGTGTCGCGTGCGCACTAAACGAGCCCTTATGGTGTCAGCAGTATCCCTAAACTGGCACTCATTGTAAATTGTAAGTCTTGTAAGTATTGTATTGTAAGCCTTTCCAATCCTTGGGAGCATGGTGGGTAGTTCTCCATAAATACAGTTGTTGCTAACAAATAAAGTAATAATAATGTTCTAAAAGGTCAGTATTATAAAAAGGATTACATTGTTCTTTACAGAGAACCAACTTCTTGCACAATTTCAACGCTGGTGAAGATCTGAGTAAAGCAGCTCCCGCGGAAACTATGCAAGCTCTGAAACTCGTAAAAGAATCTTTCTTATTGTTTCCCATTAAAAAGAATATAGTGAAACTCAGTCGTCACGTTGTAAATTTCACTGACGGTTTCGGCAACAACTCAATAGAAAAGGGCATAATGTCCATAACCAACTCGAACGGACCCAGTTGGAAAATTTAGGAGAGTTATGAATTGGGCGGTATTGTTCATCCCCGAATCTGTGGATGGGGTTCTAAAAATGCTATCGCCTGGAGCTTTGAACCTTCCCTTAGCTCTTCATTTATAATTTATATGGACAAGTTCACTTTACAGGCTCTCGAAAAGTATGATGTAGTTATGTTTGACGCCAGAGAGACTAGCGACAACGTGGTGGTGGTGGCTAAGGATGACGTGAAGAATCGCACCGCAGAGAAGTCAGCATTGGTTCGACCTCCATGTTCGAATCTTATTTGAATGAGAATAATGCGTGATAGATTCACACAATCTCTTTCTTTTCATCATTCTTTCGGTCTGAAAACTGCAGTTAGTAGGTGAATTTTTAGAATAGATTTGCCGCTGCTCAAGGATATGATGGATATTTGCCGCGCGAAGGAAGCTAAAATGGTAATTCGCGTCCACGATACGAGTAAAGAGGTTTGTAGCCCGGATAGTGAACTTTACTATTAGGTCGTTAAGTATGAAATGGCCGATTTCGCATGCTGTAGGTTTCAAGGTCGATACTTAAGTAAGTTCGTTTGTGGGCTTCTAGTTTTTCCTTTTGTTGTGAAGGTACGTTCCTAAGGTTTCAATAACCTATTTTTGTTTTCGGTGCAGCTTCCAAATTCAAGTGATGCAGGGCGTTTTCGAAGCCATGGAGAAATCCCAAATTCGTGTTGTTTTCGAATAGGAGTTCCGTCGTGGAAGCAGTGCATCACAGGCCGTCCAGAACATCAACGAGGTATTCGGCGAGGATGTGGCTAGTGAACACACAGTACGTCGCTGGTTTGAAAATTTTCGTGCTGGAGATTTCAATCTCGAAAGCGAGCCTTGTGGAAGACCTGGATTCAAGGTGAACGACGCAGCTTTGGAAGCTTCAGTAGGAAGTGACATCACTCAATCTACGCGTGAACTATCAGCAAGATTCGGGGTATCTGTACTCACAATACTGGACCATTTGAAGCAAATTAGCAGAGTGAAAAAATTCGATCAGTGGGTTCCTCACGATGTGAGCGAGCAGCAAAATTGGTGTCGCTTCGACGCTTGCCCTTCCCCTCTTTCTCGACACAGATCTGAACCTTTTTGACATCGCATCGTTACTTGTGATGAAAAGTGGATTCTGTGTGACAATCGTAAGCGCTCAGAACGATGGTTAGACAAAGATGAGATCTCGGAATACAGCGGAACGTTCAAAGTACACCAGAAGAAATTGATGATCTCTGTTTGGTGGTCTATCTGTGGAGTCATCCATTACAACTTCATGAGACCTGGCACGTCGATAACAACGGACGTGTACTGTAACGAGTTGGATGTTATGATGAGAAAGCTTGCGTTAAAGCACACGAGATTGGCCCACAGAGACGAGCCAATGCTCTTGGACGACAATGCAAGACCACATGTTGCACGAACAACGTTGCTTAAAATGCAGGAGTTGGACATGGACATCGCATCGTTACTTGTGATGAAAAGTGGATTCTGTGCACCTTGGCAGGGTGTGACGGATCTTGAACCAACTGACTATCATAGGTTTCGGGCATTAGACCACTTTTTGCAAGATAAAAAGTTCAGTTCTCAAGAGAATGTGGAAAAAGACTTCCGCGAGTTTATCGCTTCTCGTCCTTCAGATTTCTATGCGTCCGGCATTAACAGGTTACCATTAAGATGGCAGAAGTATGCTGACTGTTTATGTGAAAATTTTGATTGATTACAGTGCCGCTTGTTTGTGAAATAATGAAGCAAAGTTTCGTCACGAAATCGGCCATTTCATACTTAACGACCTAATAAATTAACCGCTTTACCATAGCGGTGCTCGCGTGCTACAGTGGTAGAGGCGCTACTAACACTTGCACGAGCAAGCGAACAATCTCGACCCGGGTTAACCAAACCTTCCATCCTTCCAGGGTCGGGTGAAGTGGCGCCACTTTTGTTGGGGAAGGTAAACAGACTGGCTTGGTAAAGCGGCTAGCCCCTGCAAGCCGCTGTAGAGGCCGAGTAGGCATTCACCATGCCTCTGGGATTGTGAATGGAACACGAATGCGCCTGCCCGTCCTCATGGGACCGATCAACGGCAGCACCGTTACCTTTAGCCTTGTCGTGATTAGAAGGAAGTAGAAGATGCGCCAGTGTCGCCTCTTACCACTGCGCCAGGCGGGCCTTTGTGTCTATATATAAACAGAATATAGCACTATAATTCGGTAGAAAAGGGTCATACCGGTACACTCAGATCAAGGGAGAGTGCCCTCGAAACGCAGCTAGATGGGAAACGGAAGAAGCCTCGTACTTGTAGCACAACCAAATTGCTATCAACAATTAATACGCGTTTATGTTTCGGCGCCCTCTTCTTCTTCAGGGCCTAGAGCGCAAGTCTAGCTAAACCTGAGAAACTACCCACTCAACACCGCATCGAATTCTCCAAAAAAAGAGAAAGTTGAATGATCATCGAGCAAATGAAAAGGGTCAGAAAAGGCTAACCTCTAAACAGTGGACTAGTGGGTTCCATTACAAACCCGTAGCTGGTAGGATACGTGTGTGACAGAGTATTCACGACTAAAGACCACACGCCTAGAGGACTTCTGTGGCATGGTCTTGTAAGTCAAGACCACACATTTCTGACCATTTCCATTTTCTCTATGGTCATTCCATTCTCTCATACATTTTCGTAGAAATTGTGTGTTGAGCGGGTAGTTTTTTCAGGTTTTAGCTTGACTTGTTCCAGGCTCTGAAAAAGGCAAGGGCGCCAAAATGTAAGCCCGAATAAATTGTTGATAGCAATTCTGGTTATGCTACAAGTATGAGAATTCTTACGCTAACTACGATGCCAAGATTTATCGAGAGCCGGACGTGATAAGGAACGGGTATGAAACAGAACGTGAAGAGGAAAACGAATGAAGATATGATCTTGACTTTGAGCAGACGGAAAACTGGAACTTCTCAAATTCTATATGCAATATGGAATATTTGTATCAACATCAAAGAGGGGAGTGACACTGCAGATTAAGAGATGAATAAGTAAACCTGTGGTGGGTAATTGATCGTTCGGAATTGACTCCAAATGAATAGAAAAATGAGGAGTTCTTTACCGCGGTGAATCTGCACAGCATGAACCGATTAAACACGCTCAAAAAATGTTCTGGAAGAAGCCTATTGAGTATGACTTCTGTAAGACCACTCTTCCAGATTTTGAAAGAAATTGGTAGTTACGTGAAGCAACACGACCTTCACTCTCGCGTGGTGATCACAAGCTCTAATCCAGTGGTGCCTTTCATGCTCAAGCGAAAGGATTCTCAATTCCTCAGTGGTAAGAGTTAGCTAGGAAGCCATATGAAGACTGAACTTTCGTATATGAAAATAAAATTTTCTATAGGTCTGTCCTACGAACGTTTTGGCATGTCGGAGCACTTCAAGAAATACCACAAAGGAAAACTCTTGTACAGATACCTCGGAGAGTTCCTTGACACCGTCATGTTTTATGGTATGATTTTTCTATCTCTGCATAGTGAGTAGGAGTACCTCCGAGCTGAAGCTAAAACTTCACGGGAGCAATTTCTGCAAGTATGGTACCCAATCACGAGAGATGGAATTCGTGGTTATCCCAGGCCTGGATCGATCGGAAACCGTGCGGGTGTCAGTGTCGCCTCTGACCACTGCACCACGCGGGCCCATGAAAAACTGAATATCAAGCTAAGTCATTGGACAGTGAGCGGTCTTATTTTTGTGAACGAAGTCCAGCTCTCACTTCACTTGGGCTCTCTCTCTATACCATTTCCAGGCGAAACGCAACATTTTTGAAACCACACCCATCACTTTTCAAACTAAATTCAATATTTTCATACCAAATATAACGCTTTTCAGCCAAGCGCAACACTTTTAAAATCAAAAACAACACTTTTGAGATCAAATACAACAGTTTGAAACCAAACTCAACCCTTTTCAGATAAAATTCAACACTTTTCAAAATAAATTCAACACTCTAGAGAGGCTTGACGATTAGGGGGGAGGACGTTTGGACCGGTTGGCAGTTAGCGGCCCACCGCCTGACCGGGTGACCTTACCTACGGATACGGAGCCGTGGCTTACCGTATCAGCTTGAGCCACCGCACCCGTCGCGCCCCCTCGCCGGACTCAGAGAGCTGCGCTGGGCACAGACGCATGGTAACGACAGTGACCCGAGAAACCAGAGTGCTCCACTGAGCCACCAATGACCTGAGAAACGAGATTGATCAGCGCACGGAGCAAGGAGCACGTTTGCAATTAGTGTTAACAACAGCCGATTTCGACGGCTTCTAAGATCACTTCAGAGAACTTTTAGGGCATTGAACCCCATATGTTTCTGGATCAGAATTTTATGCTCTTTCTAATGAGGGTAAGTAGAACGTGACGAGAACAAACATTAGAATGCAATTTCCTGACTCAGGCAGTGAAACTACGCTCTGTGAATACAAGTTTAAAGAAACTTCAGTTAGTAGATCTAGAAACGTTAGCTGAACTGTGTGAATTCCTGCAAGTGTCCTGAAGATTTTATGACATTTCGAGCACAACTTTACCTTATAGTGATTAATTGTACTCCGTCTCGATTTTTATTCTCAGCGTTCGATTATATTTCTAGAGTCGGAGAAATCTTGGGACGATCTCCATGGATTTGTGATGTTTTAAACACAATTTCACCTTAATATCACTAATTGTTCGTTATCTCAACTTGTATTCACAGCGCTCAGTTTCATTTCTTAAGTCAGGAAATTGCATTCTAATCTTTGTTTCGATCACGTTCTACTTACACTCGTTAGGAAGAGCATAAAATTTTGGTCCAGAAACATATAGGGTTCAATGCCCCGAAAGTTCTCTGAAATAATTTTAGAACCCGTCGAAATCCGTTATTCTGAACACTAATTGCAAACGAGCTCCCTCAGTAGAGCGCTTTAGATTCTCGGGCCATGGGTGGCTCAGCGGAGCACTCTGGCTTTTCGGGTCACAATCGTCACCATGCGTCCATGTCTGGCGCAGCTCTCCGCGTCCGGCGGGGTGATGCGGCGGGTGCGGTGGCTCGAGCTGATACGGTAAGTCACGACTCCGTATCCGTAGGTAAGGTCACCCGGTCAGGCGGCGGGCCGCTAACTGCCAACCGGTCCAAACGTCCCTCACCCGACGATTAGCAATGACCGGTTCACTGTTTACACTGTCAAGCTCACGGTGGGCTTTCAAAGTTTGATCCGAAGTTTTCCTAGTGCGTTGAAGACGAAAGAAACTGATTATCGCTCGCCATGGACACATTGAGTTTGACGTTACCGTCAACGGAACGACACAAAGACGTCACGCAAACCAACTACGACAACCAGGATAACAGTCAGGAAGCACCCACAGACATCTACGATCTAATCATGAGTACAAGCGCATCTCCATCTCCTCCATCGACAACTCCAGTGGAGCCAACGTCATTGGAAGAAGAAAGTGGACCGGAGTCGGGAACTACAACGCGAGCCGAGCAATGAGCACAACGCGTTCGACGTCCACCGCAGATCGACCCATCGTTGCGATCTTACTATTAGCTTTTTTCAGCTGAATGTGATAGTTAATGTTGTTTTGTATAACATTCATCTTACGGAGGGAGGTGTTGAGGAAGAGAATATCAGGTGTCATTGGTCACACGACAGTCGACTTGGCCAAACGGTTGGTCCCACGCGCCGCGTGGGGCCCTATATAAGACCGCCATCGCTGTACCATATATTCTCGTGTGTTCACGAATAAACGTCTTTAACACATATTAACGTTCTTTTCATCCTTCAGCGATCTTTGTTGAAAGTAATAATGGAGGTATGTAGGACTCCACATCATGTCCAGTCACTTCTTATTTAAACGCTCAACGTTCTCTGTATAGGTTGAAACGCACAAAAATCACTCCTGAAGTAATGAAATTCATGGAAGAGTGTCGAGCAGAACCCACAGTACACAAAGGAACAGGTATGACATTGGCTGAAGGATGAAAAGGCTGTTGATATGTCAGTTTCTTCCGTTACAAAGCACTAGGAAAACTTGAGATCAACCTCAAAAAGGCCCACCGTGAGCTCGACCGCGTAGGCAGTGGACCGGTCATTGCTAATCGTCAAGCCTCTCTGAAGAGTGTTGAATCTATTTTGAAAAGTGTTGAATTTGATCTGGAAAGTGTTGAGTTTGGTTTGAAAACTCTTGAATTTGATATGAAAAGTGTTGTGTTTGATTTGAAAAATGTTGTTCTTGGTTGGAAAACGTTGAATTTGGTTAGAAAAATGTCGCCTTTCGCCTGAAAATGATGTAAAAAAATATGCAGCTAATAATCTTCCAGCAATGCACAGCTTCGTGTTGCCAGAATTCATTGGAGCAGATCTACTGTTCGTTGACAAAAAGGACATCGATTTGTTAGTTATTCGATGATATAATGGTGGTTTGATGTTCTTTTGATGGTTCTCCCATTTCAGGCGCTTCATCGAATTGGCGAAAAAGAGAAAAATGAAAATCATTGCCGTGAACGCTGATAAGAAGGAGGATCAGCAGTGGCTGAAGAAAGTGGCTATGGTGAGAAACTGCGGTGTGAAACCACAAAGTGTTAAACAGAAAACAGCAGAAATTTTAACTGAATGACCTAACGTGAAGGGGATAGTTAAACGGCGGAAGATGCCAGTCAAGAAGATCAAATGAATCATAACCAACTATCTGGGGAACAGAATTTTTCCGAATTTTTGAAATCTTAAGGCTCAAACTCTCACCATCTGGAGTGCTCGTAAAAGGAGCTTCAGCTAGTCAATCAGATCTCATTGAAAAGGATTGGGCACTCGTAAGCCGTTGGAACATTGCTCGCCGCGTCACCGCATGCTAACGCAGCTCTTCCGCGTTTCCAAACTGGTTGTTGCAATGGACGTCTTCACCCTCCTGGACAGCGAAGAAGATGCTGCCAAGTTTTGGCTAATTTCCAGCACTACGCGGTGAATCCTAATTTTTTTTGACCCCACTGGTGCATACGCAGAACATTAGGGTCGTGCACAGTCCACGACTAACGCGACACGGCACTGATAAGGGATAGCGGCCGGTGTCGCATTGATCGTGTCGCGCTTGTCGTATACGACAAGCGCGACAAGCCATTTGCGGTGCCGAAGTCGCCGCATGCGGCGAGTAGGACACCGCGTGTGCGGCGTCGTGTCGTACAGGGTTGTGTGGAATTGCGTGCGAGAAACACGCGCTTTTGCACCAATCCTTTTTTCCACTTTGGAATTTGGCAAACTTTTGGATTTTTCTTGCTTCAGGTGTTGATTAAATTTTTGATAGTTTTGCTGTATTTATACATAGCGCCTTCCACAGAATGTCATTAAGACGGCGGTTAAGCAGATTTCCCTTGCATATTCTATAATTACGTTTTAGATTTACGGCTAAATTTGTAAATTTATTCTTTCGAGTCGAGAGGCACGTGGATGGTATGTTACTCACAGAGTGATTCACTGTGTCCGAAAAAAAAAAAGAATATGGGAGCAAATTCAATGGAATTTCGAGGTTTTTGTTCAGCGCAAGGAAAAATGTGAGAGTTTTGTTTTGTATCCAACACAAACGAGCATAATTAGTGCGAATCCTACCACTATGTCGATAACCTTAATAGAAAACGTTATCCAAACAGCGAGCGGGAGGAGATATTTGAGAAAACGCGAAGTCAAGGGCAAGAACTAGCCTAAAGCGAGAACGAGAAAACGAGAAAATAACTAAGAAAACTAGCAGGGGTGCGTTCAAAACAGCTGACGGCCCGCCTATCTGTTGCAGCGTACGCAATTTGCGGCCCCCGCAGCACACTTCACGCTCATTCGCGCGCGGCGAACAGTGCGGCAATTTGTCGTGTCGCGTTAGTCGTGGACTGTGCACGACCCTATTGAAAGAATGTGGAGATCAATGAAATGGTGCAATAAGCGACAGAGAGGTACAGCACGCAATCACCTAGAATCATACCTACCATGATTCACGTGGAGACAAGAGGTAAGTCGTTGTTACAGTTCTTCATGAACTGTATCCAATTATGCTTCTTTTTCAGATTGGCGACAAAGACTCATTTTTGGCACTACTATATTCAATTGAACATTATAAAAGCATATAGATTTTTCAGTTGTTCCATCACTTGTATTGATCGCCATTTTCGTTCTTCATTGAACAAAGAGATATGTTGTATTAACATTTCAGACAAAAACAGCCCTCTTTTCTGTGAATCTGGACTAGGTTTCTTTCTTTTCGTTTGATGGGGTTGAAGCATTCATTTGAACAACCAACACGGCGAATAACAACTTCCAAAGTGAATGCGTGTCACGTAGGAAAACTGGCGGCGCGGGCATAGCATGCGGTGGCGCGACGAGCAATGTCACAATGGTTTACAAGTACCAAAGTACTCTGATCCTAGTTTTGCAAAATGGCATGTGGACTAAATATCATGCTAAAATTCTACAAAGCATACTTTGAGTTTTCAGATTCCGTATTTCACATCCAGCAACTGATGTGGAGAAAGGGAGAGAAGCTTGTTCATGCCAACTCTGTGATACATCAACTTCAAATAAATCTATGAGTGCATGTAGAGCGTATTCAATTTCAGTACGCGATTGAGAAACAAGAGTCGCCACTCTGAATACCTCATCTAAAATAACGTCATGAAGTCCCTATTCAAAGGTAAGATAAAGGTCTCGGCGCCTATTAATCCCCTAAGGACGTGCCCCACATTCGTGTTCCATTCATTATCGCAGAGACATGATGAATGCGTATTTGTTCTATACAATGACTTGCAGGGGGAGCCGTTATGACAGCTCAGTGTCTTCACCCTCCCAAACGAGTCTGGTACCAACTTACCCAGCCCTGAAGGGATGGAAGAGCTGCTTAGCCCTGACGAGGATCGATCGCTTGACCGTGCGGATGTCAGTAGCACCTCTTACCACTGTACCACTCGCGCCTTAAATCACCATCTGCTTCTGAATGCCCATCAACCCATGTAAGCAGTCAAAGCTAAAGCTAAGTGAATAAATAAGTAAAGGCTAGAGTAATGGTTTTAATTCAGTGTAGGTATTGAGAACTGTGAGGGAAACGTGTACTTAGGAGGCTGGTCGACGCCGACACCTTCAACCTTTATTTCATATCATTTCGGATAAAATTTTACATTTACATCCATAGCTTGCCATGCAAACATTGATGGAAAGTCGAGAAATAGTTAGCTTGTCGTTAGACAAGCATGCTTTATCAGCCTTTTTACGCGACACAGAGAATGTTAAGCTTACTTTGTAAATGTCTCTTCAATGATGAAAGTCTAACTACTTTTCGAGGATCCCTTAAAGGGACGAAAATCTAACGTTTCTCTTTTTTCGCATCTTTCAATAACAATAAAGTCGTTTCCTACGTGACGTGACCGCTGAAGCGCCGACGATGTGAGCCCTTCCGCTGCTTGGGTTTACCGAATTGAATGTGCGAATGTTTACGCTGGTCCGTCGACTGCGTGATTCATCTGATTAAGTTCGCAAAGCCGGAAATGCAAGAGCCATCAAAAGAAGTCACCGAGAATCTTTGTTTACATATGCTCACGTCACCTTCTCTTTCCACCTTATTGGAACGCCTCAGAAACTTTGGATGGAGCAGCAAACAAGAAAAACCTTTGCCAGTTAACCGATTTACTGATACATTTCACCCAACTCTAGCAGTAGTATAGCCAGCCTTAGAATCATTCTTCCTTACTGAAGAGTTCCGGGCGTGATCGTAGTTTTTGGTATTCTTCGTCTAAGGGTCGGTACATTATGTGATATTAGGCTTTCTGTATCTCCGTTTGGTTGTTTTGCTAGAAGAGTAGGGTAAGTTTGTATCAACAGATTTTAAATGACGAAGGTAAGGCACAACTGCAGATAGGAAATGCATGGTGTCGTCATCTCCTATCGTTTAGTATATAGTTCGCGTGGGGACCACAGGTGGGGTTATTTTCTAGTGTAAACTCATGTTGAACTGCATGGTTTATTAGGAATTTATTCATCGTCCATATGTTGCAGGCAAGAGTAAATTGTTTTTTTTTGCTGAGATATGGGATATGACAGTGTTCATTTCAGACTGGTATCAGATTATAAATACACAGAAAGTCTCAGTTTCCACAAAATACATTAAAACTCAAGAATTACTAAGACTCCTTATTTCTTTCTCATAGATTTTATCAAGCAATAGTGTCGTTAGGGCAGTTTCTGGTAGTCCATGAAGTCCCTGTTAGCTGAAGTTATTGACTAGCTTCTAAAGAACATCCCGAACAACGTCTGCGATCGTTAGGACAAGTTAATGATAAGCAAAACAATTGAAGGTGGCCAAACGCATCTGCTTTTGCGGCCTTAATTGAAACGGTGTAAGGACAACATTCTGAAGACCAGCTATAACCCCTAATGACATGACTTCGGGACACATGGCCGCCGGTGAGTTAAACTCGCCAAACACAGCAAACATGTTTTAGTGAATCTCGTTTTAGTTTGAATGAAGCAAATGAAGCGAATTGTGAAGTCAAGGAAACTTAGTTGCCCTAGAGACTCTACTCTCTCCATGTTTTCCTTTCTTGAAACCTCGACATGATGTTATAATTGGTGTATGCTACTGTGTCAAATGAGTTGGTTTGTGGACAAGATTTTACTTGGTCTAAAAGTGGCTCAAAACTTCTCATCTTTGGTCTGTTCGACCTATGTAGTGGCAAAAGAATTTCTAGCATCTCTAAGGTACATGTGCGCTATGAAATCTGATCGATCTTTTCAACTTCGTGTTTGCAAGCGATACAAAAGCACAATTCATTCACAGATCATGATCGTCAAATATGTCCTTTTGTTTTTTTCGAAAGCCGAGTTGGCCCGAGTTAATGTCGTCAAGATCCGTAGTGCTTCCTAGTAAGGGAGAGCTTTCATCTGAAGCTTTACCAGCCGTTCATCGGCCTATCGGCTGCCGTTAATTGGCCATCCACAGTGTCGAATTGGATTATCGGTTCAAAATCAGAGATTGAGTAAAATTTCGTTAGCTAGCTTATTTTGAATGCTGATTACAAACCCGAGGTCTAGCTGCATTCACCCTTCTCCTCTCCACCTAAATGGCGCCTAAAATCTTGACCAGCACGCAGAATAAACTACCTGAACGAACGTTGAGTTAAATCTGGATTTTTGACGTGACCACCCTCATGGGCGATTTTTGTGCTACTCTGCGTAAAAATCAGATAATCATATTGAGCATCAGATTCGTGATCAGCACTCTAAATCACCTCTAAATATGAAGCTTGAGGAATTTTTATTAAGAAAACGTTTTTATTTAAAAGAAATTTTTATCTAAAGTGCAATAAACGGAACAGCGGCGAGATTTTCACTTTATTTGGGTCGACCGATAGACCGCTGAACGGCTTACAAATGAAGTGAGGGGGGTGTTTTTGTAGAATGTGATGGTCAAAATAATTTCATTGGTAAACAGCTATACAACAATCTCCAACCGGTCTCATTGGGAAATTAAGCTGAAATTCATCTATCCATCCATCCAAATGAACAATTGGGTTTCGCTTATCATATAACCAGCACTCCAGCGGCGTATCGGCCGACTCAAATGAAATGGAAGTTTTGGGAATTTCGGCACTACTTCGCTTAATAAGTCACAATCTTTAACGCAGCTTGAAAAAAAGCAATTTTATCAGCACCCTTGTCGCTGGGTGCATTTGGTGTACGGTAACAGACTATCGCGGCGGGACCTCCATAAGCCACCCATTACAAACATCGCGGTTTCGCTTATTATATAGTAGGAAATAAGGGGTGATAGACTTTCCCCAAAACTGACCACCTCCGACCTCCGACTACAACTGGAAGCAGTTATTTTTAGTGCTCTCTCGGGCAACCGTCGTACTACGTATGACCTTTAAGTCGGCCCAGTTCTGCAGCGGAACATAATTCCGAGTCATTTCGTGGGTTGGTACCCGGTCCAACGCGTCAAGCAATTACTCGTGAGTGACTGGCTTGTCCAGCAGTTCATTGTGCCGTGACTTCTGCTCGGCAATGCACCTAAATTTACTCGCACCGCCGCTTTTTCCCATCATTGAAATCATTCAGCCGACTGCTAAACCTAATGTATTACTAGCTCAATGCATTCTTTTCGGGTTATGGGTGGATGAATCGGGTGGTCGAAAAAAGCATTTTGCATTGTGGCCGTCTCTATGAAGGAGTCCCTTGCAAAAAGGGGAAAGTGTGAGCTGGCAATGAAATAGCTCTGTCTTCTTAGCGCTTGTAAGACGTCCTTCAAAGATGAAGAACGAAAAAAAAACAAATAATAAAGTTTGAGTTTTGGAACAAAGGCAAGAGTCTGGTTCCGAAGCTTCAGGGTTATAGAGGATGTATTTGAAGAATAACAGCAAGAACCCATGACGCCATTCGCATTATAATTTTCTCAATTGTAGTCGCAAGATATAATTAACGGTACGGCCTGAAGGTTGAGCTTGTGTTGTCGTTACCCTGACGAGGTTAGAAAACCCTCACATGAAAGTCAAGAATTCCAAAATTTTACTACATTTGCCACTGGAAATATCACGCTCTTCTGATACCACTCGTCCCTTTTACTCAACAAAAGTAATGTTATAAGAAACTGCGGCAGAGAAACGGTAAAAACGGTCCGTTTCACTCAACTCGCGTTTTGGCGGACGTTTAGCGATGGTACTATATTACCAATCTATATTACCAACCTGACTGTAAATCATCAGTAAATAGATAAATATGGAACGAACAACCACATCGATGACTACAAAAAACCTCAAGTTCTCGTCGATGACGTCTATATTCTGACCATGAAACACTCATTCAAAATGAATGTGCCTCACCTCAAGTAACGATCCGATGATGACGACATGCGACAGTCGAGCCATGAAACCTTTATGAGGAGGATTCTTGCAGATCAGCCCTTCGCACCTCCAAAGTAGCATGGCTTTTGTACATTGTCTTGACTGTTTCTAGTTGTCAGCAGTTTTAGCGCCCTTCTCTGTGATCTCCTGATGGCGGAATTGACTTTCTGCAGCGCAATTTATTCCCACCACTAAATTCTTGTAGGAGGAAGTTCTTGAAGAAAAATTGTGAAAATTGAAAATAGGAGGAAATTACAAAAAATAAAATCATTTGGTCTAGACCTTCCCTTCGACTTCAGAAACCTGAACAAAGTTCAAAGTTAGTGACTTACCACACCAACCCACAAAAACCATTCGAGCCTAGCATTTCTAAGAAAACGTGAAGGAAACCAAAAAATGGTCGACTTGATTCGTGAAAGTTAACACTACAAATTAATTACAACGATGTCGAGGTTCAAAAAAGAAATAACTTGGAGATTTCTGCAGTTTGTGTCAGTTCCCTTCATCAATCATCGTTTGCATCCAATTTGTCCGAATCTTGTACGATTTTTATACTGCAATGAAAGACTATACGACGCACAGCTTTCTCTTTCCAATACTTTCTTCATATTCTTCTTGGCAGTGAACTGAAAGAAGTCTTTGTCAGTTTCGTCTCTGTGATTATTCACTCCTTCAGCCGCATTAGTTAGAGTGCTGGAATAAACGACAGGATTTTGCAGAACCAAAACTGTTAACTAGGCGACGATTTTAGCCCAATATTCTGAGCACAACTAATAGTCAGCAGCAAGGAGACGAACCCAGGTCAAACATTTATGTCCTCGAAAAATCTATTGCGATCAGTTGCGCACGCACATCTATTCTGATCACTTCTGAGTCGACTTTCTCGATGTTTTCTATTTTCGTCCTGTTGAGCAATTTTTCTTTTAGTGGATCTGCTTTTTTATGAACTTCTACTTCTCCCTCTTTGTTTTGTTCGGGGAAATCTCAATTCCATTTTTGGCCATGCTGTAGGAAACCGAATATTTGCAAAATAATCAATTCGCACAGAATTTTTCGGAAAAAAAACGTTTTAGTTCTGACTATTAACTTTCAAATTCGTAAATAACCATCCCATTTATGCCAGCCGTGTTGTCGACATCATCGATACTGGAGCCTTGCTCGCTATTATTCTTCACAATATAGTCTCTCTCACTCTCTGTGGCTCTTTTTCTTCGATTGTATAATTGAAGTTTAATAAGGCCAAATTTACAATTTTTAACTTCCGACTTTACTGAAGGTAAGTGTAGCCAGAAGTAGCAAGCACAAAGGAAGTTATTCTACGGTCTTATATTGGCATCAGGGATGGTCCAATTCAAAGCGAATATTTTTACGTTCTAGCAAACCTTCCTGAATCGAAAAGTTTTCTTCAGCGTGATTCAAAAGCGAATATAAACAACTGATTCTGTCGGTTTTGTTTTTCTTGCGTTTTGTTTGATGCGTACTAGCAATGCTGCATGCAAATAATTCTTCCAGTATCTTTCCTGTAATGTGTTTAAGTTCAGTTCAGTCACAGTTCTTCTAATTTACCTCATTCACTGGATACTCTAGTCTGCTTTTTTACAGAAGAAAATCCCAGAAGATTTCCAAGTTCTCCCTCCTTGTCGTACCATTTCTTAACTGCAAAAAGAGTGAAATCTTAGGTGTGCTATCGAGCACAAAGCCTTTTGATTACCGTGAAATCTTTTTACACATTTCATTTCCAGATTTCCATGTAAATATTGTGCTGTTGCTAAAATTGTCGTATGTTGTTGTGCTGAACGAGATTATCAGGTGGACTAAATTGATTAACAGCTCAACGTTTCGACCTGTTCCTCGTCGTCAGAGGCCTAAAAAATGGCATGGAACTTCTTATCACTGGTCTGCCCAGCCAAGCGCCGAACCATTCCTAGCATTTTGACGATTTGAATAATCTACCCAAAAAACTGTAGAAGACGGGATACATCAAATAACTTACCCGTGCTACACCGGAAGAATTTCGCCAAAGTTTCAAGGAGGGATAACTTGGAGAATGTTCTGCAGCTTTCTGTTCTCCATGATCTCGAACCAACGAGCTTAATGGGCGTAATTCTGTGCATAATTCTATAATATTGTAATAATGGATGTTCTTTAACAGCATTGTCGTACCACTTCTTGACTGCAAAAAGCTAATGCCCAAATGACAGACATAAAGGCCTTTCATGCGATGCAATTAAATTAATCTCGAGGCGGGCTGAGTTCTTGATCGCATTTCGTAGGAACTTTGCTTAGAAGTCCAGAAAGCCGTCTTACCTAGACATTTTAGGCGTGTGCAATTGAGGAATAGTCTGATTCTTTATTCTTAGAAATGATCGATTACACGGGATGAGCGATGAGTTATGCTCTTTCGCTTCCTATTGATTGATCAAAAACGATGATTCCTGAACGATAGTCATTAAGCGGATCTGCAGTCCAAAAATCTCTCTAGAACAGAGAAATGAAAGATCGAAGATATGGGTGGTATAGAGATTATCTCTATTTGATGTATTAGCTTTCATTGTTGATTTATTACCGTAGTTTAGTTCGTGGAATTGTACTGATGATTCACTTGTAAGCTTGAAAGTAGTTCTCTGCTGGCTGATCTAGCACAGAAATTCGAAACATACTGTTAACCACGCCTACACCACACAATATAAAAGCGGAGCAGCAGCCAGTGCTCCTCAGACTTTATTTCTATTGTAATATTTCATGTTTATAATGATCATGTTTGTAATGATAAAGTTTAATTATCCGAGCTTGAGGTGCCGCTGAACCAACCGCATAGGTGGATTTAATTATTTTTTCTACTCCATATAAAGGCGTGCTAGCAATGAAACAGAATCAGAAGACGAGCTCAACTACAATAGAATTGCAAATATGATGTAAAGGTGTCGGCGCTGATCAAATCCCTAAGTGGGTGCCCCCGGCATTGTGTTGCATTCAGATTCGTAGAGGCATACTGAGTACTTGGCCCATATAGTGACTTTCGGGGGCCAACTGCTATGCCAGGTCAGTGCCTTCACGTATCTATACAAGTCTGGTATCAATTCACTCGATCCCGGAGGGATGGAAGCTTTATCAGTCCGAGCCGCGATCGATCACTCGTCCGCAGGAGTGTTAGTAGCGCCTCTTGCCACTGCATTACGCTCGTCCGTCAAATAGAAGCACTATTATAAGAAGTTAGTAGTACGAATGCAGCCAATGATTAAATAACATTTAAATGGAGTTTTTGTTCTTGCTCTCAATTTTTGCCATTCTCCTTCGTTTCTGAAATTTGGGGTAACCCGAATGGCACTCTTACATTTCGGATAAACTTGAGTGCGTTCTAATCTCTATTCATTAGCAGCGGCCTAGAATGATGAACAATACAGCTTATAGTATCAGAGAAGCTCAAAAGTGGCTTAACTTCGTTTGGTGCCTTTCAATTTTGTGCATCACCGTTCATATTCGTGAGGAGAAAAATCGTTGAGTACTAGTCGGCTTGCACTGGAGATACTCGTTCCCTTTGCAGCATTTGTGATTCTGATGTTGGCTGTTGAGAAGATTTTTTTCGGAAAAATGATCGTCCACAAATAGACTTTTGGAGTCCAGCAGTTCTCGATGATGACGAATTTTCTGAGTCTAAGGAGGATTTGCTATTTCTGAACGTTTCTAGACAGTGCTCTGCTTCTGTTACTTCACCAGATCATTTCACCTGTGGGACTAAAAAAACAAGCTCGCTCTAGGGGCAATCTTTAGCCTGACTTAATCGCTTGCAGTACTTCCGGTTATTTATTCGTTCGTTAATTTATTTATATATTTCCGAACCACATAGGTGCGCTAATGCGAAAGTGTTTAATAGGACAAACAACTATGGACACACTGAAGAACTTGGATGACTAGTAGGGCTAATAAAACAGTTTCCGGTGCTACGTGGGTGGGGGTTGAACGTGCTGGTCTGCAATATTGCGTCGACTATACAGTGGATAACATGTTATCATTGTCTTATCTATCATTGTGATATGGGCCCGCGTGGTACAGTGGTAAGAGGTGCGGCTGACACCCGCATGGTCGAGCGATCGATCCCGGCACGGACTAATCAAGCCTTCTTTCCCCCCCGGGTTCGGGTAAATTGTTACCAGACTTGTCTGGGGAGGTGGGAAGGTAAAGACACTGACCTGGTCTAGCGGCTCGCCCCCGCAGGTCATTGTATAGGCCAAATACGCATTCACTACGCCTTTACGATTTAAATGGAACACGAATGCGGCGGCGCATCCTCATGGGACTGATTAACGCCGGGACCTTTACCTTTACCTTTTACGTTTATCATTGTGATATTATCAATTGTGTGGAGTTTACATGTCAGATATGTTAAAGCTGACCGAGTTGATCGTAAACAGTGGAAGATAAAAAAAGGATAACCCGTTAAAGTCGACACAATGTTGCCGACAAGCACCTTGCACCCCCAATCTACATAGCGCCCAATTCGCAATATGAATCTTACTATGAAAACCACAACAAAGTAGGTCATAGAAAAGGTCATTACAAAGTGAGAACGTCTTTGAAATTCAAGTAGCAGAGATGGCTTAATTTTGATGGACCAATACAGACTTCTAGATACCGTACCATCGCCGATTGTCGCCCAAGCGATGCCTGCGGCTGATTAATCTGCCGCATCTGGCGCCTCTTCATATCTCTTTAACTCTACTTATTTTGTCTAAAAACACATGGTTGCAATTGGAATAAAGTGATCTATCTTCTAGTTCACAAATTACTTGGAAATTACCAGAATTCCATGGTGTGGGTGAACTCTTCCTGCTTCATTGCTTGGGAAGCGAAATAACCAGGTCGACCTCATTACATTGTCTTCCATAATTGCGCACTGTAGGTTACCGCGTCACTGTATCACAACTGAAGTTGCACGATTCTTCGGCAAAATCAACAGAGATTATAGAATCGAGAATCAAGAAGGATAATGATTAAAATTGAAGTGGATATCCTGTTCCATCTTTAGGCTTGTATCGGATACATAGAATTGAAGATTTAGGAAATGTAAGTTGATGTCGTATGCAGAGAAGATGAAATGATAGTGATCAAGAGATAGGTCAATATCGATTTCACGTAAGTGAATTAAATGAATAGTTGAAAAAGATTAGAAGAGGATACTAAACCAAATTGGAATGTAAAGAGGTATTATCCTTTTCGCCCTAAACAGGATAACTAATGGAAGGAATTCGTACCTACGGATGGGTAGCACTCCCTTGGGATCATCAGTAGGGCTAGGAGTGCACCTTGTAGGGTATCGATTAGGTAGTATTTAAGAAGTTAGAGTTAAATAGCCCCCACTCTGTGCAGAGTAGACACCCATCGTTCCGATACTTCCGGCCGCCCGAAGAATTTGTTTTCTAATCTTGCCGCATGTAGCTCCGGCTGACATCCCGTAATGAAATCGTCTGGTTGATGATGCGCCGGCAACTCCACTGAATCTCACTCTCTGCCTGTCAGCAACCAATTAGAAAACCCAAGGTTATTAATTTCCCTAGAATACCTAAATCATTAACAAGCAGTGGGTCTCACTTACATTAATGCGAATGATCAGTGCATTAGAAATTTCAAAAATTCCGAAAAAATATATGATGTTTTACTTGAAGCAGAGAAAATTAGAGAATCAGCAGAATTCGTTTTGACCAATACATTTTTTCTTACATTTTCTTTTTTTAATTTTTTATGTTTGTTGCCCACTTCTATAACCACTTTTATTGATGGCGCGCCCACATATGTACTTAAGAATAAAAATAGCAAGAGATTACGATCGTCTCCAGAAAATGATGGATTCTTTTTGCAGACGTAGCCTGACTTTTTGTAGTTTTTACCGACTGAAAGTTTGAGAGACTCGAGAGTTTGACTTTTTGAGGAGGCTCATTTCGCTGGAGAGGACATTTGGGTTTTTTCCTGTGTTTTGTCGCAGCAATCGCAAGCAATTCGTGGAGCAGAGGCTCCACGAAGCGCTCCTCTAGCTGCTTCAGATCTACATATCGGTGGGAGAAGGTGAGAACAACAGAGGGTCAATTCTGAGTTTCACTAAGGGATTAGGGTAGACAACGTCGGAGAATTCTCCAAAATACCCGCTGTTTTTCGTAACATCAAATTCCACTAGAAGAAAAACGAAGAGTGGAGGTAATGCTTAGAAATAGCCTGCAGAGTAAGTTAGAACTTGTATAACTTTTTTTAACTTAACTTTCCTTTTCTTTGTATTGTTTTTTGTATTAGAAGTACGTCTGAGACCCTAGTGGTCTGACTCTGAACAGGATAACCCTCATTTGGAAAGTTTGTCTGAAGCATGACCAGAGAATAGGACACTTGTTTTTCAAGATTTTTAAATTTTAATGAGTTTTTTTTTACATTAGTTGGCTTTTTGACGCTCTCTTGCTGAGGGAATGGCGGTGAAATATTTTGGAGAGCGATCCATTACGGAGATTAGAATGAAAACCAGCCCCTTTGTTGCAGTTGCGGCAGGCTCCTCCCCATCAGTTTGGGCACGGATAGACTCCGCCATCATCGTCGCAAACTCCCACCGCTACATATCTGCCCTACCACAGTACCCATGTAAATACTTCCTTTTTGAATGAATTTTCTAGTTACGCTTTGCATTTGCATTGCCAAGGTCGTCTGAATTTTCAAACTCTTTTGATCAACTTTGAAATGTAAGAATAAGAAGTTATGCGAGCAAAGTGAGCAGATTTTTTACTATTCGAATTGTTTTTCTTCAACTCCCCAGACGGAGAAGTCTATCGGAATTAGATCCGGGCTATTCGTTGGCCACAAATCCTTCGTCAAAGAAGAGAGGTATGCGGCCTCCAGAAAGTGCAACGTTATTTTGGGCGGCAATGAATGTGACGGTGGCCGTAAGAGTCTTTAGCAACTGCAACGGTGCAAACTTCCTCATCAATCCAGGAGACGTTGAGTTTGGCGTGCCCCATGGAATTTCTGTGATTTTTTACGCCTGGTCTTCAATTTTGTTCTGTAGTTTCATTTTGAAGACGCCACTGTATCCTCCTTGGTTTCTGTAAAGCTCTATTGCTTGCTTCATGTAAGAAGCTTCAAGGAAAAAACGATACGGTATGCAAGATTGGACTCGGTCTCGATACACATGGTATTCGGAGGTCTGAAGCAGCGCTGGCTGAATACGATATATGTTGACCTGAAGTCAGTAAGAATTCATCCAGACCGCGCGTGGGAGCGGGGTGGCGTCGAAGAATTGGTAAAGCGGTCCTTACTTCAAAGCGAGATAATCGCTAAAGAAGAAGTAGAGCCTTAATCCTGCCAACTGACCAAGACCCAGATTCATCATTGGTAAACCACCGATAAACCCGAGATATAGCCCGAACGGCGCCCACCTTTGTCTACTTATCCTCAACTTCCTATGTTAAACGCATTCTCTGATCGACTCTGCCGTTTGGTTGTAACTGCGCCGCGGTTTCGGAGACCGCTCGTCCGATCGTGAATCTTGGCCAGGGGACAAATTCGCCATTGTCCGCTGTACAGAATCCATAGCTCGGTACAATGGATCGAAATGTGGATGGTATAGTAGTAACTATATAGAACACTATTAACCGTTCGAAGCGAGATTCATCACCATTATATTTCTAAACCAGAAATTGTTGCGAATTCACAGTAGGAAACTGATTCGGTAAGACTAGTCGCCGGTATAGCAGATGAGTATGGGTCCGCCTTGAGTAAAAGTCTTCTATGCAAAATTTCACTGGTTAATTCCTTATGAGTAATTTTCGCACGGCCGGCTGAATTTTCACAAACATTTCAGGCCGGACGACGAGACTGCTGTTATTGGCATGTCACGCTTCTAGCCATTGAACACAACGAAAACAAATCCTGTGCAGCACATCCATTCACTAGTTCTCGATTATCGGCTATTTTTGACATCGAAAATGGATTCCTGATCTTATTTCCGCTCAATGGAAGATTACGCTGAACTATGCTGGATTTCAGTCAGATGACTAGACGCTTTTTGGAAGAAATTTTTATTTCTTCAAATGATGGTGCCACTGGGGCTGTCTCTTCAGTTAAAATTTAACAAGCGCTGTGTATCGGAGAGCTGTGTCGTTGCTCCTTACAGAAAGAATGGGGACCCTGAGAAATCGAGAGCGGCATATAAGACCGAATAAATGGCTCAGAGATCCTATTAGGGTGATCCAAAAGTTCGTGTGCATTTCAGATTCTGACTTCCTTTGTTAATACCTCGAGAAAGACAAATAAATGACAAATAAGGTCATCATAGCTAAGCATAACTCATTGTCAGCGATCCAGTGAAGAATTGTGCTTAGACAGGATGATTTTATCGGTCATTTATTTGTTCTCCTTGAGTTATGAATAAAGAAGGTCAGTACCTACAATGCACACGAGCTTTTGAAAATTGAATCTGCAGGCACCGAAACAAAAATGTGTAAAAACGGTTTGTATGAAAGATCTGCAACATCTCCTAAACGCACACCAATACTTTGCCCCGTTTTTGTTGCACCGCAATAGGGTTTCGCTCATCTGCGAGAAATGCGAAGGCGGCTTAGCCACCCTCGATGGGAGCTGAATTCAGCCGGAAAACACCCTGAGGCGTTCGAAATGCTCCGTGCTGCCATACTTTTCATAGTATACCATTTCGATAAATATAAATAAATAAATAAAAATTGATAAATAAATAAATAAATAAATAAATAAATCTCCAAACATCAACGTTGTTACGACGAAATTTGGGAATTTTATGAAATGAATCTCCGACGGTATCGTCTTGAAATAACGTTTCTCCAAATCTTATAGATTTGCTTTCCAATAAAGACCGATTTCGTTCAGGCACCTTCCATATTTGCACCAGCATTAAGATGTCTACTCCCCCACTTCCCCCTACCCTACATTGCTCCTTTAAACTACCTTTCAGTTTGGAAGTTTTTTTGAAAATTGAATCTGTATGCACCGAAAGCAATAATGTGCAAAAACAGTTCGTTAGAGCCAACAATGCCTCGAATGTTCGCTCAAACATTCAGATGAAAAGGAAAGGAAAAGAAAAAGAAAGAAAATAAGCTCATTTTTTCATGGTTTTTTTGAGTTCTTTTTTGAAGAGGAGAGAGGGTTCCCAACTTCACTAATCAGTTGCCGATGACCAGTTACTGGTACAATCATTAGAAGCTGTTACTCAATCCTCCTAAGTTTTTCACTGGGTCTTATTAAGGTTTAGAGCAAATAGCAATGGTTTTTTGGAAGTATGGGTGATTGACTTTACAAATTTCGTTCCAGTTGTCATTGTCTGCGTTATAAATTTGCCTTTTATACAGTAGTGAATAACTGGTTCTAAATGGCTATTAAAGGGCATTCTGTTCGATTAGAATCATGAATGGCAAAAAATTATTTCTAGTTTGAACTGAAAAAAATCGTTTCTTCCTGCATTTTTTCAAAAAATTCGTATTCAACCACCTTCTCCTTCAGTCTATACAAAGGTTATTACCGTTCCAATGGAAGCCGTAAAACTGGCATAATTGGAAGAAACTGAGTTCCAATTCCTCGTATGACTTGATTTTTGCATCGCTAGAAGAGAGCAACTGAATTTTTTCTCGAAAAATTTTTCTGAGCTCTTCCAAATTATGCATATAGAGTGACTACCACTTCAGAGAGTAATTGGTTTAACTTTTTGCTTGTCTCTCAGAAAAGAGTGACTCCCCTTATTCAGAGCATCAGCGTTGAATAGAAAATTACCTTATTTATTTATTTATTTATTTATCAAAAAATTAACAACAGCTGCGGAATTTTTGCTATCTCTTTTAAGAAAGTTTACATTTTTTTGAAAGTTTCTTCCACTTGCTTGTCGTGTCCAAAATTGACAGCAGCTACGGAATTTCTATTACCTCTCTCACAAATGTCTACACTTTTTAAAAGTTTCGTTTCCATTGGAAGGGCTCGACGAACGCTACCCTCTCAATGAGTTGCAGCACTCGATTTCATGAGTCAGAGACGACTTCGTCATTCAACAAATCTCGCGACTTTTTGAGCCTCTTAGAGCCTGTGCCAGACTTTCCATTAGGCACGCAATGCATAGAATTGGAGGAAACGACGTCATCGTCATCTTAATTAAAGGCCAGATAGACCTGAATACGGCAGCGATATATGTAAAAAGTTTTTTGGTGAGATCGAAATTGAACCCTGCTCCTCTATCCACGTTGCCACATCCTCTTTTGAATGACCAGATTGTTTGGTTTCAATTTGTTTTTGTCAGTCTTTGGCCTTGCTGGACGCTGCTTACCAGTTCGGCTCCTTAGTTTTCGTGAAACAAAGCTGAACCATTCGATTATTGATGAACATTTGGAGACCAGGTGCGGAACAGGGTTTTACTCCCAGGTGTGCAAGTTGATTACCATCAATCATCCTGATATTTTTCGGCGTTTTGTGTCCTGCTTTCTCTATTCGCTTCTCCGTATTTCTGACTCTGTTTTGAACTTTCTACCTGGACTTGGCTGTTACGTGACCTGGCTGCCCGTCTCAGATTTCATGTTGGTAATCTGTGACGCTTTCTAGGTGGAACTTGTGAACTTTGTCTCAGGGTTTAAAGTGAAAAACGTATCGTTAGCTAACTTGAGAGAAAAGGTCACTGTTAGTGCTGAAAGCCAAGGGTAAAATGTAAAAAGTTCGCGCCATTCAGTCTCTGAGAATGCGCCACGCATTCTTCTTCCATTACGATTCGTAGAAGCACCTCGTCCGTGAGGGTGCCGCTATTCATCCGTTCGCCTCAAGTTACCTAGTATTATATTATAGTATGATTTGTTATTATTGTTGTTGTTATTATATAGTAGTTACCTATTATAATATAATATGTAGATGATGCGCTATACGTACGTAGTATGAACGGGTCTTTATGCGCTAAGCGCCCCTCAGATGGACAAATATGTAGCACTCGAGCAAAGACTTCGAATTCCTCATTTTGCCAAGAGGCATAGTGAATGCGTGCTTGGCCTATACAATGACTTGCAGGGGCAGCCGCTAAACTGTGGTGCTGCTTAGCCGCAGAGTATGAACGGGTCCTTAGACTCTAAGCGCCGCTTAGATGGACAAAGGAGGGGACTAGACATTCCATACATATCCGAAAAAGGAAAAACGTTACCCTTTGATGGTTGCTGGCAGGTTATTTGGTCGCGGTTCATGCAGGGTACGAACCCGGTTTCCATTCGTTTCCTGAGCGCCGTGATGCTGCCTTTAGCAATCGGAATTCATTATTACTCACCGTTTTTCTTTCTTTTTCATTGAGATAATGGAACTTCCAAGGAGTAACCTTGTGAACCTGAATTGAAAAAATTCCTTGTCTGGTAGTAGAGCACAATTTCCAGTCAAATTGCAGTATCTACCGATTTAGCTCGAAAGAAATAGAACTCGAAAGCCAGACGACGCCTACCACCAGGACGGGGTTGCCTAGACACAACAAACGACTGGATGCATTCTCGGGAGAAGGTAATTCGAGGGAAATGATGAAATGAAGCGCTGTTTTCATGGGCGCTCATCGACCCGTGCTCAAATTGCCTATGCAGGTTTTTCATTACATTCGAAAATCTATTACATTCGAAGACGATGTAAGCGACAATCACAAAAATAACAATCTTCTCCGAGAAGAAGGGGTTTTACACTGTGATGAGGGAGCAAATGAGTACCAACAGTGTTATCGCTACTCCACTGTAGAGCCGGCAATTGCGGAAGTGCCTGAGTGTTTTTAACACGTTGACGCCAGTGTGGCATGACGTCATGCCACGCTCAAGCGGTCGCGTTGGACCGTATGGCACGATGCCATGTCACAGCTTAACAATTCTATTTTCTAAATGGTGTCGAAGGTTCGGGCAATCCTTCCTATGCGAAATATTGTTCACCTTTAGACACTGCTTTGGAAGGAATGATCCATGAAAACAGTTATCAATTGCTGATTTATACATCAAAATATACAAGTGATCAAGTATATCAGAATATGCACAGGTCTTCTTCGATGATCTCAACAAATATTGATAGTTATGAACGTTTTTTGGTGTTTTCAAAGATGGCATTAGACGCAAATAAACCGCAGATATCAACAATACTACTGCAAAATATGGGTCACCGAAAACATTTTCTGTGTTCAGGAAGGAAACAATCGAAACAGTTCGAAAAAAGTGACCTTCTAGCAAAATATGGAAGATTTCCGAGAAAATTCTGTCATTCGAAAAAAGTGTTATTATTATGCATAAGAATACCGCTAAGACTAAAGATCCCAATTTATTTTTTGCTGTTTTTCTTTTTAGTTTTACCCGCCCTGCGAAAAATCAACTGATCCCACGCGCCAGATATGCAAAAGTGGGGCGGTCGTCAACGTGTTGATGTCTTAAAATCTCCATCCGTGATTTACAGCGGTGCTGCGTCCTCTGCGTCTCTACACTGTGCAAATACTAATGCGCTGTTTTACTGTTAAATGTGAATGCCACTTAAAACTGTTCTGTAGCTTCTTCCAAGACGAAAATTCCTGAGTATCTCTGAGTACCCCAGAGTTCGCCAATGTGTTTCCTATTTCCTTTCCAATTTGCAAAACGCTCAGTGCTCCTTCGGTCTCTGCAAATAAGTAAAGTCAAAAAAGAGTTTAATCAGTCATTTCTGTCACGTTCGAGGACCCCGTAGGTTAAGAACGTGTGTGTGAGATTCAGCTGCAGCTGCTCGAACCTTGAATTGGAAGCTTAGTTGGCAGTTGTCAACACATTTAGAAATTTTTTCACCGAACAATATCTGGACAACCCCTGTCGTCTGGTCATCGTTTCCCCTTCAACCTAATTTTCTAGAATACTTCGTGTTCCTCGGCCTTTGAAAGCTTTTCTCTCCGAAACTCCGGAACCGTTCTCTCCGCTCTCATTCTCTTGCACTTGGAGTGTCTCTCCAGCTTTATCTGAGCAAAACCTTGTTTCCACATTCTGCCGACACTGAGTGCCGACACTTATCTCTGGCGATCGCAGAGGTTAACATTCAGTGTTTCGTTTTTCATCGCGGTTCTGATATACATTTTGGTGGTTCTGATCTTTGCAACAACACACAGGTAATATATATTTATTTACTGATCACATCCAATAGCTGGATGGCGCAGTTAATTGAATTCTCTATCATTTTTTGTGGGCTACATCATATACCGTGCATGAACTCTCACCATATTACATTATACTCCATTGCTATCCGTCACATTTCATTATATTTTCCTAGATTCAGCCGAAAAGTTTGATTTTGGGAATAGTCACTTCGCTACTAGTAAAGTGGAAGAACGAGTGGACTTTGGGCGAGTACGATTGAGACGGTATGACTAATTGTAAGTGCTTGTGACCTCGGCCTCTCGTCTTCTATAGTAGGCTTGTGCGGAGCCAATCTGCGGATACCTTTATGTGCCTTGCTCGGCCTCGGTGTTAAGAGGCGCTACTGACACTGGAACGTTTGATACCCACCCCAGGCTTACCAAGCTTTCCATCCCTCCGGGGTCGCGGAAACTGGTACTGGAGTTGTCTGGGAAGGTAGACACTGTCTTCCTATAACGGCTGACTCTCAAAAGTTGTTGTATAGGTCAAATACGCATTCACCATGCCTATAAGACTCTGAATAGAACACAAACGGGGGCTGATCAACGCCGGCACCTTTACTTCTTACCGTGTTCGGGCACATGACCCACAGCCCTGTTTTTGTGCTTTGTGAGCATTTCCACAGCTTACTTATCCTTTTTTTTCTTAATGATAGTCTTTCTTTCAACTCTGTCGCATAAATTAAATTGCAGGAAACACCGTTGTACAACTTACCTTCAACTGTCTATTTCATGTCTTACTTGATGTTTCACAGCAGGGCTGGGCATCAAATCGAATTATGTACCCAATAAGGATTAGTGACTTCCACCGCTGCTTTTCGTGGAAAATCTTACTTTAACTTATTTTGAACAACGCTATGGGTGAGGCCTTCCAGAACTGCTTGAGTCTTTTTCGACTGACCACTAGAGCTTCTATATTATCATTTCTTTCGGAGACAGGGATAAAATTCGTGGAATTTTTTTTAAATCTAGAAGTCAAAATCAAACAAAACGGGGCGTCAATACTGAAACCTCCTTCCGAATACTCATCAAACGAGACTGAGCTTACCCCTGAATTCCAATGTTTGAAAAGTTGATGCCGGATTAGTCCCATCAGGAATGCCGACTGAAGGCTCCCAAAAGACCGCAGCAATGCTATTTTTCCATGTTCACCCATGAATAACATATTTGATATGCCGGTTCGCTAGAGAAAAGAGTCCTGACACCACAGATGCAGGAAAAACTTTCGTCCATCATCTTTTTTCTTCAGGTTATTCTGGGTTTCTGGATTGACCTTGCATCCGACACGGCCGAGCCGACAATATCATGGTAGTTGCATGGTAGTCATTCCTTCGCTTTATCTAAGCTTTGACAGTAATCCTTGATTTCTGAAAGGTATCTTCATGCATATCCAAAGCTAGCACCGCTAGTGCTAGCATCTGTAGACAAACAATCTTCGAATAACTTCCAATTTTACCATAATTTCTGCAATTTCCTAGAGTTTTGTAGATTTTTAGTCGTTGGGAATCAGTGTTGTTTACCGTATCTAAGCGATAAAGGTGTGTCAGTTTGAAAAAAAATTTTTGCTATCACCCCCTTCCATATTTAACAGTAGCATACTCGTCTTAATTTGGCCCAGCAGTTTACCGAAAAATCACGTGGAGAAGCTCAATAGGCGGGTGCTAAACCCAAGCGGTGCCACTATCTATCTGGACATTTTGAAAACGGTGCTTCTATTGTTACTATTAGTTCCATTATGTTATGAAATAGTTGAATAAGGTAATGACTTCTTTCAAAGGGTATACATAAAACACTTTATAATATCTTGCATTTCGAGAGATTCAGCATGTTTCCTGGAAAACTTATTTTGCGGCATGCAGATGTTCGAACCTTGATTTTCGAGAACTTCTGAACTATAAAAACGTCAGCAGCTCAATCATTCTGACAGGCAGCGGGATCTTCACGTGTTACACAGTTGATAGGTGATCTCTCAACTGTTTGATAAGTGCTGATTGCAATTGATTGCAATTAGTGCTGGGATCTCGAAGCGATAGCAGCATATCCTACTAGAACTTTAAATATTCCTTTTGAAGCAGTAATTTTTTCACCATCTGTGGTTGATTTCTGCAGCTAATTCTGCATTATATAACGCCTTCACAGCAATGTTTTTTTTAGAATCTATTTCGGTCTTTTACAGCTCACACATCTACCGACCTTATTAGTCGGATGAGACTCGTGCCGGCTACGAAGGACCTCTTCGATCATTGCGCGCACTTACCCTGAGGCTTTTCATTAACGTGTCGCTGTACGAGTGCTTTTGGAGGGCCATTGCCGACGATTCTATACAAATCTGCGAAAAACCTCTCACAACTGAGCACAATTCGCTCTGAAGCTTCTATTCTTTGTAAATCTTTGCACAACATTCTCTATTCTTGAAGATCTACCCCTTTCTTACAGAAGAGTTTTTTGGATGAACATAGCCTGGTGAAAGCTATTCGACATGGGTCATGTGCGTGCATGAGCTGGTATAGAGCCAATCCATCATAGTAAAAATGGCCCATTTATCGGGTGTGCACTGATCCTTTGTCAGCATGATGGATTTCATCCGTTCAGAGTTCCAACGAGGCTTTTTTGTTTGACTCTGCTGTACAGCGCACTTCTTATTCTTCCCACTCAGCACCTTCAGCTTCTGTGCACTGCCAGTTTTTTGACCCCATACTGTTGTATACCATTTTCTCGTTGATTTGGACCAGGTCGGACGCTTTTCAAATCAACCAGGACGCTTTGTGTTCTCAGCGCCTACAGATATCACCAGTTGGAAACAGAAGACGTCCCGCTGACATTTTTGACCCTTTCCGTCTTCCGCTTTGTTAAAAATATTTCCGCCCACCCCTTAATTTAAGCACCGAACGTTGTCTCCTGTATCCTCACGCTCTTGTTCCTGTTCCTGGTGCTCCTGATCGAGATCAAGAGCAAGGTTTGAATAGTGTCCAATCCAAAGTGAAAATGATATATCACGCAGACGGGATGAACTCCCATTGTCTAAACGTCAACATGCATTGTAACCAGGTGTGTGCAGAACTTCCGTTTCCGTGTTCCAAATTCCGGTTATCGGTCGTTTTTCGCTCTTCTGTTCCGTTTCCAAGTTCCCTTTTTTGGACGGAACACGGAAGTGGAAGAAGAAATCGTGAAGGCTAACAAAAGGGAGACTAAAGTTATTGTGCTGACGTCGATATTACCCATTTGAATTCTGGAAGAATGAAACCAATGCAGCGAAGTACCCACTTTTAAGTAAACTTGCGATGAAGTATTTGTCGGCACCTACCACATCATCGGAGTGCGAGAGATTTTTTTCTACTGCTGGTTTCATTCTGAACGATCTGAGAAAAAGCCCCGTCTCCGAGAATCTCAAAAAGCTACTATTTCTCTTCCATAACGTGCTCGTTCCAGGCTTCTAATTCATTTTCCAAAGCATTGTTGTCTATCAATAAAAGCTGTCTTCCTATATGTACGTACTTGTGTCCGCTTTGGTCTATAATGAAGTTTATAAAGATGCATCAAACTGGTATGGTTTTTGTGATAAGTTTTCACCGTTAACTCTGAAGCTATCACCAAACGTTGAACGCTTTCACTGAAATGGTAAACACATTCTATGTAAAAGGAAACAAAACGAGCATCTTGTGGGTGCCTTTAGAAACAGAAAAGGAAACGTTTCGTAGTCCAGTTTTGGCTAAATTCCAATAATTTAGTGATTTTTGCACTATTTCTGTTTCCGTGCTCCGTATTCCGGTTTCCGGCCTTTTTTGGCGATTTCCGTTCCGTCTTTCGTCTTCCGCTTTGTTAAAAAAAATTCCCCCACCCCTGACTGTAACCACCGAGCATTGTCTCTGATATTCTATCGCTCTTATTGCTGTTTCTGGTGCTCAAGATCGAGATCAAGCGCAATCATATCTACCTCGTCATCATAGTCTTGGAGGACGAGCCTATTCCATCTCAACTGCGGATCGTAAAATTTCAGTGAATGGAACTACTCCGAACCATTGTCTTGTGTCAGCATTGGTAATTTCGAACTGCACTTCACCTCGACACAAGGCTGTTAAATTATATTTTTTGGCTTAATCGCTTTTTTCGGAGCTTCAGGTGCGAATGCACAGTCCCTGAAGGCAGCTGAGAACAGCTGTGCAGACCCACTCTAACCAGTAGTAACTGGATCCGAGCCTGAACAAGTTACCGTGTCACAGCAACCATCCATCTAATCATTTTCGCTTCATTGACTCTAAAGGGACCTTCCACCTCTTAAACAAGTGTGGTACAATGAATGTGTTTTGCGATCGAACGGTAGATCTTCGACTTCAGACAATATGA
Source organism: Nippostrongylus brasiliensis (assembly GCA_030553155.1). Lineage (NCBI taxonomy): Eukaryota > Metazoa > Nematoda > Chromadorea > Rhabditida > Heligmosomidae > Nippostrongylus > Nippostrongylus brasiliensis. Next base: position 33,875,805 of record CP130736.1, on the reverse strand, counting down.
CGTTTTATTATTGAGGAGCACACCTGTCGATGCCCGCCGCTTTATTCAAGCACCGCTAAAACTAGAGTACGCCTCAGGAACGATAATGCCGTTACAAGTTGTCGACGATCCTAGTTAGATACATACGCGAAAGCATTGGACCTCAAGCGTTCCGTCAAATCCAACGACACCCAGATCATACCCTTTGTAAGTGAGATATACAGGGTGCGTCAGGATCATTATATATTGAGAACGCTCGCAGCCATCCAAACTTTTATGCGTAACCATTATACTAATCTTGCCCTACAGTATAGTAAATTTTCCTTACTGATCGTTGGCCCGTTTGAGATGTCTGGAGTAAAAGGTTTGCGCACTGCGATGGCGAAAATGCACAAGGAGGGAGTGTTAGTCGCGGACATTGCCAAAATTCCACGTATCCCAATGTTCACGTTGTACTACAACTTGGATAGGCTAGAACGGACGGAAGCAATGGAGGACAGGCCGAAATCAGGTATGCCGAGAACTTCTACTGCTCCTGTAGTCGTCAAACGGATACGTGGCAAAGTGCGCCGAAATCCGCGAAGATCCATGAGAGAACTCTCTCGTACTGAAGGAGATTTCGAGTGCTCCATCAGACGAACTGTCAAATGCAATATCGGTGTGGTGCGTACAAAACACGAAAAGCGCAGCCACTGAATAACTCTACAAGGACTGCAAGGGTAAAAAAATGTGAAGCGCTTCTGAAGCGTTTCGACGCGGTGCGCCACCGAATGATCCTGTTCACCGACGAGTCCGTTTTCACGATTGAACAATTTCTCAATCACCAAAACGACAGGATTCTTGCCAGAAGTGTAGGAGAAGCTAATCAGCACGGGAATGTGACGGAAAAATTAGAGCAGCCGAAGTTCGTGATGGTTTTCGTAGGGACAACAGCAAGTGGGAAAACGCCACTGATTTTCGTGGATAAAGGCCTCAAAATCAATAGTCAGAACTATTTCGAAGACATTCTAAACAAGGAAATTTTTTCTTGAGCATCTAAACACTTCAAAAATACCAGCTGGAAATAACAGCAGGACTCTGCACCTGCCCACAGGGCCAAAGTCGTACAGAAGTGGTGCGCCGACAACTTTCCCGATTTCATTTCAGCAATAGAATGGCCACCACACAGCCCGGACGTCAATCCGATGGACTTCTCAATCTGGTCTATATTAAAGAGCAATGCCTACTCAACACCACACAAGGACATTAAGTCGCTTAAACGAGCATTGAAGAAAGCCTGGAAAGCAATTGATGAAGAAGTCCTGCGCGCCGCTGTAGATGCGTTCCCTAGGCGACTTAAGGCCTGTGTTCGTTCCGAAGGAGGTCGTTTGGAAACCTAACTATATTTTTATGTGTACAATGTTTAAAGTAATTGATGTTGTAAATTTTGTTTCATTTGCTTCAAAATAGCCGTTAAGGCGACCAATTATCTGAGTCCAAAGACTTTTGACGCACCCTGTACTCAGGCGGGGAGATGAAAGCCAAACTGCCCCAGGCGACTAGTCAGTCTACGAACATGCATCAGAAGTTCAAGCTCAATCTTGTCTTCGTAAGTGATCCTTCGTGACGCCGTCCATGACAACAGTGAAAAGAAGAGGAGGGAAGTGGTGGACACCAGGAAAGATGAAAACCTCTGTTAATTTCTGTAGTCTGTTCGTCGATTCCGTTTATAGCATCCGAACGAAACTCATGAGCTCTTCAGAAATCAGCCGTTTCGTCGTAGAGTTCAGCCTCATCAATCACCTCATGCCTCTATATGTACTGTTTCAATATGTTTACTTGCGAAGGTTTCCTTTAGTTTGGTTGCTCTACGTTTTCCATAATGTTCACACGTTCTGTGCTCCTGATGATTGAGCGATACTACTCTCTCACTGTAAAAATTGAAAAAAATTGCAACACTTTGCAAATTGGGTCGAAGTCGAGAACGTGGGTCAATCCTGGGTGAGGACCAATCGCCGTACGTGAGTGAATCCCTTCTCCAATTCACCAAGGGCGCCTTCGGGCAAATAGCCCACAGACATTCCAGAGCGTTTTCGCTGAACCATTGATTTCTCCGTGGGAAATAAAATTTAGCCCGATATAGGTGCAAAATTCAACAGTCATTACCGTGGATTAATGACCATCGGAATGACATTATCTGATTTTATTGAAGTGCAAAGGGCGAACGTGCAAGAGTTCTTATTGATTGAATCGTTCCCATAGTCAGTTACTTTCCAAGCATTCCTCAGTTTTTCGATGTATAAGCCTCCAGCTTATAATCATTACCCCAGCAACCAAAATAGTCAGCCCAGCGCCAAAATAGCTGGGAACGCTGAAAAGCTGCCGCCAAACCCATTATTTCGTTCTATTAAAAGCATCACCCTAAATGACCATACATCGGACGATTTTACGACTGTTCTCCATGCTGAGGATCTCATTTAAGCACAAGAAAAGTCTAGGATAGACAACCTAGAATCTAACTTTCGTATGACGAGTTCCCGACAGTTTCGTAAAAAAGGCTCTATTTGAAGTAAATGTGTCCGTTGTTCTTCTCATTCATTGAGAAACCCGCTCTCCAATTATCTTTATGTTCTTTACGAAGGGCCAAAATGCTTAAAATTTCAATTCCTTTACCTAAATACCTAATTACCTAAATTACTGCGTGGATTTTTTCTTTATTTTTGTTCATTTACTACATCACATATGGGTGTGTACAAGTTCACCTTACGACTGAAACTGAAATCCTTTTACAGCCACATTCTCAGATGGGCAAGGGTACATGCAATTCACCAATTCAAGTTATACATTTCACCATTTCCTTGAAGACAACGTAGCAAAAGGCCTCTTGTCGTTCGCCCATTGCACTTCAATATATGTATTGAGAAGGAAACTTCGAAAAAATTTCAAATTCTCCAATGGCGAACTCTGACCTATCCAGGACATTCGTCGAACCTTGCCCCAACAAAATATTATTTGCTCCATTCGTTCTCCATTCAGTTACTAGAGAATCAGATCGACGACTGATAGCACCTCAAAACGTGGCTTGATGAATTCTTTTTATCAAAACTTCAGAAATTCTGTAGAAGGAGAGTTGAAAATTTATCTGGTAAATAACAAGATGTTGTTGATGGTAATGATGCATAAATATGTTGGATGTCGAGGAAAATAAAAGAGAGAAATGAATTTGAAAGTTTTTTCAAAAGTGGCTCGAAACTTAATCGACAACCTAATATATATGTCGCAAAGTGTATTCGCACAGGTAAATGCATGTCTTTAACATGCTGAAAACCCTTGCTAATGTCGGTGGTAGCTATTTACCCGAAGGCGCCCTTGGTGGATTGGTAAGAGGTTTCACTGCAATTCGTCTTCCCACAGGTACAACCATACTCTCTTATCTTTAGCCCAAAGGCAGGTAAAGCTCTACCAGGCATGTTTCTGAAGTTGGAAGGGTGTACTTTTCTGTTTCATGCGTTTCCCTTAGGCGGTTCACCTGCAAGACGCGCTGCTGACACACGAACGGTCAATAGAGCGATCCTCACATGGGCTAACTATGCCTTCCATCCCTTTAGGGCCGGGTAAATTGGCACCAGCTTTGTCTGGGACGATGAATGCACTAAATTCTGACCTCCACGATTCATTGTGTGGGCTGAATATGCATTTAGCTTGCATCTTCGATTCTGAATAGAACAAAATGCGTTCTTTTGGGACCTATGGATGTGCCCACTTTCCTTTTACCTGTTAGCTGCCGTCCTCTCTTCATTGTATGTATTAGCCAAGTTAGCTTGACTAGTCGACATACAAATCGAATACTTTTTAGTGAATCTCCTTTACCTTCACATACCCCTTGTTTTTATGTAACTTGTCAGTTCGGCTGGTGTTGGCATTTTTCGTCTGTACCCTGTTTCGTATTATCTCTTTTGTTTTCCGTTAGGCTTTTTCCTATTTCCACCAACAAAACTCATACAACTACGACACTTCTCGTAGTCGCCCTTGATGCTTTTGAGGTTCTTTATGGTTTTTTGAGAGCTCTTTTTTGTTTCAGCGCCTTCTTCCTCAGGTATACCTAAAAAGAAAACAGAATAATAACGTCACCTGACGATAATGAAGGTTTCAATGTCGTTATTTGGAAGCGAGATTGTCAGCTGAGATTAAGACAACGGTTTCTAATGACGGAAAATTTTTGTCAAAACAAAACTAGACAATGAAAAATCGAGATCGCCAAAAAACGAGCAGAATAGAAATAAAAATCGCGAACATAAACTTCTCGGTTCTAGCTTTCCAACGATAATAAAAAATCCAAATTACTCGATTTTAACCCATAATCAAAGGACTTGAGCTGAGGTTTCCCAGTTTCTAAGCGAAAATACGTTTTTTCGGTTCCATACTTTTGAAGATATCAGAAATTGTGCCCTGTTATTTGGTTTTTCTAAAATCACAAAGTTTTGAGCCGAAATTTCGGTGCTTCTTCCTTTCCTACCGGAGCAATTCGTGGTGCTCGCTCATGCCAACCTATGTGGCCGGAAGTAATCCGCACATTCCACTAATGTCGCTGTGATGTTCAGAGATCATCGCCGCGCAACTTTACGGGCACATAAAATCGTCGCTTCCTCAAACAGCTGTCGTCCAGACCACATTTCCTCCCTTATCCCTTCTGACCGTCTCATTCACCTGATTTTTTTTGATTTTTTGGGGAATTCCAAGCAGGGTCTCTTCCGGTCCATTTTTGTCTGGAATAATAATAAACGTCATGTTTGCCGAAGTTTTATGGTCTTTCTACGTCACTTCAGACTTCTTGGAATTGTCCCGCCCTGGATATTGAATTGGTCGCCAAAATTTTTACGAGTAGGTGGAACACCACCAGGATCTTACCTACTGCCTAGGAATTGGATAGTAATTGAATATTTCTTTCAAAATTAATTTTCCCAGGTTTCGTGTCGAGTTCTTCACCACACATGTTCTTTGCCTAAAGCACAAAAAATCTGGACACGTATATATCAGCCTTGCGGAGTTCAAGCTTTTCTGAATGAAAAATAGGTGTTTCCCATTGAAAAACTAACGTCATTTAATTTAAGGAAAAGGTCTTCCAGGAGCTGAGCGGCTTTGATGAGTTTGACTTACAATCATGGTTAGCGCACTCGTTCTCTCTTTTTTAGATGCTGCGGAGACTTCCAGCGTTTTATTTTGCTGTTTTCTTCTTCGGACAACTAGATCAGAGTGAGGTCTTCTAGTGTCGTGCTACATTTCGTTTCACCTGACGGTTATAATATCTTCTTTCACGCGACTACGTTTTGTGAACTCCAACAATTCATCAGATGCACAACACAACTTTTCACATCCCTCACTACTTTCCTAATCCTGCTGTGTTTATATTAGATCCCCAAGTCTTCCTTTTTCCCTCTTAAACATTCCTTACCTTGTTTTTTATTTTTTTGACGCAGTCGTAACTGCTTAATTATTTTTGTGTATTGGAAAGGTGTAGAATTCTAGTTTGAAAATGAGGTTCCAGAATGTAACCCGCAAGTTCTCACCGCTGCATCCTCTACGTCTCTGCCTTTCACATTTCATCGTTGTCACACTACGTTGCAGAGTATACATAAGTTATCCATTGTCCAGATCCTCGAATGAAGAACTTGGGATTAACCCTGAAATATACCCCACTCAGCTGGTTTAACGTGATTCTTTACCAGTGCGCGTGGTGAAAGCGTGAACCCTCTAAAAGTAACGGATACCCTGATCGTCATAAAACGATAGTGTGAAATAGCTCAATTGCATAAAAAGATTCATATTTCACTTAGAAGTCCTGTTCCCTGCGGCCATGAATGACCTCCTTCAAAAAATGTTAGTATTGTCAAATTTTGACCAGCTGAGTGATCTATTGTGCACCCAAAAAGGTCAAACCTTTCTCCCTTAGAGTCAACTAGCTCAACGGAGGATTAGAATCTTCTCGTGTTGTTATTTAGGATGGGTGAATGATTTATGCTTCCTCATCGCGTGTGCCTCTGGTAAAGTTCATCAGCACCAGCCAGACGACTCATTATCTACGTCTGGCTTTAATAACTCCACAAACCATCTCGAGAACGGCTCACACCCATTTATCATATTTACGCTGAATGTTTTTCGCTGTGACATCAATCGCCATCGAAAAACTAGTGCTTCAGTCGAATGATAAACATCTTGGTAGCCAATTCTTACTTTTTCACAACCATACGGTTGAGCAGTCGATCGCCTGCCGCGACAACCAAGCCTTCTATCCCTCCGGGATTTGAAAAATTGACACCTGACAAGTATAGAAAGGTATGGACACTTATGTCATTCTTCATCAAATACTAGAAGGTGATAGATAATATTAGGGTGACCCAAAAGCTCGTGTGCATTTCAGATACTGACTTTAATTATTCGTAACTCCAGAAAAAACAAATAAATGACTAATCAAATTATCGTGGTTAAGCACAGCTCTTTATCGGATCGCTGACAATGAATTATGCTTAACTATGATAATCTTATTTGTCATTTATTTATTTTCTTGACTTATTACCTAAGGAAATCAGAATCTGAAATGCACACGAACTTTTGGGTCACCCTAATAATTGTCGCTTCTGGAGCTCGTTGAATCTTGGCATATTGGTAGTCAAGACAGTTGGTTTGTTTTCCTCTAGCAGTGAAAAAGGTGAGTTAAGTCAGCCAAAGTAAACTTGTCATTGAATATCTTTGTCCAAATGTGAAAATCATGCGTTCTTCACTGGCAATTAGGTTAAGGTATTGGACATTAATCAGTCCTCGCGGTTTCTGCGCAAGAAAGCGCCGCTTTCGCCATTTTATCGTTGCGGCACTTGCGGCACTGTACCTATGAGAAAATCCTAAAGGTGCTACTCATTTCAATTACTCAAATATCCTTCAAAGAGACATCATTTCCAAAGAGATTTTTTTTAAGTTTTTCGTTATTTCGTCGGTCTACCAATTTCCCTCTTTTCTTATGCTGATCGTATCCCTCTTTTTTCCATCCTGCTGTCGCTCTGCCAACGACTACCGAGTAAAGCGTAGCGTATTGTTGACAAACAATTACCGTGAAGTACTCACTCCCTTTGTCCAGCTTCTTTGAAATATTAAAAACAGCGAGGCCGTGCCGCCAGAAAAATACTTCCGGAACATAACTGCAAACAGCTTAAAGTATATATTATAATATAGTAGTAGGTTCTAGGAACTATAGTAGTAGGTTATAGAAGTAGGTTCTAGGAACTATAGTTCGAACTATAGTCCTAGAACCATTGCGGCATTGTATCCATTCGAGCTTTTTTAATTGAACTTGAGAAGTGGCCTTCATTTTATGACCAGAAAAATTATGTTTCATGTACTTTCAGTATTATTAGCTGAGTAAAGGAAGGTGTCACACTGTATAGGCAATTTAGTATATTATTAGACATTTACAGACGTTCTTACGTTCTTCGAGTTCTAGCTTCGAATGCGACCATCTCGACCCACACAAAACTTTATCAAAGAAACGGGAAAATTGTAGTAACGTCTATACATCTAAAACGGTCACAGACTTTATTATATTAATATGTTACTTTACTATATTATAATATCTAATATTTACGTTTTTACTATACTGTATTTATAAAATTCACTCTCACCTCTAGTTTCTGTAGAAGCGCAGCGTATTTAACATTTAGCATTTTTCGGAAACAGCCATAACTTCCATTACGATGCTTCTTATGGCCACTATAAAAAGGGCGAGAAAATCGGACTCTCACGGATATATCGCCTCGGGCGCCATTGGCCGTTCCAAAATTGAAATTTCTTTCTATTCTGGGTACACTGGGACCACTCCTTAATACGGATACAGCACGCAGTTGGCCCTAGGACTGGGAGGCTTTGATGATTATGAAGTGGAACTATTTATTTGAAAAAATTCCATTTACAAAGGTACAAATCGAGACCTCTTCCGTTTAGAAGTTACCCTTAGGCAGTGCTTGGCTAACTAACACCTCAGAATTTTCCTGTTAGTTGTTTGAAATCAAAGCTGTCTAACTACAGCTTATCTCACTTTTATTTCATTTATATTTATGTCAGTATTGAATAAAAACAACAGCAGAGTTAGTGATACCTAACGGAACTGACCACAGAATAAAAATAAAAATGTAATGAACAAGGAAGGGATGACTGTGGGTGCTCAACGGTAATCGTAGTGGAATGGGATTAGCTTGGCTATAGTATTAACTAAACAAACAGGTGCAAACACTTTGAAACATTGGCACTCAACGCAGACTTGTCTGCTTTGAGTGGGAATTCCAGGCCATTCCAGGCCGGGCAGTCATGAAGGAATTCATACGATTTTCCCACTTGCCAGGGTCGACTTTCTGTGACCCATTACACGGTGATGAAGTCGAAGTCGTTTTCCTCCTCTGAACTGTAGGTGAAGTCCCCACCCTTTTTATGGAAAAAAATTCTCAAAAGTTGCCGCCTTTGAACTAGTCTCAAGAGTAGCTGGCTTCAAGTTTATGTGGTTTTTGAGGTTATCCATGGTAGTTGTACAATACCGCTCATAACTTCTGTCCCAAAACGCGTGAAACACGAGGTTGCACGCGTTTTAGCGTGGAAATCGTTCTCAGTGAACTTTGGGCAAATTTAAAAACACCATTCGATTCGTCTTCTGATGCTGAGCTCAAATCTTCCTTTACATTTACTCCAGTTGTAATAGGTGACCTAGTTATGGGCGGTTTTCTGCGGAGCCCTGCTAATTGTTTTACGACCACCCGAACGTTGCCACTGGAGTGTCCTAGGGACACCTTGCCTACAGGAGATTGCAAACTGTAGAAATTCCAAATTTTCTCATCAGATTTGACTTCAGCACGTCATTATCATCACTTTGATACCAAACATGTCCTCAATAAGAACTCCAGTGGAATTTTTTGCTTGATACAAAAAATGGGATTTTCTTAACTTTGAGGACACATTCCAAGATAGCCTCATCAGCTCGAACAGAATAACTTGGTTTTAGTGAATAACTGAGGGATGTACTACTCAAATCTAGAGAAAACTTTGACGACACGCAGAGGGTTATGGAGATTTGCTGCCTCAAATTTCACAATACACAACATTCTCGCTTCTGCTATGCGATTTTCCTAATTTCTGGCAAGCTGTAGTGGAAACGCGGAGAAAGGCGAAGGTGTGTTTCTTTGGATATCAGCAGAACACATTACTGCCTTCATCTGTAGCCTGACGAAAAGAAGTTTAGGAACCCGCGTCTCGTGTAATTCGTGGCTCATTTTGAAGCAAAATTCACATATGATTGTTCAATCTTTCATTTCTTCTCAACGGATGGTTTATATCAAATTTCTCTTCCACAGCGCTAACCAGCGCAAAACCGTGAATCCAACGGTGTATAGCTTTCGCATTTTGGTGGAATTTAATTTTTTCATGCATGTATGGTGAGCGCGACTCGAACTCTAGCCATCATGCTCGCCAGTCGGCGGTGAGCCGATGGTCGGTGAACCCGACCTCCGACGACACCGCTGCAATATCCAGTGGGGGTAATTAGCGCCTGATGCGCCTAAGAGGCCCTTCTTTCCCTTGGAGTCCTTTGACGTCCATTAATGGCTGTCGTAAACCAGAAGTAATTTCTTATAGCTCTCAGCGTTTGAAAATATTCAAACGGAATTCCAAACGACATATACCGAAGGAGAAGGACATTGTCAAAAGTTTTTGAATTTATTCCCTTCTGAAAGTTGAGGCTGAAGCTTTCCAAAATAAAGGTAAAAAATTTGGAATTAGCATGGTTAATTCAGATAGAAGGTACGCTGTTTAGGGGGAATGGAGAAATTGTATAAGAATTATGAACGTGCCTCATGTAGCTGAGTTCATGTAGCTGAGTTAATTTGGGGACAGGTTACACGAAATGCGTGATACTAGAAATTGATTCATCAGGTCGTAGTCAAACACTGTGCGCTATTCTGCCAAAATATTTAGAAATCATACCTCTGCCTAAGTCTGTGTTCACACCACAGCTCGTCAAAAATGGCTAAAATCGTGTATCGCACGTAAAGATGTTACGTATCGTGCAGATTCAGGCTGAAAATCTCAGTAACACTCTGTACTTTGTCCAAACTGGCTCTGGATCAGGATAAAGCAACTATCATCCAATGATAAAAGCTAAGTCTTTCTGTTCTATCTGGAAAAATGATCTTGGAAAGTGTCTTCAAAGTTAGGAAAATTCCATTTTTTGTATCGGGTGAAAAGTTCCAGTGGAGTTTCGGTTGAGGACATGTTTGGTATCAAAGTGATGAGAATGACGTACTGAAGTCAAATGTAATGAGAAAATCTAGAATTTCTACAATTTACTATCTCCTGTAGGCAAGGTATCCCTAGGACACTCCAGTGGCTAGGTTCAGGTGGTCGTAAAATAATTAGCAGGGCTCCGGAGAAAACCGCCCATAACTAGGTCACCTACTACAGCTGGAGTAAATGCAAGGGAATATTTGAGCTCAGCATCAGAAGACGAATCGAATGGTGTTTTTAAATCTGCCCAAAGTTCACTGAGAACGATTTCCACGCTAAAACGCGTGCAACCGCGTGTTTCACGCGTTTTGGGACAGAAGTTATGAGCGGTATTGATACCTTTTTGACCGCTACTGTATATGCATTATAGTTGTGCTCTCCCAAAAATTTCGAATAATCGAATATATTCGAATATCGACGATTTTCGAACGTTCGAATTCGAATGTCATTCGAAAATCGCGATTTTTCGAGCATTTGAATTCGAGTACATTCGAAAATCGCGATTTTTCGAGCATTCGAATTCGAATACATTCGAAAATCGCGATTTTTCGAGCATTCGAATTCGAATACATTCGAAAATCGCGATTTTTCGAGCATTCGAATTCGAATATTCGATTGCGAATAGAATTATTCGAATTCGAACGTTCGAATATTCATTCGAGCACAACTATAGTTCGAATGCAAATGTTTCGAGCATTCGAATTTGAGCATTCGAACACCAATGTTTCGAGCATTCGAACTCGAATACATTCGAAAATCGCGTTTTTTCGAGCATTCGAATTCGAATACATTCGAAAATCGCGATTTTTCGAGCATTCGAATTCGAATACATTCGAAAATCGCGATTTTTCGAGCATTCGAATTCGAATACATTCGAAAATCGCGTTTTTTCGAATGTTCGAATTCGAATAATCGATTTCGAATAGAATTATTCGAATTCGAACGTTCGAATATTCATTCGAGCACAACTATAATATGCATATATGTTTATTTAATATTCAATGATACGACGGGAGACTTCTTTTTCTTTTTCTTCCTCTTATTCTAGTTCTCGTTCTTCTTTTTCTTCTTGTCCTTCTTCTTGTTTATTCTCCTTCTCCTCCATCTTCTTCATCTTCTTCTTGCCGTCTTGCTGCCGTTCTAGTCTAGACGAACTTTCACTGTTTTAGGTGAATATAAACCTCGCCTTCGATCTATAAAATGTCATCTAACATTAGGAATGCAAGAAATTTGCTAGGAACCTGCGCACTAATTTTATTCGAGTATGCAGAGAATGATGCTGGTGAGAGGTTTTCGATGTAGTGCCGTTGTTGTGTTCGTCGCTTCGATTAGATGGAGTTTTTTCTAAACGTTTTTCTGAAGAATCTAATTCTCATTACGCGCGAACAGCTGTAACGAAGGAAATTGTGATGATGCAATCATTTTCTTGTCGGCTTGTCAGAAACTCATCTTCTTCCGTCACTTGCAACCTCTGTCCAGCAGCTGCAGAATGAGCCGTTTCAATTTGTTTGATTCTGCACGAACTGAGTCCAAAGGACGAGCACTTCTGCAGAATCTCTAGTCATCTTATGGAGACAAGGAGCGACAAAGGGGATCTGCATCAAAGATTGCATTGAAGATGCCAAGAAAATGAACTTTTTTGGAGATCAACAATAAACAAGTGATAAAAATATGTTAAGGTAATAATCAATAAAACCAGGAAAGATTTTGTTTCAAGAAAAATTATTCCAACTAGAAATTACAGTTCACTCTGAAGTCCCTCACGGAGGTTTGGGAGGGGCAGCGAAAACCGGGGCGGAATGTAAAAGGTGACAGGACATTTGTTCACTCGCGTATTTCGAGCCAATACCTTACCTCATCTGAGAGACTTTGGGTTAACCAAATTTTCATGAATCACATTCTATTAATGGACCTAAAATGTACTGCTATTCAATTACTAACAGCGATACTGGCGGATAGAGTCATGCTTCTAGATTCTCGATTGACAAGCCCGCTACTAATCCTCGAACAAACCCAGACGGTTTAGCTAACGGCGCTTCACGTACACGCCACAGAATAGTGTACGAGATAATGGATTACGGAGTTGATTCCAACGTATGACACACTGGTGAGATATTTGATACCTCAGAAAACTAGAAATCGCATTCACAAGAAGTGTATCACTGCTAATTTGTGAATGATCCCAAGACCTATTATGCCAGACATTTTACCGGGGGAAAGTCTCCCCTATGGCTTGGTATACCCCGATCGTCATGAATCGCTGTTGTTCGTGGTAAGAACAAGTTCGTCAATACTATCGATGTCGACAAAACTCCTAACTTTGTGATTTTGTCTGGATTTAGCGGATCTGAGAAAGCAGAACTTCTCTACCACCTTATTCGGCATCTCTTTCGCCGCTTGTTGACCAGCGACTGCGACCGTTTTTCTTTTCAAAAACTAAATTTGTATGTGAAACATATTTTCATAGTGCAAAAATACTCAGCATTTCAGTGTAAACCGTGGGTCATTTAATATTCACCCAAATAAACAAACAAGCTACTGGAAATCTGAAAAATTGGAAGTTGAAAGCAAGTTCAGGTACGATTTCATTATGTTCCACCACGTATAAGAACAAAAGTAATTATAACTGAATTTACGAGCATGAGTGACCCCTTTTTGGACTCAGTGACATTATGCAATGATGTAATGATTTTAAGAGTACTTCATCGGAAACTCGTGATTTAGATCTAGAGATATTCTTAGACGATTCGTCGATCTAACAATTTGTTACGGTTTATTTGTTCGACATGTGTTCAACAACCCTTCATATTTCTGTCAAAAACTCTGCCCATCAAATTTTTGTTGTTCATCATTCACCAGCTGTTCATGCAAGTGTGTTTATCTGGCTACCCATATAAACAATCGTTCACTTAGCGATTTGTTGAATACTTTGTTGATTATGTAGACTATCTTCAGACGCTCAGTCTGAACAGATGACGGTTTTTCCGATGTTGTCTATTTTTTTATTTATCGTTACATTCACATGGATGTGCAATACACCCGGAACTGACACCGAAATTGACAAAAAAGAATACAATACCAGGGAACATATAACGAAAGTGTCCTAAAGAACTAATTGGGCGAAACTATGGTACCGGACGTGCCGCAACGATAAAACGACGACAGTGGCGTTTATTTGCACCGGAAGATGCCGTTTTGATGTCCACGCGTGGTGACCCAGGCACATCCTACCTCAATTCATTTTCGCCGCAAGTCCAGCGGGGGTCCCCGCGTGGTAGCCCAGCCGAAGGCGAAGCTTTGTCAAACGATGAGCCACCAAACGACTAGTAGAAGGAGCGAGGGACCAAAAAGTGAGGGGTCAAAAAATCGCTTGTTAACAAGCTACACGATTATAGAATGTTTCTATATGCAAAGATGGAGCTTGATTTGCTGAGTTCAAATACATACATGCCTCACGGAAAAATCAATTTCTAAAAAAAAATATGGAAAAACTGCGGTTTCTGCGCAAGAATACGCCGCTGACGCCGTTCTATCGTTGCGGCACGTCCGGTACCCTTTAGGTAACTCATTATAACAACCATGCACTACCTGTTAGCCATTTTATCGATTTTTACAAAACTTTCAAATCGCCTAGACTGTTTCATTATCGTGAGTAGACAAATATAAAGTATCCTAGCGGGAAGGCATATGGGTTCTTACAGACCAGACGACAAAAAATTGAGCGACGAATTCGCAGTGTTCACCGCGGCAGTGACCGCGCGTTGCAACGCGGCAACGATTAGAACAATGTGTCCGCCGCAAATGTCGCGTCGGACGAGAATGTTCGTCGTCGTGTGTTTCGCTCAATTTCATTTATAACGGCTAATTCGTCGCTCAAATTGCACTTCGTCGGGTCTGTAAGGGCCCATATAGGGCACCAAGACTGAGAATTAATAAAAGAGGTAAAGGTGCTGTGTACACCACACACTAGTACCCAATAATCCGTAACGGATGTTGTTCCGGATTTTCTTCCTCTACTAGTACTCCGTTCATCTCGAAGGTTTCACTTTTCTGGGCGTCAATTTTCGTGGCTCGTCATGTTTGCATGCACGTGCTACTCGTCTCTTCTCAATTTACGACTCTCTTCACATTCTCATCCGCTCTTCGGCCGTTCAACGCCTTAAACGAATTTGACGTTCCACCTTGACAGAGTTCTGTGAGGTTTTTGAGCCTCCTTCTAGCTGCATAAATTCTGAATTTTCTCCTTTTTTGATTTACTCCCCGAGCAACGACTCACGTCATTTCGCAGCAACGAAAGCAAAAAATGGTTTGGTGGTGATGGATGAGATTCCGAAAAAATGATTAATCTATCATGTCCTTAACCGTCCAACCCTCTGACCGCAGATGGTAAGAGTCCTATGGCGACGGTATATTCAGCCGCTGTGAGCAAAATCCCGTAGATACGAAAATTTTTAACTGAATCGGTGTGGATTGGGGTACGGCTATCGACGTGCTCGTCTGGCTGTAGGTGATTTTCAGGAGGGGACCATCCATGATGTTCATTTGGGCTAGTACTACATCACCTTGGTATAGGTTCTTTGAAAAAGGGGTTGTATTCGCTGAGAATTATGGGAAATGACAAACAGGTTCTGGCCGACTGGGGACCGGGCACATAACGGACACGTTCACCAGCCCTTTACCTACTTCCCGTTACGATTATTATAGTGCCCGCTGTTTTTTGTAAAGAGTCGCCGTGTACTTCTGTCCAGAGAGTCTTGGAGCGCAGTTCTGACTTCCTTAGAGGTCGTTCTTGACAACGACGCATCACCTTTTCTCAGAGGCTTCTTGTGGCCTCTTATTGGGGACCTGAAACTCCGGGACCGGGATTCATGAACGGTTCACCGGCCGGTTACAGTGATATTCACCACGGTCACCCGCCAAGACGTGATTCCTCAACACGCGGTGAGTCACGTTGGTGGTGAACTGGAACTGGAAGTGATCCACCAATCGAAAAGACTCCGCCTTCGGCCAGGCTACCACGCGGGGACCCACTTTGGGCATGCGACTAAAATTTAACCGGTTTCGTTCGTGAATTCAGTGTTGGATGGTCATCAAGCCTTCTCCCATTCTGCTCGTACCACGAATGCCTTTGCTTTCGCATCTTTTGATGCACTGGAACTGTTCTCATAACTGCCTTTCGCTCCGTATCCTGTCCAGGTTTGTCCATCCGCATGCCGACCTGAGCATCCTCATTTATGCAGAATGTACCTTTCTCTCGTGGGCCGTCGTTAAGGGCACTCACTGCTATAGAGCAAGCAGGTCTTGATACTGCCCGGTATATTTTCCGTCTAAGCACCCTCGAGCACTTTTTGTCACAGAGAGTGATTTCTCTCCACTTTACCCAGGCTGTATTTATCCTTTCCTTCACTGCATGATCTGAGCCATCATTCTTCGACAATTCAGTTGAAAAGTTAACCATATTTGTTCACTCTCGCTATGGCTTCCTGACGGCAGTCGAGCATTGGTTCGAGGGCTGTTTCAGAGCTGAGTAAATTTTTCCCTTTACATTCAGTCGGAGGCCATTTTTAGGTCGTCCAACATGCGACTTGTGGGTTACACAGATAGGGAAGTGACTGCTCCTTTCATATATCTTCTTGGGTTATTCCACATGTCTATTTTATGTTCCACTCTCCACTTTGAGAACTCGAGAACTCCAAAACTCTCTCCATTTTCGGCTGTGATCGTTATCGCTCAACATGCCTGCCTCACTTCCTTCTTTGCTATGAGCTTGTTAAGTTGGTGTTGAGTTACACTAGTGGAGTTGTTTTGCAGTAGCCGTTCGTAATAAACACCACCCGAGGTTCTGATCAGTTCACCAGTTCCGGAAATTCATCAACCCTCTACCATTTTGGGTAGTTTTTTCTCTTCGCTGACATTTTTGTCATCTAATGTCGTTGCTGCAGTCGTAGCAGTTGCTGCCGAGAGTATCATTGTTTAGTATTAATATAAGCGCAGATGTTTCATTTCGATCGACTTCCAATAGCTATTATTCTAGCTGACTCAGTTGCGGTGCATTATCGTTTTTCTGTCAGTAAAGCCTGACAATTTCAAGGAGCAAAAGCTCTCGTCGCACTTTCAACGCCATCAGGTGATATTAAAATGAATAAAAACGTGGTGGTTGTAATTTACTTTACCCTGCACGGCTACAGTATACCCCAGAAAGTTTGAGAAGATCGGAAGCTTCATAATTCATCGTGCTTTCTTTTCCTCTTTGACGAGTTGAGCGCTCGAGGTGCTACATCAGATGTAGCCGTTTTCACGAAGACACTCGAGTGTTCGAACCCCTTCCAGGACCTGTCAACTCTTTCATTTTCATAATGTGCATTGTATAAACCAGACACCCATTTACCATGTCAATGATCCTACTAATAAATAAGCGAAACCACGATGTCTGTTTGTCAACTCTAGGGTCCCGCCGCGATTGCCCGTCACCGTACTCCCAGTGACGTATTTCATCAGTTCCTCGTCGTCTTTTGCGGCATGCTTTTTGTTCGTTTAATTTGTTTTTATAAATGTTTTATATATGTTTCCTACTTTTCATTAGTTCATTTGACGACCTGCAGGCCGCTGAATGGATGGTTATGAATAGAAGGCGGATGCGTGGAGCAGCCTCGAGGAACTTATTAGCGTCGATCACTCTCTTTTCCTATTATTCAATAGAGTTGTCCAGTAAATGCGACTTATAGGAGAGGTGAACTCTTTGGGAATTTCATTTCTCAGCCTGAAGTGAAAGTCACTCCGTTTGTTAAGTTTTCTTCCTGCCGCTTCCTCCTTCACCTGCCGAGGTCTTCCTTCCCGAATCTCTCTCTTTGTATTTCCTTTTTGTGTTTTTCTCTTACCACGTCGACACTTTTACCTACGTTTTCATTCATCTACTATGTGAGCGCCTAAAAATCTACTATTTTTAAGAGTTACTTCTAAGACCGGACAAACTAATGATTTGTTCTACTTGAAGATTCTTCTGCGTTTCAACCCCTTCTCATCTCGGAATCTTCGAAAAACTGTTGAAATGAATCCTTTGGCTTGGAGATAAACATTGAGCGTACAGTAAAAGGTAAAGGTGCCGGCGTTGATCAGTTCCCTGAGGACGCGCCGCCGCATTCATGTTCCATTCAAGTCGTAGAGGCATAGTATTTGGCCTTCACAATGACCTCGGGGGCCAGCCGCTATACCAGGTCAGTGTCTTTACCTTCCCAGACAAGTCTGGTACCAATTTACTCGACCCCGAGGGGATGGAAGGCTTGGTCAGCCCGGGCCGGGATCGATCGCTTGACCGTGCGGGTGTCAGCAGCGCCTCTTACCACTGTGCCACGCGTGCCCTCCAGCATACAGTACCGTCGGTGTTTTTCCGCCAAAACGCAATTTAAACGATTTCGATGGTTATCGCCAGTCAGCCGGCATAAATCACTTTAGACTTATTTGTTTTGAATTAAAAACACATGGCAGGAATCAGGGCAGTGATCTACCCAACGGTGAAGAAATCGTAGCCAAAATTTAAAATTTTTGATTTGCATGTATGTGTTCCTTGGCCTCATCAAGGCGTACTTCTGCTGCCAATTATGTCTTTTTGTTTTCATTCATTTACGTATTTCTCGTGCATCTATGTACATCCTTCTTAGGTACAGTGGTAATGAGCGCCAGTGACAACACCAATGTCAAGCGATCGATCCACACCTGAGCTAACCAAGCTTTCCATTCCTCCGGGCTCGGGTAAATTGGTACCAGACTTGTCTGGGAAGGTGGAAACACTGACTTGGTACAGCGACTGTCCCCGAAAGTCTGTGTGACGGCCAAATACGCATTCACGGTGCCTATACGATTCTGAATGGAACACAAATGCGTGGCGCAACCATAGAGGACTGTTCAGCGGCGACACCTTTGCTCTTTTACCTTTCACATACTTTTCGTCTTAATCCGCTTGATTCTTCTTTCCTCTGACAGGCAGAATGAGCACCCGTGGTTCTTTTCTCCTTGAAGTTAAACAAAACCCCGTAAGCAATGTAATCTAAGGTACAAATCGTTTTCTCTTTTGCAAATTACTCGGCAAGTAATTACTTTCTATGGAGTTGTTTACGTCCGTCATGAACAACCTGCGGCCAGAAGTGACCAGATCCTAGAGAAGTCCTGGAGAAGTAATTTCTCCGACGAGCTCTAGTGGAGGAATGCGGTCCCTTTTTAAAATCATAACATGCAGGCAGGATTCTTGGTAACTGACATTTACCCACTGTAAGCAAAAGCCAAATAATGGCAGCGTTTTTCTCGATTCTTTCTCATGACTAAATAATGAGACAGGAAATAAATTGTACAATTACGGAAAAGAAGATGGATTCTGAGAATAAATTAAAAGGTCTCGGATTGGTCTGGAACGAGAATTTGAATTTGGTCAAAGTCGATTGAAATTAAATGAAGGTGATGCGTATAAGGCGACCTTCTAGACCAAATTTAGCTTGGGAAAAATCTGCTCGACTTCAAATGAAACGGAAAAGGAAGAAGCACAGATATGCTTTCGCTTTTTCATACGATCTTTCTGGAGCCATCGTTCTTTCAGAAATCAATTAAAACAAATCAAGCTGGAAGCCCAATTCATCTCCCTCCATATTGTGCTTAGTTTTTTAATAATTTCAATAACAGTTCTTTCTGAAATCTAGAGGAGGCTAGAAATTGAATGGGAATCCTTTATAGCCTCTCTTTTCACGGTCATGAATTCATTTTGTATTTTATCGTAATGTAATTGATTTCTTCGATCTTCAACTCATTATTCACATTATCTTACGGTAGCAGAGGGAGGTAATGGGTCCTTTGCAAAGTACTATTTAACTACTTTTCAACTACCTTGCAAAGTACGAAACAAGTGCATAAATGAATAAAACTTCTATTCGACCGGCTGAAAATGAATAATTTTGATGATCATATTCTTTTGTGCTAGTTGCGCTACCGAAATTCAATTAAATAAATAAATAAATAAAATGAAACAGCTGCTCTTTTCGTACCAGTTGAGCACAGGTAAGATCGAGCTGAATACTGCACAAAAAAATTTTTGAAACCAAATTTAATTAAATTAAATTAATCTGGAAACCTATTTCATCTTCTTCTATATTCTGTTTATTATTGTTCTTTGATTCTGTTAGAACGATGACGTCAGGAAGCTCATATTAGGCAACATTCCTTTCTAAAATCCAGAGACTTTTAGGATTTGAATTTAGGTAAATTTTATAGCCTCTCTTTATTCGGACTTGAATTCGTTTTCCATTTGATCATAATGTAGTTAATATTTTCTGTAATCGATTCATTTCGATTCATGATTCGACATGATCAGAATGTATGCTAAGACGCGTGAATGAGGTCTCTGCAAGGTATTTAACATCCTTAAAGTTGTACAAAAAATTCATAAATTAAAATTCTATGTAACCCATTGAAAATCTTCAGAATGTATCTTAACAATTTCGGAGGTATAATAAAAGATAATAAATTTCCACATTTAAAAGCTCTTTAAATTTCAAAAAATAAATTGAAAGAACATTCTTCCTGCTTTTTCCTTATTTTTTACATTTTTCTAAACTTCGGAACTTCCCATCGCCAGTTCTCTGCTCAGCACCGGAGCTGCTCATCCGCGTCATTCGTTGTTTTCCCCTGTGATGGTGATGGTGGTGGCATCATTCCTATATGAAATGCAAAAAGCTATTTCATTACGAATGTGATTTTGTGAATGATTCAGCAGAATTTTTCTTCAATGGCAAAATGACGTCGTCGTTGGCACCGCGAATGACCACCAAGGGTGTGCGATTGTTTTGCAATGGATGCAATAAATCTCCACTAATGACTTGTCCCAGAGCTAAATATGTCCGATTCAAAAGCAGTTTTGCAGCTGCGTGGGTGGGTTGAGCGGAGCGGAGGAGTAGATCCAGGTGATTTTTGTAATTAGACCCAATGGTCCCTCACACCAAAGCTTTATATAGCCTCGAATTCCGTGGATTCTATCACCCTACTGCTTAGAGTTTTAAAATTGCTTCTGAAAATCTACCGTCGTCAGTTTGCTCAAGTTGAACTTTTTTTGGAGATTTATAGAGTTTCTGCTTCAGGAAAATATGCACGATCTGAAATATCCCTTTTCGTCGCCTGATTCTGAATAATTCCTCAAATTTTTGAAACATTGCTTAATAAATAATTTGAATATGGTGATAATATACTAAAATAATGTGGTAAAATAATATTGTAAGACAATAATGATATGGCAATAATATGGTGATAATATGGTGAAATTATAAATAACCTGAATGTGGTAATATGTGAAAGAAGATGAAGTTTGAACCTTTAAAACTGTATGAAGCTCAGCTTTACAGGATTTGTTCAGCAGAGGGAAGAATGGTACTGGGCCGCTGTCCTTTTGCGGATAAGAAGATTTTTCATACCCATCGATCCCTTCACAACGCACGTTGATCGTCATGTGTCTTCCTGTCGGTTAATTTCCTTTTTGGTTAATTTTTTGCGCATGTACACGAGTCCTACACTTATTTAGTGGCGATTCAGTAACGCAGTTACCCACAGATTGTAATTACAGATTACGTTGTTATTGGGTAGACTTCATTAGCACGCCACTCTTTTGAGGTCAAGAAGCGTTCACTTCCTTCTTAAAAATTTCAAAATTTACGATCGATTCATTGACTAAAAGATGAGACGTTATTTTCACTGCAACCACATGCTCTCCATTCCAAGTAGGTAGAACTGAGAAGAATTAGGACACAAAGTTGGCTGGGTTGCGCCGTCAGTCTGGTCACAACTCGAAATTATTGTCACGCCATGTTGTCACTCCACGCCTCTTGTTGAACTTTTACTCGAGCTCCGTAACGTTAATTTTTTCAGTTTTTCTTCATACTAACATACGACAGTTTAAAACAAATCTCATGCTAGATTATAAAAATTCAATAAAATTCCAAACGTATAGAGCGATAACCACCGTTATTCCATAATCATGTCTCTCATGCGTTTCAGAGGCGCTAGAGCATTGTATTTAGTGAACATTTTTCCGAAATCAATGTTCGTGTTTGTTCTTTGTGCTTTTGGGCTTGTTGAAAGTTTCTGCGGTATACATATATTTTTTGCTAGAAAATGCCTCAGGGAATGTAGGGCACGTGTTGCTTAAGTGCAGGATGTGAGGGGAATGCGTACGGTGGCTTGGACGGAATTGTTTCGCGAAAACGAGTCGCTTCTTCAAGCGAGCGTCGTGAAGAGCTGAAAAAGCGTGAAGAGGAAATTACCCGCCTGTTCTCGAACGTCTCACGCTCCCGATTCAGTGAAATGGAAAAGGGGTTGGGTAGGGCGGCGGCCGGACCCCTTGGTGATTTTTGTTTTTATCGTCATAATTCTGTTGATAATGGTTCATAATACTGTTGTTCGTGTGCGCTCGTACAGTGATAAGAGGCGCTGCTGTCAACCGCACGGTCGAGCGATCGATCCCGGTCCGGGCTTACCAAGCCCTCCTCCCTCTCAGGGGTCGGGTAAATTGGTACCATATTTGTCTGGGAAGGTAAAGACAGTGAAGTGGTGTAGAGCCTGCCCAGCGCAAGTCATTGTGTAGGCCGAAAACGCATTCACCATACTGCTAGATTCTGAATGGAACAGGGCCCTTAGGGGACTGATCAACGCCAGCACCTTTATTTTTACCTTTACCTTACTTTATTTATTTATTTATGTATTTATTATTTATCCTTACATCCGCATGGATGTGGAATACAACCAAAATTAGTAACGAAACTGACGAAACAAAGAGAGGAAAAGAACTAACACTGGACAGGAAAGATATAGAAACAGAAACAGAAACCTTGGAGCTAGGAGCACACACTGTAACAATTAAAGAAGCACTAGTTAACCTCAACATTTAACTCCATAAAGCCATCAATCACTAGCTGGGATCGCTACATATTCTGAGTAGATAGGTATAGCGTATGGTAACGGCTAGACATAAACGGCACCACGGTTGGTTAGATAATTAAAAAAGAGTTGAGCTACTTTTCAGAATATTGAAATGTTGCGTTTTGGTGCGACAAAAATCCCAGAAAATTGAATTGACAAAGCCTATACCTGATGCAGACGACACTGTTGTCGAATCCTCTCATGCCATAATCCCAAAATGCACCCTTACAAAGTCTCCTATTGTAGCGCGTCGTGGAAAGTACCCGTCCAACAAATTTCTCTTGATCGTTAATTTCATCTCAAACATCTTTCTGTCGCGTTTGATCTTGATCAGCTTGGCATCCTCTCTTCGAATATGCAGTTCGTATTTTATTTTACTTTAGAAGTGCTTAATTTCAGTTGTGATTACCCGCGGGCTTTAAGTACGGACAGACGGTATAATGAGGCCGACCTCATTAGCACGACAATTAGCGACGGTACTGTAGCGCGGTCCAACTGATTTTTGGATTTTGTTCGGTAATTTTCAACTGAACATTTTAGCGCATCTTTTTTATCACCATTGTTTTTTCTTATCATTGTTTCAGTGGAAAATATGAACTGTGATTTCTGTCTATCTGTCATACCACTACTACATATACTACACACCCCATTACCCTGAATTTTTCAGTGGAAGGGAGTTGCAACGAACAACTGTACAGACCTTTTTCCGTTCTAATTTGATTCGACTATTTGTCACGCTCTTTTGCTTTGAAAAACCGATCAGAACTCGCACTACGGGGGTGTTCGTAAAGGCAAAATGAACAACAATGACGCGGATTCGGATTTGTTGTTGATCACCGAGAATAAATAACAACTAGTGACGTACTGGGCCGATTTTCGATGTGTACAATTTTTCACGGACACGTTGGATTCTATGAACGGGCGGATTTCATATTCAGGCTAAAAATCGAGGGTGATCTCTGCTACGACCGTAGAATAAGCATCGTTGACGTTGAGGTTTGAACAGCGACGGAGCTGCAATATTTTCTACTGCAGGAATTGAACAAGAACAAAATCTAACAGGCGTCCCAGCTCTCCCTACACTTTCAAGCGAAACAAAATATGTTAGGCCTATGGAATACTCCGGCAACGGGCCTGTCGCAGCGGAGCTAAAAATTTATGGCTCGCCTCTGTACAGCACTGCAGCTGGGTTTTTTGTATGCTGCTGTGTGCGGGGACTCGGAGCAGTGCTGCCCGACCTGTCGCAGCTGGTGCTGGATGGTCGAAGCCGCAGTACTGTTCTGAAAGGATCTGCACCATCCTTTTTGCCATTGCGGGAAACTATCCGAGTCCCTGCACACAGCAGCACAGAAAAAAACCCAGCTGCAGTGCTGTATAGAGGGGAGCCGTGCATTTTTAGCTCCGCTGCGACGGGCCCGTTGCCGGAGTACATTTTTCTCATTAACATATTCCTATGTGAGGCCAACACTTGAGTACGGTACCGCAGTTTTCAACTCGTGTAAGCGCAAAATTGTTGACAACATTGAAAAAGTTCAGAACAGTTTCACCAGAAAACTTATGGTTAGGTCGATGGGTTGTCCCTATCAGTGCATTCCATCTGCCAATGAAAAAAATTCGAATCTCGGTCTTCGCTCCCTCGCCTGGAGAAGGAGAAGGCTTGATCTCCTTCTTTGTCACAAATTCGTCCATGGACGATCAGTTTGCTCCTTAGTCAGCTATGTTCAAAGAGGACATCTCTCACTAGAGGAGGTTCATCTAGTTTCGGCATTGCCAGGGCTAGAAAAAACTGCAGGTTGCACTTTTCACCAACAGAGTCGTTCCTAGTCATAAACTTCTTAGCAAAAAGCAACCTATTCCTGTGATCCGCAATGCTTTCAGGAAAATGATGGATAAACTATTGCTGTAGACGTGACGGTGTCTGGTTTGTTATTCCATTAATCGTTCTTTCTCCTCATATTATTTGATCTTCTTTGTCCGCTTTTAATGCTCTTCCCATCCTTGTTGCCTCTTCCTCAGTCCCGTGTATTCCCATTGTCTCTCCAATAGTTCCTAATTTGTTTTATCGACATTGCCTTGTTTGTGTTAGCCAAATGTTTTAGGTACTCTTCAGAGATCTATGTTACTCAGGTCCCTTTCACCTCCTTCTTTGATTTTACGTTATCGTCGGTTTGTATTATATTGCACATGGTACTTCCATGTAACAAACAACAACAACAACGTATTTTGACTGAGGCGGTGCAGTATAAGAGGCGCTACTGACACCTGCACAGTCGAGCGATCGATCCCGGCCTAAGCTGACCAGACCTTCCATCCGTCCGGGGTGGGGTAAATAGGTACCAGACGTGTCTGGGAAGGTTAATAGACACACACTTTGTGTAGTACCTGGCCCCCTCAAGTCATTGTATAGGCCGTATACGCATTCACCCTCCCTCTACGATTCTGAATAGAACATGATTGATCATAGCCATGAATGATTGTCGAAACGAGAATTTTAAACTTCTGTTGCAATGTTGTCGACGAGAGGACCTAGAGAGGATTGGTCACAGTGCCTCATCTGTAGTTTCCTTCTGGCTTTTTCCTCTTTCCGGCATTATCATTGATGACTTGATCCCACTTCGAAATATCTGAAACTTAGTGAATTTTGGACTTCTGTTGCAAAGTTGTCGATCAGAGCTGAGCGAACACTTGGAGAAAATTGGTCACCGTGCCGCATCCGCAGCTTCCTTCTGGCTTTCTTATCTTTCCGGCTTTATCATTGATCACTTGGTCCCACGTTAAAATATCTGAAATTTAGTAGAATTTTGGACTTCTATCGCAAAGTTGTCGCTCAGAGCTGACTAAACACTCAGAGAAAATTGTTCACCGTGCCGCATTCGCAGTCTCCTTCTGGCTTTCTTATCTTTCCGGCTTTATCATTGATCACTTGGTCCCACGTTAAAATATCTGAAATTTAGTGGGATTCTGGACTTCTGTTTCAATGTTGTCGATCAGAGCTGAGCGAACGCTTAGAGAAAATTGGACCGCATCTGCTATTCTGCCACGTGCCTCATCGCCAAGCGAGAAATTGTCCACTTCAATTGCTTTTGCACTTCGTCTGTAGCTGCCGGAGATCCATTACCATAGAAAAAGGTCGACTGAAAGCCGTTGAAACCATAGCCTTTCGGAGATAAACGCTTTTGACCGCCGTTAGTAGGTCTTAATGATGCCAGGTTCGTATCAAAAACCGCGACTTGGAGTAACTTTTCTGTGTACCCTTCCCTTCTGCTGAAACTTATGTGCTCTCTCTGGTATTTTTGACGTTAGCGCGGCTATGAGCGCAGTTGGTGGTTAAATAAACAAACAAATAAATAAATTTGTATGCACCAGAGACGCCTTTTTCTATCTCAAAGTGCTCCCAGAGCCCCAATATCTCTCTCAATTTTATAACTTCTATGCAACTATGAGCTTGCTGCGCTTCAGTGAAGCTCAACCACCTTTTTTTTCTGGAATTTCATACTAGTCCGATTTCCTCCTTCGATTCACTCGTCTCTCAATGCGTTCCATGGCCTTGTGAAGCTAAGTGGCTAAAGCGCCGAGGCTAAAGTGCCTATTCCTTTTCCGTTCCTTTCCATTTATCCCCATATGCGTTTCTTTTCCTTATTCGTTCTAGCTCTTCCGGCTTTGAATATTCACGAGGTGGACTTTCTCATTCAAATAATGCCACCATCCGTTGAATTGCTACTGTAGTAGGTTTGTGGTTGCTTTCATTCCTTCTTCGTAGTAGTAAAAAGGTTACGTGCACCAGGTATCTAAGCGGCAACGCTTTGTGAATGAGTGGCATTTTATGGTCAAAGAGTTTTATGAAGGAGAGAAAGTGCTCGAAAACCTTTAAATTAGTTCTCGCCACTTTTTTTTGACGAGTGATTGGTTTGATATCAGGTTGAGAGCTAACTTCCGACCTGGGTCCACATTCATGGACGGAAGGCTGGGTATGTTGGGCCTCCTAATTGTACCCCAAAAATTGTGATTCATCATGATCGGATCCTCCGATATCTACATAAGTGGTTGTATCAGCCAACATGCCAAATTGGTTTTGAACTTACTTGCTGGTCCCAATTATGATGAATCACAATTTTTGGTTGCTCTTACTGTTGTTACTATAGCGGAACGCTTCACCGTGCTGGCGGAGTGCAGTATGCACGCTATAAACCCTGAATATACCCGCCGCAAGTTTATTATTACGAGTATGACCAAAATTTGACCAAGAAATTCGTATTTTCGAATAAATACGTTTACCACATAAGAAAACTCGTCGAATACCCGTCTAATACGCTAAATATTCCCGCATTGAGATGCTTCAGAAGAACAAACGCCTAACGACGTGCTTAAACCGTCTATTGACGGCCCACACCAAAACAACAGCACCTCATTTCTTCAGATTTTTCTCCACATTCTATATATAAGTTTCGCCACTTATTCAACAATCAAGAAATCAGAGTGTGGACAGATTTCCAGAATTAGGCCTCTTTTTGATAAGAACTCGTGGTGCCATAGTAAGTGGATATTGATTAGCAGATGGTTAACCTTATTTGTAGAATAGTTTCAACATTGCCGTTTTTGGATTAATTGTATCATGTGCTTTTCTTAACCGGTACTATTCTTGAAGTTTAATTCAACAGTGACAGTTTAATTCTGCTAGTATAACATAACCACTGTGCAAATATTTATTGTTAAGAAGTACAACATAACGATGAATTTTATTGCGTTTGCAGCAGCATTCGAATTTCATTAAGATAGTTCGATTCGACTCACTATGCACTAAAAACACAGCCGCCCAAAACTTTATAAACAAATGGATTTATAGCCCTACTAAAATTAATATTAATGTTCTACCGTAGGCTCGAGTCTTATAGGGGAGAGGGACTAACAGGAAATTAGAATTTGGGAAAGGCCCCCAAGAAATCCGCTCATAGTTCGACCAAAAGCTAAAATCTATTTGTTTCAAAGTGGATCCAATAATCGTGTATTGAGCGGGTAATGGACCGAGAATCAACATTTAATGTAGATCATTTATTTATTTACTTATTCATTTATTTACTTATTTTATTATTTATTTATTTACTTCATCGTGACTTGGACGTGTGCAAGAGTACAAAAACACTTCACATTGAAAACAACCTCAAAAACGATGATTAGCAGGTAAAATATATTACGCGGCACATATTTTAACCGGTTATAAAATTGCCTGAAAACCACAGTAAAAAACCCATGACATTTGCGTGCAAGTTATAGGCTATCAAAATTTTTTCTGCGTTCTGCTTGATACGTTATCGCTCGATAATTCTATACCAGATCGTGGCCGGAAGCGGTCGGCAAGTTCGTGGTCGGGAGTATACTGTTTAAATTCATCCATTTTTACGTGAAACGTCGTCATTTCTACCAGATCATGCTGTTTCTTTATGGCGGTTTTTGCATATCTCACCATTTTGATGAAATGGAAAAGTAAGTCTCTGCTTCCCGCTGCTTTTCCTCTTTCGGAGGCTCGAATGTCTGAGAAAAGAACAGTGAAAAAATTTCCACTTTTTGAGAAAACGATATCCCATCGTTTCGTGAGCCTGTCATTCCGTCGTTCGAGATGTCGTGGCTATAAAAGAGCTCATATAACATCAAGCATGTGCTGTATGTATTACACTCCCAGATTGTCGACGACTCACACGATTGATGTCATTCCACCGACTTATGGGGCTCAATCCTTAGTGGCCTTGTTTCGAAGGCGATAACGGTAGGCAAGGCACTTCTGCCGCAGGATAATGTGGACCCTTTATGCCTCTGAAAAAGATGTCAGGAATGCGTCAAATAGCGGTTATTGGTGTGAACAATTTGGTCAGGGTTTGCAGCGATTTAGCTTTCGTAGAGGCCTAGAACACAAGGGTTTGAACCTCGCGTGTCTCACCATTTTTTTCGGACAGATGCTTTCCATCATAGCACTCCCTCCAGATTGGCGACGCTTTTATTCAGAGCTCAGTCGAATTTTAGAATCGAAGTCGCTCACCTTTGCGGAACAATTACAGTACCCTGAAGCTGGCGAGGTCGCATCTGAACAAAGATTGCCCTGGGCGATGCGTATAGTTTTCTTGAAGGGAGATTTCCTTTTTGCTGACTTCCAAACTTAGCAGTTGGAAGTTTTGATATCGATTCCTTTATTTTAACGTTTACTATCTAGTTGCATCGACAATATTTGTAAGATTTGCAATAGCAATTCACTGAGGCCTCTTTCCTTCTCTGTTACACATATTTTGGTTCCATAACCTCTTGAACCCTTACTGGCAGGCTTTCTCGACACTCATCAAAGACTCCTTTTTATGCCTTTTGTGTTTCGCCCGTGGAGATATATTATCCTATTTTGTTTGTTTTTACACCGAATGAAGATGTATATTATGATCTGTTCTATAATCATCCGTATCCTCTGTTGTCCCGTTGATCATCGATTTGCTAGAGCGGGCACCAATAACGCCTCCATTCGTCCCTGTCACGTGCCATGGTAGACCAGTGGGTCCTGCTCGCTCGAGGAACACGAAGAGCATCGAATCGATCGTTCAGGGATTTGACGAAGAAGTCCGACCGGCGCAAAGGGGGCGATCTCGCTCTTCTTACCTCCTGTGGAATCCAGTCAGTAACGGCTCTCGTCCTGCGATCCCACCTGATCTTCGACAACTTGGCCCATGCGTCTCTGATCTTCGACTGTCGACGTATCTCGGAGCTCCGTATGCCGTCTTTCGCCTGGATGAAGCGAGTCACTCCGAGCATCTTTCTCTCTATACTTCGTTGCGCGACGCAAATCGCATGTTCATCCTGCTTGCGTAACACCCAGGATTCTGAAGCGTAGGTCTACGCAGGAAGAACCGTAGAGTCGAAGAGATGGGCGCGGAATCGGGCGTTCTTCGTCTTCCTCACTAATTCTTCAACACTCTTGAATGCGCCCCAAGCCACTCGTTCCTGCCCAGCTCTGGATCCGTTGAGCGAAAATGGGGCATCAGAAACGTATTCATTACTCATGAACATCGTCTTCGTCAAGTTCAGCCGCAAGCCGATCTTCCCACGCGCGAGATCGAAGTCTGCCAGCATGCGTTCTGCCTGGGTGATAGATGGTGTTATGAGCACGATATCATCCGCAGAACGAAGATGGTGTAACTGCGCCAAGAATAACAGGGAACGCCTTTCCTACGAAACTCTCGAGCTGATTCGCCAACGCGGAGTGTCAAGAACCGAAAACGACTGCCTGCCAACGTTCGAGCTCGAAAAATTTGTACAGAGAAGCGATAAAGGAAGACCTTAAAGAGAGAAGAGTAGCCGCGTTAGTTGTGGAGGCTGAAGCGGGCAAGGGCATACGCAACGCTAGTCGAGGCTTAATCAACTAAAAGACCAAGATGACAGCTCCCCTGCGCCCGGATGGAACCTTCACGTCCTCCAGAAGGGTTATGGAGAAGGTCGTTTACGATATCTACTGCGATCTCTTCGATAGGCACGTCCATCTTCCCGAATACCTAATTCCGAACAATGGATGGGTTTTATAATATTTGGAGCTATTGAATTGCTCTATCAGAAAAATTACGTAAATCTTGACCGAACTTGTTGACTTTGAACTTTTGTAAAGGACGAAACAGAGTTAGAGAGATGCCGAGGTCAAGAAACCCGCTTCATATCGCAATCTTATCCTTATTTCTGCCCCGTTCCTTATGAAGTCTCCAAACTTCCTGCTATGGGTGGCCCTTGGCAGGCTTCAAGCGGGACGGCGATGATGGTGGTGCCCCGACTGACTCCGCCTTTTTCTGGCCACCTCCATGTGGTGTGTTTTCCTAGGCGATCAAGCGAATAGAGCGACAGCCGTGAATTGTTGGTTGCCACCCGGCCGGCAATGTCATTCATATATTTATCACTGAGCTATTCTCAGATTCTTGGCTATTTCTAGAGGCGTCGACGTTGATCGGCGTTTTGACGCATTTTTTGGCAGATTCCTCTCGTCAAGTGCTCTTTCAGCCTTCCTTCGACAGCCCTCAAAGAGCGCAAATTACTAGATCAGGCCTTCTCTCCACGTTATTTCGAACGCTTTCGTCATTACACTCGTTGTACGTACGTAATTGCTTTATTCCACAACAGCTATTATTGGGTACTATTGCACTCTAAGCACAACGCACCGACTCGTTTCTGAATGGTGCAGAAAAGCAATATTATTCTAGATTACTAGGTTGATACGTTTCCGTCAAATTGCAACGCTTTGACGTAGTTACAAACACGATGAAGAACGAACTCTATTTTTCCAGGACATGTAATTACAAATGCAAAAACGACCTTAGTGAAGTCATCTTGTGCATTTGAGGCGAAGAAGCTGTAGCATTATCGCGACTGGCCACTTCCAAATGCTTCTCGATGGGCTCGGAGAACTCGTTCAAAATTCGTCGACTTTTATGTATTTCTCGGCAACTCGGGGTGGCCTGTCTAGTTCCTTGTCTTCGATTACTCCAAAAAAAGCTAGACTGTCGCACAGGCTCTTCTGCATTCGTTTGCCTTTACCTCTGGGTTCGGTCATCATGAACATTGTCTGAGGCGTATGTACATCCTTTTAACGAGATTAGGCGCTGCCTAATAAATGTCCAGATTCGAGCGCGGATGACTAAAATTGGATCAGACATGGTTCACTTAGGCCAAAAGCAATCTTCACATAGAGTAATCTTTCCAACCTCAGAAGCGTTCCAGTTTCTGGCCGTCGACGTCTATTCAACAGTTGTACTACATATTTGTCCCAGCCGTCGATGAAAATAGTCCTTCAGACATTTTCGTGAAAGTAAGCCATTTTCATCAATAGAAGTTGTAAGTGGTTGACATTTTAGTTCTTCTGACTGACGAGGCTGCTAGTGGAACTTTATGAAACGACCCAATAACAATCGAACCATAACAAAGCGCCCCATTGAGGGATCAAGCCAGCTTTCAGCAATCAACGGCACCAGAGCTCTTGAAGTACGAGCATGAAGTACGAGACGATGTTTTGATATACAGCAGCGGTCAAAAAGATATGTCACCTTACATTTTTAAGTACAGATAGCTCAAATCGAAACGAATCTTAATCCATTCGATAGTTTTGACAACTGCGCTTAAAAATACATCGAAACTTACCCTTGTTACAAATTCTAGATTTTCTAAAAAAAATTTTTGTGATTTTCATATGCTTTTTTTAGAATAAAAGCATCTTAGGAACCGCTAAGCGAGCATCCAATCAGAGACGATATTCTGATAGAGTATGATCTAGTTATCATAAAAGACTACAAATGTTTGATTCAATATGTATATAGGGAACACTATTAGGTTGATCGAGAGACAGCTGCAACGATTGTGTTAGAGTTTGGGTTAAGTAAAGTAAACGCCTTCATCAGTCCTGGAAGCATTTAACAGGTTGGGTATTAGATCTTTAAGGGGAGTATGAAAATAAACTAACCCGCACATGTCGCAAATTCTCGAATACCAATATCTTTCGTTCCTGTGGGTGATTTCATGATAGGATAAATGAATTGCCTACTCAAGCATTACGAAGTTGGATTGCGTTGTAACAGAACAGAAGGGCCACCACTTTTCCAACAGTTCAGGTAATGAAAACTATGAAGTACGGCGTGTTTTTCTCCTCCACCAGCCTTTCCACTATTCTTGAATCAAAGCACTTTTCCACCTGAACGATTACGGAACCGCTCATTAATCGCTTCCAACGTTCGAATGTCCAAAGTGAAGCAACAACTTAGTCGCCATTCCCATAGGCATTGCCGTCTGTCCTTTATGTTGTTAATCGGCTTGAGTTTCCACTTTCAATATAATGCCTTACATTTAGGTCACACAATTTGTTATTCATTATATTCATTACTCCCCTTTTTACTTACTAAATACAGACTGAGAAATGTGCATATAGATGTTGAAGGGGAAGCAAGCAAACACTTTTGTTGTTGTTGTTGTTGTTGTTGTTTAGGAAAACGAAATGAAAAGGCATTTGCGAACATAAAAAGTGAGTCAACTACAATAGAGCGTAGTGGACATGAAACTGTATTGTGAAACTGTATGAAACTGAATACGGGCCAGTATTAAATTTTGGTACGATTCGCAAAAAATAGTTATATTATATCAAGTGAATGAAGAGGAACAGGCGAAGACACCACGAACTCCCGATGTAAACAGATGCGGGAACTTGGAAAGTGAAACATGTACCCGTCAGACCGGAGTTATCCTTACTAATTTTATTTTTATTTTTTTTTATTTTTTATTTTTTTACTAAATTTTAATTTATCCTGGTATCTTACTAATTTCCGGTTCTAGCGACGTTTTGGGAGGCTCTCTATCTGTTTACTTATGAACTACACCAATCAAGATTTGGCTACTCTTTCAGTGATGCAGATAAGCGTATTTAGCCATATCCATATTTATTACATTGGGACAATCATGTAAGAGTGAGCAGTTGGCTCATGGATCATAAAATTTAAAAAAAAACCACAGAGACTTGAACATAGGAACATAGGAAGATTGCATATAACCTAACAACAATAGACCAAACCGTAAAACGATGAGTTAGAAATGAACTTGAAGATGAAGCAGATAATGAAAGACATAAGGAGCATGAGAGCCATAAGACGATGTGAAAGCTAGGTGGCAGTGTGACGCTGAACTAAAGGAATGTTTCAGAAAGGATGGGGAGAACATGTGTTTGGATCTAGTTATTGCCCTCTAGGTACTCTAGGTTTAAAGGAACGAAGACAGAATGAGACATAACACGTCTTACTGAACTTGTCAAATTCCCGTCCTGTTCTACTGACAAAAAAGTTCCTTCTTACGTTTTTTTTGGCCTTTGGTATAACTAACTTTAGAGCACCTCCTCGTGTATGGATATATGGATATGGATAAATTACTCCATATTCTGTTTAGTAATTGTCCTTACTATTCACCTCGACTCGGTTCGAGTCGTTGTCTACTCATTTGGAAGCTTACACTTTTTGTTGCGCACGTCTATGTGCAATAAATAAATAAATAATATTGAGCTGATCTAGGATTAGTTGTGAACCAGGGACCTGGGTTGACCCAAATGGTTTGACCCCTGAGCCATCTGACACGTACCCGCGACAGGTTTAAGATATGCGCTGAGTACTGTTATTTAGTGAGGTAGATAAAACCTTTGTCCAGATCAACTATAATATTAATGCCCTGGACATGCTAAGCCGCTAGAAATAATTTAGTTCCAAGTCCACCATGACTGATAGGTAGAGCTAATATATTTTACGTTGCAATCTATTTCCAACATTAATAGCTTCATTCTTGTACTTATACTTGGCTGCGTACAGCCGTGGTGCAAAAACTGAATAGAGTTCGATTTTAGCACTTTTACCGTATTCCGCTATATATAGTTACGAAAAAAGGATACATTTTTACCTCATGACGGCTTTCGTTCAATTTCTTCAGGTTAGGAATACGTAATCGATCAAAAACTAAAGACGGTTGAATAGGAATGCCGTGTGTTTCAGCTGTAACTGTACTTTTTAGTGTAAGCAGCGTAAATTCAGCTGCTATATTGAGTGTACCTAGACCAGGTAGCAGATTCGGGCTCGCACGCATGCATTTTTAATAGCATGGGCGTGGCTACGCTGCGATGAAACCATTTGTTTCAATTAAATCGAAAGCAGATTTTGTCTTATTCGCTTACCTTAATATCCTCGGAGTGGTTTACCTCTACAGTTAAATCTAATGACCGCCTTTTACCTATTGCAACTTTCATAATGAAAATACCGAGATGTCAACATTTGTTCTTCATATGACCATAAAAATCGTAGCGCTCCACCACATATTGGATTGGAAAATGTCGTGCAAGTAGAGCAGAGACCAGGGCCAAGCCCTGCCCAGACCAATTACATATTTTTCCCGGAATTAATGATGCTTTGAATGCCATTTACTCGCCAGAAAAGCAGACTGTCATAAAGTCTCGATGGAATGAGTTCGACAAAAACTTCCAGGGAAGGCTGGATAAAAGGTACTCAATTCAAGTGGTTCAATGGATCTTTGGGTACCAAGCCATCCCATACTCCCTTAACTAAGAGGTTAAATTCGTTGTAGCAACGGTATCAAATCAGAAATTTCTTGTAAAAAATACGATACAGACCATAAATAGGCATGGAGTTCAATTGAAAAGTCACTTGTAGTTGGTCATGTCATTAAGAGAGGGACCTCAAAGGTGTAACGGACCGAAAAGCGATGGGTAGAAATTGGGTGGTAAACTGACGGATCGCGTTAAAAATCGTTTAAAAATAAGTTTCACGAAAAATAGCATATGAAAACATAAACTCGAGCAGCTGAGCTCGAATATATTTTTTTATTTTCTTTTTTTCAAACAAATTCTTAATAAAAGGCAGGCTTGGACGCCAAAAGCACCGCTTCACCGTTCTATCGTTGTTAAACGTTCGGTCCAGTGCAAAAGTTGCAAACTCGGACCATTCTGGTGTACCGTAGCCCCGTTTTTGGAGCTAAAGTCTTGACATTCAAGACGATTTCGAAGAATCTTCCTGTGCTGCCTCGTGTTTGGAAGCCCTCTATGCACCTTTCTCAACAAACGAATTCTCTTGAGTGACAACCCTCCACTTAATTTCATCTGAAGGCGAAAACACTTCTACGACGTCACTGGTGGGAGTGATTTTCGAACAAGGTGAAACTCCTACGATGTGTTCCCAGACTGGATCACTTGTGATCTGCTTTTCTCGTTCTCATAGTTTCGAGCTGCAAACCGTTTCACGAATATTCCCAACCCATCAACCTTACCTAAGTGATGAGACGCATTTTATTACTAATATTGCTTCCTTACTTTTTTCATATCATAGAGGCGTGCTGATAGTTAATTGATATTAATTCAATTGTTCTTTCCAATTCAAAATAATTTTTGACAAGTAGGTGAAATGTACATAGTGCGTACTCACCTAAAAGAGGCGTATCTTTTCAAACCATCGACTGGTTTGTTAACTCACTCATTCGTTTTTCTATTTTATCACAATATTCAAAAATCTCTCAGTTTTCGCGGAATCTTTTTCACTTTTGTTTTTCTTCTCTTCCAACACCTCTCACTCTGAAACTGAAAAAAGGGCTCTCCAATTCAATTATGAAATGCTGTCTGAGGGGCTTCTGTTCGTTTTCTTGCGTTGTTTGGAGTAGTCTAGTGTGTCTGACGTCAAAAACAGCTTCCAGGGGCTTCAATAAAACAAAATGTGATTTTAAGTGAACGAATTTCATTTACAGAATCGTAGCGCAGTAAATAAGATTTGGAGTGACTGGTTCTTTTGTTTGTTGTTATTTCGTGCTGTCGCTATACCGCTTTGTTGAATTTTTTTTTGTTAAAAACTTCGTTTATTTTTTGCTACTACGAAGGCCTTTGACTTCAAGATACTTCACTGTGCTGTATGAATATTCAGATTTATTTATACAACTTTTACGCTTAGAGAAGTGCTACTAGTATTTCGTAGAAAAAATAAGCAGAACCAAAACAGAAACGAAGCGTATCAAATAAAGGATACGAAAAAGGGGCAAATGGTTAACACCTTACGCTGATTTTAACGAGGAAAAAACTTTTCCTCGGTCTCCGCTTACGAAACGCAGGCCGTATAGAAGGTTTTCCAGGTTACCGAGGACTCAAAGTAAAAAGTGGGCAAAGAAAGGGAAAAAGATGAGCCAGAGATGGCAGAGATATACTGTTCGCAGTATCGTCATCGAACGGGAATGCTTTCTTTCAGTCAAGCAAAGGAAATTTTG
Organism: Nippostrongylus brasiliensis; assembly: GCA_030553155.1. Lineage (NCBI taxonomy): Eukaryota > Metazoa > Nematoda > Chromadorea > Rhabditida > Heligmosomidae > Nippostrongylus > Nippostrongylus brasiliensis. The sequence continues at coordinate 33,839,790 of CP130736.1, read as the reverse complement.
ATGAATAATTCAGTCGAAATACTTGCCAGCGGGAGCCTAAAATTGAATTGATTGTACTCCTCAACGAACGGCAGAGTCACGTGGACCGATATCCATCTTAGGTATTTTTAATAGAAGTCCATGGAGAGCGTATTCTTGTCGTGTCTAGAGGAGTTGTGGTCTTCCACCATTTTGAAAAATCTAGGTAGGGGGTCAGATAGTTCGGAACCACTTTGAGCGCGCCATCGATCTCGAATGCTGACATTCATTTTCGGAATTGGAATTCCAGCGCAAAAAAGACAAACATCTGCCTAGAAGACATCTGGAGCACTCTTGTTACGCATCAGAATTCCCTGAATCCAAGAAAACATCAATCTTTTTCTATAACTTGGGAGCTCTCTAGGCTTTCTCGTTATATTATGCTCGTCTAACTGTCCAGCACACACCTTTTCAGCGAAGTGTTCTTTGACTTCCATGCTTTTATTATTGAGAATTACCCTCGGTGTTGTTATTGTGCTCTAAAGGTGATATTAATGACTCCGAATTATGGATTTACATTTTTGGACCTAGTGCAGTACTTTTCCCTCAATTACTCAATTACTCCTTGTAAAGGGTTGGAATTGACAGAGTGACTTCGGCTGTGTCGTGCCTAAACAACCAACGTAAATGGCACAAAGTACGCTAGATGATATTTCCAATGGGGAAGGTATTATAGAAGGTGGATCATCCAGTAGCTGTAGAAAAATGGCCACGTCTAATAATGAGGACGTTCATGAAGTGACGAATGACGAGAGTTGTGAAAATTTCCCGGGGAAAGTCTCGATAAAAGCTCAGAGAAAGTGATAACACCGGTTGTTCTCGAACCCTGTAGCCCTTAATTTTTCTCAAAAAATTAGGTCATTTTCGTTTTATGTTTGTAAATATGTAGAAGGCAAATGGAGACGTGGTCTCGCTTTCTTGGGAGGAATTATCTGAAAAGATTTCAACATGAATGATTGGTCTCTTGTAAGCATGACCAAGTAGAGGATGAGAGCGCTCGCCGCCGGGAAGGAAAGAAACAAAGACCACAGAAACATTAACAAATGCTCAAGGCTCGTTTCGTACCATCTTTCAGTTTGTTTCCTTTCTCTAATTCGTCTCTAATGCTGCAAAAAAGCTCATTAATGACCGTACGTATTTAGCAATCTCGCTACAACTGGACACTTTTTTGCGATTCGAAACACTGAAGTTCACTGTAGTGATATTTTGTGATCTCCGCTATGTATTAATAGCTATCGTTCATTAACGCCGATGACGAAAAACCCATGAATCATTGATTTGAAAGAAGCCAACTTGTACGCCTGAAACCCGTTATCCCCGGGTTTCTTGGTCATATGAAAGTGGTGAGTCAAGTTATTTGCCAATGTTCAGGCAATTACTGAAGTGCAACCAAAAATTGGATCCAATAGGTTCCTTGAGTGTAAATAAAATTTTTATTTATTGTCTTAGATGAGAATGCACTTAGTGAAATGAGAATTGCACGAATTCTCCCGAGAGATCAATTGAAGGTAGACATCCGTGGCTGGCGGATATTTTTTTCTAAATACGAAAAGATGAATTTGTTTTCAACTCGAGTTCGAGCGCTTATTTTTCTCGCCTCTTTCGCCTCGTCTCATTCTACTCGCCGCCTTCCTTATTAATAGCTATGGTGGAAAATCTCGCCACAGCCATTAAGAATTTTCGTCTTTAGCGTTTGTTCCGCTCTGAAAATTCTTCGACACCATGCGGCTCTACCACGCACATCATGCGGATGAATTCCTTCTATCTTGATTGATTGATTGATTGATTTATTACACGAACACAGTCGTGCGTAGAAAATTGTAAAACAACGCTCCGAAGAAACATATGGGAGGTACATCAATAGAGATACTAACAACCAGACGAGAACGAGAACGAAAAAAACAAAAGTACGGGAGGAAAAATTACACAGAGACGAGCAAAACAGCTCCAAGGCGGGAGTAGCTAGGGCATCGGGAAACTAGGGACTTAAGTGGCGCTGAAGAAACTGTTTGAATGCTGGCAGTCGAACAGGAATGTTGCCTCTGGTCCGAAGCTTGTGGTATAAAGGTGCTGCTCTACATGAGAAGGAGTAACGTCTACAGTTGAGCTTGGCTCTACCACGATCATATTTAACACAACCAGCTCTGGTAGAGTTTGACCTCACAGCCATTAATTCTGAAGGCTTAATTCCGCTCATATGATGAATAATTTTATGGTAAAGAATGGCATCATTCTGCTTCCTCCTATGTTCCAATGTTTCTAAACCAAAATTGATATTTCTCTCCATTCTACTAGGTATCTGGTAATAAGAAAAACCCAGTTGTTGAACCATAAGTCTTCTTGTAAAGTTCTCCTGGACTCGCTCAAGCACTTCACTGCTCTTCTTGAGGTGAGGATTGAACTCGGGTGTTCCGTACTCCAATATGGGCCTGATGTATATTTTGTACGCCTGAAGGAGCACAGAAGGGCTGTTTGTAGACAGCGCTCGAATCAAATTGTACATTGCACTTGAAGCTCTATTTGCTATTGCAGAGCAGTGCTTATCAAATCTAAGATCTGCTGTAACTAAGAAGCCCAGATCTGATACCGTGTCCACTACCTTAATGTCTGCTCCACCCACAGAATAAGGGAATTTGTTGTTCTTCTTCCCTAATTGAAGAACACAACATATTCAATACAAAAAACAATGCAGAGGAAAGAAAATTATATACGAAAATCCCGTTCCGTCCCTAAACCTTAGACGGACAATTCCAAAAGAATATGAGCCATCCAGGGACTCATCAGTAAGGTAGGGATGGCTCATAAGAATAATTAATGACTAAATAGAATTCACCTGAATTGGAATATAAAGGTGAAAGGTAAAGGTGTCGGCGTTGATCAGTCCCCGGAGGACGCGCCGCCGCATTCGTGTTCAATTCAAGTCGTAGAGGCATAGTGAATGCGTATTTGGCCTATACAATGACCTGCGGGGGCCAGCCGCTATGCCAGGTCAGTGTCTTTACCTTCCCAGACTAGTCTGGTACCAATTTACCGACCCCGGAGGGATGGAAGGCTTGGTTAGCTCGGGCCGGGATCGATTGCTCGACCGTGCGGGTGACAGCAGCGTGCTAAATACACAGTAAAAACAAAAATACTAGAGCTGAAATAAAGATTTGGAATAAAGCGAGAAAGATTTAAAATAAAACCATGAACGGATACCATGTAGCAAATGACGGCGAACTGAACTGATGAAGTGCGTCCCTGGGAGTACGGTAACGGGCAATCGCGGCGGGACCCATATGAGCCACCCATTACAAACATCGCGGTTTCGCTTATTATATAGTAGGATTCCATAGAATATCCATTGAATAAACCATATAAATTATCCATAGATAAAAATAATATCCTCAAACCTGGGTAATTAAACCTAACAAGGAGTCCATCTCAGGGTGTGCCAAGCTTTCGTGATGCAACTTTTACAGGATGTAGGGGCCCTTGTAGGTACTCGAAAACTATACTTCATTTTTTCTCTAGACACTTCTGTGACGGGAAAAACGGCTGCCGAAAAAAACGGAAGTCGAGCACATCACACAGACCGCGCGTGCTCATCAGAGGCCGCCATAATCGCTGCGACAGTACAACTTGGCGCAGTGGTAGCGATGCGGGCTCTTGTGTGGAGCTTGTGTGTTCGGTATCGCATCCTGCGTACATTTTTGCACTCATCCGGCTTTTGTTATTATAGGCTTGCGTAATCACTGGATACAATTTCAACCTGATTAACGCTTTTTTAAGTACATAGGACGTATTCCTTGGCCTGTATTAGTTACTTTCTTGTGGATCGGACCTGCACGTCATTAAATCACCGTAGACACTCCAAATGTACATGAATACTCTGAAACTAATGTCAGTTTCGTGATCAGCGACCCAAATAACCCCACTTGCGAGGTTTGGACGAAATCGGTTGTTTTGACCCAGGCACCTCACTCACCCACCCTTACCATAGCTAGCGCTCACCAGCCCTTACACAACCAAACCAACCATACGAAACCCTCACCTGTTGCGAATCACGAAACTAGTGTCAGATTCGTGATCAGCGACCCAAATAATCCCCACATGCGAAGTTTGAGCGAAATGGGTGACCTTGATGTCTCGAGCCTCGTGTCAGGTGTTGGTAGCCCAAGGTTCAGTCTCTAATGAACCACTGGCAATATTTTGCCACCATTCAGACTCTAGCTGTCATAAAATCTTCAGCATCCACTGCCTTCGTCCCAGGAACTGCCTGAAAGTCTCACCTAAACTGCTGATCATGAATTTTATTCCCGTTTCCTGAGCTCTGATTGGTGAGCGCTAGCTATGGTAAGGGTGGGTGAGTGAGGTGCCTGAGTCAAAATAACAGATTTGGACCAAACATCGCATGTGGGGGTTATTTGGGTCGCTGATCACGAATCTAACATTAGTTTTTGAATTTGCGTCCGTTTAAGGTAAGTTACGGTGGATATTGACTGTGTGACGTGCTCGCCTTCCATTTTTTCGGTAGCCGTTTTTCCCATCACAGAGGTGCCTAGAGAAAAAATGAAGTGTGGTTTTCGAATACCTACAAGGGACCCTACATCCTGTAAAAGTGGCATCACGAAAGCTTGGCACACCCTGAGATGGACTCCGTGTAAGTCTGGCGCCATACGTTACGGAACCTTCAATGAACATGATGGGTCGTGAGTGTTGACGACAGCAAGCACTTTATTTTTTGATTTCTTCGGCACAGATCCTACGACAACCGGCCTTATGCTGGATTAGATCGCGCTCACAGTTCTCATCAGATCAGAACCTTACCTTTATCCCACGCTCGTCCATCTTCCTTCATTCCTACATTGGAAGTATTAGGCTGACCCAAAAGTTCGTGTGCATTTCAGGTACTGACTTTCGTTATTCATAACTCAAGAAAAACAAACAAATTACTAACGAATTATCATAGTTAAGCACAATTCTTTGCCGGATCGCTGACAATGAGTTATGCTCAGCAATGATGATTTTATTTGTCATTCACTTGTTTTTCTCGAGTTTTCCTGAAAGGAAGTAAAGCTAGAGGTAAAAGTGAAGGTAAAGGTGCCGGCGTTGATCAGTCCTCTGAGGACGCGCCGCCGCATTCGTGTTCAATTCAGAATCGTAGAGGCTTGGTGAATGCGCATTTGGCCTATACAATGACCTGCGGGGGCCAGTCTCTATACCAGGTGTCTATACCTTCCCAGATAAGACTGGTACCAATTTACCCGACGCCGGAGGGATGGAGGGCTTGGTTAGCCCTGGCCCGGATCGATCGCACGACCGTGCGGGTGTCACGAGCTCCTCTTACCACTGTACCACGCGGGCTCTTAAAAAGGAAAGTAGGAATCTGAAATGCACACGAATTTTTGGGTCACCTTAACAGTATCCCTAGCATGCTCACGTTACTCTCTAGACATTCGTATCATTCAAACCTTCTCTTACTATGGTAGATCGTAAACAGACCCCACCAACAACCCTTTGAAACATCGCCGAATGCCCTCAGTTGCAAAAAAGCCCATTTCACAGTAGTACTTCGTCCAATTTCCTTTCGAGTTAGTAAAGAACCACGGTCGTTCTTCGAAGGGACAATGACAGAACATAAAAGAAGGACATTTCACTTACTATTGAAGTAAGGGTCGTGGGAAAGCTATTCCGTAGAGGAAACCATGAGGCAGACGATTTTTAGCCAATCGTCCAGCGATGTTGTCCTGGCGACGATCTTCTCTTCAATACGCTCCTTTGACTCATTTTCTATCATTGTTCAAGAAAAGCCGCTGATTCATTGGCTTAAATCTTCCGCTGTCATTCTGTCTTAATCGCGTGCAGCAGCTGTTGTATTTTGTTCAAAACAATTTTATTTGACTTTCATGTCTTCCGTGATATTCCCAGCGCGATAGATTTTACGTCAAGCGAAAATTTTCAACTAATCTCGCCTTGTTTCGTTTTACTAATGTTTTCTTCGCTTCGTCGTTTCCCAGTTGTTTTGCCCCGCCTCCTGTTGCCACTCGGCGTTGTCACCTAAAGTGCTAGTGAAAAGGGTGTTCTCTTGTTCATTTGAATACAAACCATTCTTTTGTCCACTTCATTTACTTCTTACTACTGATGTCCAGAGGACATCAGCAATAAGGGAAGAAAAAGAAATTAATTAAATTAGAAAATTTTAGAGGATGAAAGTCAGCGTAGATTCCATGATTTGTTTTCTGGGAAAATGACAGAATGACCGGAAATTATAAAAAAAACCTTTTATCTTCTCCCAGGCTAATACGCTCCATCCCTCTGTGGCCTGGTAAGTTAGTACCAAACCCGTTTCGGAACCGATGGGTCCTAACTCGGTAAGCCATTTGCTCCTGCAAGCCTTCGCATTGGCCCAAATCGCATTCACCATCCCTACACGATTCTCAATGAAACACGTATGCGCGGCGCATCTGTAGCTGTAAATGAACGCCCATCGCTTTACCCTGGTCTATGGGAAAAATATGACAACCTTCGCATTTTCGCACCTCTGTATTTTGTAGATTTTTATGTTTGTGCTCCATCTCAATGTCTGAGGTTAGGTGGCAAATGTATGTTTCTATATCATTTTTTCTATTATTTTTCGCCACATTTTAAAGTAGGAGAAGGGGAGTACGGTAAATTGCGTACGCCCGTGTCGATTTTCCTCAAACGACCACAAATTAACGGCATTCTATGCGATAATGAGCGAAGTATGTACGTTTTCAGTTCATAGGAAGGAAGGCTCAAGCTTCCTTGACCGGACGAGAAAACCGGAGAAATGAACTGCCAGGATCACATGCTGTTTAGCCTGAGCGTGGACTAGCATACGCCTCTACTCAATGTCTGAAGTTATCTGGCATCAGAATAGGTTAGATATCGTTCTGATGAAAGTTTAAAGACCCATCAGACTCAAAACTGCTCTTCGGGTGAGCTTCGGGATCGTAATTCTATGATTCCTCTTTGCGGAGAGCTCTCTGTAGCTTTCATTCGGAACGATTCAATTTTCAATCTCAATTTACATCTTTCAGTTGTCTCTTGGATGACTTTCTAATCTTTCAATGCCTACATATACCCTTGAGTTTTTTAGTGCATCATGATCCATCACTAATCTGATGGAAGTTCGAAGGCCTATCAGACTCAAAACTGCGCTTCAAATAGGCATCATCCTTGTAGTTCTACAAGCTATTTTTATGGGAAATTCCCCGTTGCTTTCATTCGGAATGATTCAAGTCTCAATCTCGATTTACGTCATTTTGATACCTCTACCTTTGCATTTTTGTAGTGCATCAAGTTCCATCACTAGTACCCAAATATTCCTCTTATTTATCGTTGCTTAGGGGATTGAACGAGAAGCATTAGTCGCTCTCGAGTGTTTTCTCCGACGAATAACAAAACTGTAAAGCAGATCATTGAAGAGGACAACCCAAGATGAAAATATGACATCATGTTGCAACTTAGCGCAAAATATGTACATAATAATTCGCAAAAAAGCAACAAATAAGTCAAATAAAAAGATGACGTTACAACATATAGTCGGGTCGATATTCACCCTCTCCTTGATTACCGAGTTTTTTTTTCGTTATTTCTCGTGGTATTTTGTATCACATGCTCCTACAAGTGTTTAAGAAACAACAGCTTTCAAAATCAGAGTGATATGTGTGAGAAGTTGTGTGAAATATAGGTGGAATGATCAATTACGTTGTTTTTATGAGGAGGAAGCAAATTTTTGTTAGAACGTCGCTGTAAGATGAACCGCTATCATTGCTCATGATTTCGATTTGTTGTTCGATTTCGCATTGTTCGATTTCCCATATTCTAATCCGTTTGAATTCTTTGACTGTCCATCTGTCTGTTCTCTTCGTTTTCTTCATTTCACTATCACGCTTATCAGGATTATCGTGCGTTTCTGTTTTGCTTCTGTTCAGCTTTTCTACGAACCACGTTGAGAACATAGAACGCCTGTGAACGTAAAAAATTAGTAAATTAATATCTCTTATCGTATTTTGTGAAATCGCAAATGCCATCGAAATTCTACAAAGCTCGAAAACTTGGGTAATTTCTAAAAGTTTTCAGATATGGCGAACTTTTCGCACGTCTGTCTAACTGAGCAACAACAGATGATGAACGGCACACCGCTCGAGTACAACTTGCAAAGGTGAGTCGTCGGACTTCCGATTTATCTTTCATTTGTTCTTTCATTCTTTCTCATCACATGAATCCATCATGTGCCGTCATAATTAAAAGTATTAAACTAACGAAGGATAACACAAATACAAGCTTATAACTTGACTAATTATTTTATTATTCTTATCAACAAAAATATGAAAGTCATGACGTCCTGGCTAAAGGCCATATAGTGATATTATAAATGGCAATTTTCTGCATTAGTTTATTTGTTTACTTTTTCGTGCATATTTCTCGGTTTTGCTGTTTCCTTCACATTTTGTGGTTTCATTGACATTGAATGGCGCACATTAAGTGAATGAAAATAAAATAAAATAAAAGGTAATTTAGTGATTATCGTAAAACGAAATTCTAACCGTGAATGTTGACGTAATAGGATATGGAGAAATAGAAGTGTAGCAGAATTAAGAAGCTCTTCGATTCAACCGAACGTATTTTCCTGCTCAATTTATCACATTTGTAAAAAAAATGAAGCCAGTCGCAAAAAGTCAAGACCCTAAACCTTTCAATATCCACTCACCGACCAAGTAGAGGATGAAAGCGTTAAGATGATCACTGACTTCTGGTCGGATCAAACATCAGTAGACCACTGTCGCAGCCGAATTTTTCTAGCTCTGTTTGTTGCGCGAAGCTCTCCGCAGTTTCTGACGATGAATTTTTCAATCGTAGGACAACAAGAAAGATGACACGCTGAGAGAATGCTTTTTCTCGGGAATTCTTGCCGATGGCATTTCGGAATTTAATTTAGAGAACTCATTTAACGTTTTTGCTCCAAAAGGTCCAGGAACATTGCAACATATTAGCACTATTGGACTATTAAATGAAATTGAAACATTTCGGATTGAGTGACGCGTTACAGTGACTTTTACGTCGTTGACATTTCGTCTGGGCACTTTCAATTTAAGGTTTTTTCTAAACTTTTTGCCATGAAACCAATTTCCATCGAAATTGTCGGGTCGCCCTGACGACTGTCCTCCATCATTCTAAGAGACCTTGGTTGCCTGAGGTGAAAATACTCTGACGACTTTGGCTGTGAAAATCAGAGACGGTCAGTCGCGAGTACTTTTTGCCCCCTGAACGGCCACAGCTTCTCCTGTTCCGGGTAAAAATCATCTTTGAGGACGTCCCGCGGCTCCCCTGAGGTCAGGCATTTTTCATCCTCTTTTCAGGCGAGTTCAACAACAAAACAACAAACATTCAAACATCCATTCATTCAAAAGATTGAAACGGGGAGAAGCATATAAGTTGGAAACACCTCCGCAAAAGGTCCTAAAACATGGAAAATCTATTGACAAGCGATGGTAGACTGGGTAGTGAAGGTAAGCAAGACGCCTATAAATGAGTGGTATACTCGCCGCTCCGGAAAGATATGGGCCCGGATTCGTGAACAGACGAGCGGTCTCCGAAATTCTGTCGGCGATAATCCCGCTCGATACCGCGAGCCATTTATGATTCGTGAGATTCGTAGAGCTCGAAGTAGAGAGGAACCTCAATAAACCTCAGGTAAATCTCGAATGAACCCCGGCTAATCTCGCATTGATAAATAACCGTTTGCGCACCATTTAGGGGGCGCTCCGGAGTTTTCAGAAGTGCCAGCAAGTCCAGGATGAAGAATAGTTCGTAGCTACCTTATACCTCTAAAGAGTCATATACAATCACGGAAGCTATGGAACCTGTGAATCAACCGATTACTTGTTTTTGAGGATCACGTTTCAAATTTTCATGTTATTCATGTTTTCTAAGTGTAAGTTCCTCTGAGTTTTTTTGCAAGTTTCAAGATTTTCGATTCTTTTTCAAAGAGAAATGCTAGCTTGCCTGTAGAACATCCTCTGTACAGTGTTTTCAATTTGCGAAAAAAGGTGCAAAGTAATTGTAGAGCAATTCGGGCTTTCAGGGCAGGAAAAGTTCTGCATATTGTTTTAATTCATCAATTCAATAGTTATATTTCTACTTATTTCAGGTATGTCTACCCAGCGATTGCCGTGTTTGGTATTCTCGGCAACGTGCTCAATTTGACAGTGTTGCTCAATCGAAGTATGCGAAGCCGGTGAGAAATTATTCTTCTCTTCCCTACTGGGGTGTGTGTATTCCTCACTATCTCATAGATGGACTTTTACTGATTAATTAATTGATTAATTCATTAAATAATTAATTAATTAATTTAAGACGCAGGCTTGGGCTCATGTTGATGCACATCAGCAAAACGAACTCCAAATCTAGTTCAACTACCAGCTGTATCACTGTAAAAAAATACATTTATTTCATTCATTTCATTTCATTCTTCATTCAAACATGCAGCCAACAGCTTTAACCTAGGGCTCGCGATCTGAAAAAAAAACGAACAATGATAACAATGTTTGAAAACTGCACCTTTTTCTCCACCGTACCCTATCGTTGGGTCCGTGTGGTACAGTGGTAAGAGAAACTACTGACACCCGCACAGTCGAGCGATCGATCCCGGCCTGGGCTAACAAGCCTTTCATCCCTCCGCGGTCGGGTGAATTGGTGCCAGACTTGCGAAGAAAGATAAAAACACTAACATGATACAGCGGCTGGCCCCGCAAGCCATTGTATCGGCCAATGCGTTCACCATGTCTCTACGGTTATGAATAGAAAACGAGGGCGTGGCGCGTGCTTAGGGGCCAATCAGCGCCAGCACCTTTACCTTTGCGTTTTACCTCTTACCATATCTTTACATGATTGATCTCTGGAAGGCTTTGACAAACATATGAAAGCTCTCTTTTTGCTTCCCTGTTCTCCATTCAAAAGTTAACGACGATCAGGACCTCTGGAATTAATCCTTAGGTTTTTTCTTGCTTTTGCCTTGGTCTTTGCCCAGCAGTGTTAGGGACGGCATGGGCGAGGAGTTCGAACGCAGATAAATCTCAACCCCAAGGGATCTGCATATACACCGTCGCTGCGTTGTTCTTTAGCTTCCCAGCATCGACGAGGGAAAAAGGTGGCCGTTGATAAACTGGGCGGAAAATTGTTTGTCTATGCGACTTCGCCATGCATAATCAATTGTACTCGCGCCAGAAAGTGAAAAGGCGACGATTCCTTGGCACCTGGGGTCAGGAAATTGAAATTGGACACATTTTACCTGTCCACCATTACAGCGACATTGAAGTTTGATTACCGCGTTTTCATTGGCTGTGTGGTGTACTGGTCCAACATCACGGTATACCGGATAGGCCCGATACGCGCATTCGAATCCCACCTGAGCCATAAGTTTTGCTATGGTCCTAGCGCCAACATTTCAACATTTACATACTTAATTGCACCAAAGAGAAAGAAGACGGAGCGACTATTATGAAAGACGTACCCCGTAACTGATCGGGAGAAAAACGTCGTGGAATAAAATAAAATAAATACTTATTTGCTTATTTATTTACGGAGTGCTGAGATGAACTTCGGCGAGTCTCTTTGGATGAGGAGAAGCCAATAATGTTGGAATTGAGCCTGTAAACCCAGATTGACGGGCGAACGAGTCAATGGTTCGATCGATCAAATGATATCTTTGATCGCTGCAAATCATAGCAACCAAAAGGGTCGTGCACAGTTGACGACCAATACGACACGACAAATCGCCGCACTGTTCGCCGCGCGCGAATGAGCGTAACGTTTGCTGCGGGGGCCGCAAATTGCGTACGCTACAACCGATAGGCGGGCCGTCAGCTGTTTTGAGCGCACTCCTGCTAATTTTTTAAAGCTATTTTCTAGTTTTTTCTTGTTTTTCCTCGTTGTTTATCGTTCTCGTTTTTTCAACAGGTTCTCTAGAAGATGTTTGGTGTAGAATAGGCGTCCCTGTCGTTGTTTTTCTTTAGTCAAACGTATTTTCGTATCAATTGCCATTTTAATTTCCTCCTATTGTTAAATTTTGCTCCAACTTCGTTGTGGTAGTTAGTTTCTATGTTTATAGTGCCACAGTTTTGATGTTAGATACCTTTTCTGTTAGGTTAGGTTCTTTTTCCTGAGACAAAAACCTATTACGAAGCTTTAAATAGCAAGAAAGTAGCAAAAACTACGTCGAAATGCTCTGACACACGCAAACAAAAGCAAGTAATTCAAGATGATTAGAAAAAAGGGTGAAACAACGTAAAAATTAACAGATACTGTTTCTAGCGAGGAAAAAAGAAAAAAGGATTGGTGCAAAAGCGCGTGTTTCTCGCACGCAATTCCACACAACCCTGAACGACACGAAGCCGCACACGCGGTGTCGTACTCGTCGTGTACGACAACTTCGGCAACGCAAATGCACGACCACTTCGGCAACGCAAATGCACTTGTCGTATACGACAAGCGCGACACGACCAATACGACACCGGCCGCTATCCCTTATCATTGCCGTGTCGTATTGGTCGTCGACTGTGCACGACCCTAAAGATTATTCAAAGTCTTGAAAAAGGCTGCTCATATTTTCTGGCCACCCTGTTGTAGGAAATTGTATGGAATTATTTCGGCAGTGCCTCTGAGGCATCGAGACCTCTTTACAAAAAAAAGCCGACTCGTACCTGGTTCTGGTTCGCCACTTACGCCAATGTCAACGTCGATTGTTTTCCGCACCTCCGCGTGTCCCCCAAAGGGTCGAGATCAAAGGTCCGCTCGAAACGAGGTGGTGCTGATGGCCCGCGGAAATTACGTTTGGCGCGAATCTAACACCAACGATTCCAATGCTTTGGTGGAAGGTGAGGGGATGTGAGAAAAAAGATGAGATTGAAAAGTCGCTGAATGCCTAGGAATCGAATGGACATCAGGTGCATCGAGATCCGTCGTTGTAGAATTGCCTAGAAATCATAAAATTCTTTGTTTTGCATTGGTGGCTCCGAATCAGCAACATCTGTCCTGGTAAATTTCTGGCAAATTCCGCCACCCTGTGGCGTATCTAAACCTTCCGATTGAACATTTTTCCAACATAATCCTTCGAATTTTTTTTGCAAACAAAATGTGAAGCGGCATACATATTTTGTTGTACCATTATGTACTAATTTTCTGCTGGTTCTGCTGGTTCTGCTGGTGCTGGATTCGTGGCTGCCCGTTTACCCATGGAATATTTTCCACTTTCCATTTTGAGTCTCATTCGTTGGTTTGATCATCGGACTCATTCGTTATGATTTTTTGAATAGTTCACAGCTAAGCACTCGTGGCATCCAAAGGGAGTGTGATAGACATTTATCGTGGTGTTTACTGGTCGGGTTACGGTAAAACGTAAAATTTGCAGTCAGTTCACGGGTGCCGTATATACGGCAATGAAGTCATGAATTGAGAGCTGCTGTAATTTGGCGATTAGGATGGTTTGGTAACGTACCGCAGTCTTATCAAACCAGGTTCTTACCGAGGACTCCAACCTGTTTCTGATTCATGAAACCGCGGTGGTCGATACGGGTTAGGTAAGCTGGCCACTCCATATGCAACGACCCGCTGCAGATTTCCCAACGACCGTGGGTAGCCAAGGACTCAGAGGTTTGTAGCTGCTACGGGTTCGCCTTATCCGGTACCGGTTAGAGTCGGTAAGGGACTGCAGAACTTACCTGAAACTTACCCTTCGGTAAATTATATAACTATCTGGTTATTGTAAATCTTTACTCTGATCAGATTGTTATGTTACTGATGATTTCAACTTCATCGAGGCGAATTTTCATGTTATTTTCTTCGTTTCCGTTTATTTTGTCATTTTTTCCTTGAGCTGATCGATCTGATTTCAGAGCGAACACGTTTCTGGCCGTGTTGGCGTTCGCCGATATCATTTTTCTCTCGCTGCTCTTTCCTAATATTCTCGCCAACTACTCGTTTTTCACATTCAACTACTACTTTCGCTATTTCTATTTCCACTCCAAGGTGCACCTAATCTCCATGGCTAACTGGTGCTCGGCGGTGGCTATTTGGTGAGTACTATATTTTATTCCTTCATTCTATTTTCATTCGTTTCTAAAATGAGTGCACTGAGAGAGAGTATGAGTTGCTTTTCAGATGGTTCAAGCATCATAAATCTATTCAAATTCTGCTCACTAATTTGCTATTTCACTAATAATTTCTACCACAGTGAGGGCGCGGGCGCTTCAGTTGTTTTTTTAAATAAATAAATAACTTATTGAGGGAAAATGAGGAATGGCCGAGGAAACAAAAACATTTACGGCTAATCGACACAGAATACCGCAAGTAATATAAATGAATTGAATTTGGCTTACGTTATTGATTTTTTTCTCAATTTATGGACTTTGAAAGTTCCATTTCATCCTGACGCCATATCAATGGTCTTCTTGGAAGTTGTAAAGCTCCTAATTTAATGTCGAAAGCCTGGAAGAAAAATATGTGGAGCAGCTTTCCAAAGGACTGTCCGTCTGATAAAGTTCTTGTGTTAGGATAACTCCACAGGATTAGGGATCGAGTCGGAGTAAGTCTTGTGGTCAGGTCCAATAGATAAATTTATTTATTCATTTATGGTTGCTATGTGCTATGTGGGTTGAGGGGTGCAGGCGGTGTTCCACAAAATTTCTTCGACTCTGTGCTGGTTAACATGTTATCACTGTCATATCTATCATTGTTCCGATCGATTCTGTACCAAAAGGAAGTTATGGACAATGTGAACGGTAAATGATAAAATAGCAAAACTTAATTAACTTCTTTCACCTTTTGCCCGAAAACCTTCTGAATTAAAAAGTTAACGGCGTGGGTAAATTGTTAAGTTAATGGCGTACTATTCCATAACGTTTTGTTGAACAGGCGTTGTAGTCTGTATCTCAGTGTTTTCGGCGGTGTTCTCACCCTCCTTGACAGACGTGTCGTTACCCGAATGATTGCGACGTGCATGGCGCAATCCGTTGTGCGTGTTTGTCTGCTGTATTGCTCAAATGGCAAGCGGAACCGTTCATCTGCCCGGCGTTTTTCATGCTCAATTACGCCGTCCAATAATTCGTACCTAATTTTGTTTTTCGGCGTGGCCCACTCAGTGATGGTTCACATTGCCATAGAAAATATAAGTATATACGTCGTTGACTTTTCGACTGAGAGGGTTTGCCAGCAAAAAATATTAAATAAAGTTGTACTTCAACAAAAAATACAGTGACAAAAAGAGTTTCACTGTATCCTGCCATTTTAATATCTACCGTAGTATAGTTACTACGCATTCGACACCCTTTTGACAATTCCAACCCTAGATCAGAGCCTTTTCATAACAGCTCCTGAAGGAGCCGCGATTTTCCATCGCGCTGCCAGATTTTTCACTTTTTTAGGTTTTTTTTCATGAAATTGAAATACAGAAACAGTGTATATGAAATAGATGATCAGTTTTCTAGGTGTGTGATAGCAGTGTGCACTGATCGCCTCGTTGGCATTCGAAGTCCGTTGTACGCCAGGGCAACGTGGACGTGGTGGTAAGTTCAATATCTGCATTTATTCTGTTTTTTTCATTTGATTTAATTACAAAAATACCATTATCTTAGTCGTGAGGGTGCAGTGGTAAAAGGCGCTGTTGACACCCGCACGGTCGAGCGATCGATCCCCGCCGAGGCTAACCAAGCCTTCCATCCCTCCGAGGTCGAGTGAATGGGCACCAGAGTTCTCTGGGAAGGTAAAAACACTGACGTGGTATAGCGGCTGGCCTCCGCAAAGGACAAACACGCATTCACCAAGCCTCTACGATTCCGAGTTGAACACGAGAGCGGCGGCGCATCCCTCGGGGACTGATCAACACCTTTAGGGCTCGTTCAGACGACGCGCGTCGAAAATGCAAAATCGAAGCTCAATCGATAATTAACGCCCTTGATCGAATTTGCTCTTTTGCATTAGTGGCGCAGTCCGGTTGCGCCTCATATAGGCAAACTTACTGGTCGCTCGGGTTTTTTAGAATTCTGCCATTCCTTATTAAAGGGAATTTTGACGAAAATCACTTTTTTCGTTTAATTTCTTTCCTATGTGATTATATGCCTAATTTTTTTGCCTATATGAGGCGCAACCGGACTGCACCACTAACGCAAAGGAGCAAATTCGATCAATGACGTTATTTATTGATTGCGCTTCGATTTTGCATTTTTGACGCGCGTCGTCTGAACGAGCCCTTACTTTTACGTTGACTTCCACCACAAAGAAGAGACGCGACTCCTTTAACCCAATGACGACCGTGTGTCACGCCGGCGGAACACACCTCTTGGTCCGCGTTGGACCGCGTGTCCCGCCGGGGGCACACCTTTTGGTCCGCGTTGGACCTGCATAACCCGTACCATGTGGGCAATGTTACTACCCATGTAGCCCTTCGACGGGCCACACTTTAGTGTCGCGTGAGAAATGTAGCCCGGCGACGGGCTACACTTTTGGATGTCGTGGATCGTGTAGCCCAGTGAGGGGCTACGCTTCCTCCCTCTTGAGAGACACTGTGGACAGGAGTGTCCATTTATACAAAATTACTACCCATTCTATATTTTCCGTTTTATCAAACATTCAAGACACTCACCAAGTGAACGACCCTTCAACAAGCTCAAAAAAGGGAAAAACTCGTCTACTTCTAATGATTACATGAGGAAGTTTCAAAATCAACAATATACATAGAAAATTATTCTTATGATCATTCTGAAAACATTTAATGCCGCTGAGGCACTCTCATCACTGCACGTGCGTGCGGTCCCACGCGCCAGACACGCAGGGAACGCGCGGTCGTAAATGGGTTAAAAGTTTATTCTCTGAAGAAGGGAGGAAAAGGGAACGACAGGGGAAAAAGAGCGACGGTCGTGCATTATTTTTATTATTATTATTCATTTTTATATTATTTATTATTATTTATTTTTTATATTTTAAAAAGCCCCATTCATTCAGGAAACTGCCGGCGGTTATCGTTTTCATCGTTGCCGTTGCCGGCGGATTGACGTTCTATCAGCATTTCGAGTACTACTGTTTGGTTCGATCGTACTGCCACGAGACACAGCTCTACTCACGCTGTCTGCCCGTTTATAGCGGGTTTGTTTTTCTTTTTCTTTGCTTTCTCTTGATGTATTGGTAAGAAGCGCTACTGATACACGCACTGTCGAGCGATCGATCCACGCCTGAGCTCAGCAAGTCTTCAATCCTTCTGAGGTCGGGTAAATTGGTACCACACTTGTCTGCGAAGGTAAATGCACTGACTTGGTATAGCCGCAGGCCCAGGTAAGTCATTGTATAGACCAAACACGCATTCACCATGCCTCTACGATTCTGAGTAGGAGACGGATTCGTGGCGTGTCCTTAGGGGTTCGATGAACGTCGACCAATTTATATTTTTTGAACTTTCCTTCAAAGTTTCCCGTGCTATCAAAACATCTAAACCTGAAATGCGTGCAGATCTCTGTGCCACAGCACTTTCACAGGGCATACCCATGCCAGAAAGTGTACTATTAGGTTGGCAGGAAAGTCTCGAGACAAAATTTTGAAAGCTTCCTAATTTCTTAAAGAAAGCTTTCGAATTCTCGGGAGTGTTAGTGTGCTGTAGAGGGTTCTTGAAGCTTTTGCTGAGTGAGTATATGAACGCCCACGCGCGTCATTTTGGTAATATGTGAAGCATGCTAAGCCAACACCAACTCCGAGTGATCTTCTTCTACGAGTGGCGTCGAGGCTCCAACGCGAGCACAGCGGTCAGTAACATCAATGATGCATTGGGAGAGGGGACCGTGAGCCATTCCATGGTGAGCCGCTGGTTCACCCGTTTCAAGTCAGGAGATACAAGTCTTGAAGATGGAGAGCGGGAAGGACGACCTCCTGTCATCGATAATGACGAATTGGAGCTCGCGATCAAATCCAATCCAGAAGCAACATCGCGGGAATTGGCAAGAACGTTTCGGTGCTCCCAAGTCACTATCGAGCTGCATCACCAAGACCTCGGATACCGTAGAGTTTTGACAAGATGGATCCCTCATCGGCTGACGGAGGCTCACGGGGAGCGCGAATGATCACATGTCATTCACTCATCGTCCAGCCGCACTGAAAGGAATTTCTTGAAGATCTGGTGACTGGTGATGAGAGCTGGATACTCCACGATAACAGTGCACGTCAAGCTGTTTGGGTTCCATTCAAAGTAGAGCCACCAGACCAGCCGATGCAGAACCCTCACCCACGCAACCATTTGCCATGCGTTTGGTGGGAATCGAAAGAGCCTAACTACTACGAGCAATGGCTGCAAACAAGACTGTCAGTGCTTTCGTGTGCATCAGCCAGCTTCAAGAATCGCTCGATGCAATTCGCGAAAAGAGGCCAGGAAGGTCAACTGTGCACTTGTTGCACGATACCGCTCGCCCACATGTTGCTTTCGAAACATGCACAAAGATAGACGCACTCGGTTAGCATCCGCTGGCCCATGCAACGTATTCATCGTACCTTGCGCCATCGAACCATCACCTGTTCCGACCGCTGAAGCATCACCTGAGAGGAAAAAAATTCGAAAATTACAGCGACCTCAAAACGGCAGTCGACAAATTCTTCGAGTCATAGTCTGTCGAATTCTGGTCGAGAGGAAACACTGAACTGCCACACAGATAGGAGAAGGTTATGACCCTTTATGGTGAATAAAATGCAGGTTCTCAGTCTGTCTTTATAAAGCTATGTTAGAATAAAAAAATTGGTTTTTTTGTCTCAGGACTTTTCTGCCAGCCTAGTAGTAGTGCATCTCAACTGGTAACCTTTGGTAGTATTTAAATAGACGTGACGTGAACAGTAATTTGAGGCGATGTCGCGAGCGCGTTATCCTTTTCATCAGACCAGACTCCTATTAAATTACCGCTGACGTCGACTATTGTGGCGGTATAGCCAATGGAAGTTAAAAATAATTTCGCTCCGTTAACAAATTTCTGGTACAACGACGTTGTGACGTAACTCCAGTCTCAGGTATGAGTAACGACGTTCCAGCTGGCGATGACCAAGGCGCTGGAAGTTTTCCACTTGCAGTTTCTTAGTAATAATTATCTGTTTAGAAAGGTTTTTGATTCGCACGTCGAGGCCTCAAACTCTCACTAATTCAGCAAAACTAACGCCCATGAATATTATGTGTGAGCTGCATTTCATAGTGTAAGTGCATGAGCTTCAGCAGAAAAGAACACGTTGTTGTTGAAGGGATTGTCCGCTCATTGCGACGGCGATATTGTTTGTTTGTTCGTTTATTTCATGGAAGGCGATATATACACATTTCACATGAAAAAAAAAACTTGTAAAATAACTTAGGTTCGCTAAATTTGATGACTGCAAGAATTTCTTACTTGGAGCGCGCTAACCTTTTCATCAGACCAGGCTCCTATTAAATTACCGCTGACGTCAAATATTGTGACGGTCTAGCCGGTGGAAGTTAAAAATAATTTCATTTCGTTAGCAAATTTCTGGTACAACGACGTTGTGACGTACAGTACTGGACATGCCCGATCGCCCATGCGGCGGCCCGGGGCGCTTCAGAGCGCCGCAAAGCGCCGCTCCTAAATAACTCCCTTAAAACTCATTAATTTGGAGAGTTGAATACATCATCGTGTTCAGCGAGTCAAGCTCTATCGATTGATATGCATAGGTCCTGTGAAAAAGTTTAATAGAGCGTGAAAATCGGAAAAGAAAAAAATTATCATCAGAGCACGTCTGCTGGGGTGGACGAGTTTCGCGCTGGACAATATTCTCCATAATCTCCAGCAATGTTAGGTGATTTTCGACCAGCTATGAGCTGTTCTTCGAAAGGAGGGATAGGTAATTGGCTCACCACCTGAAATCATCTCCAGTGGATATCGAGGTCGCAAGGAATTTAGGCGGATTTACGGGGATTAGGCGGATTAACGGGGATTAGGGCGGATTTAGGTGGATTTGAGGTTTATTTTGCGAGACCAAGGTGTTGTTTCGGCTAAAATGACTCTCGGACGCTTAGACTTGTCTTGGAACCTACAGAAGTCGCAACGGAAATTGGCGGATTAACGGGGATTAGGGCGGATTTAGGTGGATTTGAGGGTTTTTTGACCGCCGCTGTACTCCGGCTGTCTATTTGCTTATTTATTTATTTATTCATTTATTGGTTTATTTATTTATTTATTTATTCATTTATTGGTTTATTTATTTATTTATTTATTTATTTATTTATTTATTTATTTATTTATTTATTTATTTACTGTTCTACTCTGGCTGTTCTGCTAGCTACAGTACTGGCCATAAGAATTGCACTTTGCACGGAAAAGACGAAAAAAATCGGCTTCTTCGTCTTTTCTGAATAACTTCCTTAGAATTCAACATTCTGCGAAACCGAGCACATGGCTGAGCTCAGCAGCTCAAGCTCTATCGAACAGTATAAAAACCGTACCTGAAAGTCGCTTAGTTAGCCGGATATGGCGATTTTCGCGAAGCGATGTCGCGTTGCCGCGGACGAGTTTCCCATTCAACGGTGTTCACCGCTACCCCAGCAACGATCTTCCAACTTCGAACTCCCGTATCTCAGTTCCCAACTAATTTTCTATGGGCTGCTCTTTTGCGTTGAACGAAGTAGCCACCCTAGGATAGTATGCCATAGGAAACCATCCCCAGACTGTCTTGGCTTCTTCCAAAAACTCGGCCAAAGTAGGCACGTGAGGTTACTTTGCTGAGTTGTTACTTTGTTGAAACTCAATAATTTGTAAAGTTATACGTATATTTGAGCTCAGCAGCTCGAGCTCTATCGTTTGGTATATAAATTATCTACAGCTGAGAATTTTTTCAAAATATCGATTTTTTTCTGTCACCATTTGTGAAATCGCATATATTGCTATGTTCAGGGCAGAATATCTGCCCAATTTTTTGTAGAATCACGCGGTTTTTGCTTTTATACTACGCAACTGCTGTTGAAAAATGCGAATTGATGAGAAAACCCTCTTCAAATGTTTCCATTTTTCTGAAAATCGAAGCTAAAAATGGAATTTTCAATTTTCGCAATTTTAAAAAAGTGGTTTAAAAGCTTCAAATTCATCCTTGGATGGTGCGTTAGGACTCAAATTAATGGAAATGATGTGCTGAGTACAAATCTGTCAAAAATTTCCATCCATCGATTGCACCGTATACATCGATTTCCTCGTCGTTGACAGGTCAGCCAGATGGTGCGTTCCCCGACGCCCCGCCCCTCGCCCCTCCTCCTCGTGACGTCATCGCTGAAAAACAGCCGCAAGACCTATGAATTCATGAAAACTAATCCGGTTGAAATCTACATCGTTCGATAGCACTAACTGAGTACATTAAAATGTAGAAATAGCAGTTCAAAAGAGCACCAACGAAAGGAGAAAATCGCTGTCAAACGTTTCGGCGAAAAATTTGGCTCGGGGCCAACAGCTTATAAAAGGTTACAGAAGCTCTTTGAGCCTGCCGTGTCGTATGCTCCTGAAAGTGGACTAGGTCTTCTATAGGTTACTCAAATGCGCTAGTATGACCTCGTTGCCCACAGTGCTTAGGAGGGTTCAAAAGCGCCTTTTTTGAATTATTTTGTTGAAACTCAATTATTTGTAAAAATATACATGTATTTGACCTCTTTTTGTTGAGTTTTTTTGTCAAATTTGAGTACTCTGCATCATTTCCGTTCGTTTGATACCTAACACACCATTCTCGAGGAAATTTTGAAGCTTTTCGAATATTTTCACAAAATGAAAATTTTCATTTTTTAACTTCGCTTTTCAAGAAAATGCGATTAGTACAGAAGGATTTGTTTTATTTTCAACATTTTATGTCACTAACTACGTAGCACAATAGAAAAAGCAGCGTCTCAGTTTGAAAAATTTGGCAGATATTCTGGCCTGAACATGGTGATCCATGCAGTTTCACAAAACGCACGTAATTTCCTCCAACTTTGGCGGGCTGTAGCTCAAAGGATAAACGAGGTCATACTAGCGCATTTGAGTAACCTATAGAAGACCTAGTCCACTTTAACGACACGGCAGGCTCAAAGAGCTTCTGTAACCTTTTATAAGCTGTTGGCCCCGAGCCAAATTTTTCGCCGAAACGTTTGACAGCGATTTTCTCCTTTCGTTGGTGCTCTTTTGAACTGCTATTTCTACATTTTAATGTACTCAGTTAGTGCTATCGAACGATGTAGATTTCAACCGGATTAGTTTTCATGAATTCATAGGTCTTGCGGCTGTTTTTCAGGGATGACGTCACGAGGAGGAGGGGCGAGGGGCGGGGCGTCGGAGAACGCACTCTCTGGCTGACCTGTCAACAACGAGGAAATCGATGTATACGGTGCAATCGATGGATGGAAATTTTTGACAGATTCGTACTCAGCGCATCATTTCCATTAATTTGATACCTAACGCACCATACAAGGATGAATTTGAAGCTTTTTAACCACTTTTTAAAAATTGTAAAAATTGAAAATTCCATTTTTTAGCTTCGATTTTCAGAAAAACGGAAACATTTGAAGAGGGTTTTCTCATCAATTCGCATTTTTCAACAGCAGTTGCGTAGTATAAAAGCAAAAACCGCGTATTTCTACGAAAAATTGGGCAGATATTCTGCCCTGAACATAGCAATATATGCGATTTCACAAATGGTGACAGAAAAAATCGATATTTTGAAAAAATTCTCAGCTGTAGATAATTTATATACCAAACGATAGAGCTCGAGCTGCTGAGCTCAAATATACGTATAACTTTACAAATTATTGAGTTTCAACAAAGTAACAACTCAGCAAAGTAACCTCACGTGCCTACTTTGGCCGAGTTTTTGGAAGAAGCCAAGACAGTCTGGGGATGGTTTCCTATGGCATACTATCCTAGGGTGGCTACTTCGTTCAACGCAAAAGAGCAGCCCATAGAAAATTAGTTGGGAACTGAGATACGGGAGTTCGAAGTTGGAAGATCGTTGCTGGGGTAGCGGTGAACACCGTTGAATGGGAAGCTCGTCCGCGGCAACGCGACATCGCTTCGCGAAAATCGCCATATCCGGCTAACTAAGCGACTTTCAGGTACGGTTTTTATACTGTTCGATAGAGCTTGAGCTGCTGAGCTCAGCCATGTGCTCGGTTTCGCAGAATGTTGAATTCTAAGGAAGTTATTCAGAAAAGACGAAGAAGCCGATTTTTTTCGTCTTTTCCGTGCAAAGTGCAATTCTTATGGCCAGTACTGTAGCTAGCAGAACAGCCAGAGTAGAACAGTAAATAAATAAATAAATAAATAAATAAATAAATAAATAAATAAATAAATAAATAAATAAATAAATAAATAAATAAATAAACCAATAAATGAATAAATAAATAAATAAATAAACCAATAAATGAATAAATGAATAAATAAGCAAATAGACAGCCGGAGTGCGGCGGTCAAAAAACCCTCAAATCCACCTAAATCCGCCCTAATCCCCGTTAATCCGCCAATTTCCGTTGCGACTTCTGTAGGTTCCAAGACAAGTCAAGCGTCCGAGAGTCATTTTAGCCGAAACAACACCTTGGTCTCGCAAAATAAACCTCAAATCCACCTAAATCCGCCCTAATCCCCGTTAATCCGCCTAATCCCCGTAAATCCGCCTAAATTCCTTGCGACCTCGATATCCACTGGAGATGATTTCAGGTGGTGAGCCAATTACCTATCCCTCCTTTCGAAGAACAGCTCATAGCTGGTCGAAAATCACCTAACATTGCTGGAGATTATGGAGAATATTGTCCAGCGGGAAACTCGTCCACCCCAGCAGACGTGCTCTGATGATAATTTTTTTCTTTTCCGATTTTCACGCTCTATTAAACTTTTTCACAGGACCTATGCATATCAATCGATAGATTCAAGCGGCGCTTTGCGGCGCTCTGAAGCGCCCCGGGCCGCCGCATGGGCGATCGGGCATGTCCAGTACTGTACCTCCAGTCTCAGGTGTGCGAAGTATCAGCCGGCGATGACCAATGCGCTGAAAGTTTTCCACTTGCAGTTTCCTAGTAATAATTTACTGTCTAAAAAGGTTTTTGATTCGCACGTCAAAGACCCGAACGACTCTCATTCAGCAAAACTACCGCTCATAAATATTATATAGGAGCTGCACTTTATAGTGTATATGCATGAGCTTCAGCTGAAAAGAACACGGTGCTGTTGATGGGATTGTCGGCTCAATGCGACGGCGATACATACACATTTCACCTAGAAAAAAAACTTGTAAAATAACTTATGTTAGCTAAATTTGATAACTGTAAGAATTCCTTACTCGGAGGAATAGGAACGTTGCTCAGGTTCAGCTTCAAAGCTTACTATAGATGGCGCATCTCTACAGTTCTTGTGTTCAATCCCTGCTTCAGAGGGGAAATCGAGTGCACGGCGCAATCCAACTTTACACCTTTTTTTAGCCTGTTTCACTCAAAATTAAAGAGAAGGACTCTCCAAGTGACAGAATAGAATCTCGTTGGACTTTTGGTCGAATTTTTTGTTAATGCTAAAAGTCGAGGACTTGATGAAAAGAATAATTCCGCCCTATCCAGGCACTTCCATAATATTCCCACAGAGAAATCGTAACTAACCGACTAGCTTACCTATTATTTTATTAATAGATTCAGTGGTAAATAAAAAACTGTTTATACGGAAATCCAAAGTGTGTAAAATCGGAAAAACCAAGAAAATGTCCAACGAAAAACCGTTCAAGTACTGTAAAATATACTGGGGTCCACCAACGCGCTATAAGTTAAAGTATAAAGTTAACGAAGTGAAATCCACGGTATCGTATACCCTGAAAGACTGTCTAGGTATCAAACACCACTCTATAGCAAGTGCTCGATTAACCACGTTCATCTTGAATCAGAGACCTCTGTGAGTTAGGAGTAAGAGACGACTAAGTTCAAGTCAAAATACCGAACGCGAAGGCTTCGTTCATGAAACTGCGCCGTGGTTAATTTATGTTAGATAATTTACTGATGCAGTTTTCGCCCATAGATTCGTATCAGTTCTTAAAAACTACCGGAATGAATAGGAAAAGGTTGGAAAAGTCTCATTTGAGAAATACAATCCAGACGTTTGTCTTGATTACATTTGCGATGCAATTCAAAACTACTCGAAACATTTTCGAAGCTTTTGAGCTTCAGAGCTATTTTCCAATTGATTTGGTGGAAGATGTGACGTTGGGTTTGTTCCTTGTGTGTGTAATCGGTAAACAAACCAGCCAGAAAAACAGGAAATTCACTAGGGTTCGTCCTTTTCCCGAAATAGTATGCATGATTTCGCGTTGTTGAAACGTGGCCAGCGGGAAATCGAGGCGGAAATGCGACGTTGAATGGCAATCGGTGCGGCGAGGCGCGAACGCTGATGCCACCACCAAACCACTGAATCTAATCACACTAGCTGCGGCTAAAGAGAATTCCGTTCGATAGAGAGAATCACATGGATCCCCAAGTTCTCTCGCATCTGAACCGCGGCATCGAGGTAATTTCGGTATTAATAATTTGATTTGTTAAAATTAATAACTTCTGCCGCATGAGGTAGTTAGATGGATGAACTTTATACATCAGCCTGACGTTTCGGCCTTTCCGTCGTTTTCGGAGGCCTAAACACACATTGAAGTGAGTGACTTACCAGACTGGCCCACCAAAAGCTGTTAGATCCTAGCATTTTTGATTTGCTGTAGAAAGAAATCAAAGAAAAGTCACATGAACCTATCTCATATCATCATAGCACACATAGCGGTCCAAATACAAGAAGTTCATTTGTCATTGAAAGACATCCATTGCGGTTATTATTTGCTTTACGAGGTTGTTATTAACAACTTGTTGAATGGAACTTAATTGATCAACAGACTTCTGCTTTGACCTTCCCGTCGTCTTCGGAGGTCTTGAATTTCGACCGTTGAACGTACAGCACACCGTTGCTATAATAATAACAAATATGTAATTATTACATCCTAAAATTTAAAAAATTGTAAAAATTACATATTTCAGTTGTATACTGTATATTATAAGGTAACGGTAAAAGGTAAAGCCTTCGGCGTTGATTAGCCCCCAATGCAAGCCACGGATTCGTCTTCTACTCAGAATCGTAGAGTCATAGTGAATGCCTACTTGGTCTATACAATGTCTTCCGGTGGCCAGCCGCTATACCAAGTCAGTGTCTTTACCTTCCTAGACAGGTTCGGTACCAATTCACCCGAATCCAGAAGGATGGTAGACTCGGTTAGCCCAGGTCGGGATCGCTCTCTCAATCGTGGGTGTTTCAGCTGCGACTCTTACCACTGCACCACGCGAGTCCTATACTAAATATCATCACATGTTAATCACGTTTTACTATTACAGAACCGTAGAAATTACATACTACAATCAAATACTATTCATCATTACATACTTAAGGCCCGTTCAGACTTTACTGCGTTGCTGCCGCAGTAATGATGAAACATAGGAACCAGGCGGCGCGCGCAGCTGCGCAGTAGGGCAGTATTCGTCTTCAAATTTCTTTGTGAAAACCATCCATATCGCCAACTGTATGCAGTAATTAGTTTTTTTACCAACGACAGTGCAGTGGTCGGTCCAGGAAAGCGCGCAGTTATTGCTGAAATACGCGCACCCCTTACTGCTCTACTTTGGTTTGCTGCCGCAGTAGAGCCTTTATGGCCCTTACCATTACCAACAGTGAGCTCAATGCGTTCTTGAGGGTCACTGTGATTTGTAATAGAAGTAGTGAAGAAAGAAAAAAATATATCACATGATTTCTGGTGGTTCAGGACATGGTTCGGAAAGCGGGCGAATCCGTTCTCGCCCACATTTCGTCAGATCATCTCGCTGTGCGTGCTCATCTACGCGCTGGCGATGATCATCTTGCCGATCGTGTTGTTGACGATGCTCAATCTGATGCTGTTGTGTGCTCTTCGAAAACGTCAAAAGAATCTGACCATCTCGGCCGACATCGCTGAAAGGTGAGCGGCTCATGTATTCCTTTGTTCCATTATAAAAGGTAAAAGGTAAAGGTGCCGGCGTTGATCAGTCCCCTGAGGACGCGCCGCCGCATTCGTGTTCAATTCAGAATCGTAGAGGCAAGGTGAATGCGTATTTGGCCTATACAATGACCTGCGGGGGCCAGCCGCTATACCAGGTCAGTGTCTTTACCTTCCCAGACAAGTCTGGTGCCAATTTACCCGACCCCGGAGGGATGGAAGGCTTGGTAGAGCCCGGGCCGGGATCGATCGCTCGACCGTGCGGGTGTCAGCAGCGCCTCTTACCACTGTACCACGCGGGCCCTTTGTTCAATATCAATTGTTCCATTATAAGGCGTGTAAATTCCAAATAGCCGAATTCAAGGAACATGTGGTTTACAACAACAGAGGCAAAGCTCTAGCTCAGAAAACAGCATTCTTTGCAACCGCAATCAACAGCTGATCATTTAATTATATTTTGTGATCAACTATCGTTATATCTTGGCATGTCGAGAATAGTAGTACGTGATCGACTGATTGAAGCCAAATAGCCAATACAGGGTGTCTCAAAAAAATGTACCTCCTGTTTGAAAAGCCATAACTTTGGCGAAAGTGAACCAATCGACACGAGTCATAGCTTGAATGAAAGCTAAGAAAAGCGAAAATGTTCTGCCATGTGTTTGATGAGGATTGCTCCATGCACTCGACCGAGGCCTCAGATTTTGGACTTGATTGATAGTACATGGGTTATATGCTTGCTCTACTTTGGTCGTAAACAGGTGATATCGCTGATATGAGTTAGTTCTGAGGCAGTCAACATACCGATTTCCTTCAGCTTTTGTTTAAGCGTGGACTAGCATCAATATCGATCAATAATTGTAACGACTGTTTGAGAAGCTGAAACTCTTCCAACAGCGATGCAATCATAAGAAAAGAATTTAGAGGAATGTAAAATGTGTGAACCATAAAGATTGCGCCATGCTCCTGTCCGAATCGTCAGATTCCAGGCCTGATTGAAAGTTCACGGATAATGTGTTTGTTCTACTTTGGTCGCAAACAGGTGATATAGCTGATACGCGTTTCTCTTGACGCAGTAAACATAAAAATATCAAGAAATACCAAGTTTAACATACACATTGAGATGCACTTGCACAATACGACAATGTTTTTTATTCAGATTAAAATGAACACTCAGTGATTGATAAGGATGCTAATCTGTCTCTAACCGAAAGCTGAGTTGTTTTGTTCACTGCCCCAAGTGTATCGCGATGATATGACCTGTTTCCGACCAAAGTAGAACAAGCATGTTAACCGTGAACATTCAATCAGGTCTAGAATCCAACGATTCGGACAAATGCATGGCGCAATCTTTATGGTTTATACATTTTACATTCCTCTTAATTCTTTTCTTATGATTGCATCATGGAAGTGTTTTAGCTTCTCAAACAGTGGTTACAATTATTGATCGATATTGATGTTGTTTCATGCTTAACCGAAAGTAGCGGCAAGTAGATATGTTTACTTCCTCAAGAGTAACTCATAGCAGCAATATCACCTGTTTACGACCAAAGTAGAGCAAGCATATAACCCATGCACTATCAATCAGGTCCAAAATCTGGGGCCTCGGTCGAGTACATGGCGCAATCCTCACCAAGCACACACAAGAAAATTTTCTTTTTACTTAGCTTTCATTCAAGCTATGATTTGTTCTGAATGGTTCACTTTCGCCAGAGTTATGGCTTTTCAAACAGGAGGTACATTTTTTGAGACACCCTGTATGTCACAATTTTATTATGGCTAACGTCTTGACGAGTCCGCCTTCTTATGAGCTTCAAGCTTGGGTAATTAAAGCATTCAATTATAATTCGACCTAAGCACACCTTAAGAAAAGGCGAAGAGAGATCGATCACGTCATCGCAAATGCCTTGTATGGAATTGAAACACTTCAAATATCATTAGTTGAGGAATTTCGAGCGCACCGATATAAAGCCATGGCTTTGCCTTCCCATCTTTGAATAATGAATTTCCCAAAAATAGTAGCGGATCGAAATCGATTCATAATTTTTTGTAACTGTGCGACGTTCCCGTCTTTTAAAACAGCTTTTCCGACTCACTTACGACCTGAAGACCGTTTTTTGTTAAATCACACCGTCCTGTGGTGGTTTGCACCCTCTCGGCTCACTACCTCAACACCAGTTCTTTACATAATTTCAGCAAAATTTGCTCGACAGAGGAGCAGCATACGCATTCTACATATAAATGTCTCATAGTGTGTGGTGTACCGAACTCCATGTTTTTCAACGGAGTCACGAAGAAAATGAAAAAAAAAACTCAAAAAGAAGAAGGGACTTCCGCAGCAGTTGTGAGGATTGAATAATGCTCAAATCTGTTGATATGGTTCGTTCTTAATCTTAGGAGCGTGGTGAACGCGTGTTAGGCCTACACAATCACTTGTGGGATCTGGACGCTATTCATGTTAGTGTCAGTCTGGTGTAAATTTACCCGTCCTCTAGGGTTGTTGGACTCGATTAGCCTGTACAAGGGTCGGTGGCTAGATCATGTGGGTCTTCACTTCACTTCACCAGCGCAATGTTCTGCTACAAAAATTCAGTAGAACTCAGATGACCGCGTTGCTGCGGGTAGTCTCGAACATCCCTATG
This sequence comes from Nippostrongylus brasiliensis, assembly GCA_030553155.1. NCBI lineage: Eukaryota > Metazoa > Nematoda > Chromadorea > Rhabditida > Heligmosomidae > Nippostrongylus > Nippostrongylus brasiliensis. The sequence goes on along the minus strand of CP130736.1, from coordinate 33,810,109 downwards.
TATAGCAGCAAAATAGGATGCTCCCTTCACATTCTACTGCGGCAGCAACGCAGGATTCCCTGCTATTGCTGCAAAAGGAGACGTGGAGTGTGGGGTCACCGTCTGCGAATTTTTGCGTACCACACCTCATCGCACGGCGGCGAAAACGGTGCAGCGGTTGCGGAAATTACAAAAATACGCCCATCATCCTTGTTTCTGCTTTATAGTTAAAAAATTACTTGAGTATGCTAATCAAAATATGAATGTAGAGAGGTATTATCTTGTTTCACCATTTCGTCCTAAACATAATGGAAGCAATTTCAACGTACTGTAGCACCCACAATGTTGGTTTTACTTTAGGCGAAACAACGAGAACCAACTGCAGAAGACCGAGCATCGCGTCACACTGACGGTCGCCTTCATCGTGACAATGTTCACCGTCACAAACGGACCATCTGCTTTGATGCATCTGATTCGAACCGCTTACAATTTGAAGCAGGAGGAACTCTACGACTTGACCATGATATGCAGGTCAGCATCGCTTCCTGCTACCAGATAATTTTCGTCAGTACGGAAAGTCCGGTACTTGATACCAAAACCAAGATTGATATGAGAATTTATTCGGGCTAACGTTTCGGCGTCCTCGCCTTCCTTAGGGCTCGTTCAGACGACGCGCGTCGCAAATGCAAAATCGAAGCGCAATCAATAAATAACGTCATTGATCGAATTTGCTCCTTTGCGTTAGTGGCGCAGTCCGGTTGCGCCTCATATAGGCAAAAAAAATTAGGCATATAATCACATAGGAAAGAAATCAAACGAAAAAGTGAATTTCGTCAAAATTCCCTTTAATAAGGAATGGCAGAATTCTAAAAAACCCGAGCGACCAGTAAGTTTGCCTATATGAGGCGCAACCGGACTGCGCCACTAATGCAAAAGAGCAAATTCGATCAAGGGCGTTAATTATTGATTGCGCTTCGATTTTGCATTTTCGACGCGCGTCGTCTGAACGAGCCCTTAGAGCCTGGATCAAGTCGAGTTCAACCTAAAAAAAAACTGCCCACTCAACACCGCATCAAATTCTCCGTGAAAATAAGAGAAAATTGAATAACCATCGAGCTAATGAAAAGGGTCAGAAAAGGCTAACCTCTTTCATCAGTACATTAACTACCCAGAGCTTGCACCGCACTGACACTCAATCCCATGACTGCTTCTTAGGTGCTGATGTGAAGTCTGGAAACAAACTGGACAAATAACAACATTTACCGCAGAATGTAATAATTGTGTCAACATGTCTTTCTTACATTTTCTCTTACGTTTTCTCTATTCTTCTGTTTCAGTACGCTGGTAATATGCGGCAAAGCGTCGAATTTCATCCTATTCTGTTTGGGATCACGCCATTTCCGCTTGAGGCTGATAAGACTGACTCGTCGCAAAGTTCATAGAAAAATTGGTGAGCGGCTGCTTTTCAGTTTCACAATCGAAGTGCAAATCAGTGTCTTCGCCTACCGAAGCAAAACGGGTGCCATTTTGCGCGACGCCGAGGTGATGGAAGTCTCGTTTGCCCGCGGGTAAAAATGGATGGCTCGTCTACTCGGCTTCTCTTACCACCTCGCCACACGGTCCCATGACGAAATGCTTGAACAAGGATGTGACGTGGATGAGCTTTCATAGCTGGGTAAGCCCAGGGTCCGATCAATGCCCCTTGATGTGTGTGCCGGGAGGAAGCGACCTTGCTGCTGCCAAAATGGTGATTGCATTTCGTAGCGTTTGTTGTTGACTTGCATATAAGCAACTTTATTGAAGCCGCCGCCGTGAAAGCAAACAAATAATGCAATATTTCTTCCCCAAACTGCCTGAACACGATTCGATTGCGCGAAACTTTGTTATAGTCACTTTCTGTCACTCAAGCGACATCGCGAACACAACAATATCCCTCGGTGAGTATTAGGGATAGGCGTTCAAATGTGCTAAGCGGCCTCGGTCACAGGGGACCAACTTGTGTTGCTCGAGAAATTCTTCTAAATATCACCTAGCAAGATATGTATATGTATCTGCTTAAGTATTACGACATATCTTAGAACTAATGAATAGTAGAGAACATTAATAAAACATCTATAATAACAAATAAAACCAAGACCAAAAAGCATGCAGCAAAATGCAGCGAGGAACTGATGAAATACATCACTGGCAGAACGGTAAAGGGCCATCGCGGCGGGACCCTAATGTTTTCAAACAGACATTATAGTTTCACTTACTTATTAGTAGGATAGGATAGTAGTGATACTTCGGCTGGTAATCAAGATTATTCCGACTTGCGTTACGACGTACCCGGCTTCGTCTGAGCCTTGAAGGATCGAGGCCAATTTGAATAACCATACCTCACTAAAGCATCGCGAGGCATCAGAAATTTGGTAAGGGAGAGAGACGAAGCGCAATTATAGGCCACACGATGTACCAGGTATGCGAAGGTAGAAGTGTAACCCTTACGAAGAGATCGACGGGATAAGGAAATTATTTCACCTTTGCTTTATTCTCCCTGGCAAGCTAACAGGCGGCTTCGAACTGTGCAAGACCACAGAGACCTGAAAATTCGGCCAGCTCCCAGGTATTCCTTTATTAAATGTGGCATTTATTTTTATTCAATAGGATGAGGTATAGTTGCCTTCTCCGAATACAGTGCTGATGTTGCGAACGGTTTCCAACACTCCAGTGCCCCGTCGCCATGTATTGAAGATTTGGGGTGGAAGAAGCTCTTTCGAGATTGACATCGTAATTAAAGTTAATGAAGACGGTTTGGCTGTTCATACCCATCGTCTCGATGCTTCGTGAATGACTAACAGCTACCTCATTGTATAAAGAATAAATACGAAAAACAGAAATGCTCGTTTCGTCCCTGAACACGTATGAGCTAGTAAAGAAATAAAAAGCCTCTCCCACGACTCATCAGCATGTTGGAAAGGCTCTATAATGCATAATAGGAAAATAAATTATAAATTGAATTAACCTGCACTACTCTTCTAAGAAGTTCAGCGAAGGTCTTCGGAGAACTTAAGGATTGAGTTGGATCATATCTGAAAAGGAAGTAGACTAGACAAGAAATGTCCGTGAATCGAATCCGACGAGAAGAAAAGAACGGCAAATGAGCAAGAATGTTAGATCATGGACACCGTTAAGAATAGAAAGTTCTGAAACTCTCAACCAAGCGACACAAGTCTTTCATACCACAGAAATGATAAATCGCACTTATTTTTCATGATCGAGTACCGAAATGGTACGGACCGGTGATACGGTGATCTGGTGTTTTTTTTCAGAGTCACTTTCTGGCAACGTCCTGTCATCGACGATGACTCGGGCCCTTCTTGCCCGTCGACAGAGCTGTCCGTCCAAGAAGAGCAGCACCGTCGGCACTCCAAAATCGCGCAACTACAGTACCGCCGATATCTACCATCCGCTGATGAGAGGTGTGGCGATGAATTATGCTCCTTGCTGAAGAAATTCTGTGAATTTTCTACAGTTCGCTAATCGATTCGAACAACGATCAAATCTTCACTGCAATTCCATACATTTCAACTACAACTTCTAACATTTATTGACTGATTTGTACAATTCGGGTCATGTTTCTAGTCTGAAACGATTCTCTCCTTATTCCGATCTCTGTTTTCTTGCGTTTCATGGTCCACTCACCGGAAGCTTATCCAAAAGTTTCGTCCATAGGCGTAAATTCCATTTCGGAAGAATTTCGTCGTAGTTGTTTTTCTGCCATGTTGTGGACGAAATGGAACTGCTTCCTCGGCATTTTTAGATCACCTTTTGAATAGGAGTCCTAGCAAAACAACTTTGGAATTTGAAGCGTTCAAGGAGCAAGGTTCAAATTTACGATACGAAAGTTTGTCTATAGAGGATTCTGCGTTTTCGTTGCTTCATGTCGGCGAAAGCTGCACTTCGGTTACATCTGTCTTTGTTCATATTTTCAGCCCTTTGAAAGAGGACCTGACCAGCTCAACCCTCATCAACATAATAGCTCGACAATTTTCCAGACGTCATGGTGAGGGAACAGTGCCGGATTTCTGCAGCTTTACTAAGGATGGTGTAACCACTTTATTTGGACTTACGTTTCGGTGCCCTCGCCTTCTTCAGAGCATGGAACAAGCCAAGTTCAGCATGCGAAACTAACCCCTCAGCACTCAGATTCTCCGACAAACACATCATCGTTGCATGACCGCATATTCACCACCGCAGGCCGAATCATCTACGCCTTTGGTAGAATTTGGGATTACGTGGTTGCTGGTACCGTTCATCTCATTGAATGCCTGTGAAAATCTCTAAGCCGCCTTGTATAAGGGTAAAGGAAAATCTTGATAGGTCCAATCGGGCAACACCTCTGGACAACCGCGGAGTGCGTGCGCAGTCGAGGTTTAATTACCCAAGTTTGAGGTAGTTTTATTAACCAACTCTATGAAAATTGTGGTTAGAGAAATTTTGGAAAAAAATACTAACGAATCTGAGATCGCGGCGCAGTATACGGTAAAAGCGGTCAGGTCTCCGAGAATCATTAGGGAGGGGTGGTACGTGTGTCAGTGTTCTAGGAGCTGGCACCGGTCGTCGACATGTGTAATCTTGACCTACAAGGTCATAACCCAGGCGTCCTCTGGGCAGGTGGTCCCTAGGCGTAAAACCTCAGTCACCCAAGATAACACGTATCCTACCAGTTACCGGTGCTCAGTGGACCTTACAAGTCTACTTCGTAGAGATTAGCCTTTCTTCTTCATTTGTTCGAGAGTGATTCAATTCCTCTTCCTTTTTCGGAAAATTTGATGCGGAGTTGAGTGAGTAGTTTCTCAGGTTGTACTCGGCTTGTTCCAGGCTTTGCGAAATCGAGAACGCCGAATCTTCGGCTTGAATGAATGGCTTGAACAATGTTCATATGAATCTAAGTTGAGCTGTAGAAATCCCGTTCTTTTCACTGTCTACGGTTATGCCAATCATTGAGAGCCGGAGGTTCAATCACTGTAAGATTTGCAGAAAAAAACAATGCAAAACGAAAGCCTGAGAACAAAACTTTCATATAAGCATGAAAATCGTCCAATTGTATGTAACCGAGGTGCAAATTGTCGCCCAGCAGGGAGCAATCTTCATGTTGACTATTCTAGTCATTAATGAATTGTGTGTGTCGTTTTGTGCTGAAAATCAGGTTCTGGAGCTCCAGTTGTCGTTATTCTCTCAACAAATGCGTGTCAAAATCGAACATATTGGATCTCATCCTGTTCTACCGTACATTGTTTTGTGTTTATGCAAACACACTTCACATCTCGTCATATCAATCAATTTGTATCGCTATTGGAATTTTTTACTCTACGTACTCGTCTTCTTATTCGAATGCGATCAATTTTCATTCATATTGAATACATAAATTGTTTCACGCATTGTCGTCGCTTGCGTGTTCGTGCGGTGTTTTCCGCTTGAATCTCGTGACGATCGGTTCTGGGACCGGTGGTCCCCAAGCCATCGCTCCTATGAAGTCTCGTACGCTGTCCATAATTCGGCCCACCATGCCTCCCACCTGTTGTACCGTTTCAGGTCGGATTCCTCTGCAAAAATCCTCTTCTAATTTCGACATTGAATCGAGTGGTATGGCGATATTGTCGGCCAACATTTTCATTGACTAGAGTTGTCCTTTACCTTGGAAGTCGAACAATTTTAACCCGCCAGTTCAACCAAGGAGGTTAGTAAACTTCAACAATTCTTTACAAGACCAGTATAGTAATACAGAGCTTCAAACGTAGATCACAGAAATTGGCATTGATGACTGGGTGGGTGGTACGAATTCGGAAAAAGCTAATATTCCTGAAGGACGCCGTATGTGAGTCCGTGGCTCAATGGTTACCGCAAAGTAACCAGTCTAGTGGGTCATGGGATCGGTTAGTAGTTAAAAAAAATATTTGTTGCTTATTTTGCTTAGTAGAAATGATAACAAAGATAACGTACAATGGAATGACGAGGCTCATTTGTGGGCTGACTCCGGGGGCGATTTTTCCCAGCGGTGCAACCGGCACCTGAAAAAGCGGTGGTTTCTAACAAGTGCCGTGAAAGAGGCTCTGTAAAGAAAAAAATGTGAAGAAGTCGACTAGCAAGCACGCGTGGTGCGGCAGGAAGAGGCGCTGCAGACTCTCGAATGGATTAGTGATCAATCTTCGTCCATGCTAAGCCTTTCTTCCCTTCCGAGCCGAGTTAAATTGGTACCAGACTTTCTTGGTCATTGATTTCGATCACCTTTGAGGAATTTTTTCTCGAATTTCGTTGATTTCGTGAAATAATGGATCACTGGGACTTTGAGTAGGGCAGAAATTATTGGAAATTTGAAGATAAAAACGGAAGAAATTACATCGATAAAAAATGGAAGAAATTACAGAAAGTATTATACCGTAGGAAGCGGTTGAGGTGGAGCCATTTGAGCCATTTGTGGTGCTCCTTGTAGGGGGGCGAATTGTGCTGTTGCAGCAGATGATCTGCAAACTCTAATAAACTCATCAACTCAAAGGAAACCCACGAAGGTGGATGGGGAAAAGTGTATTTTGGATTAAGGGCCACATTGTGAGTTTAAAAAGGTGAGCACAGTCAGTCACACTACATAATCACTGAAATTTGATTCCATTTTGTTTTTTGTTACTGCTCACTGGAAATTTTTAGTGACCTGTCGACACAATCTCTCCTAATCACTTTCGGAATCATCAACACCCTTCAAGTGATTGAGGAAATTCGAAGAGGAAATTCTCTTCTTTTTTGGTGTATCTTTTTCAATTTTCTTGAGGCTTTCTTCCAGTGTCTACAAACGAAAATATTCATGAGGCTATGATTGTTTCCTCAATGAATTCTGCTCTAAAGCGTCACAATTATTTTAGAGACAACCTTTCTTATTTTGTTCCTGCCATTTGCAAGCTAAAATTTTGTAAACTAATCGTTGAAAGGAAAACACTTCTGATCACTGGTAATTTAATCCTTGCTTTTCCGTTCCATCTTAAAGTACGTCAGGTGCAATACAATTCTATAAAAGGTGGAGGTCACGTAGAGATTGACGTTGGGGATCCGCAGTTGCTGTGAAATTAAATTACAAAATTTTCCAAGTCAAAACCAATTTTGAATAAGAAAAGTGAGATATTCTCTCGAGTACGCACCTCTGCTCCTCTATGCCACTTGGAGTTGTTTCGGCATGCTTTTCAATAGGAACGAAATCGTAGACGGTTGTTGATGGTGGCTCTGTTCCACCCATGAGAACTGGAAAATCACATACCAATCATTTCCTTTTATCTACATAGGTTACCTGACTAGGGTAAAACATCGAAAATTTCCATTCAAGGCCCAATTCTGTCGGGCTCCTTGAAACTGGCACACCTGAATTATTACGCTGTTCTATGAATGTATACTGTATTTTTGAATGCCTCATACGGCACACCTGTTCGCGAGAACACTTTCGTATCCTATTTTTAACGTAATCAGTTTTTGCGGGCGTCCAATTTCAACTTCTCATTCGATTAGACGACCCGGTTATGCTCAACAACAATTTCACAGCGTTCACGTTACTTTCGGGAAGGGAGAATCGAAAACGAATTTTTCACCTATTTTCCCTCACCTCGAAGTGAGTCGCATTTGCCGAGCAGTACGGTAAAGGTCTCTTCGGGTAGTTACTATTCGATTACCAAAACCCCGCCTTGTGAACGGCACATTTTCGCGCGCCTTTTTCCGAATCACTGAGCAGAACTTACTAGGTGTAGAAAAATTGAAGGTGAGCTACCGATAGGAAATGAGCTTAAATGGAAAAACTTTTACCATTACCTGTACATGAGGGTAGAAACTTTGGAGACGTTTTGAAGTAGGAACACGGCAAGAGCGGCTCCGGGCCGCATTCCTTGCTGAGATTCAGTGGACATGGCGAAAGCGGACACCTGAGAAACTCCTTATTATTCCCATAAGCTAACTTTAGTTCACATTTTGTTCTGTATTTTCGTCAATTTCACGTTTCTACCTTTACTATACCTGCATGAAAAGGCGTGAGGGGGAGCACCAATCCTAGCTTTATGTTTGAAAATTTCTCCGAAGAAAAAGAAGAAGAATTACAGAGAAAGAAAGAAAAATTACACCTTTAAATCCACTCTGCTGCAAACTGATTATGAACACCGAGTCATAGTGACATCTTTGAATAGTAATTAACCTTGACCACTCCTCTGGACAATCATGAGCTACATTACATTCATAGCGGTCGAACCCGTCCTTTAAGATGACTCAGGATCCAGATTGATTGGTGGTATTTCACCGATTCCATCTCCGAACGGAAACTGGTGACAACCGCTGAAGCTTTCGTCAATAAAATCCTCGTCTCTCTTGCAGATGTCATAGACAAGTAGCATCCACTATATGTTAGTTACAACAGGGCAGCATTCGTCTGTGCATTAACTATCCCTGCCATTTCATTTTAAACCAGGTTCTACCACGTAATACATACGTAACTGTGGTATTAGGTTGAGTGGGCGCACGTGAGGCAGAGGTAAGAGGCGTTAGTGATACCCGCACAGTTGAACGGTCGATCCTGGCCCGGTTTAACCAAGCCTGCGATTCCTCCGGGGTCGGTAAATTGGTACCAGACCTGTCTGGGAAGGTAAAGACACTGACTTGGTATAGTGGCTTGACCCTGCAAGTCATTGTATAGGCCAAGCACGCATTCACCAAACCTCTACGATTCTGAATTGAACACGAATGCGGAGGCGCGTCCTCAGGGGACTGATTAACGCCGACACCTTTGCTTTACGTTTGAATTTTAGCGTCGATTTTTTCTCGTTTTTTTTTCACGAATAACAACGGCGGCTTCGCAGAGTAGGAGGCAGCAGCCCAAACCGTGACTGACTTCGGATGTCTGCAACGCTCGTAGATCCTTCCCACTTCGCTGGCTTCGGCTACTAATTTCACAAGTGCACGGTCGTTTTGGCGGCTCAGCGCTAATTCTCAATTTTCACTTAAGCACAAGCACAACTAGCGTTGGAAATTAAGACAGTTCATTCCTGACCCGTAGGTCAAGAGAAATGAGAGGTCAAACATGTGTGAATGTAATTTTGGGCCACCTTGTAAGTATTACAGGGTGCGTCAAAAGTCTTTGGACTCATCGTCAGATAATTGTTCGACTTAACGGCTATTTTGAAGCAAATGAAACGAAATGTATAACGTTCATTACTTCAGACATTGTACACATAAAAACAAAGTTAGGCTTCGAAACGGCCTCACTTAGCACCAACACAGGCCTTAAGCATCTTAGGGAACCCATCTACAGCGACGCGCAGGGCTTCTTCATCAATTTCTTTCCAGGCTTTCTTCAAAGCTCATTTGGGCGAATCAATGTCCCGGTGTGGTGTTGAGCAGGCCTTGGTCTTTAATGTAGACCAAGTTATCATACACCGTGAACTTTGGGATACGTAGAGTTCTGGCAATGTCCGCGCGTGACACTCCCTCCTTGTGCATTTTCGCCATAGCAGTGCGCAAACCTTTTACTCCAGACATTTCAAATAGGCCAACGATCAGCAAGGGAAATTTACTACACTGTAAGGCAAGATTAGTATAATAGTTGCGTATAAAAGTTTGGGTGGCTGCAGAGCGTTCTCCATATATAATGATCCTCAAACAGCGAGTCCAAAGACTTTTGACGCACCCTGTACAACGGCTACGGAATTCATTTCGACTGAATCGCAAAAACGACAAGCTTTTTCTCTTCTTATCTGTTCACAATCCCAGCCAATCCTTTGACCGTTCGAAGTAGGTTCTTTGGAATAGTGCTCCTGTTCGAAGCACTGTCTACTCCTGGGTCTTAAAATACAATATTGGTGACTACACCTTCGAGAACAAGTCAGTCAAGTCAAGCTCGACGGACTTGGATCCGGGCGTGCTGAGGAGTGGTAGGGGACATAACCAAACCAACCCTTCTATGAATTGTGGGCTGAATCGACCGGCAAGGTTAGAAAACCCGGTCGATGAATATTCCCGGTGGTCTAAGTGTCCGATTATATTGACTCGGCCTAGCTATTTAAGAAAGCTAGAGCGAATGAATATTTGTTTTCGGCTCACCATCGGTGTCTATAGAACAAAAAATGGCTGGGAAAATGTAGAAATTGAGTGCTAAATGAACAAGAAACGCACCCGCAACAACATTGATGTTGCACCTGTGCGTAGGCGAAGTAGACGGCAAAGGCGACGACGACTAGCGGTGGGTGCAATGACCGCATGCGAAGAAGTAATATTACATCTTTGTCGTTGTATCGGTAACATTCGGCAGCGGAGGAGGAGGCGACGATGACCAAAACCTGTTCGAAAATTGAACGCTCAACAGCGCACTACAACAACGAAACTGAACTATAATGACGAACAAACAAAGCACGGAGAGCATCATCAGTTCTATCGTCGAATCGTTTAGGTTTCCCTTCAAAGTTCTTCTTGCTAATTTACACTTTATTGACGGACAATAAGAAATGACAGCGACATTTTGGCATTGAGGAAACATGCATTTAATATCATTAAGTTGTCGGTAAAGTAATGTCAGCAAAAGTTTGTAATCTGATAACAATCATCTGCTTTTTTGTTAACAGATTCGGTGGCTAAAAGTCAGACCAGATCGTGTTTTATCCCATAAAAAAAAGTTCTTCAAATGTCCTTGATATCATTTAGAACGTTTTTGAACCGGCGGCTAAATGTACTCTGATATCTGAATGATGCTTCCTTCTTGAGTTTATTGTTCGCATCTTCATTGGTGCCTTTCTAGCCTTTTTAGCCTTTTTCTTTAACTCGTGTAACACTATCGTTTCATCTTTCAAGCAGTTTTGACTCTCATTATTAGAATGTTGGAACTGTAATCTTGTTGTCTTGGTTATTCTTGTTGGCTTAGCATCGCATTTTGAGTTTACTCAGGTTGTGTTCCATTCTCCCATGATCTGATCAAATCTTAGGTTTCCCTTCAAAGTTCTTCTTGCTAATTTACACTTTTCTTTTCTTAAAGGACGTTAGAGAAAAACGCGGTCTTAGACCACATTGACGGACAACAAGAAATGACAGCGACATTTTGGCATTTAGGAAACATGCATTTAATATCATTAAGTTGTCGGTAAAGAAATGTCAAACTCATTAAGATTTTGTTGTGTTGATAGGTTGACGAAACATCAGCAAAAGTTTGTAATCTGGTAACAATAATCTGCTTTTTTTTATTAGGTCTTCTGTGTACTCATAAAAGCTACTCTTAGACATTTCATTTACTATTATGGTGATCCATTGAGCCATGAAGTTGAGTCGATGTTGTTCACTGGTTCGAGTGGATCTATTTGCAATCCGCTTGGGCCATCATAGGAATCATTCGTTGTTTGTGGAAAGCAACGGATGGAAACACTGGTGCTTGACATCGTTCACTTTGTTTATACAGTGTTCGCTAAGGAAAAAGTTCACAACGTGGTATATCGGTGCGGCGAAATTCGGACTATGTGTTTGGTTCGGAAGCAATTCATACGAGTCGAATACTTTTGAACGTTCTATTGAATTGGTTGGCAAAGTGCGATTCTGCTGAGGGACAAAGAACTACGTTGGACCGCTTCGCAAGGTCCCTTATTTTCTCAATTAATTTATTTATTGATTCGAATGCACCCAAGCACAACTCAGAAAACGAATGGGAAACACATGCAGAATTACTGACATTAGTGTCTATACAACGACAAAAACATCATAATAAGAAAACAAAATAGAATCTGATGTGAAACGGTATTGTCCAGAGCAAGAAATTTGAAGAGAAAAAGAGCAACTAACAAAACATTTCAACTGGAGATCCCTTCAGCCCTTAAAGTGTGTGAGGGAACCCAATGGTGAAGAGCAGTGGGAGGCCAGCACTGCAAGCCGTAGAGATGGGCAACATCGGATACCAGGATCTGTAAAATAAACAGTTGAAGAGCTAAGAGGAATTTCTGTTCAGAATTTAATGGTTCTGAATGTGGAAGCCGCCTTTTCTTTTCTGGCCTGAAAATATTTCTTACAAAAGCGCAAACTATCGGACAGTTGGCATTAGAGTACGTTAGAATTAATCCATCCCTTTATGGGACCCTATGCAAGTACTTATTGCTAGAATTTGTTCCGCTTGCTTTATGGACTGCGCCAGAATCTGCTGAACTGAATCAGAATGCTTTACGGACCTTTGACTTCAAACATCTGTGTTGTTCTGTTCTGTCTTAACATCGTCTTGTTAGGTTTTCGCATATCGGTCAATTTTCATGTCGCGAATTCTCAATGTCACGTTTAGAGGAGTTCACCAAGCGTGCATGTTAGCACGAGATTCAAAAAATACGGCCATGGGACCGCTATGGCTACCATAATGTGCATGGATTACTCCAATCAATGTGCCAATAGAACCCACCTCCTAGAGGATATTTGGTTGAGAGACGAGGTTTCATAAAAATCAAATGGACAGAAGTGAAGATGATTGTTCGATGCTAAATATACCATGCGAGATTCATGGATTACAATCAGAGGAACACAAACATTACCATAAAACATCAACTAATACCGAAGCGTGCAGTTAAAAATGATTGATGTTGTAATGATATGACCGGTAGAGCGAACGAGTTTCGGCTATCGGAGATGTGAACGTTGACCTAGTGGACAGTGAAAGTAGGCCGTGTATATAAACGGTTCGATGGCGCTCACACCTTAGTACCTGTAAGATCTGTCAGCTGAACGTCAAATTCGACTTTGTTGCTTTGTAATGTTTCGTCTGGCCATAATTCTTGTGCTGTCCGAGGCTGCGCTCGGCCAAACGCAATCGCAAACGTCTCTGTGCTGTTGCGGTTGTACGACGGAGCAATGTCCCCAAGTTGGGCCCACATGTGCATCACCAACCCAGAAATGCTCTTTACCATCGGATCTTCGGTGCAGCGGTGAGCTTGTTGATCTCTTGAATATTACTGTATCAGAAAAGTAGTGTTTCAGATCTTCAACGGTTATGGGACGAGAACCATGAAAAGGGAAGAGCGCCACAGAATACTGATCAGGTAAGCATTTACGTAATTGACGCGCTATGTAGAAATATGAATTGAAAAGAGGTTTTTTTCGATAGAAAATTGCAAATCAACTAAAACTGTCAAGAGATACAATGGATTGTTCCATCCTACGGTTGATAATTCGACAATTCGTAATAAATTCCTCTGAGTACACACGCCGGAATCGCGAAGGAAAACGGCTGATGTAGTTTGCGAACGAAATAGGGCACTAAAAAGTGTCATTATCGTTTCTACTGAGACTCTTGGATCCTTCGTACGCTTTGCAAAGAATGTTCCGTTCAAGTATAAATGTACTTTTTTATCGTAATAGCTTCAAAAGATTCCATTTCTCGTTCCTGTCGTCTAACGACAGCCTTTCATGGCGGTAGTAAATTGAATTGAGTTGATCGAATATTAAGAAAAAAAGGTACTTAGGGCTCTTACAGACCCGACGAGGTGCAGTTTGAGCGACGAATTAGCCGTTATAAATGAAATTGAGCGAAACACACGACGACGAGCATTCTCGTCCAACGCGACGTTCGCGGCTGCCGCATTGATCTAATCGATACCACGTTGCAACGCGCGGTCGGCCGCGTTGGACGAGAATGCTCGTCGTCGTGTCGTCGGATCTGTAAGGGTCCTTAGACGCATGGCCGATCAGAAAATCGGTCAACAAATGTACTTTAAAGCTTTCAGCTTCCGAAACCCTAAAGAAATGGATTTTTGTAGTCTGGCCCCGGTTGTTTCTTTTACTATTTCTTTCATTTAGAAGTTGTTCTTGCCGCCGGCCGCAGCGCCTCAGTTGCCGATATCAGTTGATATATCACGAATTGATAGCGATCAGCCAGTGGTGGTCCATGAGCGAGGTGAACGTGGTGGGAGCACTTGGAGCGAAACCGTGGTTCCGAAAGCAGTGAGTTTTGATCGCTTTACTGAGTGAGAGAAAAATACCTCTACTACTTATAAACTAGAAAAATTCGTTTCGTTCTGCTATTCCAAGCAAATCTAGTGCAAAAAATTGATTTTCGATTTCAAGTGAGGCCTTCACGACTTACTTTTGAAGTTGAGAAGGTATCACAAAAGATATAGAAGAAGTCTTGTGAATACCAACAAGGAATTGAATTCTGAAAATCCAGAGAATTGTTATAAAGCTTGCCGATAAAGAGATGACTTGTTCAAACAAGCCTTTTTTAATTCTCTATACTATAATAGTTAACCCTATGGACCAGTTTTCTGTGGGAAATACTCTCGGAAACGATTTTTGGTCACAGACAACCGAATAATACACATTTCTTTCTCTTGAATTTTGTAGGATAAATTTTTTAATGCAACTTTCACATCCCATGAATTTTCTTCATTTTTTGTTGTTTGGAGAAATATTCAAACATAATATCTCAAACGTTTGGTTAAGCGAGCAATCCCTAAATTCGAACAACTACCGCTTCCGGATGAATTGATGGTGGAAACGACTTCTCTCTCGAGGTTGGTAATGAACAAAGCCTTTGATTTCACTGCAATCCTTCGTTTCACAGAAATCCGCTGATTTCAGCCCCTCGAACTCCGGAAACTCCATCAGCTCAGTATGGGCAGAGACGCCGAACAAGGTTGCGCAACCTAAAAAGCCGGAAATTTCACAAAGCGTTAGTGGTTTAATTAAACTATCTGATGAAAAACGCAGGAAAAAAAACAAAGTTGCAAAAAAATACGAAAAAAATGCAAATTTGCATAACGAACAGTAGTTCACATCACGAGTTTTCTAGTTTTTTCTTTATACTCCTTTTTGGCCCGTAAACTTTCGTTCATTTCCTGTACGATTCGACGCGATATAGTAACTATAGGGTAGTGAGGAAGTTTTGAGCCGCTTTCCCTGGGCGTTGAAGAAGTTCCTGTTGCCGATATCTACTCTTTGATATATGGAACTTGTCGGTCATTCGCGAAACCTCGTTATGCTGGGTTTGAATTGTTAAGCAGTCTCACAACCTTGAATTACAACAACAACCCCACAAGTGCACCTCTAAGTCCCCTAGGGCTCGTTTGGACTCTGCGCGGCGAAAATGCAAAATTGAAGCGCAATCGAAAATGCAAAATTGAAGCGCAATCAATAATTAAGGTCCTTGATCGACTTTGCTCCTTTACACTAGTGGCGCAGTACGGTGGCGCCTCATGTAGGCAAACTTACTGGTCGTTCGGGTTCTTTAGAAGGCTGCTGTTCCCCATTAAAGGACATTTTAACGAAATCCACTTTTTTCGTTTAATCTCTTTCCTATGCGATTATATGCCTATTTTCTTTGCTTAGACGCGGCGCCACCGGACTGCGCCACTACCGCAAAGGAGCGAATTCGACCAATGATGTTAATTATTGATTGCGCTTCGATTTTGCATTTTGGCCGCGCGGCGTCTAAACGAGCCCTTAGACCTTGTATGGCTAAAGTGGCACGTGAAGAACTAGAAGAATTGAGCACGACTCCGTCTCCCGTCTTGTTTCCCTAGAACCAGCTCCCAATAATCCTCAGATTAATTGCCTTTTTGAAAACTTTTCGACTAGTGAAATTCCCACCCAAGTGAAGACCGTTGTAATGACAATTTAACTCCCAGACTCCCGTTCTGGGAGGAAACACTGATGATCCGCCCATTATATGGTACACTCCCGTGTCTTCACGTGGTTACGTTTTTGAATAGATGATATTGTAATGAAAAGCTAAACGACTAAAAGTGCTGTAAACGTCTCAAGATTTCCTCACCACGCTGTAAACTTGCATATGTGTCCTTTTCTAGAATGACGGAAGACCAACTTTCGAAAAGCTAGAAGTAATGGTTGTTGAGCTGCAAGACATGCTGAAGAAGGTCAAGCAGGATGTACTCGAGCAGAAAGCCATTAAGCAGCTGGAAACGACGACACCGAACGAAAATGTTACAGGCAAGGAGGTTCCAATTCTATCTTTTCATTTTATTCCATTTTCTGTTAGGTTGGAAACTGATTTCGTGGACTGTTTTGAGTAATTATTTATAGCAAACATAACTTTATTGAATTTTCACCGATTTCATTGCTCTTTTAATCGTGGGATAGCGCATATCAAGTGATTTTCAAAATCATTCATATGCCCTATTACTTTTGTCTGCTGGGAGTGTTTCTCCTCTTGAAATGAAAATATCCAAAACCGGCGTTTGGCACAGTTCGATTGTTTGGGATTAATCACGTCTGTTTTACATCGGCACACGTGACAGTTCTTGGCAAACAAATGAATAAATAAATAAATAAATAAATAAATAAATAAATAAATAAATAAATAAATAAAAGAATCGCTCACAAGATATGAACAGTCCGTCCTTTTCCCTTCAAAGTGAACATTCCCTACTTTTTCAGACGCACTG
The DNA here is from genome assembly GCA_030553155.1 of Nippostrongylus brasiliensis. NCBI lineage: Eukaryota > Metazoa > Nematoda > Chromadorea > Rhabditida > Heligmosomidae > Nippostrongylus > Nippostrongylus brasiliensis. Next base: position 33,793,712 of record CP130736.1, on the reverse strand, counting down.
ACGGAGGAGATGGAGAGAAAAGTGATCGACGACGTCATCGAGCGTATGAGAGGGTCATTTCTGAGGGCATCACGTGGTTCAAAACCCATGAGTGAGGTAAGCGGACGGGGGCGCCACATGATAAATGTGTCTCGATTGATATCACAAGATTTCGGGGCCGATTAGCTAAAATGTCTGTCAAACATCCGCGCTACACTAGCAACAAGTCCTCCGGAATTCAACCTCGAATCTATAAGTGTAAAAGGTAAAGGTAATGGTGTCGGCGTTGATCAATCCCTAAGGACGCGCCGCGTATTCGTGTCCGATTCAGGATCGTAGAGAAATGGTGATACGTTTTTGGACAGTTTAGAATTTACGATGTCAGCCGCTTTTGTCAGCCGAATTTACGATGCCAGCCGGAAGCACAAATTAGTGGCACAGTTGGACGTAAAAAACCTACGGCTCGGTGGTGTTGTGGTTAACCCACGTGCCCCGTATAGGCGTGAGATGCAGGCTCGAATCCCACATGAGCTGTGATTTTTGCTATGATCTCAGCACAATCGTTACAACGTATACTTCTTGTTATTCTTCCAGCCACCTGTTGGTTGGTGGAATTGGTGGAAGATTATGGTCCTAATTATGCTTTCTATATAAATAGAAGTTCAGTACTGAAGGAAACATGAGGTACAATTGTAAGAGTCGCTACTGATGCCCACAGAGTCGAGCGATCGATCCCTACTGGGCTATCCCTCCGCGGTCGGGTACATTGGGAGCAGATTTGTCTGTGAAGGTAAAGACATCTAGTTCAGCTGGTAAAGCGGCTGGTCCTAGAAGGCGTTGTATCGGTCAAATACGCATTCACTATACCTCTACGAGCCTTGCCGGATCAATGCCGACCCCTTTATTTTTGCTTTTTTCCCTTTATATAAGTGAAAGAAACTTTCAGAAATAAAAATCACCAAGTTCTCGATGTTCGAAAAGTACTTCATCATGCTCCAAGGCCACTGGACTTCTCCTTTGGCTACCGTAGCATGACTTTGCAAGATACTACATAGTTTTACAGGTTGATTCTTCGGTTCAAATCTCCGGTGAGGCGGCTTCGCTTCCCGCCTTACCAAGGACCATACGGTTGAGACGAGAGTCGGAGAATGGTGAGCTAATAACTTCGCCTAATAAAAATTACACATAAGTGAACTTTAACTCCGTATTTCTTCCAAGAGCAAGTTTCAGCCGCTGATGATTCAAATTTCGTCGAGACGGGAAACTGCAACGATCCTAAACTGAAGAAGCTTATCGTTAAAGTTTGTGGTTTTCATTTTTCCTTCAAAGATGGCCTCACCAATCTTGTCGTATATGGAAACCTCGTTTTCAGCATATCCAAGAAGACGCGCAAAAATCGAAACGAGCGATTCAAAAAGCGGCCGAGGACGAATTTGGTGGCACGTTCAACGTAATTTGCAGCCCGTGCGAATTCTCGTTTTTGATCAGTTCTCAAAGATATTGCGACGGCATGAAAGAGCAGGTAGTTCCAAGGCTTCTCCGTTGAAAAATCCCACATTTTGTGGTCCTTCGGCTAATGCTCGGAAAAGGCAATGTTCTGCACCATTTCTCGTAGAATCCTAGAAAAAGTGTATGACCCATTTGTCTACAAACAGCAAACAGACCAACTAACAATAAGAACTATTATACCTCCCTGCCTCGCGGAAGGCTCACGCAGCGGGGGTTGCTATTTCGGGATAATAACTAGAGTAGGTAGTAACATATAATTAGGGTACGATAGCTTTCATGGCAAATATGCCTTCACCAATATTGTGGATTGTTTGTGCAGCGGTAAGAGGCGCTACTGACGCCCGCACGGTAAACGTTCGGTCCTGGCCCGGGCTAGCCAAGCCTTCTCATCGGGTCGGGTAAAGTGGTGCTAGGTCAGTGTTCTTACCCTCCCAGTTTTGTCTGATTGTGAGAAGGTAAAAACACTGACCTGGTACAGCGGCTGGCCCCCGCAAGTCATTGTTTAGGCCAAACACGCATTCACCATGCCTCTCTATAAATTGAACACGAATGTGGCGGCCAACACAGATACCTTTGCCTTTACCTTTTACAGTATGACAAGGGTATATTTCGGCATAAATTCGGAGTTCTCGATCGCTTTTCCTTTCTCCTGTAGATATTTTCGCCTCATGGAGCAGCAGGTAGGAATCAAAGCTCCCTTAAACGATGTTTAGCAGACGCATGAACACTGAGCCATTACCCTACCCTCCCACTTCCCTTAACCCCTGGAGTGGGAGAACATTTCTTCGAGATACCATATTTCACAGTAATGGAGCCCGCGTAACTACTTCCTTTTTCAGATCGCTTGCTTCGCCTTTCTTCAACCACCAACGACACGCAAGTTATAATGTTATATAATTATATACTGTTATGATATAAACGTTATTCTAAGATCTGTACATGTATGATTCAGAAACGTGAACCGCTGTGACACATCTCTTGAATTTGGGAAGATAACCAAGACTCTGACAAATTTCATTCATAGTCCCGGAAGCAAACTCTGCAGCTAGCTTGACCCGTGGTTTATTCGAGGTTTATACGAGGTCTCACACCCCACATGAGGGACAGATGCAGGGGTGAGAGGCCCTGCTGACACCCGTACGGTTTGGCGATCGATCCCGTCCAGGGCTAACCAAGCCTTCCATCCCTCTGGGATCAGGTAAATTATTACAAGACCTGTCTGGGAAGGGAAAGACACTGACTCGGCATAGCTGCTGGCAAGTAATTTTTGCCAAACTCGCCTTCACCATGCCTCTACGAGGCGCATTCTTAGGGACCAGCTTTTAATGCTTGTTAGGTGGATCTTCATTACTCAACCCACGTTTCGATCCGCTCAACGTCATCATAGGCCTCGATAGCCTTGAAACTGGGATCGCTGAAGGAGTTGTTCCCTGGGAACCTCAATAACTGAAGCACAAACTCATAGCTTTTCCTGGTTAAAACGTTTCGCTACAGGAACCAGATCAAAGAATTTGTGGACCACAGGTACGAAGTGCTAGCGCTCCCATGCTACTTACAGTGCCAGCAACAAGGAAGAACCCTTCTCGTGTACGCTGTTCATGGTGTATGATTACGTCGCCGAAAATAAACTGACTTTTCAACTGACTGCATCTTCTCACCCTTGCCGTCGATTTTGCCAACAGTGGAACGTGAACAATTCTGGGCAGTGGTCCTTTTTGGCAGGAATCTCAATTTGGTGGTGTCAAATGTTGAGTATGCCGCAAACTTTCGGTATCTTTCGCTTTTAGGTCATATAGAACGGTTCTTTGGGCCTGCTTTTTCTAGGATTCAAATTTTGTTTCACTTGTTACGCCGACAATTGATGAGTAACTGCGTTTTCAGCAGGCTAGACGTTAGTCCCTCTATCCTTCCTCGCATCAAAGGCAGAGCAGAGAAATGTCTGCTTCCACACCGCCCAGATGGCTTATTAGTGGAAGTTTGAGGCCAACTGGGGTTCGTTTCCTTTTCCACAGCCCGAATGGTCATTTGTAGCGGAAGCCGCACCGAAGCGATGGGTAATCCGCTTTCGCTCCTGGACAGCGAAAATTTGGACCGCTATGGCTCATCGAGGATTGGTTATGCAAGAGTCGCATCTCGCCTCGCCCACGCGCACTAGATAGTAACCAGTTTCCCACGGGCATCGGTCTCTTTATGGGGCCACTCTCACATGCACTGCTACTGGAGACCCGGCGTATCTTACCATGGTGTGGTATCGGGCACAACATGGGTGAATACAGGTCGTGGTCGTCTCCTTGGCATCACAGAGTGAGCCGTCGAGCTCGGACTTTCCGACCGGGAATTAGTCCATGATAAACAGCATTTGGCACCGGCGGGTTTCACGTCGCATAATGGCGAATTTTCACTTTCCAAGTCGAGGCAGGACTCGGTTTTCGTCGGGACGAAAGGGTTGAGGACGGATGTTTGTACCACTTAGACCATGTTGAATAGGATTTTTGCACCAGTGTATTGTACGTTGTTAGGCTCGATTTCGGACAGGAATTGTGGAGCCTCCAATGCATTTCATTTCTGAACCATGTTGAATGAAGCTTTTCACCCACACTTAAAACTTCTTCTTATTCGCTTCTAACATGTGTTTAGGGTCCGCGTGCAACTGCCGAACAGAAGCATTCCTGCTTCAAAAGTTACCAAGCCCAGATGGCGACTCCTGCAGGAATCTGAGGGCCGAGGAAATTTGCGCTCGCACTCCAGAGCTCGGAGTTGCAGACGCCGCACCGAAGCGCTGGTCCATTCGCTACTCTTGCTGGACCTCGAAAAATCGAGCCCCTACACCTCACCGGCGAGGGGCCGGTATGCGAGAGTCTGATCTCGCCTCGCCCATCACCACCAGATAATAACCGATGCCCGTAGGGTGTAATTCGCGTTTGACTTCGCCAAACAGATGAAGGTGACTTTTCAGTGAAATGGCCAAATTTTAACAAGATAGAAACTAGTAAAGAAGGGTGCTGTGTCTGTGGTTCCCTCCCCTCTACACGAGTGGTTTCAATGTGCAGAGAACAATCTCAACGAAATTATCGTTTTATTTCAACAATATAATTGATAAAAATAGTACTTTAACATCTGATAAAATATAGATCTAAATATGGTGGTGTAAAAAACCTGAAAGAATCTATGATATCGATCGAACACTAGCGTAGCTATCTATACTGTAAGCGAGACGAGTAGTTGTACATGACACCGCGAATCCTGCGCTTTTTTTACTTTTCGTTTTTCCTTTCAAATAGGAGGATCTTGATGGAAATACAGAAAACAGGATTCACAGCCTCGATCGAACTGCAATCGGATATACCATGATGAACATCGAATAGAAGACACAAGGAATATCGCAAGAAAAATTACAGTCCACACCTCACGGCAAAGCATCTTATACACACACATCCACACAGTCTCAAATACGGGATCAGTCAATAGTGGAAAACATCTCATGAACATATAGAAGAAGAATAGAATAAATACGTACAAGAAAAAAAAGAAAAGACAAATGAAAAGCAGCCATGGAAGGTTGCGCGAAAGATACTGGGATTCTTTTAAGGACCATGAAACTCGTACCGGCATAGAGACGCCAAGAACCGGGTTTTTTGTCGAAATAAGAAAAAACTCTTGAAAAAGAACTTCAAAATAGCTTGGCGTCACTGCGCACGATATCACTACGTTAGAAATACATATTAATATGCATCTTATTAAATACCGGTGACACACCATAAGAAAGAAGAACGATTAGCAACGAAATTAGGAATGGTACTTGCTTACTTTCTAGCAAAGACATGACTGTTGAGACGTCATTTTTGAGAGTTCTTCACGTTTTACAAATAAATTCACACTGAAAGCCACGCCCATGCCAGAAAGTAAACCCATACCATCGGTTTCTTTTGAAGAACATTGACAAAATTGGAACATACAGCGACTTAGGTGCCCAAAGGGCAGCCATGTTTGGGTATGATGGGTGTGGGTGTGCGGGGTGTGTACATGTGGTGGGTGAGAAATTGTAAGAAAAGAAAAACGAATATGAACAGAAACAAGAATGTGAGTGAGGATGATGATGTGATGAATGATAATGATCATGATAATAATAAAAATAAAAATAATGACCATGATGATGACGATAAATGGTGACGCGCATAATGCATGTATGATGAATCGAACGTCGTTTTAATAAACACACGAGTGTGTGTCTCTCTGGAATTTGACGCACGCAAACGCTAAACACCGGCAGTTACCATTTAAAAGAAAAGGCTGGAAGGTAGCGATATATAAGAGAATTCATGCTGAATAAATTAAGGAAAAATGAAAAACACGAAAAGCATGCGAAATCCGGAAATTTACACAGCTACACCGGAAGCAGCCAGGTAGGAGTGTTAGGAATCAGATTCCCCAGACCCCAAACCGGCCGCCAGAAGTTTTGAACTTGAAACTTGACAAATTTGAACGTATTTAAGATCTAAACGTACGACGAGAAGCGAGCTCGCCACCCAGAGAGGGTGGGTCAGAGCGCAGAGAAGCAGACGCTGCCCTGCGTCTCTGACCGCGGTGCCTTTGTCGCGAGGTAGACGGGGGGCTTAAAAGAATCGTACTGTAGATTTTTTGATGTGAAAAATAGTTGCGAGCGCATTAAAAGTCAAGGCACATGGATTCAGGCACAAAAAAACTAAAAATAGGGAGAAAATCCACGCGATTTCACCGCTGCTGCACATTCGCTATCTACAATGTGTACATTCATATACGAATGATGATGATGAATGAGCAGAGAATGATTTCGATAGAGAAGACGAGGAAGAGACGAACGCGATGATTGATGATGAAAGAAAGAGTATGTGTGTGCGAGAGAGTCAGTATAAATGCAGCTGGTTATGATGTACATGAGTAAGAAACGGCTTCAGTTAGAAAACTGAAACAAGAATAAAAAAATGAATGAATGAATGAAAAGAATGCATGCAAAACAGCAAACGAAAACAGCACTTCTCGACATTACATTATTACGAGTTATATAGGAAACTTCGATGGTTAGATGAGTCTTCAGCAGAGAATTTGTTCCTCTTTCTCGTCCTCATTTTCAAACGAACGAACGCGATTCGCTTAGTTAGAGAAGGAAAATACGAACACAGAAATAATACAGTAATACAGCTAATTTCGTGCACTTTTTCTCTGTCAGGTTCTCACTGTGCATTGCTCAGCTGAGCGAACACCGGCAGTCGTCCAGGTGGTCTTTCCCATTTCTCGTCGAACGTCAGCGACATAATGTCCCCGATCAGTCCGTTCATCATCGGATCAGCGGCATTCGCCCTAAAAACTCTTCGCATTGGTTTGGCGGATTCAATTTTGACACAAATTCGATATTACTCAGCGCCTTTTGTCACATTGTCACTGTCGCGCTTTGCGAGCGCACTTTTACCCCCGACGAATCGGGCATTCTGCCAAATGAGGCCGCCGTCATGTGAATGAACCACGCGGCACAATCACTGGCACGAATCGGCCGCCATCACGTGGACTTTACGACTGAAGTTCGAATTGCACCTGTTGACAGTAGCCGCTCAACCCAGAGTGCAATCTGGCCATTTTGAAGAACCACGAGATTCCGCGAATAGATATGAATCCCGTCAGGAAATTTACAGAAACTCGTAGTTATCGATTGCTACAGTTCTATGTAAAGGAATAAGATGGAGAAGCGAATAAAAATCCAGCGAAAACATTTACGATACACTCTACGTCGTTAGCGCTACTATTAGACTAATGTCAATTAAAGGTAAAAGGTGAGGGCGCCGGCATTCATCAGTCCCCTGAGGATGCGCCACGCATTTCTCTACGTATTTCAAATTTAAAGTGAAGTGATAACCATTTCAACATGATAAATATACATACCCTTTGCATTACCGAACATCATCAAAAACTTGATACTGTGAACACACAGCTTTCACTTGCTATATGATGTATTTAACACGATAGATTCTTTTCTGTGGTTCCGCGTGGTGCAGTGGTAAGAGGCGCTACTGACAGCCGCACGATCCAGCGATCGATCCCGGCCCGGGCTAACCAAGTCTTCTATCCCTCCGGTGTATGGTAAATTGGTACCAATCTTGTATGAGAAGGTAAAGACACTGACATGGCACAGCGACTGGCTGGCCCGAGCAAGTCATTGAAGAAGCCAAATACGTTTTCACTACGCGTCTACGATTCTGAATGGAACGCGAATGCGCCGGGGACTGATTATCGCCGGTACCTTTACCTTAACCTAATCTTTTCCGTTCTCTGATTTCATCTATTTTTCCACTTCGCCTAAAAATTTAACAGGAAAACTTCGCCTAAAAATTTAACAGCAAAAAGGTAAAAGGCGAAAATATTCACAAGTTTCTCGAGAGCCTTTTTACTGAAAAAACCATTGCCGACAAATGAAAGCACTTTCAATCTTTCTCAAGAACATTCTTTTTTCTTCGTTTTTTTTCGCTATCCCCGCTGTCGAGACCTGGTTCAGGTGGCCGCCTCTCGCACGATGAGGGTTGTTTTCGACCGACGAGGCAGACCTTTAGTCATCAATGATCACATGCGAAGCTGTTTCCTCGTCCGATAACGACCTTTTCCCCGCTCCCCCGCTTTGTGCGTCTCGCATGTCACTTTCACTACATGGTGGTGTAAATTGCGACGGCATCAATAGCCATATGACCTTGGAAGGAACATCTGCATTCAAACACCAACATGGTTCTGCCAACAAATAATCTGGAATCATCCAGACCTTTAATCAAATTCAAGAGCGAATTTCGGAGGTTACGGAAACCTACAAACTCGAAAGGCGCCCATTATTAAACAGCGGTAAGAAGGGCCACCGAAACCCGCACGATCAAGCGAACGATCCCCGCCCGTGCTAAACAACCCTCTCAGGAGCTGTGTGGGTTGGGTTGTGCAGCCAAGAAAAATTACCCTACACCGAATTTTTGAACTAAAAATAATTCAAATTCATGTTCGAGCTTGGATTGTTCAGAAATATTAAAATCAATTCGATTTGTTTTGGGAATCAGCTGCACCCCTCACCTTCATAACATCCTCTTCCATCCCTTTGGAGCGGAGTGACTTGGTACCAGACTTGTTTGAGAAGGTGAACCCTCCACCGGCTCCAGCAGGTCTTTGTATAGGCCAAGGACGCCTTCAAAATACCTCTACGAATTCAAAGTGGAAGGAAATGCATGGCGCATCCTTAGGGGACCCACGAGTGCCGACCACTTTACTTTTTCCAACATTCGCCGGAAACCTTCACCGATGCTCCCGATTCTCGGCATCGGACAAAACTTAAGTACACACGGCCCCACTTGGATATGTATTGAACGACGACTCTAATTTCTTGATGCATTTACAAACGCCTAATACATTTCTAACGTGAACGACGGAGCACCACTGTGCCCACAAGAGCCGTTAAGGAAGTATGAGGAGTGGCGGTGATTGAACGGGGAGAGTTTATTTTTCGCACTCTCGGAGATAATTCGATTTCCACGGCAACGTCGGCGGAAAACGCAAAAACAGTTGAGAAATACGCCTCAATGTTCGATGGTCGAGAGGAATCATTCAAATTACGAGAGAGACCGATCGTAGTATTAGACTTGTAACCAAACAAAACGTACTCGAGAAAGTTTTTTTTTCAGCTGAGTAGTAAACTCCTTGAACCCTATAACAAACCAAATTTTCGGAATAATTTCTTAAATCTCGTACAGAAACGAGCAAAATGGCTGTGTGCCTCATGTGGAACAATGTTTAAAGGCCGCAGATAGGTCTAGTTTGAGAGAAGACTTCTTTAATCCACTGCTGGGTACCATTTTACACTAAACAAATGTCGAAACAGGATGAAACCTGTGGCCATTAATAAATCTTTTCACTTGGAAACCTCACGTGACAAAAGAATACTGCGAATATAATTGATTATGAAATTGTTTCAACTGAATCGCATCAAATTATGATGGATTTCAAAATAAGAGTAGAATATTTAAATGCCAACGCCGAGGTGTAAGGAACGAATTCTGAGGCTTAAGGAATGCATAGAGAACCTGGGATTTGTTGCAAGATATGTTCAGCATTTATATTGGCTTTTGTGGAGATTGCTGCATTTTTTAAAAAAATATTCAGTTGTCCTTTGGACTCTCTCCCAAGACCAGGGACCGATATATTCCCAAGGAATTCTGTGGCAGTCCCTCTGCACTAAACACTCTATAAAGCGCCCCGCTAACGTGCAGTTCAATATAATTTGGCAAGAACATTCAGTTGAAACAATTTCACTGCCACTTTTACTGCTACTTCAATTTTAGAAATTTCACTATGGAGTGGATGACACAGTGAAAAGGGTAGATATATCATACGTTCCGATGTGAAGGTTCATCTGAAAAACCACTCAATTCTTGGAATTTTTCAGAGAAGTGGATCACCCAATGAAGAGGGCACCTCCAGTCCTCCCGTAAACGTTCTCCCAAGACCATGAACCGATAAATTCAGAGCAATGACAGGGGACAATCTCTGCAATAAACGCTCTATAAAGCCCCTCGCTCACGTGCAATCCAGAACAATTTGCTTTCCTTCGGCCCCCAGCTACTATCTTCGGCAACCGCAATCGATAAGAGAAATCGTCGTTGTCTTGTCAAAGAAAGCAATTCAGTTCAAATCACTCACCGACTCAACTCGTAATTCATCGAGTTAGGTAACTGCTGCTGCTGCTGTTCAGCCATGCCTCGTCGATTGACCACCGGATGCGGCGCCATAAACCCTCCAGTGCCGAATGAACCTAATAAATTGGCAGATTTATGTGACATTAGCAAGCCAATCACATTACCAATCTCTCTCCACAAATGTTCAAACATTATGTTTGTGCCACGAAAAATCGGAAAAAATCTCAAAAAAATTGCATTGTAAATTACATTATATGTAATGATGACGAAAGGAGACTCAGCAAATTCAGTCACTGGTCATGAAGATTATCACGTATAATATAATCATCATATAATCAAGTCAAGTAAACATTCAAACGATCGATCTCCCTGGGGGCATGAAGACATTTCGAAATGATTCACCAAAAATTGCGTTAGTAGCTTTGGCAGCTATGTTTTCGCATCCAAATCGACTCTTTCAAAACATCTTCAACAGAATAAATATTCACTTTTATCATCGCGAAAGCGTTCAGTTTACGGCTCGGTCTCTTTTTCTCATAATTGCTACGATTATTTATTTCGCTACGCATGCAACAACAAAAGTGCAAGAAGCGGAAAAATAAACATGATTCAGAGAATCTCTCCTAGAAGTAAAGGAATAATATTCAATCGTCCGAAAAGAAAACAAGAAAATAGGGCTTCTCAGAAAACAAACTGCGGTTCCTGAAACTCCCAAAGGCTTGCTATATGTACATATTTTTTGGAGTGATAGAACCATTAAAAAACGCTAGCTCTCTAGGCAAAAAGAGAAGAAATGAAGATAGAGAGCACGGAAAAGAAAGGGGGAAAATCCAATTTGTATGACATGAAAAGCTATTCAAAAAGTGAGGGCGTTGGTTCTGTTAAGGTACTATAGTTTGCTGAACAAAAAGCTTTTAGAAAATGTAATAAATGTTTATTTCCACTTGGTCAACTGTATAGTCTACGATTAGCAATAGCCTTCTTTTCAAGGATCAGCTGATCACAAATCAAAACAGCTATTCGAGCTATTTTTCCTCATTTCCCTTCAAATTAGCCAAATAAATTACATGATGCGCAGAAAAAGAGACCCAGCTATTCCAGTCAATGGTGGGTAATAACAGTATTACTTCAAAACGAAATAGATCATAGAAACCCGACAGATTCATCGGGGTTTAATGTGTTTTGTGAGGGCAGATTATTTTTAAATTAAAAGAAAATCGAAAACGTTTTTGAAAACCGAAACTCGACTTGGATACGAACCTCCGTCGTCCAGATCGAGTCCCGGCGAAAAGCTGCCATTTGGTGATTCAGAGCCGCTATCCGCCGAACTGCTACTACCCGTCGTCGACTCTCCAGTGCTTCCATAGCCCGGTAACGACGATAAGCGCTGTAGCATTGAGCTACCTACTGAAAAATCATCATAAATATTCGTTGGTCTAACAAAAAACGACCAAAAAATAAATAAAGTAAAAGGTAAAGGTAACGGTATCGACGTTGATCAGTCCCCTACCGACACGCCGCCGCATTCGTGTTCAACTCAGAATCGTAAAGGTATGGTGAATGCGTATTTGATCTACGTAGCGACTTATGGGACAAGCTTCTATGCCAAGTGCCTTTACCTTCACAGGCCAGTCTGTTACCAATTTACCCGAGGTCGGAAAGGATGGAACGCTTGGTTAGCCCAAAGAAAAAAGAATAAAAAAGCTAAATAAAAGAATAGTTCCACGTACACAGCGCATTGGGTTGTGAAGCACCCAAGGTTTGACCTAAAGGAGCGCCAAACGATGACGATGATGATAGCTGCTGAGAACAGGCCAATGGACTGAACGCGTTGTGATTTGAACGGATCGATGGTGCCGAAGAGGTTGGTGGATTCGATAGATTCGCGAGAAGATCAGTCTCGCTGAAAAAAAAAGAAACTGTTAGGAAATCAAGTATGCTACCGCAACATCACACGTCCTATCCTTAGTAGCTCAAAAAATCTTTTAAAATGTTCGATCAAGGAAGAAGAAAACATAAGTCACGGCTTCATAATTCAAATCATAGATAAATTCTCAATCATATTCAATTTCGACGGTCAGGAATCTAACATGTTTACGATGCAACTCAATGAGCAATAAACTGAACAATCCCGAAAACAACAATTCAACTGAGTCGATGCGTAACATCAGAAGTGGGAAAACACCTATTAAATTCTTCCCTAAACAGGAACATTTCAGAAATGAGCAGAAATGATCAGTTGAGGGAATAAACTATTGCTGGATATGAGAAGGCAGCATCATATATGTAGGAGATTCTTTGATTTCTAATGTATTTGATGTATACACCCCCGAGCCCCGGCAAGTTAGTATAGAAAATTTGAGACTGAAAGCTCAATCGTACTCATGGAAGATATGACCTCCATTTGTTGTAGACTGTTTCACATAAAAATTATAAGAACCGCGAAGTCTATGCTTGAAAAAAGGGTGTATAGAAAAAAAGGGTTGACAAAAAGCTGCCCAGTCATGTATAGTTTATTAAGGGAATGGATGGAAAAAGTGCAATCAAAAAGCAGAACGTACGAAAAAAGAAGGAAAACATAGCGAGGAATTTCGGAATTTCGCTTTGACCTCTCATGTACAGGAATTGTAACGCATTCCTGCCAGTAGTAATGTCTCCGAATATGAAACTCTTCCCGAAATCGAAAAATTTCGCACTCCACAAGAAAAAGCACCCAAGAAACGGCACACCTGTGTATGAAATGACATCGTGGGCCGTACGGACAATATCCGGACTGATGATACGATTGGCATGCTTCGGTCTTGTATTTCGGATGGCGTGGAATCGGACGTTTTTCTTGTTCGCCGTGGGCGTATTGACATCTGGAACTTTCTCTTGAAACATAATATATATTTCTTTGAAAATCCTTATGAAATATCACCTTTCTCCATAATTACAACGACCGTGATCCATCCATGAACGGCACAGCTCTGTCTTGTAAAGTTTCGGGTTCTTTGGAGGTGGTGCATTGGATAGCGGCACCACACCGGTTAAAGGACTCATATTCACCGGTGTCATTGAGGAACCTGAAAATATGGATTAAATGGTTCTAGAGACGATCGATAAACGATTATACAAAATGATGAGAAAGGCTTCAGCCGTTCGACGATCATTTTGATGTTCTTAATGATAAGTGATCAATTCAGCAATTTAATCACCTAATAGAGAGATAAGTGATACGTTTCTCCTGGAACTGAGTCTTAGCGTCAAAGAAATCGCCTACAGCCATCACATAATCCTCCAGTTTCTCGTATTCTTCATTAGCTAAAAAGCCCTTCAGAGGTTTGGATAAATGATAATAACAGGGAGCTAGGTCAGGGAAATAGGCTGGGTGCTTGATCTTAGTAAACCCAAACCTTTCAATTTTTTCTAGTCACATTAGCTATATGGGGCCTATCGGCTCAAACGTGCTTTTTTTGGAAATTACATTTCATTAAACGTAAAGGTAAAAGCAAAGGTATCGGGGTTGATCCTTCGCCTAAGGACGCGCCGCGCGTTCGTGTTCCATTAAGAATCGTGGAGGCATGATGAGTGCGTATTTGACCTATACAATGACTTGCGAGGGCCAGCCACTATACCAAATCAGAGTCTTTCTTCCCCAGACGAGTCTGGTACGAATTTACCCAGCACCAGAGGAAATGGAAGGCTTAGTTAGCCAGGATCAATCGGTCGACCGTGCTGATGTCAATACCGCCTCTGAACACTACCACCACCCTCACCTACCTCAAAGTAATGGAGAATATCTAAACCCCTTCCACGAGTACCACATGTTAGTCAAAGATATCGCTCACAGAAAAGTCTGGAACTTTCAAGCAACGCGGCTTACGACTACCTTACCACTCTAGTAACATTATTCAGAAGTAGACCAAAACCATTCTATGATCCATTAAAGGGAGATATTTGCGTATGGAAGGAAGGATCGAGAAAGCCCCTATCTATACATTCTGCTACTACACAAGACTCCCTTCTCTTCAGTTCAGATGGACTATGTTCATAGCAAAAGCAAAAACAACAAGTACAAAGTGCACTTCGAGCGGAGGGAAGAAAAGGATGAAAATGACAAATGGACACGGAACGAGAGCCTGGCCAAAAAGGACACCACCCTCATGCATGATTTATAGGACACCTTCGAATAGCTAGTTGTCGCGGGCCGGTCGCAAGAGGCAGCGCCAAGCCTGAGCGAGTACAATTGTCATTTTCTCGGCATATTTTTTCTGGGCTCGCATGGTGCGGTGGCAAAAGGCGCTACTGGCACATGCAAGGCCGAACGGACGATCCCTGCAGAGCTCAATCCCTCCGGGGTCGGGTGAATTGATACCAGACTTCTCTGGGGAGGTAAAGACGTTGACATGGTATATGGTCTATGCAATAACTAGCGGCTGGCCCTCAATGTATAGGGCAAATTCGCATTCACCATGCCTTCACAATTCTGAATGAAACGCGAATTTACGGCGCGTCCGTAGGGGACTTATTACGACAACCATTTTTACCTTTTACCTCGGCGTTTTTCTAGACGTCGCCTACAACTGATCAAATAAACATCGGAACGGATGAAACCAAAACGCCACCGGATTGAAACTCTATCGGCTAGAAATCAGGAAACGTCTCGCGTTGCCTAATCTCTTTACGAACCAGACATCGAGAACGGAGGGAGGGGGCAAGCAATAACGATGAACTCCGGAGTTACGGAGCTCATTTCTCGAAGAAAACAACAGGGCAAGAAGCAGTTACGTACTCGTCGAAAACATGTGCCAGCCAGCTATCCCGGCAGTATACCCTGGCCTGTTAGCGAAGAAAGGGCAAACTTTACGACCGGGAGAAAACAGGCGAGTAGAAAAAAACATGTACCTGCTTATCGTTCGCAAGCGAAAAAATTTAGAAATTGAAAAAGGTAAACGGTAAAAGTGGAGGTGTCTTCGTTGACCAGTCCCCTAGAACGCGCCACGCATTCGTGTTCCATTTGGGACCGTAGGGGCATAGTGAATGCGTATTTGTCTAATACAACGACTTGTGGGGGACAGTCGCTATATCATGTCAGTGCCTTACGCTTCGATGACGAGTCTGGTATCATTTTACCCGACCATGAAAACCCTGGGCCCACATTCATGAACGAACCAGCGGTCTCCGAAACCGCGGCGCAGCCAGAGCCAGACGGCAGAGTCGATGAGAGATTGCGTTTAACATAAGAAGTTTAGGATAAGTAGAGAAAGGTGGGCGCCGTTCACTGGCTGTATCTCGGGGTTTATCGGGGTTTGCCAATGACGAATGTGGGCCCTTGTTGTTGTTCGATCGATCGACCGTGCGGGTGTCAGTAGCGCCCCTTTCCACTGCACCACGCGCGTCCTAACGGAAATGCCAAAGAAAACAAAAAATACAACGATTACAAACCATTAATCGGAGTTCCCGGAGCGCCTGGTGAATTGTTGGTCTCGTAGTGTGACGACATGATACCAAATGCCCGGCGACTGGGCTGTGCAAACCTTAAATCAGCAGCACTTTCAAAGACTGATAAAGTAAAATTGACTAATAAAGTACGAAACGAAAAGAAACTGATAAGAGTAGCTCTGATTACCGATTCGAAGTAGCCATCTGCTTGTACGGGGATCCAGTGAGCTGACCGATAGGGAAACCGCCACCGTTATCAGAAATCGGAGACGAGAACGTATCCAGAAGTGACGACAATGCTTCAGTTGGCGTGGAGAGTGGATCGTTTATAGTCTGAAAGCAAAAACGAAATAATAAAGAATTTTGGACTGAATATTATGAAAAACTTGAAGACAGAATAAGTATTCGATAGATATAAACCAGTGAACGTCATCAGCAACGAATGACGTGAAAGAAATGAAACCGATTTCAGACGTAAAACTGGAAGGAGAAGGAAACAAGAAGTGCATATTTTCAGTGCACCACAGAAAGCAACTGAATATCACTGTAAAACCAGCAATTTCCGGTTTTTCGCCGGATGAAAAATAAAATTAGCCGGTCGGCTACGCGACGGCCCACCATTCGGTAGTTAATCTCCCAATGATTTATTTGTTTTCAGTTCAGAACAAATAAAATCTGTGTCCACGAAGTTCGTGGTCACGCTACCAGTTTGTTTCTCTACATGATGACTAAAAATTAAAGTCAATTCAAAGTGTAAAGTAACGGGTGGGGTTTCCACAGGAAAAGTGAAACTGCCTAGAACTGTGATAGGGTGCGTAAACTGAGAGGATATGTTGAGTTAAGGATTAATCTATCAATACCGATCAATACCGATAGAGGCCATATATTATAGAAATACATTCCAACGATAAGACTTGACAGAAAAACTCGACGCAAATTGTCATTGTTCTGCGAAGGGCTGTTCACGCATTTCATTGCAGAGAAGATTTTATACAATCAAAGGATAAATAAGGTTCTGTTTAATTTAAGGTTTTTCTTTGGGATTTTCTTAACACGTTGCCGACCGTATGAGCCACCGTGTGGCTCATACGTAGACTGCCGCCTGGGACAGTATGAGCCACCGTGTGGCTCATAACCATTTAGGCAGGTTTACAGCAAAACGCGAGTGTTTTTTCTTGCAAGTTGTTTTGCTTCGTGATCACTTCCGTAAGACTAAAACAAAAAATAGATGGACCGAGAAAATATTACTTCCTTCACGAGATATTTTCAAAAAAGGATGATGTTCTTTAGAAATTTGGTGTATGGTTGGGAGATCATGATCAGGACCAGTAGTTCTGCTCGAAATCCGTCCGGAAGGGTACTTTGAAAAGGTGATTACCAATCTGACATCTGTTCTTGAAAATCTCCTCGCTTGTGTTGAATTCCAGAACCATAATCCTATAGTATAATTCGAATAGCCCTGACTTCGGTCGAGTGCAATCTATTTCTAAATATTTGACGTGCGAACGTCTGGTAGAAATAATTGGAACAAAGGTCAGTTCCAACAAAATGTTTTATCTGAAGGGAGGAAAGCTGCATACGAAGAAAACAAAATTACTCCAGTTACATCTTTTGGGCAAAGGACCATCAGATAATAGGAAGGTGCAAAGTTGATTCCGAATTTCGGGCACTGCATCCTAGCGTACTACCAGGAAAAAGTATTATATCGTTTATCAGTTCTACATCGCTGTCCATTAAGAGTCGAACAAAATAATCCTCCAGATACACAGAACTGGTCATTCCTACAATCATCAAGGTGACGGAAGGGTAGCAGATTTTCACTGTTTTGCTCCCTTCTGTCACCTTGATAATGTCAAGGTGACAGAAGGGAGCAAAACAGTAAAATTTTGCTAAAAAAATCGCTAAAAAGGTGGCCTGGGAAAAAAGTCTGCCGCCTGGGACAGTATGAGCCACCATGTGGCTCATAGCGCGCGCACACGCGCGCGGGCGCCTGTCCGGCGCAGCGGTCGGCTGAAAACGCGGCGGTCGTTAACGTGTTAAAGCTTTACCGATGCAGCGATGTAAAACGCTACTTCCACCCAAGTTTTGAGCGCATGATCCCCAGCCGGGCTACCCAAGTATTACATCACTCCGGGTTCAGGTAAATTGGCGTCAGACATGTCTGCGAAGGTAAAAACACCGGGTTGGTAAAGCGGCTAGCCCCCGTAAGTCGTTGTATAGGCCAAATATGCATTCACCACGCCATTGCGATTCTGGATAAACCACTATGCATTGCGCGTCCTTAGGAGACTGATCACTGCCGTTCACTTTCCTTTTACTAGAACGTTCAAAATAGCGTCATGAGTTGTGTGTTAAGAATAGATGGGAGTCGACGAGCGGATTAAGCAGAACAAGGCGAAAACATACTCGACGGAATCAAACGAAATCAAAGAACGCGGCCGAGGGGAAAAAAAGTTAAAAGAGCGAGCGGCGCCGATTGCCAGCTGGCATTCTCCGCTCGACCGTTCGGAGCGTTCGTTCAGAGCCGTCGTTCGTCGTTCATCTAACCAGCCCCTCTCATAGAAAACAACTGCGCCAAATGAGAAACGAAGCGAACGCATCGATGAGCACACACACTCACATACACATACACTCGGCCCACTTACACGCACAGTTAAATGCCAATATTGTATGGCATCGCGCAAAAACCTAAAAACACTCCGTGTGTTTTCGCTCTTCTCGAAAGTTTCCGACCAAACCGTTCACCCGTCACATAACTAATTGATGAAATTGGCGGAATAAAAAAAAGAAAAAAAGAAATTGATGAAAGAGCATAGACGTTATAGTAGCAGTAGATGAACGAGAGATTTTTGAGCGATCAAAAGGGACTGAATTCGAAACAGACAACGAGAAAATCAGCACGTAACGCACTGCTTTCCACGACCTCGCTTTCTTTCCACCCATCTGGTGTGGTGCGCACATTGCACCCACAGACAAAAGGCTCTTTCAGAGAGTTGCGTAGCGACCCGAAACATATTCTATACAAGCGGTAGTCTTCCAACTTACGATTCCCCTAATGATATACATCTATGTATATTCCTTTCGGTTTCCAATGACAATGAAATGCCAATATTGTACGGCATCGAAAAAACCTTCCAGGAGGAGAAAATCAAGTCAAAATTGCGGAGTTGAAAATTCCCAGAAACATTCCACGCTTAACCAAGAATTTCCTCGAAAATAAAAGTTTCCTGAGTCACTTCACTGATCAGACGATTTTCCAGAGACCAAAATCGCAACTCAGTCCCTCAACCAGTTTATCTCATTTAATAATTGAAACTGAAAAAATCAAACGTTTAGAATAAAACACTTATGCTATTTTCTAGTTAGCTTCGTAGCTCAGCGCTCTTAGCGCGCTGAGCTACGAAGCTCACTCAAACCAAAAAAACATGCACAGCGTCACGACCAATTTGAAACCCGGCATAATTGCTCGCGGATTGTATTGGATACGAAATGAGCGCTGCAAATAACTTCGTCTCGTCGTTCTCGCTCTCTCTATCTCTCCGTCCCTTTCTCTGCGCCCACTTATTTTCCAAACAATACTTAACACAAATCAATTTTATGCCATTCACTGACAGAACTAGTTTCCGATTTTTGTCCATCATTTCCTCTCCAACGAGCACTCACCACCCAAGAAACGCGCACGGTCTAATTGGCTGACATTCAGAAAAGATAATCTGGTGAAATAACAGTGAATTAGCTTTCATAAACTTAAAATAGCATATGCAGAGAAGCAAATAAAGCTAATCTATGAACGGACGCTGCTATGACATCGGCTAGATGAATCCTTCGACTGCTGAGAAACTCGTATGAGATCGCAAAGTATTTTTTCACCTACATCAATCTTCTACTGAAAAAAAGAATACAGAAAGATGAGAGACGGAGAGACAGAGAAAGACAGACAAAGAGGGAGAGAAAGGGAAAGAGAGGGACTCCTCTCCGATAGTACGTTACAACAGACTCGAGAGAGACATCCTTAAAATGGTATAATAATCCAGTAATTAACGAAAGGAAATATCTTTTAATCCTCGGGCAAAAAAACGCAAAAGGCGCCGTTTTTGAATATCCCCTTTCATGTTCATTTTTAAACTCGAAAAACACATATTGGTTTAGTTTCTGCAACCTTTTAACACGTTTACTGAGAATTCTATCGAATATAGCATAGATGACGTATTTTTACTTTTTATGATTAATCAATTTCTGGGTTTTACCACATCTGTGGCTTCGGTCCAGGTCTTGAATGAATGAACAAGTACACAAATTAAAGAGCTACAATTTTTATAGTAAAAAATATTTACTTTTCTCTACCAGAATTCCCCTTGGCTTCTCAAAACACGAACTATGGAACTAAAGTGATTTCTATCGATAAATGATAAGAAAAATATCGGCAAAAAGACGTCGCTCGTTATCAGAATCGTCGGGGCGCTCTCGGCCGGAAAAACACGTATGCAACTCGAATCAAACATTCACAGCATTCGCATGTTTTCGAACCAACGCTGGCTGCTGATGCGATACAAGCCGCACACCCAAAGTGGTCGAATCAATTTGTAGTTTTACTGGAATGGATAACAAATCGGAAAAAAAGAAAAACATCCATGAAAAGCCGCCAACAGAAGTCCCTTTCTATTTCTATTCAGCTCACTAGGCTATTTTCGCTCTACAAAAACTGTGACAGTCCATAAATCGACGAAAGACGAACCAATAAAGGTCAGCAATGAAGAAGATGGCATTCTCAATAGAAGTTTCCAAAATGTAAGAAGGCAAAATACCGTAAAGCAATTAGTCGATTCAGACCTAATGTTTGTCTGGCGTCTGGTGTTGTCTGGTGTTTGTCCCGAACCAGAAATATTTTCGCCACCTTTTGGAGCCTTTCAGAATTCGACCGAATTCTGGATTCGCATCAAAAACTTTTGAATCTCCCCTTGTAACCTTAATAGTTGCAGAAAAACCACGATCTCTTAGAAATCTCAACCAAGAGAACTAACAGGAAGGCGTAAATTAGGAAGGAAGGAGACATCGACGGAAATAAAAAGGAAATCGAATCATTCAAGGTTGTATTTATAGCCTTAAGTGGTTGACACGGACACGTTAGAAAACACCATATTGGCAAGGAATGGGTTGAGAATTTCACGAAGTATTGACGGCCAGAGGGCAAAACACAGCGGAATATCAGAAGACGGCTAAAGGAGGAAGACGAAACGCAAGCGAACGCACGTCCAAAAAGATAGGAAAAGGTAGAAAGAATACCCTCAGTTAGAGACCGATGGGGATGATGAGCTCACCTAACGCGGTGTCGAGGTTCAATCCTTATCATGCTCCGACTTCGCAATGTTGTAATACGGAGGGACCAGAGCGAGAAGGGGAACGAAGTTGGGGGTAACCAATTACCGCAAACACAGGCACGTATCAAACTGCAGAGGTAAGATAGCATCACTACTGAGCAACTGTTTGCTCTCGACGTCAAACTGGCCGGGAAAAATTAACCCGATGAAATGTTCGAGGATTTCAAGGTGGCTAAGCGACACTCTGCTCTGTCATACGACGAGAAGAGACTCAATTCAAGCAGGGAACGAGCGCCGTCGGCGGCGCCACATCTGAAGAGGTCGAACACCAACGAAGCATCCCTCTCCCCCGCTCTGTGGTGAACTTTGAATACCGAGAATCGATCGACAACGTCTTCGAACTAAGTTTTTCTCAGAGAAGTATCACATCAATTGTATTCTTACTAATGGTTGCGGTTCGCACGTGGTACAGTGGTGAGAGGCGCCATTGACACCCGCACGATCGAGCGATCGATCCCCGCACGGGCCCCCGGGATCGGGTAAATTGGCATCAGGCTTATATGGGAAGGTGAACACTCTGGTTTGGTATAGCGGATGCCACCCGCGAGTAATTGTATAGGCCAAATACGTATTCACCAAGATTCGACGATTCTAAATGGAACAATGCGGCGGAGCGTAGCAAGTAAAGTGATCAATGCCGACACCTCTACCTTTACTCTTACATTTTAACAGCTGTTCACCGGGCGATTGGCTGTCGTAGAATGTGTTATCAAAAATGATTTCAGTGATAAACCAGGTGATTATCTCATCATTTCAGCTTGTTTATGTGATAGCTACGATGACGAGAATCGCAGCTTTATGATTCGGAATTATTCTAGCGATTCAGAGAATCACAAACCGAATTTCACACGAAAGTCCGCGAAATGTGATGGAGCAGAGCTCACATTCAGGAAAACATATACCTGGCGACGACTATCAATCACATTAATTTTCTGGGGTACTGGTCGATTTTGACACCTCTCAAGTTCTCCTTCCTTCAGGTGTCGACATTGATGAATATGCTCGTTTCATTTGAATTCTTTTTTACAAAGAAATTCTATAGGAAAATCCGGATCGGGCGTCGTCTATGTAGCTTAAGAGAATCTAGCAAAGAAACCTGCAAAACTAATCTTCAACAACAGCTGTTCCCTGTCAAAAACAAGTGACTCTGAGGAGGATCTAAGGGAATGAAATCAGCCGAATAAATTGCGTTCCAGAAATAAATAGGCAATAACGTATAGAGGATGAGGGCCTGAATAAGTCAGCCACGGGCGAACACCTGTTCGTCAGCGGGAATGAGGTGACAAATACTCTTGAATTTCACGTCAGCCGATCCAGATTTTCTGGGAACTTATTCGAAGAATGGAGGACAACACTCTCATCTGACTAGAATGATCACGTAGAAAAACCCGGCACGGCGTGAGATTCTCGAGACAAAGCCAGATTCTCACGTCTCCGTGGCCATTGGAAAAATCGAATCAGCGCATTTCAGTGCTGCATAAATTGGGAAGAAAAGTAGTACATATGCCCTTCGTATATTCAAGAGGAACGAGCAATATTCTCACAGGAACGCCACCAGAAATGTAGTACTTTCTGCATCTCAGTCGTAGCTCCTATTCGTCACTCCGTCGTCGCCCAAAAGCTGATTCACGAGAAACGAGAAAGATGGGCGCCGGCCGGCCGAGTAGCAACTTTAGAAATCAAAAATCTGACACGACACAACACCACCAGAAGCTGAACGAAATCGAGAGAACGTCGGGGGCGGGATATGAGAGTGACAGAGACTGACATCGCGTGCTCACATATCACTTATGTATAACATCACCGACATCAATAACCATGAGCACCGCCCATCAACAATATTGCAACCGCGGACTTCACCACTACCAGCACCACGAAACTACAAACATCCATAGAAACGATGCCCGAGGCTATGAACACCTGTAAACTTCCAAGGCGCATATCCTACTATATAATAACCGAGTTGTCGGTCCAATGGGTGGACGTCAATTTCATTTTTCAAATGAGAGCGATTGGTGGTGGTCTTATCACTGTATATCAGTGGAAACATTTTGGATATCACATCCTGCGATAGCATGCCTACACTTTACCAGACGTTCAGCAGTATATCGGTCGAACCAGATGAAATGAAAATCTCGCCATTATTCCACTTACATATAGCACTCCTACACTCAGAGAAAATGACTCCAACCAATCTTTCCCAAACCTAGGCTATTGGGGTAACTTGAGGTGCTGATCATGAATCTGGTAGGTCTATAATTTGCACATAAGATCTACGTGTGACCCATAGTAGAATGTGGAATTTCTGTAATCACCATAATTAGAAAGAGTACTAGCGCTTTAGAAACTGTCCAAACCAGTATCGTACCTGAAATGGCCATTTTCAGCTACCTAAGGGCATTAAGAGCAAAATTATTCGGTCTTCCATGTCTCAGTTCCCAAGAAAATGGTTAGTCTAATTTCCCAAATTCGTGGCTGGAATGGTTTCACTAGATCCGTTACTGGCTTTCAGAGTTTTACTACCTTTTAGACGGAGAGGGAAACTCCAATTTTAAATGTCACTTTTAAAGACCAGTAACCAGTATCGAATAAATAAACGCTACTTGCTTCGTTATTTAGCTTCGTTCACGGCATCCTTCCCTCTCGTACATTTTTGATCGACATGTAGTCGCGGAGAAATAAAACATCAAACTTCAATTAAATGGAGTACGACAGTCCGGTAGTAATCAAGATTGCTGTCACGGAAATTGAACAAGCTGCTAATTGAACTTGTACGAGTAATTGGTCTGACGAGAACCGGCACTACAATGCAGAAGACATTTTCCAATCAAAATTTCTAACGAGAACCATCTAGAAGGGCAAATGCAGTAGTGCCGATCCACTGATGAAATTGAACAAGAAGCTAGTGCAGCCTTCTCAGCCACTCTGATAACACCAGCTAAGAAGGAGTGGGGCAGATTAGAGCATGTCGCCCCACAGCTAAATCACTTCACGATAATGTACTATTGACTTGGCGGTTCTTATCGGACGACGTCGGCAGAAATAGATGTGGAGCGATAGACCGCGGAAATGGCTTTCCTAGAAGCTCAGGGAGAAATGAGGGACTGAAACATCTGGATGAGCAGTTTCTAAGCTGGATTCGAGGATGAAGCCAAGCTTCGCAGCGACACATGTCTTTTTCAGACGGGAGCAATGAGCAGACCGAGAAACAGCTCATCAATCTTCTCAGTCCTGACAGGCTGCTCTCATATCACAAAAGAAAAAGAATTTCGCCAATCGAAAACCACACCCAAACAACTCCAAGCGATGGATATAGTAGTTTATTCCATGCCATCGGCGTCGCGCTAGTTTATAAAATCCAACGGCTGATTCCCAAGAAGACCTAATATTCCGAAGCAGAACGAATAGGCCAACAGCAGAGGTTTTAGCATCAAAAACCACTTCACAAGCCATACCCAAGCATTTAGAGGACAGATTCTTGATCGATCACAAAAACTCTTGAAGCTACTATTCTAAAAGGGCAAGCCACTGCAGCAGATAAGGTTGACCGCCCTTTTTTTCCTATTAGTTAAGCCGAGTAAATTGGTACATCTTGCAGCCAGTGTTTGCATCTTTCCAGACTTGTCTGGAAAGGTGCAAACACTGGCCTGTGATGGAGCTGAGCCCGCAAGTCGTTGTATAGGTCAATTACGCATTCACCTAGCCTCTACGATTCTGAATGGAATACAAATGCGTGGCGCGTCCTAGGGGACTGACCGAAACCGACCACTTTACGTTTACTTATGACTTAGTTCGACACCTTTGGGTTACTGTCTCGCGAAGTCATAATTCTCCACAAAAAACAAAAGTAATGGCATTGACCGTGAATCAGTCCTCTTATGGTTAGAATGCGCAGCGCACTCGTCTTCCATTCAGAATCGTATAGGCAGGGCACATGCGCATTCGGTCTATTCAATGATTTTTGTGGGCTAGCCACTGTTCACTTCAGTGTCTTCAACCTTCCTGACAAGTCCGGTACCAACTTATCCAATTTTGGAGATATGGGAGGCTGGGTTAGCCCAGGCAAGGGTTGAACGCTCGACAATTAGGGGAAGGGCGACTTCCGTCACTGCACTACAAGCGTCGAATTTGCTATGAAACGATAACAAAGTAGTGCCAATGATATGCGGGAGGTTCGCTTGTGAAGTTGACCGTCTGGTTCGGGAAATTTCACCTGCGTAACATTCTATTTGCGAATGAAACAGCTGACTGCATACACACAAAAAAGGTGCAGCACGTGACGCGGATGATAAGGGGCGTCGAGCGCGAAACATCAGAACAAACAACGATGAGAGATAGAGAGATGTGAAGGCGCAGAGTGTCGTTGCTGACGCTCGTTGCTCGACTGCCATCAGACAGCACAGCACCGGCAGCAGCTAACACGCAAAACATTCGACAGCAGTCACTCACCTCGTTGAATCAAACTCGATCAGAGCTATCGCGCAGAAGACATCGGGGACGACGACCAAAGAGAAACGAACATTTGAGTCAATTTTGACAAGGAATTTCCATATAAGAATTGAGAAACGGTGAAGAATTTCTGTTAGCATTTATGTAGCTTTTTTATGGAGCGGAAACGGAAAACCGTTCCTCCACGAAACAATTAAATAAAGTCTTCGAATGTATCCAAAAACGGTATACCACTAAATGCGCGCTATGCACTCGTCTCCCCTTCAGCAAGGGAGAGCCTGGGTACCAAATTACCCGAACGATAGAATGCGTGAATAGCTGTGGAATTAAAAACTCTAATCACTCCAGGGACAACGAAGGGGACCCGCGCCGCCCCATTGCGAAAACGAAACTTTTACAATTCACCGAACGCTGAGAAGAATGACAACTAACTAGACCATAGGCATCAAAAATCGTTTGCACTGAAAGTTTCTCAGCGTCAATATTTGTCTAGAAATCTCAAACTCAGGAGCAGACGTCGTATCGCTGGCAAATAGCGAGTAGCGAGCGACTTATCTTCTACATGCTCTGACATTTGACAAACAACACTGCATGAAAGAATATGGCGCCACCGCCGTTTTAGAAAAATCAAGCAAATTTCAAGAAAATAAATAAAACTTTAATTTTCCTCATACAAAAATAGACCAGTTCTCTCGCTGTTACTCTCTGGATTAATTTATCTGATATAGAATCGCGTACAAGAAAGTATTGGTAAACCTATTCGATACAGAATCGTGTGCAGGAAAGAAATAATAACAGAGAAAAAATTGGAACAATATTCTGTTGCTGCTCTTAGTGATTAAATGTCTCACTTTTAAGTATGGAGCTTTTTGATTTTTTTTACTTTGAATAAATGAATCAATAATTGAAGAAAACCCTAAGGCTAATATCACCGCCACATCCACCTATACATTCGAATATTTTTGGCGACATGTGGATTGGGGTGCAGCCGAAGAAAAACCCTTCCTAAGGCGTTCTTATGAGAAATTCGAAAGGATTTATTTTAAAACAATGTGTCCTGTTCCCAGGAATCCAATACGTACAGCAAAAACTAACTCCTTCCCACTCCTAAAACTCCTTTCAACTACAATTACCTTTGAACATCCACAGTCATCCCTTCAATCTTCATCGCATTTTTATTTTTTTTTTGTTTTTTATGGTCAGTTTCGTTAGTTATTACTAATTCTGCTACTGTGTTTTGGTTCAGTACTGACAACAAGAATTCCGTAAAAGTTTTTCCTCGGCTGCACCCGCAACCAACATGACACCCCTTTTTTATGGTGGGAGTCTACCCCATCAGAAACATTGCCCGAAATTCCAGGAAGTATCGGGGCGCCATCGTTTCCACTACGCACGTCTACGGAAAATAAACCAACGGAGTGCAAATTTTTTACACTAACGCCATCTCTACGACCTTACTTTCTAACGTTTCTTATTGATAGGAATCTATCCCCCGAGGGAGATTCCCTGAAATTCCAGGAATTGCCGGGGCGTCATCGTTTCACTAAACACTTCTACGGAGCGCCGGAAATCGCACCAACGCAAACAGAAAGCGAACTGACAATGAGAGCGACGAAACGTTGCGGCCGTCGCGGCTGGCTTGGTCCTTTGAAAGGTTTCACAAGCAATAGTTCGCCGTCGGCATCAACCATACCCACACGCACACATTGTGACGTACGGAGATATTCAATGCAATATTCAAAGACTACCACTTTGATAGTTTGGCAGCGGCGAGTGTTGCGACTAACAGAGCCATTCGACAGCCGTTGGCAACAAAAAGGCCACGAGCACTTTGCTCTTTTGACGAATCCTTGACGAAGCCGTTTAGTGTACACACACTTAAAAGACGGAAGAACGACTCCAATTCGACACGAATGACACGCACTATCTTCTTCCTCTTCTTTAACGCCGAACAACAATCAGTCTTGGTCATTATTCACCCTCCGAGGAGTCGAACAGAGAATCGAAAATGTCGCGGAATTAAGGGCAAAATTGGACAGACGAACACAGCAAAACCGCTCGTTGTCTTTGTCGAAATAGACGAGCACCAGCAAAAAGCCTATCAAGCAGGTTTTCGAATGAATCGCGGCTGCGGATCATAACCCGAAAACGGGGTTGATGCAAACAACCCTTTGTTTTATTGCGTAGACAACTTCCTCAGAGAACCAACGACCATTAATATGTTCCACATTTTTGAGCCACTCTGTAGCTCCATTCAACAAGTAATCAAATTCATAAAATGGTTGCGGAAATTCATTTACAATTTCATTAATATCTCTCCAGTCCCCTTCTACAAAAATTTTCTAATTTTCTCCGTTGGAAGATAAGAGGAAAGCAAATCTAAAATTGGAAGGTGAAGCAAGATTAGCGAAGTTTAGAAAGGTGTATTAGCTAAATATGGATATTTAATACGCACTGCTATCACAAGTTTTACCTTTTCTGATGCAGAAACTAGTGACTACTTTATTCCCCAAATTTTCTTACTTATAGTTTCAACCTCAACTAGGTGGAAATCATAATGACTAGGGAAATAAAAAATAACCACATTTTTATTGAATGGATGGAATCTGGTCGTTCATTCGGTCATAAGTCTTTAGTACAACTGATTCATCAAGTGATCGAGCCTATCAAAAAATTTTGATACACTCAATATCCAGCAAAAAAACGAGAAAAAAGTAAAAAGCGACCAGAGTGATTCAACTAACATATTATATCTACTAGGGAACGAGGACAGCGGATAGGGAAAAACTACATAGAAAGAATCATAAATTTGAACTGCATGATTCAGGTCAGTACAAGTACCTCACTACATCTGGTTCAGTGAAAAAAAACGTCTAAGAAAGCATTCAAAAACCCTACTTTAAAGCTCCCAGAAAAAAGACCGAAAAAGAAAAGTGTGACCGGAATAATTCAACCTATTGTATGGTACTAGAAGAATGGAATAGCAATGCAGTAGGAAAATTAGAAAGAGTAACAAATTTAGATTGGCTCCGCTCGGCAAAGTAACGCACTTCAACTGAATTAGACAGTAACTAAGCCTGTTGCAAAAAATACAATGTAGAAATGATTTTTCAACTAAGTTGACATATACAGCTTCATTCTGGCTAAATATCATATTTCTCATATTGAAAAGCTTTCACCAACCCCCACTTTGAAGCGTCTATCAGAAAAAAAGGCAGAAAAAAGCGAAAGTGTGACCGGAATAGTCCAAATACGATCGCATAAGCACCGGCGCATAAATAAGTCGCTAAATCAGCGCGCGTGGGATCCAACTTTCACATTCGACGCGCGGCGGGGAAAACGCGTAACATGCCGCTCGACGACGCAACAACCGGTTTCTCCAACGAAATCGAGTGCAGAGCGCGCGCTCGTCCTTCGAGCGCCACCAGCGAAACACATGCAAAAGCGGCAGCGATCATCACCCACTGAGAAGCTCTCCAGGCAGAAAAAACAAGAGGAAGAATAAACAGATCGAAGAACAATTCAGCAAAAAAAGATATGGGACCTGAAATTCTAGTTTTATTACCGCGCTTTGCGGGTTACCACCCTAGAAGTACCCTAGAAGATATTTACGATTGTCCAAGCACTACCACCGCAACATCCACTTTAAGAAATCGGAACGCTATTCAAAAATCCCAGAATTGCAGAAAAAACAGAAACCGCTCCACACTTCAGAAAACCCTACAACAACTGAAAAAGCTCCAAGTAAAAAAAAACAAGAAACAAAAAACACATCGAAGAACAATTTAGGAAAAACTGACATAGATATACAACAAGATACCAAGACCGCTTGGTAGCTTTCTGAGTAAGTTATTTCTATGCCACTAAAAAAGTGATTCCAGAGATACGAAAGAGAAAAATTTCTATACATATATCCGTTGAAAAGTTCCTAATTAGAAGGAGGCAAACCTCATAAAACCTTAGTGAACCTGCTAGTATAGAATGTGATGCGCTAAAGAATGAAAGAAATAATCGGACAGAAGGCGTTTTTATGAAGTGGTACATTTCACTACAAACAGTGAAAATCAGAATGTTGCCATTTTAAAAACGAGAATGAACGAGAAATGATTTTATGTACACTTCTCCAACCGAATAAAAATAAAAAACGGCAGGATTTGAACTCGTTCGAGTACTACTTCCTAAGTTGGACTATCCATCCGGCCAGGGATGTCATTTCCTTTCCATCTGTCGTCGTCTTTTTTCCCTTAGTTTTCTATTACTACGGCAGTAATTCAATTCCTTATTTAAGCGCCATTGATCACTCTACCAATAGAGCGAATATTATCGCGATAAAATATGACTCCAAGTAAATAGGAAAAGCGCCCATGTGTTTTGTAGTACAAGCACAAATCAAAACTACTAGACGAGAGAGTCCTTTCAACGGAAGGACTTTAAATATGGAATACTTTAAATAGATTTAGGCTTATGAATGATAAGTGGAAAGTTGAGTGGTTGTCGAAAACAAAGAGAGAAGAGAGCAGAGCAATCGTAGGCACTGCTCATAAACAAAATTCGAGTTAGTACAGATAAATTCACCAAAATAATGTAGTATTTTTGAGTGAACTTTAAGCGTGAATACATCAAGACACACTTTATATCTTTCTTAAACAGCTTCATGGAGATTTTTTCTGAAGCAATGATGTGATGCAAGTGAATAATCGACCAACACGAACAGCTGCCACTGCATGGTAGATGATTCAAAGCGTCGTCGGGAGGAAAAAAGACGAACAGGAAAAAAATCAATCAGCGAATGTTCCAAGAAACACTTTTTCTGGACAACTGCTCTTGAGCGCTGATACGATTATGAAGAAAGCACTTCGCAGAATAAGCACCCGTAGAAAATAGAATCACAGCGTTCTCACCAAAGACCTCTAAATCCGCTTGAAACACAGTGAAGGAAGAAAACAACCGATTACAAAAATCTCCAACTGGCAAATCAAAGCCACTAAGAAGAATTCGAAAGCTCGAAAACAGCTTACGACAGAATGTAATTTCCCTATTACTAAGCTACACCCTATGAAAAAAACCAGCCCTATCTGCTACTTTCTACAGTTCCTACTCAGTCCTACTATTGACTCTCTTCACAATGAAACGAATTTGTAGAATTTTGTTGAAAAACTTGGCACCACTTCCTTCTCGAGAGCATTTTAGCGTATTTTCGCTTGAAACAAGGAAACCCGCTTATGTTGGAACAGAAGTCCGTAGTGCAAACAAAGCGCAGCTGGCCAAACATTCACTGGTGCGATTATCGAGATCGGATCAGGTGAAAAACCGCCAAAAGTGCGAGAAAACGCGTCAATTAAAGGTGGCGTTAATAAAGGCAACACGAGATTTTTCGTCCTTTTTTCTTTTCTTCCGTTGTTTTGTTTTTTGTCAAGTTCATGTAAGTTATTCTAAATAATTAAATTGTTTGACATCATGGCCAAACACTTCAATTAGGAACAATAAATAAAACAAATGATGACAAAATAGTAGAAAGATTCTAATAGCATGGGCCTAACCAATGAAATTCGATCTTTCCTTCTTTTCGTTTTTCATCGACAAACACAAACGATGTATTACATGAAGAAAAGGTATGGAAATGACCTCCCAAGGTCGATAAACAAGGAAGTCAGTAATAAATACGAGAAACGATAAAAAGAAAAAGGAGAACAATCTCCCTTTATGCCTTCCCCTCGACGATAACAAAAAAAATATTTAACCAAGTCTGGCACTCCTAAGCCAAACTGCTAACTTCTATCGACGAAATACTACTATTCAGCTAGGAAAAAATGATTAGTGCCAAGGTGGACATAGCCGTTTGACTTGGAATCGAAAATAACACGCTGTTCGACATTGACGAGCGCAAAACATTTGCCGCTCGACGCCTCCGCATGAATACAA
This sequence comes from Nippostrongylus brasiliensis, assembly GCA_030553155.1. Lineage (NCBI taxonomy): Eukaryota > Metazoa > Nematoda > Chromadorea > Rhabditida > Heligmosomidae > Nippostrongylus > Nippostrongylus brasiliensis. Next base: position 33,762,358 of record CP130736.1, on the reverse strand, counting down.
CGCCGATCACACCAACGACAACACGAGAAATTCAACAGAGAAATTCCCCTCCTACCCTCACGTAGCCACAGCGACAGCTTCATCGTTACAAATCAATTCGCCGACCACACACTAATTAGAACACAACTCACTCGAAACTACAACTACCTACCTACTACGCTATTCGTTGGTAAAAGGGTAAAGGGCAAAGATATCGGCATTGATCAGCCCGCTAAGGACGCGCCGCTGTATTCGTGTTCCAATCCGAATCGTAGAGACATGGTGAATCCGTATTTGGTCTATACAACGCCAGCGTCTATACCAAATCAGAGTCTTTACCTTCCCAGACAAGTATGGTACCAAATTACCTGATCCCGAAGGGATGGAAGGCTCGGTTATTCAGGGCGAGGATCGATCCCTCGACCGTGCAGATATCAGTAGCGCTTCTTGCCACTGCACCACGCGCGCTTGGTACCATTTCAGCAATACTGATATCATAGTTCTCAGAACGGGGCCTTGCAGTTTGCTTCCGCCCTAGGACTTGTCGGTAGCTCTCTCTCGCCAAACTGTCCTGCACAATTGGGGACGCGTTGCATGGAAGGGTGCTTCTTTCTATTTTTATTGAGAAAATTCGAACTATTGGTGTGACTACATCTTAGATATGTTTATGGTTTGTTACCGATATTTTCGAATAAACAAATACTATAGTAGAAAACGGGCAATAGGCAACACTACTAGTATACGGCAGTTGACAGCGGCCGGAAAACACGCATAAAATCGACTCCAACCACAATTAACGCTCACTTTCTATAGAGAGCTTGCCCTGCTCTGCTAACGGTTTCTCGTCGCAGCCTAGGAAGCGCGCACATAACAAAGAATGGCTTAAAAGTAGGAATTCCATGCGTAACAATGCTCGTAAACCCGGAAATAGCAAAGCAATGGCATTTTTGAACTCAGTACGGACTAAAGAATTGATTAAAGTTATCAAATTATCAAAAAAACCGCTAGGAAAGCAGAATGCTAAAAACGTTCAGGAGCGTTTTGAACGCTTTTTGAGATGGAAATTTTGATCTCCACTATAGCAGAGGTGTCGACAAATCTTATCAAGTTTTATAGAAACATAAGGCAAATTGTATGGATGGACTTTTACCTTGTACCTGTAACTGCCAAGAATGAATTATGGATTGAAAATGAGGGATTACGAGTTTCGTTCAACTGAACGACAAATGATCAGAATTAGGCGTGGGAATTATCAGCCTAGGCCACGTGAGCGTTCAAAGAGGGATTTTTACTCATTCTCGAACCGTTGAACATGAACGTACACTACAAAGCTAGAGTTCCAGTACACTTGAACTCCACGGCAACAGCTTGAGGAACGGAACACGATGAAAAAGTGAAGCAGACATCCGTTCGGAATCGATTTCGAGCATGAAAATGCTTCAGTGCGGAAAGCGCCAGAACCGGATGGGCCACCGACCGCCGGCAACGGTCGCTCAACCGGAAAGCGTCGTCGCTCTTGCACGACGACAATTTTGAGCTCCGACTTTTCTTGTCTGCATGATGACCGAAAAGCTCTTCCTCATTCCACTACCCATCAACCGGCGTTTCGCTCATTTCACACTTTCAGCGTGCGTAGTGCAGAGGGAAAAGGCGCTAAAGATACTCATACAGTCGGGCGATCAATCCTTGCCCAGGCTAGGCGAGTCCTCTATCCATTCGGTGTCGGTAAAATGGTAGAAGACTTGTCCGGGAAGGTGAAGACACTGACTTTGCATAGCGCCTGGCCTCCGCAAACAATTGTGAAGGTCGAAAACGCATCCAACGTCTCCACAATTCTGAACGAAAAGCAAACACGTGGCGCGTCCTCAACGAACAGATCAACGTCGACAACTTGACCGAAAAATTCATTATTTTTACCTATAGTTGCTGGCGAACATTTCACTTCCGCCTAAACTTCGCATCAATCAAAGAGAATTTCACCGAGGACAATTGATCACCGATCCAGCAGTAAAAGAATACAGGCCGAGCAATATAGCAATATAATTATAGAACGGCCAGATAGGCCCATTGGTCCCAGACATACTCTCGTTCAGCGAACTGCGACCAGGACGGAACTATTGGACGGTGAAACAAAGGACGCAACTCTTTTATTGGGATTTTCCCTTTCGAATCGATGAATTACTGTCACTTGAAGTCACACATTATTGTCACCACCACCAGGCGGACCGGTTGACTTCACTACAGCAGTCCATTAATGGATGGCTGGTTTAGTGAATACGAGCGGCGTGGCTGACTGGTTGCGCTTTTGCAACAGATTGCCAACTAGCGAATGTTGGTCAAAGCAATTTCCGGCGGCGGTGAGGTTACACCAGATTCCCTCCAAATAAAGGGGTCGGTATTATCCGTTAATGAAGAAAAGGAACCTGTTTTTTGGGGTTCTGATTCCCGGGGATAATTAGGTAGAAGTTCAACTACACATGGTCCCATGGGACACTACATGCAAATTATAAAAACAGCAAACGAACTGGGCATCTTCCGCCCAAATAAAAAACAACGACATTCCAGACCGACGATCGTTGGTGAGCTCCCGATAAGAGCGCGGAGATGTGCACACATTACAGAGGACTTCCCGCATTTCTGAGAAGCTGGCGCGCTTTTAACGATCAAAGTTCTCTTCGCGACAGCAGCTACTGAGAAATGGAGCTAATTACGCGGATAGACTTAATAAAAGAGGAGTAATTTTCCCAGAATGATTTGGAAAACGGTGAATAGAAATGACGACATGAATATATTCCATATTGATCTTCTAACATTGAACAATTATTTTTAGTAAAGAACTAGAGGATTAGCTAAGGAAAATTCTATGCTCAAATTTTATAAAAAATTACCTATGCTCCCTGTACACAGCACTTGATACAACCAACTTTCGCTCCGTCACAAATGGGGCAATTATGTAATAAACTATCCCTTCAATCAACAAATCTAGCAAAATCCAATTCATAAATTATCAACGTGAAAATGTAATAACTGAGCTAATCTAACTTCATTCTATAATTTTCAGGTCCATGTGTCTCACAATGACGACATAAAATATAGTATATATGTAATAATGTAATTTTGGTCGACCATTCACCGTCTAGTTCTTGTTTCACACATTACTCACATCTTTCCCCATGGCAAATTTTAAAAAAATTAATTATTTTCAATTCAGCGAAAAAATCGGCTTCCTCGCGCTTCAGGCTAAGATCACAACAACGCAACATGGCCCATCGAAAACATAAACAAGAGGGAAAATTCCCTCTGATTTACCCTTTATACGAGGCGCACGGCAGCAAAACACACCCAAGGTATCTATTTCATTCAATTCGTCCCCACTCGAAATGAACACGATTCTAAATCACTTTTGAGGGTAGAGTTTCCAGTGAGTATCCTTTACGGCACGGAAGGCACTCAACTGGAACTGCCACTCACCGCTCTATTTTCGAGAGTCAACAAATAGTCAAATGGCACCAGCACACATAGTAAAATAAAACGTGCTAAAGTGGAGTTGTTGGTGTTGATCAGCCCTCTAAGGACGCGCCATGCATTCGACTTCCGTTCAGAATCGTAGAGGCATGATTGAGAGTGTTCGGCCCATACAATGCCAGTGCGCCATTGAACTCGTAACTCCAAAGATAATTGCACAATGCATACATGCATACACCATAAAATGGTTCATACACCATAAAATTCAAACACCACGAATCAACTCGTAAAACTCGTGGTGATGATGCGCGGATGAGCGGCTGACTGACTCTCACTCGATGCTATTACATGGGATCGCTCGGCATATCCGGTTCCAAATGGCAACGATTGAAACACTTATCGATGACGGTACAACTATAAACAGCACCAGTGTTTTGCAACCCCAAATCCTGCACGAACATAAAGCGAACACTCGGCTTTGGCTGCATCTTATGAACCGAAAACTAAAGGTAGAGGATAAGGTAAATGTAAAGGTAAAGGTTGATCAGTACGCTAAGGATGCGTCGCTGCATTCGTGTTCCAATCCGAATCGTAGAGACATTGGTGAATACGTATTTGGCCTATAAAATGACTTGCCGGGGCCTGCCGCTATACCAAGTTAGGAATTATACCTTCACAGACAAGGTCTGGCACCAATTTACTCGATCCGGGAGGGATGAAAGACTTGGTTAACCCGGGCGAGGATCGATCGCTCTACCGTACGGGTGTAAGTAGCGCCTTTTATCACACGCGTCATCAGCCAAAAAGTATCGAAAAGAAAAGAAGAATAGGAAAGTCGTATAGGTGATTTAGAGTTGTAACTAATCAGTAGGCTGATAGGTCTTGAGTCGGCATCATGTAAGAAAATATGCCATGACATGGACTTTAAAGAAAGAAAGCTTTGCTAAATCAGGATCTGCCAGAGGTATGTCGATAAAGGTAAACTTTTGCAATTTTCAAGCCACTTCAATACGAATCACTTGGAATTCGTCCCCATTGTCAATTCATAGAATCCGTAGTTTAGAAAAAAGACGGATTACGGATTATATTTAAAAAAAAACCTAAATCATCAACTTTCAGCCGGACGATCCGATTCACCAACGCTCATCCCGCTGACATTCCCGCCGGCACTTTTTGATTTCCGGATTTGCTTCGCAGAGATTTGGCAAATATTTGCACTCCACTGCAGTCGCTGCAAAAACATTTCCAGCGAGCTTTCGAGTGTTCTCGCTCTTATCGTTTTTTCTGATCGCTAATAAATGCCATTTTAAACAACGAAAAAGACGATACGGTAAATATTAGCTCGAGTGGAAATTTCTGAGTTCCGTGTAACCGGTTTCTTTCGATTATGGCAAGACCAAATTCAACTCTTATATATTCAAAACCGAGCCTACCAACGAAGAAAAGAAAATGTTAAACATACAAAAAAAATCATACGGTCAGGAAAAAATGAATTTTTTTACTGGCCGTCATCAAATACACGAAAGAAGTCGAATCTAAACAGTAATAGCAGTAATAAAAAGCAACGCAGCTTGACCACAACTTTCTGGTCAACCAAAACCGTAAAGTAATTTTGACAAACGATGTGAAAATTTACGGACATTTCTCATAGACCCTAAATCGCGTCGCGGCGCGATCACCGTCTATATCTATAGTAATCCACTTCGAGGACAAGGAAAGGGTGCAACAATATGAATAATGAACTAACCAAACATGTCTTCGCAGTCACAGTCTAAAACCGAGTTTTCCAAAGTTGGCTATTCAAAAGAATGTAAATATGTAAGGAGATCAAACCCTCTAGGTTCTCTGATTCCCAAGAAGTGTATCACAAGTGCATTCCCAAAAATACCATGAAACCAGAGAACAGATCGAATCGCAATTGTTGACGTTCATCAAAGGTGACTACCAACTCGATTTCTCTGCCGAATACATGAACCAACGAACTGATCAAAACAATTTTTTCTCCGAAACCTCTGAATCACGGGAAAAAATGGCCTTGAGTGCTGAGGAGCGGCGCGGAGGAAAAAACCGCTCGTGAAAGTGTACGAATGTCTCGTGAACCTGGCTGGAATATGTATAAGCGACGAACACGGAAAATAGAGAAAAAACAAGGATGTTACAGTAGAGGAAAAAAGTCTGATTTACTGTAGAAAAAGCACCGGCGTTACAAATGGTGAAAAGTTGTCGTAGTGCCTCGCTGCGTATGTGTGAAGTCACAGCATGAAAAAACCGGTTGAGCGGCGTCAATCGAAAACTTCTTCGTTCACCAAAAAGACACACTACTCAATTTCACGGCCCAACCCTTTCCCCTCCAAACAAGATCCGGTTGCGAAGGTAGCGTCGTCAATCGAGCAATCGCATACTGTCAACAGAAAACTTACACTGGTGACTGAGAGTATGAAAAAAGGTAAAAATAAAAGCAAAGGTTGTTGGCGCTGATTTGTCCCCTAGTGATGCGCAGCGCACTTGTCTTCTACTCAGAATCGTAGAGGCATGTGTGTCTGGCCTATACAACGACTTGTGAGTTATCCACTATAAAAGTCAGTATCCCCAAGATCACAGACAAGTCTGGTAGCAATTTACCCGACCCTGAGAGATGGAAAGCACGATTAGCCCTGGCGAGAGTCGCACGCTCTTCTACGCGGGTGTTAGTAGTGCTTCTCACCACTATAAAAAAACAGTGGAAAAAGCATGGTAGATAGAACTCGAGAAGTGACTCGTTTAGAGCAACTTTGGAATGAAAGGAAATATTCTGAAAGGGAAGAAATGGGGAAATCTGAACAAAGATGATGCAAAGAGATTAGAATTAAAATAAAACTCGTTTTCGCGACAAACCGGATACTTTCAAATTTTTAAATTATGGAAAATCATGTCGTCTCGAGGAGAAGCAGTCACACTAATAAACCGGCAGGTTACATAGAACGAGAGCGATCCGTCGCAAAATTAGAAATAAATAAACAAAATAAAAACTAGATGTTCCCGAAGAGTTTCTAGAGAAAACGTTTCCTATTTCTCGTAGAGAACATCACGTAAGATCTCGTAGAGAACATTACGTATCATTAAAATACAAGCGATTTGAACGAGGCTATTCTATTAGCCGCCATAAATTAGCACGCCTAAGAGCGCAGGAAGCGTACGGAATAAATGAGATTAAAAAACAAAAGAAAAACAAGGTGATGATTGACAGCAAAACATGAAAAAACATCGTGAACAATGTAGAAAGAATCTCCAAGCCGTCTCGTCCTTGAGCCTCGGCATGATCTTCCTAACAACTTTTCTACCTCACAAGATCGTTAAGTGGAAAATTTTACTGCTACTAACCACTTAACCACTACTAAGATTGCGCACAAAATTCAAAAGTGGAAAACTAGGCTTCCGCACAAAACGGGAAGATCGAAACGTAGGGCCGCGTTTTTTAAACACAACAATCTCGTGAGGCAGAAGAAATTAGTATTAAGAAAATGTAAAAAAAGAACCATTGGTGCCACTCCAGAAGACGCTTGTGGCCTAACTAGTCATCTAAAGAGCGCGAAGTCTTTTCGAAGTCTTTGTTTATAGAAGCCCCCAGAATTCCCAACGACTAGGATCTTTCAGCGGGCTAGTTGAGCACTTGGTAAACGAATGCAAGTTAAGCTTGCGAGTCTATGAGTCGCTAGGCCGGCCGACTGCCAGGCAGGCCAGGCCAGCGGTGAAAAGCTGACGACGACGGCCAGCTGATGTGAGAAGAGAAGTCGGGATTACAGCGCGCAGGCTCAGAGCAACGCGATGGGGAGCTGCTCCTCACAGAGCCCACAAGTACATTACAATGGCTGCAGACACACATATAACTATTAATCAAATAGCTGGGCCACGAAAGATAAAGGACGAATGGTTAGGGCCAACCACCGGCGAGACCTTTCAGTACAATCGTTGTTCTAGCCCACGTTAACGAATATAAATGGATGTCCAAGAGCGATTCTCTGATTAATGATAGTTCATTAAATTTCCCACACGCGAACAAAGAATGTAGGCAGATTTATGTCGTCGGTGGAGTCCTGTTTTTGCGACCTCTTTCATCTTCGAATAAAGTAAAGTACACACTTTACCTACCCAAATTCACTTTAATAAGAGGATCTATTGCCCTTTTTTATGTAATCGCTTAGCAAATTTGTCACCCTTCAACTTCACGGGTGTTTTACCCTTTCAGCACAGCAGCATTATTATATTCACACGTTTTGTTGGAAATTTCTTTTGTATTGTCTGGTATGGTGTTTACGCTGCGCTGCATTTATTGAATAAAAAGCACTTTGCGGAACAGGATTATTTTTCAGGAACAACTTTATAATTGGGAAATTTGTACAAAGCAAAAAATGAAAACCTAGGTGTGCAATCTATGCAAAACAAAGACAGCACATGAACGGTTGCGCGGACTGCACCGTTCTGCTGCCTTCGAACTTATGACTCTTTATAATTTCGTGGCTGACAGAGATTGGACAATGAGGATTTCATTCATTTTGCACAGATGACCCAGATAAAATCGTTCTCTGAAAAAAACCCAGTTGCGTAAATGTTCTTTCTGAATTGATTTTGATTTAAAAAATACAAAAAAACTATACAAGACAATGCTGTAGAAATTTTCAATGAAACTAATAACAAACAGCAAATCAGCAGAAGAGACCGGAAATTTTTCCGATTTTCATTTTCTACCAAAGTTACCCATAATTCAGGGAAGCTTGGACTAAATAATTAACCTTAGCGGGATCGCATCGAACTAAGTGAATTGAAATAGATCTTTAAGAATCTCAAAACTTCAAGAACGCTTAGGGCAAAACTTCGCTTGCTGGTACAATTTTTCTTAGCGGAACCATTCGAGGGCTTGTGGATGTCAGTGCCAAGCTGTGAAACGTGTCTAGCCAACCCAAAGAAACAGAAGTCGAACAGCGCACGTTTCAGAGTAACTCAGCTTTGACATAAAAGCGAAAAATAAAACCGTACACAAATTCTGCCTGTCGCAAAACGAGCCCGAGCTAACAGAACCTTCCACAATTAAAGGGTTGGGTAAATTAGTACCCAACGCGTCTGAGAAGAAGAAGACACTGATTTGACTTTCACAAGTTAGTGTTCAGACCAAATACGCACTCACAATGCCTCGACAACTCCGAATGGCAGACGAATACGTGGCGCGACCTTAGTGGGCTAAACAACGCCGACCACTTCAGTTTTTACAGAACGAACAGCTTCGGTAGACTGGTGTTATCCAACGATCGAAGTTACGCAAGAAAATTTAACTTCATTGTTTTGGCCGTTTAAAAGGCTTAGAAAAAAAGAGTTGCCACCAGCTTTGCAGGTCAAGGTCTTTCCTCTTAGCGTGCCAAAGTCTTTTACTTTTCCATTCCTTTTCCTCTTCTTCTTTCCAGCACTTCGTCAACTCCGAAGGAAACGGGCAATCCAATTTCGTCAACTAATCTCCAACGACAGATGGCCTCCGTCTCGGACGAAACAAAAAACTTGTAATTGCGTCCACCGCTTAGCAGTTTCTCTTCGGGTGGAGGCGGCGGAAACCGTTGCCGCCACTGCGAGACACTTGTTCACCTTCTGTGCACCAGACGACAACTTGACGTCAAAACCGGTTCTCGTGTTCTCACTTCCATCGCCGGCATCGCAAGTGCAACCAACTGAGCTTTGGTCTAAGCCGACTGCATGGCTATGAAGGTTTTTAATGGGAATCGTTTGAAAAAAGTTGGAAACCAGACGATTTTTCAAGACAAGTAAAGTAGAGCCACGCACCCTTATTCCATAACGAATCATAGAGACATGGTAAATGCGTATTTTTTACAGTGATTTAAGTGGGGCAAGTCAGTGTCTTCAAATATCCTGGAAAATCTGGTACTTCACCCCGTAGGAATTAAGTGCGCGGTCAGCCTGGACGAGGATCGATCTCTCGACAGTGTGAGCGTCAATAGCGCCTCTTAGCTCTTAGCTCAGCACTATACGCACACTTTATGCGCAACAGGGATATAGGGAAAAGCATCAGAAAACGATTTATTCGAGAGAAAAACAAGACCTAGAAATCATCGCTCTCAAACTTGTCCGATAAGAAATTTGTCCCAAGTTCCAAGCAGCCAAATCTTTCTTGAAGTCTTCGAATTGCAACTTTTTCTTTTTTCTCTCACGATTTTCCTCCTTCATTTTCAACATGTAAAGCTTAGCAAATGGCGCCCGAGGTGCATTGCTAAGAGGCGCTACTGACCCCCGCACGTTAGAGGGATCGATCCCAGCCCGGGTCAACCAAGCCTTCCATCTCTCCGTGATCGCGTAAATTGGTGCAAGACCTGTCTGGGAAGGTGTAGACACTGACCTGGTATGAAGGCTGGACCACTAATATTGCGATATACCGAATAACATATAGCAGCCGTTACGATTTCAAACGGAAGACGGATGTGTGGCGCGTCCTTTGAGAACTGATCAGCGCCCACTCCATCACATTTGACTTACTCTTAAACTTGTCGAAGATTTCTAAAACGGCCACGAGGCTACAGTAGATGACTTCTACCAACTACACGTTAGGTTGGCAGCTGGTTAACTTGTCGTTGGGAGAAGTCACCTACTGTAGCCTCTTGGCCGTTCTAGAAATCTTCGACGCTTTTAGGAGTAAGTCAAAGGTGATGGGGTGGGCGCTGATCAGTTCTTAAAGGACGCGCCACACATTCGTCTTCCATTTAAAATCGTAGAGGCTGCTATATGTTATTCGGTATATAACAATATTAGTGGTCCAGCCTCTATACCAGGTCAGTGTCTACGCCTTGGTGGACTTAGTAGCAGTACAAATTTATCCAGCGACCATTCACGAGGCAAAAAACCAATTTAACGGGACTATACGGCATCTCCACGGTGATTCGGTGCCTTACGAATTGCTTTCAGACCTCCAACCCCTCACGAAGAATTGCCTGAGAATTGCCTGAGAAAAGAAAAATACGAGCGCGTCGCGCAACAACAATCCGGCTATGTTTACCAAATGTGCCGCGCTGAAAAAGCCATCGCGCACCGTATGGCAGCCCGGCACAAGCACCGTGCTGAAATCTGCAATTTGACACTCTCGCTCGACTAAAACCCTTGTGTGTGAAATCCCAGTGTCAAAACATCTACCGAAAACAATACCACCGCACACGCCACACCACTCATGTGCAATGTTTTGCTGCTGAGCCGTGTGTAGTGCCGGACGCAGAAATCGACACCATTTGCAACGATAATTACTGTAGCCACCAAAAGTCGTCCCAGAATTTCCGTACCAGAAGAAACAGGCAAGTTTTCGCGGAGGAAATCATGGAGAACTTTCCCATCCGTTCTTCCTTCCGCGGGTTCAATTCTCGTCCGATGTCAGCGTTTTGCGAATAACCTAGCATCTCCAAATATCTAGGTCATTCAACTAGTTCTCGTCTATAAGCCGTAAAACAAAAGCGGCAAATAGCAGAATAAATTCTTCCAAATGTTTTCACAAGGTTGTATCCTTGACCTATCTTTAAATCACCAGTTTAAGAGCATCCTTACCTTGAGAAAACCAAAAAAAAGTAATAGTAAAAGCAAAGACACAGCAGTTGCTAAGCACTGAATTATTGTAAATCCGGTACCGTAGCCGGCAGAAATTACCATTCATTTTCACTGAACCTTTTCATGCAAGACAATGCAAGATTTGAGTTTTTATATTGTTTTCGGGTTTATTATTGAAAGGAAGCGGCGGATTTCACAACCAATATCACACTACTGAACTTCTCCAACGGACTAACACAAAAATGACGGAAACAAAACACTTGGTGATTACTACGCGTGGTAGAGTGGTAAGAAGCGCTACTTCCAATCACACGTATAGTCGACCGATCGTCACCTAGGCTAACCAAGCACTCCACCCCTACGGGGTTGGATAAATCGGTACTGAACTTGTTTGGGAGACGAAAGCACTGCAAGTTAACGTGAAGGACAAATTTGCACTTGGGAAGGACAAATTTGTAACGCTTACTAAGTGGGTCAGCAATTCTGAGTAGAACTACGAAAAGGAACATTCTACAGTACATACCGGGCATGTCTTTTTATCACTTCCCAGAAAAGCCGCTTAGAAGCGTTCTAAAGCGGCTTTTTGAATAACTACCTCAAATGCCAACTATTCGTGGAAGGAGACACATTGTGAAGTGCAGCTGCCCGAGCTCTACCGTTTTCTACATAAATTATCCACACCTGAAGTTTTTTTCTGAAATATCATCCCCTCAAATCTCGCCTGGTCGTTACCAATTTACCCGACCCCGGATTGATGGGTGGTTTAAGGTTTTCATGGATCTACGGTTGTACCGATCTTTGAACACCAGTCGATAGAGCTCGAACTGCTGAGCTCAAATATATTTAAATTTTAACAACTAATTGAGTTTCAACAAAGTTATTGAAAAAAGCCGCTTTGGAACGCTCCAAGGCGTCTTTTTCAAGAGGTGATCAAAAAATATGTCCGGTACTGTATACCCAACTCGCTCCAACTCTTCCAGTCAACATCTCACTTCACGGGTTTCGGTCTGGGTGCCACATTTGCCCAGATGGATCACATGGCACCGCGAAAGTGGCCGTCGCTGCCGTTGTGCTCAATTACGAGACAAAGGAGAAAGGGTGATGATGGTGGCCGGGGTGGTGAAAGCGGGGAAGACTGAGAGTCGTGTCAAGTCACGCGACCAACCGCTATAATGAGCTCGAGGGGGGCGATATGTGTTTCAACAACGCCCTCACCGGAATGAACAATTAGTTCGGCACACCATTTTTAGACAGCAAAGCACCCTCGCCAACCAGCCCACCCATAGACAGAAGACACACGCACAACATATGCAAATGCATTCTGGCTACAGCTTGCCAACCAAACGACCGACTGACTGATGCGCTCAGAGTGAAGAAAGGGACCTTGAGAACTGGAAGAAAGAAAGAGATTCTCGGCAAACTGAGCACACGCTGTCGACGCGAACAGTTCAAATACACTACTGAAATCGAAAGCAAACATCGCCCGGCGCGACAAATACTATCCGTCGCAAACCACGAGTTCCGCAAAAAAAGCAACTCTGGAAGTCGCCTAAAGAAACAGACCTCACAATACAGCCAGAAAACTCGCCAGAGATATTCTGTGACTCCCACAAAACGAAAGGTAAAAGATGAAGTTAAAGGATCGACGTTGATCAGTCTCTAATAACGCGCCGGCGCATTCGTGTCCCTTTCAGAATCGTAGAGGCATGGTGATTGCGTTTTTCGGTTATACAATGACTTGCGAGGCCAATCGCTGTACCAAGTTAGTCTCTTTACCTTCCACAAGTCTGGCAGTACCAACTTACCCGACCCCAGAGAAATGGAAGGATTAGTTGACCAGCGCCGAGATCGATCGCTTGACTGTGCGGGTGTCAGTAGCACCTTTTACCACTCTGCAAAACGCGTGCCCGTAGGATGAGGATGAAGTGCAGAAGAAGTCAAGAGGAGAGCCTCTCTAAAGAAGGCCTCTATCTAAACTAATGTTCAAATTCAAAAAGTGCGGTCTAACACGGGGTCCTCACTGGAGAGGTGAAGATTCCGAGGGCTCAAACTATTAAAGTAACGCTGTATGAACCCCACGTAAACTCAGAATAAAACCTAAAGCGTGATGATGAATCAGGGTCGTCCACCCGAAGCATATGTACTTCGAGGTTGGTTTCGGGCACAATTCTCAGAAATATTGGCCTGAGTAGCACTTCACCTACCTCAACTATAGAAAAATACAAAACCATTAGTTAACCACCACGACGTGTCGCGCACACGTACTCCAACTCTGGCACTATAGTAAGTATAAAACAAGAAATTAATAACCACAATATACCGCATACCATCAGCCATCACTCACGAGTCAAACGAGCAAAAACGCCATTGTCTAATAAGTACTAGCAATCAGGAAATGAATGAGCAGGTGCAATTAAAAACCTTGAAAACTATATGGAACTACTATTGGAAATTCACTTATCCTTTTCCAATGGCTCCGACTCTTGTAGTTTTTGGTGAATAAGCTCAGCTTCAACGATGAAGGAACAGGGGTGCGTCAAAAGAATGCTTCAATAAGCTATGTAACTGCAGCTCGGCGTATATGAATTTAAAGAAAAGAACTGGATGCGCTAAACGATCTGTCTTCTTTTATCTCGTTTTTTGGAGTCCGGGAAAAAAAGCCTGCTGACTGACTCATTTGCTACAAATTCCAATGACGCCGAGGCACTTTAAAACACTCAACAGATGGTACACACGTTCTATGAAACGACTCCTAAAAATATACCCTAAGGAGTTATGTGTTAAACTGAGGAAAATCTATCTAGAATACCCTCAGCTTACCGTAAACCAATCTAGCCCTTCAAAATGTGGGGAGAATGATTGAATGGTAAAAAAACATCAGCACTCAACCACGACTTTATACGAAAGATCTCGTTATATTAACGTACCAAGCAGCTGAAGCAACAGAAACTATGACTATTTGAATTCAACTGAATTAAATCAAGTGGTTCTCATAGAAGCAATGTAATTTCCGGCTAGATGCAACCAATTAACAGGCCAGAACATCAATTTTACATGCCAATCCTATGAACAACGTCACTATAAAATATAAAAACCAGAAACTAGCTAGAAATTGAGCCTCAGCTCTATCCATTCGACCTATTTCTGAAGACATAGTAAATCAACGCACGCATTTTTCATCTGGGCAACATTTTGATATTCTCCATTCCGGGTCAAAATAATAAGAAGGAGCCATATTTCAACAGACACAATTGAAACGCCTTCTTTGGGACATACTGAATTTTACTCGACAGGCATACTGTAATGCACAATTAAAGGTAATTAAAAGGGTAAGGCCTATGGTATACTCCGGCAACGAGCCCGTCGCAGCGCAGCTAAAAATGCACGGCTCGCCTCTATACAGCACTGCAGCTGGGATTTTTGTATGCTGCTGTGTGCGGGGACTCGGATAGTTTACCGCAAGAGCAAAAAGGATGGTGCAGATCCTCTCAGGACAGTACTGTGGCTTTTGTCGCAGCGAGCTACGTCAATGCGACGATCGCAGCGCAGTGCGCTGCGACCAGCCGGCGCCAACACACACTGCTTCGAGTCCGCGCACACAACAGCATACAAAAATCCCAGCTGCAATGTTGTATACAGGGGAGCCATGCAATTTTTAGCTCCGCTGCGACGGGCCCGTTGCCGGAGTATACCATAGGCCTAACAGCCAACTGCCTCTGCCACCTGCCTACCAATACCGAGAACATACACCAGTGATGTCCTTCACGTCAACTTTGGCGTCATTCGTTACAGCGGCCGAAACGAGTTCTATGCTCAGGGGAGAGAGTAGGAGAAATGGGAAAATTATAACAAAAAAAAAAAGAATGATGAAATAGGGAACTAGCAGAAACACGTGCTGTGATGAGAATAGAATTCAACCTCATCAACTTAACGCTCAAAAAAGCAAAATTAATCCTCTTTTAACGAAAATCAGCACGACCAACAAAATGGAACTCTGTGAGAAGTGGAAAGTTTGAAAAGAAATGGTACTCCAAAGGAAATGGTATGAAAAGTTCAACCAACATGTAGATGGTATATCACGAAATTAGAGCCTAACTTCACTGAGCCAACATTCTAAAAATAAGAAGCAAAACCTACCTGTTTGTACCTGGTGAAAGTCACCTCTAAATCGAATACAACCAACAAAATAGAACTTTATGCTAAATAGAAAGTATGAGAAGTGAGAATATTTTAATGGAAGATCGTATGTAAAGTTCAACTGACAAGTAGAAAGTGCACTGACGAAAGTATGTATGTAGAACTCAACCTCACTCAGTCAGCGTTCCCAGGTGCTAATCCAGTTTACCCATTTCCAGCAAAAATTTTGTGCTTAATCAAACCCACAAACAGAGTGAGATAGTGGCTTACCACAACTGTGCGTCCGGAGAAAAGAATGGAACGCAGGGCAGGAATATTCCATTAAAGATGAAGTGGAAAGTTCGAGTAGCAGAGGTGAACTCGGGTCTGACGAAACAAAAATCTAGCCCGAGTGAGCCAACCTTTTAGAAAGCAAAACCAGCCCATTTTCAGTGGAAATCAGCACTAAATCGAGGCAACCAACAAAATGGAATTCTATGCCAAGTAGAAGTATGAGAAGTAAGAATTTCCTAGCGGAAAACCGTTGAAGTGAACCGCACTCTGATGAAGTAAGAATCTAACCCCATTGAGCAACTCTTCTACGGAACAAAATTTACCCATTCTCAGTGAAAATCAACACTAAATTGAGCTTTGGCGACGCCATATTGCAATTGCTAAGCCTCGACAGATTACCGATAATTGATTCCCACGAGAATAAGGGCGTAAAGAGCGCTACAATTAAAAGTCCATAATACATCCATCGTACGCGCACGTTCATTATAGGAAATACACACAAGAAGAGTACAAACTCGCCACATCACACGCTAATTGCAAATTCATTAATGCATGAGAACTACATTCCCGCAATCTCCGTTTTGAAGAAGAGGAGTATACACACTTTGTGAAAAAAAGAAGCTGACCAAAAACTTTAAAAAAAAGGAAATCTAAGCAAAGAAATGACCGGGGATAATCGTCACGTACCTGACTGTTGAACAGCCATGACGGTCGTTGCAGTTCAGAATTGCCAAATTGCGAGAAATTTGGCGGTGATCCAGACGAGACGGACGAGTTACTGTTCATCGTCGACGACAGACTGTCGAACCACGGTGAAATCTGCTTGCCTCCCAGCGAGTCAAGCATTCTCTGAATAAACAATTCATCATTCTGCTGTTTTTTTGCATTTTGCAACCTAATGACCGAACAAGTAGGAACAGCAGGAACGTGAGGAAAGGAGGAAATGTATAGCGAAGGATGATCAGGAGTGATGGTACGAACGCTGGCAAATGATTGCGAAACAAAAGACGAGCCAGCGCAACTGTCCGCACTCTTACCAGGGAATGCCGCCAACCTCCCATGGAACTTTGAATTGAGACCTATATCAATCGATAGATCTCGGAACACTGATTACAGATCTGTAGATCAAATTTGCAAAATGGGTCTCCTAAGCGATTTCTGGCTTGCGAAACCCTGCGTTGGGCGCGGTGTTGCGTAATGAGAAGGGCCGCTAGCCCTGCTGGCAGCTGCGGCTGTGGCGCAGAGGTTGAGGTCTCGCCTCGCAGTGGTGGGGTTAGGGTTCGGTCCCCCGTGGTGGCATTATTTTTGCATATGTTAGTTATAGTCCGTGCGGACCATAGGACGAGATCGAACTCGTTTTTAACACTTTTTCCAGTGAACGACTGATGGTGACTTTCACATAAGTCTCCTAGGTTACTTGAAGTTGGGAACGCATTTCAGCAAACACATTCAGCACAGCCTCGCGAAGAATGTCGGCAAACCTTGCGGCAATCTTCCTCTCTTCGCGTGTAGCTGCTCTGCTATCTTCAGCTGATCCAAATTCGGAGAGCAGAATAGAAACCACCTTTGCTGGAGACAAGGGCATAACGAATGAGTAAAAATCAATAACACGTCGAAGCCTTCAAATTTGATCTACCACTGCAGGCATTTGACCTACTTGCTAGAATTGCAGTGAGAGCGCTTGCTAGAGTTAGATTCAGATTTGAGTAGTTGTGTTTGCGAACAGCATGTTTGCTTTTCTGTATTGTTTCTTCAGTGTTGAAGATCGTTAGAACTGTAGTTAAGAGAGTAAATTTCCGTATTCAAGTGACGTTGCAGACTTATGTGAAAGTCACCATCAGTCGTTCACTGGAAAAAGTGTTAAAAACGAGTTCGATCTCGTCCTATGGTCCGCACGGACTATAACTAACATATGCAAAAATAATGCCACCACGGGGGACCGAACCCTAACCCCACCACTGCGAGGCGAGACCTCAACCTCTGCGCCACAGCCGCAGCTGCCAGCAGGGCTAGCGGCCCTTCTCATTACGCAACACCGCGCCCAACGCAGGGTTTCGCAAGCCAGAACTCGCTAGAGACCCATTTTGCAAATTTGATCTACAGATCTGTAATCAGTGTTCCGAGATCTATCGTTCATCATTCAAAGTTCCATGGGAGAATCGATACCATCATCAGCAAGAATCGATACCATTGGCACATAGGTAAGGAGTGCGATCGGAAAAAACTTCCCACGATGCTGCTTTCACCGTCAATAATACCTCAGAATATCGAAAATTATGAACGACCACAGACCAGTCATAGAAGTTAAATACCTCTCCAGTGAAGGACAATGGCAACAAGAATGAAAAGAGATGGACAAATACAATCTTCAAATTTTGACACCAACCCAGGCGTCACAAGTTCTTGCACATTATAACTTTGCGTCAGTGTTTGTTGACTTTCTCAGTTGAGTGGGGCAGCAACAAAAGGAAATTTCGGAGACCTTTTTTCGTATGAACTGTTCTGATTGATTGATGTTCCATGTTCTTGAGAATTCTTGAGAATATGAAGATACACGTTTTAAAGCAACATGACGTTAACTGATTAACGTTCACCTTCTCCCCTTATTCTCGTGGGAATCAAGCATCAACTAAGTCAAAATTGTATCAAAATTATGTACAACAGTGGCAAAGCAACATCGATAATTGGACATATATTTAATAAATAAAACCATTCTGAATAGCCAAGATCTAGGACTCGTATAAGGGGACTCTGACTACGATGTACTCATCCCAGAGATATCAGCCACGGAAACAGTTAGAAATGACAGCCGATAGAAAGGATGTAAAACGTCTACGACAAAAAGTATTGTTCCATGCAGAAGAGATTATCCTGCTTTCGAGATGGCAAATATCAGAAAACAGCTTCTAACTACACGAATCTATGTCATAGGTGACTTGAAAACATAGTCTAATGAGTTTTCTTGTATACAAATAATGAATAGGTGCTAATTTGAGGGCAAGCCAATGTGTGACTGTACTACTTCTCGTTTAGTAAAGCGCTGAAAGACTGAACTCGTGGAATAAATGGTTTTTGTCCACGTCTGGACATCTACTTCGGTGACAAAATGAAAAAAAATCCAAACTCTCCTCTAGGAACTTGAATACATGAGTACAATATAGAAAGCATCTATATTCGAAATTCATAACAATTTGCTTAGAAAAATATAACATCAGGAGAAAACTACCTGGTTAACTAAGGCAGTTTTCCCCCAAAAAAATCTAATACTTCCAAAACCACATACAAACCATTGACTGTTCTACCGCACAAAGAAGAAATTGTGAGGTTTCACCAAGAACGTGTGAAGTTGGATGGGTAGAAAGCAATAAATGGCTTCAGATTCTCCATAAAACAAGAAAAGTGAAGCCATTCGAATTTTCCCGTTCTCGTCAACACTACACCCGTCTCTATAAGAATATTGATAGGAGGAATTCAATAATTGAACTGACAGGAAAACTTTACAGCAGCGCGCCGTCAGACACACTATGCTTACACAATATTGCGGCGAATATTCTCCTAGATGGCACCTACAATATTGTGCAACTTCAAGCAACTTGGCAATTCATGGAATTTCGAAATCTTCTCTCTATTCGAAGCATTTTCGCTCTTCTGTGGAAGAGAGAAATTCCAGGTAGCAGAAACAACCCATTCAAAAAAAACTTCACGAAACCCACCCCTTCTCAGGGTTCAACCCTCAACTGATGTCGGATCAAATCCAGAAATCCAAAACTAAAATTTAAGCAAACGAGATTTGCCTCAAAGAAACCCTCTACCCGAAAAAAAACGGGGTGGTTTTCACCAGAACCAAGGTGTCACTGGACTAGTTACAAAAACGAGACTCTAGGTAACACTAGGGTATCGGGTCAACCTAGTTAGCAGCGGGTGTGAGCGTCACAAGACGGAGTTTTAAATGTGAGCAGAAAAAAGACAAAAGGAGGAAGAGGAAGAGGAGAGAGATGAAACTCGTGATTCTTTAAACATAAAATATAAAAAAGGAAGGGCACAATGAAAGCCATCCTTTATAATTCGACTTCGATATACAAAAATGTTCATCTTTCTCCATTTCTAACCCGGAATGATTAGGGAAACTCAAATTCGGTGAAAAGCAGGTTTTCCGCTTCTACTTATGTAACAAACCCAACCTAAAGACCAGCGCTTGAAGGAATGTTCAGCAAAACTGCGCAGTTGCTCTTCTGCGAGCAAGCATGCCAGCCGGTGCCAGACAGTACCGCCACACAATCTAGAGAACGATCACCAGAAGTACTAAAAACTCCAAAAACATGCCGCCAGAATAGATTTGAGTTTGGTAGACAATTTATAAAAATGGTACAATATGCAAGAATACAGTAAATAATACGATGCTCAGAGTCTTCGCACAACCCCAACGGGCGTCATGGAGCAAATAATTGGAGAAAATTATCGTTTTTCTAGCAGACATTCAAAGCAAATCGAGACGACAGGTCGAATCATTTTAGAGATGAATAAAACAAAAATAACTAATGTGTGGAAAACTAATCCACCACAAAGTTTGCGTTGACACCAGTCCGAATACGAGAATTTTCATAAAACTTCCTTCATAAAAAGGGCGGTAATGTAAACTAGAGATACTTACATGACAACATTTCAATCAAGACAGATAGTGGAGAAAAAAACTACTGTGTATAGGTGAATAGGTATTCGTCAGGGAAAATCGGTCAAAAGAGAAAGCAAGAGAAGACAGAGTTTGGAGAGGGAAACTCGGTGGAAACTCTTCGTATTAAACGGAGGAGAATGCCAGCTAACACATGCGATTTGTTTTCACGTTTCGTTTCGCTCCGTTAAGACAAACGTTGCGGAAACAAGAAAGCGAACTGCAAACAGAACTAGACGTCAGACATCATGAACACCCCGAACAGCCAGTCGATGCCACCACCACCACCCCGACCGTGCCTAGTTTGTATGTGATGTGAAAGAGTAGCAGGCCACCACCAGTCTCAACGAACTATGAACAAGGGGCGATAAGGAGAAAAGCCGGTATATGAGAGCGAAATGTAGAATGCATACACACACCGACAGTGAGAAACATCACTTACTAGTCAGCTGGCGTGGGAACGTGAATTGCAGTGATAGACAGACCGACAGCACACTCACACACACACAGCTCGTGCTCGTGAGTCCCGAAGGTGACAAATCGCTTCCTGAAAATCTCAATGAGCAACTCAATTCCTGACATCATCCGGACACACAACTTCAGTCGAACGACGAGAATGGAAACACGGAAATCGCGAAAATCACAAGTGAATTCAAAATTTGTCAACGAAATCCGAAGAACAAAACCAAGAACAGTACTCGTACAAAAGTCGAGAGGGTCTGAATGAACGGCTTGGCTGACTACGAGAAAACGAAAACTGAAGTGAACAGGAACAGCGCTTTCAGTCGAGGTCTAATAAGTTTTTGAAGACGTCTAAAAGTTCTTCAGTAAGCAAAAGATCTTGGACAAGCATATAAAAGTAGCGAAAATGATGCCAAAGCAGAATCCGATAAGAACAGTGAACTTTCGACCAAGTTTAATATGCCGCGAGTGAGCTTAGATCATCATCGAGGCGGAAACCAGGTAAAACTGATGCCAATGCAAATTTAATAGGAACCAAGTTTAATGATTTGAACATCTACCGGTGGTATGATTTTGACGTAAGAAATAAGAAAAGCACAACCGGCAGAACTAATCCACTAGAAGAAGTATGCAAATGAAAGGTAAAGCAGAAATGAATAAAGGAAGCTGCCCAACACTGTGGAAACATTCATATCAAATGGGAAACGGCTCACTCCAATCGAGCCGTTCCATAGAAGAAGAACATTAAAAAATTAGAAAGCCAATTATTAAACCTACCTTCTCATTGCAAAAGCTGCATTTGCCATAGCGGCAGGATAATCGAGTTGAGTAGCATTCTCACCAAAGAATATACACATTTCAGTAACATTTTAATAACTCCCGACGCGTTCACAAGTTCGTAATCAGAATTTTATAGCCGCAGAGCAATAAATCTCAACCATGCCGCTATAAATGTCACGACAATGGACAATATTGGTGAATTTATCAAATCAACGAAGAGAACCAGTGAATTGAAACTAAAAAAAGCGTAAGAAATGAATCGGATATATTCATATTGTGAATTTATGAATTTATGAAACCTCGATAGACACAATACTAGAATAAACTTAACTTATCAGTGCGGCTACTTTCCAAATTAAGGAAAATCCTAGGTAAGACCTTCCAAAGCGCCATTTTAAATAAATTTCAAGGTATTATGCGACGAAAAAATAGTGAATAAGAAAAGAAATTATAAACAATTAAGTCAACAAAATGTACAAGTTAAATCTATGATAACAACACAGATGAGTAAAGCAATGACTAAGGCTAAAATTACAAGCTCGTTTCGTATTTTTCTTCAAGTGAACATATAATAAAGAGATAATTCACCACAGCGTTGTTTAGTCATAATAAAATATAATAAAGCAACTTCTCGAAGTTAAATGGAAAGAAACTAAACCTGCCGTGGAAAGGTCGCATGACGTCTGACGCTACCCGGGTCAGAGTTCTCCCGCATCCTGTTTCCCTATCGTTGAAGGACAACGACAGTTAGTTCGCAAAAAGGTGTTGAGACCTTGTGCGCGCCTTGGATGACTGCCAGCAGTAGAGTCGCGAGAAGCGTCTCTATCGAAATAGAAACTGAAGATAAGGCAGAGGATCAGTCAGAGAACTAGTAACTATTTGGAGGAGGTGCAACACTGGGTTAGCTGGGAATGACTATATTTATATTTATATGCTTTGCATCGTAAACTGCAACATGGTCTCGTCGACAAATTAGCAAAGGCGTAAACAATATAGACACACAGACCAAAATATGAAAACAGGAGAGCCGATTGAGGATCGACGTTCGATGAATCTCGTCATAGCAAAGTCATAATTAACTTCCTTTTTCACTTCTTTTCTTTTTTCTTTTCCCTTTTCATTTTCACTTTTCACTTTTCATTTTCAGTTCATTTTTCAGGGCGACAACGATGAAACGTTGGCCGAAAGAGAAGCTTAAGAGGGAGTTTATATCAATCTCCGGTGTCGCTAGACAAACATTAGCTCTAAAGATACCGTCACTTTAGAAAGCGAATGAGAAATGAAAAAACAATAGGACAATTGCCGGCAATGACTGACGTAACGGAACAGATTACTGTATGTAAATAGTCTAGACAGCAATTAGATTAGCCAAATAGAATTTAGGTCAGAGACTGCGTTGATCAAGACCAACAATTATAAGGTTTAGGTAAGTCAGAATCAAAAATCATATGCTGTCATGGAACTTACGACATTTATTTAATCATTTGATGACAACTATTATATTAATCACTACATAGATCTGACAAAGGTGAAAGAAGCTGCTGGAAAAAAACAATGCAAAACTAAGGAACACGAAATTAAGAAAAGAACTCGGATGATTAGAAGTACAATTTGGCAAATTGGATTCGTGATAAAATCCTTACACGTGTATAAATCTAAAAAACTATCTAGCAAGCTACACCAAAATCGGCCATACAGCA
The DNA here is from genome assembly GCA_030553155.1 of Nippostrongylus brasiliensis. Lineage (NCBI taxonomy): Eukaryota > Metazoa > Nematoda > Chromadorea > Rhabditida > Heligmosomidae > Nippostrongylus > Nippostrongylus brasiliensis. The sequence goes on along the minus strand of CP130736.1, from coordinate 33,739,327 downwards.
GGTCACCGCAAACAATATTGAGCTATCATGGATGGAAAATATAGAATTCAGGTGACTATGTACGCAACCTAGGTGAGGTATGTAGGAGTGGGAAGTGAAAATTGTAACCTAGAATGGCGGCGAATAAGTAGTCGGCGATCATTGTGAAACACATGAACCACTTAGTATTCAAGAAGCGGTGAGAAGGAAGCGCTCCGGAGCAGTCCGTCTTCGATGTCAATGTGGGCTTTTTGGCTCGCCGAGTGTTTCTCACAAGTCACGCCACCAAAACAAACAAACAGCAATAAATTTCAAGCAACGTCAGTCTGCTGCGACCGGACTTGGCACGTCCGGCCGCATATGCGGCGAATCTCACAGAAATTAGCAGCGGTTATTAGCGAAATATAGACTGTGATACGGTAATGAATAGCTTACGGCAAAACCCTGACACACTGCCACAAACCGTAAGTAGCAATAAAACAACGACAGCCGATTGGCAGTCGAGGCGAGATTGTTACGGCCCGACCACCACCCCCATTCACATCCCCCCACCCCACCTCTGCGCCAACCCTTCGCCACGAAAATCGAGTTCTATATACTCCTCCCGTCTCATGCCATCTGTCGATCATGATTAAGCGAGTGCGATGAAATTTGTGTAACATCTAGGCGTTTAATCGAGTGAAAGCGAAAACTAGGTGAATGCAACTATAAAACACCACACGAACGACATGCAAGACTAATTTTTGGTCGGTTTCGCTGTAAAAAAACATTTTAAAAGTCTACATGTTCTTGGAACGGAATCGGCTTCATTTATCAATATTTATGCTTATATTATTTAAAGTGCAGTAGACTCACACTAATAAACAAGATTGATAGAAGTCAGTTACTTCTAGAATTTCGGCGAATCGCCTTATTGCTTATTGTTACTGCAAATCGCCGTAGTTGCTTATAAATTTTACATCATTGAGTGAAACGTGAATTTTTGGTGCGTCCCTGTGCTTAATGAAATAATAAATAAATAAATAAATAAATAAATACAGTCTGTTCTGTAACGAAACAAGCAAAAATGACAAATAATACAACAACATAGAGCAAAACATGAGAAAAACGCTAGGGTAGTTACCAGCGGATTAAAGAAAAAAAACTTGCCGTCGGTTATAAGCGATGAATCAGGACGGATTACTGCGCCTAAATAGCCTAGTAAGGTATATTAGATAAATCAAGTGATATAATGGCATAATCCACTGAAATATGTATCAAATTACCCAACCAAAAGACGCATCCAGCCCAGTATCTCTGATGATGTATAACGAGCACTACATGAGATCGTACTCGGAAATGTCCGAATAATCCATGCAGCTAAAACCCAGCCGCTTCAGAGATCGTACTCGGAAATGTCCGAATAATCCATGCAGCTAAAACCCAGACGCTTCACCCCAAAGGGTTGGTTACATTGAACTCATCCCGCCGTATAAGCATATCACGCCCACATCGAGAACGACGGTGTTGTTGTGTGCCATCTCCATCCCTCCGCCGTTGGGTAAGTTGCTACCATACCTCACTGGTGAGGCGAAGACAACGGCTTGAACAGTGGCTGTATACGGCAGTCACGGTATAGACCAAATACGCATTCAGCACTAAGATATTAGGCAATTAGGCATTTTATAAAGCGATTCTACGTTGTGGAATGCATAAAGTTTAGAATGTGTGTACAAGCCTACGATTTGAGTAGAAGACGAATGCACGGTGCACTCCTAGAAAACTGATCAACGTCAATGACTTTACCTTTACCCACTATTTATATTAAGATGTTCTCAAAGTGGAATTCGACTCAAAGTCGGAATTAGGCGATGTCTCGCTGCTCAAGGACAACAACAGCCGTACTTGCGGTCCCTAGACAGTTTGTGCTTCTCCCCAAGAAAGTGCAAATCGAGTGGATCAGTCAACAGCTTTCGACTAGGCAATTATGTAACGAGAACGAATCTTGACTAGACTAATAAAAGTGACAGTTGGACTTTTGTTATGAGGGACTAGGGCTTATCCGGAAATTCTGCGTAATTGATCGACCGCAATATTTCAACAAACGCATTAGGAGACCTGACGTTTTTTCCATCATATTTAGGGCCAGAGCGAAGTTTGAGTTTAAAGATTTGAAAAAAAAAACGAAGAAAAAAAACTTAGCGGATAGAAAGTTGCGTCCACAATATAATGACATTTATATCAAAGTATAAAGGGCATCGAAGGAAATGTCACACGAAGAAAATGAGACAACCTTCTGGTTCTCCGGCTGTAGACATTACACCACATCTCAATGTGTCTTTCTCAGACGGTTTTTTTTGTGTGAAGTGGGAAAAGGTTGACGTGTTTTCAACGCTTTCTTCAATACCCCCTGGGATTTGAAAAAAAAATTCTAAAATGAATTCGGTTGAAGGTTGGCTGAAGAATAGAGCCCTCAATCTCAAGCTGTCTACAGGCGTCCGAAGACGACGTGAAGGCCGAAATAGGCTGGTACAATTAATATAGATCTAACAACCTTGAACGGCAGAGAAAAATAATAACAAACCACTTATGGTAGAGATGGACTTGCAGATTGCTTCGGCACCCTCAAAAAGCCTTTGCAGAAAGTCTACCTGCAAGCTACTATACGGTAGATAATGCGGCCAATAAAGCTGCCAACAACATTTAACATTTATTGCATGTGGAGCACTAGTAGCATGTAGTTATTACCATGATAGAAATATGGCTAGTCCTGTAGTAGCTTTACATGACGAAATCGAACTTTTGATGCCATTACAACTGGGATCGAGTACGGTTTTAAATCGTTTTGTGTACTTATAAATAAACAAATAATTATTTTTACTATAACTACTACTTACTCTATTTATGAACTTTATGACCGTGTGTCCCAACGCAATGGAAATTAATTTAATACTGTGCACTTATTCGATTTCGGACGCAGTTTTCGATACTTAGCACGTCAAACATTAATCTCAAGCGCATTGAAGTTTCTCGTAAACTAGTTATGGGTAATCCTTACTACTCCCCAAATGCTTTTTTCAAATTCCATTAACACCAGCAGAGAAAAAAAACAAAGAGATTCCTTCACTTCCTCCGCTTTCACTGTAACTTTTAGGTTATCGATGATATGCGGGTATGAGGCTGCAGGTAAAGAAAAGCATTCTCTAAGATCTTGCTGTAATAACTAGATCCCTCAAAATATGTCAGATTGTTTCACAATGAGTATTTTAAAATTTTCCATACTCTAGCACAAATCCTAGCATGTCTCTACAATAAAATAACAATAAAATAAGGCCATAGGTGATTTTTTTCTTTGGTTGAGCTAAAACCCACTTATCACCGTAGGGTTATCGTGTAGAACACGAAGACAGAACGTCGATGGAGAGATAAGGAAGCGGACACTTGTTGGAGTGGACAAAGCGGAAGCCACGAGTTAAAAAATCAAAACCAAAAAAACAAATAATAATTACCCTACACAATTTTTCACGGCGCTCAAGGCGGAATTCATTGCGAAAGGTCGCCTGTTTCTGCATTCACGACCCTTGCAGCAAATAAGCGTCCGCACCACTTGTCATAGATGAAGGAATAGATGCGTGCTTCTTTAAATATTAGAAAAACCTTAGAGATGACTCATTCAGAGTGGGTATGTTCGCCTAGACGGTGAAAATCTAAACGTGAAAGAACTAACAAGTTGTTACTCGGCACTCTGACCTCATTATCATGCCATTGCTAAATATACCGGCCACAGCTGCGCTTAACTGAACCGCAACAAAATTTTCATTTTTTTCATCTGAATCAAATTCGGACTATATATTTGAATAAAGGAACTAGAGACGATTATTTCAACACCAAACACGAATTGAAAATGATTCAAGTGCGGTTGATAATCAGGAGAATTTTCGATAGATCAGAACATTTCACACTGCTCTAAGCCAATGGTAGCACGAAAGACTATGAAAAGAATGCCTTCAAGTACGTCACCAAGCAAGGAACTGCTTTATACCTTTGAGAAGTCTTCACCCTTGAAAAAGCAACTTCTTTCATTAACACTTGAATAAAGTGGAGATTTCGGGATTTAAACTGCCTGAGAGAAAACATGTTTCGCGAATGGCATACGTGATGAAAACAATTTTCATTGAGGTTTAGAATGTTAGTGATATTCTAAAACAAAACGACTTTAGCAGTGAGAAACTACAAGTTAAAAGAACCGTTTCCATGAATTTTCCGCTAAGAATGAAACTCAAAAAAAACCGCAACTGGGAAAGCGCAATGTGAGCCGAAAATGCTAGCAGACTCAATTGCCACAAGAGTTTTCACACGAGGAATAAGCACACTTTTCCAGCTCAAAAATTCCAACACAAGTGGTGGGAAAGTCGTGCTGGTAAGAAATTAATTTTTACAATTTATAGTACAATATAGCCTATACCTTGGAAGACGAACAGAAGAAGAAAAGAAAAAATAATAAGAGCACACATTTTCACGCATCAGGTAATTTTCAGATCTAATTTACAATATCTAGAGCGTCCAGAAACCCATTCAGTTGACCCCTATTTTACTAAAGGGGTTAGCCGCTATACTAAGTCAATGCCTCCAGAGAAGTCTGGTACCAATTTACTCGACCACCGAGGGATGGAACGCTTGGTTCGCCTGGGCGGGGATCGATCGCTCGATCGCGCAGGTCGCAGTAGCGCTTCCTACCACTGTGCCACAAGCGCTTGAGGAGCCCACATACAGTAGAACTAACAAAAGAATGACAAGCAAACCACAACCCCACTACCCCACTGCTCCTTTAGATTGAGATAAGTGTTACCCAGAGATGAACAATAAGGAGATCTTAACCTTCGAATACCGTGCGGATGATTCTGTTTTGTTCGACGTCCTCAGCTTTTTATAGTAACCAGTATTTATCGTAACCTGAGCCATTTGCGTGCGGCGGATTTTCCTCTGGTCTTGTTATGCGTTTGTGCACATGTGTTTTGTTAGCAGCTGATGTTTGATAAGCAAATAGAGGAAACGAAAATAATTGTTCCGACCTTTCAGCGAAGGTAAATGCCGAACGCTTTCGTTCTCAGAACACGTAGCTCTTCGCTTGAATTGAGATTATTTCTTGGGAACAACGAAAAAAGAAACTGAGTGCATGGCGTAATCCTACGCGCTGTTCCAGTTGAGCGTGATTTCCCCAGTTTTTTCTTATCCCATTGCCACCAATGACAGAAGGACTATTAATTCTGTTGAGATTTAATGACAGATACCGAGTCAGTGTCTCTACCATTCCAGAAAAGTCTGGTACCAATTTACCCGACCGCGGAGGGATGGTACTCTCAGTTAGCCCAAGCGGGGATCGATCACTCGAGCGTGTAGGTGCCTGTAGCGCCTCTTATCACTGTATCATGCCAAAATCACATTTTTCGAGTTGCACCCAATGGCAGGTTAAAATATGGAACACGTAGCGGCTTCATGTGTGATTCCGTCTGCCACTGAGAGAGCAGTCTCTCGAAGACCTACCTTCTACCTTCACACCTCTATTTTTAGAATATTTTTCATTTTGAGAACCAAGCAAAACCAAACTCCAATTGTTTTTGGTAACGTTTCTCAACTCCTTATTCAAATTGTGACTTATTTATTTGCTTTTTATTTCACACTGCTACGAGCACCAAGTGAAACAGACATGAGTAATTCTAAACAATCGTACTGCGCTCAATTATAACTAAAACTAAAACAAAATAAACAGTTCGTGACAGCAACAGTGCTATAGTACATACCTGCTTATTTTGTTTACTCAATAGTAGGATGTGGTGAATATGGTGTTTCACCGTGTATAATTCTAGTTGAAGACAGACTGTAAAAGATTTTCAGACAAAACCCCCACGTAAATTGCCAAAAAAAAATCCGCTCGGTAATGGAAATAATGAAACCTGGTAAAATCTTCAAAGGAAGAAGAGAACATTCAAAATCACATCTATAGTCTAACAGCTGATTTCTGAAGCAATAGAACAATCGAAGCGAACTCGACGCTCAGATCTGACGATGGGCGAGCACCTGCTGGCAGTTTTCTCCCACCTCCGGCTCTCTTTAAATTCTCGTTTCCTCCTACATTCCTCTCTCTATGTTTCCAGTCAGCCAGCGATCTCGTCGACCAGCTCCGGCCTCAGCCGAGCAGCTGTTTCGCCCCCTGCTCTCGTCTCGTGCATGTGCAGTCATCATATACCGAGAAACATTCGAAACAGCAACTACTGTTGTGAATGAAGAGCGCCTGGTGCTGTGGTAGCAGGCGCTGTTGGCACCCGCACGCACGCTCAAGGGATCGATCCCCGTAAGGGCTAACTAACTAACCCTTCCATCTTTACGGGGTCGAGTGAGTTGGTAGCAGATTTGTCTGGTAAGGTAAGGTCACTGACTTTGTATAGTAGTAAATACGTATTCATCATGACTCTACGAATCTGAATCGATGACCAATCCATTGCGCGTCCTTCGGGAACTGATTGACCTCCACTTTACCTTTACCTGTTTACTTACTCTTCCTCTACCCCTTTCCCTAGCTGAATTGTCGTTTTTCAATTAGCCAGACAACGAACAGTACTCTGCACTGTTTCCACGATACGCCTCGCCAGTGGCTCACAAAAACCCAAACTTTTTTCTACCTTTCCAGAGAAAAACTAAACTGCTTTCGTCCCAACCGGTTCGATTTTTTTCGCTGAAGTGCTCATTGAAAGAAACCAGAAGTATTGAACGCGTTGCGTCATAAAGACTTTATAGAGCCATCTGGAAAGACACAGAGGACCGGCCGGCCACAAATGCGACTGAGAGACCAGCAAAATGCCCGCCAATCGTAAAATGTAGATAATTGCCTTTTTCGCGTGCTGTTTTTATCGTTCGAAATGAACAGCCTTCGTCTGGCGTTTGAAAGAGTACCGAAAAAGATCTGTTCACGTGATGTTAGAATTTTTAAAAAATCAGAAAAAGGTTCCAAAAATGCGTCGAAACTAACGCAAGTGAACACCTGTGGATTTGAGTTCCTCGCGTGGCTACCCAACTCGATTTATATATTGGAATAATAGAATGTAGAGGCTATGGTATAATTCTGTTTTATTTCTTATGTTTCTTAAGCATTTTTAGGATTTGTGGAGTGTTGCTCAACCAGCCTGGTTACCGTTTTCAGTGGCCTGATAATAAAATACAACTACTGCTTAGAGAAAAGAAATTTTCGTATCTTGTCCCGTCAGTTCAACTATAATTCACAGTTGGAAATTAGAATAGCTCTGAATAATCTTGAAGTTCGCTTTTCTTCAAGCGTCGACATTGATTCTTCTTAAGTCTTCAAGCTGAATATTTTAAGGCCTTTGAAGACGATGGGAGGTCGAAATTTTGGAGCACCGTTATGAGAATTTCATTTAATAACCACGAAAAGCAGAAGTCATTGAATAAATAATCGATTTGTCGCACTTTGTGAGAGCGAACATGTAGTGATCGCAGTGGATATTGATAAACGCTTGATGGTTGAGTGATTAGCTACAAAATGTACTAAAGTGATCGCCATTGATCTGTTCTTTGAAGACGCGCCGTGAACTCGTCTTCCATCCAAAATCATAGAGGTTATTTTCGTCCTCACTAAGGTTGTCGTGATGTGAAAGAGGTCCACTAAGTAGAAAAATGGTCTTTCTTGACAGTATCGATGGAGGGCTGCGCTGTGACAAGGATTGAAATGAAAAAGCGGCATGATTCTCGACAATTGGGGCAACATGGAACATTAAGACTAGCAAATAATCATTAATGAGTTTCTTTTCAAAGTTTTTACTCCAGATAAAGTACCGCAACCTTGTCCTTTTACAATTACTGTTAATCATGCACTGAATGTTTTAAATGAATGAAAGATGAATGAATGAGTAAAAGGCAAAGGTAAAGTGGTTGGCGGTGGTTAGTCCCCTGAAGAAGCGCCATGCATTCGTCTTCCATTCAGTATCGTAGAGGCAAGGTGAATACGTATTACAGTGACTCGAAAGGCCAGATTGTGGTCTCTAGACGGTCTGTGCACCATGGGTGAAGCTGAGCGAAGTGAAGAGCGAACCGCACCAGAGGAATGAGCCCCATTCACGACTTCAGCAAGGTCAAACCGTGTCGGATGGATGAACACATTGCACAGCCAAACAGCCGTCAGCCATAGTGCCGTGGCTGGGTGGACCGTAGGCTACCAGTTTTTGAGCTCGGCGTGTCATTCAAGTGAGACCGACGACACGTGCGCGTCGGCACATGAAGGACGAGCAGAAAAGTGAAAATGCCAGCCAGCAACGGGATGAAAGCGAAACGACGAGAAGGACGAGAGAAGTCTGGCCAGCTTATGACAGCAGCGGAAGAAGCCTTGGGGGTGGAGGGGATGAATTGGCGCGGCAGATTTCCGCGCGGCACCACACGGTTCTATTAGGTATCGACGACTGACGGCCGCGGAACTTGTTCCCGTGAAGCTTCGCTACTGAAAGCTCTCCCATGGCACTAGCTAATCGCCGGCAACCATCGAGGCCATCGACGCTACCATGAAATGGAACCGAATGAAGCGGTGCCGTCCGTCGACGACCGACCGGTTACCAGGAGCAGCGGGGAACTTCCTAGTCGGCTACTGAGACCAGTAGTCAACTTGAAATACACATTTATACTTCGCTTCTATTTTTGGATTACCACATCACCTAAAGAGGAAGCGTATGGTGTAATGGTAAAAGACATTACTCCTACCCGCACGGTCAGATGAATGATCGATCCTCACTGAGCTGAGGAAGCCTTTCGTCACTACTGGATAGGGTAAATTAGTACCGGACTTGACCGCGTCGGTGAAGGTAAGGTGAATCAACCTGAAATCACCGCGAGTTGAATGCGACCTGAGAAATCTACAAGGTGGGAACTACAAGAACTAGTCGAACACCACAAACAAATGTGATTTTGTAGATTCTCATGGGCTGTTTTTGGTCTCATTCAGTGACAGATATGAGGCCTTGAAATACCCTCGATTGATATGTGACCAAGTCGAAAGCGTGGCGCATCCCAGCCAGTCTGATTACTACTATGAATTTTATCCTCGCTGCAGTGTCGTTGGCGAGATCAATGACAGAGACCAGTATTCAGCTTACAAGGGAAGGTTGTGAGCGATCGGTGACGATTCATAACGAAACCTATATGAGCTTGTAGGGCTTTGCACGAGGAATGCAACGATGTGTTCACCAGGTGCCGTCGCCACCTGGTTGATCTGAAAATGGCCAGCGAAATTTTGCACTGAAATTTTACACGCAGGCTCCCCACCAGCGGGAGTAGCGGGGCCAGTAATTCGAGTGTTGCGACGATGTGGCCGAGAGGGCAGTGCTATGGTCTTAGAATCTGATGACCGGGGATCGGTCCCTCCATGCAGCTTTCCTTTTGCCTTCATGCGCTAGGTTCCAAATTACGCTCCTTTTGCAATTTTGCCGCAGTTTCGAGATAGAATCGCGTTTGGGACGAGTATCACCAGCAGTGTACGCACGGAGGACCAAATCTACTATGTTCGTGGCCCATACTTACCGAAACCAACCCAAATCCATCCCAAATTCAGAAACTAATGTCAGATTCGTGTTCAGCGCCCCGAATAACCTCCGTAGACCAAGTTTCGGCTCAATCGGTGATTTCGACCCAATCGCTCTACTTTGACTACGAACCCTAGCAAGCGCACGCCAGACACAACGGGAAAAGCCGATGTTAGATTTGTGAATTGTGGATTTGTCAGCTGCCCAGGTAATCTTTTCTGATGATTATGAAAAGAAACTCATCCAAAATAGAGTCTCTGTTCTCTAGAGTCGAAAACGTGGAACAATAGAACAAAGAATATTCTCGGCAAGTGGACCATCATACAACTACTCACTTGGCACTATTAAGGCTGGTTAGGTCAGAATCACCGATTTAGCCCAAACTTTGTCTACGGGGGTCATTCGGGGCGCTGATCACGAATCTGACATTAGTTTCTGAATTTGGGATGGATTTGGGTTGGTTACGGTAAGTATGGGCCGCGAACATAACAGATTTCGACCTCCGTGCGTACTCTGTTGGTCATACTCGTCCCAAACGCGATTCTATCTCGAAACTGCGACAAAATCACAGGAGCGTATTTTGGAATCTAGCGCATGAAGGCAAAAGAAAAGCAACACGGAGGGATCGATCCCCGGTCATCAGATTTTAAGTCCGTAGCCTACGTGTGCGGCAGTACAAAATTTCGCCGGCCATTTTCAGATCAACCAGGTGGCGACGGCACCTGGTGAACACATCGTTGCATTCCTCGTGCAAAGCCCTACACGCTCATTTGGGTTTCGTTATGAATCGTCACCGATCGCTAACAACCTTCCCTTGTTAGAGTGCTCCCTTATAACTTACTATGGTTACTCGGTTATTACCTCTCCGAAAAAGAACGCATAGGTGGTGTAGCGGTAAGAGGCGCTACTTCTACCCGCACGGTCTGGTTATCGATCCTCACTGAGCTGGCCAACTCCATAGTGAGTCACCTGCCCTTGACGTCGGTTGTAAGAGCTGTATGCGTCGTCTCTCTTTCTTCACCACTTTTTCAGAAGTTTTCTTATAGCGCTTCTCCGTTCTAGATAATATCGACATCATCAATATCAATGGTTCGCTTGCCATCGACCAACTGCGCTTCATCGACTGCGATCTTCAATTGATAACATCATCATTCGAAGTGTGCTGTTGCTCCAGCTCTGACTATTATTCCACTCAATGACGGCTATGGTATATGGGACGATGCTAAATTTTAACTGTTTTTATTCCCTTGTGAACTCTAAGTTTGTCCAGTGGTCTTAGAACGTCTCTTTCACGTCGAGCCGCGAATCGCTCCGTTCCAGTCCTTGAGGAAACAAACAGGCATTTATGGCAGGCAATAGCTGCTTTCAAGGACAGCAAACATCGAACGCATAGCACTCATCAACTCGGCGATGAAACACCAAAAGAAATTTGATAATTCTAAGAATCTTGAAAACGCTTTTTATGCTTAAAGTCAATTCATACTCGGCGGCAGTCATTGCCTGAATAAAGATGCGTTCTGCGTTCTTCTGTATTTTTCCTTCTACCTCAGGGAGCTGTAAGGAGGAGTCTTAGGGCCCTTACAGACCCGACGACGTGCAATTAGAGCGACGAATTAGCCGTTATAAATGAAATTGAGCGAAACACACGACGACGAGCATTCTCGTCCAACGCGACGTTTGCGGCGGCCGCATTGCTCTAATCGCAACGCGCTGTCACCGCCGCGGTGAAGACTGCGAATTCGTCGCTCAATTTTTTGTCTCCTGGTCTGTAAAGGCCCTTAGCGGTATCTCGATCGAAAGCGATTCAAATAAAGCTCTCACCTTCAACCTCGAGGCGCATAACGAAAGATGTCAATGAGCAAAAATCTGCCGAAGTGAGCATCACTCTGCCTCTGCTACGAAGCCCACAACTTCAACGAGACATACAGCCGCACCCCGCTTACTGTGCAGCCCTCCTACCGAGTATGAATGCACCAAGAGGTTGTTAGGTATAAGAACTATTCAAAGGACTAGCGTTTCGACATTCCTGTCGTCTTTGGAGGCCTGAACAAAATTCGAAGTTAGTGACTTGGACCAGACTGGCCTACTGAAATCCATTCGATCTCAGCATCTTTGACCAGATGCGGAAAGAAAGCAAAGGAATTTCACTTGACATGCACGCGCCTCAGTCTTCAGAAGACATTTCTCAGCTTTCTTTCCACATCTGGACAAAAATGCTAGGATCGAACGGTCTCTGGTGGGCCAGCCAGGTATGTCATTAACTTCGAACATCATCAGACCTCTGAAGACGACGAGAAGGTCGAAATGTTAGGCTGTTAAACCAGAGAGTTTCATTTATGAGTCTGATGAGACGGAAGGTTTAATATTACGGACTTCTCTTTTTTATTGTTACTAATAACACTTTTTCTGATAGCTTGTTGTTTTTTTTTTGTATCTGAACAGAATTCTTGTTTAACTAGCGCATTTTTCTTAGTCAGTAGCACATCCATGTTCAAAGATGTAACGATAAATAAATAACATTGGATTTCGATTCATTCATAAGTTCTATATGATATGGTATCGTTTGCGAAATAATATTTACCAAACCATTATTTCTCGTCAGCGATGGGCTGGGCAATAACTCTAATTGATTTATAAGCTTTATAAACAAAAGCTTAACAGTAACGAAGCGCTAGATATTGGCCAAATAGTGATATCATAAGAAGTGTGTTTTTTGAATTGTTTGTTCGCGCCTTCGTATTGTACGGCGCACATTAAGTGCAAGGTAAATGAATAAATAAATAGATAAATATTAAGAAGGCTGTGATAGCGTTTGTGACGTTGACAATGTTCGTTCTAGTTCATTGTTGTTCATGGGCATATTGATTTAAGTGTGTGATATGCCATGCAAAGAGGAACTGGTCTCGACGTGCAAAATCTTTGAACGCTTGACACAGATCACAGCACGACCAGCCAGTACTGCAGCGATGACAACCGTTGCGGGATCCACCGACGACGACTGTAACGCCATCCCCGTCGTCTGTGCGGACGACGACCGGTTTGCCGTCGGAATCGTCGTCGCGGAAGTCACGCACTGGCAGCTGGTTCGTAGCAGCACACCGCTGCCACAAGCCCCGGTGTGTGTGAGTTTCGGGACGAGTTTTCCCGACGAGCTTTCGTTTTCGTTTTCCCGTGACGGGAACGCGAAGAAAAACCGCTTCGGCTTCGGTGGGGATGTGATACACTTTCGTTTTCCGTTGCGCAATAGGAAGCAGAGACGCTGTGGTGTACAAGGATAAGGGGCGATTTGTTCATATTTTTGTTTATTTATTCGTACACCCTGGGTTAAAGGCGCTCGAAGTACATTGGTAAGAGGATCACATAGATTTTTGACACGAACCAGAAGAACACATTTGCAGCTGAGTGTTCCTCGGGTGGTTCAACTGTGTTTTGACATTGTAGAAAAGCATCCAGACCTTTTCCTGCGTGATTTTGGATATTTGTTACCGGTTTTTAGTTTTATTATATCACATTGTATTGTATTAACGTATTATAGTGCTTAATAACTGGGCCCTTGTGGTGCAGTGGTAAGAAGCGCTACTGATACCCACACAGTCGAGTAATTGATCCCTGCCCGGACTAACCAAGGCTTCCTTCTGGGTTCGGGTAAGTTGGCACCAGACATGTGGGAAGGTAAAGACATTGACTTGGTAAAGCGGCTGACCTTTGCTAGTCGCTGTGTAGGCCAAATACGCTCTCACCATCCCCTCTACGATTCTGAATTGAACACGAATGCGGAGACGCTGCCTTAGGAGACTGATCAACACCGATACCTATACCTTTACTTTTACCTCTACTACGGCCTTGGGTGCGTTAAAACGAAGTTCGGATATTCACATGTCTAGTCAGACGTTGCAAAAAAAAGAAAGAAAAACGCAACAGCAAGGCAATAGTCGAGACAAACACTTAGTGAATTTGAGGTAAGGGCGAGGGGAATAGCTGCAAAAGCAGTAGAAGTAAATTAGTATGTTGTGTAATCAATATGACAAATACAAAATAATATATGTAGTTAATATGACAAATATGTTATATCGCCTCTTAAAATACCTACTTCCTGGCTGGGGGTGAATCCTCACTTCTCTTACTGTCCTAGCCGCTACACCAAGTCAGCGGCTTCACCTTTCCAGACAAGTATGGTATGAATTCATCCAACCTCCGAGGGATGGAAGGATTAGTTAGCCCGGGCGAAGATCGATCGCTCGACCGTGCGGGTGTCAGCAGCGCCTCTTACCCTTAGAGCAAGCTTACATCTGGAGGAATCAAAGAATGACAGCAGAGAAGCACGTGGACGCTACCGTAAGTTCTACTTCAGGTTTCTCACTGCTCTAAAGGGAGGAACTGACAGATTGATTCGGAGCTGTCCCTGACTCCTACTTACCCAGATAATCTGGGCCAATGAGCCTATTTTACGCGGTCCAAAGCTAAAACTCGATTCAATGAAAGATAAATATGTTATATCGCCTCTTAAAATATCTACTTTCCTTGCTGGGGATGAATCCTTAGTTCCCTTACTGTCCTACTATTTTCACATCTGCCTTTTTCCATTTCTAGCTTCCAACCATTCCAATCAAACGTCTTATTTATCAACTCAGACGTAGTTGAAGTGACAGTTATTGCATAGTTTGGCATTTACGAGTTAGTCAAGCTACATCGTCGCTCGATACGTCAGATAGCGTTGCCATTCAACTCAAATCACCACGTTTTAATTCCGGAAATCTGAAACACATAAGCTTCTCGTAAAATTCGTCTAGATTTCCAAGGAAACTAGAAAGTTCATCCATAAATATGTCATGACTCAATTTATTGCACTTTAGTAGCCAGCAAAATCTCGTCACCCGATTTCGTACGAAGCAACCCGTGGGAGAAAGTTGTATTAGTAGTCGTGAATCAACGTTCCCTTTCAAATTCTGATGCTTACGAGAAAATAACAATAAATAATAATAAAATAAAAAAGATTAGAAAATGTTGAGCTATGTTGTGGAGTTCGTACGATGCCAGTTTGAGCAGTTGGAATATTGCCAATAGGTTGATTTCGGAGCAGCCTGAAAAACAGTAGAAATAAGAGAATGTTTAAAGGAGTGAGAAATATGGACGACTTTGACACGGGCAAAAATAAGAAAACATGGGATACGTGCGAAATAATAGAATACAAGTGGAAAATGCCGAATTCATGAACACTATAGAATGTTAGATACTGAGAGAGAGTAGAGGACCCCTTAGCCCTTAGATTTAAAATTTTTTCGCCTTTTACTTAGCTTCGATCAATCTATACAGAATTCACACTGCATTTCCAGAGCATCAGAAAATAATTGGAAAATTGGAAAGATGTGTGTTCACACAGTGGATGTTCTCTACATTACCAGCCTCGTTTATTCTCCCTCCTTGTTTTCTTTTTTTCGTTCTCTCCCAGTATTTTCTCGTCCCCGACTCATTTTCCAATGGAATATATACCTAGGCTTAAGTTTGGCACCCAAATTCAGGAATGACACACCCGCCATAAATCCCAAAGTATATGTACTCTGAGCGGCAGGCAAGCCATGATTCATAACGAAACAGTGAGGTTTGTTGTATGAAGGGTAACTAGGGGTTTATATTGTACGGCGAGGATTCAAAGACTGGCATTCATCAACACGCGATGGAGTTTGTTGGGTGTGTTGGTTCACCCCGAATATACCCGGAACAAACCCCACCACTCGTCGATGAATTAGGGATTATGCGCTATTTCTGGCATATTTAATTTATTTATATTATTGACGCCTTTTCGCTGACGTCCTAAATGGCGATTAGTACATAGTTCGATCAGCAGAGTGGATCGAACGAAAAATTGGGGTTCTTTGCCGGAATGTTGTTCATGAATCTGTATAGTGACTGCGAAATTTTGTGCGAATCGGTTGAGTAGTTGGTTTCCTGAGGTGTTTTCGATACGAGAGAGACAGGGAAGTCCCTTAAAGTTGTCCCCAAATAATGGTCGATCCTTGAATTTCGGGTGATGGAAAACGATCCAGTTACACCTGGCTGAACTAATGTAACACTAAGAGTCGATGCGAACGATTGGTAGAATTGGTTTGCATAATTAATCGCTGTGATGAATGAAAAAAGTCGTGGAGAAAGCGTCGAGACGAGCCGTTGAAATGTGCGCGGCGAGAGGAGCGCGGCAGGAGAAAAACGGCTCGCCGAGCGTCAGGTGTGTTTGAGGTGGCTGACGAATGGGCGGTCACTGGATCCCTTTTACTTTTTACTTGTCATTGTGAGCGGATTCAAATGTGTGGTTTTCTCTCAAAATTCAATTAGCAGAAAATTAGTAAACAGATAAAGGTAACAGTATGTAAAGATGCCGGCGTTAATCAGTCCCCTGAGGACGCGCCGCGGCATTCGTGTTTCATACAGAATCGTAGAGGAACGGAGAGTGGGTATTCTGCTTGTACAACAACTTGCAGGGTTCAGCCGCTATACTTCGGCCCAGATTCATGACGGGTATCGACGTTATAAACCCCGAAATATACCATTAACGGCGCGCAAACCGGGTATTCGTGAACGCGCGCCGCGGTTTATACAAGGTTTATCTCGGGTCTGCTGGACCTCGCGATGAGTTGGGATTTCGGAGACCTCGACGGCTCATGGGGCAAGTGCCGCACTGACTACGGGCGACGGGCCGTCGGCACAAAATTACGCACATCGACGGCCGCTTGCCCGCAGTGGGTGCGATTGCGGCACTTGCGCAACAAGCCATTGCGGTCTCGGAAACCCCGACCTTCACGAATCAGAAGTGGCCGCAAACTCGTGTTGTCGAGCGGGTATAGCACCGATGAGGTATCGGAGACCGCTCGTTCCGTTCATGAATCTGGGCCCTCGCCTGTGTTTTTGCCTCCCCAGACATGAATGCTACCAATTTACCCGACCCCGAGATGGAAAACTAGGTTGGCCCAGGCCGGGCTCGATCATTCGAACGTGCGGATGTCAGTAGCGCCTCTCACCGCTGTCTCGCTCGGAGAAGAGAGGACTTGGAGAATGCAATCAGGAGGATTTCGATGGGTGCATTTCTCAGCCGGGATAGAAAGATGAAAGAATTCGGGGGAAAGCGGCATGTACAGTATGTTTGTCTGGCCAGGCCATCTGTGATTGATTGCGGATTCCACATGTGCGACATCTATTGTTTTCTGGAGGATGAAAAACACCCCAAATGTCTTCTAATTCCATCTGCCTCTTAATAAGGAATCTATACGAACGAGCGGAGATGCTCACGAAAGCTCGATTTGGTCAACTCCCAGCAGCCGTCATTCTTTGCAAAAGATCCAGACGTGTTCCAGCTGATATCATTCCACATGGGAAACACTTTTTCTTGGAACGCTTGAATAATGTTTTTCGCGTCCAGCGGCCTCGAAATAGAGTGCCCGATGGCCACATTCCAGTCGTGATGTGTTAGACACGGGCGGCTCAGCGTTCTGATAGAGCTTCAAATAGATGGGACAAATTGCAGTCCTCAGGGAGTGGACGGGTGACGCAGACGTGAGAATAGGAGCCAAAGGACGTACGAAAATGTCGCCAGAGCTCCTAGCGAACCGAGCGAAGTCAGGAAATCAGTGTGTTTTGAAATTTGCCACTATTCCTTAGAATCCACCAGTTTACCCATTCTTTCGAAAGATTTCGGGTTTCGGTTCAACATCTTCCTGGACGCATTTATAGCTACAAGGATCGTTGAGGGGACGGGAACCCTGTAATTTCGACTCTGATTCAGGGATTGACTTCTACGAAATGTTTCAGCCGTGGCCAAGTTTATTCCCTTAAGACATTCCTACCACCCCAAAAGACCGCATTACAAGCACTCCGTTACAATTTATCAGGGTGGTACAGTGGTAAGAGGCGCTGCTGACACCCGCATGGTCGAGAGATCGATCCCCGCACGAGCTAAACAAGCTGGGTCGAGTAAATTGGCACATACTTGTCTGGGAAGGACTAGCCACTGATTTGCAACAACGGCTAGCCACGCAAGCGAATGTATAGGGCCCATTCACACCTCTACGATTCTGAAAGGGCGACGAATGCATGGTGCGTCCTTAGTTGACTGATTAATGCCGAATCCTCTTCTTTACCTTTACCTTTATAATGTAAGTGAGTAAATTCCATCATTTTCAAAGCAAGTGAACAGGGGTAGAACAAGGAATTCACGAAACCGATCATTGGTTCAGGTTAGAAATTTCAAACTACTTTTTACGAGCATTCCTCGGAAAGCAGTTCCCTTTTCTTTTTTCCAAAACCACAGGCCCTGAGTACGGGCTGCAGTAGTAACTCAATGCGGCCAGTCGAGTCCAGCTACGTTGAAGAACCCAAGACCAAGACCAGCACATAAATATTTAACGTATCCCTTATCCTTAGCCAAGAAGTGCCTGCTTCCCCAGCTTATACTTAGCGCGCGGCTAATCTACCATGAGAATCTCATGACATTTGCGGCGAAAAGCTGCTGTGTGCGATGCCACAAGCTAGCTGGCTAGCTGTGTGAGCGATGAAAGATGTGAAAATCGAAGAAAAGCAGCGTCGCAGAATGAAAAGCGAAAGAAAGAGCGCTCGCTGTTGTGAAAATGAAGCGGAAATGATAACCGAGGGATTTTTCTATTAGCTATTATGCATTTCGTCTCGATATACTTGTCATTTTTACAGGCCTGTGGACAGTTAGAGTTCAGCGACAAATCAGTTCATTTCACTAAGTGTCGCATTTTATCTATTATTTCTGATGAACTGAGGGCAGGCGTGAATCAGCGTCACGAGGCGCTTCTGGCACCACTGAATGGCTAATATACTAAGGACACATTTTACGAACATTAATACGAATAATTGAAATTTTTCTTTGTTATTGGTATTTCTGGTGGACAACGACGCTTCTTTCTCCTTTTCTCATACTATCTCGCGCTCTCCAGCACTCTCCTCCCTTTCTCACACTTTCGCGCTCTCTCTAGTGCTCTCCTCCCTTTCTCACATTATCTTACGCTCTGTGTAACCATACTCCCTCTCCCATACTGTCTCGCGCTCTCTACTTTCCTTGCTCTCCACACTATCTCGCCCTTTCTCCCGTTTTCTCTCATTTTTTCCACAATTTTAACCATACACACTATGTGACGCTCTCTCGCACTCTCCTCGTTTCGCACACTATCTCGCCCTTTCTCGCGTTTTCTTTAATTTTTCCCTAATTTTAACCATTCTACCTCGCGCTCTCTAGCACCCTACTCTCTCTACCATACTTTCCCTCTCGCACTCACCAAGCCTCTACGATCTCATGGCATCGAACGAAACATGAATGCGGCAGCGCGTCCTTAGTGGACTGATCTACCCGGATCGCTTTAGCTTTACTATTACCTTTACTATTATTATTATTTACTATTACTATTATTATTAGTACTACTTACTGCTTACTGCTTTACTATTATTATTAGTAATATAATATTTACACCTACTAGTTTTTATTTATATAATTATTTTTACAACTTTTTTTAATATGACTATTTATAGCTACTTCGATGTATCTGATACTGGATGCATGCGCAAGACAATCGTTTGTAATGAAAAGATAATCGTATCGGTTTTTCGTGTATTCGTGATCAGGCATAAAGGTCAGGCCGCGAAAAAAACCGTTCACCTAATAACGTGGCATAATAATTATATGAATATTTTTAAAAAACATGACTATAAAAATTTGTAAAAAGAGATAAGAATTACCAGATCTAGTTTACACATCAACGCCGAAGGTTGAGGGAAAGAGAACTTGAAAGTTGAGGAAGTTGAGGAAGGAATCTGTAGTGGCGATGGCGCCGTTCCACCGGTCGCGCTTATACGCTCCTCCTTTTAGAGTGAAACTCAACCAAGAACAATGTAAATATCGTAAAAAGAGGAGCAGAGAAGCGATATATTATAGCAATGTCACTCGTTCCACGGTTGTATAGAAACATTGTCATCTCTCAATAAGATCACATTTACCCAGCTACATACACGAACACTCATTAGAAACCTTACCGTTCCTCAGAAACGAATAGTACATCAAGCAAGTCTCAGAAGTTGGGCGCAAAATGAAAGCAAGAGAATAAAAAGTAAAACAGAAGAATAAAATAGAATTAGCAAACATATTTTCCGCCCTCCCAGAAGTCAACAAAACGGCAGACATTACCCACTGTAGCATTCCCTATGCAATAAAGGGTTCGGTGGAGATTCCAACAAATTCTTAAAGAGACTTCTCTGTTTTTCATGTTTTCAGCCATTTCTATTAGAAATGGCACCTTCCACCTTGCCATAATCGACGATAAGAGAAGCAAGAATGGAGGAGAAAAGGAGCGACGATGATAGAAAAGAAGAGAGGAGGAGTGATGAAGAAGTTGGCGGCGAGTACTACGAGAAAACCGCTGCCCCACCACCACTATCACCATCACCACAAACGCGAACTATGCGAAAGGTATAATGCAGAAAAAAATATGGAAAGGGGTAAGATGCCGATTGTAATAAAAATGGCTGAAAAGCACTAAAAACAGAAAAGTGTCAGCAAAAAAGAGGAAATTTGCGCAAACGTTGCGATTGTTCTTGAACTTGAAAAGATTAACTTTCTCTCACAAGGTAGATGGAAAAGCTTTGCATTATAGTTACCCTCTGAAGTACATTTAGAACAATATTGTATTTTATTTTTCAACTATATAACTACATTTAGGACTCAGATATGGGCTAGTTTATGATGATTAGGAGAACAACAGAACAGCGGAAGGTGAATCAAATAAGAATTAGAATTTTTCAAACAACAAATTCCTAGCGAAATGACCGTAATGTACTGGAACTATTACAAACTGATATGGTATAGGAACAAAAATGATAGCGCATTTTATTCCTACGGATATTTGCCATGGGCTCTGCTCGAGACAGGAGATGACGCATGTCTAGAATCTGGTATGGGCGGAGCGACCCCAGACATTAGTAAAAATCAACGCGATTCACTTACACCATGTAACCGGAACTAATAGATCCGGCCGCGGCTTCACTACTGAACATCCACGACGTTTTGACGAAGCCGATGGGAAATCAAAGAACCCCTGCGGCTTTTCTTTCCCAGAAAAAAAGTAAGAGGTCCCGTCGGGCGAGATTATAAGCGACTGCATTTGAAGAGTGTTTGCAAATTTCCGTCTTTGCGAACAGCATGCGGCGTGTTTCCGCCCCTAATCGGGAAGGCATGTTTGAACGGATTGGCCAGAGCACCAGAACTTTTACTTTGTCTTTTTCCGGAGTGACGGAATCTAGGCGCCCCGAGGGCATCAAGGAAAGAAATGGCTAAGGCTCTGCAGAATTCGACCGGATTATTAGCTTATAGATTCAATTAGAAAAGACAAAAAGAAAAGCGGCTACGACAATTCACGTAGGTGAAGTAATGACAAGGAGGAAAACTTTATAAATTTTCTTTAAAAAATGAAAATGTAAAATGAGAGTAAAGGTTTCATCAGTCCGTTAGGCATGCGCCGTCCCTTTCCTGTTCCATTCAGAATCGAAGAGGCGTGGTGGATGCGCACTTCGCTTATATGATGACTTGCGGGTGCGAGCCGATCTACCAAGTCAGTATCTTCACGTTAGCAGATAAGTGGTACCCGTTTACCCGACCCCGGAGGGATGGAGGTTTGGTTAGCCCGGGAGGAGATTGATCGCTCGACCGTACCGGTGTCAGTAGCGCCTCTTATCACTGCACCACGTCTGACCTCAAAATGCAAATTCACTGTGTTAAATTGAATGCTGTGTTTAACAAGTACTTCTCTGATTGTTACAATGAGTAATCCTAGTTGTTTTAATTGATCAGTTTTTAGGGATTCTGCTGCTACGTCTTCCCTGAGTCTTGTAGTGTACTTCTTCGTCAATTTCATTGCTAATTTTGGTTGAATTGTACGTACATACAAGTGGGTGTTATGATAAATAAATAAATAAATAAATAAATAAATAAATGCTAGATCAGTTTCTTCCCCTAGACGACCATTGAATAAAGAAATACTTCACCAATTCGGGGACTCAGCACCAAGAAGGATTGGTTAGAGAATGAGAGCTGAACTACAGTACCGGACATGTCATTTGATCACTTACTGGAAAAGCCGCTCAGGAGCGTACCTAAGCGGCTTTTTCGAATAGCTTCCTCAAATGTCAACTTTTCGTGAAAGGAGACACATTGTGAAGTATAGTTGTAGCTCTATCGTTTGGTATAAAAATTATCCACACGTGAATTTTTTTCTGAAATATTATTCCTCAAATCTCGCTTGCTCGGGTGCCAATTTACCCGATCCCGGTTTCTGGTTCTAATTTACCAGAACACCGGATTGATGGAAGGTTCAAGGTTTCTTATCTTTGAACATGAACCAGTCGATAGAGCTCGAGCTGCTGAGCTCATCTGCATCTACATTTTACAAATAATTGAGTTTCAACAATGTTATTGAAAAAAACAGCTTTGGAACGCTTCAAGGCGTCTTTCCGAGAAGTGATCACAAGATAAGTCTGGTATTGTATGAGTATTTTATATTCAACTTACAAGACGACATAAGATTTGTCCGGTGCAACCGCTGGTTCTCGATCAGGTTGCCATAATTGGTAGCTGAGGCCTATCAGAAAGTCATTAACTAATGGAAACCCTGGCGTGCCTGCTTCCAGGCCGGCTTCTCGGAAGGCGAAGTGCGTCGAGTTTATGCGCTTTGGTGAAGAAACTCCTTGGTAATGAGTGACGAACTCTTCACGTACTTTTGCCAAACAACGACGAATACACTGCCAGAAATCGCTAATCACATTCCATTGACGAAGGGCGCATCGGCGTGACAATGAGAGCGAAAGAGAAAGAACAATAGCTGAAGAAAACCCCAACAGCAGCAACAGTAGCAGACAGAAGGACGCGCCATGTAGACTGCGACAAGGAAGAACGAGACAGATAGTTGCAGCAATATAAAAGTAAGAGCCGGAAAGGCCATCGAGCTTTTGCTCATAATGCACAGAGCTGAACGATTAGTGTTAAGAAACGGGTTTGGTTTCTGCCCGGAAATCTCGATCCTACCTCTCAGCACCGATTCAGCTCGAGGCTTCTTCTTCTGCTATAGACAGTACCATCTCTATTAGTTCGTTAGTTGCTTTTTTAGTATGTACGTCTTTCACCCAAAAAAGGAGCAACGAGCCGAAAACCTTATAATAGCAGTGGCATGCAAATCAAAAGGGACAGACATTAGTGACGGACCGTTTAGAAAATGACGTTCTTCCCATGTGCCTTACAAAAACAAAAGCACAGAAGAACAGGGACTTAAATGTCCAACTTTACACGTCTTAAATATACAAATATCCAATAATGAATAATTAAAATTTTATAGAAGACGTTCGACCTCATTTGATGGCGACAGCGGCGACGTCGGTGTGGTCATAGAGGGAAGTGACCAATTGGCCGTATTGTATGTAGTCCCGGGGCAAAGCATGTCACTCAGTGGCGTCAATGCCACTAAAACCATGTCCTATGCTCTTTGAGAACCAGGAAACTTTACTTAGGGGATAAATAAAGTTCTGAATTAGCGTAGTGGAGCGGAAATGGTTTGTTTGGATCGGAAAAGGACGGAAACGGCGGATGGAGTGAACGCGTGAAAAGCGGAAACTCTGGAAAGCTGTCGGCTAAAAAGTGGCAAACGCGTCGGCCAATAGCGCTTGCTGGGTTCAGAAAATAAAAATCAATGAAATCATAAGGATGGTCCGTACTACGCAGTGAAAGAATACCACATCAATCTGGCATCTCCGTAAAGCCAGGGCTCCTGGAGGCTAAATTCTTCGATAAATATTTAAAAATTCCATCTGTGGCGGTTTTGCCACTGCATCCTCTGCGTCTATGCCCTATACTTGAACGATGCTCCGCCGCTTTGCCGTTGACCATGAACGGGCTTCAACGGAACGAATAGACGGCATGGATACTAGGAGCTAAGATATGATATAAGGCGCTCTGCAGACCTTTCAAATCTGACTGACTTCAAACCAACTGATCCAACTGAAAAATTGCACCCCCACAAATCTAGAAATATATAAGCGTATTTGTACTTTTTAAAAATATAAAGAGCTAGATCATCGCTAACGCGCAACGACCGGAAATTCTCCAAATATCTGAAAATTCCTTACAATGTTGACAATACTTCAATAAAATTCACGAGCAAACATCACGGACCAACCTAGCCCTGACTGTATGATTCTGAATGGTACACTCATGCATGGCGCGACCTTAGGTGACTGACCAACGCCAACACCTCTACCTCTTACCTTCAATTTCTTTTCATAATCATTGATTCTTCTTGTTTTTGGATAAAATTTAAGTAATGTTGAGCTTACACGTTCTTCAAAATCTCAACCAGTGTTTCAACTCTACCAACTGTCAACAGCTATTCGTTAATTTTTCTCGCCACCAGACTTCTACCCTCTTGTCACGCAATCCTTGCACTCTTTTCAATCAACGCTTGACTTCTTCATTCACACAGACAGACAACCCGATTTCGTTGTGAAGTGGGGAGGCAAAAAATCGCTGCGACGGGAAATTTCAGGCGGAACAATCACACGACAAACCTGGAATTAGACAGGAAAAGAAGCGAACGAGAAGCGTGACATGCAAATGTAGACGATGTTGCCATAGTCAGAGAAATGACACTGGAAATTGAGAAGAGGAGCGATCAAAGTTCGCTCGATGTGACACATTTTCGCCATTTTAAACGCTTTTATAGCACTGATTCAAAACAAAAATGTTATTCGAATGATTTTTGTTGAAGAAAACGTGTCAGTTACACGATATGCAGAGAAGTCACTCATCCTCCTCCGCTCTTCTTTCTGTTGTAAGCAGATTCGTCGGCCCTCATCAGCGACGGCCGCCTCCTACCAACTACATCATAAGTGTCGTTTTCCGATAATTTCATTGACGAGTTCATCCAAGCAAAACAGAGGAGTGAAAAAGAATAAGGTTAAGGAAAAGGGTGAGTGGAAAGCGAAAACGAGCGTTTGTGATCTTAACCGAAATGAAAAAAAAACATTTAATTTGTTCTGACAAGCACACAGCTTGATATGAGGAATACCATCATCGTGAAAACCTTACCTCATTCGCTTTCTCAAGAAAAAGTGAAGAGATACGGGAAAGAAGGAGTCATCCAGCAATCCTCCTAACCTTTGGCACGTACTAAGGAAGACGTCGAGTCTTATTAGAGAGGAGAACTTAATTAATTTATTACGTAAGCCCGTTACGGACGCAGTCACAAGTGTGTGACATAAAACACTGATAGACAACCATGCCACGACGGAAAAGCAAAAAACACTAGAGGTTGTGAGAATCAACAGAAATAAACAAGTTAATCAGAACGGTAAAAGGTAAACGTGCCGGCGCTGATCAGTTCTCTACGGATGCGCCATGCACTCGTGTTCTATTCAGAAACGTAGAAGCATGGGAATGCGTGCTTGGCCTTCACAATGACATGTGGAGGTCAGACACTACACCATGTCAGTATCTTTATCTTCCCACACAAGTCTGGTACCAATTTACCGGACCCCGGAGGGATGGAACGCTTGGTTAGCCCGGGCCGGAATCGATCGCTCGATCGTATGGGTGTCAGTAGCGCCCCTCACCACTACACTACGCGTGTCCGTAGGACGCTTGATTAATCGCACTGCGAGTCAATTAGCGGAACACAACAAATATTCCAAAGTCAAACGCACAATCTTTTGTGGGAAAAAATTGAAGGGAAAACTCGGAACATTCTCGCCGCGCGTCAGTTAGCCCGTCGGCAAGTTTTCAACAAAAATCGTGCATTAATAAGCGAGGACAATTTGTTCTTACGGAAAGTGCTGGAGAGCGGCTTTGCAGTGGCGCAAGCATGATGCCCTGCGGGTATAAACGAATTTCCGTAGAACGCACTGCAGGAGATTTCCCGAGTCGGAGCAGCCGCAGCAGCGCCGTACGGGCTCGTTAGCTGCTCCGGAGGTGTTAGTCGTCTACCCCAACCCTGGGGTAAAGGAAGAGAGACCGCTGACGGGCAACCAAGCTTAGCCAGTCAGTCGAGCAAATGGTGATGTGGGACTTTCGGCAGGCGCGGACGCGTTGACGCATGAGAGCTGAGTGCATGGAGCTGCTGCTTCTGGTGGTGGTGTTGCTGATCGAGTTGATGGGGCAGGGAGAGGAGGCTCGGTTGAATGACTTCAACGACCCACTGCACCTCGAGAATCACACCCTGGCTACTTATCCTCACCTCAGTTGGATTAGGTGAATCAATTCGAAACACAAAAGCGAACATAGCAGGCAATCGAAAAAAAGTAGAACCACATGTTAGTTCCATCTCTACCCTCAAGCGAGCATATTTATTTATTTATTTATTTATTTACTCATTTATTTGTTTTGCAGGTGAAGTGCGCCATACCGTTTCGATGAAAAACGGTACAACTTCAGAAACACAAGGCGAAGGTC
Source organism: Nippostrongylus brasiliensis (assembly GCA_030553155.1). Classification (NCBI taxonomy): domain Eukaryota; kingdom Metazoa; phylum Nematoda; class Chromadorea; order Rhabditida; family Heligmosomidae; genus Nippostrongylus; species Nippostrongylus brasiliensis. Next base: position 33,713,296 of record CP130736.1, on the reverse strand, counting down.
AGAGAACAGAACAAACAGAACTAGAAACTAGAAGCAGACACAAAAGAAGAAAAAATAAAAATAATACTGTTTATGATATAAGCTGAAGGAAGCATATCCTAAGCAAGTAGACTGTAGAATGAATGGATCAACTCTAGCTGTAAACACTGTAATGGAATACAAACGGCTAAGGTAATAGAGGTTTCAAAAAATGCCTATTCGATCCTCCTTTAAAGTGAAAAAAGTAAGCAATTGCGTCTAGGGCAGCTTTTACAGGTCCACGGACTTCTTGGGTTTCTAGGCAAATAATTTACGAGAGATTCCTCAGGTTTTCAAAGTGTTTGCGTTAACAATCTTATTCTTTATGTTGCTATTGTTCTTTTTATTGCTGACGACAATACATCTGTTGCACTGCACTCTCAAGTTTCGATTTTGATATTTTTCGTATATTATTCGATTTTTATATCTCATTCTTCTTTCTTACAATTGTCCTAATAACGTAGTAAATGATTGAGTGGATAGATAAATAAAAGAATAAATTACGAAACACTCGAAAAAATACAATCCGGACAAGCATAGAGGAGGGCATGGTCATTAGTTCCATTTTGCAGTCTCTCTCTCAAAACACATATCCGCTCCTTTAAAAATTTTCTAATCTTTTCAACTGTAGACCTAGAATAAGCTGTAATTAGTTGGAATAAACAAATATCCAAATTATGAGCAGCGTTGGCGCTTGCAAAGATGGCGAAGAAGACAAATGGTTTGGACCAATTTTGGAAACGATTTTGCTGCCTTGCCGTTATTTTTTGTTAAATGAGGAAAAATTGCGCATAACCAATTAGTAGTGATAACGACAATATTATACATGACTATAGTTCTTAGGAATAGCATTATTGGTAAAAGTTGTAGATTTCGAAATTGTCGTCGCAATATTGAACTTGTATTTCCAACCTCTCAGCTAGGTCAGAAAACAATAGTCTCATGCAGGTAGAGCGTGTAATGTTGAAAAGAATCAAGATCTACCTGATACTTAGAGGCATTAAGAAGTTGGGAAAACAGTTGAAAAGTAGTTTTTTGAGAGTTGAAATGGGCCGGGATTCAGATGACTCTTTGGAGATCAGAGATTTGAAGACTGCTCAAAATATGTGAAAAATTAAAATGAGCCCTAGTGCAACTAAGCAGCGCCCTTTTACGGCGTAATAAGTAGATAAGAAATAAACAAATAAGCCGTTAGGAACTGCAGAGACTCATTGTTCGTGGCCAGGAACCCAATAGACCCAGAGAATAGTGGGCCGAAGCAAGTAAAGGCGTTGAATGGTGAATTTGATGACGGCAGGTAGTCGAGTGAATAATTCGAGCCGGCTCAAATAGCCGAGCAGGGTCACCATTACCCAGCAACGTCGTCTACATCCACCCCCTCCCCCACAACTGACGTTGAGGCTTATGCGATGACAACCAGACATATAAATACAGCAATGAATAATCTATGACAGACTCCATACGATCATGCAAATAGATAAAGACCTTGCGAGAGGTGGGAAAAAAGCAGAAATAACACAACAAACTATGCGAAATATTATCATTATTATTGTTGCAATCGATTTCTTATCGTCGACACAGGAGGCGAACGACGAGAGAACGACGAGGTGTCTGTCTCGCTGTTAGTCTCGTATTTATCAGTTCAGAACAGCTGACTAGAAGAAAAGCGAGCACCACAGGAGAGAGAGAAACACTGGGGGCGGTCGAGGGCGACATGCTGGAACTGCTGCCGAAGCTTGACGAATGAGCATCACCTCTGACACACACTCACACAATATATATTGAAAGGTGGGAATGTAAAATTTCACACTTTACGATTTGATTTTACAAATTCTTGCCGCTGAAAAAAGAGGTTGTTGGCATTACCCAGAATACTTTGATTTTTTGGTCTCATACAGATCACGTGGTTCACGATTTTTGTATACATCTGCTAGTTTTGCACGTTCTCACGTTCTATGATTCTCAACATGATGAAAAATTTGCTGTTAACTCAAACGTTTCTCGTCTTGAATGCTTCCCTTCGAATGTAACGTTGGTTGCTTAACTTTGCTCAGTCGTTGCTTAATTTGGTTTAGTTTTCTTGTTTTTCCTCAAATTAATGTTCCATTCCTCTGCATGCTTCTGTAAAGAAAGAATAAATAAATAATGGTACCAATGACATTCAGCTAGAGAATAAATATGCATAGTATAAAGACATATTAATACTTCTTGCTCATCGCGAATCAGGCAGGCGTTATGAATCCAACAAACCATCAAAGTTACTCGTATTTCTGGGTAATGCCATCAACCACCTTTCACGCAAAAATTGTTCCCAAAAAAGAGTGCTTATTGGGCGTTTTTTTAATCCGTTATGCAGGATAGGTAGTAAGCTATGGAGAATAACTGGGATGATGGGAAAAATCTCAATAATATTCATTTCTTGGAACGCTAATGACGAGAAATTCTAATTTTAAAATAGTGAGCTCCCTATAATGTCAAAATAATGAAATTTCTATTGATAGAGGTAAAGTTCCAGGAAAGTAAGAGAGAGAGAGAAAAACAGTAGATGAAAGAGTAGTAAAACGTATTTGGAGGTGAGGTCAGGATGGTTTGGTGATTTCTTAGCAATTTATTTTATTTGTATTTTTATTTATTCATTTTTATTTATTTGTTCTATCCGACATCAAAACCAAGAGGAAAGAGTGAAATTCTTGGCGTATGGTTGGACTCAATTATCAAACTTTTTAGATAAAAAATGAAAAAAAAGAAGAAAGCCCTTACATCCAACTTTCTCTAACCTCTAAGATAATAAGAACTTAATCTTTTGATCTCCAGTCTACTATGGTCTACTTTGATCTACTATGGCAAGTACATTAAATCCAAAACGTGTAGAGTGCGATCTTTCTCGTCCTTTTCTGGTTTCCCGCAGGACGTCAATATTCGTCGAATCGTGTTGCCAACCAGATCGCGCCGTGTCACCCTCATCATCGCCTTCACCGCCTGCCGTTCATGAATCGCTGGATGGAAGAGTTTAAATTGGCCGCCAAGATAGGCATCGTCGACAGCGCTGCTATTTTGCATTTTTAACGAGATTATCGTCTCAGATAGGACTGTTTCTTCTCGCCTGAAATTCCTGTCGAACCGCTTTTTTCATTCTCATTAAGGTGGTCGTGATGTGAAAAAGTGGTCCGTTGAGTTGAAAACTGGCCTTTTCAGAGGATTGATGGAGCGCTGTGTGACAGAGATCGAAATGACGAAATGGCACGATTCTCGACAGATGGGGCAACATGGAACATTCATACCAACGACTTCCTAACAGTAAAAGGTAAAAGGTGAAGGTGAAGAGCTGGACTAGCCAGGTAGCAAATATTTCTTCACTTCATTAATTAATCCTTTAATTATTTTTTGGAGTCAGTTTCGTGTGTGATTACTAACTTGGTTTTGGCGTCTTCTTTTGTTCAATACTGACATAAAGATAAAGATAAAGATAAAGGCGCTGATCAGTTCCCTAAGGACGCGCCACGAACTCGTGTTCCATCCTGAATCGCAAAGGCATGGTGAATCTGTTTTTGGCCTATACACTGACTTGCGGGTGCAAGTTACCATATGAGTCAGTACGCTCTCCTTCCCAGACAAGTCTGGTACAAATTTACCAGACTCCCGCGGTATGGAGGACATGGTTAACCTGGGCGAGGTTTAATTCCGCGATGAATCGAAATATTTTGAATAGGACTGCTGAGCAATGTCGTCCTTACAAAAGTAAAAGTAAAAGTAAAACAAAAGCCCTTGGAGTGGTACACTGCCCCTTAATACCCAGATATCCATTTAAACTCTACATTTCTTTGGTTTGAAAATTTCTATCTATTTGAATAAGTCCAGCATCTATAACGCATTCTTCACATCAAATCGTTACAGAACATTTGCAAAACAAAAACGCTAAAAAACAAACGGTCAGAAATAACAAAGAAGAAACCAATAAAGCCTTAATGGATTCAAAGCATACATTTCCAGCCAGTCTTCAACTATAAGGCATTTCTGAGAAGCTGCTATTCCTTTCACATTTCTTTCTCGCTAGAAGTTCTTCTTCTCCACCAGAATAATGGACGATTCCATTGAATGAGCAACGAGATACCTATCAATCAGCTCGAAAGGCACCACATGGCCGGTGGTCATCAGAAGTAATAAAAAACGAATGGATTAGCTCTATCACAAAGGTAGAAAAACGTCAGTAGCTTGGATCGGCCGCTGGTAGTCCAACAACAGCCAGGTCTTCCCCTTTCAATAGTTTTTTTTCAAAATAATCGAAGTTTCTTTCAAATTCTGACCAATTAATTATTATTCTTTGTGGTGTCAATTCCTCGGAATGAAAAATCTTCTGGCTAACGACATTAGAGCTCACGAAAAATCGAAATCATCAAAAAATAGCAAGAACAGGTGAAAGTGATAGGTTGAAAATCGATGGGCGAAGAAAGGACAAAGAAGGGAAGGCTGTGCACTTGATCATCGCACATAGTGACAGCGACGAAGTTTCTGATAAGGAGCTAGATGTCACAGCTTGCCTATGTATGACCTTGGTTTTCTAACGTCTACAGCCTTAACATTCGGTCATTACAAATCGTTCACTAACGGGTATAAGAGTTACGGTTGCAGATTCTAAGGCCCTTAAAACTGTTGAGGGAAGAGAGGAGAAACTCATTGGCTATTTAAAGCCTTGAAGATCTGCCGAACTCCCGAGTTCATAGGGTTCGGGCATTTGCTCCTCACACACAGGTAGTCTTACATAATTTTAAAACAACTGGTAAATTCATGCTCACTGATTACTTTTTAGTTTGATTACAATTTGAGTTCTATTCTTCAATAATCCTGTGTGGAAACAACACAATCATTTTCAACAAGGAAAAAGGTTTGTACAGTATAATAGAGAAGCTTCAGCTGCTATCTCTGAAAAAGGTTTGTGTTACATCGAAATTACAAAGGCAGCCACAACCTGATTACCTGACGAGAAGCTGTAATGAAAGTAGTTGCCTCTAGGAATCATTGAGCGATCAGAGTCTCGAGCAGGGAGAAATTTGTTATAGGCATTCATCTCCTACAATGGGATGAACAGAAAGCACAATTTGTGTATTAAACCAGCTGAGCTAGGGGAAATCTCACATTACCCTCGACTACGAATTCAACTAGTTTCTTGTGAGCTTCGACTGTATGCTCTACCGCCTATACGGAAACATGACTTCATGGGCACAGACTTAACTTGTCATTTGGAAAACCTTGGTGAATGAGGCCATGTATGGTAGACATCAAGTTCTCAACACTGATAAGCAAAGCGCTTAGCGAGATTTTGTTCAGGAGTAGAGCAGCAAATTTCCAAAGTTACCAGACCAAAGTTAGCGTTACGCCCTTTGCTTATTGATATTTGGTATAGAAGCGTCATTCCCAGGTAGGTAAAGGTAAAGATAAAGCTTTCCATCAGTCCCCCAGGGACGCACCGCCGCATTTCTGTTCCTTTCAAATCGTAGAGGCACCGTGAATGCGTAATGACTTTCAGGGGCCAGTCGCTATACCAAGTCAGTATACAAGTTTTCACCTTTCCAGGCAAGTCTGGTACCAACTTACCGACCCCGGAGGATGGAAGGCTTGGCTATCCAGGATATCGCTCGCTCGATCGTGCGGGTATCAGTAGCGCTTCTTTCCACTGCACCGCGCGCGCCCTGTTGGTAGTCATTAATTTACACCGGTAGGTAGTCATTAATATTCTTGCAAAGTTCTAATTCGAGTTTCTCCTCCTCTTGTCAAGTATTTTGGCTTTTCCTGATTAAATAATATAAAAGTAACCATACAGAGAGGGTGTTATCAGTGGCGGAGCTGCTCCCGTTTGTATAGTATTATTACTAATGAATATTTTCCGAAAATCTCTGGTTTTTCACATTTGAACAGCGTTGTTGTTTGACTAACATATATTCCTTATTCGGTAGAGCACTGGTGAAAGCAGATCCCTGTACCTCTTACCTTTCATGTACCTGCAAAACCGCCATCACAGCCTCGAACTTGGGTAAATTGGCTTGATTACCCAACTTTTCGACTCTGGCGGAGGTATTATTACTACTAACGAGCATTTTCCGAAAATCTGTCGTTTTTCGAATAGCGTCTTTGTTTAACAAACATATATTCCTTATTCAGTATCATATCCATCTGAGAATGTGATGATAAAGAAAAATAAATAGAAAGTATAAGCAAAAACGTTAAGTAGCTGCTGCCGGCCGCGACCAAAAGAAAAACAGAGAGAAGACGGAAGAGAATCGCTGAGCACAGATGACGCGATGAAGTGTTGGAGGATTGCGCCGCGACTTCCGCAAGACGAAGCAAACAGACGAACTCAACGACGGCAGTCTGGAGGAGAAGGAAAACGAGGCGGTTGGTGGCGGTCTCGGGAAGACTACGAGCAGCGGAAAAGAGCTCACGGAGCGGTGGAGTGCCAGCAGAGAGAGCGCAGCGAGGTGGTGACGCTCGGGGCTGCTGCAAAAGACCGAAACGGACCGGTTCTGCCATAGACACCATCATCACCCACACACACACGCACTGCACACACAGACACACGTACATATGGTACACACATAGTGAAATACACATACACACATTGTTTGTTGCTTTTTTCTGACCCATAGCCGATCATCTACTAATTTTTTGAGATTATCGTAAAATTCTAGTCTTATTACCGCTTTTTGCAGGTTTCTGCTATGTATACTAGAATATGGTGTTGTAATGGTGATGCTAGGCTCATCGCAAAAATCTCATCCCAGGCGGGAATCGAACCCGCGTCTCAACCTATCCGGGGCTGTGCACTAAACATCAAACCTAGCACGACCATTACAACATCATATTCTGGTATACGGAATTTTTGTTTCCTTTCGCGTTTTGCCTGCCATTGAAGGTCTCGCGCGGTGCAATGGTAAGAGGCGCTACTGACACCCGCACGGTCGAGCGATCGATCCCGGCCCGGGCTAACCAAGCCTTCCATCCCTCCGGGGTCGGGTGAATTGGTACCAGACTTATTTGGGAAGGTAAAGACTGTATAGTATAAGGGCTGTATGGTATAAGGGCTCGCCCCCGCAAGTCACTGTATGGGCCAAAGAACCATTCACTATGCCTCTACTATTCCGAATTGAACACGAATGCGCGGCGCGTTCTTAGGGGACTGATCAACTCAGACACCTTTGCCTTTCAACTTTTACCTTTCATTGGCCAAAGTAAATAGATAAATAAATAAATAAATAAATAAATAAATAAATAAATAAATAAATAAATAAATAAATAAAAGACATTGCCGTGTGTTTGCCAGGATGCTCGCCGAGCATCCTGGCAGTCGCTGAGCCAAGCGACAGACGCAGAGCGACTAGCTGGAAGCAGAAGTTAGGCAGTAGTGGTAGTGAGTAATCACAGCGAAAAGAGCACATTCGATAGGCTCGCTTCAATGTGAAATCGCTGATGTGCTTCAGTAACGACCGCTCGGAGGATTGTTTATAAAAGTGACATCTTGGTGGACGTGGGTCGGGCCTCGAATGGGGGCGGGCAGGATGGATGGCGAACGGCGGCAGATTGAACAGCAGACAAAGAGCGGTTGGGAGAACGTAGGTGAAAGAAGATTTAGTGAAATATTAGGTTGTAATCCTTTAAATTTACCATTTGTCGTGTCAACAGAAGTTGTACTATGCGATGAAAAATTATTCAGTCGGAAGGTTTACAACCTTATATTTCACAGCGATAATACTGACAAGTCAGAGACTCACGGACCATTTAGATCAATTTCTCCGGTTGGAGAATTGTATTTCAGTCGGGATACGGCAGTTGACTATTTTTTCTCATCACTAATGGTTTTGATCAACAAGATTTTAGCCTGCATTATTAGGCTTACGACAGAGCGTTGTACAGTGGTGAGAGCGCTTCCAACGAACCGTACTGTCGAGCTACCGTTCCCTGCCCGGGCTAACCGAGCCTTCCATACCTCTGCGGCTGGGCGAATTGGTACCAAACTTGCCCGGTATAGTAGAGACACTGACATGGTATAGCAGCTGGCCCTCCATGGTGAATGCCGCCATTCGCCATACCTTTACGATTCCGAATTGAACACGAATGCGGAGTGTCCTTAGGGGACTGATATACGCCTGCACAAATACCTTTACCTTTACTATTAGGTTGCCCTGAAACCTGGGTAGACTGTCTTCATCTAGTAGTCTGCCTCATGATGTCGCTCATGACCCAAGGCATCGATCTTCCTGTTTTGTTCAGGGACGTGTGGCGACCAGTGGCTGTTGGGGTTCAGAACGTTCAAATATGTATTTCGTGAAATCGGGGACATTGTATCGGAATCACTTATTTGGGTTTCACCTCTTATTAGATCAGACATTCTCACTTTTTTATGTGATAATTAAGTCAACAAAGCACAAACAGAAAAAGGGACTCAAGAATAATTCTGGCTACTGGGAATGAATTATATCAGGATAAGGTAGCCACTAAAACTCGTAAAAATATGTTATAGTTTTGAAAAATTACGTTCTCCTTGATAAGGCCTGGAAATCGCCCTATATTTTCCTTTATTTCCGATTGTTCATTGAGGGGTCGAAACGAGCATAAATGGCAAATGTACTAGTTCCTTCAGCTTGAGAGAATAGAGAATAGAGATCGAGAATAGAGATCTTAAGAAGGAATGAAAAGAAAAGAAAGAAATTAGGAATCAACAAAAAAGAAGTAGGTTAGGAAAGAAAGCAAAAAAAATTACATCATGACGATCAAGCGGCGGAGCACCACGAAGCGGAAAACTGAGGGAAGCGAAGCGATGTGGGCGGTCGGGTGATTCATGCCTTTTCACGAACACTTTACCCTCCATCGAAATTCACCAAGAAAAGGAGGAAATTGGTTTTTAGAAAGAAACAGACTTTGGACTGCAGATGAGTGCAGAAAATCAAGAGCAATTTTCAATTTTTAACGACTTCCAGACTAATATCTTCACACCTCACACATGATTGCAATCTCTGAGGGCTTAATGGGCTAGAAAGTTACCGTCGATCTCAAAGGACAAAAGGCAAATATGCGAAGTAGATAATTATTTTTCCGAATCCATCGAGAGATTCCAGTGTTTTAAGAGAATATCTGACAGTGTTCTATTATATCGTTACATCTTCTCGGAATCTTACAATCTTTAGTGTCGACGAATTAGGAAAGAGGACAGGCGTGGGTTCACCTAATTAGAAAAACAAACAAAAAATTTCCTGAATAAAAAATCAAACCACAGACGTGATCAAAATACCAGTCACTTCCATTGATAAAATCAAATAAAGAGATAAATAAATAAATAAGTAATTAAGTAAATAAATAAATAATCCTGAATGGTGCAACCAAACGCAACAACAAACTGTGAAAGCGACAATAACAATGTAATACAATAAAAATAAATGATAACAAGAATAGGAGTTGTTATGGAGATTTGAAGGGGTTAGGAGGACCAGATGGCGGGGTGAAGCGTCACTACCGCAATCTTGGGTATTGATTTGATCTCCTGATCCGATTTGATCTCTCTCTTTCTGCGATAGCTCTTCAGCCTTTTGGCTCTATTATACTTTTTTCTCGGTTACCTAAAGATTTATATTTGTCTATATTCATTTTTTGGAATTTGATTCAAATGTAGTTATATGAAAATGAGAGTAAGACAACTTTTAAATAAATTCACGAGTTTCAAATTAATCCAGGATTAAACGCAGTAAAGTTCAGCCCCCGGGATTGCTTAATTAAGGTTTTCATGGGATTCGAATTTCACGAAGGTTCTTCCATTGCCCCTCAACGAGGACGCCTTCATTTTTAAAGACTCCCAAGCACCAGTAGACGTTTTCATTTCTTTCAGAACGCCTATAAGTCTTATCACATATCTTATCACGAACTATATAAATATATCGTCGATTAGCAACAATTCAACGACAAAAAACTCCCTCCTGGTAAGCCATCATAAGAAAGTGCAGGAGTTCAGATTTTGGCTCAGGACGTGAGGAGAAAAGACGTTCACCGTTTGGATCGGGCACAACGACGTTTAGACTCGGTTCAGTAAAACGTATTTGGAAATTGAATTTTATAAAGTCTTTGCCACTACTTCCTTATTAGAGGTTTTCATTCCTGAAGATAACCAAGCCCTGGCAGACTTTTTTTTATTTCGATTAGAACACCTACAAACTTTGTCGGGAACAATAGAAACACTTGTCGACTAGCAACAATTCGACCACAAAACACTCTCGACGATTGGTGACGGGGGGCGGTCGCTGCCCGTCATCGACGACACTTCACCTGAGTCGTTATTAAAGGTGTTCTCTGTGACAAAAACGGCGCTCAAGTACTCTCGCTTCGTCAACCGTAACGAAATAGGCGCCAGAGAACCGGATTCGACCGGTGGTGGTTGTTACGTCGTCCCACACTCTGGCATTACCTACCGACCCCGAGAATTACCCCTCTCAGCAAACACTCCGCTAACCCTCCCTGCCCCCTGTGCTCTCAGCTGGTGCCATCATCACCATCTGGACCATTTCATGTGTTACGCATCACGAGACGGTTGCGAAAATATTTTCCGTGGCTCGATGCGCTGCGAATTCTGATAGAAATCGAGGGAGAGGGAAAGAACGTGAATTGGCTGGGTAAGACTCGACGGTCGAGTGGTTCCGCTACAATATTCCAAAACAGAGTAAGAAAATGATTTGGGTGTTTGAGAGTACCTGCTCTCCAATGTTATACTTCTTGTTTGGGAGACAATCAATTTTTCTCCAGGAAATACCACTGCGCCATGTTGTACTGACACATCTTCCTAACCTACAGGTAAATTAGGAAGACGATTTCCCACAGGTAAAGGTAACCGGCTCAGTTTAGCTATCACCTTGACATTTTATGCCATTATGGGAATCCTCACCCAATTTAGTAACCTGTCAGACGATGGTGCCGTTAGAAAAATGCGATTTTGACAATTCTGTGTGTTCAGAATGAATATTAAGCTTGCCGACGCCCGTGGTTTAGTGGCAAGAGGCATTGCTGAAATTCATACGGTCAAGTGATCGATTCCGGCCCAAGCTAACCAGGGGCCACATTCATCATTGGTGAACCTCGACAAACCCCGAGATATAGCCTGTAAACGGCGCACCATTCCCTACGAATCCTAAACTTCCTATGTTAAACGCAATCTCTCATCGACCCTGCCGTCTGGCTCTGGCTGCGCCGCGGTTTCGGAGACCGCTGCGCCGGTCGTGAATTTGGGCCCAGGCCTTCCGCCCATACGGGGTCGGATGAATTGGTACCAGATTTGTCTGGAAAGGTGGAGGCACTGGATTAAACAAATATACAGTCATGTGCATCTGCGACTCCAAATGAAAGATGAAAACATGGCATCCACATGGGATTGATCAATACCTACTTCTTAACCTTTACGGTAACTACAAAATCGGCAGTGTCTAAGGAAAAGGTGAAGACTGGAAACTGGATCAAAGACCTTGCTGACGGTTTTTTACAGTTGGAAATCAAATCTACCTTTACCAAAAAAGAGCAAAAAAAAGAAGAAGGCAATCAAAAACTGGAAAGCTGAAAAATATTCATCCTCTTTGCCCATTTTTTCCCAATCAGCAGACATAATAAATCAGAGGAAAAGATCACAAGAAGACGTAGCTTTAAAACTATGTCGTGAATTTTTGCAAAACTCAGACACGATGTAATAGAGTCGCAGATTTATTGCCTTCCTTGCACCTGTGCCCTTTGTAGATGGATTGAATCATTCTCTCCTATCAAGTAATCTTACTATTAGATTTTGATCAGCTGTAAGAAGGAACGGAAATTAGCTTGGCTATCGCTGAGAATTTCTAATTTTTTTAGAACGATACCATCAAGCTTGCACTGAAAAGTTCACTTCTTCTACAAGTGCCATGGGGATCCAATGTCCCCACGGCACAAGCATTGTTCATTCTTTTTTTTGGTAAATAATGGTTTGGAACTGCTTAGCCATCATCTGCAAAAGAAAACGTTTATTCTCATCTTTCCTATTAGATAGATTTTTCATTACGAGTTAAGAAAAAAGATCTGACGTAAATATAATAGTTCTCTGAACTCTTGATTCGAAGAAATTGCCGAAAAAGGCAATAAATTTCACAGAATTCCTCCAACGATCCCATGTGAACCGCATACCTTTGTCACCGAGATGGCAAAGGTCACCGAGATAAGAAAACACACGCAGTGAAAGCGAGAAGGAATTCCCAAGATCTTGATGACCTTGATTTTTGACTTCGCTCAGTGAACTTGAAAAGGGAACTTCCGCATCAATTCTTCTGCAAAAGCAGTCAAGAAATTTATTGTACAAGGTAACCACGGTTTTGAAATGCATCTTCCCCGAGTCTTGTAGTTCTTTGTTTTGTCAGTTTCGTTACCAATATTGGGTCGTTTTGCACATCCACGTAGGTGCAAAGGTAAGGGTAAAGGTATAGAAGTTGATCAGTCCACTGAGGGCTCGCCACCACATTTTTGTTCCATTCAGAATCGTAGAGGCATGGTGAATGCGTTCTGGGTTTATTCAATGACTTGCGGGGCCAGTCGCTATACCACGTCAGTGCTTTTAGCTTCCCAGACAAGTCTGGTACCAATTTACCCGACACCGGAGGGATGGAAGGTTTGGTTAGCCCGACGAGGATCGATCGCTCGACCGTATGGGTGTCAGTAGCGCCTCTCACGACTACACTGCGCGAACAATTTTTGAATGGTTACCCTCAAATTCTCCATAGTCTAACACAAGTCTGACCAAGTTTATGTGAAAGAATATATTTATATCTTTCTAACTGCGCAACGAATTTACACCAAATCTGAGTACGTGATAGAAAACGCTTTTCTCTTTAAAAGTTTTGTGAGAAAATTTCCAGCATTCCCCTCGCCCACAAGCACTACTATTTCTTATTGCATAGGTCAAAATATATCGCTTTGACTAACAGACGCTGTGCGCGCCTCTGCCCGCCACCATCTACTGTACTGGTGGTGACGGCGCATGCGGCGTGTGTTAGTCAAAGCGATATATTTTTATGAAGAACTTCGAATTATTTCAGCATACGCGTAGCATTGAAAGAACCATAAATGTACTATGAACCATGAGAAAATGGAGTCGATTACTCTCGAACTTTTTTGGATATAACAGTTTACGCAATCTCCACTTTAAGAAAAACAACCATCTTAAAAAAATAGGGTTTTCCAATTTGGTGCAATCTCAAGTCCACTTTTTGATAAAAACGAATATTTAATCGCGATGTTAACACATTATAATAACTAGACTATGGTGAAAATTGAAAATCACTATAAAATATCGATTTTCTAAAAACACAAAATTTGCAAAAATGGTATGTTCGTCAAAATCACGCAAGTTTTTCTGCGGATACGCCGCGCACTTCACTTCAACAAGAAATTCCAGCGTGGTGGGCGGTGTTGACGTAAGACATACAGAGAGTCAACTAATGGGTGGCATTTCTGGTGTCCATCAGCCGGCCTAGCCAGATATTCGTCGACGAAGACATCGACCGGTCTTCGGACGGACCCACCCGGGTGGTGGTGGCGGCGGAGGGACCGGCGGAGCGGCAAATACACGCCGACCGGAACGAACGCGGACGTGAACAGCCAAGAAGCACTGAGCAAATATTGGTGGCGCAATTTTCTCCGCGAATCTCGTCGAACAGAAGAAGTGACTACGAGTGAGTGAGACTGCCACTGGAAGTGGTTGAGGGCGCCGAGTGATAGTTGAGGGTCTTGGCTAATATTTCGCCCGAAAGTGGCTTTGAATGTAACAAATCCCTCGTTTCGATGATTTCACTTCATATACAGGGTGGCGAATAAATAGCGCGTGAAATTCGGTTCAATTTTTGCATTTGTATGAAACTTTCAAGCGTACTTTTTCTTCTCAAAATATTCACGTGGCGCTTCTTATTCGTACTGTATAAAAGAAATTTGTTTTTCAAACTGTAGCGAAGAACTATTTAAGTAACGTGATTGCGCAAGGAGGTCAGAGCGGCATAGTAGGCCCGCTGATTCTTTCGAGGCTTGTAGTTCCTCAAAAAAACGTGTAGAAAATCTCTATCTAAAAATCACTACGTCGCTTACTCCTTTGACGCCAAGTGTGAACGTTACTTAAGACTCGTTTCCGTTAGACAGGTGATCAACGACCGAATTCTAACGCAATACATTCACTTACTTACTACTTATTTATCTATTTACTTACTTATTTATTTATCTACCTACTTACTTGAGCTCTCGTGCTGCAGTGGTAAGACGCACTACATACCAACACCCGCACGGTCGAGTGATCGATCCTGGGCCGAGCTAACCAATCCTTCCACCCCCCGGTATCGGGTAAATTGGTAACATACTTGTCTGGAAGGGTGAAGCCACTGACTTGGTTGAGCGGTTAGCCCCGTATGTCATTGTATAGGCCGAATACGTATTCGCTATGCCTTTACGATTCTGAATGGAACACGAATGCAAGGCGTGTCCTGATCAACGCTGACCCGTTTACCGTTTTACCTTTACTTACCTACTCACTTAGTTATTTACTTACCTGCTTATTTACTTTCTTACTTACTTACAGTTACTTACTTACTTGCTTATTTATTTTCTTACCTGCTTACCTAGCTACTTACTAACTTACTTAGATGGCCCGGCCTCACTTGGGCTTCAGAAATCTGCAATTTATTTTGAAGCTGAACTTTTCTTTCTGAACGAACCACAAAATTCAGAAGAAGTTATAGATGTTCAAATTACCGAAACTGGCAGAAATCACGCAACAAAGCCGTCCAGCAGGAGAGATATAAGCCGTGTCAGTGAGAAACTGTGAGTAAATAGCGATGGCGCAATTGAAGGAGCTGGAGATGGGGAGGAGCGAACTGTCTGCTGAGAAGTTTACCAATCGGATCGCTCTGTCAGCCGAAAACTTTCAAGAGCCGTTCCTATCCAAGACGTGCTTGAGAAACTTGAAACAAAAAGTGGTATTTTACTTAGATGTAGCACAGCAAAGCTTTTTAAGTGATGATTTCAACGTAGCACTCTACTGCCTAACGAGGTTGTTATTTAGGACTTTTGTTATTATATTATTATGTATTAACATCGCTATTTGCCTCACTCCACTAGATTTTTGGCCTGTACTATAATGTTTCACTCATCCGGTAGCCGGTGGCTTAATGCGCGCGTGGAAAGTGTTAAAGGGCGCTACCAACTCCCTAACGGTCGAAAGATGGGTCCCGCTCGAATAACCGAGCCTTCCATTTCTTCGGGAGTCGGGTAAATTGGTACCAGACTTTTCTGGGAAGGTAAAAACACTGACTTTGTATAGCGGCTGACCTTCGCAAGTCATTGTATAGGCCAAATACGCATTCACCATGCTCCTACGATTCTGAGTTGAACATCAATGCGGCGGGGCGTCCTAACGATAAAGGAACTGATCAAAGTCGACACCTTTATATTTACCTTTTTCTCAACTGTGAGCTCAACGATGGGAGTTTGGGGTAAATATGTTCCGTTGCAATGGCATTCATTTGCGAAACTATTACGCTATTGGGGTTGGCCTTCCTTGATTACACCGGTCGTATTGTTCGCTTTTGTTTAGTGGTTTATAGACGAGAATGAGTTGATTGCGGGTTCAATTCCCGTCCGATGTCAGTGTTTTGCGAATAACCTAGCATATCCAAATATCTAAGGAATCTTTGGGTTTCTCAGCCCCTTCTTCCATGCTAGATTTGAAAGGTTTTTGATGGGCCGGTTTAGTGAGTCAAGAACTTCGAACTGTGTTCAGGCCCCTAACGGGAAGGTAAGAACGTTCCTATGACCGTAAATAAATTTTCCGCTCAGCCACTTGCACACTATAAACCCTCCCAAATATTTTTCAAGGTCTACAAATAAGAATTTCCAAATCGCGCAATAGGGTGAAAGGTATTACAGACATTTCGATATCGTGGCGGCATTCTCAGACAAGGAAGAACTTCGATCTTCACACCCGATTTCCTAGAATGGCAGTCTAATAAGGACTGTTTGATTAAGTTCAACAATTAGAACAATTTTTTATTCAGTTAAGATAGCCGCGACCGGTGTAATCAAGGAAGGCCAACCTCATTAGCTCGTCCTTGGTCAAAACATTGAAGGTCTAAGAACGCTGAAAACGCCTTAAAGTTTCCCAAGATTTTGAGTTTTTCGTGAGCGGAAACCTAGGTCGTGCTACTCTTATTAAAATCAAGCATTTTATTGGTAAAATTGTTAAACTTGAAAGGAATTACGGCGAAGTGACTAAACAGCGGATCAAACCGCGGCAGACAGCGGTTTGGCTGATAGATATCGACGGTACTATAATACAAATGTTGTAAATAGTAATAGCGTTTGGGCATAGATATCCAGCGTTAGGTGAAAATCGAGTGAACGAATTGAAGACTGGAGCTGGGGTTTGCCCAGAATCATGTCCGGCATCAACTAATGAGAAGCGAGGGTTGGTATCGACGAGGGGACCACAGGAAATTGACGAGACCCGTTCGTGCACCCGGAAAGTGGCCGCCACCAGCAGCAGTAGCGAGAGCTTGCCAAGCACTTTGAGTGTGATGCCTGAAAGTGGTATATTTTCGAAGGAAAAATCGTATAGTGCATCTAAAGTCGAACTCTTCGTCATTTGAAGAGAACTCAGAATTTATCCTCGGGTGATCATCGAAGACATCGATCCAGAAATAACTGCTGCTGCGGTCTTTGATTCGCTCTTCCTCCTCTACTTCTGTGTTGAGCAAACATTAAGTTCGTTAACCACTTCAGAGTACGTATGGTGCAGAGGCGCTGCTGACACCGCACGGTCGAGCGATCGATCCCGGCCCGAGCTATGCAAATAAAAGACAACAACAACAAGAGAAAGTAACAAGCGAAACTAAAAGAGTAGTTTTGCAAGTTGCAAGTTTTGCATCCCCCGGGGTCAGGTAAATCGCTGCCAGACTTGTCTGGTAAGGTGAAGACACTGACTTGGTATTGCGCCTGGTCCCCGTAAGTCACTGTAAAGACCAAGTACGCATTCACAATGCCTCTACGATTCTGAATTGAACACGAATGTAGAGGAGCACCTTTACCTTTAAACTTAAACTTGTTATGGGAGAAATTATAACCGATGTATTGGGATCATCCTTGAATTCAGCTACATCAGTGATAGATCCTGTGCAGAACACATCTCTCTTGTTCATCAACCGCACCCTTCTATCACCAACACTTTGTACGCTGTGTCAGACGTACATGTCTGTTTTTCTTAGAGGTAATTTCACAGCGATTAACGTGTTGTCAACTTTGTTCCGTTATATGTTAGATTTTATTGTGATGATGGTTGTTATACTTGTCGCACCTACATGTGGTTTTACTGTATGTAGTAAACTTGAAATCCTTGCTTGACGGCCTTGATAGATCGGTGGTAGACAGCTCGAACGATGGTTCGGTTCCCACCTCAGTCTCGACGAGTCCGTCAAAACGTCAGGCGTCAACGCCACTCCTAGTTTCTTTGAATCGGGAGAGTAGTATTCTTACTTCATATATAAGCGAAAGCCAAGAGATGTCTGGCGTCCGCATGTCCGCCCTGTATCCGGGCTCCGGTCAATGGGAGGATACCTTTCATGTGCTACAACTCTCCACAAACATAACAACCCTTTCTAAGGAACCTATGCCACGGTGATGTATGTACTGCACGAGTCTGCTGTCCATTTTTCACGCCGGTGGTCTCGGACCACCCATATCGACTACGTGTGTTTTCCAGTCAGGATCACCAATTTCGCTAGAACTTTGTCTATATGGGTCTCTGGTATCCTGAACACGATGGTGAGGTCTGTTTTCCAAATGGCGGCCGAATACGGTGGTTATAGGCGAGTTTCACCTGGTGAGGTCTGTAGCTAGTGACTGAACTATCCATGTAGCTATTTGGGTGGTTTGAGACCACCCACGTGAAAACGGACAGCAGATTTGTGTTCTGGACCCCAAATAACCCCCATAGGCAAAGTTCAGCGGAATCGGTGATCCTGACTGGACCAGTCAAGTAGCGAATGGGGTGGTCCGAGGCCACCCACTTGAGAAACGGACAGCAGAATCATGATCAACGCCCTCAATTACCCCCTGTGCAAAGTTTCGGCGAATTTCGGCGAGTGAAGAAAATCGAGTACTGGTGTCCGTTAATTTGAATAGGGCCCTTCGTCGGCAGTCCCATGAAGATTATCTACAGACACGCTGGTTAGACAAACGGTCGAGTGAAACACCGGTTCAAGTTTCAAATGATTTCACTTCCCGACACGTTCTGTACAGTTCTTTGGTACGGCTCTTTGGTGTGCGTCTTTATGGAGTTGGACTGAGTAAGTAAACAAGACAATAACTACCCCATCATCCAGTGTTTATAGCCGTTAACAATGTGATGCGCGTGTTCGATGGAGGGGAGGAAAGAGTACTTCGTACTATCAGGGACCGATCAGAGTGTTCTTTGTGGGCTCCGCTCCGATGGTGGCGGAACAGTGAAGGTCTGAAGACATGTGCGAAACATCGAGGGCACAATAGGGACCCGATCGGTCGGCTGACAGATGAAACCGTCGCTTGGAGACGCTAGCGAGTCGCCAACACACACATGTGTTACAGTTGATTTGTCTATCAGATGTCAGCAGAGCGGTCGGTTTCGGTGTGTTTACGAATGCGTTATCTCAATGGAGTAACGGGGTGGTGATAGCATCTGCAAAGCAGTGCAGCTGGAATGATCAAAGACCGTCGGGGATTCGGTGTGGAACACTAATAAAGACAGCGATCGAGTCCCACCGAATCTTGTTGGGGGAACTTTGTTGTATGTTGATGCGATTTTCTTAGCCTTTCAGGGTGATAATAGAAGTTTCCACCTTATATCTTCGCATGGACCAGGAAAGGTTTGCGAAACAATTCCAGAAATACAAGTTCAAGTCTCCAAGCTGCCTCTTCCTGGAACCTTGTTACGATCTTATACTTGAAATGCGCTGCTCTGCAGAACAAGGTTAGCAGCTGAATAAATATTTATTTATGGCGCTACCTTTCCGTCGTCTTGAGCGGTTGAAAAAAATTCTAAAGAAGAAAATTCAAAAGATAGACTATTTTTAGACCTCTGAAGACGAGGCGAAGGTAGGAGAGTAAGGTCATCAATAAATTTTGCTGCGCCAATTAACCCAAGTGGGCACAACAACATACAATAGTTATAAGTAATCAATATTCCATTGCGTCTGGTCAACATCGCTCTGAATACTCTATGCTATTCTTTGATCTGAGCCCAGATTCACGAAAGAAACAGGGATTGCGAATTAACCCAGTTAATAAACCAGCTCCTCATGAACTTTCATATTTTTGAAACAAGCGTATGCGATACCAGATCACGACAGAAATGAGTAATTGCGCAACAAC
This sequence comes from Nippostrongylus brasiliensis, assembly GCA_030553155.1. NCBI lineage: Eukaryota > Metazoa > Nematoda > Chromadorea > Rhabditida > Heligmosomidae > Nippostrongylus > Nippostrongylus brasiliensis. The sequence goes on along the minus strand of CP130736.1, from coordinate 33,693,850 downwards.
AACTTGGTCTTTGACACCCCATTACGTCTTCAAATAAACCCCAAATGAGATAGATCGCAGTGAATGGACCAATCGGGTTATTTTCAAAGGTTAATAGCACGATTGTTATAGTTGAATTTGGACCTGTGACTGAGTCGAAAGGTAACGGTAAAGACAATCAGCGTTGATCAAGTCTTCTATGGACGCGCCACCACAATTCGTGTTCAAGATCGGAAAGGCATTTAGGGTGCGTATTTTGCCTATACAATAACTTTCAGGGCCAGCCACTATACCAGTATACAAGTTTTCTACCTTTCCAGACAAGTCTGGTACCAATATGCCCTACCCCGGAAGGATGGGAAGCTATTCAGCCCGGGTTGGATCGATCTAGACCGTGCAAGTGTCAGTAGCGCTTATTCCCACTGTACCACGCGAGTCAAGTTGTCTGCCGACTTTCTTTTTCCGAAGATCTAGGATCGATCAACAGCTAGACCATTGGAAATGTCATATTGGCAGGTGGAAAAAGTGACTTGCACATCCGATGGTACAAATGGTCTCTCTAAAAGCTCCTAAGAAACTCTAAAATCGGCTTTAGTTACAAGGAATTACCGTTCCTTTTCGACTTGGTAGGCTTATTTATTAAGCAGTGCAATGATTTTTCATTTTTTCAACCATGTTGGCCAACATAAGCGCATGCTTATGTAATAAGCATATAAATATAAATAAATAAATATGAGCCCAATTCGCACTCACAATGTTTAGACGATTCTAAATGGGGCACCAATGCGTAGCGCATCCCAAGAGCACTGTCCTATGTCGCCTTTTCCAATATTTTCACACCTACCTCGACAGGTTTGCTGAAGTGCAATGGAGAAGGATCACATCGAGGTAACCAGGAGTAACACTGGGTCAGGTGCTCATAGCTCATGTTTTATTGTAGACAACAACGCTAACCCCGTTAACCCTTTTCTGGCGCATCAAACTCCGCTGAAAATGTTTTCGCAACTCGACGAAACTCGGCGACGAAAACACGAAATATGGTGAAGGTGACGCACAAAATACCCTTTCTGAGAGTGTTTTCCGTCGTCGCATCGCACACATAAAAAGAGCCGACTGTCACGGCAACAACCGTCTCCTAGATGTTTCACCGAATTCGACGACAACACGTCTGAAAAACGGGCTCAACTACAAAGACAGTTTGTGCGCTCCAGCAGACGAACTGCGCGAAAATGGAGTTGTGCAACGGAGAATTTCGATGTGAATAACAACATGGACCATTGTCAGGCAACACAAAGGTTTCCTCTAGCGACAAGATGCGAATTAGAGGAAGAGAGGGTCTCTACAAGACTGGAAGAGGGAAAAGTCATGGCGAAATCTTATCACGAAATAATGTTACGACGTTTCGCATAGGCTTCCGAAGTCTGTTGAAATCCACTGTCCGCTGTTTCCCCGGGCGGGCTATTGGCTCAGCTTAGAAGTACGGAAGGGTCTTAGATGTCCCCAAAAGCCGCAAAATTTAAAGTTAAGGTGCTCGCCGTTGATCAGTCCTGTTAAGACGCACCACGCACTCATCTTCCAAGTAGGATCGTGAAAGCATGGTGAATGCAGATTTGTCCCATACAATGACATGCGTCATCTGTACCGTGACAGAGGTTTCACTATAGGAGACAAATCTGGTACCAATTTATCCGAGCCGAGAGGAAGAGATGGCTTGGTTAGCCTGGGCGAGGATCAGTCGGTGACGGTGCGGATGGAAGTAGCTTCTTTCCCCAGCACCATGCCAGCATCATTCTCAGTTGAATTTGGACAAGCTCTTTTCGATCCGCAGAAATCTATGAGTTTTTGATTTTTATCTGAGTTCTTTTACTGCTTAATGTCACAGTCTAGATTAAGGCTAGTTATCCTCGAAGCTCACGATAGGCTGGTTTATTTCGAGCGGAAAGAGAAAGGTAAATTAACGGTATGGAGATGCTAATCAACCAAAGTTTCAAACCGGGACCGTCAGAAAATCTCCCGTCTTTTTTTTAGTTTTCTACTAACTATCTGGAATATAGTTCGTGCGTGATGCAGTGGTAAGAGGCTATTTTGACACCCGCACTGTAGATCGATCCTCGTCCGGGCCAACCAAGCCTTCCATCCCTCCGGATGTAGATTAATTGGAACCAGACTTTTGTGGGATGGTTAAAACACTGACTTGGTATAGCGGCTGATCCTCGCTACATACAGGCCAAGCACACATTCACCATGCCTCAACGATTCTGAATTGAACACGAGTGCAGCGGCACGTCCTTAGCGGACTGATCAACACCGGCACCTTTACCCTTAACTTTTATCTTGAATGTATATTTTCTTAGTTTTTATCGCTTGAGTTTTTCAGTGCCTCTTTCCTTCCAATCACCTGGAAAACACACAGGAACAGATTTTAATCCGAGTCCATTAGCTATAACACCGGTGGCCTGGATGTCCAAGGACTGAGTGATGTGCATCTGCTGTGGCCATCTCGCCATCTCGCACGCGAGAACTCCAACAAAAGTTGGTTTCAGAGCAACCACGTACAGCTCTTAGGAGACACTTTTTCACATTCAGAGCAGGCTTGGAGTACACAAGAGTGAGTAAAAAGTTGCAGGTTCCTAATACCTTTGCAAAATTCAAAAAACTTGTAGTTCAGTACTGAATCCACGACAATCGGTATCCTGAACAGGTTTCCTCGTCACACACAGTTGTTGAATTTTTCTCTTAGCCATCTTTTCTTCTAATTGCTCTCTTTACGCTTTAATGTTGTTTGTTCGTGTTCTTATGTTTGTTCAGGTCTTTCGTTACGTAAGAGATATCATCTAGAGATCTGCATTCATGCTAATCAGTGTTTTATTGTCTTAACGTCGTTTCCACATGTGATTATCGCATGTAATAAAGTTAAAGTTAAAGTTAAACCAACCCTTTAAAGGATGTTTTAGTTGTAGAGTAGCAAACAAAATAGGTAAAAAAGAAAAAAGGAAAAAGAAAAGGAAAAGTAAAGGTTTTGCTGATGTCCCACTACTAACCATCACACTGGCGGAGTCAAGGTAGCTCATTAGTGAAGGAGTAATAAGTTGCGTTTGAATTACCTAATCTACCTATTAATTCATTTGCTCTAATTCGCAGCTCGAGCACAAATCGAAGATAAACCAGCAATTCAAGGGATGTTTTAGTTGTACAGTAACGAGCAAATAAGGTAAAAAGAAAAAAGGAAAAGGAAAGTAAAGGTTTTGCTGATGTCCCACTACTAACCACCGTACTGGCGGAGTCGAGGTAGCTCATTAGTGAAGGAGCAACAAGTTGCGTTCGAATTACCTAATCTACCTATTAATTTATTTCACCGGACTCGTAGTTTGAGCACAAAACGAAGTCGAAGTGATTAATCCCCATGACAAATTTATAGAAGCTAGACAATATATGGAAGCTATGCGAACCAAAAAGGGGCGAATGGTCTATTGCTGAACATTCACAGACACCGCATGTACCTACGAAAAATTTCATGCTAGCAAGATAAGTCTGCGAATGTTCAATTTCATTCCAACCCAGATTCAAAAACAGCTGCGAAATGGGTGACTAGTAAGAATCTAATTCCGTTACGAGAACAAGAATTCTGGAACTTTTTCACATTCGTTTACGCAGGTCTCTATGTATTTCACTAACCGCTTTTCGCTAGCTGAACAATGGAGTGAAAAAATTTGAAAAGTAGAATAAAAATCGTTCAAGATAATAAAGACTTCTTGATTTCTGTTAGAATTTTTTCACTTTCTTCTTTCGCAACATGTTTTTTACACCTCATTCTGGCCAAGGAAAGTGCAAGTGCAATGATGGCGACCGTGTCAATGGCGGCGAAGGTTCGTCCACGCTTGGCACACTGTCAGGCGATCTCTCAAATGTTGTCGCCGTCATCGTCTCGTTCCTCTCGAAAACCTGATTTCAAGAGAAACACCCGCACCACAAGACGATCAAGGACAGCCATTGTGTGCCGCCGTGATTTCCCGCCAAAAGATTTCCTTTCACTAATGGCAAAGCAAAAAGCGCACTACAGACAAGTTCCTGACAAGACGAGGTCAAAAAATTGGCATTGGACACACGAGTAGCTAGGTTTAGCTTGCGTGCAGGTATAAACTTACTGTTATGTTGTCAGAGCAGTTTTTTTAAGTACATGGTTTGATATGAAAATAGTGAAATTCAAAAAAAATTGGCATCACAGGCCGCAACTACTGGCAGAACTGGATTCTGATGGAATATGTTATACATCTATACTACATGCGCTAGTTTGAGCTTTGAATGCTTGCACAGCGTGCATGAAACTATAAACCACACCTTCTGGTCGTACTGCTTATGATGTCAGAACATTTTCTAGTCTTTTTTTGAAACTATCTGAAACTGGTTTGATTAACAAAACATGGAATGATTTCGATGAGGATTCATTTCGTTGGACAATACCTGATAACAACTTTTAGAACTAAGCTAGTGATGGACGTATACACTAAACTCAAATATATTCCAAACCTGAGTTCATTTGAGTTCACAATCATCTGGTCACCATCGACTCACAATCGTCCCACGCCGCACAGCATCCTTGAACTCACAGTTGTGGTCAAATGGCAATATAGTGCAGTGCCATGAAATCGCTGAGGTTCACGGTGAATTTATACCAAAATCGCAGGTCTGAATGTATGCGGGTTGTCTAGGCTTGCTCCACTCTGGGTATCCATTCGTTTGGTTAAGAAATTTTGGGACGAAATGGGCGAAATTTGAATGCGATGTCACGAGTTGATTGAATATTTGTAGGTCGGTAACTCTCCGATCACATTCGTCTATTAGTTTTGATAGTTTGATAGTTGTTACTAATCAGCTCAATGTTTTTTTCCTTACGTTGTTCTTTGCCTGTTACTATGTAATGTATCAGAGTGCCATACGTTTTGTATAAAGAATGGCGATTACAACGATATAGTTTGTTTTTGCTAAATGGCAATGGGCGGTCCAAAAAAGGCGAAAAATCTTGACATGGTGGCTCAGTCGGTAGCATGTATGGCTCACAATATGGTGCTGGGGGTACCGGTCCTTTTTTTGAGTTTTGTTTTGCCTTCATACACTAGATACCAAATTACGCTCCTTTTGCAATTTTGTCGCAGTTGCCGGGTAGAATCGCGTTTGGGAGGAGTATGGCCAACAAAGTACGCGCAAAGAAGAAAATCTAGCACTTACGTATGTATGTGACCCATTCCTACCGTAAGCAATCCAAATCGATCCCAAATCCAGTTAAAATTCCAAACTTTCTCATCAGATTTGACATCAGCATGTCACTACCGTCACTTTCATACCGAACATGTCCTCAAAAGGAACTCCAAAGGAACTTTTCACTCGAGACAAAAATTCGTAGGAACACGAACTAGCTAAACAAGAGAAAAAGAGAGGGTTCGTTTCGTTCTTATGAACCACCATAATTGTTGGCAGTTTCGGATTTAAAATGGAGAAGTATGCGGAGCCTGACATGAATTCTAGAGCTCTGGCAGGCTGGACAGATACTGAATTTGCTTGTTCTAAAAAGTATAATTCCAGAGTAGTTGATAACCAGATTGAGACTACTCTGAGAAAAAAAAGCCCTTTAAAAGTTTATCAGTGGTGAACTAGCGTTGTAAAACCATGGTAAGCTAACATTGAACTGTTCTCATTACCGTAGCCACCGCGGTTCATGGAGAAATCAAACAAAACAGGCTTCATGAATCACTCGCACCTTTTTTTTTCAGACGAGACGCATCTCATTTCCTAGGGCGCCAAATAATCAGACGTATAATAATATTTTTAAAGAACACACAGACAGTCGGGTGACAAATATTTACTGCTCTGACTGAATAACGTTCTACTTTGCAATGGAAATATACGATACGGTACGCAAACATAATCGTTTTTGTTTTTTCTCACAAAGCTTTTGCAAATATACAGTTCAGCATCACCAATGGGCGACGAGAGCACTAACGGGCAATTTTTAGCAAAATTTTAGAAACACGGGACTTGTGGAAAGTTATATTTTATTTATACTCTTATTACTAACACTTTATGAGATCTACAGAACATTGGTTAGCGGAGGTTTATTAACGTTATGAACAAGCAGAGTTCTCATTTAACATTGCATAGCACTGACACACATAACACATACTGAACCAGCAGGACTATACCCATCCACAGTAGCACAGCTCGGTCAGCCGAAGATCGGATCAATGCCCGATCTGTGATCACCTCCTAATTAATCCCTCGACAAATATCTTGCGGAATCATAGCCCTAAAACAACCAGTCTCACTGGCTGTGAAAAGCTAGATGATTTGAAATCATTGGTGAGTCACGAAATCGAGTGGAATTCTGATATGAATTCAATTAAACAACTTTCGAAGAGGAGTATCATTCATTTGTATTAAGGCTGCGTCAGAGCAGGTTTTTTGCAGTCATCGGTGAGTGTTGGTTCGTTGTTTCAGAGTTCAAGTGTGGATAGGTGACATTGCTGCACATAGGAATATCTTTCGATCCCTGGAGACCAGAAGAATCTTGCTCGAACATATCGTCTTCGCACTGCCAGAAACGAATTTCTGAAATCGGATCCAACTTCAAAACCTCACTCTCTCCATGATTTTGGCGTCGCAAAGCCGATCTACTAGGTTCTCCTCAGGCTCAGAAGCGGTCTTCGTCCTTAAAATAGCGTTCAACGATAGCAGTGAGCTGTTCATCTTTCCCTGGAAGCTGACTAGCATGATGATGGGTTCGCCCAATCAGCGGAAATTATTGTTGTCCCCGATCCAGATGATCTTCCCAGTTGCTCTTCATCACTGTAGTTGGACATATTACTGGCTAAAGCAGGCGGATCCAATATTCGCTGCAAGACCGTCATTCCAGCAGTGGCTTGATCCACGAGAGTCAGTTGGTACAAGAAGCTCCTCATTCTCTTCGATAACGCAATTCATTGAACAAAACTCACCCGATCTTCTGCCACCGCCGCTCCCTCGGCATTGACAGCCAAAAATGATCGCTGTTGTATCGGGATGTAGCTGGAGAAGAAAAAGTAAAAGAAGAAGAAGGAGAAAAGGAAAAAGCTGTGCAGTCCGACCAACACCCCCAAAACTCACCTTTAAACTGATATGATAGAGTGATAGCTTTAAACGAGATTTTATATATCACTCCTCAATTCTCAACCTTCTGAATGAGATGAGCGGTGATGAGTGATATCAGTTCTCATTGCACACCAAGTCACCTCATGCTTAGCCCCAAGGAAAGAAAATGGGTGACTGGATGCAACTGGAACCACAGTTACACGCTAGAAGAAGAAGGAAGAAGAAGAAAAGAAAAAGAGGAGGTCACGCCTGAAGAGACCACAAGTTCCTTCCTTAAAGGGTCACAAGTTGGGCCCGGATAGAGTTCGAAAGGTGGAGGACAACGGCAGCATTCCAATGAGTTAAGGATCGCCACTCACAGTAGGGAGCTCCGACACAATTTTTTTCGGCACTATTCAACTTACTCGATTGTTTTCAATCTTCGAAATTCGCTGAAACTTTGCCTTAAGAGTTATTTGGGGTCCAGAAGACGAATCTGGGGTCCGTTTTTCACCTGGTGGTCTCGGACCGCCCATATCGACTACTTGGGTGGTCCAGTCTGCGATCCTGATCGGTTGAAGTCGAAGATCTCCTGAACGATCGTAAGACCTGTTGCCCTGTATGGTGCCACTAAACGTAGAAGATTGTCAGCTTAGTCAGATCGCTTGGCAAACGCTGACCAGGGCGACGGTTTGGTGTAGTCCCAATAGCTTGTAGGCTTTGCGCTTCAGGTGAAATTGGAACGCATTTCGACTTAACAATTAAACCTGCCATGTACATATATCTTCTGTCGTCCCGTTGATCATCGATTTGCCCGAGCTGGCGCCAGTAACGTCTGCATTCGTCCCCGTCGAGTGCCAAGGTAGACCGATGTGACCCGCTCGCTGGAGAAACACAAAGAGCACCGAACCTATCGCGAAATCGATGTCGAATCGGCCTCGTTTTTGACACACCGGGAATAAGGTCGAGAGTATGGCAGAAACGGTGCGGGTAGTTACTGAAAATTCCGTCCTGTGGGCAAAATGGGCAAATCCAGGCCAAGCATGGAATGGTATGGCGCCACAAATTCATACCGTACCGCCACACACTGTCTCGATCCGGGACAGATGTTCACGAAGAAGAAGAGTATGACTTCCATACTTCTTTTTCTGCAGTTCCCTACTCTCTTACGTTCTGCAGGTTCTTGCCTCTACATCGATTTTTATTATATTTCACCACTAACACTTTCCTTATCTCGTAAGCCACAACTTCAGTAACATAATTTAGTAACATAGCGGTTTTTTTGTAGCCATTTCTTTGTTTTATTCCCCTAGGTCGGACTATACGCCAAGAATTTCTTACTCCTTCCTCTCGGTTTTGATGTTGTAGAACAAATGAATAAAATAAATAGATGAAAATAAAAAATAACTAAAGGATCTCTTATTCAGAGCTCGATTGAAGAAAATACGCGACAACATCTAATACAATGATTTACCTTTCTGCCTTTTTGATTCTGCTGTCCTTGTCTTCCATTTACTTGCTTATTGGATGCGGAGGTAAAAAAGAAGAACCCAAGAAGAAGAAGGCCAAAGCGGTAGGATTTCTTCAATTTTTTTACTCCCTAGAAGCACCATTTCACACATCATCTGATTAGCATCAATGTTTAATTTCACAGTAGTGATTTCAAAAAAAAGCGTCGGCTAGTTTAGATCACTTTATGGAACAATAATCCTTCTATTCAGAGCGAGTCGAAATCGAAGTCATCTTCTGCTACTGGATCAGAAGAGAAGAAAGAGGCACCTTCTGAACCACCGAAAGAGCCGGAGAAGAAAGAAGAGGAACCATCAGCACCAGCACCACCACCTGATGTAAGCATTTACGTGTGGATGACGAAAAACTGGATGAATAGCATTCTTTTTCCAGCTCCCACAGGATCCTACTCCTCCATCGCCGCCACCTGAGGTCATCTGATTCAAAACTAATCTTTGTTATCATAACCTCCTGAGAGTTTATTGATCCGCACCGGTATTTGTAAACATGCCATTACAGGAAGGAGAGAAAGCACCACCTTCGGCAAAACCGAAATCAGTGAAAGAAGATAAGGGAAAGCCCGACCGTATGGCTGAAAGATATTTGATAAACGGAGAGAGCTCGGTCGATACAGACTAGTAGCCGAATACCCCGAGAGTTTTGTGCCGTTTTGAGAAAACTATTATTAGGTTGAACCAAAAGTCCTGTCGCTTTTCTACTCCAACTTCACCTTTTGTTTTCCGAGGAACGATGCATCATTAGGCTCTTGAGTAGAATAGGCTATAGTCACTGGTTGAAGTATAATGTATTTATTAGCAAGTTGTTTGAGCAGGCACCGGAACTACATATTCCTTGCCTATAGAAGCCAAAAACTGGAGACACTTCTTTTTGACATCATCCACTTTGATGAATAAGTGTTCGCTAAAGAAATGGGCGACTGAGTTCGTATAGCAACATTGGGATAACGCATGATCTAGAATATTAATATGGTTTTAAAATAGACCCAATCGAGACTACAGTTGAATTTTCCAAAGTTTTTTTAAAAAGGTGCGATTTTGCGTTGCCCCGCTGCGGAGCGAAGACCTCGTCGCCTAAGTCGCGCAATTTTTTGGTTCTCAAAAAATATGCCGACGTCGGACAGCTGGCATTTGAGTACTGTAAGGTTTGACGAACCATATACAAGTACTTGCCGTCGGATAGTTTCAAGGGTCCTACGGACTGCTTCAGAGTTCATTTTTTGAGTGGGTCCGAACATAGTTAATTTCTTGTGTTCGTTTCTCCACCATCTCACCTCCGAAGTGGACGAGGTTTCGTAGGTTTTGGAAGACCATCGTCGCCTTCGAAATCAAGAAGTCTTATTGCTCTGTAGTCGTGTTGAAGCTCTGTTACCTCTAATAACGTAAAAGGACATGAATCGCAGAAAATTTCGATGTTCTTCTAGCGCTTATAGAAGCTTAAGGATAAGATCAATCAAGACTTTTCGTAGTGATTCGGATAGAGCAATTCAATATCTTCAGTATAATAGAGAACACATCATGTCATACTCCATTGAATGGAAAACTATCCGGGCGAAATAGCACTGAAAAAGCGACAAGACTATTGGTTCAACCTAGCAAGCAAGCAAGCAGTGCTGTTTCAAGCTGCATCAACGTTCCAGAATGAGTTTTCGTGGCTCTGACCTTTATAGCAATACGAAAATTATGGTTTTGCATTTTCTAAAACCCAATAACGACTAAGGCACAATACTATAATTCATTCAATACTTTTTTGGGCGCTATGTGGGTAGGGGGGTGCAGAGTGGTGGTCCGCAACTTTACGTCGACTTTAGCGTGTTATTGTGGTTATATCTGCCATTGTTTACGATCACCTCGGTCGGTTTTGACATGTTTGACATGTAAACTCTTCAGATTGTTCACACCTTAACATGTTAACCAGCATAGAGTCGACGCAAAATATTACAGACCAGCACGCTGCACCCCCCAACCCACATTGCGTCCTTTTTTGTTGTTGCAAGGGGAAGTAGCACCACCCATTTAACCCCAGAGCCACGGTTTCGAAGTCAATTCCCAAAGAGACCTTTCAGTTATACAAGGTAGTTATAGTCCGATTACTTACAAAAACAAGCGACTCGAAGAAACTTATTATTTCATTTCAGCGAATATAAAGATCAGTGCTACGACTCTCACCTGGGATGAGAAAGCTGGTCAGCAGGTAATGTGATAAAATCTGACAGTTACTGTATCATAGAATGGACAGCCCTTGAAAGAATAGACTTCACTCACTGTCAATCATCAGGAATGTAGTATTGACCAGTGAAGTATTGCATTAAATCGATAACCTAAATATTGAAGACTCTGAAAGTCACGAATAGCAACGAAACCAAACAAGCAATGAAGATGAAGTCCTCCAACAACGTCATGTTCAAGTAAGTTCTATTAGTATCGATTTTTCAAAGTATTGATTATATTCAGCAGAACATGAGCTGAGAATGAGGCATTTACGCAGTCCATACACCGTGAGATTTGCCAAAAAATATTACGCCGGGCTATAATACAGAAGCCTTAGCATTACTGTCGATACGCCCACTGCCGCTCTATGAGACAGCATGAGCATAATAGTATTCATAAAAGATGTACTCAGTAAGCAGTACAACTTGATCTTTCTTCTCCGTCTGAGTTTGCTTTTTTTGCATTCAGAGTGAACCCAGTGTTTGCCATGATAGATAAAGGAAAAACGATTGACATCACAATCATGAAAAGCCCGGGTGTTCTTAAAGCCGAGAAGATTCAAGTTCTCACCATGGCCGTTAGTTTTGATCGCTCTCCGCTCTTTTCCTTCCACTTTGTCGTTGAGTACCGAATTGGGAAATTTTCAGTGCGATGGCACCGACGCACAGAAAGCGTATGCGGCAAAGGACATCAATCCTGCGATTGCGACAATTCCAATGGTGGCTAAGAAAAAATAGAATAAAATTGTTGACAGAATCTTGGCTAAACGCTCTTCTTGATTTGGGAAATTCGTGTTCGTGACATCCACTGAAGACAGGAAGCATTCTAAATACAACACAAAATCCTCTCATTCAAGATAAAAAAACCAGATTCTGTGCAGAAGATCAGATTGGTGTTCTTTGCCTCCCCGATGTCTCATGCATCTGCACACCTTAACCAGTACTTTTACATGACGATAGGCTATTGGACAGAAAAGTGAAATTTCTTCTCAGTTTAGGAAAAATTCAGCACCTCAAACGACAACGGACGAAGGAAATGATGATATCGTAGCAGATAACTCTCACAAATAGGACATTTCTCACAGCTGCTAATTCACAATTGATAAGAGGGCCTACTTGAATGCATCACCCAAGACCAATCACGCCTTGCACACACCCGAGGATACTGACGTCTACCACTTTACCTCAACCTTTACCCAAGGTGTCCCTATCTTGCAGCGACTCTAGGTATGTGATGCTGAAACCTCAACTCCATGCTACGCAGAAAAGCAAAGGCGCATTAGCAAATGAAGTAGAAAAGTTGGGTAACATGTAAGGATCTGGGGAATTCCGCATGAACTCATAAATCGATTCCAAAGTTTTCCCCCATGTGTGTTAAATATCTGTAAGGAGAGTAGGAGGATAGTGCTTCCAAATGTTACATTTCACGAAAATGTGTGCAATGAGATTGGGAAACCACCAACTTCCCAGGAGCGACCCAGATTACTCTTTATTCTGAATAAACACAGGATTTATGTGCTATACAACAATCAACCATGAAATTCGGCTCCGTTTTACCAACCAGGGTTACAGAAGTTATCCCTCTTGTTAGTCGATGGTAACTCGAGCGTATAGAGTGAATTGACGAGACGGGAGGTGCGCACATGATGGGTTATTTTCGTGTCCGGTGGTGCTTGAGAGCTTTTCGTGAACTACCGTCCTGCTGTATAATACCAACCAGGGTAACGGTCAACTAACTGGTACCTTCTTTGGATGCCCCTGTCGACGGGTTTATTTGCGGTCTCCAACACCCTGGGTAAACGACCGGTGACAGGAGAGCAGGTAAAAGGTAGCCACACACGAACTGAGTTTCGCGAAGCCCACTAACTATTCTCTGCTATATGCTGAGCAAATAATACACAATGTCGTACGGTTTTTGGCAGTGGATAACACGGACACGGATGATTCGACAGTCGACTAACCCTTAACTTTTACCTCTAATAACACTAAGTTTTACAGATCACGAAAGGCTACCAAGGGGATTCTGCGAAAGGAGTGAAACCACCAGCGTCAGTGAAGACGCCGACGCCGACGCAATCAGTGCCTGGTTCAGTAAAAGGATCATCTGCAAAGAGTATAAAGAAAGGTAAAGAACATTAGGAGCGAATTCAGCTTTTTTCTTTCTTTAGCTTTAATTTCAAAGAAACACTTTACAAGACAACTCCCAATAATCTCCTCGCCGAAGAAATTTGAAAAAACCGTTCTAAAAATGATCAGATCTTCAAAATATCCATTCACAAACTAATGGGTAGGGTACGGTCTAACAAGAGAGGTAAACGAGGTACCGCAATACCAACTCCATGGATAGAGACACTCTTAGAAATAGAATTTGTTCTTATGTAAACCAAAGACTGTAATCCTAATCTATTCGCAGAGAAAATAGCGCTGAGCTCTACAAACCTGATGTGGACTGACAAAGTATCGCAGCAGGTGATATAACACTTTGAATCATTTACTAGCCTAAATTATCTCAAATAATTGCTTGAAGATCCTATACGTGACGAACAACACAGACAAGAAACAGGCGTTAAAGATGAAGTGCTCCAACAACAACTTGTTCAAGTAAGATACATGTGGCACTTGGAAGACTGAAAAATCCTTACGATTAGACGGATGAAAACGATCCAAAACTCATGAAAGCACCTTCAAATATATTCGATCGTAGGGAAACATTCTCGCCACATTTGCAATTTTTTTTCGAAATCCTTTCCCTGCTCTACTCTCATCACTCCCATCAACATCCAATGAACTTATGTACAATAATTATCAACAACACATTATATAAAAATTTCAACGCTCCCCTTGAAAATTTTCGAGTTTTGTTGAAAAGAAGTCACTAACAGCCACCGCCATCAATCCTTCGAAGAATGAATTGACATCCATCCATGGATGTCAATTCATTCTTCGAAGGATTGATGGCGGTGGCTGTTAGTGGCGGTGTTGTCACTACTTATCACTGTAATCATTTCGAAGATCACACTCTATGATAACGCACTTACACCTCATCTACCCTATATTGTTTGCCGAGGTCACCAAGGTCAGTCTTATTTCGTTTGAAATGGAGTAAGCTAAAGGGGCGGTGTATGAGTGGGTGAAAGTTGGATAAGTTAGGGAAGCTGACGAAATTTCAATGGATCGAAGTGAGGCTTAGCTCCGCGAGCAGTATAGATTTATGTGTTTATTTATTTATTTATTTACTTAACGGAGCTGGCGAACAGACGTTTGGCGGCCGATTGTGCGATGAACGGCTTCTTCTTTTATAACGCGAAACCATGTTGAGAAATATTCACCATGTTGAGAATCAGTCTGTAAATGAAAATTACTTTAAATTAGAAACAATTGTCACGGATTCAATGTTCACTCTTACTGTAAAATTTTTTCATTCAGGATCAATCCAGTGTTTGCCACGATAGAAAGAGGAAAATCAGTATTAGTAATAGTACGTAAAAGTGCTGGAGCAGTGACAGTGGAGAAAATTCAAGTTCTCACCAAACCAGTTAGTTATCGGATGGTGGAACACTGCAAAAGGGTCGTGCACAGTCGACGACCAATACGACACGGCAATGATAAGAGATAGCGGCCGGTGCCGTATTGGTCGCGTCCGACTTCGGCATTTGCGTTACCGAAGTTGCCGCATGCGGCGAGTAGGACACCGCGTGTGCGGCGTCGTCTCGTACAGGGATGTGTGCTCATTCGCGCACGGCGAACAGTGCGGCGATTTGAATTTACGATCTATGAATATTCAGACTGACGACAATGACCCACAGAAAGCGTTCGCTAAAAAGGATGTGGAACCACTCATCAGGGACATAGTAATGGGTCCAAAGAAATGAGAAGACAAAACTTGTGTATTAAACTTATGTAGTGTTCATCATGATATTGACAAATGTCTTCAATAAAAAATATTTACCTTACAAAACCTCACTTCTTCGTGGACTATATAAACACTATGTCTAACTATCCAGTGTGGCCTGCGTAAAATCTCATACGCAGAAGAAAATTATCAGCGCTGATCACCAGTCTCCATGGGATGCGCCCTCTTGGTGGAAGGGGTGGAAAATCTTGGTGGAAGAGCAAGCAATCTTCCACCGAGCCATATTTGGCCAAACCAATTACTCCTGAGAGATGACACATACACTAGTAATTCAACCAAAAATCGATAAACGTATAGGAAAAGGAGACGCCGAAGGAGGAATGAAAATAATAATTCATGTCTACGTCACACCCAAGGCGAATTCATCTTGGAGGAATATAATATCGACCTATGGGCTCAGCGAGGTTGGTGCAGCAGGCACGGTCAAGTAATCAAGTGTCATCCAGGTCAATCAGTCCTTCCAAGGGTGTGGCAAAGTTGCGCCAGACTCTGAGAAGGTAAAGAAACTGGCTTCTGCAACAACTGGCCCCGACGAGACGTTGTATGGAGAGCCCGGTACTTGAAAGATTAGCCTTTTGATAGGCTAGGACTTTCCACACTGACAACAATGCCAAGATTCATCGAGAGCCGGACGTGGATTGTATGGAGCATTTAATCTGATTGGAAGAAGAGTGCATGGCCCACTCTGGAAGAAGTAGTCGATGCCAACCACTTTAAATTGCTTACCCCAAGTCTCCGCAGAAAGGGGGGTTGAGTTCATAGGGAATCGCTTAGGTGAAGTAGTTAGATACGTTCCATAGCAATGATCACCGAAAAAAGCTGCCTTGATCGTTTCACGAGCGTCTGGAAATTGCACCCTTACCGCATCAACATGTATGTCCAGTAAAGCACCCTTCACACTTTGCTGCGGCAGCAAAGCGAAAATGATGTAAGATAGGGATCTGCGACACGTGCAGTACCAGCGCAGTGGCGGCCGCACCGCTGCCACTTCAGGGCTCGTTTAGACGCCGCTCGGCGAAAATGCAAAATCGAAGCGCAATCAATAATTAACGTCATTGATCGAATTTGCTCCTTCGCGCCAGTCCGGCGGCGCTGGGTTTTAGCAAAAAATTAGGCATATAATCACATAGGGAAGAAATCAAACAAAAAAAGTGAATTTTGTCAAAATGTCATTTATTTATTTCTACGCCATCTAAAAGCGTGCTCAAATCAAACAGGCTTAGTAACGAATAAAAACAAACGACAATCTTGCAAACAGGCGTTGAAAGAGTTTAAAGAGTTAGTGGTGCAGATGCTGTCAACCATTAAATTCACATAACCAGTAACTGCAGGCAGACAAAACATGCAGAACATATCCACCAACATGCTATACTGCAACTGTCAGGAGTAGATGGGCGCAGCTCATATTGAATTTGGAAACGTTCGAACTACATGCGGTGACGATAGAGTCAAGCCGCCAGGAATCCGCCCTAACAGCAACTTGAAGGCTCACGAGATTCCCAAGCTGATTACCAGGATGAGCTTAATACTTCGAAAGAAACTGAGTGGATCTAACCTACCTAGAGCACGCACCTCTGAGGCGGGCCCCGTCTCACAGAAGCCACTTTAACCTGGTACGCACCTCAGAGTGGTCTAGGGAGGCGGTCAAATAATGGCTGGTTTCCAGAGGTGTAAGGTATAACAGCACCCGAAAGGGGCATTCTACCACAGTTGACACCCTACCAGTTGGGAAAGGTTAGATTTTCCTCTCTACGAGTTGGAGAGGAGAGCCTAGGCAAAGCTGCATTAGAGCTGTCGATAATATGAAAACAAGGATTCTGTTGGACCGTCCCGACGTCAGAGACCCTTCATTCTCCACCTAATGAGGAAGAGCAGCCTTCTAATAAACCCGCACGACGAGTAGGTTTGCATATACATATGATGCGCCACCGCGGCAGCGTCACCGCAATCCGTTTCAACGGAGTTTCCTAAAATTTTCAAGTGCGTCTCAACTAAATAATTACTAAATTACTTTTCGCTAACATTTCGCTTAGTAAAGTTATGAATGACGCTGATCGCGAATCTTACATCCGTTTTACATTTGCTGGCGAGAGCCACCCCTATCGTCAACTAATTACTAAATAGTTTTCTGACCAACGTCACAGCAGTGGAGGAACTCAAATGGGCCCAGCTATTGCAGAAATTCGCTCACCACCTTTTACTGCACTACTTTGGTTTGCTGCCACAGCAGAGTCTGAAAAGACCCTAACTCGGGTAGAAAAGAGAAACAGTGATAATGTTATAGTGGAGAAAGCAGCCGTCGGAAAACATGGAAATCAGTTATCAGCCAAGCGGTGGTGTCCATTTTTTAAGAAAGCTGAAGAAGGCGTAGGCCTACATCGGTGGGTGTTTCTGTGTAAGTTTGGCGTTACCGACGAAATCGTTCAACTTCCTCACAAAGTTTGTAATTCCTGTTGTTATTTAGGTTTTGAATAGGGAATACGCTCTGAAATAAATGCGATGATTAACTTTTCTATCTATTTGATTCTGCTACTCTCATCTTCAATCCTCCTGCTCGTTGGATGCGGTGGCAAGAAGAAGTCTAAGTCACCACCAGGGAAAAAGGTAAGAAAGAGGTTTATTTATTTATTTATTTGATACGCTAAGGCGTATCACACCGAAGCGAAAAGGAAAAACAAAACTCAGCCTAAGAAGAGGAAATGAACCACGAAATCCAACAGCGTACCATGAAAACAGAAACTAAAACTTAAACTACAACTGTTGAGAATCGGAAAAGACAATCACAAAGGATTCAGCGAATTAACAGAAAAGAGCCAGGGTAGCCAAGCCCTATAAAGGAGATGAACGGAACGGAAATTAATTTCTCTAAAAGTTTAACAAATCCGTAAAAGGGGAAAAGAGAATCGGGCTGAATAGCTGACGCAACATCCCCTGCAGCAGTTTACGGCAGGGGACAACGAAGTTTCACGTCACATTAAGTCCTTTGGCAGAGGCAGACATCATGGAATGAGAGAACAATTCTAAGAGGACTGACATTGGCAGACATGCACCTTGTGTACCCAGGAAAATGCCATAAACATGAAGAAAGCCAAAACATCTTCTATAGTTTGACGCCATTTAATCTTCGAATAGACAAAAATTTGATCTCCAAATGAGCACACGTTTCTTCACCTCGTTCATTAGATTGTTAAAGGGATCATGGAGAGTCATGAGCGGCAATAAAGCGGAGGGATGGGGTGACGCAAGCATTCGCTGCGCGATCACCACACGCCGGTAAGAGGTTGTCTTTGACAGTGAACGCGCACAGTGAGCATCCCACATTGCCAGTGATACCGCTTTGGTAGAGCCACTCGAGCAGCAATCTCAAACGGTGCTTTCACTACCGCACTTTTAGTAGTAGCACCAGAAATGATCGTTATCAGATCGGGGAACAGCCGCTTCGGCAGTACAGACGGATTCAGTAGCGGTAATGAAGTAGTAAGGGCCCCTTCAGACACTAGCGCGATAACGCCACGGAGGAACGGGTTCCCATTGCGCGCCAAATGATGCGCCTTGTGTGTGGCTGCACGATGTTTGTGGGGATGTGCCGCATTTTACGACAATACATTATTCTCAAGGCTTGCAAACAGAGTTTGCAAACGTATTTCCCAGAAGATTAAAGCGCAAGAGGACTAGAATTCAGAACAAAAAAGGTAAGTAAGCATGAAATTTA
Source organism: Nippostrongylus brasiliensis (assembly GCA_030553155.1). Classification (NCBI taxonomy): domain Eukaryota; kingdom Metazoa; phylum Nematoda; class Chromadorea; order Rhabditida; family Heligmosomidae; genus Nippostrongylus; species Nippostrongylus brasiliensis. The sequence goes on along the minus strand of CP130736.1, from coordinate 33,675,409 downwards.
TCTAAGAGGTAACCAACCATGGAAATTTATATAAGATGTAACCATTTTTATGATTGAAACCGCGTGGCTTCGCCACGCGGTCAGGCTTGGGGAGGAAATCCGGGGTGGGTGAACCACTACTTCGCAGCAGATGTAGGGTCTAAAACAAAAACGCAGCACGACGATAATTCATAAGCCCAAAGTATTGAAACCGCGTGGCTTCGCCACGCGGTCAGGCTAGGGGAGGAAATCCGGGGTGGGTGAACCACTACTTCGCAGCGGATGGAGGGTTTAAAACAAAAACGCAGCACGACGATAATTCATAAGCCTATAGTATTGTGACCGCGTGGCTTCGCCACGCGGTCAAGCTAGGGGAGGAAATCCGGAGTGGGTGAACGACTAGTTCCCAACAGATGGAGGGTCTAAAGTATAACAATCGAAAGCAGAGCGATGGTTGAATCTGGAACTAAGCATTGCAAAACCATGGACTAGAAAGGATTCGAACCTTCAAGCCGTAGACAACAATCCGCTTCGATATCCACTCGGCCATCACGACCACGATGAAAGACGCTCATGGATCTCTTATGTCAATCCCACCCCTGTACGGCGCCGTGGGCGTGAAATCCGTAGAGCGATGGCAAGTTACACACAATCATTTGGCGCGCAATGGGAATTCGTTCCTCCGTGGCAAAAACGTTTCACTCCTTCAGACTCTACCGGCGCAGTAAACAAAAGTTGCGCAGTAATAAGGGGGTGCACGCATTTCCGTAATAGCTGCGCACTTTTGCGGACGTCAACTGGAATGCTGTTGGTCAAAAAACTACTTAGTGCATAGTTGACGATATGGGTGGTTTTCGTAAGGAATTTTAGTACCAATGTGGGATTCGTTACCAGCGCCCCTGATAACCTGACTAAGCCGAATTTCAGCGAAAAATAGTCTGAGCGAAGTCATATCCGTCTTGCTGCTGCAGCGAAAAATGACCCGGGGCATTCCCTGCTACTGCGGCAGTGCTCCCTATCTTTCATCATTACTGCGGCAACAACGCAGTAAAGTCTAGAGGGGCCTTAAAGGTCACTCATTACTGCTGGTAGCCTTGCCACATTGATAAGCGATAATGTCAGCGTATTCTTGCTAGTTCGTACTAACAAAGTGGGGTGGTTGGGTCAAAATTACAGATCTAGGCCAAACATCGTCTACGGAAGCAATTCGGGACGCTGATCACGAATCTGACATTTGTTCCAGTACTTGGGATCGATTTGGGTCAGTTACGGTATATATGGGTCATATTCATAAGTACTAGAAGACGTCCTTGTGCGTACTTCGATAGCCATACTCCCCACAAACGCGATTCTATCCCGCAACGGCGACAAAATTGCAAAAGGAGCCTAATTTGGTATCTAGTGCATGAAGGCAAAACAAAAGCCACACAAACGGGCCGATCCCCGGCCAAAAGTTTCTAAGCCCCACATGCTACCGACTGAGTCACCATGATAATTCCTGTGGCGATTGACACCTAGAAGCTCTCTCGCCACTAAATTGATTCAGATTCAAGAGGTCACGATTTTTCGCCTTTTCTGGACCGCCTATTGCTATTTAGTAAAAACAAACGCTGCTAGGACTCGTCGCCGACACGCGCCCGGCCCTGCTGCTAGCCGGCCAATAGCGTTGGCTGGGCGGTCCATAGACGCATGATGTTATTTGTAGTTACAACGCCTCTCCCGACCTATTATATTGAAACCGCGTGGCTTCGCCACGCGATCAGGCTGGGGAGGAACTCCGGGCCGGTGCGTCATCCTAAGCATTGCGAAACAGAAGGCTACGAAAGGATCGGAACCCTGAACTATCCAACAATGCTTAGGATGACTCACCCGCCCCGGAGTTCCTCCCCTAGGTTTCAATATAGTAGGTCGGGAGAGGCGTTGTAACTATAAATAACATCATAGACACATGCCACCAATGGCGTGTCAATAGCGATTATTGATGGGGGGTTGGGGGAGGGGGGTGGAGGGCGACACTACAAGGTGCGCCATAAATATGGTTACACGATGGGAAGTGAATAACACACGAGAAATTGATAGGGAAATAACGAAACTGCTCTAGCAATTTATGAACATCTTTGTTTACAACAAGTATGATTTTCATTAAATATGGGCTCCTTGGGCACGAATAACAGCTTTCAGACGCTTAGGGTAGGACTTGATGGCTGCACGCAGGGTCTCTTGTAGGATTTCCCTCCACGTTTTCTCCAGGGAAGACTTCAGACTTTCGTTCGTGGTGTGTGTTAGCGAGTTCTTGACTGATGGAAACACACAGTTATTGCACGGTTGATCTCGAACCGACCTCAAACTTGGGTGATTAAACCAAAATTTAGAAATCAGAGTAAAATGAGACAAATCAAATAATCAATAATCTAAATAATCAATAATCAAAATTAACTAATCGTACAGCGAAGCTGCTGCCCTCTTTTATGAACCGTCTAGAGGGCGGACACACAGCTGAGCCAGCTGGCTCCTTAGTGACACATCGAAATGCTACTTTTTGGCTACTACAAGAAATCGACATTGCACCTGCGCGATGAAGCTAGCGATTTGAGATTGTTCTTGATAATTTGAAGAAATTGATGATAAAGATATTTTCGCTAGTTTCCTCGGAGCTTTACAAATTTAAGATTATAAAATTTTGCACGGACTAACCTACGTCAACAACGAAGGCCTTAATTCTCTGATCACTTCGTGACACTCCCGGCCAACAGATGTAGAGCACTGTCCTCGCTACAGCTCTTTGTCCACACGAACTCCGCTGCGACCATCACATGTCGTTGTGCTCCGCATAAAGGGTCTTCAGTTGCCTGCTGAGGTCGGCGTAGTCCACTTGCAACTTTTCTTTCTCTTCTGGACGCTCGCAAAGAGCAGTATGATGATGGTAAGATGGACAGTGGGTGCACCTTTTTGGCTTGCTTTTGCACTGTCTTGAAGAATGCAGAACATCTAGGCAGAATCTGCATCGGACCCACTCCTTTCGCTCTTGCACGGTTCTGAAATTAGGACAGCTGTCGCTATAATGTTCTCCTTTGACATGACTGAAGGCACATCGGAGATAGCATTCTTCCTCTCGCATTGGACTGTATTTGGTGAAGACTCGAAAAGGAAGAGTTGCACTGTTAAGCGTTGTCCGTATTTCGGCCAAACGATCTTCGATTCGACTGATTTCCTTGCGCAAAACACGCTTCCAGCTTTTCGCGTAGACTGGTTACAATCGCGGTGACATTCCCATATTTCTTTTCTAAGTACTCCAGAAGTAGCAGGTAGTTAGACGAAGTCACCTGGTACCGTTCAGCTGATTCTCGTGCTTCTCCCTTCAGCGCTTTCAGGAGGTAATTGAATTTCTGAAGATTAGACAGAGGGAGTGAGTGCACGGTCGCATTTAACAATTTTTAGAAATTGTCCCATTGCCACCTGTTACCGCTGAATTCTGGGATAGGTAGCCTTGGTAGCTCTACTCGAGCCGCAATGTTTGTTTGGGCTGTTCCTACAGAATTCGCTGCGTAGACTCCAACAGCACACGATCCTAGTTCCTCTTACTGCACTTCCATTTGCGCTAGTAACACATCCGATTCCTTGAGAACTAAGCTGGCCTTTTCTATATGCTCCGAAACCCGTTGCTCTTCTTCGCCATTCAGCGGCGTCTCTAGTTTGTCAACGGCTTCAGTGAAAGCAAAAAAGGCCTTCTCGAATGCTCCCTGCACTGTCCGAAGATGAACTTGCGCAGAGTTAATTTCATTCCTCAGATTTGCGACATCCACGTCATCACTGACGGTCGGTGGTTTACCAAGATTTGAGTATCTTCTCACGAGCTCATTCAAAGTATTTGACTGACGAGTCAACACTCCTTTTCGAGCTTTGAAAGAAGTTGCCATTTGGCAAATAATCACAGCCTAGTGCGCAGATCAGACGGAAGTGAAAGAAACCGGTCTAACATTGTTAGTGTTAGGAAATTCACCCAAGTTTTGCTATTCGGAGCAGAAATTGAGTAGAAAGCAAAACGTTTCCAAAGCAGTGTCCTGATTGCTAACCTGTAGTTGCTCTACAGCTGCTCCAAGCGGAAGCTCAGGTCGAATTTGGTCCGTCGATGCACCACTTGTGTTAGCGAGTTCTTGACTGATGGAAACACACAGTTATTGCACGGTTTATCTCGAACCAACCTCAAATTTGGGTAATTGAACCAAAATTTAGAAATCAGAGTAAAATGAGACAAATCAAATAATCAATAACCTAAATAATCAATAATCAAAATTAACCAACCGTACAGCGAAGCTGCTACCTTTTGTATGAACCGTCTAGAGGGCGGACACACAGCTGAGCCAGCTGGCTCCTTAGTGACACATCGAAATGCTACTTTTTGGCTACTACAAGAAGTCGAAATTGTAGCTGCGCGATGAAGCTAGCGATTTAAGATTGTTTTTGATAATTTGAAGACATTGATGATAAAGATATTTGCGCTCGTTTCCTCGGAGCTATACAAATTTAAGATTATAAAATTGTGCACGGACTAAAATACGCCAGCAACGAAGGTCTTAATTCTCTGATCACTTCGTGATAGTGTGTCTTTTAGAGCAAATTCTTTCCTTCAGGAAAGACCATACGCATTTGTCCATAACATTCAAATCTGGGAAGTTTACCAGATTGAGACTGCCTTTGGATGATTCGTCCTTTCATATTGGCATCTTCACTGGTTATAGCCAATATCCGCTTGTTTTAGCGGGTGTACGACTGTGGATAGAAAAAGCTTTTCGTCAGTGAAGAGAGTCGTGCAATGGTCCCCGCGCTGAGAGTCCACGACATTTTTTCGTTCTTCCCTCTTTAGGAGGTGTTAATCCATGACGGTGACGGAAATTGTAGGGAAGCAGTCCACGCTTATTCCGCACACTTCGTCTCATTGTTGTTGCCGGCACTTGGAGCTTCCAGTCTTCTCATGCTTCAGCTTGGATTGCAGTCGATTCAGCTTTTCACGATTCTTTCCCAGCACTTATTGTTAGTAGCAACGAATATGGGACGTCCAGAGCGAGGACAACCGTCCAGGGGATTACGTTTCACGCAACCGTAGGCAGTCATGCTGTGCAAATTGAGCAGATGAGCGATGCCCGAAACAGAATGCCCACTTCTTGTGCGCTGCAAGATGGCAGCTCTCTGGCTACAAGCCTCAACCATTTTTGAATTAATCAACGTAGCGATGAGTAAATCTTCACGTAAGTTCAAAATTGTGTGTAGAATTTATCAATACAATGAAACTGTAAAAAATAGCACCAAGAACGGGAAAAATAACTTGCGAAAAGTGTAACCATATTTATGGCGCACTCTGTGGTGGCCGGCGGCAGCAGGGGCGGGGGCGTGTCGGCGACGAGTCCTAGCACCAAACAAACTATACCGTTGCAATTGTCATTCGAAGCTCTCTAAAACCATATAGGTCTCGTTGAGAATCTCTGGAGCACACTGACTGACTTCCCTCGTTAGGATTTTTACACCCCACTGCGGCCGTAGTGTAAAGTGTAAACGTCGTATGTAGTAGATGGTAAATAATCGTGAAACGGGATGATAGGAGTTGGGAGAGATGGGATATCTTATTATTTTCGCGCGGCCCTGAGGTCAATTGGGCACGCAAACATATAACGATAATAAGGACAAGGACCACGATAAGATCATCCATATAAATACCGCCCTTCCGGGGAGAGAGAGGGTAGCGAGCCGATCGCATCTGCGAACGGTCCAACCGGCGGCCACCAGGCTCCGGTTGGTCGTCGACCATTCGTTTTTTTCATTATAATAAATATTACTCTTCATACTTTGTTCTATCCGCAATTGTACAACAGAAAGAGAGTCGAGAACTTCATATAAAAACTGAACCAACTCTCTGGGTCCGCTGCACTAAAATCCTATTAAGGAAAAACCCAGAGGAGTTGACTTATTACAGTAGCCATAGAGTAGAGCAGTAAAAGGAAAAGTGGGCGAACCTCGCAGTAGCTGCGTCCCTTTGCGTCAGTGTTGCTGGAAACGGTAATTTTCTCGTTGTGACCAGCAGCGACCTTCCACTGTAAACGCGTGAAAACGACGCCGGTGCGGCCACTGCTGCACTGCTGTCGCATCTGCTTATCTCCCCTATCATCCACATATGGTCTGAACATGAAGCGCGACAGTCCACTCTAACAATAGCAAGAATGCGAAAACTGGTAGAATGTGTACGGAAATGGGAATGAGTGAATACGAATTTTCGCGATTTTGCAAATCCTCAAATCACAGTTCGTTTGATTAAGGACAACAAATCACAAGCAAAACCACCTCCTGCAGAGCCAAAATCAGCAGCGAAGCCGACCGAGAAAGATAAGACAGCAATTGAAGACAAGAAAGACGAGAAGAAAGATACAGAGAAAGCATCAGAAGAAAAGAAGGTTGAAGAGAAGAAGGACGACGAGAAAAAGGACGAAGAGAAGAAGGACGAGAAGAAGGATGAGGACAAGAAGGACGAGAAGAAGGATGAAGAGAAGAAAGACGAGAAGAAGGATGAGGACAAGAAGGACGAGAAGAAGGATGAAGAGAAGAAGGACGAGAAGAAAGACGAGGAAAAGAAGGACGAGAAGAAAGATGAAGAGAAGAAGGACGAGAAGAAGGATGAAGAGAAGAAGGACGAGAAGAAGGATGAAGAGAAAAAGGACGAAGAGAAGAAGGACGAGAAGGACGAGGACAAAAAGGATGTGAGATTCAATTATCATGTAAAAATTCCCAATCACTAAAAACATTCACTATGCTTTTCAGCTCAAATTGGAACCAACACCACCGACAAAGGTCAAAGTTGTCTCAGAACTCTATAAGAGCAGATTAACATAGTGCAAAATATGTTCTTTGATATTAATTCCGGGTGATTCAGGAGTTAAGCAAAGCACAGACACCGAAAGGAGGTGGAATGAAGCCGAACGGTGTGTGCTTTAACATACTCCAGCTTATAATTGCGCGAAAACTCACAGAACTTATCAGATTTCTTCAGATTCTAAAATTTCACTCATCAGACTAGCTCCGAGCTCGGCTGCGCTCGTTTAGTGATAACAATTGTCACCCGTTTTGGCATATTCCGCTTCCTAGCTCAACGCGAACCTTCAGGGAATGTGGCTAGCGATACTAAATTCCAGCACTGTTTCGCAGGATGTCGTGAACTGAACCACTTCTCTATATCAAAACTACCAACTCTAGCTCGATGTTTGGGTGAAGGATAACCTGAAGAACTTCATTTAAAAAAGGTCATGCCAACCGTGTACGCAGCATGTAAGGAACCCGTCGTAGATGATCAGAATCCTCCATAGGAAGATTTGGAAAAATTTCTTTAGAGGGTCACCGTCACCAATCATCAAGAGTGTTATAGTTTCATTCACAGGACCTGCGACAATAATAACTCAATACAGATATGTCGGAACAAAACGTGCTTATTTTCATCTTCACCCATGTGCTTATCATCCCATTTGAGCAGTTGTCCTATCCATTACTTTGCTCCATCAAAGATACTTGAGCGCTAAGAATTTTCAATTAAACAAGCCAAAAACTTTGCAGAGAAAATCAAACTCAGTTCAACCACCCTCGGATGGGAGGAGAAACCATCTCAACAGGTACACATTCATAAAAAGTCGCAAAACTGGGACAGCGTTTTCGACGCATGTACAAGGATCGACGTGGTGGGTAGAGATTATAGGATGAATTTTTGAAACAAAGTTTTGAAGGTGCTCAAAGTGACGAACGAAACTGGTGAAAAACAAGCGCTGAAGGTCAAATGCTCCAACAACAACATGTACAAGTATGTAACGTTACCTACAATAAGCTAGTTCTTGAGTCGCGCTCTTTCTTCAACGTTTCGTCCTGGTAACTCAGCTCTTGAACGTTTCAGTGCGCTGGTACAGTGAACTGTCGTTGGTGAAAACTATTTAGTGCATAGTTGACGGTATGGGTGGTTTTCGCAAAAAAAAAAATTAGAAACCGAATACTGCATTGGTCTCTATGTTTCATCATTACTGCGGCAGCAACGAAGTCGGGGTGGTGGTACAACTGTTCAGAAATTTGTGATTGAAGAATTTTTAGTGAACAAAAGATTCTACATATAGCAAAGGTCGAACAACGAGCGAACTGTATAATGGTCTATTTGACTGTTCCAGCAGATGCTTCTAAAGCAGTAATGGTTAAGGATAGAAGAGAGACCCAAATGTAACAGAAGGGCACTGAATTGAACTTCGCTGCCGGTCCCAACGCGGAAAATACCGTTTCCCAGCAGCACTACCGCGAAAGGCTGGTGCTATCACTAGAAAACGACCTGTGACGGTATATTTTGTGGTATGCACAGAGGAAACTCTGTACCTACTCCAAAATGATTCACGCCTTATTGGAACAGCGGAAACAAGTATCAGTACGTGAAGATCCTCAGATGAGAATCACATGATCTCACCATTCTACAACAACGTTCGCATCAACGTGAAGAGGGGTGTACGCCAAGGTCCAAATCTCCCAGTTCAAGACGAGAACATCATGGGACACTAGAATGGGACGACATGGGAGTGAAGATCGACGCGTCATTCACATCAATCTGTCAACAGAACGCATGCTGGCCGACTTCCATCATGCGTGTGGGAAGATCGGCTTGCAGCTGAACTTGACGAAGACGATGTTCATGAAAAATGGATACGTTTCTGATGCCCCATTTTTGCTCAACGGAACGAATATCTCCGAATGCTCCAGCTATGTGTACTTGGGTCGGGAAGTCAACATGACCAACGACTTGATGCACCAAAATATGTGCCGGTATATTTTGTGGCATTCAAGAGTGTTGAAGAAGTAGTGAGGAAAACGAAGAATGATGACGTCTTTATTCGGCGTTGACGTACGTATCACGCAAGCAGGATGAACATGATGGGAAAACGTGCTGAGGCTTCATCCAGAGAGACGGCGGAGCTCCGAACTACGTCGACAGTCGAAGATCAGATCATCGTCGAAGATTGGCTAATGCGATTTCGTGACGACCGTTGGGCGAGAGCCGTTACTGACTGGATTCCACGGGACGTCAGAAGAACACCAGGTCGCCCACCTTTGCGCTGGTCGGACTTCTTCGTAAAAACCCTGAACGATCGATTCGATGCTCTTCGTGTTCCTCGAGAGAGCAGAACCCACTGGTCTACTATGGCACGCGACAGGGACGAATGGAGACGTTACTGGCGCCCGCTCGAGCAAATCGATGATCAATGGGACGACAGGTGATACAGAGGAAACTCAATACCTAATAACATCTTTATAGGGTGGACGTATCACATGAGACCGTATTGGATATCACATGAGACCGATGAGAACATCGTTGAGACTCCAGACCTCCCTGTAGGACGGCGGAGCATGGTTGACGTAAGGTCGCCGTCGCTGCCGACGATACTGCGACCGGCCCGGCCATGAATCGAACACGGGCCGCCCGCGTGGCAGGCGAGCATTCTACCAGTGAACCATCGATGGGCCAAAATATTTGGTAGTATATTTTGTGGTATGTGCAGAGGAAACTCAATAATAACGTCTTTATTGGGCGGACGTATCACATGATACTGATGAGAACATCGTTAATTTGAATGATTCTAGTTTCAGTGAATGTTAGAAACTTTATGGCTACTTTCTCATGAGGTCTTGCTAATCTCTACACACTTACTTTTTGAGATAAATAGGCCCTGACCAATAATTGCTCGTGTTCAGAGTGAATCCGGTATACACCATCGTAGACAAAGGTAAAACAGTTGACATCGTAATTAGCAGAAGTGGTGGTCCGGTCAAACCTGAGAAACTCGAGGTTCTCACGACACCGGTTAGTTATTATTTTGCCTATTTATCACATTATATTTTATAAAAGATGTGCTAGATAGACAAGAAACAAGTCAAGAATAAAAAGGAGACACGGAGAACTAACTGAATAAACGTCTGGGCAGCCACCTCGTCAAAAGCATCGTTGTAGTGGTACGGAAAGTGTTCGGCTAGAAGCCTGATGGGCACCCACGCAACAATCCAAAAATAAATAATAAACATGTGGATAAGCAAATAATAGTTCTGGATGAAGAGAATTTTCCGTTGGATATGATGGAAAATGGCGAGAGAATTTGACTCAGCGCCAGATGTCGGAAAATCGTGTTGTTTCTGAGAGTTTCTCATCATCATAGCAACTGACGGGTTTATTGGTCAGAACACAATCTGCTATAAAAGCGATTTTCTTCATTTTACTGATATCTGCAACAAATGAACATCCTTCTAGACCGATGGAGCCGATGCGAAGCAAGCCTTCAATGCAAAAGATGTCAGTCCTTCCCTTGTTCCCGTTCCGTTAGTCGCGAAAAAATGAGGAATTAAACTGCAAAATATTAGTATAAATAATAGTTGACAAAGCTGTTCGACTTGTTGATGAGCGATGTAAGACGGTGCCGAATATAGATTTATTACATACATAGAGAAATAGCAATGAAACTAGCGAGAAATTCTTTCAAAAAAGAACTCACACCTGGTCTATCTCAATAAATTACATCACAATGAATCCGAATGAAGAATCGAGAAGACACCATAAATAATGTACACAATCAGACAAATCGATATAACAAGTAGCGGCATTATGAATTAAAAAGGTGAAAAACAAATAACAACGGGTACAAATAACAAACAAAACGACTTCTGATAAAGCATTCCATAAACCATTAACATTTACCACTTGTTATCATTTAATCGTAGACACAAATCGCGATCCTTCCACGATGGATTGACAATGCAAGCAGACCACCTAGAATGAACAAGAGCTGATGAGGAACACCAAAATGAAAGCAAAAACAAAAAAATGAAGATGAAGGTGAAGCAGATTTTAGGGTTCAACTGGTTTTAGCGAGACTGTTTCATCTTGAGACCGTCGGACACCTTAACCTTTAACGTCATCCGATACCAATAAATTACACAAATTTTGCGAGAATATGACAGTGATAACAATTAAATTCGTCTCGCACCTGCTTTCTTCCAACACCTCCCACCATGCGTCGCCATTTGCAATGAGTTCAGCATTTGCTTCTTCAGCAGTAGGATTATAAGGATCTGAAAGAGGCGCAGCTCGAAAAAAACACCAAAGAATCTGGATGTGCTTTTCCGAGAATCATGGAACGCCCGAAGACCTAACTTGTTGCGAAGAGGAAAAAATCGCATGGAGCGCCCGAAAAGCGACTGTCCAGGTAAGTGCTGCCGACGCAGCCCCAGGAATAACAAGACATTAAAGACATGCGCATACGTCCGTGATCTTCGGAAAACCAGAAAAAAAACTTTATAAAAAAAATAATGTGGATATTCCAACGAGAAAAAGGGAACGCAGCCAATTAGTAACAGAATGAACAAGAAATAAAGAAATTCAATAAAAATCGAAGAGGCCGGATGCTACTTACAAACTAATTCCGATTGTTGTACAATAGCTGCCGCCGGTGGTTGTTGAGGATAGGGAGCGTAAGCAATCTGCGGTTGTGGTTGAGGTTGCTGGTACGCAGCCATCTGGTTATACGATGCCATTGAAGGATCCGCGATCTAAATTTTAGCCGATCAATTTAGCACACGCATCGAAAAAAAGAGCTAAATAATACAGCATTTCAAAAAATAGAGAACGAAAACCAAGCCGACCTATTTTAGCACGAAGAGGAGCGTTAAGATGAGGAAAATGAGATGGATTTTCACGTTGGAAAAATAATAAAAACACCACATCTAGACTATTAGGTCATTTCATAAGTCCTTGCCGTTTTTTTCATCGTCCTTCTGTAAGTTTAATTGGAAAGCTCTGATAAAGAGCTGTATACCGTTCGATAGAGAATTGTTTGTAGTTTTGGAATATATATTTTGTTTCGATGAATACTTGAAATTTGGCTAATTTTTCACCAGTGAAATGGGAAATGAAATTTTGCAAAAGTAGCCCTTTGCGGCATGGAATTTTCTCCGGAAAAAGCGAATTTGTTTGCAACTATTTGTACACCATTCGAAAGAGAAAAACCTCTTCTACAAAACATTGTATTGTGTTTTTTCATCGCGTTTTGTTTTTGTTAACTTTAAGGTCCTTGAGTCGAGTGACCCAAAAGTCGTTAATTATTTTTGGACTCAACGCTAGCTCTTTGTGTGAAAGCTTTTGCAACTCTTCCTATATGTCTTAGGTCAAGATTTCTTGCTCTATCAACAGATGTGTTTAGTTTTTCACGTCGCTGAATTTTAAACAAAATTTAGTAATAACGACTACCCCTTGGACGCAGCATCATTATTCTTTTTGTTGGGATAGTTTTGATAAACAGCATATACCATTTGAATGAGGAAGACTTGCACAATAATATAGCATATTAGACTTTTCTATACATATCGAACTAAACTGTTGTTTTCCAATAACGACCACTTACCAGATGTGGCTGCATACCGTCCCGGATCTGATGTCGAGGTAGCCTTTGCTTCGCCGCGGCCAACTTTAGCAGAATCTCTCGCCCTCTTACAACGGTCTTGTTCATTTCTACCTAAATTCTTATATTGAAAAATCAGAAAACTCTTGTTAGACTCACCAAAATCTACAAAACGCTGAGAAAAAACCGTATCCATTTAATGGACGAAAACAGGCCCAGAGTTTTTTTCAAAACGGTAGTTAAAAAAAGAATTGACATATCAGTCTTAGAAGGTCAAACTCCCACCAGAGCCATCTGCTGTTCCGTTTGATCCCCAAAGCGAATGAAACCAAGGCAACGAGACGATCCGTCCCGATTACGGTACACTTTGGCACCACGGCATGAGCGATATCGAGCACCGAATACCTCAAATAAGAAACCATAAGAAAGAACGAAATTGAAAAAACTACTTAGTCCTGCTTACCTGATACAGAGCAGCGTCATCGAGATCCGGATGGATGTTGTTGGCGAACAGATTGAACTCGATCGACCTTAATTGTGAAGTCAATCGCAAAAAACTCATAAAAAATTATTGAAAAAAATAATTCTCACGGTACTCGAGGATCATTGGCAAACGACAGATTAAACCGAGCGCGAGGCTCGCTATTTGCAATTCGATGGCCATTTGCTCTGAGCATAGCATCACGAGCCTCATCTGACGTGTTAAATTCCACAAAACAGTAGGCACAATTCTGCAAAAAAGGAAAAATGAGGTCGTTATTTTCCAAATTCTATCGCTGAATGTATAAAATGAAACAACAAAAATGTTCCATAAACGTTCCAGAAATCAAGAACCCACCACACCCGTCTGCTTGTCGGTTACCATCTTTACGGTGGATGGAGTATGACCAAGTTCCTGAATAGGTATCGCTCCATAAGAGAATTCAAGAGTACATTTATTACGTCCACATCAAAATGAAATTGCTACAAATTGTGAGCAATGAGAGACAGTAGAGTGTCGCATAGGGGAAAATTCGAAAAAAACTATGTAAAATCGAAAGTCTAGTGAAACCTTCATATCGGGTAAGCAGACTGCGCCACTTTTGCATACGAAAATTAGACTTCATTTATATTTGCGTGAGCAAATCAGTAATTATTATGAGAAATTGGTCCGCTCCGATCAACCCCTCCCCATCCCGAGTATGCGCCACGCAATTGTGTTTCATACACAATCGCAGAGGCATGGTCGATGCGAATTTTACCACTACAGTGACTTGTGATCTCTAGCCGCTGTATATGATAGTGTCCCCACCGTCACAGACAAGTCCGGTATCAGTTCGTCGAGTTACGGAAGAACAAAGGGCATGTTAAGCCCGGACAAGGATTGATCGCTGAACCGTGCGGATGTTGCCGGCGCGTGTTTTCACTGTACCATTGTACGCGCACTCTTGTGAGCCGGTTGAGCAAATAAAACTGTTTCAAACTATAAGCGACTTTAAACTATTGGAATCATTTCAATTCAATTCACAGCAACAGCTTCGCCATCAGGGAAGGTAAAGGTAAGGGTAAACGTGTCAACGTTGATCACTTCCCAAAGGACGCGCCACCGCATTCCTTTTCCATTCAAAATCGAGGTAGGGTGAATGCGGTCTATTTGGCCTTGTGGGGGCTAGTCGCTATACCAAGTCAGTGTCTTTTCGTTCCCAGACAAATCTGGTACAAATTTACCCGACCCCGGAGGAATTGAAGGCTTGGCTAGCCCGCCAGGAACCGATCGCTCATTCGCACGGGTATCCCCAGCCCCTCTTACCAGTGCACTACACGGGCCCTTACATAGCGATGTAATGATCAATAAAAAAGTTGCGTAAATAAACTTCATTCTTACCGTTTGGATTTTATTTATTCATCTTATTGAGCCAATAACTAAGTGGGATAAAAAGGAACGATTCACAATAGGCAAAATGCAAAAACTAGCAAATTGGCGATTATATTAGTAAGAAAAGAAACACAAAAAACAACACAAAAATAGCGGGCACAATAAAGTGTTAATACAAATAGAAGCATCAAAATTTGTCTCTCCACCCAAGTTCAAAAAACTGAAAAAGAAAGTCACATGATTAGATTGATGCGCATCGAACCTTCAAAATATCGCGCAAGGGAAAAACCCACACGGGATGGAAAGCTTGGTTAAATTGGGCGAGGATCGATCGATCGACCATGTCAGTATCATCATCTCCTCTTATCAATTCACCACACATGTATTTAAAATCAAGAAAAGATTACAGAATTACCTTGAAAGCGGCCGATATGAACTGCGCATCCCATTGCGGTTGCAGATCGCCCATCCATAAGGTTCTATGCGAGTCCAGAGTGCTGTGTTGATGGTTACGCGGCAATTCCCCGTTACGATCCACCATCTCCTCGTCTCCATCAGGACCACTGACGTCTCCCATCATAGGAGCCCTCTGCTAAAACAGTGACCCCAAACTCGAAAAGTGCATTTCGACAGAATTTCAAACAAATACTCTGAAGTAAGAAAAGATATAACTTTGGTCTCTAACAACGAACAATACAAAATAGAAAATATTCATTCAGATGGTAACAACATGGAATGAAAGGCGAGAAATGGCAGATGAACCACCACAAAGAGATTTTGCACAGCTGACGAGACTTCCAGACATCACAAACGCTCGCTTCGGTCACTCTGGACAAGCAGACAGACGCGTACCATCGATGAGGAGAAGACTGAAAAGGCAACTAGAGAGAAGGAGCTAAGTTGTAAGTAAAAGTAAGTGGCTAAAATAGCGAAATTAAAAGCAAAGCAGTAGGAGTTGAAACAGCTTCTTCGTATTAACTTTTCACGAGGACGATAAATGCGGACGAAAATGAAGCTCTATGTATAAAGGGCAGTTTCACATCAGTGAAATTTCCATTGAACAATCTTGCTGGGTGATTCCACAACTTTTAGATTAACTCCAATATATTCTCCCTATCTTGCCAATTGTTTGAGATTACTTTAAACTTTTGCCGAGTACTCCTTCATTACAAACTTATCCTACTTTTTCTGACCGTCCGACCATGGTCTACGTTTTTAGAAGCAACCAATGGAACGAAATAAAATCTTTCGGGAAATTCGAAACATTTTTTTCAAAAATTGGCAATAGTGAACCATTAAACAGCTCACAATATTAATATTTTCCTCAACACCCCGGAAGATGAAGAGCGCTCACAATTGAAGAAAAAGCAAACATTACGAAGCTGAAATGAAACGTAAGAAAAGCAAAAAAAGTAGTAGAAAAAATACAAAATGAAGAACTGATAGAGATAGATGGCGACTGTTGACAAGGACAGCGGATCCTGCAACGGCGGCGGTTTAAACGCTAAAGACAAGACTCCTAATCTTTCCATACACTCACGCGCTCTCCTTTTCTCTCTCGTACTTTTCTCACTTTCCCATACTCTCTCGCACTCTATGGTACACTACTCACCTTCCCGTACAGTCGCGCTCTCGCTCTCATGGACTCTACTCACTTTCCCGCACAGTCCCACTCTCTCTAGAGCTCCCCCTCACTTTCCCATTCTCTCTCGCACCCTCTGGTACTTTCTCTTTCCCGTACCTTTTCACACTTTCTTGCTCTCTCGTACCCTCCTCACTTTCTCATACTCTCGCCCTCAGCCCCGCTCTTTGCTGATCTCCTCACATTCCTATCCTCTCTCGCCCTCTCTCGTACTCTTCCCACTTTCCCATCAGCAATTATCAAGTAGGGTCCACATCTCATCGCACGTTACCACTTTGTGAACAGGTGATTCGTTTTTAGGGCAAGCTCGAAGTTTGCTTGCAGCATTCGCCCCACTCTCCTCCGGGATGGGTCAAATCGCGAGGCACCTATTGGCCATTTTTACAGAAAAAGTAGAATAGTGCAGAACTTTTTCAGTGAGCTATTTGAGCACCTGACTTCGAGTGTCAAAACAGATGTTGCCAAGCTCTGATTTCTTTCGGAGGAACTAATTGCGGCCTTCCGAGCGAGCTCCATAGGTCATCCGAAGTGCACTTTTCCTTTCGTTTAGAAGTCCTTGCTCAAAATCTCTTGATATTTTTGAGTACAATAAGTCGTTTCTGGACATCATCCCCAGATTCTGCACACACAAATTGTAACGGTTCAGCAACCTAATCGCTAAGCAGGTACTCTTGAAGAGGGACTTGGTAAACGATGGTTTTGGATGCTTTCATTTCAAGCGGAAAAAGTTCTTCAGCAAATAAAGGTAACAGGGTTCATGAATGGTTTTGAAAACTACTTCCTATGCGCTATCACACGATTGAAAGTGCAATGAAATTGCTCAATATTCAAGCAAGTTGTGATTGCTAGAAGTAATGACTGCAAAACAGCTACGAACTTAGTTGCCAATCTAATATAAAGGGCGGGTTCACATACTTTAGCGAAAATTTCCTTAAACAATCACATTGGGAGATTCCACCACTTTGAGATTAAGTCCGATATTCGTCCCAACTCTTGTCATTTGTCAAAGCCCATTTTGAATTTTTTTGTCTCGCTGCCTCCCCTGTCCTTCAGTACTAAACATCGTGGTTTTTCTGTTCTTCCGACCTTGGTCTACGTTTTTAGAAACAGCCAGTAGAACGAAATAAAATCTTTCGGGAAATTCGAAACATTTTTTTCAAAAATTGGCAAAAGTGAACCATTAAATAGCTCACAATATTAATACTTTCCTCAACACCCCGAAAGATGAAGAGCGCTCGCAATTGAAGAAAAAGCAAACATTACGAAGTTGAAATGAAACATAAGCAAAGCAAAAAAAGTAGTAGAAAAATACAAAACCAAAAACTGATAGAGTTAGATGGCGACTGTTGACAAGGACAGCGGATCCTGCAACGGCGGCGGTTTAAACGCTAAGAACAAGACTCTCCTTATCTTTCCATACACTCACGCCCTCTCGCTTTCTCTCTCGTACTTTTCTCAGTCTCCCATACTCTCTCGCACTCTCTGGTACACTACCCACCTTCCCGTACACTCGCGCTCTCGCTCTCATGGACTCTCCTCACTTTCCCGTACACTCTCGCTCTCTCTCGAGCTCCCCCTCACCTTCCCAGTCTCTCTCGCACTCTCTGGTACTTTCTCTTTCCCGTACCCTTCACACTTTCTTCCTCTCTCGTACTCTCCTCATTTTCCCATACTCTCTCGCCCTCTGCCCCGCTCTTTGGTGCTCTCCTCACATTCCTATCCTCTTTCGCCCTCTCTCTGACTCTTTCGTACCCTCTGCACTTCCCCATGCTCCCTCGCACCCTCTTCTACTCTCTCAAACTTTCCTCACTTTCCCATACTCTCTCGCACTCTCTTACTCTTGAAAAACTTGCCTTCGTTGATAACAAATAAAAAATAATTGAATCACTATAAGAATACTACTATTAATAATAATTCGTGGCCAGGGGATTGATTCACTAAGTCGGACGAAAAATCTGCTTGTTTTCATACAATGTCTAGCCGAAAACTGACGAACAACCACCGCCCACAGGTTTATGGAAACTGAAAAGAAATCTCCGAACTGGAAGTTATCGGCGTTCAGCAACTCTGATATTGGATCAGTCTTATGCCTCATTTGCTAATTTACGGTCGACCAAGGATGTGAGTTCACACTGGAGGTGCTTTTCGCCGTCACTGCTGCAGCACATTCACAGAATATTCGTTTCAGAAAATTAAAGAGTTGACAATATGATCGATACCTTCTTACAATTGCTCAGCATAATCGCACTTCTCGTGCCGTTGTACTGCTGTAAGAAAAAAGGCGCCGCAACTATGGTGAGAGGGTTTCAACGTACTTAAACAGCTTTAAAGTATTGAGGGACTTCTGAAGTATCTCAAGATCTCGTTCGTATGACACAAGAGGGTCAGATGAGCACGTTGACAGTAATGATCTAGTTTTTGTCATGTCCAAGTAGAAGAAAATAGGTCAGGTGGTGATTAACACGAATTACAAGGGAACGACCAAAGGATGGTGATGAACATTACAAAATAAGATCCGATCAATATAGAGGCCCAAGACCTAACGGATAAAAACCTCTGGGAAATTGATAAGACATCCTAACGAACAAGAGTTCGGCCCATTCTAAAAGAAACAGGTCACGAAGGAGTTTCGAATCATCTAACAAATTTCGTCTTTCGTCATGAGATATATGAGAGATGAAAATGGTTTTGAGATGAATGATTTGATAAACGGCTCGCACAATCGCCTGCAAAGCTGACGGAGATGGCGAATGAACTCTAAATTTCGAACTTTTTGATAAGGACTCTACATCTGCTGGTTATCAGACAAGCGTAAATATTTGCAAGGTCCTCAAACTACTTGTAGAATAGAAATTACATGTATTTCCCATATTAGTCCTCCATAACAAGGCGCGCGTGGTTCAGTAGTAAGAGGCTTCACTGACACCAGTACGGTCGAGGCGATCGATCCTCGCCAGAATCAGCCACGGCTATCATCTATCCGGCGTTGGTCAGATTGGTACTAGTCTAGTCTAACTAAAAGAAGGCGGCAACAATTGATGCAACGAGGGCCTGCGCAAGTCATTGATTAGGCCAAATGCGCGTACACCGTGCCCCTATGATTCTGATTGGAAGACGGATGCGTGGCGCATTCTGATGGGCCACCGAAACTAATTCCTTTGCCTCTTACTGTGTGGACAGTTACTGAAACGAGGTCACGTTCACCTCCCTCCATAATGACTTCTGAAGACTCTCCATCACTATACCTTCCAGACATGTGGTTCATTCCTTCTTCCCTTTCCTTATCCTTAATCTCAGCCCTCATGTTGTATACAGAATTCAACCAGCTCATCTCCATTCCTGACCCATCGATGTCTGCCCTTGTTGAATTATTCGATCGGAAAGCCATTCTAAAAACTGGCTCTACTACTCAAAGTTACCTCAGTCAAGAGGCCAGATAGCCAATTTTGAGGTAAAGAGAGTTGACACGACGAATTGTTGTAAGGGTGTTATTTCGTGGACATACGACATTTTAGGGCCAAAAACGAGTTCTCACGAAAAGCGCTCCTCACATGCTTAACATAACGTTTGCCCTCTGAAAACGTATATACTTACATCGCGATCAATAAAAGAGAGCATCAACAGGAACAGCCTGATAATGAGAACGTAGATATTAAACCCCTCTACCTCTTTAGGCAACCAAAGGCGCTGCTAAAAAAGCCGATGTAAAAGCACCGGTATGTACTGCAACACTCGATAGGAATTCTTCTTATAATTATTTTCGTACTCAAAATAACTGTTGTTTTAGGTGAAAACAGAAAGTGAAACTAAAGATTCTAAAGATAGCAAGGACTCTAAAGATAAAAAAGAGAAGAAAGAGGAGGTAGGCTAGATGAAGCCACCACTGTTCTCACAAACGTATAAAAGACGAAAAGGCAACGAGTCTTGTAAAAATGATGAATTCAGGCAACATTAAAAATGGACAAAACTGCGTCCAGCAAGGAAGAGGTAAACTTTCTCAGTTTTGTGGAAACGGCGCTATGATTGCAATAAACATCAATTCAGAAGTCAAAGGATGCAAAGGGTGAAGGAGAAAAGGATAAACCAAAGGAAGGCGGTACGAATATCAGTTACCTACTGACAATATCGTACCTAAGCAGCACTACACATTCAGGCAAGAAGGAAGAGAAGAAAGAAGAAACGACGGGAGGAAAGAAGGAAGAAAAGAAAGACGATGATATCGAAGAAGGGGAGAGGGAGGAGAAGAAAGAAACAAAACCTAAACGTGAGTTCCACAACAAAACAAAAAAGTAAACTTTGAAAATATAAGGCAAACAATGATAAATGAAACATTTAGCCAAAACCGGAGACAAGCCAGGTACCGTCAGTAGCACATTCATAACTCTTCTTAGCCAGAGAAAAGAGCAACAATTTCAGCTTTGCAATTGAAATTCAGCAGAACAACATTCGAATGGGACGAGAAAGGTGGTCAGCAGGTTAGCTCTATTTTTGTAGTTGATAAGTTCAATTCAATAATGATTACTGCTAAATGTTTTAGACAGTGACTGTCACCAACACTTCGGACGTGAATCAGGGAATGAAGATAAAGTCATCAGATAACAAGATATTCAAGTAATTCCTCTTTCCTAAACACCATTGAACTACAGCGAACGAAACTGAATTGGGCTGATTCCAATTGGATTAGCACCAAGTTGAGAACGCTGCTACATTTAGACGATATTCAACTTCGTACGTTGTCCTAAAATCTACATTCTCCAACTTGAAAGAAAATCCGAAGATAATTGTCTCTGGTAATTTCATGAGGTAGCCAGCTCAGATCGAAATGACAGAAAAGCCAATATTCAGCTAAAGGACACTGGTTGATGGTTACAATGTATACCAACATGCAGTGGTTGAATAAAGAGCTGTACTATGACACATTGAAACATATTTGCTACACTTGAAAAATCTTCACAATTCTAGGGTACATCCCGTATTCTCAAATGTCGAACCCGGAAAATCCGTGGACATTACTATTCTTCGACAAGCTGCCGAAGTGAAGTCTGACAAGATCGTTGTTGTAACTGCTGCAGTGAGTTTTTTGTAACCTAAGATCCAAAACGAAAATAATGAAGAAAATATTGATATTCACTTCAATTACACAATTCCCGAAATTTATTAAGAAATAAAATTCCTTTTCAAGAACAAAGAAGGATTGGATCCAGAGAAACTGTTCGAGAAACCCGATCTGAAACTTGCCACTTGTGTGATACGACAAACAAAGAAGCTCGCTCTGCCTGGGCAGGAGGAGAATAAATTGGACGGGAAGGAGAAGAACGAGGAAAAGAAGGAAGAGGAGAAGAAGGACGAGGAAAAGAAGGAGGAGGAGAAGAAGGAAGAGAAGAAGGCTGATGAGTAGTTCAGATGGGAAAAAAATGAAATACCTACATTGTTTTTCACTGATAGAACATTGCAATAAAGCGCTTCTATTGTTTCTGATTCTGAACTCACCTAGTCGCTTTCGTCGGAGCTGCCTTTATCACTGGCGCTTTTCTTATTATCACCGTCACTGTCATCATCGCTATTCTTTCCATTGTCATCGTCCGAGCTTGCCTAAAAGTAACCAATTCTTGTGGAGTCGAGAAGAAGGAAATCTCAAGAAAAGGAATGAATAAATAAATAAACGAAGACTAAAAACGAATAATAAAAAATGAAGAACCTTCTCGCTGTTAGAGTCATCTGAAGCGTCGGATGCTTGCTTTGTCTTCTCTGCGTTTTCATCGCCACCTTCCGCTTCAGCATCAGACTTACGCGAGCTTGGCTCTGGAGTGGAAATCATGGTTTCAAGATAGACTCAGACCACGACTGAGAAAGGGAGCCTCTAATGAAGTGATCATACTCAATTGAAAAATTGCAAGGATATTTTCTTTCTCATGATTCAATCAATTGTAGCTCAACAAGGAGAGAATGCAGACAGCAGGTACACTTCCCTCCAGGAAACCCAAAAAAAAAGTAAAAAGATTTGCGAAAAACGATAGAGAAAAATGCTACCACATACAAAATCTGAGGAAATCATTATGACACAAGATTGCCTTGAATTTTCGATCAATAAAAAGGTAAAGGTAAAGGTATCGGCTTTGGTCAGTCCTCTGAGGAATCGCCGCTGCATTCGTGTTCCATGCAGAATCGTAGAAGCATGGTTAATGTTAATATTTGGTCTATACAATGATTTGTGGGGGGGGGCACTTACACCAATCCGGTGTCTTTACCTTCCCAGATGAGTCTGGTTCCAATTTACCCGATACCGTAGGGATGGAAGGATTGGTTAGCCCGGTTCGGGATCGATCGCCCGACGTGTGGGTGTCATTAGCGCCTCTTACCACTGTAACACGCGGGCCACATTCAAACCACACAATTATAGTCATGATTGCAGATCACATGAACCTCACCAAAACCGTCAACGCGTGAGACTCACGCTGTTGGTTTCGATTAGAAGGCGCTTCCTGGGCTTAGAATTTCACCAAGCAACTAGCTACTCACTAAAAAATTAGTAGCGTTTTCGTTAATTTCAGAAACTGTCTATCCTAGCATACAATTCTGGGACTGACACTAATGTCGAGCAAAACGCGCGACATGTTTCAAGGGGAATGGTCAACGCCGATCACTTTGGCTTCACATTTGCCTGACGTACCAGCTCAAATGAACCCAAATATGGGGAGCTGAACCGGTAATGTCACGTACAATACGGTGGGAAAATAGGCTATTAAAACTTATGGAGTAATTGAAAGTCGAACTGACCTCCTTCGTCGTCTGAGTCGCAGTTCTTCAGCAACGAGTTGACCCTGTGCGTCATTTGTTCAATTTCGGCCTCGGTCGGTTCAGTGTACGTGATAAGCAACCGCGTATTCGGCTGGAATCAATAAGCACTTACATAAAGCAAAAAACTAAAATATGATGGGGAAAAGATCTATGCATGTAAGAGATAGCAGAGCATACAATACCTTTCCAGACTTGGTCTGTCGCCTCCTAGCGAGTCGGACCTTGGTTTCGAGCTCGTTGTAGTAATAGCAACCATCCTTATAGTATACAAAATAGTTATCCCGCTCAAATCCTTTCGTATTCTTGTTCTTCACCGTCCAAGAGTATTCTCGGTTCAATATGTGTTCATATCTGTTGAGATCAATCAATACTATTTTCATCATTGAAGAGCCATCAAATAGGAACACTGCACAAAAGAACTTACGTCGCTCCTTCTGTGAAACTTCGACCTTCATCCCTATCAGCTAGTTTCTTCTGAAGCGTCTCAACAGTAGGGATGAAGTGAGCAACAAACTGCTCACCGTCGTCATCTTTGGCTCCTCTGTGATGTGAAAACGATATAATTGTCGAACAAATGGAAATTTCAGATTAATCTGACCTTATGTGGCCTTGAGTAACCATGCTGTCGCATAGTTCTTGTGCATAGCCTGTTGGCGCAGGATCTGCATCGAACTGCACCAGGGCGAATGGATATTTCCATAGCTGCGAAATTAATAGTTTTGAAGAAAAATAATGAAAATTGGACCATTGACATCAAAAATGTAAGATAAATAATAGACAAATCACCCAAAGAGCCACATATAGATAGAGGCCAGACCCTCAGCACTGTTTAGGCACCTTGGCACCATTTCTCTAAACCATTACGAAGAAGCGCTCCGTGGAAAATCGGGGTTTCTGCTACTCCTAGGAGCCATTCAATTATGCGGAAGAAATCAGAGTTCGCTTGACCTCGAGTTACGGTGGAAAGTAACACCTACGTGTACGACCTATCATTGGGACTTGGAACAATTCCAAATTGGAATTTCCTTTGAATATGCTAGACCTCTGAACTTATAGGTGCAGTTGCGTCAGCCATAACCCATAGCAGCTCAATAGCCAACTTCTAGTGGTAATTTGGATATTTAAACCATAGGATTAAGGAAATTCAACTTCGCACAACCGTCGCAAATGAAAAAAGTCGAAAATTCGATAACGTTTTTGTATGCCCTTTTCTGTTATCTGAGAAATTCCTCGTGCACTTTCATTTGGAGCTCAAAATTTACATGTTTTTGAGCAACTAAAGCATCATCACTAGAAATCGCTTATTGTCTATCTGTCTTCAATATCCACACTCGATAACATTCTTACAATCATGTGCGTAATCAGTGATAGAAAAAAAGCAAAATTAAAAAGAAGATAACAGAAATAAAACCGAAGAACCAGCTCTACTCTTACCTCAAAGTCAGGCAAAATAGGAATCTCCTCAATAGCCGTGACACCCTTCTTCGAGAAATGCTTTCTTATAGGAATCTTGGCCTGAAAAACGACACCCTTGCCGTGAACGAATTAAAAAAGTTAGAAGAAATAACCTGATGATAAAGGCGCGTTTAGAAGAATAATTTCGAAAATTGGAAAAGCTAACGTGAACAACTTACATCTTCGAACGACTTGTTGATCAAATTTATCTGACTCTGGCGATCCCGGAACAGCGTAAGATTTCCTTTATTCTTCGTCAAATTATATCCTACCTTGATTTCTTGCCTGGAAACATTTTCCAGAGGATGGAAATAGATGAAGTGGAGGAAGATCAAATGTAAACAGATGCCTACCTATCAGCAGCAGTACCAAATCTATTGAACTCCGAGGAAATATATTGAGTCTTTCGCATCCATGGAACAACTTTAGAGTGTTGGGCAGATCTAAGTAGGCACATATTGCGGAATAATAATAAATTAAAGCCATGCAAATATTAAATTCTCAATAATAGGACACAGCATTGCCGAACTGACGAGAAGAGACAAAATTTCAAGTATTTTACCGTTTAATTTGCTTCGAATTTGAATCTTCGTCTTCGAGGAGAATAGCGTCCTTCTCGTTTATCTGAAGACGCCTAACGATATTAGTTGAAATTTTGAGTCTATTAGCTAGAAAATTCATGGTTCACAGCAGTAAACTCACCTGAATTTCATTATTCGGGTTCACTTTGTATGTGAGCGGATCGATCAAGTCCAAATTTAGGCCAATATCCATTTCACATTGGACTTCGTACTTGTACTCCATTTCCAATGAGGTAGGCTTATAGTCTATGAACCTACAAACCAAATGATGCTCTGTTTAGCACTACATAAAGAGCTTGAGTTGGATGGATACATTCACAAAAGAAATTCAAACTCATAAACACCAACAAAAATGTAAACAATATTATACCAAATGATGTAACTGACCGTTCCAAGTCGACAAAAGGACAAGGTAGAAACTTTCCAGGAAACGGAACATCGGGTAACGTATTGCGGAAACGCGGTTTACATATGAAGTCGGGTCCTCGACTGAAAAAAATAAATATGCTGAGCAACTGCTGTCATTAAAAGACTAAAACACAGCAAAAATACGCATGATAAAACAGAGACCTTTTCACATTAGTGATTCTGGTGAGGTAAGTACGAATCAGATGTAAATTAACCTTTACTCAATGTAACGTATCAAATTGGTCGAAATACGAGGAAATCATAAGTTTTGTGATTACACCCTGTAAAGGTAAAGACGAAGATGAAGACGTTGATCATTCCCCTGGTCGCCGCACTCGTGGTCCATTCAGAATCGTAGAGGCATGGTAAATGTGAATTCGTCCTATACAATGGCTTGCGGGGACAGCCACTATACCAACTCAGTGTCTTTAGCCTTCCAGACAAGTCTGGCTTATCCACGGAGTATTATAGTGGGGACGACGGAAACTGTTTTCAACTCTCTATTGCTGTTGTTGCTTCCTTACTGCTCTTTTTTTCTAAATAGAATCCTCACAAGTGGATATGCTGACTTTAAACCTGTATTTCCAAGTTCGCCAAGCTAGAAGAATAGAATCGGTGAAAATGAACAGAATGAAAGTAGTACGAAACCAGCGTTTTTCGAATAAACTAGCATCTCCAAATACAGGGTGTCCCAAAATAACGTGGTTAAAGTTTTTTTTGTTGTAACTAACGAACAACTAATAATTCAAGGAATCAAAATGTATACAACAACAGCATAAACACTAAGTGACATCATACTCAGACAGTTTCGAAGTAGCTACCTTTTCAGCAGATATAGAGGTTCAAACGCTTGACGAAATTTTCGTTGATGGGCCGCAGGTCTTCGGGAGACAATCGGTCCCACTCTCGATGTAGCGATTCCTTCAAGGAATCGAGACTGTAGTAACATTTCACTTTGACCCTAGCCTCCAGGATAGATCACACGCTGTAGTCCATCGGATTCAAATCCGGAGAAAACGGCGGTCATTCTGAAGACCGGATGAAGACCGGGAAATTCGCCCTACACCATTCCTGTGTTGTCTTCGCAGTATGAGCAGGAGCAGAGTCCTGCTGGAAAGTGCATGGTGCGTTGCAGAACTGCTGCTGGGCCAGGGAAATACCACCGCTTCGAGAATATTCGTTAAAATTCATCTCGATTGATTTTCACCCCTGATCCGCGAAGACAAGGAGAGTATTGCCGCTGGCGCAGACTCCGCCCCAAACCATGACGGACTGCGGATTTTGACGACGTTTGATAATAGCAAAAGTACCTGGAGCTCGTGTAGATCAGAATCTGTCATTCTGGTGATTGTATGCCTACTCCACGACGAACAGCTTCTCATCAAAGAATAGGATCCGTTCCCATCCGTGATCGGCGGCCCACGCCCAAAGATGCTGGCATCGATCGAGTCGTACCTGCTTGTTTTTGTTCATCAGAAGCTGTGCTTTCCAACCCTTGTGGGGGTTGTGTCCGAGTTTCCTTCTGGCTATACGGTGCGCAAAAGTGGCGCTGATGCCGAAGTTACGGGCGATTTTCCTCATGGAGACCTTTGAATTTAGTGTCACCCGTTTTCTGATGATTTTGCGGATCCTAGACGTGTAGGAGCTGCACTTCCTTCCTCGTCCTGTACGGTCACCTTCATGACCAAGCTCAACGAGCCGGAGAATCGCTTTGGAAATGGTCGACTGTGCGACACCGAGCAAACGAACAATATAGCATTGTCGCATTCCCTGGCGGTGGAGCTCCAAAATCGCAGCTCTTTGATTTGACATTTTCGGAAAATCTTTCTGCTCGTCCAGTCGAACTCAAACCTCACTCGTAGAACCGGGCAGATGTGCAGAGAAAGATGGCGCTGTTACCGTCCCATTTCCTATCCACATTTTCACACAGAACAACGTTAAAGTTTCACCACGTTATTTTGGGACACCCGGTATATAAGAATGAAAATGATTTGAAACTCGTAGGCTTCTTTAGTTTCTTAGGGCTCAGGCTTCAACACTACAAATGGATTGATGACTGGGTGTCGATGGGGAAGGAGTATTATAAAGAGAGTAAGGAAGCAATAATGTTAGTAGTGAGTTGAAAAGGCTGAGCCATAAGGATCAGAGCTTACGTGAAATTATTTTCATCCGGTTCTAATTCATGTTCTAGCTTGGAGGTTTCAGAAAATCCCATGCTTCTAGCTTGGAGAAGTTGAAAATACATGTGTATAGTCAGTACGACTCTTTCCAAGGATTAAAAGAAGAACAAAAAGTAGTACGGGGGCAAAAAAATTGCCATGAGATAAAAAAATAAGCCGAAAATCCAACAAAGCGTATGTGGTGTAACCACTCAGTAATCCAGAGTTTGGTGAGAATCAGAAGTCATTACGTGGTCAACACGGTGTTAAAAAGCTGAATGTTAGTGAATAAAACCAAATAAAGAACAAACTAGATGCTAATAACGAAGGAAAACTGATAGAATGATAATTAAACTGATTATAGCAACAACTCCTACCTTTTGTGTTTCCCACTTCCTGGTTTGTGATTGGGCTGTGACATGATCTGAAAGAAATCTGTCTAGGAAGAATCCAGAGCGAGAGGTTTTGCATCGGCTAACGGGCAACAAATAGAACGGTTGTTGAAAGTAGGATTGACTATTTAGATAACGTAAGGTCAATATAGTTTAAAGATTTTACAGTGCTTACATCTGAACGCTAACCACTCGTTCTTAAGTTTCAAGAACCCAGGTATTCCACATTTGACATTGTTTCGAGATGAAAGCAATTTCGGAGACAAAGAACGACCTTGCTGAGCCTTGATATACGACCAATTTATCGATTAAACCAAAAATAAACATCAAACACTAGAAGAAGATCAGGAG
Source organism: Nippostrongylus brasiliensis (assembly GCA_030553155.1). NCBI lineage: Eukaryota > Metazoa > Nematoda > Chromadorea > Rhabditida > Heligmosomidae > Nippostrongylus > Nippostrongylus brasiliensis. Next base: position 33,647,340 of record CP130736.1, on the reverse strand, counting down.
TGGGAACGTTGGAGTCCAGTCTGATGAACAGAAGATGAAGCCGACTCCTTGGACATGCAAAAGCCGCTGGAACTCGCAGCAACCCGTAAAATGGCTTGTCTTGTGTGCAGTTACGACAGCTATCAGAGAATAAACGTCTGTCTCACCGAGCTTCTCAATTTTCGTTATTTAATTTCCGTTAATTAAAGCTATTCAGTTGTTTATTCTATCGATTCCCAAGGGCTAGGACTGTTTTTTTTAGAATGGTGAGACGATGGAGAGGAACGATTAAACAGCCATTTGCTATCAAGCTCTTCACTGGTAAGTTTATGTACTTTTTGAAATTCTACCATTTTTTTCATTCAGACCGGTGTGTCGTTTTTGTCGCTGCCAGCGACCAGCTCACATGTCATTTTCGTGCTTGTAGCCGCTGGGACTTGCAGTAACCCGTAAAATGGCTTGTCTTGTGTGCAGTTACGACCGCTATCAGAGAATAAACGTCTCTCTCGCCGAGTTTCTCAATTTTCGTTATTTAATTTCCGTTAATTAAAACTATTCAGCTGTTTATTCTATCGATTTCCAAGGGCTGCGACTTTGTTTGTTTTTTCAGAATGGTGAGACGATGGAGAGGAACGATTAAACAGCCGTTTGCTATTAAGCTTTTCACAGGTAAGTTTTTTACTTGTAGATCTTGAGATTCTGCCAATTTTTTTCATTTTCATCGGAGTCCGTTAAGTTGAATAGTGCCGTCTTTTTTGTTGAACCAATTCTGGCGGCTCATTGTGCTTCTTTCTAGCGCTTCGAGCGCTATTTTACCGCTGAGTATTCAGGAATTTGGAACGCCCATCCGCGTTTTGCCACCAGAACAGTTTTGGTGAAGAACAACGACGTAGATTCGGCGTTTAGTCTGTTGAACAGGTTTGCCTTTATAGCTCTATATTGCTAACTGTTACTATAAGAGCGATCATTTGCTTGTATAAACTGCAAAAGTCCTCACCTCTAAACATTCATAGCTATGAGCAGGGCTGAAGAGAACAGTAATGAACGGTAATAATAAGCGCATTATTTCTTCTTATTGCTCTTACCCACTGTTTGAATGAGCTCTTTCTCAAATTCATAAGCGGACTCTAGAGTTCCGACTTGGTCATATGTTAAATTATTTCTTTCTGAAATTTTTCACCTAATGGCTATTTGGTCACTAATCACGAATCTGGCATCCATTCTCAAAATTTCTGCCAACTATGTCGTCATCTGAGCTGGTCGGACGGAATCGCTGTAGACCTTTGAAAGCAGGAGTTTTGAATAATGGGTGGTTCCGGGCAAATTCAGGAAGCGATCAAACTTCTCAAAGTGGTCAACGTAGACGAAGTTTCAGCTAAATCCTTATCGGACCTCTGGTTAACATAAGCAATACATTGTGCTGTGTTCGACCGAAAGTTCTGTATCGCATGCTAGATAACTTGATTAGCACCAGAAATAAACACCATTCCAATTTTTTACTAGTTATTTTGGCACTATTCAACTTGATGGACTCCAGCACTCGATTTTTTTTCAGTCAGAAATTTTTCCTCAGAAATTCGCTGAAACTTTGCACAGGGGGTAATTGAGGGCGCTGATCACGAATCTGCTCTCCGTTTTTCACGTGAGTGGTCTCGGACCACCCAAATCGCTACGCGGGCGGTCCAGTCAGGATGACCGATTTCGCTGAAACTTTGTCTGTGGGGGTTCTCTGGTGTCCTGAACACGATGGTGAAGTCCGTTTTCCAAATGGCGGCCGAATACGGCAGTTATAGATAAGTACCTACCACTCTTACCTGGTGAGACTCACCGATAACTTCCGTATTCGGCCGCTATTTGAAAAACGCAGTTCACCATCGTATTTAGGACACCAGAGAACCCCCATAGACAAAGTTTCAGCGAAATCGGTGATAATGACTGGACCACCCAAGTAGTCCATATGGGTAGTCCGAGACCACCAGGTGAAAAACGGTCCTCAGATTCGTGTTCTGGACCCCAAATAAAACCCCTAGGCAACGATCAGCGGAAGCGGTGATCCTGACTGGACCACTCAAGTAGCGATTTGGGTGGTCCGAGACCACCCACGTGAAAAACGGACAGCAGATTCGTGATCAGCGCCCTCAATTACCCCCTGTGCAAAGTTTCAGCGAATTTTGACGACTGAAAAAAAATCGAGTGCCGGAGTCCGTTAAGTTGAATAGTGCCGTTATTTTTGTTTGCTGAAATCAGCTCTGATGTATGGGGACCTTGAAGAGCTGCCCGCGAATGTGGTTACTCAATATCTACATCTATATCCGGCGCCCTATTTCAAGTTTTTGTTATTCTAGTGTTGCTAATTATGCCTTTATATTTCGCTTATTGTTCCACTTCTCGAAACTAACCTGTAAGCGTATTGATGAACTCAAACTTAGCTTCAGTAACTGTGTGGAAAAATCGGTAGAAAGCCTGCTGTTTGGTGTGATCTTGAGGATTTGAGCACGGTCATAAGGTTCGTAACTTGGCGAACCTCATAAAAGTGGTGTAGCAGTCTAACGTCACGGTTCGTCGGCTAAACCTCAGACGCATGTTGGAATCTCGTCTTAGTCTCAGTTTTCGCGGTAAACGTATCGCTGTCCGAACAACAAACATACCTTTATGCTACTTCAATAGTTTTTATGCACAAGAATTTTAAACGGTACAAATCACTATTCCAGAATGATGGACTCAGAGGGACTGCTGAAAATAATTCGCCGGACGCAGTTCTACCAGAAACCGTGGATGCAGCGACAACAGCTCTCCATCGAAGCATCAAGTGCAATTTTCAATGAAGACATGAATCGAAAGATGCAATTCCTCATGAGGAAGAATCGCCCGGACGCTCATCCAGGCCAGATGACATCTTAGAGTTTGATAGGTTTATTGATAAAGTTTACAGGCTTTCTGATGTTCAGCTGCAAAACTGGTCACCGAACACTATCCGAAGCAGTATTTGCGGTAGTATTCGTAGGGTTCAAAATGCTTTCGTTTTGGTTGTCATTGAAATTCACCATTGCCATCCGGCACCAGACTACAAAAATACAAGATTTAGCATAATTTCTTATTAAATGTCGTTGAAAGAGACACTCTCCAGCATAAGAACTCGAAAATTTACTAATTTGTTTAAATCGAAGCAGATGGCTCATACCTTATTTGTGATTGTCCGTATAAGGCTTAGGACGAAGCGGACTGTTTTGGGATGATTTGATTTTAGGTTTAAGTTTGTTAATTGGTTCAACTACCTATTTTTGTTCTATGAGAGCTTTAATGTCTCATATTATCCAGCCGAGGTTATAGAGGTGGTGTGAATTCAGTTTGGAATGGATGATCAATAGCTGCATTTTCAACATGTTTCAATCATGTTGAGTAAACTATTTGAGGCCTATTTCTTTCTAGGAGAAAAGATATTTTGTGTCCTCTATGTTATTGGTAGCATATAATATTTCACTCAGTCGTTACATTTCTCAACTGCTCATGGTACTTGTTCCATCTTATTATAGCGCTTGGCTAAAAAGTGCGGCCGTTACATAAGATACAATTGTTAGATAGATTGTTTGTGATTTGTGGGAGCACCCCAAAGCAAAACAAGACAAATTGTTGTTGTTATCTTTTAGTTGTCCAAACGCGCATATAATCCTCGTTGAGAATATTTGAAGGAAGCTCGTATAACAATCTTTGTATGATTTTTCAAATATTTCATGAGTTGTTCTCATAGGTAAGAATTCTGTTGAAACAGCACCCCACTCTGCCTGCTGGGCTGCCTGTACATAGGATAAGGAAGTTATTGCGTGAAGTATATATTAACGACGATTCAGATCGCGAGAAGGTATTTCATGGAGCGCACATGTTCTCTTCAGATTTGGGTATCGGCAACTCCTGCTGAGTCCTACCGTTTTGTTCTTCTAAATCTTTGGAGCTCATGTGTTGCGGCACTTTGGCCATTTCTGTATACATCTTCTTCAGGCATATTTCTTTACGCGTTGTCCTTGACTAGTGTGGAAAAATTCTTACGTTACTCAGTATAAGAAGAGCGGCCTAGCAGACCTCCGCGTTAGTGTTTTTTCTTTTCAATATCTGTCATCGCTATGCCTTTTCCCCTCGATTACTATTAGGTAGAGTCGTGAGAAATCGAACATTTGGAAGTGTTCGGATCTAAAGTCAAATTCCTGCTAATGATTGCACCGGGCAAAACGTGTCATACGCCCCGATAGAGGAAGAAAAACCCTAAAAAACAGCTGGATTCACTTTGGTAAAGTTGCTAGCTGCTACAATGGCTTTGAGACTCAGACCGTCTGAATCGTTTGTAGCAACGATGTGCTTTTCCCGATTCTTATAAGGCTGCAGTGCTAATCAATCCTTTGAGTGGAGGTTTGTATGGGCACTTTTGGACGCCGCGCGGCGAAAATGCAAAATCGAAGCGCTATGAAAAATTAACGTCCTTGATCGAATTTGCTCCTTTGCGTTAGTGGCACAGTCCGGTGGCACTGCGTCTGACCGAAAAAATTAGATATTTAATCACATAGGGAAGAAATTAGACGAAAAAAGTGAATTTCGTCAAAATGTTCTTTGGTAAGGCATAGCAGCCTTCTAAAAATCACGAACGACCATCAAGTTTGCCTATATGAGGCGTCACCGGACTGCACCACTAATGCAAAGGAGCGAATTCGATCAAGGACGTTAAATATTGATTGCGCTCCAATTTTCCATTTGCACCGCGCGGCGTCTATTCAAGCCCTAAGGCCCTTGTTATAGGTTCGCTCGCACCCCAGCGTAACTCGTCCATTCAGCATCAGACAGCGTGGGGCCAGACACGTTTGTACGAGTTATCATGGTGACGCTGGCGTGGTGACGCGCACGGGCTATTATGCACACGCTCGCGAACCTTCCACGTTCTCGTCGCTGCGTATTCCACTGCGATGGACCGTTTCGCTGGGGGTGGGTCGATCACCTCGCGCATTGCTCTGTATGCTTCGGGCGCGTGCGTGCGTGCGTCGCGTGCTCAGCGTCTGAGGTTAGCGGCGCACGCGATCACCGCTCGCAAATCGCAGACGCTCATCGCGAGCGAACCTATAACAAGGGCCTAAGGGAAGTGTACTTGTTCAAAGCACCGTCTACTCTTGGTTCTCTAAATTCCGCATTGCCGACTACAAAATCCAGAACAAGGACAAGTCAGGACACTCAATGGAGTTGGATTTGGACGTAATGAGGAGCCAGTTGAAGACTGAACCATTCCAAAACCACTCGTGAATTGGTGTTTCTCATTCATTTGAGGATCATGGATTAAAGTCGATCGGCAAGGTACTTGTTCGATGTTCGATTGCTCTAAATGTCCTACTACCTATGACTCAACCTAATATAATTCTATGGCCAGTATAGAGCTCAAAGCCGAAATGGAATATGTTTTATAGTTTTTGGATCACATCTTCGGACTGTCCTGTTTCATTCAAGAGTTCATGGAATGATCTTTATCATGACAAGAACAATTGGCAAAATGGCGACTTTCCGATATAAAAGTGCTAAGCGACGATAGCGGTCTGACGTGTGAAGTCAACCTCAGGCATTCGCATGGGAATCTCGTACAATGTGTCGTCCGTTTCGTCTCGTTCCTGCATTGCGTGTAGACGCCTAGAAACGTTCTTCTTTTGTCAAAATGATTGAGCCACTTATTTTTGTACCGCAGAGATCAAAATGTCTTCTATGATTTGGTAAAAGGTGTAAAGAGAGTTAGAAGTTTCTTTGAAACGAAAGAGCAATTGTTGTGATTTCAGTTTTAGGTCAGAAATAAAAGTTAATTAAAAGGTCCATTTTCCGTAAGCACTAAAAGGAATCGTTTGAGGACCTTGTCACAGGCGATAACATCTAGGGGTGTAATGTTGTAGTTAGATTAGGAGAAACATCTCCTTGTTCTTCGTTTAAGTAGCCTCTCTACTTCTTCATCTCTGAGACCTGTGCGGTTATTTTTAGAAGGTGAAAAGACACTGCTGATACAGTGGATCGTCAGAAGTGGAAAATGGTCAGTAACTGTTGTCCACTTTCCACCCCCAAGATCCATCCGTGTAAACTCCGCACCAGAAAATCGTTGAATCCGGTAGATATGATCCCATCCTACCTTTGATTACGTTGCATATTCTTTCTGGCGATGAACTCTTGATCATCCTGATCCCAAAATGTATTGAGTGGTACCGCTGAAAATGGTTTATACAGTAAAGGTTGCTGCACAACTTTTGTTGGTTTTTTTTGTTTCATTGCGGTTCTAGATGGAGGGTTACTACAGAAGCTCGTTCTTACTCACGCGGATGTTTGGTCCTATGACCTTCCTTCCGTCGTCGTTCTCGCCTAGCTTCTTTTGCCGCCTGACGAGCGGCTTCATGAGCCGCATCGCGAGCAACCATTCGTGCCGCTTCTCTGGCTACGTCTCGACTTGCTTCTCGTGATTCTCGCTGCTCCCGGTCTCGCTGTTCCCGGTTTGGTTCAGGTCGTGGTGGTGGTGGTGGAGGTGGGCGTTCTATCTGTTCAGCAGTTCGAGCACGCTCTTCTTTCGACGCATCAGCGCTATTGAGAATCGTGGACGGATCTGTAAAACACGTATTATAGGTATCCTACTGTCCTACTAATAGATAAGCGAAACCACGATGTCTGTTTGTCAACTCTAGGGTCTCGCCGCGATTGCCCGTTACCGTACTCCCAGTGAGGCATTTCATCAGTTCCTCGTCGTCTTTTGCTGCATGCTTTTTGGTCTTCGCTTTATTTCTTATTATAAATGCTTTATATATGTTTCCTGCTATTACTATTTGACAGACAGTGGGTACAGTGGTAAAAGGCGCTGTTGTCGCCCGCACGGTTGAGCGATCGACTCCGGTCCGGGCTAACCAAGCCTTCCATCCCTACGGGGTCGGGTAAATTGGTACCAGACTTGTCTGGGAAGGTAAGGACACTGACATGGTATAGCGGCTGGCCCCGCAGGTCATTGTATAGGCCAAATACGCATTCACCAAGCCTCTACGGTTCTGAATTGAACAGGAATGCGGCGGCGCGTCCTTCGAAGACTGTTAAACGCCGACACCTTTACCTCTACCTTTTACTATTCACTAGTTCATTTGGCGACCTGCAGGCCGTTGACTGGCTGGTTGAAATATATATTACATTACGTGATACGAAAATCTAGCTAAGTGTTAGGCCCTTGTTATACGTTCGCTCCCACCCCAGCGTAACTCGTCCATTCAGCATCAGACACCGTGGGGCCAGACACGTTTGTACGAGTTATCATGGTGATGCTGGCGTGGTGACGCTCACGGGCTATTATGCACACGCTCGCGAACCTTCCGCGCTCTCGTCGCTGCGCATTGCACTGCGATGGACCCTTTCGCTGGGGGTGGGGCAATCACCTCGCGCATTGCTCTATATGCTTCGGGCGCGTGCTCAGCGTCTGAGGTTAGCGGCGCACGCGCTCACCGCGAGCGAATGTATAACAAGGGCCTTATGTCTAGCACTCCACGGTTGTCTCTCGCTTTGGGACTTTAATAGCTTGTGTCATCCGATGGTGCTGCTGCTGCTGCAGAAAGGTGGCGTGGGGTATGGTATCACGTCTGTGAACCCACACGAGCCCAACACTTAACTGCGATCCAGACGTCGTTGTTGGTCCCGATGCGAAAACTGTCGTTCTCGGAGTAGTGATCAGCGGCGAAGCTATTGGAGAGATACGTCCACCCTATTCGTTGCTGTTCTGTTCTGCCTCTGCTTCGCTTACCGTATTGATCGAGGCGCGGTGGTCTACCGAGCCAGGCTTAGGTGGGTAAACGGGTCTACAGATCCAGGCTTGGTGGGTAAACGCCCCTGACGTTTGAGAAAGATTTTATGGGAGCGCAATTAATGGGTTGCTATAGATCGGGCATATACAGCCGTTTTTTCACGGCAGTGTCCAGGAGAGCGTGATCTAATCCCATAAGAACTGCGATTTTGCGCCGCTTAAACTTCTCTGTCAATATACTGCAGAGTGAGGTGAAATATTTCTCTAGAAAATGTCTCCTGTTGCTGGCTGGATACGTTACATCCCGATCTAAAGACAGTGGTAGATCATCCAGACCAAGCGTGTGATAAATCCTTATGGCGTCAGAAAATTTGCAGAGCGGACCTCGCTCCGAAGCGGGACAGACGCTAAAGAAGAAGAGGTATCCTGTAGCTAACGTACAGCTATCGGGGTCTAATACTGCTCTATACGCAAAGGCTAACTTACGCTTTGATGTGGGCTTCGTGTTTGATTTGGTGGCGACCCTATTGTCGTTGTCATCGTGCGCAGATGACTCTCCAGAACTTGATGGAAGAGAGTACCTGAAGTATGGATAGATCTCAGCCAAAACTTCCTGCAGAAGGCAGTACGCGTAACTCTTGAAGGAGCCCTTGTAGAAGTGAATTTTTAGATCAAGCTCGTTTCCTAGCTCAGATATTTCCGTGCACTCTTCCCATTTTTACTAGAAAATCTATCAGTTTTTTATTGATTGTAGGAACTGAAATGTCTTCCGAATTGAGTGGACTCGCGTTCTTTACAATAACCATGCAAAATGTAGTGCGAGGGATACCAACAACGCTTCCTGATCTAGACAAGAACACGTATTATCAGTTCTCCGATCTCACGACCGTCATCTCTAGACTATTCTTGTTCTCAGTGTTTTGCTCATTGTGGTTAACAGGGTTGTTATATCGGTTATCAGTGAACTCTTTAAAAAGGATTGAACAAATTTTATCGGATCAGAAAAGGATATTAGACATATGTCGGACGGTTGGGATAGAATTAGTGGACTATATTGGGTACGTACGCCCACTACGAACAATAACCCGCTACAAATTATAATGAAATTGCCTTACTGTTCAGATTTCTGCTGACCACTGGGAACAGAAGCTGGTTCCTACAAAATATAGCTTCAAACCATTTCATATAATGCTCGAGCTTTGCTGATTCTTCTACTCACATTTAACATTCTGGGCAATGGCTTATCTGAAGAAATTTTCGAGTTTTTCTTGCTATGAGTACAACCCATGGATACTGAAAATGGGTAATTCTTCCGATTCCAAATTGCAAGGAAATCAATGAGGAAATGTTTTCTTATTCAAGAGTGAAATTCTATTATATTCTTTCTGATACTTTTTAATATGGATTTGGCCGTGACTAACCGCAGCATTAGCGAAACGGCAGGACGAAGTTGATCAGTGGGATGCGCCGTGCCCTCGGCTTTCAATGTCGTCCTACTATACCACCTTTTTCTAAAAAGCATCATGAGAAGCAGCTCACCTACCAACTAAGAGACACACTGTGAAATGAGCCACACTGCGAGCTCACCTATAAGTTACTACAGTAGCTGATCGGTTGTCGTTCTCATTTTATCGCTTTATCTGTGCGGTGTTATCAGATGCGATAACTCAAATATCTCGCTTATCAAAAGAGCAGCCGTTCATCGAACCATCGCCCGCCGAACGTCTGTTCGCCAGCTTTGTTTGGTGAGAAATAAACACGGAAATCTACACTGCTTGCCGAGTTGAGTCGCCACAATGATCGCTCTCCAGTGGTCGAAGAATTTTTTTCAATTTGGCTCAAACATTGAATTGGGTGACCACGTCAAGATCTAAGATTAGTTGAAACCTCGTTTAGGTAGGCTATTTTGAACGCTGATTACGGATCTGAGGTCCTCTCGCATTAATTTCTGCAGATTTTTGCAGATAACATTACTGTATCTTAAAGATAGGTTATTCGAGTAGTTTTGGATAGATTGTAGGGTGAACTTATAATTTTGCACCGAGGTGTAGCGAGGCAATACTACACAGTGGTTTGGGCTGAAGCACTTTCATTATAAATCTCTTTTTATCGATCAAAGGATTGGTTAGCATTGTGGCCAGACAGGAAGAGGAAAAGCATGACGTTGCTAATATAGATACAGGCGGAATGAATTCTGAAGCCATTTGAACAGTTAGTAACACTACCGAAACGAGCGCAGTGATTTGTTTGTAGCGCTTTTCTCCCTATATCGATTTATCGATTAGTGTCTGACACATTTTGCCCGGTGCACTCGTTGGCGGGAAGTTTGATTTTGAATCCGAACACTTGCAAATGTCCGATTGCTTATGATTCCACCTAATACATATTTGTGTATTTAGGTCACCATAAGTCATTGAGAAATTATACACTAAATGCATGTATAGAATTTTGTTTCTTCTCCAAGTGATTGTTTCTCACCTGCTTCACCACTTTTCCAATCAATCAGAATTTGAACATTGAATACATTTATTCATTGTCACACGTTCCTGACAAAATGTTAAATTCTCGACATCGACAATGACACTTCACACTAAGTGTTCTTTTTACAGGTTACAATATAGCTTTTTATACATGGATGATGAAACAATTATTTAGATACACCGCATGGTAGAGGAAGATCAAAAATGATGGGATCGTAGGCGCTGCGTAGTTTGTGATCGCAAAGCGATGCGTTAATGAACGTTGTAGTACCGTTAGTGGTTGCGCCGTGCATCTGAAACCGCGATCACTTCGTAGACGCGATGGTACGCGATGTTAGGAACGTAGTAACTCACCTGATGAACATGCCCGAACACATGATACTTTGGAAGAACGCGCTGCTCAACAGTATTCAACAGTTCGACGTCACCAGCGAGAATTCCATCCATTTTGTTCCACGAGTTGAAATCGCCATGACCTACAGAATTTTGTATTTTTTGTTTTTCTAGTTTAGGATTTAAAAAAAAACAAGAATTTTGAATTTCCTTGTAATCTGAGATTCGAAAAAAAAAATAGAATACTGCGAAAAGATTTTAGGTTTGCATTTGCAATAAACCTGCCTGAATTCTAATATTGTTGATGTAGACCTACAGCTTTAGGATCTGAACGCAATGTCGTATATATCACCGCTGTTTTTATTTTTCTTAACTAAGTTGGTCCTCAGCTTCAAAAAAATTGCTACTGCATTTTACGATAGAGGGTTCTGAGAACGTGATTTTATCAGTTGTTTTATTAATAAGTCGATTTAAATATATCGTTTCTCTTCTTCTTTTAGTTTCATGTTACTTTGTGTACCGATGTTTTGTTGTTCATTATTTGTACTAGTTACTAGTGCTAGTTAGCGCGCCTATACGCGTAATAAAATGAATAAACTGGTATTGGTCCTACCCAAAGGTGGCGTATGAGTGATGAGTACGTCGGTTTTGGCGGGAATTTGATTCCACTTGTGAAGAATCTTCTGTCCTCGAGGGCGATAGAATGAGTAACCAGGCATTGAATGCCAAGGGGTTCCGTAAATTTTTATACCGTACACCTGTAATCCGTTGTAGACATTTTTAGTGATTATAGGTTTCATTAGAAGAAGCTGTATCATTCTACTGACTTACCTCGATGGAACGGTCGCAAAGGTACGTGCAGTTGCTGAGCAGCTCGTAAGCTTTGTTAATGCCAAGCATATTTAGTCCGGCTAGTTGTTTGTCGTTCATCTGTTCTCCGTCTTCAAATCCGAGTTCGTGATTTCCGGCGATTACCAATTTGTATTTATGTGGAAGTTTGCCTAGAAAATTACTAAATTATCTTACATTTACATACAACCCCTGAGGATATACGGTACCGGACGTGTCTCTTGATCGAAAGCCGAAAAAGCCGGCAAAACCGCTCCAAAGCGGCTTTTTCGGATAACTTTCTTATAATTCACTTTCTTATTCCTCTGTTGGGGCCTCGTCAACGACGACGCAAAAAATCGATATTTTGTAAAAACTCTCATGTGTGGGTAATTTATACACCAAACGATAGAGCTCGAGCTGCTGAGCTCAAATCTAGGCCTATTTCACAAATAGTTGAATTATAAGAAAGTTATTCGAAAAAGCCGCTTTGGAGCGGTTTTTGCCGGCTTTTTCAGCTTTTGATCAAAAGACACGTCCGGTACTGTGTACGAGAGTAACGTAAAAAATTTTGCTGATTTTCGACGAGTACTGCTCGCCTGTGAATATTTTCAATTTCAATTCATCCCACTATTCGACCGCCAAAGATGACTTGAACTCAAAAACAAGCGATGACCATCGTGCTTAATGGATCGGCTAGGTAATGGAAATCGTAGATTAGGATGTTGTGATGAGGATGGTAGGTTCATTGCAAAAATTGCGACTCCAGCGGGATTCGAACCCGCGTCTCGCGCCTAACCAGAGCTCGTGCGCTAACCACAACGCTATTGAGACGCCAGTTCTCCTCCCCAACTGCAGCGGTCATTTGCGCTACCCTAGGAATCACAGTTGCGTAAAAATTTTTTGCAGGTTTTTGGCAATTACTGCACGCCTGTGGATATTTTTAATTTAGCCCAAGTTCCAAGCTTACACCTAGTTTTTCCACCTTTGGGAGCGGTAATGGTTTGAAATCCAGAATTCCGCTGTAGCGGCCGCCAAAGATGACTTGAACTCAAGCGAGTTCAGGCTATCTTTGGCGTTCTTAAATAAGGGTTCTAAACTGGGAAATAATCTTCTATAAACTTCTTCCTTCGTTAGTACAATCCCAGCGCCGATGGAACACTAAAGCTGGTTGCTTTCGGTTTCATTCTCATTGTCAGGCGAACTATAAACCATTTTAGGAGAACAGGAGTATTAAACTCACCAATTTCTGCGTTGAATTTGATCACCTCTCCGAGGTCGCCATAGTTAGTGAAGTCTCCGGCGTGTATCAGCACATCGCCGTCTGGAATCACCGGCAAGAACTGAAATCAAATTCGTTAAAGTATGACCGAAAAACCTCAACTAAATGATTTGATTCGATTTTTTGATTCACCACTGACGAGAACCAAAATAGGACATGTCAAACTTGAGGTTCTTGTGGAAATGTCGCGAATTAGAACAAACTTTTCATTTATAAGCAAGCCTTAGGGGGAATCAATCGTATATTGAGTTCGAGCTAAAATAATCTGGGTCGTTCCCTGCGTGACCAATTAGACTTTTTAAGATCAAGAAACCCTCCACTCCTTCCCCGAATGTTACTGTGTCTGTTACTGGATTTAATTTCAATTTCTAAAGCTGCTTATACACACTATGGTTTTCACTCGACGCCTCCTTTCACACGGCAGCAACGGCCGTGTCATATGAAACACACAACCAAAGAGCTTTTATTATTATGATGATATTCTAGTTTTATTCCCGCGTTTCTGCCGTTTACTGATAAGTATACTAGAAATAAAGAGATTTTTCTGTTGCCGCTCGAATTCCCCGGCCAGACAAACTGACCTCGTCTAACCGTTCGTGCGTGTCGGAGATGCACACAAATCTGACTTTGTTGTCGAAAACCGGGGTATCGAGCCTGCAATCAACATCGAATGATTCCTCATGAAGTCCCTATTCATCTTAAGAGATCTCGTGTCGCGTTATTTCTTCGAAGATTTCTATCTCAAATTGTTTCCAGCCGTAATAAGTGGGTTAACTGAACATTGCATTTGCTGAACATTAGGAAAACAGTATCTGGACCATTTATGGTCACCTTGTTGCATCAATTTAAAAATTGAGAATAGTACTGATAGAACCTTCTAGTTCTCTACCCTGTCTTTAGAAGAACTTTGTAGGTTTTATTCTTAGTGTGAAAAATATTGAAAGGACGGTAAAAAGTGGCGGAAAACAATTTGTTGTTGGAAAAGTCATGAGAGAGAAACACCTCGTTCTACTGCTGTGCTTCATCCTCTGCGTCTCTGTCCTACACCTTGCCACTATTATGCTGCTCGGCTGCAGAGTATGAACGGTGATTGAGAATAGTAGAGAATAGTCGTGCCAAGGTTCGAAGTATATATACCGCATATGAACATACTATACACTCTTTTTGTTAATGATGAGTCTCGGTGTCCTTCTCTTGGCTACTTGTATAGCGCTCTAGAGGCAAAACAGGTTCATTCTTGCTTCTTCTTCTTCTTCTTTTGACGCAACATGATCTTCTACTTCCTTACAATCCACTTTCATTACTGCTAACTCACCGAAGCATTTTAACTGGTTCAGAGACTCGGCCCTGCCGCTGGTACTTTTTCCAGCAGTCTATTGGTCTGCTGGACAGCGGGTCCACCATGATGTAGTTGTCCATTGCCGGCGCCTCTCACGCTTTACTCGCTCACCAGCAAAACTTGTGGAAAACGTCTGGTGAGGTTGATGGCTGACGTGCTGTTGAAGGCGGCGGTTTCGTCCCGGTTGAGACAGCTGAAACGAGAAAGTTCTTTTTTAATTTTGCCCGAGGCAATGTCCCATGGATGGCGTCATATATCAGGTAGTCGTGAACGGAACAATGAAATCTCACTGTCAAAATTTCGAGGACAAACGAACAATCGCCGAAATACAGATTACAAATAGACAGATCAATTGATTAGATTGTATATAGAGCGATGTAGTGTCCAAAGGCAGAACAAAAAAGGTGAAAATAAGAGCTCAAGTTCAACAGTCCCAGCATAGAGAAGCCTGAGAACAATTGAGTATTTGATGGGCGAGATCGAGTGCCAGAATAGGGTTGTTCATCGCCGTCTGCGATTCGCCACTTTTTGATGTTTTTACTACTGTTTGCGCTAGTTTTTCAAGGGTCTTCGTTTGAGGGATGCAGACGACATGACCGGCTAAGTAGCTTGAATTAACACCGAGGTGTCGTGGAACGTATTCGTTGTTCCATAATTGAACTAATCGACTGAATTAATCGGAAAATATTTGGGCCTTCCCGCATCCAGAGCAGGATTTCGCAGAAAGGAAGTAGAGCATGCGAATCGTGACGAAAAATATTTCATTTAAGTCTTTAGCTTTGGGTCCATTCAAAAATTGATCCTTGGGGCACACTCGTCACTACTGTTGATATTTAGTTGTTGTCACGCATCGCGTCCCCTACGTACCTTTATAGATTTTACCGTCGGAAATTTCCTTCTCGAGCTATTGGAGAATCTAGAAACATTGTTAGATTAGGTTAGTTTAGTGTAGTTAGTTAGCAAGTTACTCTTGAGGGTGAGCTCAAAAATGTCATTACTTTCAGTCCAGCTGAAGTCCATGACGGGTGGATTTTGTCGGAACTATGTAATGTGATGTGGAAACTCCAACTTTCCGTCAGATTTATGCTATTTTTCTATGGAATTCCAAATCTAACTGGCGATTATTTGTAATAAGACGGAATAATACGTTTTTATCGATCTCTGCTTACTGCGATTCCATTGAAGTTGGAGGGATGTCTAATCTGTCACAAAATGTTTAGTTTCGTAGCCGATTAAAGTTGCAGTGCCCTAGAAAAATGCCAGACTCAATTAGTTCGGCTCGGACCTGGGTTTCCACTAAATCGCATAGAATCTACCTTAAATATGTTGAAGCTTTTTATTTATCTATTTCATGTGCCATAGCAGCGCCACACAAATGATTGGCAGGAACTGGAGCAAACACAATAGTAAAAACTGATTAACAGTTAACCCAATTGAAGAAACCATAAACAAATTTAACACATTTGCTAGCAGTAAACTTTTCGAAAAGATTTCCGAGTTTTTACTCCACTAAATTTATTTGGCTGTAAAATTAAACGCGTGGAAGTTCAGATACAAAGAATTCCACAAAGATGAATAACATTTTTGCAGATCTGCACAAATCGTACATTGGTCGGAGGAGTGCTAGTGTCCTTCGTATTTTCCTAGTCAGCGAATCGAAAGACTTTGTTTGGGTTCTGCTGTGCCTCTTGAAACTGAAGTGGCAAACCTTGGGGAATACCGAAGAGGGAATGAGGTAGGCAAAAAAGAATCGAGATAAGGAAACCCGAACAATAGACTCTTGAAATCCTAAAAAATTACGAAATTTCAAACTTTTCAGTACCGTAGCGCCGCACCAATTCCACTGAGCTGCGCTCGATCTGAGCAGGAATCGTGAATGCAAAAGCAAAAATGGATTGGACCTTGAGGGCATGGGGCTAGCGGAAAAAATATAGGTATATACATATCTGGAGATGCTAATGGTTATGTAGCCACTGACATCGGACAAAAAATGTCTTTCTGTTTCCGGCAGACTGCACTAACCACTGTGCTACCGATGTAAGCTTAACAAATTTCGTGTAATAGGAATATACAGTTTCCGGCGGCCGAAAAGCTGCCTCGTCATGATTCTCTTCAAACTTGATTATTGAATTAAAAACACATGGTTCGAATCTTATTTAGCCAACTGAAAACTGAGAAATTGAGTTACGGTGGTACAATAGAAGTTTCCATCACCGAAGCCAGGACCCGCTTCAAAATGACCCCCGGCAACTGCAGCTTTCGTGAAGGAAATGAGATGTTATGCCTTTTGGAAACGCTATCTTTACTGATAAAAACTACAGGCAGGCAAACAGCAGATGACTATGCACGATTATTGGAAACGTTGTGTTTGGACAAGGCAAACAGAACTCTGATATGTTTTTGAAGACGTTTGATGGATTCTGGTTAGTGAGTGGTGGTGAATAGATCGAACGAATTTAAGAACCTGTTCGGCAATGCGTTCTCAGCGCCACAAAACGACAATTGTCAACCGGGAAAATCACCCTGTTGACGTTTAATCAGGAACGATGGAGGGAAACCGACAAAGTTGATCTTTGATCTGCAGTTCTTTGAAGATTTCTCACGATTTCTTCTTTAATTGAAGAGGACATGGGGAAGAACCGCTCCAAGATAGAGACGAAAAATTGAAAAACACTGAAAATCATCGTAGAGAAACTGTTCCCGATCGGATGCGCCATGACCTGCAGTCAGGAGAAAGCCAAGGAGACACTTTTATCTGCTCCACCTCTGAGTAAGTGAATGGAACCGGACGCGTCAAAGTGGTTGGCACCCAGCACGCAGAAGGTCCAACAAGTTTTCCTTTTAAGCCACTGTGAGTCTGTTAGGTAAGAGCTGCTCATCTACCCTATACATTAGAAGAAACCACAGGACCGTAACGGCGAAGAATGGGGAAGGGATGCAATGGCGATCACCCATGCACAGACCTGGCAACGATTCAAGCGCTATTGCTGGTCCCCACGCGGAAAAAATGTTCCCCAATAGCGATGCTGCAAAAATATATCGCTATTGCGGAAATACGCCCCGATTACTACTTTAAGCTAGCTCTAATCGTCGCCGAGCAATATTCCACCCATTTTATTATTTATCTACACCTTTTCACAGAAATACAGAAGACATTGAGCGCGCGTGGTGCAGTGGCATGAGGCGCTGATAACACCTGCACGGTCGATCGACCCTCGCGCGAGCCAACCAAGCTTTCCATCCCTCCGGGGTCGGTGAATTTATTTATTTATTTATTTATCTTGTAATGAACAAGGAAGGCATGACAACGGACATTCAACGGTAACTGATGTTGAAAGGAGTTAGCTAGTCTTACTTTTAACTGGTTAAACCAATGAGTGTTCTCTCCTGGTAGCAGGACTTTGGCCTACCAACGCACTACCTACGAACTTAAAAGCGCGCAACTGGAGGTTCCATTCCAGGGCTGGTCGTTTAAACCCATTTAAAGTGGTACGGCATGGTGAATTGGTACCAGGCTTTTCTGGGAGGTAAACTCCTTTGATTGATATACCGCCTGGCCTCTACAAAGCATTGTATTGGCCAAATATGCATTCACCATGCCTCTACTATTTGAATGTAACACGAATGCGACGGCGCGTCTTTCGTGTACTGATCAACGCCGACACCTTTACCTTTTACCTTTACCTTTACAAAATACTGTAAGTGGTACAACCAGCAGCGAATCTCTGTCGAAGAAAAAAGAGAAAATGAAATAAAACAAAAATCTACATGTTGGTAACTCAAGTAGTGACGACAAAACGATCCTAACACAGAAAAACAAAAATCATCGGTCTTTTCCTTGGGAGTGAGTATCAGCTTAGCACCACTGGTTTCTACCAAGGTATGAGGAAATGTTAAGGGTCGCAGTCGCTCATGGAAATTTGAAAATTTATTGGAACAGGTCTGAAATCAAGTTTGCTGGAACCTAATATGGAGAAGGAAAATAGCAAGTATCATTACAGAAGGCATCAGCACAAAAGCTGAGAAAATGTGTTTTCGTCGTTGAGGTTAACATAACTTCATTTCAAAATGGGAAAGTTTCTTATAGAAACACCTTTCCACATCTTACAATTTGAAAGGAATGGTGGGTATGCTAGGAACGCAGGTGAGACCTAGAATTAAGGAAATCCAAATATAATGCGTTTGGAGAAGAACAGAAACAAGCCCGTGACTCGATCGCGAAATACCGTCCCAATCGTGAAATTAAACTCGGGCGACTGGGCAAGCAATTCGCCGTGTAGCCTGATTTCTTAATAGCTTCAATGAGATTCGCAGGTCGACGTCTTGCAGAATAAATACGTATTGCTCTGGTATCTCTGCTGGCCTTTCAGAAACAAGGCTTGACCACTCATGGATGTCTAGTGCTTGAGAAGGAACGGAGAGGGATTCACATGGTTCTCGATATTCGCTTAATTTACAGTGTTCATTTATTGGTATTATAACAAACTATGACAGACTAAACCCACTACGAACGTGGCGAATGATGTCTGGATGCTACAACAAGATTCTTGCCTCTACTACCTATAAGGTTAATGCACCTTTGCCGGACACTACTTTCCGCGTCATAGAGAGAAAACTGCAACATTCCCAACCGGTAAGATGGCTGTTGGTAAAATGGCCCATTTGAGGTACTGTATTTTACGCCTCTGAAAACCAGTCCTTATTTGACGCCTCCCTGGACCCTCTAAGGTGGGTAACAAGTTAAAGAAGCTTCTGAGAAACGACGCCCCAGAGCTGCGTGCTCTAGGAAGATTAGATCAACTCAGTTTCTCTCCGAAAATTAAGCTTATGCTGGTAATCAGCTTGGGTAACTAATTTGTCCCAAAGCTGCTGACATTGAGAATTTCCGTCGGCCCGAGGATGTCGCCACTGTCTATTGATCAAATTTTTCAATGTGCAATAGAAAATGCACCTAACCTCTTACGACATCAGCACTATTCCATGTTGGTACAAGAATACATAGTAGAGTACATGTTGGAGGATATGATTTGGTTCTCATTTTGGTATTATGTAATTTCAGCTGCATATGTGTTACTAACTCCTCTACCACTGTTCCTCTCGTTTACTAACCTTGTTTTATTGTTTTATTGCTGGCACGTCTTTATGTGACGTAGAAATAATAAATTAAAGGCGACGGGAACGTGAACGTGCCTATAGCAGTCCACGTTAAATGTCAAATTGAACCACAAGCATATCTCCAGTCGTAAAATAATCGTGAATGAAAAGCTCACTGATTCAATCAAAAAAGTGATGGACGACTTGTGGCTGATTTTCGTAGCTATAAATGCTCAACAGTGGACGGAAAGAATTCAAGAACAGAGGAAAAACAGTTCTTCTCTCTGATGACTGCAGATTCACATCAACCAGCAACATGAAGAAAAGACGAAGAACATCAAAAATGAAATACTCAGGACGCAAGGTGCCCAGAGCAGATTGACCAGAGGGATAAAATTGGCAATGCTCTCCTAGGTTTTGAAAATAGTCAACATGAATTTTGCCCTGAGTGCTGGAATGCATATCGACTGCAGATAAATAGGAGGGTTGATAAATTATAGGATAGGATAAACTCAATACAAAATTATGTAGTTTTGAAAAAAAGACAGACAGCGAAAAATCACTAGGCAAGGGCTGGTAACTGGCAGGAGATCCGACGAGAAGCTAAAAACGACTGGATAAGATGTGCATCACTGTAGGTCACTGGAACAAATCTGCTAATGCACCCAGTTCTTCAGAATACCGGTTCTGTTAGCAACAGAAGACGGCAGACACAATGTTATTTTTTCTCGTCAACACAAAAACCTCGCTGATCGTTGCCATTTTAGGAGGTGGCGAGGGGAACTGAACGGTCTGCTCCCAGTCGCTCGCATTTCTTCACTTAATTGTCACAAATTTCTCTCTATTCACTGAGAGCACGCGTGGTTCACTGCCAACAGGCGTTACTGACATCCGCACGGTCCATGGATCTATCCTTGTCCAGGCTAACAAAGCCTTCCATCCCTCTTGGGCTGCGTAAATTACTACCAGCCTCTTGGGAAGGTAAAGACACAAAGACACATAGCGATTTGCCCCGAAAGCCATTATATAAGCCAAATATGCGCTCATCACGACTCTACAATTCTGAATGGGAGGGGTGTGTAAGGCGCGTCCCTAGGAGCCTGGTCAACGTCGGTCACGCTGTCTTAGCCGAATACTCTATCACTTAAAGATTACAAACTCGCAACCCTGGTTTGCCAATCTTCGTCATTTTCCCTTGTTTGCGGTTTATTTTCGTTCACTCCGTTATACTGCTGCCTTTACTGTATTTTCTGTCCAATTTGGAACTTTTGAATGGCTATTCAACCTTTTTTATTGGTTGTTTGTGTTACACGAAGGACTGACAGGTGAATTAACTTCTAAGGGCTTGCGTAGTGCACTGGTAGTCATTTTGAACCCAAACGGTCGTGTGATCTAAGCTCGCCCACGACCAAGCAAGCTCACCATCCCTTCGGAGCTGGGTAAATTGGTAGCCAATATCTCTGGGAACGTGGAGACACTGACTAGAACATCAGTTTGCCCCGTGGCACCGCATAGTCGAATTGCACTAGCTCAAAATCAGGAAAAATATTTTTAAACGAAACTGTGGAGCACATGTGGCTGAGAAGGTCTATAGAATTATGGAGCACAAAAACATAAATCGACAAGAAACGACAGGAGGGGAAGCCTTAATCGGTTATTAAAGCTGATAGACCTTTTGAAATATGAGTAGTTATAAAATTTGATTTTTATCTTTTTATAATTTTGTTCGAGAGTCGCGCTCGACCATACGGATGTCAGTAGCGCCTCGCACCACTGTTCAAGTTTACATCATTTTCATCAACCTCTAGCTTTCGCCATAAAAATATCAATTACATATTTCCAAGTCGTAGGTGTTCAATTTAATTTTTATCTTTTTATAGGTCGAGCGTGACTTTCGAACAAAATTATAAATAGGATAAAAATCAAATTGAACACCTACGACGTGGAAATATATAATCGATATATTTTATGACGAATGCTAGAGGTTAATGAAAATGATGTAAACTATTAATAGTAATTTTTAAGTTTATAAGAGCATTGCACATGGGTACAACAAGCAAAAAAAGCGGCAGCGAAGGTAGAATATAGCCTCATAAAACAATTAGTGGAGGTAAAGTGGTGGATTTTTGTGTTGATTAAAGAAATAGATCTCTTAAGGAGATAGCGGAAAACGTTGGAGCCTGTCTTATTCACATCCCGACAGATCCGACTCCTAAAAACGTTGTATCCAGAGGTTTTTCGGAGATAAAAACCGGTAGTAATTCACGATTCGTCACAGACAACTATCCATATTCATTGCTAGAGCAGAGATCTAGACCAGTTCACGATATGAGTAGTTTTTCGAACGTTTAGCACAATTCTTGCACAGCTGACTGCCCGGTGAACTCTTTATACTCAAGCAGCACCGAAGAGAGAGGCAGATAAATAGAGAGAGAAAAAGAGAAAAAAAAAAAACGTCCACAGCATTGCAGAAAAGGAAACATTCATCAAGAGCGCCATTCTTTGAGGTCAGCTATCGGCAAGATATGGAAATATTTTCTGCAAATATTTGTATATCTAGGTGGGTTTAAATGGCATTCAGGCGCAGGAACTAAATGTGTAAGGGTAAAAGCAAAAACACTACCACGAATCTATAAATTATAAATCCGGGAAACTAAGCAATTCAGAAATTTTTGCATAGAATGATAGACATGTTTCCGAGGGAAACCACCAGGGATTTTAGCTGGACCAAAAGTTACAAGTCATACACTCGTTGAGCAAAAATGAAGAATGCTCGTAAAAAAGAATGGAAAATAAAGCAAAGCGAGAGGAGAAAAGAGAAGAGAAAAAAGGAAAAGAAAAGGAAAGAGTAGAGAAACAGTGAGAGTTGGAGGAAAGAAAAGAAAGACGGAAGAAGAGAAGAAAGACGTACTAGAGCTCCAACCGAAGGACATCCTGACATTCGTATTATGTTAATGGGAAGCCTTCAGCGATTACGCTTTTAGAATGTGGTAATACACTGGGTCAGAAATAAATAACGAAATGGCTTCAGGGTAAAAAATCAAGACCAGAAAAACGTTCAGAAGAAAATCAAAAATCAGTCAATCTTTGATCGTTGCCTCTGTGGTATTAGCGTACACACCACCCTAAATTAGTAACTGAATTTTGTCATCAAAAAATCTCAAAAAATCTATCAATCCTAAGAATGCCCTAAAGTCGACGGACCCAATTTTTCATACAAATATCGTTCCATCCCATCTGTTTGTCCACAACATTCTATAAAACATGAAAAATCTCTCAGCTTGCATTAGAGAATATTACCAGAGCTTTTTGCCGAGCTACGTTTACCCATACCAAGAAATTTACTAGTTTCCCATTCAAAAATGAACAGAACTTTTGCGGGAGACTTCACACACGCAAGGAACATTGAACGATTGCGACATGGACGTGGCGGAACATCGGAATATATGTGACGATGATTGACGGAAAACTTTCTGAAGGCGTAACAACTCGAGAAAACTACAGAACAGAGGGGAAAGAGATCTTGACACGATTACAAGAGATACGGTGCATTTCCGTTTGAAGGAGCCGACGAGACTGAGTTTTCGCGGTTTAATGGAGCTGGGCTGGAACGAGAACTCGAAGAAAAACTCTCATCTATGTGCCCGCGGTTGTAGAAAATTTTCAATTTTCAAGGCAAACCTGACCGCTGGCGAAAGGTAGTGGTAATGGTGAATCCTCCTATGTATAATACATACGGCTCCTTAAGCTTGTCCGCAGAGAGAGACACTACATTTCACCTCCCCCCTTTATGAAAAAAGAAACAAAAATAAGGAACCCTACCAGACAAAGTTCCAGCCAAATATGTGATTTTTACCTGACCACCTATTTCAACGATATGTGTGGTCCGCGGCCGAAATTCAAAAAACAAACGCCAGAATCATTGTCGGCATGCAAAACAACCGCCTTCGACGAAGTTTCATCGAAAGCGATGATTTTAACTAGACCACCTTGTTAGCTCTGCAACCGAGATGGATAGTCTACGGTCGAGATTTGGAAAATGGATGTCAGATTCGTGATCTGCACTTCAGAAAACCTCCTGAGGCGAAATTTAAGCGAAATTGAAAAGAAATGTTTCAATTCTGGAGAGCAAAGAATAGAGTGCAAAGAGTTGAATGTAGTGCAGTTTCTCCATATAGTTATCGTTTTCGGTACAGTCAGTTCCTTCACACCACTCGAAATTGGTATCGTTGTTCCGAATGAAAGGAAAGAAAGTAAATGTAGGTGCCATGAACGAGTCTGATGAAAGGTGATATACATATACGAATGATCAATCTCATTAGGCCGTTCTCATTAATCACATCCTGACGCTACATTTAACTAAATCACAGTTAGCAATCAAAATTAGCATCAAAAGTAGTTGTATAGATAGTGAAGAAGACGATATCCACCGAAACGTCGGTCTGTGTGGATAAAGATGTAATCAGTCCTTGTTCTGCGCTGCAAACTGCAAACATCTTTATCCACACAGACCGACGTTTCGGTGGATATCGTCTAACTACTTTTGATGTTTTAATTTTGATCGCTAACTGTGATTTAGTTAAATGTAGCGTCAGGATGTGATTAACGAGAACGGCCTAATGAGATTGATCATTTGTGGCCGTCACCTTGACGAGGTCAAAGATTGCTCACCTGACGACCAAAAAGTTTTCTAAATTTCACTCCACTTTCTTTACTATTGAATGAAGGATCACGCTCACCCATAGCTTTTTTCGTCAATAAAAACAATGCTAGAGAGAGAGAGAGAGTTATGACAGGGAAACGGTTAAAACGTCTGGCTTAAATCGCGTTTTGACGGGCGTTTGCTGATGATACATTATTCCACCACGAAAGCATGGTTTTGCCGATATTGCTCCCTGTTACTAGATTAGACGTGAACTAAGAATTCTCCATCACAGTTTTTACCACCTTACCTTCAAAGACGGGATTGCAATCTCGCTAGCAACCTTGCAACGGTTATCGTTGTCAGACACGGGGCGCAGGTTAGTTCTTTGATGTGTAGTTTGCGTAGGGTTCCACTTCGTACAGTGCCGCAATTCAGCGCCGATATGTGGTCGAAAACTTGCTGTCGTACTGGCAATCACGGCTTCTTAACCTGACTGCTCCATCGAATGTCATTCGCAAAAATCAACGAACGAAAAGATCTCATCACCATGCTAGAAGCAGGGATAGTACATGTGAAAGTCTAATGATTAGGCTGATAAGAAAGTTCGTGCCGTTTTTTTTCAAGCGACCGTTGTGAGCTTGCTATGGAAGCTTCTGAAGAATTTGATGCAGCGTTCGAAGGAGAATAAGTTATTCATTCAGATAGTGCTTCGGCTGATTGCCGAATTTTAAGTTTTATAATTTTTTGGCCTATAAAGTGAAAAGTGAAAAATGCAAAATTGACTCCTCCGACAGCGAATGTTTCCGCTCGTCTTTATAAAAACAGTTTCGGTACGTACGAAACGGCTTTTAAAACTTAGAGCAGCCCTTGAAAGAGGATGCAATTCTCTATAAGATGATGTATTCACTGGTTTTTTGCTCAGATTTTTCGAAGTTTCAGGCCATTAAGGTGGGACGTTCAAAAAACAGAAATATCTTTTCGATGCTGCTCTTGCTCCCACTGAACGTGACTCTAAAGATTATTTTCGAGAGAATTATTAGCTCCATCTGACTGTATGTTTAGCTTAACAGAATACTCAATTTCTGAAAATATCTGCAGAGAAAACACCTTCGTTTTCTTCGGGAAGAAAAATCTCCAGTTTTAATATTTCCGGTCTCTAAAGACGAGCCGAAACGTTTTGCTAATAAATATTTGATCCACCTGTGCACTAACCTCGCTCGGCACATCAGCGCGAAGCAATAAGAATATTATGTCGAGGTTTCTACAACTTGGAGAAAAACCAACGTTTCAAGGTATAGTTGGACAGAAATCGATTCAGAAGATAAGAATTATTACGACGGAGTGAGATAAATGGATGGTGTAGAAGTTAGCAATTGTTGGCAATTTTCGCAGTAGAATGACCGTATTAGTTAGACATTTCAAGGAATGAAAATGGAAGCGTCTAGGAAACACAAGCTCCTAAGTGTTCCGAAAGATGTTGGCAAAGTCGTGAGAAGTTCTTTGAAAGGAGTCCGCTCAAAATTGTGAGCAAATGGTAATGTAATGATTAAGCTATATTTCGTAATTTTTGAATTACCTCTTCAAAAAGCAATAATGTATCAGCTGTCAACCAAGTTCCACAGAACGAATGTTTCACATCTTCAGTGAATATTAGCCGAAAATTTTTCAAACACCCGCTACTATTGCAGTGTTCCTCACACGCATGAAGCCGATAAGAATTCAAAAATTCACTTTCACTTGGAGAAAGCTCAAAGAAGCGATCCACTTGAGAATAGAATACTGGATTTACACCGGGATACCCGCTTACCCCATTGCGTGCCCAAATCGGTCGAGGTTGCGTGCGACGATGCTAAGCTTATACGATGACGGCTAACCGGTCCACGACTTCCCAATTTTGCTGGTGCTCAAGACCTTGGCTTTTTGGTGTCTGAAGATTAGTACTTGAACCAAGACCGCAGTACGGTAAGGTTAAATAAGGTTAAATAAATAAATATCTCTCATTTTGATGTTGTTCGAATCCCTCAGGTAAACAGGATCCTGAATTGGCGTCATTGCGTTTTCGCTACCTTCCAACCACGCCTTAACTATCAATACGGAGAGAAGTGCGACGCATTTACTCAACTTACATTTTGAGAATGAAGAAAAAATTAGTGAAGACAAATAATCCGAATATGAGCTCTTCCCAAAAGCGTGACGTCAATCTGTCTCGGCAGAAAATGTGATGCGAAACGAGGCTTGATGCTTCAAAATACTATGAATGAATGCACCGCAACATATGCGAGCTGGTGGAAATAACGTTCACGTGGCGCTATCTTTATGTAAATAGAATAGCATCTAATAACTGTCAAATAAACAAAAAAGTATGGATCAGAAGGAGAAACGGAAAGAAGAGAGAAAAAATAGGGAGAAAAGACGGAAATGGTGCGATATGTGAACTGCTCAACAGAATAATGGGCACACTTTGCAAAAGTGTGACCGAAGCCGATGGAAATTCACATTAGATGGTTGGTAGCAGAACGGCTCAAAATGTCGTCTGAACTGCTAAGAAGAATGGTGCGTTCGTTCTCCCCCATTATGCAGCGCTGAACTTTGGTTGGAATCACTGCCGAAGTTATATCGTTCTTTGATCGCTAATTAGACTTGGAACAACAACACTGCGGACGTCAAAAGTGTCGTCATCAAGAGGACCGTTAAAATGATAAAAAACAAACAAGATTCAAGTAAAGTAATTCAAGTGATTCCCTAAATTTGAACACTCATGGAAATTTAAAAGGCTTGACAGCTCTGGTTTTCTGGTGAAAATTCGGAGATGACCGCCTTACTAACGAAAAAGTACCACAATCGGCTGTAAAAACGCAAAAAGAACAGGAATTCGACATTTGAACATCTGATACCAGTGGGAATCGACAAATAGCGATTACACACGAGCAAAGTACTAGGTAGAGTCTTGCAAAGATGCCGCGAATTGTGAGATGACCTTGAAAACTATCGAAGGTTCCAAAAGTTGGAAAGAAAGAAAGAAAAGGGCGAAAATCTTCGGATAGCGCTAGAAATGTGGAGTAACGGGATTCATTTGAGATGGCGGTAGGGGTGGTCGAATCGGTGTTATCTCGACGAATCGAAGGAGGTCAAACGAGAATCATGGAATTTTCCTGAGGCGTGAAAGTTACCTGGGATTTTCATCACGGGTTCAAGGGTAGGGTCAACCTTGACCTGAGAAGGTAATCGAATATGGCCACACTGTAGCAAATCAACGAGCGTCAGAGCGCAAGAAAGTAAAATGTTCTGCGGCTTCGCCACCAGCCAGGCAGTGTGTCACACATTCGCATACCCGCACTCAGCAGCCTCTGATGGTTTGTGTCGTGGGCGATGAAAAACGAGAATGGGCGAACGCACTGCGCCGATGTCTTCGACGAATATTGCGAACGATGATTCAATCGCAATCAATCAAGCTTCAACTACTAGTCGCCATTAAAAATCAAATTAAGGTGGTCGGTGCCGATAGGTGACCTCTCTCTTATTAAATTATTTATTCGATTTGTGGGCCAAGGCCACACGTGGGAAGCAACATACAACTGATATTTATTAACATATTAATCAATTAATTAATTAATCTATCGTTACATACCTAAACATGGATGTGCTATTGAATAAGAAAAATGTGTCAGTTGAACAATAGCTAACCATAAAAGCTGGAAATAATTTCCCGCTGACTTTAGAATCGAAGAGGGATAGAGTGCAGGGAATGTAGCATGTATCAGGCGTATCGTATATTAATCACTAAAAGTGAAGGAACGTTAAGTACATTATGTGTACTTATGTGAAATTAATTTGTAAAATTCATAGTGAACGTGATAGTAAAAGGTAACGGTGTCGTGGTTAGTTGGTCGCCTAAGGATGCCCCGCCGCATTCGTGTTAAGGCCCAATCAGACTCTACTGCGTTGCTGCCGCAGTAATGTTGAAGGATAGGGACCAGTGACGCGCGCGTGAGCTGCGCAGTAGCGGCAGCGCTGCACCCGCTTTCAGAGTTTTACTGCGGCAGAATGTTTTACTCCAAGGTAACTAATAACCTCACGAGAAAGTTTCTTTCGATAATATCACGATTCCTATAATCGAACCTTCTTTTCGGGATAACAATAAATTTGTTTCTCCACTTGCTCTGAATACGAATCTTGTAATAAAACCTCTAACAGACAACGCTATTCTTAGCAAAATTCAAACTCCTTTTCCTCCACCCTGGAAACTTTTTTCGTATCAAACAACTCAACGTCAAATTGAACAAATGCTTCGTTCTCGCTTGATTGAACCTAGCACTAGTAAATTTGCTTCTCCAATAATTTTGCGTGAAAAAAGGCACAATTGAAGATCAATGGCGTTTCACGGTAGATTACCATAAAATTAATGCTATTACCGAGAATAAAACATTCCACATATTCAAGATATTATTGTTTTGTTGGAAGGTGAAAAAAAAATTTATGCATTTTATTCTTGATTTAAAGATCGATTTTTTTCAAACACCATTCAAAGAAAAGACACAAAGAACTGCGGCAGATAATCACTGCCGCACAAATAATAATTTCGATATTTTATATAGTTGTTCATGAGATAACTTAGCGATTCCTCACGATTGTAAATGGTGTCATCTGTGTTTAACGAAACTGATTTTCATGCATGATCAATCATGATTCATTATCGCTCGAGGACGAGCTCTTTTTTGTGTGGGTATGATACCAGCATATCAACAGCTCTCTCTCTCTCTGCCCAGCATATCAACAGCTCTCTCTCTCTCTGCCCATCAACATCTATCAGAACATTCAGTCGTAGGTCATGCCTACATCATAATTTCGTCCATTCTCTCGTTTTCACTATTTTCCGCAAGCAGTCAGTAGTATCAGTCGTAACTAGGAAATCTAGTTCATTGATAAGCTGACAGCAAGGACCCTGCCAACACTCCAACTTCATGGCATGCCGCAGCGCCGCCGCAGCAAGGGTCCGTTCCAAGTAGTAACAAACCGTCCAACGTAACAATAGTTACACTTTCGGATCGCCATAAGCGACAAACTGTGTCGAACCGACTTAAGATATTCTCCGCGTTCAGCGATGTCATGGGACATGCCTTGCTGCGGCAGCGGATTTGCTGCCGAAAACGGATGTGGGGTGCGCTCATCCCCCCTTTTGCTGCTAATTTTACTTTACTGCGGCAGTAAAACTCTGAATGGGCCCCTACATTCAAATGGTAGAGGCATGGTGAATGCGTATTTGACCTATACAATGACTTACGGGGGCCAGCCGCTATACCAAGTTGATGTCTCTACCTCTCCAGACAAGTGTGGTACCAATTTACCCGGAGGAATTAGCAAGGGTCGGCATCGATCGCTCAACCGTGTGCGTGTCAGTCGCGCCTCTTAACACTGCACCACGAGGGCCCATCATTTGGTTTCAATAGAGAATATATAGAAGGAAAAACATCAAGACTAAATAATTGTTTAGGCCAAATACGCATTTCTCATGCCTCTACGATTCTGAATGAAGTACGAATGCATGAGTATCTCGGATGGATGAGCCCGGGGAACGGCCGATCCCTCGAGTGCGTGGGCGTCTAGTGCTTGTTATCACTGCATCATGCGGGTTAACGTGTTGCTAAGTTACGGAAACCACACAAGGTAAGAGGCAAGGATTCTTAAGTTGAAAATTTTCGGAAAGAAACTAAGTTGATATAATCATCCTAGGCATGGTGCTCTGGGACTGCCCGTCTTTCGGAAGCCACTTCATCCTGGTAGGCACGTCAGAGTGGCCAGCGGAGGAGTCAGATAACGACAAGTGTTCTCCCAGGTTTATACAGAGGTGCAAGATATAGTACCCCAATGGGCCATCCGTCAATAAGATTGTTTTTCGCTGCTGCTCGTGTTACTAACCCGTTGAGTTTCATTCCATTGTTTCGTTTTTTAATCAAGTATCTCTGTTGATTGTATTATACCACCGCCCACCACTTACAATTAGCACATCTGTGGCATAGAAAACAAAGACCTTCTTTAGACAGATGCCGTTCATATGTAAAAAAAGTGGAGTAGATAAATAAAAATGAAAACGTTCTTTTTCAGACAGATGCCGTTTATAAAACTAACAAGGGAGGTCAGTGAACTTCCCCCGACGAAGAAGACGTGAGACAAATGCACAGTTGAAATAAACAACAAAATGACACGTGAGATTTCGGACCCTGAATGGGAACGAGATCAGCAAGTGCTAATGGACAACGACGACTGGTTAGGAACAGTTGTCGCAAGACGTACACCTGTGACATATGACCGGTGACGACGACACGTTGATGGCGGCGGTGGTGTTGGTCATCATGCGTAACACCATCACCACAACACCGTCACCTCCATAAGCAGCAGCAGCATCGCCGACCAGGTTCGGGCATTGATCGACGCGCAGCAGATCGACCTTTGAGACGAGAGTGTTGAGAACGTAGCGAGGTAGGGGTGATGATGACGAGGAACTGGTTAAAAATAGACGAGCATCAAGGTTGGATAGCTACAAGAAAATCTGAAACGTACTCGTCTGCTTAGTGATGGCGTTCTGAATCAATTTTGACACAAATGAAAACAAGTTGGGCGGATTTCGCGCTAAAAGTGCCACTAGCCGTCACAGAAACGTATAGACAGATACAATCCTGACAGATCTTGTTCTTTTTGTCTCCATTTTGGAATCGCTTCATCGCGTTTTTATTCATAAAAGACGTCACACCGAAGTCACACGATAGAATATCCAGAATCATACCTTGTATTTAGAAGACAATCATTAACTTCATATTAGGCTGTTATAAGTAGTCGAACATTTTAAAGTGTTCGGATTTGAATCAAATTTCCCGTGAGGGTATCGGTCAAAAGTGTAGGACACCAGTTGGTAGAGGGCGAAAAACGCTACAAAACGGTTTGCTGCATTCACTTCTAAATTGTAAAGTTGCTAATTGCTACAATGGCTTCGGAATTGATTCCGTCGGTAATTCCCTAGGACTTGATTCCTCTCATAACATCATATCTTCTATAGCGAGGCGTCTCTATCATATCCGCAGCCGATATTCGTCTCCTTGTTTTGTTGTGATCCCGTCGAATATGAATATGTTCAATCTCCCGAGAAATTGTGGCAAAAACCTCCTTGAAACTTCACAAGGAGCTGTCAAGGATTTTGAAGCCTGATTGCGGTCGTTTTGATGATTTCTAATTCGTCTTTGTTGTAATAAAACACAATTTGTTCCGTCAATGAGCTTGTCAGCATACAATTAAAATGAACACAGCCGGTCACAGCAACCGATCAATCCGAATGTTAACAGCAGGTAAATAGAATGTTAACGATATGATGTGGTGTGATATGATGATATGCGAGGAACGGACAAGCTCTATGAAAGTACCAATCGGCTCAGCCGCATATTCTCAACGTCAAGGTTGTTTATAAGGAAAGTGTTCGAAGCGCCGTGTATTCATAGTTGTCGAGATATTTACGATAGCGGCGACTTCACCGTTGAGAACAAGGACAAGGCAGGATTTTCGACGGAGTTGGATCAGGACGTGAAGGCAGACCCTCACTTAACCACTCGTGAATTATCAGAAACCCTTAGCCTCTCCGTTATCTGTGGTTTGTGGACCAAATTTGATCGACAGCGTTAGAAAACTAGGTGTGTACCCCCGTGTTCTGTATGTCCGATTACTTACGATTTAACCTTACACTATGGCACAGCGGGCAGGGGGGTCAGAAATTCATCAGTGTATACCAGAAACTGCCCAGGGCAGACTCACGACCTCATACGTCAGAATACAGTAGAACTATCAAACGCTTCTGTTGCTGAAGACAAGGAAGGTATTAGTGAATCACACTTTAGCGGCTCATTAGATCAGGAAAAGGTAAGGTAAAAGGGTTAAAAGTAAGTTCTGTTAATTGGATAATCGTGAACAAAGATGAATAACACTATGTAAAAATGAACAGAGAAGCTAAGTTGAATAACGCTCGTTTCTTCTGAAATATATGCTTGTTTTTGCTGTCAGTTGAAGTCTAGCGCGTTTGAGTTCCGATTTTGCTAACAATTTATCATCGTCTAACTATTATAGACTTGACTACCCTCGAGGGAACCCCTGACGAGCCACGTTTGACATTCCAAGAATCTTCTGAAGATCTAGCTCGATCGTTGTAGCCATAGTGGCCTGCGTCGTTCAAACTCGCCCGAAGGAGTTCTAAATGGAGACGAGATAAGGAACCGGTGGTCATGTGGACGTCGACGACGGACGTTCGAACACCAGCTAAGAGCCACCAGGAAGATTCGTACAAGTCAGAAAAACACAACCAATGATCAGAGTGAATAAAAAGATGAATTCGCGGCACAAATGCCCAAAAGTAGATTATATTGGCGATCAAGAAGTTTTTCGTTTGAATTGAGGACTATTGAAGAGCTTTTTTATGAACACGGCTGGGAATAGCCGATAAATAGCTAATGATGACCATAGGGTAAAAAATACGGCTGAAGCACTGGGATATTACAGGAATCTGATAAGGCACAGACAAAAAAATGCACAAAATATGGAATTTGGAATAGGTGATCAAGTGAGAGAAGTGGTTGAAAAATCAGCCACTGATCGAATCAATTTCCCTTTTCTATTTGAGCTTCATCGAGTCGATTCAGTTGAGAGCCTCTTGATCTGCCGTTGAAAATTGTCAGTCAGTGGCGACCTCCGAACCTTCCGTTAGACAGACCGCACAGTCGTGAAGAACCCAAAGAAATGTCGCGCTCACATTCAAAGTGCTAGATAAGATCTGCGTCGTTGTCAGTTTCTTACGGCCAACCAATGAGTATTGCTGTCCATCTTCGTGTAAACCTTGAACTACAAGGTTTCATTGCTAGACGGCGCCAAAGACCACTGTTTTTCCTTCGCGTGATAGTATGAAAGGTTCGTGCGCATAAATTCAAACCGTAAGAACGAGATTTATTTGCGCATCTCTTTATTGATAATTACATCGCTATATAAGGGCCCGTGTGGTGCAGTGGTGAGTGGCGCTACGTACACCAGTGCGGTCGAGCGATCGATCCCGCAACAGGGTAACCAATCCTTCTGTCCCTCCGGTGTCGGGTAAATTGGTACCAGACTTGTCTGGGAAGGTAAAGACGCTGACTTGGCATGGCGTCTGGCCCCCACCACTCATTGCATAGGCCAAATATGAATTCGTGCCTCTATGAATCTTACGATTAATAGAACACGAATGCTGCGGCGCGTCCTTAAGGGACTGATCAACGCGAATACCTTCACATTTATCTTTATTTATTTCGTTATTTCAAAATTCAACACAGAACAAAACTATTAATAACCATTAGTGAAAACACTGTTGGACAATTAGAAACTAACGAACGAACACTAACGAACAAGGAAAAATTTTTTTACACACGTCATGAAAACCAGATTCCCGTAGTCATTTAGGACCCGCCAGAGTACCGTTGACATAAGGTAAGAGAAAGGTAAAGGAGGTAAGCTAAAGAGAAAAAAGAAAAATATAATAATTTTCTGACAAGATGTTAAATCGACAGTAGATAGTCAGCAGACAATATTTGCAGCCGCTTGACGGCAGGGAACCACGAAACTTCTTCCAAACACTGTTGGATCTTCTACTAAAATTCGTAGAGGGGTGGGGAATGCGTATTGGTCTGATGCTTTTTGTACAGAAAAACATGTTGGTCATGCAATGACGTTGCTTTGAAACGAAAAAATATAGGATGGTAAGAAAGTCTTGAGACCTTTTGCTTGAAAGTTTCGGAGCTACCGCCTTTTGAATTGTATCCATAACTTAACATATGGTAGTTCTTAAGTTAGTCATTCAAGAAGCAGCGTCACGATGGGTTTAAATAGCCAAACCCTATTGTTTAACGTCAGATAAGATGTCGTTTCCACAAGAGCATATTCGAGCATTCATCTTTCAGCCGTGCTCAGTTCTGCTAGTAGAAGATGGCTGACCTGCCTATCAGGGAAATTATGGTTCTGACTAACAATGGTGATTAAATAATAGACAAAATGCATTGTGCACTAGATTTTTATTCCACAACGTTTTTATCCCGATCAGTTACGGGGTACGTCTTTCATGATAGTCGCTCCGTCTTCTTTCTCCTTGGTGCTGCTCCCGCATTTGTTGAGGTGCCACACTGCCATCCTGTCTCAGTCTTGAGCTCCTTGTGGGGTGGCCATATCGTCCTCGATTGCAGGTTCTTGAGCGCCGCTTCCTTGCATGCGACCATCGATCCATCTTGTGATCGTGACAGTTTTCCTCCATCAGCCGACCTGTCACACGGGCCTGACGCTGGTACCGACACCCTTTTAGCTACTTCTAAGCTAGGCAAGGGTTTCTGCCTGGGACGGGATTGAACCCTGATCATCGAGATCTTGAGCCTAAGCTCTTAACCTCTCGGCCATCCCGCCCCTGCATTGTGCACTAGATGAGAAAACAAAAAAAATAGACGAAAAACTGCTCAAGACTATCGCACCATCCTATGGAACCAAAGGGAGCTCCCTCGCTGATAATAATTTTCTGAAATGATTTTCGAGGAAATTTACCGCACAGCTGTCGACTAGTGGACGATACAGAGGACTCTAACGCGATTTGCTAACCACCCGACCACACAAAGAAGTGGCGACGAAAAAACTCGCCTTCCTTCATTGAAGACTTGATTGACTCTGAATGCCGAGAAATTGACCGCAATCTTGAAGTGGACCATGCACAGATAATGGCCCTCGCCCAAATGACACCTACGATGTTGAGTGGACAAAATCCGGGTCTGGTTCCGCATTTGCAGATGAATAATTGCTGCTCGAATTGAAGAGTAAATATTTGACGACAACGATTGTGAAGATGATTCTTGCTAGGTAAGGTCGGCTCCAAAAGCAGCGGAAAGAGAACGAGACGTGATGGCGAACGAGTTCCGAGACGTTTACGCACCAATGCTTTCAGCTATTGCGATTTCTCAGCCATTTTGTGGCTACGCCTTCCAAGCATTACGACCGAGTGTCCTTGCCGAACAGGCATATAATACCAATGACCTGGAGGAGAACAGCTGTTGGACTAAAAAAGAGCAAAACGATGGCTGACGAACGTTTATGGGAGACGGGCATATAACCTTTGGTAATCGTGAATGGTCACCCATTTCCGTCAACGACCATATTACACTTTAAGATGTTTGCATAAGGTGATCAGCAACCCTTTAAGGACAAAGGAATTCATCTATTTCGGAATCGCGGGGGAGTAGTATCGGCAAAGAGAAAGGCAAAAATTGTAGTCAGTGAATACAATGAATGTTTCAATATATGACGAGCCATATGGGACGATGCGAAGAGCACCAAAGAGATTGTTACCTCAGAATACCAGAGTATCTGAATAGCAAAGGCTCAGAGAGCTGGTAGACGGAGAGGGTTTGACGAGAAGAAAAAGCAAGGGGATACTGTAGAAATACTTTAGAAATATACTGTAGAAAAGAAGAAAAGCGATACTGTAGAAATTGAGACTGGAACTGTGACAATAGCTACATATATAGCAATAGCTGACAATAGTTTAGAGTGTACAGTAGCTGTCAAAAAGGAATGTCACTTTTCATTTTTACGCACAAATAGCTCAAGTCGAAAAGGATCCAATACCATTCGATATTTTTGACGACTCTATTCAAAAATATGTAGAAACATAGTGTTGTTGCAAATTCTGTGTTTTGAAAAATACTTCATCGTGATTTTCATACGATATTTCAAACGAAAATATCTCGAAAACAACTGAACGAATGGTCAATCTGAGATGATATACTGATAGAGCATGGTCTAGTTATTGTAATGTGTTACAAGAATTTGATTGAGATCGCCCATAAACAGTAGATTTTTCTGGCAAACATTAAGGTGGCCAAAAATGATCAAATTTTAGAATCATGTTTCAAACAAAATTATCCGTCTTTCTAAGTTTTCAACAAAATTACACGGGCGAGATCCAAGATTGTCATAGAGAATGATTTTTTTTTTTAGACGCTCATTTTTGTTCTGAGGCTGATCTCTCAGTTTGTGAGAAAATTTCCTCTAATTTTGAGATTAAGTGAACTGTATAGTGTACGGTGGTGGGCAAAGGCGCGCACAGCATGTGTTAGTCAAAGCGAAATGTTTTATGAAAGACTTTGATTTATTTCAGCGTACGTATACTATAAAAAACCACAAACGTACTAACTAAGAAAAAATGGAGTCGACTTCTTCTGAACATTTTCGAATATTACGGTTTACTCAATCTCAACTTTAAAAGAAATTTTCTCATAAAATAAAATACCAGCCCCGAAACAAAAATGACTATCCTAAAGAGAAAATCGGATAAAATTGAAATAGTTGACCTTGGTGGCGTATAGTATTAAAAGAACCATAAATGTGCCATGAATAGAGGGACCCATTAACCGTATGTAGGAATGGGTCCAACGCAGGCAAATGGTGAGAGTTCCCGCTCTGTGCAGTACAGAAAATAAAAAAAAATCTAGCGCCGTCCTATTAATTAGGGCATTTCCTTAGGAAGCTAGTTACCGTGGAAAGAGTGAAGTTGTTCAGGAGAAAACCACTGCAGAAGAGATGCTTTGGAGCGCAGATTCGTCGGCGATCTGATTTGTTTCACGTGAATCAGCGGCGTTTAACGCAGCGACCTTGATCCAAGTGTCATTTCAAGCAGAAACGAACTCACAAATCACGATTTTTGGGAAAGGGCAGCTGGAAAACCAACGAACAACTTCTCGGATGATCCATGTCATAGTGATGCACTTTTACACATTTTGAATCAGATAGTGACAGAACCAAAAACAATTTGTCGTACCGATAGCTATCAGAAAAATGCACTTGAGCGAAATTGGGCATCCTTAGTATGTAGGACCATTGCTGCTGTTGACTCTATTAGGGGATTCTTTCAGATGAAGTCATAAGTAATAAAACCTTTTTTCTCAGTGTTCAGATTTCTGTTCAAATTTCCCGCCAATGAAGACACCGATCAATATGTGTAGTACATCAATCGATGAAAGCCAAGAAACAGAAGCCCTACATATGCGTTCAATTTGGTAAAGTCTCTAACTGTAACATTGGCACCGCAATTCATTCCGTCTCAGCCGCATATTCGCATCGTCATGCTTTTCCTTGACCTATTCGGCTACAAGAGGGTACGCTGGAAAAAGGCGCTACCGACACCCGCACGGCCGAGTGATCGATCCTGGGCCGAGCTAACCAAGCCTTCCATACCTCTGTGGATGAGTTAATTGGTACCAAACTTGCCCGGTAAGGTAATGACACTGACGTGGTATAACAGCTGGCACGTATGCCATTGTATAGGCCAAATGCGCATTCACCAAGTCTACGACTTGAGTGGAACACTAATGCGGCCTCAGTGAATTGATCAACGCCGGCACCTTTACTTCTACCTTTATTCGGCTACAATGCTAACCAATGTTTGAAATTTCAAAGCAGGTTTATCAGACGGTGCTTCTGTTTCAGGCATCCTCCACTGCATCTACATTTCTGCTCAAAGCATTTCTGAAGATTTGGAGACGGTGTTCAGCAAATATGTTACTGATTTAAAAATCCGACATTGGTTTCAAATCCTAAATTTCCTCTCTTTCACTTTGATCCGGCCTGAGCCGCGATTTCGCGATGATCCTATCACCATCAGTACAACATCATATTGCAGTCGCGAAACAGTTGCTGCTATCATAAGACAAATTTCCATAGCTATGCCTCAGGTGACAGTTGGAACAAAACCGTATCACGTGTATCTCAAAATCCATCGCTACATACACTGCGTCCAGAAATGATAGGGACACCCCCTATTTTCTTTACTCAAAGAGCTGCTGGATACTGTTTGATTCGAAATTCATACTAGTAAATTCAGCACGGCAAAAAACATGGGACTAAGCGATTTGAGTTTCTGGTTTGAACAGTGAAGGTTTTGAGGACGACTTTTGCAATGAGTGCGACGGAGTCACTGTCCAGAAATGATAGGGACACCCGAGAAAAAACAGCTTTACGAACCAGTTACTAATTAGACCACTGAAATTAGTAATTGGTGGACGCTTCACTATTCAGTGTAACGTAATCAAGTGGTTTCGCGACGGAGTTTTGGACAATTTTATTGATTAAATCTTCGTAGACCGATGGATCCCTGTCTTGAGCTCTTCAACGCAGGAGTACATCCTGATAATCGCATTATTCCTCCAATAGAGGTTTTCGCAGGGATTTTTCATCAGAACTAGCTCAAAAGAACTCGCTGGTCATTCGAAAATGTGGACGTAACAAGTCCTTAAAGAGCCTGGGTTCAACCTGATCTCATGAGGCGAGCCGGGTTCCTGTTTGAAGAAAATGCTGTGCCTATGCCTATCCTCTAGGAACGGCAACGGATAAGTTGCCAGTACCTGTTGGTACTCAAGTCAATTCGTATTTGCTGAACTAAATTTAATAGAGGCTTTTTATTCAGAGTAAAACTGCCACCCACATCAAGGCTGCACCGGACCTTAAGCCCCTCCTTCGTAAAAACTAGTTCTTCTCGACTAAACCGTGTTGCGTTACTGTATGCCATCTGGACAGCTCCAGGAAAGTCGCTACGCATCGGAGAAATTCAATTTAGTTTATTTATTTATTTATTTATTTACCTGAAAATCCAACAACAGATTGCAACGAATAGGGCAAGATTCGTGAAGCACTTTTTGGACATGGACAACGCACAAAATAACAAATGACGGAAACCTTGAGACTTCCAGCTGATGGACGAGCTGATTTGATATATAGCCTGATGTAGTGAGCCAGGCAACTGAGGAAATGGAGGAGGTCAAGTTAGCTCCAATGCAGTGAGCAAAACAACAAGCACATGTTACTCACGCCCCTAAGGGAAAAGTGCATCAAAGACAAGAGAAAAGGATGCGCCCGAAGGCCAGGATACTACTGCAAGCAGGGCACCTGGATGATAATACGAATGAGATTAGCAGTCAAGATATGACTGCATAGATAAGCACCTGCTAGGAGGTCGCGGGCCTAAACGTAGGATCAAATAAGTGGTATCCAACGTGAGCAAGGTAAAGTGTAAGTACCAGCACCGAGCACTTGAGCCCCATCATAACCGCAATTTAATCTCAGAATAATTAGCCTAGGAACCAAGTGAATGTCTATCGTGCCTTAATCCAAGAACGGATTTTGTTTCTTTATAGAAATTCAAGACTGTTCTCCTTGTGCGCGTCTGCTAAACATGAAGTGAACTTAAAATTTATGTAAGGAAGGTTTCCGTAACGTTTAATACAACAGCTGATAAATTTATTGAGTTTTCTCATGGTAGGCTCTTGCTTACTTGCTCCAGTTGGGCTGTACATCATTATTTGGCCAGCATTTGCTTGTTTTAGATCGGAGGAAGACGTGTCACCTCCGGGAAAACTCTTCGTTTCATAATCTATCATGAAACGCTCGAGATTTATGATAGATTATGATTACAATCATTCTCGAGGTTTTCACCGCAGGCGAAATTCCGCTACACTTGGCCTTATTTCTTCGAGAGCCTTAATTCGGCCTTGTTATTTCCTTGAGCACAACGTTCCATGGTCTATCCTAACACAAAACATTTTGTTGAAAGGATCAAGAAATTGGGGGTGTTCCTATCTTTTCGGGACGCAGTGTATGAATAGAACCATAAAAAAAACAAGGCTGCCATAACAAAAACCGTCGGGTGGCAACTTTTTCTAAGAAAGTATGGTAATGGCACGTAGGAGCACTTGAAAGAGGGCGAAAGGCATGTTGTTTGTACTTCTATACATAGTATGAAGATGAAATACTAGAGAAATTAGATATTCCCAACATATTCGCAACACTGCTCGCAAGAAGAGAAAAAACTCTAAGTGAGCGCTCGTTTTCGCTCCCCAACAAGAGGACCAGTCGTCGAGACGAGTTCTCTCGTCTTTCAAGCGCTCTTCGTCAGGCCGAAGAGTGAAGTGTTGCAGGTTATCGTACGAACGTGGGTAAGTGTTATGTGAAGATGGCTGAGTAGCCTGAAGAGGGCGACCCACCAGGAGGATACGGTAGGCATACAACAAGTAGA
Source organism: Nippostrongylus brasiliensis (assembly GCA_030553155.1). NCBI lineage: Eukaryota > Metazoa > Nematoda > Chromadorea > Rhabditida > Heligmosomidae > Nippostrongylus > Nippostrongylus brasiliensis. The sequence goes on along the minus strand of CP130736.1, from coordinate 33,607,475 downwards.
CAGACATGGAGAGAATGACATGCTCAATTGCCAACAATTGGTTCAAGTCTCCTAGAACCGGCATCGAATCCGCACGATGAGCTATTATTACGGCGATGGGACTGCAGTGCGTCAGAATCGCAAGGTTTTCTAATAAGAGCAGCGACCAGATGAATGCATCGAGGAGAAATTCCACGGGAAAACTGTCTTAAAACGAAAGAAATTCTGAATCTGATTTATAGCCTAAATATACCAAAGTTGTCGTGGCTACAGGTATTCCATAGAAAATCGATATTGATTGCAGGCACTGTGGACTGCTTTTTTGTTCACGAGCTCATAAAACAATGCAATGAAGGAAGCTCAGTTAATGGCATACGCGATGGAATAGGTTGTTACATTGTTCGTCATGATGTAGCAAAAATTTGGTTTCGAAAGTTCAACATCGCATAGTTTGGCTTCGAGGAGCAACGGTTGTCGTGGAGGGCATTTGCTGTGAATTAAGTGGGTCTTCTGGAGCTGATTTTAGAGAATGGCCGGCGTCGTATCCATGAGTTGATAAAGGAAGAGAGCCCCAAAAATTCATAAGGTGGTCATCTCTGACGCTTTAGGAAAACAAGAAGATAGGGCTCAAATATGCGGCCAAATATGCTTTGCGGCCACCAGCCATGGGTGCATGCAGGATCATCTCAACTTTCCCAGAGAATTTTCACTTGTCTTGTTTAGAGTCATCAAGGAGTGGGTCGTGTGCACCGACCACATGCCAAAGCTTGAACGGCTCACTTGCAGCGAAACAAGGAAACGTTCAAAATCCGCAATTTCAGAGCGATGATGTAGAAGATCTTGCTGCGTGGACGAACACGGGAGTGAACGATAGCAATACGATAGCGATCGTTCTGGCCACATCCGTACTCGGCTAAAACTTGGGATTGTACAACGAGATCTTTATCGTGGCCGTGAAGCGATGGCCACTTCATGAGCCTTCTTGTCGCCTCTGCAGCCTGAAGGATTCAATGCAAAACTTGTTCGATACTTTCTGCGACTTTAGGGCTTTTGATATAGTACAGTAGCACACAAAAATTGCCTTCCTCAAAAAGTATCCCATAGCTGTGGAGCATTTGCTTAAACGTTGATAAACAAAAGAACGGATGCTTGTATGTAGTTAGAGTGACAGCATTCCCTGCAGCAGAAAAAAATTCCTGCTTCTTTGAATTTGTAAATAAACCCGTGAATTTATTCGCCCTCCGAGTTGACTCACACTTTATTCATTTAGAATTGCGTCACAGTTCCACATATCGCCCTCCAGCAGTCGCAGAGATTTTTTTTAAAATTTTGTTCAAAATTTTGTTCATCATGTAGGCTCACTGGCCTGCTGATCACGAACGATCCGTTTTCCAAATTTTGACTGTACACCCCATGCTTGCGGGGTCAGTAGGGTGAAAACTTGGTTAAGCTAGGTTATTCTAGATGCTGATTACGAATCTGAAGTCCATTTCTCAGATTCCGATTGGTGGCTGCAGATCCGAAAGGTTATCCAGCGCGCGGTCATCCTCGCCCTGTCCTAACGCCTTCATTGCTTAAATATGACTGTCCTTAGTGGCCATAATTCGGAAGATTACCATCAGGATTAGTATACAAGTTGCGCGGTGCAGCCAGTACAGTAGTAGATTTGTTGTTCCTACTCTACTTGGTAGAGTGTTCAAAGAGATCGAACGGTTCTCACTGACTCCCCTTCGCCCTATACCCTAACACCTAAAATCGTGATAAGTACGCAAAAATTTACCCTGATGAGGTTTGGGCCGAATCTGAAACTTTGGAATTTTTACTCCACCACTCGTGTCGACGACATGGGTGGTCCACTGCGTATAAATCAGGAAATCGAAAACATAATTAATATGTGATTCGTAATCAGCCTAGTTCAGAAAATTTTTTATGGCCACTGAAGTGCAATAAGTGAAACGGTGCCGAGAAAACCTCTTCATTTGGATCGACCGATAGGTTGGTGAACGGCTGGCAAAAGAAGGGTGAAAGGGCGCTGTGTGGGTAAGGGGTGCAGAATGGTGGTCTGCAACTTTGCGTCGACTTTAACGTGTTATCATTGTTATATCTGCCATTGTTTACGATCAACTCGGTCAGTTTTGACATGTTTGACATGTAAACTCATCAGAATTGTTCACACCTTAACATGTTAACCAGCATAGAGTCGACGCAATATTACAGACCAGCAGGCTACACCCCCTAATCCACATAGCACCGTGTGGAAGTGCTCTAGTAGGTGATAGTCAAGATAATTTCATTGGTGAACAGCGACACAACCACCACTAGCCGCTCTCATCTGAAAAATGAGATTGAAATCCATCCAAACATCCATCCATTCATCCAAATAAACAACTGACTTTCGCTCATTATATAGTGAGGATCTTAGTCAAACGGTTGTGATTGGTGCAATCGTAGAGGCGATGTCCGCATGGCTTAGAGAATAAAAATTCGGCTGCCCTTCAGTTCTCGCCTATCGTGAGCAGCCGATCGGTCGTCTGTTCTGATCTAGGTATGCTTCTACCTATTTACCGTAGACAAACTGCAGTTGTTATAATGGGATCTCATTCCATGTATTCTCACCGTGACATGTTTCCATCATGTTTGCCGTCCAGTATTTACTTAGCGGTACAATTTCATGCATTCCACTTCAAGACTCGAAAAAATACTTCGTGAAGCTCTACCCAAGCCCAGTCCGTAGGTATTATCTAAGGTAATGGGCACGAATTCATGTATGACACACCCGCCATATACCCAGAAACATACCCTGAGCGACGCACCCCACTCAACAAACTTTTTTACAATGCAGAGCGAACCGTCGACATCTGTCATTGTTATTTCCATTACAAGTTGTCAAACAGTAAACAGCATTGCCGAACTACAATACTATTTCAGATACAGGCACGATTCTATCGGAGGGCGTCCATTGTCTACCGTAATCCATCGTTACAGAGTACGCGACAGGCACCTCGCCCCGACTTTGCTTCAATGCGGCCCTTGGCGCGAACTCGGTGTAGGTTAGAGTGCCTAGCAAATTACGTCTGCGGGTTTGTATAAGTGGTTGACACGAAATAACGAAAAAACCACTCGCCCTCGACACGATATCGTGGCTATTTTATAGTTCTTGGAGGAGAACGTACATAAAAGGTAAAAAAATGTCAAGGGTATAAATTTGTTGTTCACGAAAAAAATCACTGAGCTGACGACAGACTACGGTAGACAAATGGACTCTCTCCGATAAAATCGTTTCTTAATTTCAGATCCATGCGTAGAACATTTGTGGTTCTGTCTCTTCTGTTTGCTGTCGTTGTGTCACAGGTTGTGGGTTTCCATCATATTCCATATAATTTTTTTAGCAAGCACAAACGGACCATCATACAAAGGACGTCAGTTAGCGTACACTTGTATGGTGTTGTAGAGCACAGAGCGGCATCCAGCAACATGGCTCTCATTTGTTACAAGTGGTTGCTTCGAAATAATGAAAAAACCACTCTTCCTGATGAAATTTATGAGTACCGTGTGAGGCATGGTACTGGTTCTCAATCAATAGACCTAAGCAATGACCTGCGGGGAGAGACGTCTGGTAATAAAAACTGGAGGGAAAGGTAAATGAGGTATCGGCGTTGATCAGTCCCTCAGGGCGCCCCTCGACATTTGTGTTTCATCTAGAATCACAGAGGCACGGTGAATGCCTATTAGGCCTAAACAATGACTCGAGGGGCGAGCTGCTATACCAAGAAAGGGTTTTTTACCTTCCCAGGGAAGTCTGGTACCAACTCACCCGATCGCGGAGGGATGGAAGGCTTGGCTAGCCCAGGCCCGGATCCGTCGCTCGATTGCGCTGGTGCCAGTAGCGCTTCTTACCACTGCATCACGCGGACCCAGCTATTAAGTACTACAACACATTAATACAATACAATGTAATATGATGAAACTAAAAATTGGTAATAAATTTCTAAAATCACGCAGGAAAAGACCCGGGATGCTTTTCTCCAATGTTGAATAACATTTGAACTCCCCTAGGCTTCTGCAATGGAAAATTTTGTACTAACCTGCGACTTTGCTAGAGCAACATTCTATTTCGAATATGTCTTTCTCATCTTTGTAAAAAATCTACATGAAGTGATAGAAAATATTCCGATCATTTTTTTGTATATCATTTTTCTAATTTAGAGCTCGCCAAGGGCACCAGGAAGTTCGGTTTCATGATGAAGAAAATTTTATGCCGTCCAATTTAATGGTAAAGAATTGTAGTGAAAATTTCACATTGTTTGCCTAAAATGAAGCAGCAGGAGCCAAATTACGTAGAAGAATGGAAGATTCGGTTAAAGCGGATAAGGGTCGACTACTCGTCCGTGCGGGTATCAGTAGCGCCTTATCAAACACTGCTTGATAGCTGCATAGTTAGCAGCTCTGAAATAGCACCTACATACTGGTTTCCGCTTTTATGTTTCTCATACAACATTGAAGATTAGCGGAGGGATCATTGCCTCCTCCTCTAGGGAGGTAGACCCACTCGTACCTAATAGATCGTTCACCACCCATTGTACAGCATCAAGTCAAGAAACGTTTCTCCTTCTTGAAATTTTGTTACAAATTGTTGAAAATCCTCGAGCACTTCATAAAACACAAGAGCGACCCCAAAAACGCCCATCCTTCTGAGGTCTGAGGGTCTTTTTCAAGGGTTCTCAACTCCAGTAGAAAGAAAGCTTCTTAGTTCTGTGTGTATTTGTACGTATTTGGGTGACCATAAAAAATGGAAATTCTCATTGTATTTGGCTCGTGGTCTATATGCATTGACGATTTTTTTCGGAAATCATATCTGCTTGGTGTTTAGGATGAAGCGATGAAAAAATGCAAAAAAGAAGCAAGTATAGCAGACAAGTGCTTAGATGACTGCAGAAAAAAGGTTTCTGTCGAAGAGCAGATAAGACGCTGTTTCCTGTCTTCGTGCTCGACAGTGTGGGACGCAGCGAATGATTGCTTGTCGAAGGAAGTTGAAAATGGATAAAATCTATTCTGTTAATTACCGCTTTTTGTTTTGCGGGTTATAGAAGAGAAGTAGTTGAATGACTTATATATTTGGATATGCTAGGTTATGTTAACCTAGCATCTCCAAATATATTCCTCACTATTGTGACTAGAAATTCCTCTCAAATAAAGTAGGTGTTCTTTTAGCATATACTGATAATCTTCGCTGTCCATGTTACATGAGATAAACTCCAAAGCTACAAGTTCATATCCGGAAAATGCAGCCCAGACCACAACACTTCCACCGCCAAAGTTGCATCTAGAGAAAACTTGTTTCTCCTTTCTTAGATCTCTCCAGTAGTGCTTGTAGCCGTCGGGCCCATCGAGGTTCCACTTTTCTCATCGGAAAATATCACCTGAAAACTAGAGATGCTTTTCTACGCCCACGAAAAATTAAGTGCATTCTGGTCCCACCATCGTCCAATTTGTGCTCATGTGTTCTCGGTCGAATTTCCAACTGGCAGCCTTGGGGGTGCTCGTGAGATAAGGACCACTTTTCATTACTTGATGAACGATATGTGGGCTGCGATTCAGGCATCTCAGTACCGTCCACTTCAACACCGGGAGGTCAAGCTGTCCATCGCGGGCATGGTGCTGTTGGAAGCATTCCGGTGTATTTTGTAGGAACAAACGACTGAAAGCGTATTGAGTCGTACATTCAATTATTATAGTCTTCGCATTGCGATCGTTTCCGGTTCAGTTTGAAGACTTTGATTTTTCGAGGTTTTCCCACCCTGTTCTACTGAACAATTTTCTGGTTTTCAGAGAGAGGCTGTGATCACCATATCGTAACTGATGACTAATGTCCTAAGGTTACAGTGAGATTACAGTTACTTTGTGATAATCCGGTTTTGGTCTTTACAGTGCCCGAGTCTTAACCTAAATGGGATTTTTTGCTTTTGGAGATGTAGAAGAACAGCCTAGGAACCTAAAGAATAATTTGCTACATTGCGAGTAGGATCTATCAAAAGGTGAAAAATGATACAAGCTGACTACTCGCGGCGCACCAACTATTAGTTGAAGGAAGAAATTGACGCTTAAATATAAACTGAGAGCTGCGCGATAACACGTGGTCATTACTAGACCAAATTTGTTATTACTACACCAAATTTATCTTTGCCTACAATCTCTTTGGGGAAGATCTTTGAAGATATGTTAACAATATCTCCAGTAAATGATATGCTGAGGTACAACGCGTACACTGGTGAACAATGTTGCCGAAGAATCGGTTCGTATCACAACTGACAATGGGACCGGGATAAAGCGATCAATGGACATACAGGTGGTACACGTGCAAATTCCGTCTCATTTGAGGCTTTTGCGAGTATTTTATGGGGTGGTAATGAAGGCGTGAGCCGTTTCACGTCTATTTTTTCCTTAATTTCTTATTCAGCACCCGAGTCATTTTATTCCACAATATAATCACTATGTATCGTTAGTCAGAACCACAGCTCCCATTACGTGTAGGTCAGCCATTCTATTCTCGCGAAACTGAGCAGGATGGAAGCTAGAGAAGTGACGGACCGCTCTCTTGACAACCTCAACTTTGATAATTTTTTCTCAATTGAAAAGCGGCACAAGAGCGAAATAATTGGTAGATGCGTGGCACCTTATAAGGATAATAAAATGGCCAATAAATCATATGCCAGTTACATTCCTTTAAACGTTTACTGGTATCTTTACGCACACAGGGACCAGCAGCACCATGGAGATTGTGCACCGAATGTGTTCTCGGCCATTTTTCTCAAGCTGCATCCGCGAGTTTCCAAAGCAGAAGTGCTCTAACGACAGCAGAGATGGTGTGCTTTTGGGATTCCATCTCTCATTCTAATTAACCAGGTGTTGTTGAACCTTATTTGGATGGATCGGAGAAAAGGAGACTGACCGATCGGTACCCAAGTGATCCACCCGCTGAAGGTCAGGACGTTCGAATTTATAATCTGCTCAGCATTTCTCGGTAGCGAGGGCATGGAGAATACTGGTAATTGTAAGATGGGTACGTTATGGTCTCTTTGCAAAGACTACGAGTGCTTATTTGTGGATCCAGTTTGACAGCTTCGAAAACGGCAGAGTCTTCTACTGTTGTGTGGTGTCACAACCGAGATTTGTCTTCGATGGCAGTTCCTCGCCCTTTGATGCAAGATGGCCAGAGCTCGACGGTGCTATTGGATGTGATGTTCTCCAGAAAACAGCGCTGATGTTTTGAACGGTTGCCATCGCTCCAGTCCGGCGTCGCCATCCACTGAAGTGGACGGCTCGATGATGTCCTTTTGGAAAATCATAATTAAAGTTAATGAAGACACTCTGGGTATCGATACTAATCCAAGCAATACTTCGTGTGTGCTTAAGCAATATTATACCTTATCTTTGGGCATGGATGCTGTTCAGAGTCGAAAGTTCTAGAACTTTCAAACAAAGTGACTCAAGGTTTTTACCCCTATAGTACGCCGTGACTTGAACTTCTTCCGTTATAGTGCCTAAGTGGAGATCAATCACCCAGTCTCTGATATGTCTAAACAATGATAAATAACTCATGAGTGCAGTAGAGCTCGAATTCAAGAAAAGCCTAGTAATAGTTGGAAAGTAGCAGTGGGAGGAATTGCCTTTTGAGATCGTTGCACAGGCCTATCTATCGGGATTTGGGCAATTGCAACAAGCATCTAATGATGGTGTAAATAAAAGTAGTTAATATAGTAGCAGGGTAGCGATTTGGTAGGGAACTAGACCGGGAATAGTAAGACTGAGAAAAAGAACTTCGTGTAGATTCACATATGATGTGCTCAGGAAGTTGTGTACTCTTGTCATCACGTCATGAGTGAACATTTAACAGTTTGTCAAGGGCAAACGTTGAGCGCGAGAAGTAAAGAAATAAATAAGGCAATGTTGGATGTTCACCAGTACCAGTGCAACAATACAATTAAGTCCGTGTAGTAGAAACTTGTTGGAATGCTAGCAGAACAGGCTCAGTATTACAAGATCGAATGACTGGTTGATTCGCCAAATTAAGCGAAATAGTGAAAAACTTCTTACAATTCCTTCCCTCTAATATATCAACGATTAGCAAGAAGCATCAAAAGTCACAGAACACATCATACAAAAACGAAGAGTGCCGTTGTTTGTCTTCCTAATCGAAAACATGGAGGCACAATGATCGGTCAGCTGCCGTGTCACCTCGAGGGCTATCGCGACCTTGGCGAGAGGCACCGAATTGCCTACGCTGACGACATTTGAAAGCACTGAACTGTGAACACCAGAATCGACGATATTTCAAGGATTACGATGTCATATGTCCGTCAGACGGCACGGCCCCACACGTCCGATAAGATGTTTTTTTTCGCTTAGAATGAGATTTGGTACCGCAAACAGCTCGTGAAGTAGGGGTTACGCTGAGCGTATCGAATACCATACCTGTGCCTGGGACACGCCTGAAATATGGAAAACATCATGGAGGAAGAACTCATCAGAAACGGAGAGCGGAATATGGAGCTTAGAGTTTTGTGGCGAAAGTGGCGATAACGACACAGCCGGTTAAGATCCGTGGTAGGCACGATGCTGCGAGTATCCACGACCCATTCTCCGATGCATGTACCATCAACGAAACTGCGAGCTCCCTTATTCAAGTCCAAGGTGTGTTCTGCTCTGTGCCGGGACCAAGGGTCGACTCAAAGATGGCTGCAGTCCAGGGCGACAAGTGGAGGGTCCGTCCTTCACTTGCAGTATACCCCACGTCTCAGTTGCTCGACGCTCTTGGCGCAGCCTAAGGGCACCTTCACACTTCACTGTGGCAGTAAACCAAAGCAGAGCAGTAAAAAGGGGATGCGCGCATTTCCGCAATAGCTGCGCGCTTTCCGGCCGTCCACTGGACTGTCGTTGGTCAAAAAACCATTTAGTGCATATTTGGCAATATGGGTGGTTTTCGCAAAGAAATTTAAAAACAGGACACTGCGCAACTTCGCAATTAGAAACAAGACAGCAGCGCATTAAAGTCGTCGACGGCGGGGGGGGGGGGTAGGAGGCGCTCCGCCCACAAGGACCGGACGCTTGCAATTCATGGCGGCGCCGGATGGAACAATGGAACGGCGGCGGCGGTTCTGACGAGCCTTATCGCCCGCGCCCTTCCGTTCATCAAGCCATTCTTCGCTGTATGTTTCATCAATGCTGCGACAGCAACGCAGGAAAGTGTGAAGGGACCTGAACGAGGGCGGGTTTCGCAAATCATTGACGTAACACTGGAAATGTGTGTTCTGAAGTCCTATCTGCTTTCCGTTTCCCGTTCCGGTCTTTGCAGTTCTGATCAGAGGTAGACTATTGTACATAAGGTCATGCGCAGTATAGTCTTGTCCTTGGGAAATTTTTTCGAATGAACGAATAAACAAATATATTCGATTTTTCAAATTTCGAATGAACGAATGAACGAATATATTCGATTTCTAAAATTTCGAATGAACGAATGAACGAATAAATTCGATTTCTAAAATTTCGAATGAACGAATGAACGAATAAATTCGATTTCTAAAATTTCGAATATTCGAATAACGAGTATTCGAATTTTCGAATTTCATTCGAACATTCGTTCGAAATTATTCGATTCGGACAGCGAAAAGAGAGAAAAACAGAGCTATTCCGGCACTATGGTAAATTTTGTACCCCTTTTTTTCGTTAAACATAGGCCTATAGGGGGTAATCGGCTACGGGTATCAGATTCGTTCTTCTCATAGGCCATTAACCCCCTATACACCTATTTTTAACGAAAAAAGTGGGGTACAGAATTTACTATAGTGCTGCTATTCCACTTCAAGAAAGCCAACGAACAAAAAACCCTTTCACTTCAGAACAGTGATGAAACCCACAACCAACCGGTCTCATTTGAATTCGTATCGACATCTGGACACTACTTCTGGCCTTCGCTTATATATAGTGAAGAGCATAAATCTTGCGTTCATTTTAAAATTCCAACCTATTAAATAAGAGGTTGATGATATGATGGCTGCTAAATATCGTCGGTATCACACCTATTTCGCTCACGAGAGTTAATTGGATCATGAAGCTTACATATAAGTTGGAAATTTGGAGCCCTTTCAAAATACTTCAGCACTGGACTAACCAAACCTAGCGTGATCACTCGCTAACAGCAGAGGAAACAATGGTTAGAATCGTGAAGTCGTGATGAGTACCCTAGCGGATTCACCCAAACAAATTTTGAGCGGAACGAGTCAGAAAAATTGATCTGGAACGAATAAATTCGATTTTCCAAAATTCCGAATATTCTATAACGCGCAGTATGATTGGGAAGCAAAATCGATGGGTCGGTCATTTCAGAAGAGCGAAGGCGATCTTTACGACCGCTGGACAGGAAGAACCACCTTGCCCTTACAACAGTTGGCTTAATTCCACAACTTCACTGAGTGAGAGCTGACTGGGTGAAGAGAAGGTGATATAAAACAAACAAGAACAGAGCGGCCGGCGCTCCTTTCCAGTCTCGATCTCAAAGTCTCCAAACTTTCTTTCTTCTTGTCTTCCTGTTGTACTGGGCCGAGATTCATCGTGCGGAATCCCTCAAGATTTCGCAGTATTACTTGTTTTGCTGACTGGTTGTCCAAGTCTTCAACACATCAGTAACGATGGGAGTGACACGGCGTGAACAGCTTGACGCTCGCACTCGAAAGCTATCAAATATCAGCTCTATTTTGAAAACACTCTTCGCAGTTGTTAAGTCAACAGTAAAGAAAACGGCGGGCGCAGAATCTCCACTGCAAGATTACCAGACAGTTTCTCTTGATAACTGTGTTAAAATGAATCAGCGGTTGCCGTTATTTACATTGATCATCCTGAACAAACATCTCTGCGCTTGCCAAGATTATGTACATCCTAGTAATACGTGAAAATTCCAAAACGTTAAAAAAACTTTCCACTCTCTGCTTTCTATTTCCGTCACTGTTGCCATTTTGCCCTATTTTTTTACTCTTCTTGACCTTCCGTTCCATTATTTTTACTGATTTTCATTTTCCATTCCCTTTCATTTTCCCATCACAGTGTTTTCTACCATATTGGTTATCACGCTGCTATATCATGCAATGTAGGAATTTTCTAGCTCTTTTAAGCTACAATTTGTGATCCTGTTATGGGTGAAGGAAAGGCTCTTCTGTTGGCACATTTGAACACGATAGGGGAAAATTACGTACATTTTCGAGAACATATGCTCATTAAGGCGCGATGCATTTGTGGGCAACCACAGTTCACTCAGTGGATGTCGCTATTAGGAGCTGTTTCATTATTATATTTGGAGATGCTAGGTTATTCGCAAAACACTGTCATCGGACGGGGATTAGACCTGCGTCGTTCTGTTTCCGGCAGACTGCACTGACTACTGTGCTACCGATGGACGTTGCGATTCCCTAGCATCTTTCTTATGCCCGGTGGGGCTGTAGCTATCAGCACTCACCCGTGATCACGGAAATGAGCCGATAAGTCGTTATCGGCAGTTACCAGTTAAACTGATAGCATTTTTGATATATTTTTTTAAATTTCATTATTGCAGCTATGAACAACTGCATAAATGGTTTTTGAGAAGTGACCAGTGAAATAATATATTTTGATCGTCTCAGCTTTGATAAAATGCTAATCAAATTTATTCTAAGTTAGCTTGACGGGGCTTACAATATTGGGGAAAGGCAACAGCAATTTTCATATGAAGTACAATCGTAGCGAGAAGAAGGCCCGATTGACAGAAGGACTGTCGTATCCGCTGAAATCGTTGCACACAAGAGCGGTTCTGCAGCAGTCTATTACAAATCCTTACTATACCTACTATGGGAAGCGAAACCCAGTTGCTTATCTGGATGGATAGATGGATGGATGTCAATTCATTTTTGAAATGATTGGCGGTGGTGGCGGTTGATGGTGGTTTTATCCCTGCTTATCACTGAAATCTGTTTGAAAATCACTTTGTGTGATAACTTACCCATACTTCATCCAAGAGTAGTTAGGTTAAAATTTCATATTTGTCTCAAATTGGTCTACGTAGGTTATTTTCATGCTGATGGCGATTCTACGTGCCATGTGGTTTGGGGGAGAGGGGTGATTGCAGCTAGAGAAGAAGGGTTCCCGCTCTCAGTGTAAGAGTATGTAGAATTTGAAAATACACATTTGAATTTGAGAAGATCTTTGAACACTCTACCAAGTAGAGTAACTACCAAGTAAAGTGAGAACAACAATTCTACTTTTCTGCTGGCTGTTTGAGCCGAAGTGAAAAGGGAGAGTTTCTTCGATCACTGTAGTGCAATCAGTGGAACGGTGTTGAAATTTCCAATGCACGAAAGGTGACTTAGCTTGGCAAGTAATATAGATTAGAGTATTTACTTCTTTGTTTGGCGAAGTTGGTGAGCAGACATTTGGCGGCCGATAGGTTGAGTCGGCGTTTAGAGTAACCCACCCTAGCGAAGTTCCAGACAATCTTTAATTTTGACCTGATCACGCAGTTCGACATTGTGGATGGCCATTCGCCGAAGTTCGGAAAACAAACGTCAGAATCGCGGTCAGCATGCAAAAGAACCACCGTGGATGAAGTGTTGACCAAGCCAATGGTCCGAGTTGGACCACCTTGCTGGCCCTACAAGGAGGTCTACGGTCGAAATTTGGAAAACAGAAACCAGGTCTATGATCAGTATACCAGTGAACCTCTGGTCAATAATCGAGCTAAATCAAATGTTCGAGCTCAATCAAGAAAAAATTCCTTCGACCATCGAAGTGCAGTATGTGAACACGGCGAGCAATATAGATTTACGTGTTTATTTATTTATTAAACATTGCTAGCAAATACACGCTCGGCGGGCCGATAGGCCGATGAACGGTTGGTGATTTGTATAGACGAATTCGCTGTGGACGACATGTTTTCTGAGAATATTCTGGAAGTATTAGGTAAGGAATACGTGGGTGTCGAACGAATCTCACCTTCGGCGCAGTTGGTAAACTGATATGTGATCAATATTTTATTTATTCACTATTGTCAGCGTGTTGTAAGTTGAGGAAACCCCACCTATCGTGTTTGCGCCACTTTGTGCTTGCCCTCTCTGCTGCTTATTATGAAGCGACAAATCCGAGTGGTCTAAAGGCCCATTCAGAGGCTGCGTCAAATGACGCGAAAATTTGCGTCATTTTGACGCAAATTTCTGCGTCATTTGACGCGCTTGACGCATTCGCGCAAGGACCCCTCTCACGTTTGCACGTTTGCCAAGTGAAGCTATCCGATCGATAGCTATTCCATTGACTGGGGCGCTATGCCGTCCGTGTCGTGCACTGGCTGCAGATGCACCGCGCACAACTCAGTTTACGGTGCCGCCGTTGACGCCGTTGACGCCGCGGAAAATGACGCCAGAGTGGCAGAGTCTGCGTCTCTGCCCTATCCTTAAGCATTGACGCGCCGCAATGCCGCAGCCTCTGAATGGGCCTTAAATCAGCGAATCGAGAGCTCATCCATCTCTGTGCGACAAGTGCATTCGCGGTCGACACGCATTGGCTCGCTAGCATCTGTTAAAAGGGATGATGAACATTTTTTTCTGTTTGAACTTGGTTTTGTAATCCCATAGGGCTTCCTCTGAAGCAGAAAAGTCCAACGAGATAAGATCGACAATAGTGAGCCAAGAGAAACGCCAAAGTCCTCAGGGCATTTGGTATTCACAGCATTCACGTCGATTCACGTCCCAACCACAGAAACTTCGTTTACCTTTTCCAGATGAAAATGCTATGCAATTTGACTTGAAATGTGACACGTAGAAACACTTCCTCCGCATCTTTCTATCGCTCTTCAATTTTCACTGCGCCTCTTTTCTATTTCCTCTTATCTCTCCTTTTCTATGGAATAGGTCTTTTAAAGGACTTAAGTTTCGTGGAGGCAGTATTGGCTTCAGAATCAAGTCCACCAGTCGAAATGAGTTGTTTGCTCTCTTTAAGGTTGGACTCGCAGTTCATAAAAAGTCCAACGAAATATAATAAGTATTTACATAGATTCATTTCTCCCAACAACGAACAGCACGTTTGTCGACCTGAATCTTGAAAGAGAACCGAATTTTCTCTACATAATGTTGTGGTCATTAGTCATTGGGACTAGTGGTTAATACACAATAAACAAATGAAAAGGAAAAGCAAAAAGTATCCGAAACAGTCCGTTTCGTCTCAAAACCATAAGTTCAATCTCATGTTCAGTCTTCTGTTTATTTATTCGTTTTATTTATTTATGTTGTATGTCCGAAGACGCGCCAAGAAACACATAAATAGTACAAGATGTACAAGATGCCACGCTCTAAATGAAACAAACTTAACTTCAAAACCAAACCTAGAACCTTAGCAAAGACGTATGATACTTTATACGAGTCTTCGTTCCTGGTATCTGTCAAGTACCATATACGTGCAAAACACATGAGCAAGGTTCTACCGGTTGGAAGCAAATTGTTCCAAAACCACTTAGCAAAAAGTAATAAAACATTACATCCTTCTTAATGCAGGTGAAGAATTTCGAACTTTGCCCAACTTTAATGTGAATAACATTGAAACGGTTTCAGTTTCCCTTTGTATTACAAGGCTCTTCGCAATATGTCGGGTTTTTAATGAAGACATGGAAAGACAGCAGTAGTACACGCAAAGTCGGTGCATTGTACAGAGCGAACCGAAATTGCCTATTTGAGCAGAAAAATGTCAGCAACTTTCTAGTTCCGAATTTTTCAGTAAAAACATGGATCATGCTCCCAAATGGGATGATTTTGTGACCAACTGTTCTGAATCTTTGCTTCGAGCTCCTCGTCTCTCTTTCAAAGAGCTAGCAGCAGTTTCTATTAGCGGGGTCCCTCGCCATCAGCGTCAATTTTGCAAACGCTGATCGCACCAGGTGCACTGTACTGTAGGCTAGTTGAGTGATCCCGAAGGCCACGCCAAGAAAAAGTCTACTAGTCATCCATACCAACAACTACCTCCGACAAGGGCAGTACTTCTGCAAGGAAGGGCGGATCCATACGCACGACACAGGCAACTATGACAGAATATGTATGTTTAAGAAACCCTGTGTTCCATTTTTAATAGAATCGTTGTAACGTTGGACGAACGATAGGTCTGTGAGTTGTTCTTCTTTATTTTTTTTATTTCAATTGCATCGAATTATACTTGTGTGTGCGGTGTAGAGTCGTCGTCGCCAAGAACTCCCCCCCCCCCATTGATCCCAGAGACGCTGATTTCTAGAAACATTCTTCGAGATGATGGAATTGCTCTTTCTCCCTCTCTTTCGCTTTTGAGAAGCTGCTTCCTTTTGAAAAGTGCCTGAAACTTATCTTCATTGAAATTTCTTCAAACTTCAAATAAACAGGAATACGATTTTCTGAATGAGCCTGCAATAAGGAATTTTTTGAAAATCTGCGCGTTCTTAAATGTTGAGTACAAGAAAATGTTTGCATCCTGTTGCAAATTTATTTTATTTATTACACAAGTGTGTGCTTGTGTGCGATATACAACAAATTCTCCAAGGAAAAACATGATAACCAGCTTAAATCGAACGATAACTAAAAAAAAACCAAGCAACGATCACACAAGTAAGAAGATCGACAGGAGAACATCTAAGTCCAGAAACTTTATTAACCTAGATTTTTGACCAGAAATTTCCTGAAAGCTGATTATTGGGTCGAAACTGTGCCCTTTTTCCCCGAGAATTCCATATGTTGCATAAGCTCTGAACGTGAAGAAATTCCATCTACCGGTCGTTTTCGCCCATCCCGGGTCATAACTCGTGCAATCATTTCTTGTGTTAGTTGTACTCAAAACAAGTAGGTCTGATGGTTCGATACCGCATGTTCTTTGAATGAATTCACGGAAAAAATCGCATCATTCCTCTTTCTCCTATACTCTAAAGTTCTGAGACCAAAGTTGAGGTTTCTTTCTTCACTATTCGGTATCAGGTCGTAGTTGAATCCCATTTGCCTTATCATGAATTTCCTTGTAAAGCTGTTTTGGACCTCTCGTAGTTGTTGTACGCTCTTTTTCTTATACGTATCGAATACAGGGCTCCCGTATTCGAGCATTGGCCTAATGTAGACCTTATGTGCCTGAAGTAGTACGGCAGCATTTGTAGTATTAAGAGTCCTAAACATTTGATACATCATCCGTGCTGCTTTCGATGCGATCATCAAATTGCTGCAGATTT
This sequence comes from Nippostrongylus brasiliensis, assembly GCA_030553155.1. Lineage (NCBI taxonomy): Eukaryota > Metazoa > Nematoda > Chromadorea > Rhabditida > Heligmosomidae > Nippostrongylus > Nippostrongylus brasiliensis. The sequence continues at coordinate 33,591,250 of CP130736.1, read as the reverse complement.
CTTTGCTCTCATCAACAATTCGGCGTATTATGAAAAGCTTTGAAGAATAGAAGAAAAGCAACACTGTCTCAAATCAACTGTTATCAACACTGAAGCTGGGCGAGTTTTCTCAAAAATACTTCGACGACGTCAAAAGACCTGCATTAAGTGGCACTTGATTGCTAATAGGGAAGCGGCTTTCCAACACTGAGCTTTCGAATGGAAACAACTTAGTTATTTGTATGTTCGTCTGAACGTGTACTTGGCAGATATTAGCAACGAAGACTCGTAAGAAGAACCGCTCGTAGTCAACAGTTGCAGCGAAACAGCACTGTGCGAATTATAAATCGTCTTTATTGAGTAACTAACATGACATTGAATCAGATATGTTTCACATTCTGAGACCACTAACATTGTAAAGTGTGTGAAACTTTCCTTCCCAAATCGTTAGCTAGATTTGCCCACTCCACTCTATTCTCTTTATCCTTTGCTTCGTACTCTTTTAAAACTTTGGCGATTTGCTCTTTCTCGTCTCCTTCAGTTATCTCCATGAACGCCTTCGCCTGCTCTTCCACGGCCAAGCAGAGACCTGTTAGACCTTGTTGGCATGCGTCCGTCGTTTTTTCACTGCCGCTGCAGCTGGCTCCGGCACTGAACACAGCACCGGTTTCCGAATTCAGCGCATTGCATAGAGCCGTTTTCAGCTCTGACTTTTCTTTCAGCTTCAGAACAGCAAGAACCTTCTGATTGGCGCGAGATATTCTTTCCCTGTCCTCCTTAAACGTCGCACCAACCAACAAATTCAGCGACGAATTATTTAGCTGATACGACTCGTTCACACGTCGGCAGAACTCTTCATTATTCGCCTTGTATCCGCACTCCAGAGCGCGTCCATCCTAAATAACGGACAATAATTTACTAGATAATAACAACAGTGAAAACTTTAAAAGCGCTCTCGATTACTTGCTTCATTTTTTCACTATTCTGGACTAGTACACAACGTTACCGTAAGCAATTTTATCAATAGATCCGCGTAGTATGGCAGTCACTTCACTGAAAGTAGTGAAAACAATGACATAGGCATTGAGAATTTCGTATCCGCTTAGAGAGGTTTCGTTGAAAGCTCCATCTCCTGGGGTGTAGAGCATCTACATATACCGTGATTTCTGTTCAATTTTCCAGATCAATAATCGCGATCAGCGATGCGTTTCATTACATTTCTAAGAGCCTGCGGATAACTAACCCCTTGTATCGAGTGATGAGTTGAGAATGAGATAACACGGTATACAAAGATCACCACAAAACTGAGTTGACGTGCAGCGATCATTAAACTGACAATACCAACTTCCCGTTTTTTGTTCTACTGCTTGTTTAATTTCTGAGACGATATTACCAGCCGTGAATGAATGATGAGCTAGATATTCAAGTACAAATGCTCCCGTGCGACTGCTTTTATCTTGTTTTGCTAGTTGAAAATTTGATAAATCTCACCCAAAAGGAAAGAGCGAATACGATGGCGAACAGTTGAAAGCTGACCATGACCATGTGTTGAAGCAGTATCTGAAAACAGCATTTAGTTAACGTTGTCATCCGTGTAAAAGTGTTGCATTTTTGGGACAAGTAATGTAAAGCATCCTTGAGCCATTAGCCCGACTTCGCACTGAACCGTTCATCTGCTACTGCTTGAATTTGTGAGTATCCTAACAAGCGAAAGGCAAAACAAGGTAGTCGGTTATCCAGTGACTATTGTAACCTCACGGTTTTGGAGAAGAGAAGAGAATAGTTCAAGATGTAATCTGAAGTGCTGTAATGCGTAAGGGAATTCATGGAGCGAAGGCGATGCCTGCCAGAGCAATGCGCTGCGACGCCTTTTTAAACGCGCGCGGCCACCCATATAACATTAAAAACATGCCCTTACTCATCCATGGAACGTCAACATGAAACAATACGTGTCCTAATAATAATAATAATCCTGTCCGTATTATGGCCCGTGTACCAAGGTCCATGCGATTTGATCAAGGTACAGTAATTTTGCTCCCCAACCTCAAATAACAGACCTTCAGAGTGTAGGACACCTTGGTTAGGGCAAAAAGAACGACTATTACGACGCGACTATTACGACACATTGTTCGCTTTGCATGTGCTTGATCACATGTCTGAAATAAATAAATACATATCGTTGCTGAACTAGAGTTTCGGTACTCAAATTCTGCAGCTTCGGTCGTGTGACCAACAAAACGGTTGGTCCGACAATAAAGTAGGATCGAATATTGTTTGCTGGCGGACACATGTTTCGTAGTGATAGAAAAGTTTGTAAGTTATTCCCACAGCAGATCACCCAATTGTGGTGTACTTCAGGTATTTTCAGGAATTCAGGTGACGTGATGGAGCTTCTTGGAGTCACTGTCCATGAACAGTGCCACCGATCGATATCCCAATGTTGAACTGTGTCGTTGGTACCACTTGTTGAGGAAGATGTCAATACACTGGGTCATTCCTTGGAGTAGTGAATAATTCGTTCATATACTCTTTCCAAAGTATTACTTTAGTATTAGTATTAGGAAGTTTTAGTTTCCTGAATGCGGATTCAAGATTCATCCGATGGTTCCTTTTTCCGCGTACTTAATGTTTCTTACGGTCACCACTCAGATTGAACGTGCCTTCATAGCGCTGTGTTACATTTATTTGAATTTCGGGTTCAAAATCCTGCATTCTTTGACAACATCAGAAGAGTCTACACTCTGAAGGTGTGTTATTTGAGGTTAGGGAGCAAAATTACTGTACCTTGATCAAATCGCATGGACCTTGGTACACGGGCCATAATACGGACAGAATTATTATTATTATTAGTTCACGTATTGTTTCATGTTGACGTTCCATGGATGAGTAAGGGCATGTTTTTAATGTTATATGGGTGGGGCGTTTAAAAAGGCGTCGCAACGCATTGCTCTGGCAGGCATCGCCTTCGCTCCATGAATTCCCTTACATATTACAGCAATTCAGATTACATCTCGAACTATTCTCTTTTCTCCTCCAAAACCGTGAGGTTACAATAGTCACTGGGCAACCGATTACCTTGTTTTGCTTTTCGCTTGTTAGGATACTCACAAGTTCAAGCAGTAGCAGATGAACGGTTCAGTGCGAAGTCGGGCTAATGGCTCAAGGATGCTTTACATTACTTGTCCCAAAAATGCGACACTTTTACACGGATGACAACGTTAACTAAATACTACTTTCAGATACTGCTTGAACACATGGTCATGGCCAACTTTCAACTGTTCGCCATCGTTTTCGCTCTTTCCTTTTGGGTGAGATTTATTTAGATCAAATTTTCTACTAGCAAAACGAGAGAAAAACAGTCGCACGGAAGCACGTGTACTTGAGTATCTAATTCATCGTGCATTTATGGCTGATAATATCGTCATAAAAATTAATCAAGCAGTAGAGCGAAAAACGGGAGGTTAGGATTGTCAGTTGAATGATCACGGCACGTAAACTCAGTTTTGTGGTGATCTTTGTATACCGTGTTATCTCATTCTCAACTCATCACTCGATACAAGGGGTTAGTTATCCGCAGGTTCTTAGAAATGTAATGAAACACATCGTTGATCGCGATCACTGATTTAGGAAATTTAACAGAAATCATTGTATACATGCTTTACGCCCCAGGAGATCGAACTTTCAACTAAACCTCTCTGAGCGTTATGTCATTGTTTTCTCTACTTTCAGTGAAGTGACTGCCTTTACTACGCGGATCTTTTGATAAAATTGCTTACGGAAACATTGTGTACTAGTCCAGAATAGTGACAAAATAAAGCAAGTGATCGAGAGCGTCTTTAAGCTTTTTCACTGTTGCTATTAGTTATTTGCTGTCCTTTATTTTAGGATGGACGAGCACTGGAGTGCGCATACAAGGAGAAAAGTCCAGAGTTCTGCAAGCACGTGTGAACGAGTCGTATCAGCTAAATAATTCGTCGCAGCATTTGTTGGTTGGTGCGACGTTTAAGGAGGACAGGGAAAGAATATCTCGCGCCAATGAGAAGGTGCTTGCTGTTCTGAAGCTGAAAGAAAAGTCAGAGCTGAAAACGGCTCTATGCAGTGCGCTGGATTCGGAAACCGGTGCTGTGTTCAAGGCTAGGAGCCAGCTGCAGTGGCAGTGAAAAAACGACGGATACGTGCAAACTAGGTCTCGCAGCCCTCTGCTTGGCGACGGAAGAGCTGGTAAAGGCGTCCATGGAGATAACTGAAGAAGACAAGAAAGAGCAAATTGCCGAAGTTTTCAAAGAGTACGAAGCAAAGGATAAAGAGGATAGAGTGGAGTGGGCAAATTTAGCTAACGATTTGGGAAGGAACGTTTCACACACTTTACAATGTTAGGGAACTCAGAATGTGTAACATATCAAGACTGAATCTGATTCAATGTCATGTTAGTTTCGCAATAAAGATCGAAGTATAATTCGCACAGTGCTATTTTGCTGCAACTGTTGACTACGAGCGGTTCTTACGAGTCTTTGTGGCTAATATCTGCCAAGTACACGTTCAAATGACAAATAACATTGTTTCCATTCGAAAGCTTAGTGTTGGAAAGCCACTCTTTCGACGTCATTGCCAAATGCAGGTTTTTCGACGTCGTTGGAGCATTTTTGAGAAAACTCGCCCAGCTTCAGTGTTGATAACAGTTGATCTGAAACAGTGTTGCTTTTTTTCTATTCTTCAAAGCTTTTCATAATACGCCGAATTGTTGAAGAGAGCAAAGAAATCTGCAGCAATTTGCAACAGGATGCAAACATTTACTTGTACTCAACATTTAAGGCCCATCCATACTCTGCAGTAATGTGCACAGATTTTCAAACAATTCCTTATTGCAAACTCATTCAGAAAATCGTATTTCTGTTTGTTTGAAGTTTCAAGAATTTTTGAATAAGAAAAGTTTCAGGAACTTTCCAAAAGCAAGCAGCTTCTCAAAAGCGAAGGAGAGTAATTCTATCATTTCGAGGAATGGTTCTAGAAGTCATTGTGTCCTAGGATCAATGGGGGGTCTAGGTAAAGTCGAGTTGACAGCACACAAACAATTACAATTCGATGAAAATGAAATAAATGAAGAAAGAAGAACAGCTCACAGATCTATCATTCGTCCAATGTTGCATCGATTCCATTAGGAATGGAACACATGAGTGTCTTATACATACACATTCCGTCATAGTTGCCTGTGTCGTGCGTGTGGATCCGCCCAGAAAGTAGAAAATTGCAGAAGTACTGCCCTTGTCGGAGGTCGACCACATCCAAAGTGTCGCGGTGGTCATCGCGGTCTGTCGGGAGTATCATTTGCCCCTCGTCTTAACCTTCGTCGACTACGAAAAGCCTTTGACAGTGTCGAACCGAATGCTGTCCTGTCTGCGTAAGTCAATCAAGGAGTGGACTCGTCCTACATAGGAACGCTGGCCGACTGCTACCTCCACTGTTCTACGACAGTACAGCTTTTCCGACGTCCAATCAACATCCCCATCGAGAAGGGCGTCATGCAAGGCGATGCTATTTCGCCCAAGCTGTTTACTGTCGCATTGCAGTACGTGATGAAGTTTCTCGAATGGGACGAAAACGGAATGTTCGTGGGCGGAAAATTCCTCTCGAATCTTCGTTTTACGGACGACATCGTCATCTTCGCGAAAAGTACAACCGAAGGAGAGATGGTGTTCGAAGAGTTAGACGAAGCTGGATGAATGATTGGACTGTGCATGAATCGGAAGAAGACACTGTTCATGAAGCACTTTTGGTGTGATGGGGGGCACATCGAACTCGATCGATCACTCATCGCCGAGACGAAGTCCTACGTTTGCCTGGGGCGCTCCATGGATATGGACAACGACATGACAAAGAACTCATCAGAAAATGGAGAGCCGCGTGGTCAGCCCGGGCGTCTCTCAAAGAGGTCACCGACCAACTCCAGAATGCTGACCTCCGTGCTCATTTGTTCGACTCGACGGTTCTTCCTGCTCTGTGGTGCGCGGGCGGCTGAGACGTGGCCTGATATGTCAGCTACGGCGAAGTCCTTGCAAGTTACACACACACACACACACACACACACACACACACACACACACACACACACACACACACACACACACACACACACACACACACACACACACACACACACACACACACACACACACACACACACACACACACACACACACACACACACACACACACACACACACACACACACACACACACACACACACACACACACACACACACACACACACACACACACACACACACACACACACACACACACACACACACACACACACACACACACACACACACACACACACACACACACACACACACACACACACACACACACACACACACACACACACACACACACACACACACACACACACACACCAGTGGAAACGATGTCTGCTGAAGTTCACCCGCCTATCTCAGCGCCGTGCCAGACTTCGCAGCTCCGATCTAAGGCAGATGTCCCGTCTGCGAGATACTGCGGACTACACAGCGAAAGCCAAGCATCGGTAGGCCGGTCACATATTGAGAACAAACGACGACCGTTGGACAAGAAGAACGGTGGAATGGCTGCTGCGCGATTGCACACGGCCTTGTGGAAGACCACCTGTCAGACGATCTGATGCGTTTGCCGAAAGTATAAGGACTGTGGTAGCTGATAGAATGAGTGTAGCCAAATAGCCAAGATGATACAAGTTTATTCGGCTGACTTTTCGGCGAGTCCGCCTTCTTCAGAGCCTCAAACTTGGGTAATTAAACCCAAGTTTGAGGCTCTGAAGAAGCCTCAAACTTGGGTTTAATTACCAGAGTTTGAGGCTTCTTCAGTTGAGTTTGAGGCTCTGAAGAAGACGGACTCGCCGAAATGTCAGCCGAATAAACTTGTATCATCTTGGCTTTTTGGCTACACTCATTCTATCAGCTACCACTATATTCACCATGCCAAGATTCAACGACAGTCGATCATGGAATATAAGGACTGTATTCCAGAACGGCTGATTCAAGCCTTCGTCACAGACTACTTCGACCAACAACCTGGGCGACGATCGCAGGATAGGAACGCGGATGGAGGTCGTGTTGCGGCTCGCACGCTCAGTGTAGCCGGTCCATCTAAGTGTCTAAGTATCAAAGTATAATAAGTGTAAGCGAGGGTGTTACACGTAAAGTTAGCGTGTGAATATAGGACGTTGCTCGTGCGGAGTTACCCGTGCTGAGCCGCTCAATCGATCAGTATGACGAGACGAGGTAGAACTTAACTGTTGAGGAGCGAAACTAACGCTTCGTAAACACGAAGAACTAGTGCGATACGGCAGCCGTGACAGGACTGCTGAGGCGCAGTACAGCTCGACCCTATAGTAGTGGGATCTGGGAGTTGCCTTTTTTACTGCACAAATAAATTGCTATCACGTGTTAAACTCCGAAGCTTTTCTAATTGGAAATAGCAATCGAGATCAAGTAGAGGGACCGATTACCATCAGTTCGATAAGGACAATCTTCCACATTTTCTCCCATTTCCTTTTTTTGTTATTCTTTCATAATCTTGTGAAGAGCACGCAGAAGGCGCCAAAAATCACGAAGCATTCAGGTGTTTCTGCGGTCCTTAACAGGAGAAGCAGCAATCTCCTGCTCATCCGCCCAAGGGTTATCGTCATCTTGATGAGTGGATCGGAATGGCCCAGGTCATCGACTCTTGAAAGCTGTGGACTGTGAACGTCAAGATCTCCGGCGTTTCAAGGATTACGAAGCCAATCCTCGCATGTTCACCCCGTCATCACCACCCCTTTCGCCCGATCAGTAGTTTTTGTCACTCGAAATGAGATTTTGGATCGACATGGGCGGAGGAGCGTTTGGATCGACATGGGCGGAGGAGCGTCGCTAGACCTATTCGCTGTGGAGTGCCATCAAGGCGAATTGATGATATGCGCCGCATTTCCATTTCACCGGAAGAAATTCGCTCATCCCTCGGCTGCTCTCTATGTCAATCCGAATTTACTTTTTGTCGGCAATTTGTCGGCAACAGCAGGTCATCATCTTCTTTCCTTGCTGTATCATGCTTTGGCTTGACATCTCCTAGAAAATAGTGACCGAAATCGTACTGAAAGGCTTAAAAAACACGGGACAAGTTCCTCCTTTGTGGAACCTTGGCATGATCCTATCCTTGCTGTATGAGGCTGCGATGAATGGACCCGACTCCGATGGGATGAAAGGCTTAGCTAGCCCAGGCCAGGGTCGATCGCTCGACTCTGTGAGTGTCAGTTGCGCCTCTCACCAGTGCACCTCGCGGACTCCTTTTCATATATTTTTGTGGGGGTATAAAACAACAGAATTCATTTTTGTGGAATAGATGTGACAGTTTCGCATTCTCCAACACAGCAACATTTAAAAAAGCCATCGTATCTTTACAAACAGAATAAGATCCCGCTCTGGGTAGGGGAGGTATTTTGCAACAAGATATAGGACGTCACCTAGCCTCGAGCAGTTTCTAGGTGGAATTCGGGCTAGAAACCTTCATTCAGTGAATCTTTAGAGTATACCAATTTCCTGCAGGAGTTTCGTATTTCCTGCAAAAATAGTATAAATTTCCGCACGCTCTGCTCGCTCCCTAACGCTGCTTCTTTCGTACGTTTCTAATGCTGTCGAAAGTGATAGATTGTGAGTCTCAACAAGGTTCAGCAGTTAATGGTTAAAACTAAAAAGGTAGCAGAGAACATCGAAAAACTCCGCTGCTTCAGTGAAAATATTGTAAGATAGATTGTGTAGAGCTCTTATACACAAATTCTCCGTGTATGGTACCGCTCAGTTGCATTTGAATTAATAAGTTCGATTTGCTTCGTAAGCTGGGCTACTGAAAGAATGTGCTCAATCCGCCCCTATTCGAGTAGAATGCCAGTTGAGGCGATAACGTCACACAAAATCAGGCTACTGTCGCTCTGTAGGGCGAACCATCGAGATTGGGTCGAAAAGGGCATTCATGTGAAGGGAAATTCCTCTCGAATCCTCGTTTTGCTACGACATCGTCCTCTTCTTCAAAAGTGCAGCTGAAGCAGAGACGATGTTCCAAGACGACGAAACCGGGAGGAGAATGAGGCAGCGTTCATGAAGTTGGTGCGTTCCTGGAGCGTTGAAGAACACACCAAACGCGACAGATCTCCCTCGCGAAAACGAAGTGCTAGGTTCACATGGGATGTTCCGTGAACATGAACAACGACATGAAGGAAGGACTTATCAAAAAAAAGCCTTGACGTTCATCCCATGGATCCTTCACGATGTCACTGACCAACTCCAGGATGCTGACCATCGCGCTCATTTGTTCAGCTCGATGGTTCTTCCTACCTTTATCGTGATCATTTAATGGACATGAACAGCACCATGAATGAAGGACTCATTAGGAAAACGAGAGCTGCATACATAGTAGACGGGTTCTGGTAACGATAGCGATACTGTAGTTCCGTTCGAAACCTGCAATAGGTATGATTTGCCGATCGTGGGTTAGAAAGAGAACACGACTGTTGGACAAGAAGAAAGGGAAACAGTTATGTACCACAGGTGACTTCATAAAATGTTCTAAGAAAACTTATCTAGAGTGATTCTCTATCACCATCTACTTTGATCTTGATGACGATCTTGTGAAAAAGACTAGAACGGAGCTCATAATGAGGATCACAACTTTACTGAAATCGAATGTCTAAGTATAATATTTGTAAGTAGCCTCCGCTGCGATTATGTATCAATTGTTCGATTAAATCTCCAGGAACAAGTTTTCGGCATTATCTTGCAGCGGTTGTATAGCATTTCTCGTGGTGGTGATCAACATCATCATATTGCAGTATAGTCACTTTTAAATTGAACGACAGTGAATTTGACGTTGAGTTGTTGCTGCCGGGTGATCTGTTTATTACGCTCCTTCTCAAGAGGACCAGGGCCCTGATTTATGAACGGACGAGCGGTCTCCGAAGCCGCCGAGCAGCCAGAAACAGACGGCGGAGTCGATGAACGATTGCGTTTAACATAGGAAGTGTAGAATAAGTAGACAAAGGTGCGCGCCGTTCGGGGTATATCTCGGGGTTTATCGTGGTTACCAAAGATGAATATGAGGCCAGGTGGTATGTAATAGTATGTCGTGTTCAGTAGTAGCTGCGAGCAGCACTGTTAATAGTCACAAACCGACAAGATCTTAAGAAACCACGAATGTACGAAGAGGTTCAGGTACAGGAAACGCCTGTATGGTGGAAAGGATTTTCACCTGAGGGAAGATTGCTTCACCACAGTACTGGACTTGCGGCAACGATAAAACGGCGGCAGCGACATTCGAAAGGGGCCGTTTTAGGGTCCAGGCGTGGTGAACGGCACAAAGTCTAACTCAATTTGTTTACCCTGCATGTCCAACGGGGGTCCCCGCGTGTTAGCCGAAGCTGGAGCCACGTCTGGCGATGAGTCACCGACGACGAATCGAAGGGGCAAGGGACCGAAAAAAATCGCTTGTTAACAAGTTCCACGAACATGAAAATTTGTATATGAAAAGATAGAGCTCGAGCTGCTGAGCTTACTTGTTGCTTATTGTTTGTATTGTTGCTTTTGTTACTTGATTTATTTGTTCAAATAAGTCAAGTTCAAAGAAACTGTAGAAAACCGACCGTTTTTGCGCAAGAGAGCGCCGCTGGCGCTGTTTTATCGTTGCGGCACGTCTGGTACTGTAGTTTGAAGACTTATTTCGTATTCTGGATTAATTTGAAAAAGATTTAGCTTATGTTCTGAACATCAAAGATTACCCTCTAGAAAACACTTTCTACGAAAGCCGAAGTGTGCTGAATTCATGAGTCTGAAATTTGTGCTGAAATTATGGCTCGAAATGACGTATAATACTTCAAGAAATGTTCGGCGTGAACAACAGTTTTCCGTCTGCAACAGTCTTGTAGTTTTCAAATCAGAGTTCACTCAATATCTCAATTTGGTAACAAAATGAAGTTGCACCTCATTCGATAACCTACTCGAAGTATGTTGTGCAAGCTCAAGATGAATTCATAACGAGTTTCAGTGGAAAATCTTCTGAATTGTGTAAATTGCCGTTCAGACAGCCTTAACGATGGTGAGTGCAAAACGAGTTCGTGTAACACAGTGAATTAGTAGAAGAAGCTACAAAACGCTCGATCTCATCTTGCACTTCTGCAAAAAAGCTTAGTTTGTCTCCGGCGAGTTGCAAACCGTATTTATAAATTTACAACCATGTATGGTGCACACGCTTACAGTAGACGTTGCACCTTTTTCAAATTTTGCTGGGATTACGTATAACTGTATACGTTTGTAGACGTATATTTATTTATACAAACGTATACAGTGCTGTTGCGACCATACATTTACTAATTTGAGTCACCTTCTCGTATATTTACTTCAATAAAATAGTACAGTTTTACAGCAAAGACACAAAAAATCCCGAAAAGCAGAATTTGGTAGCAGATCTAGATGTTAGCTGTCTAAAAATAGACTTTTAGTGGGCTGTAAAAACCCTATATATATATATATATATATATATATATATATATATATATATATATATATATATATATATATATATATATATATATATATATATATATATATATATATATATATCCCTGTATACTGGCTCAAAGTAATGACAGATTACAAATGAGACGAAGCAATATGTTGATGAGTGCAGAGCACATTCATTTTTCACTCAGAAAGGAAAACATCCCAGTGAACAATACTAATCTGATGTCACTGCCCTTCTCCTCCAGTATTTTCCACCCATGAAAAGAAATCTGCTATGAAGAGCCCATTATCATCATGAAAGAAAATGAAAATTTTATTCTTCAAGTTTAATTCTCCAAGTCTTCTGGAAAATTTAATCAGTGCTTCGGTGGATTCACCGATAGGGATATCTCTTTCGAATCGTTTGTAGCAAGTATTTATTGCTACGTACGAATTCAACGTGAGAATATCAACGATATCACAGTAATCATCCTATTTATGCACATATTTGTGGGCGTAGCCACCAATAGAACATGATTCCATACCTATCCAAATCGATCCCAAATTCAGCTACTAATGTCAGATTCGTGATCATCCTCCCGAGATCCAACTAGTGTCGAGTGAGTAATTGTGGGTACTCTAAAGAACATGGACTTCATTTTGGATGAGGTTTTTTAATATTCAACGAATACATCACAAATCTAACATTGGCTTTCCCCACTGACGCACCGCACGTGAGTGGAGCTACAGATTAAATTCCTATGGAGTCGATGCTCACTCGCGGTATGCCGCTGGGTCGTGCCTAGAGAGTCGTTTCGAGAGATTCTTATCTTATACATTGCCTTGTACTCACATTAACTTACGGCTCCCTATGGCAACTACTATCTCTAGAGTGGTTTATGTGTGCACAAGGAGTGCCCCGATTTATTATAAATAGTCTCGGACTCTGGAAGAAAAAGAGCGGATTATTTCGCCTTCTTTTTCACAACCACTTGTGGACGATGGTGTCGATTTAGGCGCTTCGGCTTTTGAGGAAATCCTGCTGGAGGTTTGAAGCAGAATATAAGAACATGAGGGGCTCTAACAAATGACTGCGAACACGGAAACTTATGAATTATTGGTTCCACACTGTCTGGAAAGATTACTAAGCACCCTCTTGAAAGCCGAATATTTTTTGTTTGTTTTTCAAAGGAGAACACTTCGTTTTCTTCTAAGGACTATTCAACTGGGAACCTTTGTGAGGTTTATCGATTATTCTGAGTTAATAGCCGTCAGCTTAATATGCTGATATGAAGGATAGCTCCAAGAAACAACTTCAATATTAGAAGTGATGTTCAATCCTGCGAAGACTTCTTCTATAGGCTTCGCGAGGATGAAGTGGTAGGATTCCTGTGTGACGTCTCTAACCATAAGAACCAGACTTAAAGGATGTAGGCTTGGGCATCAGTCCACCACGGCACCACTAACTAATGTTCAGTTCAGAGAGATATCCATTATATGCCGGTGGAACCTTCTATCCTGCTTTTCGGGCATGATGTAGGACCTGATGGGGTATTCGCAGTCGCACCCGCCCAGTGTTCTTCACCATCAGGTTCCTATAATCACCCTTCGTGCTAGAGATGTCTATCCTTGAGATGGTCTTTTCCCGTTTGACTTCTGGGTTGCGCCCACATTTATGCATTTTAAACAAATGTGCAATTACCCAAAAATGCTCTTGAAAAAGTTGTTACACGTCCACTTCTCTTTTCTATTTTCTTCCTTTCTAACAATAAGAACATACAGCATCTGTATCACCTGTCGCGCTGATCATCGATTTGCTCAACTGGGCGCTAGTAACGGTTCATTCGACCCTGTCGCGTGCCTAGAAAAACCAGTGGGTCCCGCGAAGACCATCAAATCGTTTGTACAGGGATTCGGCGGAGAAATCGGACCATCGCATTGGTGGACGACCAGGTGTTCTTCTGACGTCCCGTGGAATCTAGTCAGTAACGGCTCTCATCCAACGGTCGTCACAAAATCGCATTCCGTGTCCGTCCCATCTGATCTTCGACAATCTGTGGCATGCGACTACTTCTAAACTCGGGCGGCAAAAAGAATCAAAAACGACCCATGATAGAACAGTACTTCAGAGGAAATCACAGTCCTGAAATCATAAATGATCTATGAATCGTGGGGTAATTTAGTCTTCGAGAAATTCTAGTTTTATACCGCTTAATGCGGGTTACTATTATATTATGTATACCAGAATATGATGTCGTTGTGGTGGTGCTAGATCCATCGCAAAGAGAGTGTCACTGGCAGGATTCAAACCCGCGTCGCGCACCTAGCCAATCCTTGCGCTAATCACAAGGCCATTGCTACGAGCCCTCTCCCCTCAACTGTGACGGTCATTTGTGCTTTAGTTTTCGTTGCTGTGCTTATCTTCAATAGCTCAGATTGATCCTCCTTTCATTGAGTTCTAGACACTAGACACTTTCAGACGCTGATTTTGGAGATGGTATTATACATTGCTCAATTTTCTTTCGCTCAATATGATCGCTGATGTATATATATTATATTTGCAATCAAGTTTTCGTTAATACCCAGCAAGATGAAAACTCACAGCATTTTAAATCGGAAAACTTTCTCCAGCATTACGTCAGATTAGGTGTGGCCACACTAGGTCGGCCAGAATCGCTATCTAGCTAGCTTCACAAAGGTTGTATTTACTAAGCCTAGAACTACGAAATCTGAATTTTCGAAATGACTCAAGTGTCCCGCTTCTTGCTGAAAGAATCTAATAGTTGGGTCAAGTTTTCTTTTACTTCATGTTTGGACTTTCCTCTTCCGTGTTGAATTTAATTGAAAGGCTTCAGAAAGAGTTTGAAGAGTGTTTATTTCGGCGTTGCCAGTACCAAACCCAAAAAAGCGCATCGGTGCCCGTCGGGGGCGATTTCAACGCCAGTGGCAGTAAATCTGCATCCAAAGTTGTTTGCGTCGGGTAGAAATGAGGGGATTCAAAAATAATGGAAGACACTGCAGGCGCTCCAGCCCCTCATCACCTCCCTTCTCGCTGCACTTGTTCAGCTGCTCGGTTCGTCTTCTGGCGGCTTGTGGCTGTCTAGCTCATCTCTGAAACTGATCTCTGCTGAGCAAACCGTCGCCTGTTGTTCACAACTCGCCACTTTCATTTCTGATGCTTTAACTTCAGAGCACTGATTTCGGGGATTAGCGTGGCTAAGTAAGTGTTTGGAACACTGAACGTCACGATAATCTCTCATTTTCAGCGCAAATTTCGTTATCTTGCTTCTCAAGAGATTTTCGCCGGAAATGTCTCGCTCCAATTTTCTCTGTCGGTTTTCTACTTGACTCCTACGTTTTCATTGTGTGATATTTTCAGCTCACATTAACATTTGGTGTCGATCTTTGATACAAATTCCCCACTTTTCCCAAGGACGCATCGTGCTCATGAATTATTTCAAAAGCAGCGGAAGACGTAAATTTTGTAATTCAACGTTCCAGGGTAGAATCGATGCTTTCTGCTACGATGACATTTTGACCGGGTTCTAGGTGCCCATTTATACTCGGCAGCAGGACGATGCAGTAATGACAAATTATACGGTAGAGACGCAGAGTACGCAGCTTCAATTGAACATTTTGGGCATTTTTCAACAGTCGTTGAGCAAAATATGCACTTTATATTGCTATTGTGCAACATCTCGATTGCGTCACAGAATTGCTGCGGAGTATAAATGGGTCATAAGGACAGAATATGATTTCTTCACTGGATAAACTACATACCTCCTATTGTTTGCTGTCTGCTAGGTTCCTCGCCTTCAAAGAAAACTCCAAAACGCCGCCTTCGTTGACAGAATTTGGAACAGAATTTCAAGTTGGAATAACCAGTACCCGGAATCGTGAGCGCTGCACCCGAAATAAACCACGGA
Organism: Nippostrongylus brasiliensis; assembly: GCA_030553155.1. Lineage (NCBI taxonomy): Eukaryota > Metazoa > Nematoda > Chromadorea > Rhabditida > Heligmosomidae > Nippostrongylus > Nippostrongylus brasiliensis. The sequence goes on along the minus strand of CP130736.1, from coordinate 33,575,822 downwards.
ATATGCCCGAAGTACGTATCGCGCAAGTCGTGATTTACCGACACTCGACGTGTGGATCATTTATTGTTTTTCCGAGGCTCAGACAAGGTCTAACACAACCCACAAGCGCGGCAAGGTATCGGAGGCCTTGATTCATCAACGCGCTTTCGGGCTTATTCTGGGTTAATTTGGGGTGGGGTTTATACGAGTCTAACACAACTAACTGGCGCATCGAATGTTCAGGAACTTCCAACCACTTTACAGTCAATTGCGACCGGCTATAAGTAAATGCCCACTGCGGTACGTTGATGACTCAGGGTTTGTGAGCCATTTATGATATATTTCAACGTTCATGCCGGGTATACTGTTCATGAATGTTGTCAGGTAACCAAGCCTTTGAAATGAACGCGCTATATCGGGAACGCAGAACATCCGGCAGGAAATACCACACACGACTTCTGCAATTAGAGACCAAAATCGAGACATCCGGCAGGCCAGCTTTCATCGCATCTGCACAGCATCAGTCGGACACGCTGTCAATAGCCGTCCAACTTGCTTGGCATTTACTTATATCTAACACCCTTCAAATTCAATTGACTGTAAATTTCTTCAGAAATGTCACGCCCCTAGCAGTCGTTGCTTTGTGGGTCGTTCTTTTGCATATTCGCTTATATGATTCCTCTCAGGCGCTTCTTAAGGAGTCTGATATTGCGCTATTATCAGAAAAATCACCGATAATGAAATTTTCTTCATAATGAAATTTAGTGTTCTAAGAACAGCTGAATTTCCGAAGATTTCAGATTGATGCTCAGTACCGAGATTGGCACAGATATTTGTTGAACAGACTAAGGATTCGACGTATATCGCCAAGATAAAGTCCAACTATACATCAAGACCACCAGATCAAACGTCGCTCCGAAGTTCGCGAGGGTTTGAAGACCCAATAAACCACAACCTTTCCAGCGCTGAGAGACCCGAACAGCTCCACGTTAGGAGACGATACTTATTATACTTATTTGCGATTGATAATTATTATACTTGCGATACTTGCGACCCGTTCCTCAGCAACGATTCTTCTTGCGCGGGTCCCAACTCTTTTCCACTTTATTTGTTCTGTCCTGAGCCAAGGTTGTCCGGCGTCTCCTAACGCCTCTTAGTTTTAGTAAGAGGCATTAGAAGAAGAAGGGACCAAAATTAGAATGCAAGGCCAACGTATGGGGTGAGTTTTCGGGTTATACGGCTATAGACGCATTGGTATCTACGGTTCAGCCTAGGACTCTTGGTCTGAAACCAGAATCTCTCGAGGGTTTTACGAGCAGCCGTGAAGAGTCTCGCTGCCAGTATTTTGAATGTGACCCCAGAACCGTCGCCGCTGTGTTCGTTTTTGCCTGAGGCAGCCCAACACGGTAGTAGGGCGCACCTCGTCCTTCCAATATAGGTGCTCCTTAAATCTAACGTGAAATGGGCTAGCTGTTTCTCCAATATATTTCCTTCCACAGCAATTGCATTTTATTGGTAGACAATGCAATCTCTTTCTTCACCAGAAGGGCAGATTAGGCAAATTGAATTGCCGTTAGAAGCTTGATAAATATTGTGAGAGCGGCACCAACCAGCGGAAAACCGTGGAAATTCCGAAAATGCAGCAGTTATGCACATCGACAGCAATATTTTTGTGTTCACGTAATGTTAATGTATCGATTGAAAATTTTGTCATGTTATCTCCAAAAAGTTGAAATAAAGTCCTTTCTGCTCGTTCTTCAGAAGAGCGGAAACTTCTCTCTTGTAAACATACTGTTCAAGGTCTATTGTTTGGAATTATTTTTTGTTCTTGGAAGTTCACCTCAGCTATCTTTCCAACTCAATACTTAAGCCATAAAGTATTTCCGCGTTGAACAATCTTAATTCAAAAGAAACAAATATTGTTGACCAATCCAGCTGTGTTCGAAGTGAGCGTGGCGAAGCTCCCTTATCTTAAACCTTGGTTACCAAGTTTAAGAAAGAGTGAGAAAACGTTTAGTCTTGGTTTTGCATTTTGGTTTGCTTTGTCTATTCGGCTTAGTCTTGTGAATCCCATCTGCATAATATAATTGCAAGCTATATCAACCGAAATGAATAGAAATAGATTGTTGTCGTTGGCCTGATCTATGCTCAGTAGTTTCGTTCGTGATGCTGGGAGCTTGCAGCACTAACAATGGCGTCTCATGTTTCTTGTTTCTGCAACTACAAAGTTGATATTTTAGAACTTTTCCCACCGGATCATGTTTCTATTCTCAGAGGGTTTTTCAACAAAGAAACTCGTTGTTTCGTTTGTTTTCTCTGAGCGCCTGTTCTCAGGTGTGTTACGTTGTTTTCCATTGCAGTAGCAGTTGGAAGGGAGTTGATCCCCTCCACATTATGATGTTCGCCTATATTACTATACTATTCTCATACTGTTGTCTAATACTTCATCATCTATCTTCTTTAATTAATGATTTTTAGTTATGAATGATATAATAGTTCTGACAGTAAGCTTTTTTGAGCGAAATCACGACACGTCGTCGAATGCAGAAAAAAAAACAGATTGAAGTAGTTTTCCACGTTCTCTCTTGAAACCTTGGCATATGCAGTTATGCGACTATGCCGATCGAGTTTAGTAGACGGTTCAATATTTATTATTTTGTGATCTGACTTTTCGGTCTGTCCGTCTCTTTTGGACACCTAAAGGACTACTTTCAATTTGACGACCATTAGAGTGCATAGATTATACACGTGCATAAGTTTTGAACCACTTTTTAGGCCTTTGAAGCGTTTGAAGTTGAACAGGTCGAAACGTTAGACTTCAGTAAACACTGATCCACCTACCAACCTCACTCAGCATAGTAGGATAATGAATTTTGAAAAAAAGAAAACATAAAACTGCCAGTTTTCTCACCTGGGATAAAAAATGTAAAGGTGCCGGCGTTGATCAGTCCTCTGAGGATACATTCGTGCTCCATTCAAGTCGTAGAGGCACAGTGAATGCGATAACCACTATTAATTAACCATTCATCCGGGATACGTAAGCGAAATGAAGCTAGAGACAAATTGAAAGCATTGAGCTGAAACTATGTCTTTCCTCCTACGCTTATCAGGCAGAGAAGAAGAACGTGTCGTTCAGTTCAGCATACATGTATTCTGTATGTACAGTAGCGGTCGAAAAGATATGTCACTTTTTATTTTCATTCAAAAATAGCTCAAATCGAAAAGAACGAACCAGTCCTAAAACAAAAGCAACTATCCTGAAGAGAAAATCATCTTCTACAACATGTTTAGACTCAGTATCATTTTTTTCAAAAAGTTAGGAACATATACAATTTATTAGATTATTAGGTAGAATTATTATAATTCAATTTATTATTAGGTAGAATTTTATTCAAAACATGGTCCTAAAATTTGACCGGTTTTTGACCACTAAAATGTTTGCTCAAAAAATCTATATTTGATATGCGATTTGAATCAAATCTTTGTAGCACATTATAATAACTAAAACATGCTCTATCAGAATATTGTCTCAGATTGATCCTACACTCTGCGATTCTTGAGATATTTCTGCTCAAAAAGGCATATGAAAATCACTATTAAATATTTTTAAAAAACACAGAATTCGTAAAAGCGGTGTGTTTTGTCATATTATTTTTGAATACAGTTCTCAGAACTATCAATTGGTGGCAGGTTATTTTCGATTTGACCTATTTTTGAATGTAAATGAAAAGTGACATATCTTTTTGACCGCTACTGTATGTGCTTAGGATCGATCGTTTGGATTCGCTGGGAAGAACGTATCTGTTGACCAAAGGCGTCTGTAGCCGCTACTAATTGTAAGAATGCGTAGAAGCTGACCTCTTCTTCGGATTGTTTCTGTGAAGCGTTAGTCTCCGTAAACCGTTGCCAACAGGTGTTTTACTGTATTAGAATTATATCGAGCTTCATCACCATATTCTCCCTCTTCTATAGCGTCTTTCCCGCTTTGAAGAGGGTCCGCTCTGCCAATTTTCTGACGCCATAAAGATCTATCATATTTAATTGGATTATCTAATTCGTTGCTTCATATCACCAAAAATTCTGAGAATTCTGAATTAATTTTTGCGATAAGGCAGTGAATAGGCTATCTTTACCAGGGTGGCGAAAAATAAAACATTATATAGCGGTTGGTTTTGCAAGTCATTGGGTAGGCCAAATACGCATTCAGCATGCCTCTACGATTTCAATGGAACACGAATGCGTGGCACGTCCTCGGCGAATGATTAACGCCAACCTTTACATGTTACCTTACCCACAAATCCTTAGCTTTTGCCATAATTGTTTTACCATGCACAGCGAAAGCGTTGAATACTGCGAATTAAATGATACGATGCTAAGAGGGAGACCGCGCCTGCTTCCACTTCGTTAAATGCCTTTTCGACAAATTTTCGTTTACAGCAAATTTGTGTCGAATGAGTTTTTTTTGGGGTAGGGTGTTTTTTGGGGTGGCGGTGACATACTCTGTACGTACTTCACAAGCGAATAGTGCCTCTATTTTTATTTATTTATTGGTTGCTTACTAACCTATTCATCCGCCTGCAACAATAATCAGCAACGTCCTAAAAAAAAATTCCATAGGCTGTATGTGAATTAAAGAAAAAAGCGAATATTCAGAGAGCATATCATGAAGGAAACGACGCTTTCATTTACTGTAAACAATACAACAAAAGGAGTGAAGTCCTTCCGTGCTATTTCCTCAAATCAGGGGCTGATAGACTATCTGATATGCTAAATTAGCCTGAATAACTGCTCTTTCAGTTAGAATGATGTCACTGCCCAATAAGGCTAGCCCGTAGAAACTAACCTCTTCAAAGCACACGAAGGTTTTGTTTTTCTTCAATTTCAGACAATGTGATCCAATTTCTCGCAGCACCTGTCGGAAAGTAACGCTTCACTTTTGACCGTGCATGGTGTTCAGCTATAAAAGCCAGGAAAGCTGTTCCAGAATCCAGAAGCCTTGAGGCGTTAAAAGTAGTGCACTTTCCACCGGATATCTCTGTCTCTAGTGCTGCACTGCAAAGTGCGAGCATATCACGCCTTTTCCGTCCTTTTTTCGAATTGGTTTGACGTAAGAGTGTAATAAGCGTCGTCTAGCACCATTACATAATTATATGCTATACATTCTATTCTGTGCACTGGCAAAATCGATTCGTTTGTTGGCTCGTCGTAACGATTCGTTTTTGTCGATTCGACGAAAAACTCGCGTACTGAATTCGAGTCGATAGAACATAAATGTGCTGGTCTATTGCAGTCGATTTCGTCGACACATCGTCGAAGCGATGAGTTTCGAGCAGAGGACACTATGCTGTAGTTTAAATGTGGCCGTTGCGATCTTGTGCTCGATGGAGATGACCACCATTATCATCGCCTACTTAACCAGTAAGTGAGCTTGGTATTTGAAAAACAATTATTACCGGTTTTCTTGTTGTCGTAGAGAACCTGCTCTCGCCCTCAATGTTGAGACACTGCTTCAGTGGAATTCATTTTTGCTGTTGAATTTTTTGAACATTTGAGGGCTTTGATCGTTTGATCTATCATAATATTAGCTAGTTGTGGAAGTTCCCGCGCTTTTCGTAAATGCGCACCCTTCTTGATCGAATCGCGAGACTAGCGAAGACTGTTGGGTATGCATACGGTTATCAGATGTGTACCAGTTTGCTGTTATAATCACCTGATCAATCACACATAGCGGCTTTTTGAAAAGTGGAGCTGGTGAAAGAGTAGCACTTTGAGTGCTTTGCGCGAGTTTAGATCTGAGCGTTTTTTGTCGAACATTTTGGGATCAACTTTTTCAGGGTATTAAGGGGAACAAATTCAACCATGTCTTCTCCACTCGAGATCTCATAAATCCTACCGGATTTTGAGAGCAAGCGAACACCCATAGAGAAAGCTGTGAAACAAATGGGAAACAACGAATGACCTCACCTAGCCGTAAATCTAAGTCTATCTTCTGATGAGCGTTAACCTTGTGATTCTACGAGGCATTGGAAACATTCGACGCTTGTTCCTTCCGAATGCACCTTGACCCAAGCGTGAAACGGGCCTGAAATTTGCCTGATACAGCAATCGCCACAGGTAAGACAGAAAATCACATTTTGATACCATGTGCGATTCGAAGCTATTGACAAACTGTGCCTTTAGTGTGTAACAAAAGTCCTGTGAGTCTTTCGTTTGGATTTTTCATCAGTATTCTATAACCCCCAGAAAAACGATTCTGGCAAGTTGCTCTATCGTGACACTTTCCGTTCACAGAAGCGAGAAGTTGTTTTCATATTCACCTTCTATAAACCAACACCATTCCCTTCAACTTCACATACTCTGCTACTCTTCGTTGTCTTCAAGCTTGAGAAATCACGAATCGCAAAATCCTCCTATGATTCAGAAATGCTGTAGGAAAGGATCAATCGGAAATGTAGCTAAACTTTTGTGATGGAATAATAAAACGGCGTGAAAACTGTATGTATCAAACTCATAAGTATTCTTTTAATAGAAAACTACAGTACCGGACGCGCCGCAGCGATGAAGCGGCGGTAGCGGCGCTTCTGAGCGCCGGAAGTGCCGCTTTATCGTTGCGAATTTGGGAAAAGTGTGCGTCAATGGATAGAGCTCGAGATGCTGAGCTCGAATATGTACTTATTTTGGCAAATAAATTAATTTAAAAGAAGATACTAAAAAAACGGCTGTCTCGACGCTGTGAAGCGCCGTCACCGCTGCTTTATCGTTGCGGCGCGTCCGGTACTCTTCTAGGATATGGGGCCCTTGTTGCTTTTGTGGCTTTTGTTATGGCTTTTGTTTATTATATCTAGTTATTGGCATAAAGTGCTTCAGTTTGAGAAGTTCGAATGTCAATTGTGATTCTGTTTGTTGCAGACGTTGAACATCCACTGATGCGATGTCGCTCCTACAACGTCACGGTGAGTGGAGCTCAGCAGTCCGCACTGATGACGCAGCGACGCCTTTGCACCACCAGCGGACCGCTGCTTGCGTGGTTAATCGCTCATCTATTCATCGACCTCGCTGCTTTGGTATGAATTTCTGATCGAGATCTCTTTGGTTTTTAGCTTTGTGGAGTTCACAAGAAACACACATTCTGGAATAAGTCCTTTCATCATTGCCTTGGACTCCAGGCGGGGACTTTCTTGCTCTATAGGCACGCACAAATGATCGGCTCGGATGTGTAGTCAACTAGCATTGCCCTGATCTAGTTGGACCATTGAACTGTGTTTGAAACAACAATTGTTTTCCGCTTACATTTGTATACTTCTCATTGGTCCATTGTCTCAGCGGTGCGCAGCGGAAGTCCTGCTTCAAGGGCATCTGGCAGATTCAAGCACGCAGTGAAGGAGTCTCATCTCAAAATTGTGAACAACAACGCTCGCCCGCATTTCGCGAATACCACTCTATAAAAAAATTGAGAAATTTAGACGGAAATTATTGTATCATACACCCGAAACCTGGCACCATCCGATTATCGTGTGGTCCGGTCGATGAAACACCCCTGGCTGAGACAAAGTTCAAATGCCGTGAAGAACTCCAACTCTGAGTGGTCATCTGCTTTGAGTCCCAGCCGGCCGGGTTCCTAGAGAGAGGAATCCATTCCTTGTGTACAAGTTGACAAAATGTTGTTGACAGTAATAGGAATTACCTTTTTGATTGATCTTGTTTAATGTTTTTATATCATCAACTTTTGGGCTCAAAAGCGCATTTCTTTTCGAACAACCTAATAACAACGGCGTTGTCACAGCTACCCACCTACTTCCATGGTTTTTATTGCAGATGTTGAGTATTTCATTTTCTTATTTCATAACGATTATTTTTTATTTTATATCTAATAGAAATACTACGAAAAATACTTTTAACTTCAAGTGGTAAACGAGAACACTTCGAGTAAGGAAAAGAGTCAAATACCAAAAGGACGGGATTGTTTAAAGGAATGCACAATATTAGTCTCTAAGAAACCGTATCAAGAGGAAGACGGGCTTGAATTTTTCAATGCATTTCATAGCTATTCGTCGTTTCTTCAACTGCTCAACAACCGAGCGGTTGTACAGAAACTTGCTAATGGGACATGATCCAATGTATTTATAATTTTTGGTAATTCCATCATGTTTTCAGATAGCAATTCAAACGTCACGGTATCGTGCCATCATCCCGTACATTAGCGCATGTGTGGTTGATCTTCTCATGGCTTCTGCCTACTTCGTCGTACTAATGGCTCAGCTGGTCCGAGGAGACAATCTAGAACCGGTGAAATTCTTATTTATTTATTTTTTAATTAAATCATACACGTGACCATATGCAACATATGCACATATGCATGAACATATGCAAAGCAAATATTGTGAGCATAATCACCATCGCAACCATGATTAAAGCAACGAGCCTATAGAAATTCCACATTACAAACTAGGTAGAAAGTATTGTAAGAGGAAGAACATTCAAATCTTCTGGAGGAAAAGAATTATCAAAAGGTGAGCATCTTGCCCTAGCACCGGAAATTTTTTTTTGCAATTGCGGGCTATTATCGCTCGGACTCTAGAAATTTCGCTGCCATTCTCCTGAAGGCTGGTAGAATTCTGGGAGCAAGAAACCATTTGCTAAGTTTGGCGTATTCGGTGCCAGCTCTGCACACGAAGAAGTTGGCCCGTACTGCTGATCTAGCCACGAGGAACCTCAGTTTAACAGCAGTGCCTCTTGTGCTGAGATTGCAGCTGTGAAAAACCTACTCCCGCTCAGATGAACCAAGTCGTGCATGATTTTGAAGACCATGAGGAGATCGAATCTTTTTCTATGTAGGAGAAGTGATTTTAAACCGAGAGCCCTACGTCTTGTAAAGCTATTTGGGATAGATCGGCCGTCGAATCTCCCTGACCTAATATGTAATTTCCTTCTAAAGCTGTCCTGGACTCTCTCGAGAACGTTAATGTCCTTTACTTTGGCTGGACTGAACTGCGGGAATTTTCATGAATTTCGACTGGGTATATTTTATCTCGCGGGAAGTCTTAGGATTACGAGCAAATTATTAGGCCTGGGTTCTTCTAGATGAAGTGATCTTCCAGGTTCTGGTGGTGTTCATCGCGATCGTGGTCGTGTTCAAATCATACAGTGTGTACTGCTCACGACGTCTCTACTGGGTACTGCAGTCGGTGTTCGACAGTCGATATCAAACAAGGACGATGCTCATCAAGGACGACTCAGCGTTTCAATTCTGAACCGGGAGCAATCGACGGTCTGCTACCTGGTCCGATTGTTTCCGACGATTGGTCGCAGAAACCTAGTGGAATACGGTGTTGGAGCATATTTGATTATTTCTTTTTGACTGTTTTTCCTAATGCAGCGATTACCTTTTACCTTTGGATTACATAATCAATATACCAAGGCCACGTCTCTTTGATACTCGACTCTGTCCATGCCATCGAACCCCTCCATCGGATGAGCACGGTAAGGAGGAAACGGACAATACATAATGTCGGTATTCTAATGGTATTCTACCCAATACCCTCCTAATGGCGCCTGTGCCACCGAGACGATAATGAGTCTCACGTAACGATTATCCTTTTTTGTTCGTCGCATGGACGCATTGTATTTTGTATATCTTTTAATAGAGCCTTTAGAACGTGTTGATAAGTCTGTTGGACTCATCAACACGTCCTTAAGAAGCTGTATGGCAATGCTCAGACTTGCAATTTCTCATTTTCGCAAGACTTTATTTACGGCTGAAATCACTCTCGGACCAGTTGTCAACGAGGACTACTATAAAACAACCAAAATGGAGGATACTAGTGCAGGGATGGGCCCGCGTGGTGCAGTGGTAAGAGGCGCTACCGATACCCGCACGGTCGAGCGATCGATCCCGGCACGGCTAACCAAGCCTTCCATCCCTCCGGGGTCGGGTAAATTGCTACCAGACATGTCTGCGAAAGTAAAGACACTGATTTTGTGTAGCGGCTGGCCCCCGCAAGTCATTGGAGCACGATTCTGAATTGAACACGAATGCGGCGACGCGTCTTCGGGGACTGATCAACGCCGACACCTCTACTTTTACCTTTAACTACTGCAAGGTTATAGTCAATTTTCAAAGCAAGTTTGAGATTGCTGCACAGATTCGTTGTCAAGTGTGAAATTTTCTAGAACGGATTCAACTACTGTTCGTTGTGAACTGTTAAGGAGCTAGTGTTTTCTGAGAGTTTAGCTCTATGACTTGTACCTATATGTCAAGCTGTTTTCCGGTGCTGAACGCTCGAATATAATGAGCGACTGACTGATTCCTGAACGCAGCTATTTTCTTCTCCTTGGTTTATTGTTCTCGTTGTGTATAAGTTGATAGTTGTGGTTCATTTGTACAAAAGGAACATGAACAACGTGGTATCACGAGACATTTTGGTACTATTCCACTCATTGTACTACAGTAATCAAAGAAACTTTTCTTTCTAAGCGGACTGGAACTTTGCCGTGGAAGGTTTTCCGCGATGCTGATCGCGACTCTAGCATTCGTTTCCCGAATATCGTTAATTTGGCTGGCACTATTCCACTGATTGCATTTCTAGGATTATCGGCCTAAAATTTCGAATTCGTCTCGGAATTCGTCTACGTACGTTATTTCAAATGCCGATTAAGATAATGATTCTGTTTTTTCGGATCCAGGCGGATTTCGGGTAATACGGGCCGGTGCAGGAAAATCGAGGCGGGATGGGGCGGTTAGGTTTAATAATTACCAGAATTTGCCGAAAAGACGTAAGATTCTTAATCAGCATCCCAAATAACCTACCTTGACGAAACGTTAGCCAGATTGATGATTTTGACTTTGTCAACAAATTTAACGACGTCGTCCGTGGAAATTATTTCCACTCAACCTCGCCCAAACTTCGTTTATGAAGCGTTTTGTTGAGCAAATTACTATTCTGGATCACGCTACATAACATCACATTAAAAGAGTCGATTCAGTTCTGGGTTGTTGAGTTTTTTCTCTGCCAGGTGCCGCGTCAACGGAAAAGCATAACGAGTAATGCTTGAGGCGGAGCTTTCCAGCCTGATTTCTCAACATTTCATAGCGAAGTTTTTGCGGAGTGTGGTTTCGGAGCATGCGACTCCGTTGTTCTGTGGAGTGGCCAAGCCCTGAACCTATCTTTTACCTTAAAACCTTATGATTACCTTAAAACACTACAATCCTGCTTTTGCATCAGGGACAAAGACAACGATTTGTTAATACTAATTACTTCTGCCGCACGAGGTTGTTAGGTTGGTAAAGTTTATTCAACGGCCTAACGTTTCGACCTTCCTGTGGTCTCGGAAGGCCTGAACACACATCAAAGTTAGTGACTTACCAGACTGGCCCACCGAAAGCCATTAGGTCCCAGCATTTTTGATCAGATGTAGAAAGAAAAAAAGAAAAGCCACTCGAAGGAAACGACCGCACCTCAGTCGTCCAGCTTTGTGGTTTGTGCTCAATGTCAGTAACAAGTAAGTTAGTATCGTTAGTAGCAATGAAGGAGAAACGAACCGCAGTTCATACTTGCGTACTCGTACGCAAACGAATCTCACATCATAGCTCATATAGCAGTTCAAATGCAAGAAGTTCATTTGTCATTGAAAGACACTCATTGCGGCTGTTCATTCGTGGGCTACGCATGTTAATCCAGAATGATTCCAATGCTTTCCTGCAGGATATTTCATAATAACGTTAACCAAAACATTGACCACGTTATTATTGGTAGGGTCATATTTAATGTTGTCCTCTCACTGATAGTGCATTTTCATGAGTGCAAATTGCTCAGTTTAAGTAACTCGGAAGTCCCAGTGTCGTTCCTGTGGATGTTTGTCACGAGGGCGATAGACAGATAGATAGATAGACACTCCTGTCGTTACGGTAGCACTAGCATTGTGTCAAATCGTTGTTCCCCAACGATGAAGTGTGTTTCCACAGACGTAACTCCATCGCCTGAACTAACACATATAAAAAGCACGAGCACTATAAAAGGCACTCTGCCTAAAACTAGTATTGTTCCACTACTTCTCTGCTCTCGATATCAATCTTTTGATCTTTTCTTTCCATTTCAGAGCATCTTGAATTTTTGCAACTACTGCCGATCAACAAACCCAAACTGCTTGTTCAGTGCTAATCTTAGGTTAAATTTGAGCAGAGGGTTCGAAGAACATCTCAGTGAAGTGCATGTGTTTTGGAGGTGCGAATAGGAAACTGGAGGGGCAGCGTCTCAATTTTCCTTAGTCGTGGGTGTCAACTTGAAAGTTTTCTAAAGTACAGCTGAGTAGTATGTATCAGTTATCATAATGCGTAAATCTCATGCTGCCCTCCAACTGGATAAGTTCTACCACCGCGTTGTTTTGAATTTCATTACGAGAAATATCGGCGCTATGCGGATTGGGGAGTGGGGATGCAGGGTGGCGGTCCGCAACTTTACGTCGACTTTGGCGTCATTGTTATATCTTCCATGGTTTACGATCAACTCGGTCGGTTTTGACAATATTGACATGTAAACTCTTCGCAATACATGTTAACTCCTTGACATGTTAACCAGCATAGAGTCGACGCAATATTACAGACCAGCACGCTGCACCCCCAACCCTCATAGCACCGATTTACACCACTCGCACAGCAGTTCTGTAATGTTACCAGCAGTTTACCTAACATTCAGAAACTAAGGAACCTCGTCAAAAAGAGTAGACACTACGGATCAAAGGAGCAGTTTACGGTCACTTTTACATATCCTCGGTAAAATAAGAGAAACATTGATTGAGATCCGGTTTGTCAGTACTGTTGCAAAAAGTGCCATATCTGTCTAGAAAGCGCTGATGCTTTAGCCTAGAAAATCCGACAGCTCCGTTCGTTCACAGCTTTCCTTAATTGCTGTTTTCCAGTGCACTTCCAAAGGAATCCAAATGGTCAGCTTGCAACTGTTTGTCGCCCTATTCGTTGTTCTTTTTCCGGTAAGTTTATTATGTCCTTATATCTTATAAATACAGTTTTTTTGATCTTGTACGCCTAACCCATCGAGAAATTGGGAGAATATTCCTTGAAGTAGCACCTAAATCGAGAGCGAAAAACAAGCTGCAATGATTTCCAAATTAACGCTCTCACATATCTCGTAATTGTGCACGGATTCAGAATGAAAAAGAAGCATAGCTTTGCAAAGCGCCAGGTCCACCGTTCCTTAGTGAGGTTGCAGGAAGAAAATTTAGAGAAACACTAGTTTTTTATTGATTTAATGTTCAATATTCAAGGTTGGAACCCGGTCAGACCTGGAGTGTGCGTACAAAAAGACTTTGTTGTGTCGACATCTGGGAGCAGCATACCGGAAGAATATCGAGGTTCTCTCCTATTTCGGAGGAAATCAATCAACCTCCCATCTGAAAGGAAATTATAGGGATGTCATTCAAAGCGTATTGAAAACCAAAGAGGCGATCCTAACGGTGGCAAATACTACAAAGATGCCAAAGTTGCTTAGAGTCTCAAATAAAGCTCTAAGAAAGGAACTCATTGCGCTGTCTAAGATGAATACCAGCTGCAATGGAGAAATGGAGACGGAGGAATGCGAAGAAAACCTTCAAAGTCTCTGCGATGCAACATTGTATTTGGCATTTGCTATTGGAGACATAGCTGAAGGGAACGAGAAAGCCGCAATTCGGAAAGCTCATGACGTAGTTCGCAGACGTCCTCACAAAAACGAATGCCCACATATGAGCTATGATTTGGGGTATGAAGCTTGGAAAGCTATTAAAAATTCGTTGAAATCAAATTGAATTTTACTCCAACTCATAAAGAGATTGCGAAGATCGTGATTGATTGATTGTTTGTTCGTGCTTGTTCGTTTTGCAATAAAGCACATTTATGTTGTACCGTGTGATTGTAAACCTCACCAGGTGCGATTGTTTTCAGGATTCTCATAATCGCGGGTTTAGAAGATATAAGCAGATGATTCGATTATCTCCATTTAGAAACCATTCATTTCCGTAACCATTCAGCAGGGGCCAATTAATTGCGAAAGCACAACAGCAAGTACATCTCCACTGCGCGTTCAAATTCTGTGGACAGTTGCAGTATAATGGTTATAGCATCTCAGGACGGCTATTTCGTTGGAGGGGGGGGGGATTTGTTGACGGTGGCGTAGATTGTTTGCATTTTAAGTTTTCTGGTTGATATAGAAAATGATGGCAAAATACTAGTCATGCGGTTGAGCATCATTTGTGTTTTAACATGTACATTGAAATTCTAGCAAACCTTGCATTTTGCGCTTTTCAGGGGAAACCATTCTGAGAAATTGGTGTTCCAAATGGTTCAAGCGTATGAAGAAGAAGTCGTAAAAGTGACAAAGACAAAAAGTACCATTACTGCACTCTTTCTAGGTTTTCACTTATAATACAGACTTTTCCGTTAATGAAACACACACGTTCCATACTCCAAAATCGGCCGATATGAATTATGTGTTTTCACTAGAAGTGACGGGTGTCTGGTACTGAGTGATTTGAATAACAGAAACAGTCTTACGTTTATCATTTATTTTACGCTTCATATCTAATCAACGTCGATCATATTTAACCTGTGAATATTTTTGATCAATTTGGATCGGTGAAGATTCGAGCAAGTTGTTATTTTCTATCAAAAAAAAAGTGGGTCTGATTATCAGCATTGGAAACGAGGTGGTCAGAAAAAAAAAACGTCATCAGCTACATCCTGTAACTCAATAGCGTCGCCGAAGTCATGATTAAAATCTTCGATATTGGTATGATAGGACTGAGATTTAATTCTGACACTTTGGGTAAATTTCTGTTGAAGTAATCATATGCTAAGGGAGGCCGTTACACTAGCGCCAGGCTGGTGACAAACACAGACAACGTGCTAAAGAGTGTAAGCAGCTTCAACACCTGCACACGGTGTTCATTGTTTGCGGTGGTACTACTAGGCACTACTACATGAAAAATAAATGCCCTAAAAGTAGTTTCGATCGGTCTAACTAGAAGACGATTTTCTGCACAAGAGTGGGAACTATCTTGCTACCTGTTGAGGACCTAACAAGCAACAAGTCTGCTATGCATTGGAGGAACCTGGAGTCAAATGCCTTCCGAATCTTCTTAAAACGGGCGTTTATGTAAATGCAAATTTGAGATCTATTTTCTCTGTAGAGAGAAGGCAATTTTTGAAACTTAAATATAAGTTAGGAAGAGAATATCTCATGCTGCCACATGCTCAAGTTTGATGCAATTTCATCTACTAGTTACTAATATATAGAATTTTATATGAAAGACTGTCTCAAGATTTCCCCATTCTTCGACCGCAAAAAAATTAACGTAAAAAATCTATAGTTTTTTAATGACGTGAAATTAAAATTCATAGCCTATAAGAATATGCTAATTGTGCTCCATCAGAGTATCACCACCAGACGTGCAGATGCTCAGTGGTCCCTAAGATACATTCGTTTGAAAATGCATATGAAAATGAGTTTAAAAATTTTTAAACAAATCTAGAGTTTCCAACAAGGGCACATAATAGTGTATTTTCAACAAGAGTTATTAGAACTGTCAATTGGAATCAAATTCCTTTCGGTTTCCGCGAGCTGCACCCAAAAATGCTAGGTGACATATCTTTTCGCGAACTACTGTACAGAAAGCATAGGCGGCCTTCTCACCTCTGCGGTCATGTAGGGCATCTTTTTCGCAGCCAATCACTTATTGATCTTGTATCTGAGATGTGCACCGAAGTACAGC
This sequence comes from Nippostrongylus brasiliensis, assembly GCA_030553155.1. NCBI lineage: Eukaryota > Metazoa > Nematoda > Chromadorea > Rhabditida > Heligmosomidae > Nippostrongylus > Nippostrongylus brasiliensis. The sequence goes on along the minus strand of CP130736.1, from coordinate 33,560,084 downwards.
AGTTTTGGCTATATTTCGCTTTTTTCGATAAAATCATGAAACTAACTTTTCAGACTGAAAATTGTCGCGGTTCGAGTCGTTTTTCCCACGATTATGACAAACATCCCAAACTTCAAGTGTAATGAATACACTTCTTCGCTATTTCACCCAATTCGGGTTACTTAATTTTCTGATTTCATGCTGTTGAACTCCCAAAATCTTCAATTTATTCTCGTACGTATGTAATAAGTTGCATTTTCGGGGATGCAAAACTCTTTGAAACTTGTAGTCTAAGCTTCTGCTTGATGGAAGCTACCGAAGTGTTGTTGTCGTAGTATCTGATGCTACAGTCCTTGACATCCCAACTATTTAATTACTTGGTTTGACGCATCGTGAAAAGCCTCTCTCATCATTTTTTCTGTTGCAGTCAAATCCATTTTTGCAAATTCTCAAATCGTGTTTGGTGTTGAAATGATTGTCGTCAGCTCCTCTCTTCAAATAAGCTGTCCAAATTTGATTTATTAGGGTGACCCAAAAGCTCGTGTGCATTTGTTCAAACTATCCTTGTTCTACATATTCAATCGATGCCACGTTTCTCTGACGTGGATTGGATGTGGCAAGGTTTGCTCCACTGTTTTGCCTATATTGCTGATAGCTGGTTGCGCAGTGTTGCAAGCAATATCCCGTCGTAGTTCGATGACCGTTTTTACGCATGTCGCACTTTGTTAAACCGCTTCCGTTCTGGCCAAAAAGGAGGCACGCGACAAAGCTGATGCAAAATCAGTTCGGCAAGGAAGTCCCCTCCCGAAATTGGACGACAAAGTGGTGGACCCGTTGCAACCGCGGTGACTTTAATCTGGAAGACAGTCCAAGATCAGGTCGACCTTCCTCCGTATATAATGACAAGGTTCTACGCGCACAAGAACGAGACCCCAGATCTTCGTTGCGCAGAGTCGAGAAGACTACTTATGCTCTACGAGAAACAGCCCGGCGTGTTCTACATCAAACTGGAAAAGTCGCGAACAGGCCAAGAACGGTGTCTCACGATCTCACGCTGGAGCAGAGACGGATGCGAGTTGACATATGTGCTTCGAACCCGCTCGTGTGCACAGGAGGAGGCTGTTGGATTCAATAATATGCCAAGATGAAAAGTGGGTTCACTGGTCGAACACTAGCAGTGACCCACTATGGGTTGAGCACGACGCGCCTCCCCCTACTCATGTGAAGCATAACATCCATGGGAAGAAGCTCATGCTGCCATTCTGGTCCTCTCGCCATGGCCTTGTCTTCTTCAATCTCCTACCTGATAACACCACGGTAAACTCCATGACTGTTTGCGAAGAACTGCAGGAGGTGAAACGTAGAGCTGCTCTCCTGTCTCCAAAACTGGCCCACTCTCTTCTTTTGTGGGACAACGCAAAGCCTCATAAATCTTCAGTTACCCTGGCCAACCTGGACAGTCTCGGTATCGGTACTTTCCCACATGCACCTTATAGCCCAGACATCTCTCCATGCGATTTTCACATATTCCGGTCACTTCAGCACTACTGCGCTGGTAAGGAATTCAAAACGCGGGACCATGTTGAAAAGGAAGTGCAGGCATGGATTGAGTCACGGAGTGCAGACTTCTGGAGACGCGGTGTTGACGCCTTAGGCCTATGGTATACTCCGGCAACGGCACCGTCGCAGCGGAGCTAAAAATGCATGGCTCGCCTCTATTCAGCACTGCAGCTGGGTTTTTTGTATGCTGCTGTGTGCGGGGACTCGGAGCGGTGCTGCCCGACCTGTCGCAGCTGGCGCCGGCTGTCGCAGCGCAGTGCGCTGCGACCGTCGCAGCTAGCTGCGGCAGGCGTCGCAGCTCGCTGCGACAAAAGCCACAGTACTGTCCTAAAAGGATCTGCACCATTCTTTTTGCTCTTGCGGTAAACTATCCGTGTCCCCGCACACAGCAGCATACAAAAAACCCAGCTGCAGTGCTGAATAGAGGCAAGCCAATGCATTTTTAGCTCCGCTGCGACGCGGCCGTTGCCGGAGTATACCATAGGCCTTACCTGATCGCTGGGAAGAGTTGTACTAAACCGTGGAACTTACCTTATTGATCATTGATTCGTTTTTCTTAAGTTATGAATAAAGAAAGTTAGAATCTGAAATGCACACGAACTTTTGGGTCACCCTAATAATTTTAATATTGGAAAGTTTTGTTACGATTCAGTTCAGATTACACGTAATTAGTGTAAATATCTAGGGCGAGATAACGAGGTCGACCTCATCAACTCGTCGTCGCAGAGAGGTCAAAGAACGCTCAACTCGGTTTCAAAATTTTAAAAATTCCCAAGTGGCTTGTAGACCACAGCCTAGATCGCGCTGTTCTGATTCTGACCATGTATTTTAAATCTGTAATGGATAGGTTTGAAAGAAGTAATGCGAAGCGACACTTGGACAGTTTTTTCTGTCGCCAACCGCGTTTTGGCGGAAAATTAACGACGGTACTGTATACTTGCATTTTTGAGAAATTGCTACGAATACAAATATATAATATGATATGTTTTCGAAGAAAAGTATTAACATCGCTGATTCCAACGCTGGATCCCTTTGCTCGTTGTTAATGATGTACACGAGTAAGTTATTGTCAGATACGACGGCATTCTATTAATACATATAGCTACACGGCCATGTCAGCTCGCGACGCGGCATAGATGCAAGAAGGTTATTTGTTATGGAAAGTCATTCATTTTGGTGTCCAGTCGTGGATTCACCCGACGAATCCAGAACGATTCCATTGCTTTTCTACATGATATCTCAGTCTCATTCGATAGCACCCTGCATGCTACGGCGAAATCGTCTATAATGCTCTTTAGTTCTGTGCCTACCAAATGGAGTTTTCGAATTACACTGTCTCTCATCGGCAAAATGTTCTTTGATATAGCCAACATTCGTTCTGTTCCTCTATGTATGCTGCCTTACATTCACAGTATATGTCTCTAAAACATGAATGAATGCTGTTGGGTACGAGCCCGCATACAATGGAAATTATTATTGTGGTCCACTCATGAAACCGACCCATCGGCCACGTTATTAACAGGAGCAATTCTTATTAATGTTATCTTCTGACTGGGAGTGCATTTTCGAGGATGCAAATTATCCGCAGGAACTAACGATAAGTTTTAATAACTTGCATCTCCTATGTCGCTTTATTGAACTCTTTGAAGGTTTGCACTAACGCGGCACCATATTGACGAAATTCTTTTTATAGCGACATCTGTTGTGTCACGGTGCTGCTTTCTCGACTAGAAAGTGCATGTTTTTAGAGACATATACTCGTGAATGGTCTGACCAACACATTTAAAAAGCCGTAAGTAGCGCCGCTGGCCACAACTTGTATCGTGTGCAGTCGCCTCCATTCTTTATTACTAAGCGTTCTCAATGCCAACCCTTGAGCTTTGCTATCCTCTCCAGAACGTCGCCACTTTTGGAAGTACACTTGTCAGTGGCAGATGTAGGCTAACTTCTTCTGCTCTTCCCACGTTTCCGTAGTGGAGAAATTTGAGTTTTAGCACCTTGGGAGAACAACTCATTATAGTGCGAACGACATATGTAAAGGTGCGGAGGACTTAGTGTGAGTTGGCAAACCAAGGTTCTAAGGGTCATTTTCTCATTCGCGACGGTGCTGAATTTCACAAGCTTCCCGTCCCTCCGGTGAACACATTAGTGCACTAGTTAAAAGTAAATTTGCTGCTGTCCACCTAAATCCGTCACATTTCTGCTTCTTCCATTCTGAAAAACACCGTTGGCGAAGATTTATACCACTAGCCTAACAATTAGGTAGTATTATTAGAAGTTCTTATAGCATTGGATAACTAAGAGAAGCGACGACAATGAAAAGCCAGTGGAGGTTAGAGAAGCAGATTACGGTCACTTTTACATTGGGGCGCAAAGAAAATATGAGCGACGAGAATGGTAAGCCAGTGGATCAAGATTACGGACACTTTTTCGTAAAGGTAAAATGGTAAAGGTGCCGCCGTTGAACGGTCCACTATGTACGCAACGCCGCATTCGTGTTCAATTCAGAATCGGTGAGGTTTTGTGAGTGCGCATTCGGCCTATACAATGACTTGCGGGGGCCAGCCGCAATACCAAGACAGCGTTTTTACCTTCCCAGACAAGACTGACACTATTGTACCCGACTTCAGAGGTATGTAGGGTTTTGGGAGGCTTCCCACCACACCACACGCGCTATAAGTTTAATTCTGTAGTTCTAACTGCAGCAATGTCTCTCCAAGTTCTCTCTCCTGTTTAATGTGTGTCTATCAACGTCGGTAGTTGACGATTCTCAATTCTGCTATCAATTTACCCGATTCCGAAGAAATGGAAATCTTGGTTAGCCCGGCCCGGGATCGATCGTTCTAGCGTTGTCAGTAGCGTCTCTTACCGCTGCAGCACGCGGGCAACACTTTTACGTACGCTGGACAAATTAAAAGAGCTCTTTATGGGGTGGAGGTATTCAGTCACTGAATATCTCCCTCGTTAGGTGGAGAGGGAAGAATTTTAAATGAAACAAAACCCTCCAAGAGTAGGCTCTCCTGCTGCCTAGTTGCGACATATGATTGATTCTCTGTTGTCCTGCTTTGAAATGTCATGTCTTTGGAGAAGAGTGCTCTTGCTTTTGCCTACAAGATGCGGCACCGTCTTTCGTTCACAGGAGATGACTTTTATTAATTGCTGTTTTCAGAGTGAATTTCCTCGTTAATCTAAATGGTTAGAGTACAACTGCTAGTCGCCTTATTCGCTGGTCTGTTTTCGGTAAGTTTTCTATATCTTTATCTTTCACGAATAGAAATCGGTCCAAGGAGACAAGATCAAATGAACGTTTTTGCACATCTCTGAACTATTTATATTCGGACTAAGGCGGCATCATGAAGAAGTAAGTCGAATTTCTCGAAGTCTCAGCGTTCCCTAATGAGGTTGTAAAATGAGAGAAAAGAATTTCAGAAAAATACTCGCTTTCCAGCTGTTTAATGTCCGATTTTAAGGTTGGAGCCCTGTCGAACATAAAGTGTGCGTACATGGAGGGGTCCGTGTTCTGTCTAAATATGAACGAGGCATTAAGAAAGAACAGCGAAGTCTTGTCCCGTCTGAAGCACGATATATTCAAGGATGTCAGAGAAACACTATTAAACACAAACCAATTGATACGGAGAGCTCTGAAGACGACATCGAAGTCAGAGCGGCTTGAGGAAACATACAGAGCTCTGGAAAAGGAACTACACGCACTGTTTCAGTTAAGAGGCAGCTGCAGTGTTCACCAAAATGAGACAAGTGCATGCGAATCAAGCCTTCAGAGCCTTTGTGAGACAACATTCCTTTTGATATTTGCTTTAGGAGACGTAACTGAAGGAAATCAGAAAGACGCGATTGGAAAAGCTTATCTAGCACATCGAGATACTACACGCAAAGCAAACGAGACCTGCCCAGGCCTATATTATGATACTGGAGTTGCAATTTTGAACGCTTTTGGAAAATCTGGCCCATTAGTTTAATCTAACTCACAGGAGGTTGTGATGTTTGAGACTGATTGAATGCTCGTGTTCGTTTTCGTTTCACGATAAAGCACATTTTTGTTGTATTGTGTTATTTTGCTGCAAAAGCCGCCCACCATGCGCCATTCTTTTACTAGTCTTCAGTATTCTCCCAATTACATGCTTAGAATAAATGCATAAGCACTAGACCGTAGCCTTCTTTCGAAACCACTGGAGACAAAAGGGAGACGGTTGGAGGCAAAGTAGGCTTAGTGGCCTCTGTGACGCAAAATTTGATCTGGTATTCGCCATAAAGGGCGTAAATGAAGGAGGTCAGAACCAGAGAATAGTGAAGGCATATAAAACAGTTCGAGCACGCAGTCACAACCAAAGTGGGGTTTGCCATAAAGCGACATTCAAATCAAATACATTCCTAATCACTTTCAAAATTTCACACTGAGTCATTACTTGGTTGAGAAGATCGAGTTTGAGTATTCACGTCCGTTTCACAATAACATTCATTTACAAAATGTATTTCTTTGTTGTGCCTCCCGTGTCAGGCCCAGGTTGACAGGCCGGCTGATGGTCAAACCTCGTCACAAAACCATCATCAAAGTCGCGCAAAGAATCAGAGATAATGCTAGCACTTTACCCGGAAGTGACGCGGAGGATCCCCGCCCGAGTCCTATGGTCAGTATGCGGGGGCTACCGAGGGACGAACAACCTTGGTTAAGGAAGCTAATTCGAATAGGGACCCTCAATGTGGGTGCGCTAACAGGGAAGTCAATGGAAGTGGCAGATTTTACGAAGAGGAAGAATATCCAAATCCTGTGCCTGCAGGAGACGCGGTAGAGGGGAGAAAAGGCCAAGAATATTGGAGATGGTGTCAAGCTCTCCTACAAAGGCGACGATGGGAAGAGGAACGGGGTGGGAATAGCGTTCTCAGAAGCTCTTAACACATTCACGACGAAGGGGTTTTCGCGTGTAATGAGCGTGACGGCCGGCTGGCTCTTTGGCACGCGGCACGGCGATCAACAAGATCAACGAGAATCAACAAATAGTACACTAGTAATAGTTAAAACGGTCTCTCTATCGGATTCCTCGGGTTCTAAGGGGAAAGATCAACAAGAATCCGATCAACAAGATCGAAAAGAATCAACAATTGGTACACTAGTAATAGCTAAGACGGACTCTATCGGATTCCTTGGGTTCTAAGGGGAAAGATCAACAAGATCAACAAGAATCCTATAGAGAGAAGTTCAACGAGATCAACAAGAATTCGATAGAGAAGATCAACAAGAATCAACAAGAATCCGAGTTTTAACTATCACTAGTGTACCAATAAAACTATTACAAGTGTTTTTTCAGTAGTTTTGATAAACCCTATCGTTTTCGCGCCGACGCAAACCTAGTATTGATTCAACCTTATAGTCTACGATTCCGAAAGAACAATCAATAAAAGTCGTCGCCAAAGAAAGTTTTGGACGAAGCACTTCTGTGCACACATATGTGTGGACATCGTCCTAGGCGCTTCCTTGCTGTCCACACATATGTGCGGACGCCGTCGTGAATGTGTTAAAGACTCAGTGTCCGCTGTACGAGGAATCAACGATAAGCTAATAACTGTACGAGTAGACATGAAGGACGGATGCTGGACCACAATATCGGTATACGCATCGCAAACTGGATGCTCCGAGGAAGAGAACGATCAGTTCTACATCACCCTTGTGATCGTCATCAGATCTGTCCCTGAAGGTGACTTCCTCACTGTAGCAGGTGATCTGATCTGGCCGTGTGGGGACCGACAGACGAGGGTGGGAAAGGGTGCATGGAGATAGAGGAATCGCGCGTGAGAATGAAGATGGCGAGCGAATAATTGACGTAGCAGTCGCCCACGACTTGGCTATCTGCAGCACATCATTCGCAGAGAGGGTAAGCCAGAAAGTGACCCACAGCAGTGCAGGTCGGAGAACGGAAATCGACCATATCCTATGTAGTACGTAGGCAGGCCCTTATAGCGGTCAAGTACGTTAAGGATTCTCCCAGCGGAAGATTCACGACTCAGCACAAGCCGCTGCTAACAGATCTAAGCTTTACACTCCCTCCGAAGCAAAAGGTGAAGACGGAACCCAGAATCCGACGATGGAAATTGTGAGGCATTAAGCGAAATGAGCTCAGGAGTAAAGTGATGCAGGCTTACCTGATCCGAATGAAGCAGTGAATGATACGTGGCAAAGGGCGACACGAAAGATCCTGCAGTGCGCGAAGGAAACCCTAGGAGAGACGCGTGGAGGGTCAGAAAGGGACAAAGCTACCTGGTTCTGGGATGACGAGGTACAAAGGGTGGTGAGAGAGAAGAAAAGGGCATACAAGATATGGCAAAAGTCCAGACCATCAGAAGACCTCACCATCTATAAGAAGTACAAGAGGCTTGTGAAGGCAGCCGTGGCTAAAGCCGAGAATGCTGAGATGGACAGTCTCTACGAAAAACTGGAGGAACCACAGGCAGAAAAGTTTGCCTTCCGCCTGGCTAAAGCGCGACATCGGGCAAGTTTAGACGTACGTAAGGCTGGTAAAGACTGTAAAAAATGAGTGAAAAAAGGCCAGGTGGGAAGTACTTCGAAGGATTCTCAAGAGAACATAACCCTGATGCAGCGCCAGTGGAAGGCCCAGAACACCTCCGGTCAGAGTAGGAGGTCCAGATGGCTATAAGGGAGATGAAGTTAGGAAAAGCAGTGGGACCGAATGGAGTGCCGGTGGAAGCATGGAAAGTGCACGGGGAATACGGAGTTGGATGGTTGACAAGATTTCTCTATAAGGTAACAGCAGAAGGTAAGAGGAGAGACAGCATCATCGTACCCATCTTCAAGCATAAGGGAGACGCCACAGAATGCTCAAACTACGAAATCAAGCTGATATCTCACACCATGAAGGTCGGCTGATAGACAGTAGATTGAGAGATGTGGTCGAAATTCCACACCAGCAGCTCGGCTTTATGCCAAAGAGATCTACTACGGATGCCATCTTCATAGCGAGGCAGATAATGGAGAAATACCGCGAGAAGCGCCGGCCGATCTACCTGGTCTTCCTGGACCTCGAAAAGGCTTATGACAGGTTTACCCCGTACGCTACTATGGAGGTCACTGCGGCAACGAAATGTACCCGAGCGCTTGGTCCAAATGATAAGGGATATGTACGCTAAGTCCAGAGCAACAATTCGCACCCCACACGGACACACGAAGAAAGTGGACACCACGGAAGGTGTACACCAAGGGTCAGCAGTGAGCCCCTTTCTCTTCCTCCTCACCCTCGACAGTATGGTCCGGCATCTCACGGATGATCCCCTCAGAACCATCCTGTACGCTGACGACATAGCTCTAATAGCAGATAGCAGAGAGGAACTACAGGATAAGATTCAACAGTGGCAGGAGACACTGGCCAGAAACGGCCTCAGGCTGAACGTGGAGAAGACCATGTTCATCAGCTCAGAGGATGGCTCGGAGCGGATACAGGGCTGCTATCGGAAAACTATAGAGAGTGGACCAATTCCGACCTTGGAAGCGAGCTATCGAGGGACGGGGCAGTTTATAACACACTGAGGGGACGGAGAAACACAGCCTGGGTGAAGTGGAGAGAAGCAACTGGAATCCTCTGTGACAAGAGATGCTCGAGGGTGCTCAAAGGAAAGCTGTAGCGGGCCGCTGTCAGACCAGCACTGCTCTACAGCAGCGAGCGCTAGCCCACAAATAAGGCACATGAAAGACAAGTACACTCAGCTGAAATAACGATCCTCAGGTGTGCATTTTGGTGGACACGGATGAATAGGGTACGGAATGAGGACGTAAGATCGGTCATGGGGTAGCCCCTGTGCATCTGAAAGTGCGAAAGCAAAGACTCAGGTGGTATCGGCACATTCTCAGGAGACCAGAGGACCATCCAATAAGAATAGCATTGGAGTTCGAGGCACTCGGCAAGCGTTCAAGAGAAGCGCTCAAGAAGAGATGGAGGGATGTCATCAGGAGCGACCTTAAAGAGGTCAAAGCAACATCAGAAGACGCCCGGGATAGAGTTAGATAGCGACTGTTGACAAGAACAGCGGACCCTGCGACGGCGCGGGATTAAACGCTAAGAAGAAGAAGAAGTTGCGCTTTCGCGTGTGGTTTTCACAGGCGGTTTACCTGAAAGCTTTCTCTACTGTTTAGGGAATTCTTTTAGTACACCCATCCAAAATGCAATATCACGGAGATTCAGAGCCGAAAGTCGGTAATAGACAAGAACAAAACGGAAATGTTGCTGATTGTAAAGTTGATTGAAACCAGAAACCAATCCAGCGACTTAACATGGTTCATGAATTAAAAATGAGAAGTGAAAGCGTGGATCTAAGGTAAAGGCAAGGTAGTTCTGAAGAGAAGCTTATTGTTGGGATCAATTTCTCGTAGTGAATAAGAACACGTCGCAGGTTGTACCATGGGAATCACCTTTTCACACCCCCTGCCCAGCGATTGATTGGACGATCTCCAAAAATCTGATAACAAACGCGGACGATCAGTTGAATGTCACGACATAACTGCCAGTTGGAAATGACGGAAGCACTACCATCGTGTATCCTGCGAAGCATTGCCAATTGCACCCTGAAGCACTAATACCAATTATCGACTAATCACAGATAAATATTTCTTACCCAGAGACAGTCTTATTGACCACAGAGCCGTTTCATAAATACAGTTGCGGTCAAAAGATATGTCACCTTACATTCTAAAGTGGAGATAGCTCAAATCGAAACAAATCTCAATCCATTTGATGGTTCTGACAATTTCACTTGAAGATATATCGAAACCTGCCCTTGTTACAAACTCTAGATTTTTAATTTTTTTAGTGATTTTCACATGCTATTTTAAGTAAAACTATCTTAAGAACCGCTGAGCGAGACCATAGTTAGAAACGATATTCTGATAGAGCATTATCTAGTTATTATAAGAGACTACTAATGTTTGATTGAGATACCCTACAAATTATAGTTTTTTCTGAGCAAATATTTTGGTGCTCGAAAAATGGTTGGTTTCTAAGACCATGTCTCAAATAAAATTCTATATCTCTGTACCGTGAAATGAAATGTATCAAACTAATGGGTCCTAAAGAAATAGATTTTCACTTTATAAAACATGTTCTGATTTTGAGGATAGGTCCACTCTTATGAGAAAATGCTTTTTAAAATTGAGTTTGGATAAGTTGGTAAGTGTATTCCAAAAACTTCGCAGGAAATCATTTCGGTTCCTCTCTCAGCCCATGGAAGATTCATAGTTCTTCTCAAACTAAGCATGCGCTAGAATAATATCAACTCCTTCATAAAAAATATTGTTTTGAATAAGACGCGCTGCATGTGCTGGGTGCCGCCCATTACTCGCCTCCGCACACTGTACTGGTAATAGTGACGGCCCCTACAGCGTGTTTTAGTCAAAGTGATATATTTTCATGAAGGACTTTGCTTTATCTAAGCGTACGCACGCTATGAAAAGAACCATAAATGTACCATGAACTAAGAAGAAATGGAGTCGATTTCTTCCAAACTGTTTTGAATATAACACTTTACGCAACCTAAAGTTCAAAAGGAATTTTCTTACAAAATAGAAGACTAGGTTCGCAACGAAAATAAGCAGTTTGAAAAGAATGTTATTTGCTACAATACATATCAATTTGGTGTAATTCTGTTGAAAAGGTAAAGAGATATAGATTTGTGTTTAATACATGGTCCTGACATTTGATCGGTTTTTGACCGTGAAAATATTTGCTCACAAAAGGGTCGTGCACAGTCGACGACCAATGCGACACGACAAATCGCCGCAATGTTCGCCGCGCGCGAATGAGCGTCGCACACGCGGTGTCCTGCTCGCCGCACGCGGCAACTTCGGCAACGCAAATGCCGAAGTCGGACACGACCAATACGACACCGGCCGCTATCTCTTATCATTGCCGTGTCGCATTGGTCGTCGACTGTGCACGACCCTAAAAATCTATAATTTAGCGGCGTTCTGAATCAAATGTTTGTAACCCATTATGATAAATATTAGGTTGTAAAGAAAGTTCTGTCATTATATTCAAAGCGTCATAACTCTACTCATGTCCAGCCGTTTTCCTTAATTCAAGCCCCATTTGAAAGAGCACATCTTTCTCTAGGGAAGGCAGTATAAAGTGTGACGCTATCGCGAATGTCTCAAGATGTGAATTAATTAAAATATTCGACATTCGGACCCTCTGCTCCTAGTGCGAATGAGTGTTGCGGGTTCATCAATTGAAATGGATTTTGCGGAGCCACTTTCATAAGGACTTCTAAACTACGACGAAGAACGGATATTATATTATACTATGATAAGAAGAGATTTTCCCGTTTCTCACACAACGACGAACCTTCTGAGACGGTTAAGAAACCAGAGTTTCACGACACGAAGACAATGGTGACGTTATGATGAACTGCAGCAGTACTAGTGTGCCTTTTGTTCCATACTCTTCACCAAACGATAAAGAAGGAAGTGCACATCGTGAATATATGTAACATTCAAAACGATTCAACCGAAGCTAGGAACCATAGAGTCCATTTGACATTTTACAGCAACGCAAATCCACGTGTCTTAAAATATCATCTCCAGAATTCAAACCAACGACACATTGAAACTCATCTTCGTCCGTCGAAATTGTCAGACCTCGGACTAACTATATGCCAAATTTCAAACGTTCATATGGCTTCTCAGGGAAGAGAGGATCCTAATACCAACACGATGTAGAATCCACCTTGGAACATTTGACTTAATCCCTATCTTTAGACTTTTGCGATAGCGGCACACTTTATACCGCTTCCCATAGACAATAATGTGGTCTTTCGAATGGTGGTTAAATGAAGAGAAACGGTGAGACATGTGCCGAGTTATGGCGTTTTGAATATATGCTGCAAAAAATGACGCAACTTTCTTTACAACCTAATAGCTGCTCTATCAGAATATCGTTTCAGACTGATCCTTCATTCGGCGATTTTTGAGATATTTTCGTTCAAAATAGCATATGAAAATCACTACAAAATATTTTTAAAAAGCACAGAATTCGCAGCAACGGTATGTTTTGACATGTTTTGAATAGAACCGTTAGAACTATCGACTGACATAAGATTCGTTTCAATTTGACCTATTTGTGCATAAAAATGAAGGGTAACATATCTTTTTGACCGCTACTGTGTAGGGTAAATTTCGATACCTAGCTGGAACGAGAAATTCGAGAAAGAAGGCGAGGCAGGTCCCGATTGGCAGGTAGGTTGGCAGCCCCTGAGAAGAAGTCTGCCACATACTGTTCTCAAAGTTAAACTTAGGGCGCCACAAAGGTGCACTACACAGGTGCCTCAGCAATAACTCAAAATTCTCTCTTCTGTTTGATGAGTGACCATCAACGTCGCTAATTAGAGATCCTACGATATCTAAATTGATTCTCGGTTTATCTTCCAGCCTTGCTTGGCATAGCAGCATGAAAGGTTAAAGTGAAGAGATCGGCGTCGATCAGTCCATTAAGGACGCGGCGCCGCATTCGTGTTGAAATCAGAATCGAAGTGGCATGGTGGTGAATGCGCATTTGGCCTACACAATGGCTGGCGGGGCAGGTTTACCAAGTAAGTGTCTTTAACTTCGCAAACAAACCGGATTCCAATTAACCCGAGTTCGAAAGGTTGAAAGGGATGGTTACAGTTGGGATGTAACTGTGCGTTGTATTGATGATCGAGGAGCTACCATCATATAAAGGAAAATATTACTATCATTAGAAGTTGTTTCGTTCCGTTAATGGTGCTATTCCTTCGATGAAATGCATTTTTTACGAACGTAGAAGAAAAGTGTTCGGGACGGTTCAGAGGACTTTAACTTTCTGTTACCAGAGCCGTGAAACCATAATGGAAATACAGAATCGAAAAGCTGTGAGATATACAGCTCAGACTCAGCTCATCAGACTTGTCTCAGTGTCTAAAAACACTGACTAGGCGTAGCGATTGGCCCAATCCCCAAAGTCAATTTATAGACCAAATACGCATTCACCAAGCCTCGATGCGTCTTTCGGGGATTGATCAACGCCAGCACCATTACCTTTACATTATTATTCCTCTCTCGACACGTAGAAGCATTTCACCGAGAGCAACTGTGAGTTGAAATGGACTGGAAATTGAGCTAACACAACTCGTAAAATGGACTGGAAATTGAGCTGACACAACTCGTAGTTTCCTTGTCGCTCGAGCGGATCCAATTTTGTATTCCGTAGTGCCTGCACACATGCAAATTCACGCAGAGGACTATTGTTGGCGGTAACGTTACTATTATTAGAAGCTGTTTTGTTCCATGCTGCTATTTTCTCAATAAAGTGCATTTCTTCATGAACATGTGTTCGGAGAGGTTCGGAGAACACTAACTTTCTGTTACCAGAGCCGTGGAAACTATGCTATAATGGCAATACAGAATACAAGAGTTGTGCTATCTAGATGGCGGCGATTGCAGCTTGCCTTCAGTCAAACGACTCCGATTCCGCATATTGGAGTGGAACACTGAGACAGTTATTAACATACAGTACTGGACATATCTTTTGATCACTTCCCGGAAGAGGAACGTTCCCAAGCGGCTTTTTTGAATAACTTTGTTGAAACTCAATTATTTGTAAAAATATGCATATATCTGAGTTCAGCAGCTCGAGCTCCATCGTTTGTTGTATAAATTATTCATACCTGAATTTTTTTCAAAATGTCGATTTGTTGCGTATCACTCGTATCCATCGATTGCCTCTTCATTGACGGGGCCACAACAGGGGCCCCTTGTGGTAGCTTCTTCGAGCCACCACGTGGGGACCCCCACTCCTAGCTCGGTGCAACGAGCGCCGCGGATTCATAGGCGGCGACTAGGGGGCGGAGGTTAGTCGGTGATGAGTCACCAAGCGAGGGACCGAAGCGGCAATGAGGCCCGAAAATCGAGGGGTCAAAAAAATCGACTGGAAACAAGTTTCACGAATCAGGGAAAAGTGTTCATCGAGGGATAGAGCTCAAGCTGCTCAACTCAAATATATGTATATTTTTACAAATAAGTGAGTTTCAACAAAGTTATTCGAAAAAGCCGCTTTGGAACGCTTCTAGGCGGCTTTTCCGGGAAGTGATCAAAGGATATGTCCGGTACTGTATTTGTGATTTATATTGCTCTCCTCTCGGCAAGGAGGTGAGGGTGCAAATCAGCCATTGATCAAACGTAAACAGTCCAATTGTTCGATTAACTCCAAAATTACTTGTCCGACCGAATTCTAATTTTGTATTTCATAATAATAACACACGTGCGCTACTACATTGAGATTACTTTTATTAAGGCACATTTATTAGGCTCATAGCATACTGTTGCATATTGTTGTTCTCTCGATAAAGTACATTCATGAATGTAGACTTGTGAATGGCCTGGCCGCTTCAAAAAGGCCTAGCAGTTCTGGCAGAGAGCATCGTGTGCAGTTGCAGCATCCCTTACGCTCCTCAGCGTTGCGTCTGTTCGTTTCCACCGTGCTTTGAAAACTCCTCGACATTTCGGAAATGATCACCATAAGCTCTTTCTTGAAATGAAATTTCCGGAAGCCATTGCATCGTACAATCGCAACTTTCAGAGGGTATACTGCTTCAAAATTGGTTCGAATGTTCAGCTCGCAAATGCTTGTTCCACTCATTGTTCTTCTCATTTCTGTAAGTTCGTTACAATCTCATTTTGCACAAAACAGTCGCACGAGGTTATCAAATCTATAACCTCCCTTTGGATGTGATTCGAGCCCAAGTATGAAAGATGTGTAGTCGAGGTTATAGCTATAACGGTTTCCACACAACAACTCCTGTTCATGGCGATGATAGTGGGAGGCATTGTCGCAGGAAAATGGTAGGAATATTTTTCGAGCTCCATAGTAGTTATTTAGGTGGCTGCTTTTCTCTTGAGGGAAATAGCGTCACCCATGTTAAACAGAACAGACGTCTCGTGAGCGGCTACGATACCTCTAATATCATCGATGAGGCGAGCGCCTCCATGGTGAGGCGCGCTTGTTAATACAGGTGACATCACCACGTATAAGAGGGTAATAGTTAAGAAGGAGAAAATAGCCCAAAACAGTCAATTCTGCTACTCTCAGTCCTTTATTGTCGATTTTTCAGAGTGGAACCCTGTCGAACGAAGAATTGAAGTGTGCGTATCATGGGCATTTGATCTGTGAACGCATGAGATCGGCATACCAGCAGAACAGCGACGCAGTGCGTGAACTGGAGGGCAAAAGCGTTGGTGATATCAGGCAAAGAGTATCGGAAACTAATCAAATGATCCTAGAAGCTATGAACAAAGTAGAAAAGAGAGAGCTGTTCATGACTTTATACAGAGCTCTGTATAAGGAAGTGAATGTGATATTCCAATTAAAACTCATTTGCAATGGAGAAAAAAAGGAGACAGCTGGATGCAAAATAGGCTCTCAAGATCTCTCCCGCGCCATGCATAATTTGGTGTATGCGATGTGGGATACAGCTGCTGATAGAAATAGAAAGGCAATTCAGCAGACGTACGATTCTTTTCAAAAAAATGTGCGCGAGAAACAGAAAAGTGTTTTAGATGAAGCTTATGACTTGGGAGTTGCAATTTCGACAGTCGTTGGAAATTCACTGGGGACATTGTGATTGATTGTTCGGGCTTGTTTCACAATAAAGTCCTTCTGAATCAGTATTGTGTTATTGTAGGTGTAGTGTTTGCTGTTGTTTCTCTTACGAGTTTTCACAAGCCTATTGTTGACACAATAAAATGAACGTTCGAATCGGACGTTTTTGTATAGAAGTTACTAATCTCAAACGTTTGATAGTGACCAACTAGGGCCAATCCACTTCATCCTCCTTGCTGGCTAATAGAATTCTGGAGACCATAGAATATCTGCATCGTCAAGTCGTTTGAGATCGCACTTCCTGACTCTTGAAGGGTTGGAAATAGGTCCCTCACACTTCAAGAGAAGCTTATCGCGTCTTTACACTTGAAAACATGCCACATGTTTATGTACAATCTCTTTGAATGTGTTGCCATGGTAGCTCCCTGGAAGACAGAAAACCACATAGAAAATTGCCCTTCTATGTTAAGCACGATTTCGAAAGCAATCCGAATGAAGTGACGTGAAAATAGCTCTGTTCTTAGTCGGTCTTCTTAACGAAACATGTTGCGTTGCATGTGCATGAAAACAGAAAATCGGAAACTTTTGAATTCGTATTGATATAGACAGTCGATAGAATACCGCTTTTAAAAAGTCTTCGGCAATGAATAGGATGAACCATAGTGTGCCCTAGGTTGTCAACTAGGAAATTTTCCTAGATCAGCTGACGATGTCCGTGAGCGACTTTTCTTAGAAAATTGATGGAGACATTTTCTACCGTTTCAGGCAGTTATTTACAGCTTTCCTTAAAACGAAGAATTCGTTATGATTTGGCCAGCGAAAGCAAAACAAATCATGCAAAAGTAGCTCATCACCATTAAATCCATTAATGTTCAATAACATTTTTCCAAAACTGGTGAGAGACTCTTGTTTTTTTGCAATCAGCTCCTTCTGTAGTCAAAGAATGACTAAACCTCACGAAGAGACTGAAATTATCACAGCTGAGAGAGTGATTATTTCTTTTCTTCTTTTCTCTTGTTGTGTCGATGTTGAAATTTAAAAAAATGTATAGAAATTCCCACTATTATCGTATACAGCAACATCGAACAAACTTTCTCATCCTGATGGAGGCTCCAGCTTCTACCATTGATGTATTTCGCCTAGTATGAAATGAGAAGAGTTCGAAACGTTTTAAGTCCTCCTATGGTTTACATCCACTTCATTTGGAAGATGAGTGGTAGAAAGCAGTTGTTCTGTTGGAACATTTCCTAGTTTCCGTGAATTCTAAAACAGACTCGCGACTGGACTGGACGACATTCAACAACTAAACCCGCCAAGACCTTCCACTCGAGCAACAGCTGCATAGAGCGGAAAACATGAATCCTTTAGGGGAACGAAATATACCATCAATTGGTCTGGATGGAATCGTAGACCAAGTACGCAGTCAAACCGTCGGTTGGGGGAAATAGCATACCGGTATGTTTTTGATATCGTTCGGAATTAATATTGTCCTCTCCTCAACAAAGATACCAATCTTTTTGATAATGCAAATCCGCGAATGATCCGACACCGAATAAACATGAAATCCATTTGAAATAACACTCAACTCTCATGCCCCTCGAAAGGATTCCAATTTTTCATTCCATAAGGATTGCACCCACGCACCATCACATTTGGAGAGTGATCAATATTATTAGAACATGCTTTTTTGCATATCGCTGTTTTCCCGATGAGGTACATTTTTTTCATGAATCTAAACTTAGGAATCGTCTAGCCGCATATAAAAAGGCCTAGCCGTACACTATCGATAGCGATCATCGTGTACAGCTAGAGTCGTTTACGCTCTTGAGTATTCTTACCATTTTCAACGCTAGTCTTTGAGCCTTTCACTCTAGCTGTTCTTAATCTCAGCCTTTTAAATTATTATTTAATAGGCCTTTAATTACTTTTTCACAGATCGCACTTGACATTAACCGATATGTTCACCTTGCAGCTGTACTTATTGCAACTTCTATTCGTTGTTATCTTTTCGGTGAGTCTACCATATCCTATCTCGCATGAGTACGGGATGGTCACACGAGTATTCGGAATTTGGGTATCCAGTCCATGGAGGAATTAAAGTGCGAAAATTTCTCTCAGATTAGAATCTAGTTCGAGTGGTACAAGCGACAAGTTAGATTTGCTACCCAAACAAATCTTTTGTGCATCAACTCATTGGAATGGTATCGACTTTCACAAATGACTCTTTTATTCTTTTACAAAAATATTTCCTTATATTTGATGCAATTATTGACCTATAGCGAAGGAAAAATATATTCAAAAGATACTTTTTGATCGTACAAAACATTGCGCAGAAAACATAAATAGCGAGGTTTTCGAACGAATAACTTGAAACATTCGTCTTCGGCAACTTTAGTTGTTCAATGCTCGATTTTTGAGGATGGAACTCAGTGGACTCAGTGGTATAATACTCCAGAGTGTGAATACGGCGAGCAACTGTTCTGTATGGTTGTGCAGGACATATACCGAAGGAACAGTAGGTTCCTGAGTATTCTCAAAGACTATTCGAATGTAACGGCCTTCGTCGGTGACAGGGAGAGAATAACCAGCGTCAATCGAAGGATCCGTATAGTTCTGCAAACAAAAGAAAAGTCTGCGCTGCTAACTCCTTTAAAAGAGGCTTTGGACGCAGAAGCCAGTGCGCTGTTCCTGTTATCAGTGAGTTGCAGTGGAGAGAGAAAAGAGACAGCTCCATGCAAAAAAGGTCTTGAGGACGTCTGCGTAGCAACCGCCGAATTAATATTTGCCATAGGGCTAGTAGCTGAAGGAAGACACAAAACAGCAGTTCAAAATGTTCATAAAAAGGCTCAAATTTCTGAACTCAATGAAAACGAGATCTGCATAAAACAATATTATACAACTGGACGTAAAATAGTGGAAGCTTTGGAAGAAAATGTAGTCTAACCAATAGGAGGTTGTGAACATCGAGATTGATTGAATACTCATGCTCGTTTCACAATAAAGTACATCTATGTTGTATTGCCTCATTTTGGTAACAAACATCACCGTGTGCGAGATTTCATACTAGCTTTCAGTATTCTCCTAATTACACGTTTATAAAATATGTATAAGTACATGAGTGGATATTTTTTTGAAAGCCATTGGAGAGAAAATGGAGAAGGATGAATGCAACGTAGACCTGAAGAGCCTCTGTGGCGCAACATTTGATCTGGTATTTGCCGTACAGATGAGGACGTAGCTGAACGAGATCAGAAAGAGAGAACTGAACCTGAATCATTGTAAAAACGCTCGAGCACGCAGCTACAACCGAATGTGACGTGTGCGATCAAACGGTATTCAAAGCTGATGGATTCTTTGATGACTTTCAGGGCTCTACACTGAGTCATTGCTCGGTTGAAAAGATCAAGCTCGAATATTCTCGTCGGTTCCACAATAAACAGCATTTATGAATTGTATTGTTTTCAACACCTTGCGCCGTCGCGTATGATTGTCACAGGCGGAGTATTTGAAAGTTTTAGTTCTTTATCGTTTGGGAATTTTTTCAGTACACCTAATGATGGGGCCCGCGTGGTATAATTGTAAGAGGCGCTGCTGGCACCCACACGGTTGAGCGATCGATCCCGGTCCGGGCTAACCAAGCCTTCCATCCTTTCGGGGTCGGGTGAATTGGTACCAGACTTGTCTGGGAAGATGAAAACACTGACCTGGTATAGCGGCTGGCCCCCGCAGGTCATAGTATAGGCCAAATACGCATTCACCAAGCCTCTACGAGTTGAATGGAACACGAATGCGGCGGCGCGTCGTCATGGTACTGATCAACGTCGGCACCACTACCTTTACCTTTTACCTTTACATCTAATGTTGAAAAAATTTTAGCGGCTTTTTGACTACTGTGGATTCAATACTACGTTTGCTTCCTTGTTATTTATTTGTTTTTTCGAATCTTCAGTTGTTAGTAAAAAATTACTGTGAAAACGTTGTGGTTCCACTGACTGGTTTAAAAGACAAAAAACAACTTGAAAAGGTGCAATATCACAGAGTTTCAAAGCGGAAGTACAGTAACAGGTGAAAATAAAACTAAAAGGTAGCCGATTGTAAAGTAGACTGAAAGCAGCGAATGAACATCGTACATGAATTGAAAGTAAACACGGAAAGCGCGGATCCGAGGATGAAAGCAAAGGTGTTTAGAATAGAACTTTTGGTCGCGAGCGACCCCGCGTAGTGAATAATATTAGGTTGTAAACGTTCCGATTGAATAATTGCCGCATTTTTCAAATTTATTCTTTTGAAAAGGAACCCACTTGAGATATATGTATGTGTATGGAGCATTATTGGACAACTATGTGTCGCCTTCCCGCTGGTAATTATTTTACCACATACGCGTTAAAGCCAGCCGGTTTATTGACGAAAAACTTTACCACTTTCGATTTGAGATGGCCTTACTTGTTGAGATTTTTTTCTTCCTCGTGTTTCTCGAGGAACGGTAAGAAATTGTATTTTGTAACAGCAGTGTCTGAAGATCACGTTGTTTGGGATAGTGTCTTCAATAATCCTCATAAAATTTTTCCCTGCGTTTTTTTGAACACATCCATGGCGGTATCTGGAGGGTAGCGTACTCAGCCCGGCTTACAGTTTGGTTTACAAGTCATACAATCCAATTGTTGGCAGGGTAGTTTGACGCTCACTAGCGCATCTTTAAGTAGAAGTTTCTTCTCGATAAATTCAGACGAACTCAACAATATGTGAAGAATGTCCTCGTTGAGTTGCGATTTAGGCTTAGTGTTGATTTTTGTTGTTCACCAGGACCAAGCCGTTGGGGTCTTTTGCTATGAGTGACGTACTTCATTCAGTTCTGATCTGCTACAGCCAAGGTACTTTACCAGTTGAAGTTCCCTTCGAAACGTAGAAATTTTGTACGCGAAGTGACCCAAGCGTCGAGCTGTGTGGGCGACATGTTGTGGGTAGCATTTCGGCTATACTTTCGTACCTCTCCCTATACAGTAGGCCGCTTGGCAGCTATGGTATATGAGCACTTGAACTCCTCTACGAAGTAGTGAGTGGTAGTTGATGGTTCGACTTGTGTGGCGGATTTCAACCTATCCTAATCAGTGCTAGGTGTCCTTGGCTGAGTGGTTAGTTCTCGAACCCATCATAGTCTTCCTTCACTTCCTAGGACCAGCAGATTCTGGAAGAATGTACAGGACACCTTACTTCATTAGACTGCAAAATTTTGGGTACGGACAGCCAAATGAATTCGAATCCGCATGGTGGAGTGGAACACAGATAGTTATTAGCATGTTTGTGATTTATGTTGCTCTCCTCTCTGCAAGAGCGTGCACCTTTCAGAGAGTGCAAATCAACGATTGATCAAACCTAAATAGTCTCGATGTTCAAATAACACCGAACTTCCTTGTTCAACCTAATTCTAATTTCGTATTTCATGATGGCACACACGCGCTATGATATTGAGATTACTTCTATGAGGACATATTTGCACATAGCATATTGTTGCATATTGTGTTCTCTCGAGAAAGTACTACAAGTTTTCATGAAGGGCCACCTATAAGTGGCTAGGCCGCACACATTTAAAAAGGCCTAGCAGTTCTGATAGAGAGCATCGTGCGCAGCTGCGGAATCCCTTACGCTCGTCGTTATTCCGTTTGTTCGTTCTCAGGACACTTTCAAAAGCCCTCGACGTTATGGGTCTAATCACCACAAACTTTTTCTTCAGCAAAGGAAAGCATTTTCACAAGTGACGGTGTTTTGTAAATGTTACTTTCAGAGGGTACACTGCCTCGAAAATGTTGGTTCAAATGGTCAGCTCGCAGATGGTTGTTCCACTGATCGTTCTTCTCATTTCAGCAAGTTCATTGCAATCCAATTTTGCACAGAGCACTCATCCTGGGTTATCGAGTCTACGACATTCTTTTGAAAGCGACACGAGCATAAGAGCAAACATTGAGATGGAAAGGTTGTAGCTTGAACGGTTTCCACACCAAATTCCGCTCATGAAGATGATCGTGTGAGGTCTTGGCGCAGGAAAATGATGAGAATACTTTTCGTGCTCCAAAGTAGTTATACGTCGTCCCTTGAAGATCTGTAGAGAGTACATAGCCGCTTTCTTCGTAACGAAAATGGCGTCAGCCATGGTGAACAGAACGAAAGTTTCTTGAACGACTATGAAAGCTCTGATATCATCGATGACGCGAGGCCTCCGCGGCGAAAAGCGTTTCTTGGTGCAAGTGACACCATCACGTATAGGACGGCAATAATGAGGAGGGAAAATATAGAAAATAAATAGTCGAAAACAGTCAATCGCACTGCTCTCAGCCGTTCATTGTCGATTTTTCCAGAGTGGAGCCCTGTCGAACGGAGAACTGAAGTGTGCTTACAAAGATGTGCCAATGGTCTGTCAACGTGTGAAGTCGGCCTACCAAGATAATATCAAGGTTGCGCAGCAGCTGACAAAAAGTGCTTCAGTGATGTTAAACAAAGAATATCGGATAGCAATCAAGTGATCCTTATAGCTATAAGGACGACAGAACAAGGAGAGTTGTTCATGGTCCTACACAGAGCCTTGTATAGGGAAGTGAATGTGATGTTCAATTTGAAACTCAGTTGCAGTGGAGAAAAAAGTAAGACACCAGAATGCAATGCCAGTTTTCGAAGCCTATCCAACGTCATACATAATCTGGTTTATGCTATGTGGGATATAGCTGACGAAAAAAAGAGAGAGGCAATCAGAAAAACGTACGACTCATTCCAAAAAGATGTACGCGAAAGAAATAAGAGCGTTCTGGATCGAGCTTATGATTTGGGAATTGCAGTTACGACGGCTGTTGGAAAACTGCTAATGAAATAGTGGATTGTAATTAGCGTAGAAACTGCTGTCTCAACTCAAAATGCTCGGAAACGGAATGTAATTTATTGCTCGTGCTGTTTTACAATAAAGCCCTTTTAACAAGTATTGTGCTGTATCAGTGCAATGGCTATTGCTATTTTTAAGTGCTTATTTAAATAAACATTCGGATCGGACGCTCTAACATAGGCCACTATTTTCGAATGTCACTTGCTAGCGAGCAATCAGAGCCAAGACGCATCTGCATGTTTGAATTCTGAAGATCATCAATGAAGGATGATACATCTTGCACAGCAAACGTTTGGTCTTATCTCCATTCTGCAAGGGATTCTTCAACATTCATGTTGCCGCTCAAAAACTGAACGTTATGCAATTGGAATGGGTGTGAACTTTGTTATCTTCCCCTCTCTCTGCCTCTCGATTGTACGTTAACAGGATTGTGGCGCTTTGAATAAGCCCCTTGCTTTTGTTTTCCTGGGAAATGTCACATATTCATGTTTCACCTTACTGATTATGTGGTACTGTATTAGATGACGCTTCCAGGGGTGAGAGAGTTCTCGAACAAATTCCGAATAGCATTTTGCAAGGATTTTTCGTAACCGTTACTCTCATTCCAACAAATCGTATTAAAGGTCATGTTGTATAGGCATGGAGAGCAGTGACGCAAAATGTTCTAGAATTCTATCGACCTGTCCGCCAAGAAGTGTTTCTTGATGGTAAGTGGTCGCAATCGCTCAACAATGAATATTTAAAAGTAAAAGCGGGAGTTCAAAGTTGTCCATTGATAGACTTTTGTTCGTCAAACCACTTCGGTAATGACTTTACTGCGTGTCTTATGCTATTTAAGTACTGAACTATTTTTCATCTCAAGAGGTAATTATCTCGAAAAAAGTATGTCATCTTGTAACCCACAGATCAAGGTACACGGCTACGACAAGGTAGTCGAGCCAACTGGGCGTTTAAGATGACATCGATCGCCAGTGGCTTATATAAGACCGCCCAAAATGATGTACCACCACTGCCACTACCCCTACAATTGTTTTTCTTTGTCTATTATTTGTTGTTCTTATTTCATCGTGAACAAATAAGTGTGATAACTTTGAGGAGTAAGCGGGTACATACGGTACGAATAGCAGTATCAAATCGCCACACTTGCTCTCCAAAATAAATACATATGTAATTAAGACATTGCTCTGACTATGAGATCTGGCGAAAACGCGATGACATGAATGGTGGAGAGTTCCCCTTCCTGGGGCCGTATGCTCGTCTCACCCGAGATTGCTGGGGCAAGGGGAGGAGCCAGCTAGTAAGAGCACATGAAACACGGGCCGACTTCAATCATACTAGCTGGCTTCTACCCTTGCCCCATCCCCCAGCAATCTCGGGTGAGACAAGCATACGGCTCGTGGTCTGTTCACCAATTTCACTTGCTCAGTTCATAGATAGAAAACAATCTCGGCTCGGCGTCAAGAGAACGCGCTGTTCGCAGTTCTCCACGTCGATGTTTTTCTATTTTTGATTTTGTGCTTCATAACGGTTGAACATATGCACCATCATATTCTCTGACGGAAGGGGCGGCTTGCACAGTAGTAGTCGAGCTGTCACGAGTGGCGCACCATTTGCTGGTGGACCGCCCCTCGGCTAATGCGTTGTGGGGCGCGCAGGTAGAAGTGTTGCCAAAGTGCTGCCAAGGAGCTGTCCCGACGAGTATTTCGGAACCCGTCCGGAGAAGCTGCCCAGATGCTCCCACGGGGTAAGGGCGGGACTTGCACCGCCACTTTCCGCCTTTTGTCGTCTGGTATTGTCTAAACACGCCCTACGGGACAACACATGCCAACTGCTGCGGAACTCCAGTGGCAACCCGCAGTGAAGGGTCCCGCCACAAGCTACCGTGCGCTGTGATGTGGTTATTTCGTCACACAGACAAAGTATGAAGTCCGTAATCATCCATTCATTCCTTCCTGGTGTGGCTGGATTTTCTTCGCGTAATGGCTCCCTCGGTAGTACCTTGTCCGGTTGGTGTTTTTTTAAAATGTAATATGTGTGTTTTCCTGCCCTTAGCAGCAGTAGCCCTCTTATTACATGCGAACAGGTTAATGATTTGGGTCTTACTGTAACTAAACCTTCGGTGGAGTACGCACTCGAGTAATGTCACAAAAAAGGCTAAAGCCCTTCATCCCCTTCTACGAAATATTAATCCTTCCGATTTGCGTATCTGGCTGAAACTCTACCAGACGTACGTTCTACCTGTGTTAGCTATAAGTAAGGCAAGCCATCCCTTCTTCAGTATGGTCATATGTAACGTAAGCCTTTGCTGTCGCTTCTTCCAAGCGCTGCTCACTCAAACGTTCACCTCGTTGCTGAGGTCTCCATCACAGTCTATTGTTGAGCTGAGATATTTGAAGGTGCTTACCCATACAAGTTTGGTGAACTGTGCAAGGGTCATTTACCTCAGTCGAAAGGGACTCCGTCACCCTTACGTTGAGGCGATGGTCGAACTGCAAAACAGATATCCCATCCTACTATATAATAAGCGAAACCGCGATGTTTGTAATGGGTGGCTCATATGGGTCCCACCGCGATTGCCCGTTACCGTACACCAAGAGCACCCACAGCGACAGTGGAACTGATGAAATTGCTTCATCACTTTTCAATCTGCCTTAAAGATTTTGACCGATTAGGTGCAATAATGCCGAAATTTTCTAAATTTCCAATTCATTTGAGTCGGCCGATGGGCCGCTGGAGTGCTGGTACTAATGTAAGTGAAACCAAGAGCCCGACTGAAAACCTTCCTGATGAAACGTTTCTGCACGCTTTCTAGGTTTTCAAGTACCAAATCTTTCGTGTCTGAAACGCTCATACGCCATTATACAGGGTGTCCCAAAAAATGTACCCACTGTTTGAAATGCCATAACTTTGGCGAAAGTTAACCAATCGAAACGAGTCATAGCTCGGATGAAAGGTAAGAAAAAAGAAAATTTTCTGGTTTGTGTTTGATAAGGATTGCTCCATTTTGGTCGTAAATAGCTGATATTGCTGCTATGAGTTACTTCTGATGCAGTAAACACAGCGAATTGCTGCAGCTTTTGGTTAAACATGGAACAACATCAATATCGACCAATAATTGTAACCACTGTTTGAGAAGCTAAAGCTCCTCCAGCATTGATGCAATCATAAGAAAAGAATTTGGAGGAATGAAAAATGCATGAACCATAAAGATTGCGCCATGCAACAGTCCGAATCGTTAGATTCTAGAGCTGATCGAAAGTTCACGCATAACATGGTTGTTCTACTCTGGTCGCCAACAGATGGTATCGTTGTTACGCGTTTCTCTTGATGCAGTAAACATGAAAACATCAAAACATAACAAGTTCAACAAAATAGCAGTTGCTATTACATGTTCATTACAAGAGTCCTAGAGTTTTTAACAGAGTAAGCACTATTTTGCAAAAGCATCTTGAAGTACATGTTAAACTTGTTACGTTTTGATTTTTTTATGTTTTCTGCATCAAGAGAAACGCGTATCAGCGATTTCGCCTGTTGGCGTCCAAAGTAGAACAAGCATGTTATCCGTGTACTTTCAATCAGGTCTAGAATCCGACGATTCGGACAGGTGCATGGCGTAATCTTGACGGTTCATAAATTTTACATTCTTTTAAATCATTCCCTCATGATTGCATCACTGTTGGAAGAGTTTCAGCATCTCAAACAGTAGTTACAATTCTTGATCGATATCGATGTTGTTCGATGCTTAACCAAAAGCTGCGGCAAGTAGATATGTTTGCTGCCTTAGAAGTAACCCATAGCAGCAATATCAGCTGTTCACAACCAAAATAGAGCAAGCATATAACCCATGCACTACCAATCAGGTCCAAAAATCCGAGGCCTCGGTCGAGTGCATGGCGCAATCCTCACTAAACACACACCATAAAATTTTCTTTTTTCTTAGATTCCATACAAGCTATGGTTCGTTTTGATTGGTTCACTTTCGCCGATGTTATGGCATTTCAAACAGTGGGTACATTTTTTGGGACACCCTGTATAAAATCGGATCGATGCAAACTTTATGTGCTTTCACGAAAAGAAAAGCGTCTATGGTACAAAGCGATTTGAATAACAGAAAGAGCCATGTCTTCTTAGTCGCGGAAAACGTTTTTGATCCATTTGGGGCAGTGGACACCAAAAAAGTTGTTACTTTTTGGCAAAAAAGTTGGTCTTACCAACAGCATTCGAAACGAGGTGGTTAGAAGAAAACGTCCTCAGCTGCATCCCGTGTATTACTACCGAGTCGCCGAAGTCATCATGATGTTCGTCGATATCGGTTTGGGAGCGCTCGTATTTATATCTGACACTTTGGGTAGATTTCTGTTGAAGCAACCATTTGTTAATGGAGGCTGTTACTCTAGCGCCAGGCTCGCGACAAGTACAGACAACGTGTTAAAGAGTATAATCAGCTTCAACACCTGCACATGGTGCTCGTTGTGTGCGGTGGCACTACTAGGCACTACGTCATGAAAATACATGCTCTAATAATAAGAATCTGTCATAGTGGTACATTGAGGCAAATACCTGAGTACATTGGAGATGAGAGCTATCGTAGCAGAAGGTGGGCGAACGACTTCAGTCTTTGAACTGATGCACTTCTTTCTGGAGGGGAGAGCAATGTCAAACAACACTGATGAAGCTCGCCTCTGTGCTCTCTCTAGATGGACTCCTGCCGTGATCTTGAACAATGTATAATCGACGAGATTTGACGGATTTGGTGGAAAATCTCTGGGCGAGTGCAAGCCCCATTCATGTTGCGGCATTAAATGTGTGAGACGTTTCTCCAATTCGCCCTTCAGCCGACTAAATGAATACTGCGGCTAGTACGTTAGTATGCCTTCGAGGTTGTTAGGTGGAACTCTTCATTAACGGCCCGACCTGCTCTTCGGTTATAGAGGCCTGAACATGGTTCATGGTTAGTGGCCGAGCGGCTTCCATATAGCCAACATTCGTCCTGTTTTCCCTATACACTGCGTCCAGAAAAGATAGGGACACCCCTATTTTCTTGATTCAAAGAACTGCTGGACACTATTTGATTCCAAATCTAAACCAGTAAATTCAGCACGGCAAGAAACATGGGACTAAGCGATTTGAGCTTCTGATTTGAACGGTGAAGGTTTTAAGGGCGCTTTTTGTAATGAGGGCGACGGAATCACTGTCCAGAAATGATAGGGACACCCGAAAAAAAACAGCTTACGAACCGGATACTAATTAGGTCACTAAAATTAGTAATTGGTGGACGCTTCACTATTCAGTTTATCGTATTCAAGTGGAGTTGGGATTAAGGCAACAGAGTTTTCAAGGATTTTATCAGAGAGACCGATGGATCGCTATCTTGAGCTCTTCAACGCAGGAGTACATCCTGCTAATCGCATTATTCCTCCATTAAAGGTGTTCACAAGAGTATTTCATCAGAACTAGCTCGAAAGAACTCGCTGGAAATTCGAGATTGTCGACAAAATAAGTCCTTAAAGAGCCTAGGGTCAACGTGGTCTCATGAGGTGAGCCAAGTTCCTGTTGGAAGAACAAGCTGTGCCTATGCCTATCCTCTAGGAACGGCAACAGATAAGTTGCTAGTACCTGTTGGTACTTAAATTCATTCGAATTTGCTGAACTAAATTCAATCAAGGCTTTTTATTCAGAGTAAAACGGCCACCTACATTAAGGCTGCACAGCACCTCCAGCCCCTCCTTCGTAAAAACTAGTTCTTCTTGACTAAACCGTGTTGTGTTACTGCATGCCATCTGGACAGCTCCAGGAAAGTCGCTTCGCATCGGAAAAAATAAATTTAATCTCAGAATAATTAGCCTAGGAACCAAGTGAATGCCTACCGTGCCTTAATCCAAGAACGGATTTTGTTTCTCCAGAGAAATTCAAAACTGTTCTCCTTGTGCGCGTCTGCTAAACGTGAAGTGAACTTAAAATTTATGTAAGGAATGTTTCCGTAAGGTTTCATACAATAGCCGATAAACTTATTGAGTTTTTTCATGGTAGGCTCTTGCTTACTCGCTCCAGTTAGGCTGTACATCGGATATTATTTGGCCAGCGTTTGCCCGTTTTAAATCAGAGGAGGACGTATCACCTCCGGGAAAACTCTTCGTTGCATAATCTACTATCAAACATCGATAATCATTCTCGAGGTTTTCACCGTAGGCGAAATTCCGCGACACTAGGTCTTATTTCTTCAGGAGCCTTAATTTGGATTTGTTATTTTATTGAGCACAACGTTCTATGGTCTATCCTAACACAAAACATTTTTTTGAGTTATATATTGTTCAAAAAATTAGTTTTCATCCATTTACCCATTCAACCGGCTCGTCTTTGAAGGTGTCCCTATCATTTCTGGACAGTGATTGCGTCGTACTCATTGCAAAAATCGTCCTCAAAACCTTCACCGTTCAAACCAGAAGCTCAAATCGCTTAGTCACATGTCTTTTGCCGTGCTGAATTTACTGTTATAGATTTGGAATCAAATAGTATCAAGCAGTTTCTTGAATCAAGAAATCGGGGGGTGTCCCTATCTTTTCTGGACGCAGTGTATATGATGTACTACATATAATGTGTGTCTGTGTCCTGCCGTGGCGTCGAGCGGTCGTGTCTTGCCCCGCTCTTTGGTGTTCATCTACTTTCTACTTAAACTACTAAAACGACGACTACTACCGACACGCGTGACGGCTACTACTGACTATTACTACCTCGACGTATCAATAACAAGCAGTTTTCTCTTGTGGCTGGAGAAAAAAAACCGTACGTTTCGACTGAGCCACCTAACCAGGTGAATTGATTTCCTGCAATACATTGATTATTGCCGTGGTCAGGTGCGACCCCTCGACCAATATCCTTATAACATCTTCGGTCGCTTGAATAGGTGTATCTCTTCCGTTTTTTTTCTTCTCACCTGCGTTGAATCATGAGCACCCCAACTGGCTGCACTTTTAAGAACCACAAGCGTGCAAGGACGTCGACTCCTCCGGACAAGACGAACGATCTAGGAAAGGCGATCAAGGAGTTGGAACGATGCAAGGAGATACCGGAATGCGTGAGAACGGTCCTTCTACTCCTCACTACTCAGCTAGGTGCTATTGTTGAGGAAAACAACGCTTCGCGCAACGAAAACGCGCAATATGTGATTGAAAGCAAGGAACTTCGAGATCAAGTTGGTTCTCTTCAACATAGGATCTCGGAGCTCGAAACGTGTAGAGTTAGGAGTTTGACAACTGGTCCTGATAACCACGACGACTTTCACGAATGTGAACGTCAGCGTTCAGTTGTAATCTCAGGTGTAAAAGAATCTTCGTTCTCTAATTTTGCAGATCGTGTTCAAAGTGATTTTAACTCTGTTGTTAGAATTTTATCCTTTCTAGGAGTTGAGTGTTTTCCTGTTAATGTGTACAGATTAGGTAAGCCGTTGTCAGGCAAGCCTAGGCTCTTGAAAGTAATTTTACCATCAACTTTCCATCAACGCCTCGCAGTTAAAAGAGCGCCTCATCTTAGGTTCTCTCCAGTTAAGGGCCTCTTTCTTCGTCCTTCCATGACGCTGGCGGAGAGGAAAGCTATGAAAGAACATAGAACTCTCCGTAGAGCGGGAGCTATTGCTCATGAGCAGTCACAGGGCATCCAACCTACGGATGACTGTCCTGATCGTGAGCAACAGTGTTCCAGTTTCAGGGAGGGTTCCAATCAAAGCCACGGTTTAAACTAGGGACGCATCCGCGGTCTAGCTTATTGAAATGTTTTTACTCAAACATCAGATCTCTCCCGAAAAATGCTAATGAAGTTGACTTGATTATTGATAATTACGATTTATGCGTTTTTACCGAAACCTGGCTCAAGTCACACCACAATTTGCTGACACTACTATGTAACTCCATCCTTAAATTCGAACCTATTCGCTGTGACAGACAAGGAAGGTCGGGTGGAGGAGTCCTTATTCTTATAACAAAAAACATAAAACATATCACGATCTTCTCGGAAAGTGTATGCAAAAGCTACGAGACTTTGGCGATTGATGTTCTTTGTGAACCGTCTCCTTTTAGGTTGGTAACCGTGTATCGCACTCCCTCTTGTTCTTCCCAATACACTTACCAGCTACTTAATGTGATTAGTGATCTCACTGCAACTGATGACCCATCCATTATAGTGGGAGACTTGAATTTTCCGGATATCAAGTGGAACGATTTGTTGGGCTCTTCTTATAACGGCTTGAACGAAGCCTTCATGGAACTAGTGAAATCGCATGACCTCCGCCAATTCGTAAAGCATCCCACCAGAGGAGAGCACTTCCTCGATCTGCTTCTTTCAAATGACGATCACCTTGTGGGGCAAGTCATGAGTCTACCTCCAGTAGGCACGAGTGATCATTTGAGCTTTTCTTTTACTATAATGGCCCATGTTCCCGAATTTCAGCCCTCACTTTCTAGATTGTTTTGCAAATGCGACTACTCTAAGGTATGTCAATATCTAGCTAACGTGATGTGGCGCGAGACGTTAGAGCAAGCGCGGACTGTAGATGATAAGTATGAATTGTTTCTGAATATTTTGCAACATGCCATTGATATGTTTGTTCCTTGGGGAAGGGTTTTCACCACAAAAACCTCACTACCGCAGTATCTGCAAATTATGTACGAGCACAAGACAGCTCTTTTCACGATAGCTTCTTCCTCGCAGAATTCCTGTGACTGGGAAAAATATAGCAACTTCTCAGAAATCTTTGCTAAAAAACTGGAGAAATACAATCGCAATGTGGAAAGAAGGGTGGTGGAGTCGGGCGAAAAATATTCGCTATTTAAGTATTTAAATAGAAGGCTTACGGCTAAGATCAGCGTTCCAGTACTACGTAAGGGTACTAGTAGAGCTATCACCAACTCCGATAAGGTTAACATGTTAGCGGAGCAATTTCGCGAAGTGTTTCTTCCGTATGATGAT
Source organism: Nippostrongylus brasiliensis (assembly GCA_030553155.1). Taxonomy (NCBI): domain Eukaryota; kingdom Metazoa; phylum Nematoda; class Chromadorea; order Rhabditida; family Heligmosomidae; genus Nippostrongylus; species Nippostrongylus brasiliensis. The sequence goes on along the minus strand of CP130736.1, from coordinate 33,528,086 downwards.
GATGAAAGTCCAGACTTCAACCCTATCATCAACTCCCACATGGAATCGTTTCCATGGTTCAATGAGTTCAAAATTTTTGAAATTATTCAAAAATGGCCACCTTCTTTATCTAAAAACCCAGATGGTATCCCTTTGAAATTCATCAAAGAAACGGCACATATTCTTGCAAGTCCGTTAGCGTATATTTTCAATCAGTCTATGATGTATACCGAAATTCCATCTCGATGGAAACACTCATTTGTCACACCGATTTTGAAGAAAGAGCCAGCTTTTGATTCCTGTAATTACAGACCCGTAAGTCTCACATCTATTTTTTGCCGGATATTTGAGAAACAGGTGAAAGACCATCTCAGAGATTATCTCGACAGAAATTGTATAATTCCCAAAAGCCAACATGGGTTCGTTGAGGGACGATCCACAGAAACGAACTTACTGGAATCGATCAATGACTGGACTCTTCTTTTAGACGACAAAAAGGCCTGTGATGTGATTTATCTTGACTTCTCAAAAGCTTTCGATCGCGTTTCGCACAAAAAACTAGTCTTTAAATTGGAGAAAATGGGTTTCCACCCTAAACTTACCAAATGGATTGAAAGATTCATAACAGGAAGAACTTTTCAGGTTAAAGTTAATGGTTCCTATTCTAGCGTTATGGATGTTACAAGCGGGGTACCTCAAGGAGGAGTCCTATCCCCCATTCTGTTTGCCATCTATACTTCCGATTTAGACAAGGTCGTGAGCGGATTTTATGTTAGGTGCAAGCAGTATGCGGACGATATCAAAATTTACGCTGAGTGTAGTGAGGCTTCTTCCAGGAGCCTGCAGCTTGCGTTAGATGCTGTCAGCCAGTGGACTCACACATGGACATTACCATTAGCCCCTCAAAAAAGTACTCATATGAAAATAGGAACTTCGCACTGCTGCACCCATTTCGCCATTGAAGGAGAGGAGATCCCTATACGTGATGAAGTTCGTGATTTAGGTTTCCATTACAATAATAAACTAGATTTTTCCAAACACCACAAGACCTTCTGTCGGAGGGCTTATATGCGTTCTTACCAAATCTTCAAGGGTATGGCCACAAAGAACATCAAAATACTAGTCACAGCGTATAAAGCTTACATCAGGCCAATTCTGGAGAGTGGCACTACAGTTTTCGCTCCTTGGAAAAAGAAGGATATTGCCGCAATAGAGAAGATCCAAGATGATTTTACCAGAAAAGTGGTGATAAGATATGGCGGTTTCCTTTATTCTCGTATTCCTAGGGCTACAATCCGAAACAAGTTCCTTGCGCTTCACACTTTAGAATCTCGTAGGAAATTGAGAGATGTTTGAATGCTCTTCAAAATAGTCACTGGTGTATGTAACACTAACAGTACAGCGTTTTATAAAATTCTGAAATCGAAGACTCGTCTTGGGGAGTATAAATTATCCTATCACTGTCCCAAGACCAATGTTTTTGCGCGTTCATTTGTGGCTCGAGCAGGTTCCACATTCACTTCTTTAAAAGCGGAGGTCCCTCAGTCACCGCATGGCTTTTCAGCTTTTAGACGGACAGCTTCCAAGAAACTGCTAAGGTTTTAACTTTATTGTGTATTAACGTTTTTACTCTTTGTACTGTCTCTATCTACCTTACCTGACTTAACGTATGTGACGTTTTGTACTATCCACTATTCGGTTCTATTTGATACTCATTCTTTTATCTCACGATTGTCTTAAACATCGTAACAAATAAATAATTAAAAAAAATACATGCTTTAAATTCATATTATGCCTCTAAAGGCATGAATGAAAATTGTCAGGTACGAACCCGCATATTATGGGAATCATGTGATCACGCATCAAACGGAGTATTGGCTACGATATTAATCGGTATAATGATTACTGAGGTTATCTTCTGTATGGGAGTGCATTTTCGCGGATGCACATTATCCGCCAGTACCCAGTTTCGATAACTCGCATTTCCCATGTCACTCCATTGAGTTCTTTGAAGGCTTGCACTAGTGTGCCACCATATTGACCAAATTCTTATTATAGTAACATCTGTTGTATCATAGTCCTATTTTTGCAACTAGAAAGTGCATGTTTTTAGAGACATATACTCGTGAATCGTTTGGACCCACACATTTATAAAGCCGCTAGTAGCGCCACTTTCCATAGCTTGTATCGTGCGCAGCTGCTGAAGTCACCTACTCTTTAGTACTCTAAACGCTCTCATTGCCAGACTTGAGCTTTTTTGTCCTCTCCAGAACGTTGTCAGTTACTAGAATTACTTTTGTCAGCGGTAGTTATCGGCGAAACTGTTCTGTCTCCTGCTAGCAGTTTGAGCGGAGTCACTTTGAGCGAACAATTTGTAACGGGTCGAAAGTGCAGTTGATAAACATAGGTTAGAAAACAGAAGGTCCAGCGCTTTTATCCTGGTAAGGAGCGAATGCTTTCGATTTCAATGCTTTACAAAGTTGAATCGTACCTATCACCACCTATCATTCGTAAATGTTACGCTGCTCTCCAGCTAATTGTCTGCTTCCCCTCTCATTGTTAGATTCTTTTTGATTACACTCTTATTGTGAGGTACATCGGTGGTAGTTTTACACCACCTGAATAACTTCTTTATAATGTTGCTGGCAGTTCACCCAGCGTTAAGTCACCAATTTATGAAAAAATAAGTGAAGGTTAGAGGAACAGATTACAATAACTCTTCTGCTCCTGGACAAAATAGATACCTCGTTTGAAAAGTGATTTGCCAGTTAGTGTCAGTCACGTTCGCTACAGAGTGCAGGGCTTTGAAGAAAACCAAGTCCTTGAGTAGTAAGCCCTCTTGTTGTATAGCTTAATATGACAGCTTTTCTGTTGCTCTACTTTGGATTGCGATGTCTGTGGAAAAGAGTGCTTCTGTTTTTTCCTTAGAACATGCGACACCTTCGTCCGTTCGCGGACGGTGGCTTTCAATAATTGATGTTTTCAGAGAGTCATTTTCGTCGATAATTCAAATGGTTGGCGTACAACTGCTTGTCATCTTATTTGCTTTTCTATTTTCGGTAAGTTTATTTATCCTTATCTCTCATGAATGGAATTCAGTCAAAAGAGACAAGACAAATGAACATCTTCGCTCATCTCTGAACTCTGTTCGGACTTGGGCGGTTTGATGGAGAAGAACGACGAATTGCTCGAAGTCTCCGCGTTCTATCGTGAGGTTGCATAAATAGAAAAGGAATTTTAGAGAAATAGCCATTGTTCAGTTTTTTAATGTCTGATTTTAAGGATGGAGTCTTGTCGAAGTTGAACTGTGCGTACAAATAGACGTCCGTGTTCTGTCGAAATATGAAAGCAGCATACGGAAAGAACAACGACGTTCTGTCTCTTTTGAAGAAAAGAAAAATTCAAGGATGTCAGGGAAACACTATCAAACACAAACCAAGCGATCAAGGGAGCTCTAAAGGCAACAACGAAGTCAGAGCGGCTTATCAACTCGCACAGAGCTCTGGATAGGGAAGTCCATGCACTGTTTCAGCTAGGAAGCAGCTGCAGTGTACACAAAAATGAGACAACTGCATGCCACAAAGGCCTCCAAGGCCTTTGTGATACATATTTCTTTTGATATTTGCTATAGGAGACATAGCTGAAGGATAACAGAAAGCGGCAATTCGAAATGCTTATAATAAGAATCGAGATCCTAAACGCAATGCCAGCGAGACCTGCCCAGACCTATATTATACCGCTGGAGTTGCAATTTTGGACGCTCTGACCAAAAACGGACCATTAGCTTAACCCAACTCATAGGAGGTTGTCAAGATCGAGATTGATTGAATGCTCATGTTCATGTTCGTTTCACGATAAAGCACATTTATGCTGTACTGTGTTATTTTGCAAAAAAACCGTTTGTACTAGGCAAAAAACCTTGACAACTAACATACGCACAGAGGACAAAATCTACTAGCACTATCGTGAAATTATTTTTATTATCGCTTTTTGCGGGTTACTGTTATGTATACTAGAACATGATGTTGCAATGATGATGCTAGGTTTATCGCGAAAATCGCATCTCAGGCGGGAATCGAACCCGCGTCTCAACCTATCCGGGATTGTGCATATCTGCTAGCACTTATGCATGTGACCCGTACCTACAGTAACCAACCCAATTCGATCCCAAGTTCAGAAACTAATGTCAGATCCGTGATCAGCGCCTCGAACAACCCACGTAGACAAAGTTTGGGCTAAATCGGTGGTTTCGTCCCAGTCACCCTACTTCGTCAATACGGACCCTAGCAAGCGCACGTCAGACGCAATGGGAAAAGCCGATGTTAGATTTGTGAATTGTGGATTTGTCGGCAGCCCAAGTGATATTTCTCGTTGAATATTAAAAGAAACTCATCCGAAATGAAGTCTATGTTCTTTATAGTCGAGAAGGTGGAACAATAGAATAAAGATGTTCTCGATAAGTGGACCTTCACTCACTCCACGCTAGTAAGGCTGGTTGGGCCAAAATCACCGTTTTAGCCCAAACTTTGTCTACGGGGGTTATTCGGGACGCTGATCACGAATCTGACATTAGTTTCTGAATTTGGGATCGATTTGGGTTGCTTACGATAGCTGTGGGACACGTACGTAAGTGCTAGTAGATATTGTCCATTGTGCGTACTATATTGGTCATACTCCCCCCAAACACGATTTAATCCAGCAATTACGACAAAATTGCAAAAGGAGCCTAATTTGGAATCTAGCGTATAAAGGCAAAAGAAAAGCCAGCAAAGGGACCGAACCCCCGACTATCAGATCGTGAGCCTTACATGCTACCGCCTGAGCCACGATGTTACGATAACAAGAGAATAAGACCTAGAAGCCCTCTCGCCGTTAACTAGTATTACAATCCTATACGTAAAGATTTTCTCGCCTTTTTTGGGCCACCCATTTGCAGGTAGCAAAAACAAACTATACCGTTGTAATCGTCACTCGATGCTCTACAAAACAGTATGGGTCTCGATGAGAATCTTTGGGGGAAGCTCACTGACCTCCCTTGTCAGTTGCATCGACTGATATTCAGAGCAGGTCGTCACGTCGGCAACGCTCTGACGGTGGATCACGGGGTAAGTCATTAAATTTCTTCAGTTTCGTGGGGGGATTCTTCAATTTTGTCAGAAATGCCAGGGAGGATGAGGCGCTTGGCCGTGTAGTTCAAGGATCAAGGAATTTCGAGCTACTTTTTAGGCCTCTGACGACGACGAAAGGGTCGAAACGTTAGGTCAAATAAACATTGATCCACCTTACTAACCTCGTCCGGCACAGAAGCATTTGCGAAGACGATTGAGTGTATTTTTAGAGAACTTTTCAAGGATATCGTGCTCAGTATTTCTCGTTAGCCTCTGGTTCCAAAGTTATGGCCAAAAAACCGCGTAGAATGTAGGTGTCTTTAAATACAGAATGTCTCAAAAAATGTACCTCCTGTCTGAAATGCCATAACTTCGGCGAAAGTGAACCAATCGAAACGAATCATAGCTTGAATGAAAGCTAAGAAAAAAGAAAATTTCCTGGTATGTGTTTGGTGAGGATTGCGCCATGTGCTCCACCGAGGCCTCAGATTTTGGACCTGATTGATACTGCATGGGTTATATGCTTGCTCTGCTTCAGTCGCAAACAGGTGGTGTTGCTGCTATGAGTTACTACTGATCCACTTAACATATCCACTTGCTTCAGCTTCTGGTTAAGCATGAAATAACATCAATATCGATCAATAATTGTAAACGCTGTTCGAGAAGCTAAAACTCTTCCAACAGTGATGCAGTGATAAGAAAAGAATTAAGAGGAATGTGAAATGTATAAACCACGAAGATTACACCATGCATCTGTCCGAATCGTCGGATTCTAGACCTGATTGAAAGTTCACGGATAACATGCTTGCTCCACTTTGGTCGCCAAGAGGTGATATCGCTGATACGCGTTTCTCGTGATGCAGTAAACATGAAAACATCAAAACATAACAAGTTTAACATACACGTTAAGATGGACTTGCACAATACCGCTTACTCTGTGCAAAAACCGTGGACTCTCGAAATGAGTATGTAATAGCGCGTACGTGGCGTAAAATGCAGGTCAAACTTGTTATGTTTTGATGTTTTTATGTTCACTGCCACGAGAGAAACGCGTATCTGCGATATCACCTATTGGCAACCCAAGGTGAACAAGCATGTTATAAGTGAACTTTCAATCAGGTCTAGAATCCGACGATTCGGACAGATGCATGGTGTAATCTTCGTGGTTTATACATTTTACATTCCTCTTAATTCTTTTCTTATGATTGCATCACTGTTGGAAGAGTTTTAGCTTCTCGAACAGCGGCTGCAATTATTGATCGATATTGATGTTGTTCCACGCTTAACCAAAAACTGCAGCAAGTGGATATGTTTATTTCCTCGGGAGTAACTCATAGCAGCAATATCACCTGTTTGCGACCAAAATAGAGCAAGCATATAGATCATGCACTATCAATAAGGTTCAAAATCTGAGGCCTCTGTCGAGTACATGGAGCAATCCTCACCAAACACATACCAGAAAATTTTCTTTTTTCTTAGCTTTCATCCAAGCTATGATTCGTTTGGATTGGTTCACTTTCGCCGAAGTTATGGCGTTTCAGACAGGAGGTACATTTTTGAGACACCCTGTATATTGCCGCCACTGTAAGTATAAACACATGAGTCGACAGTCGCTTTTGGAAGCCATTGGAGACAAAATGTGTCCGATGAATGCAAAGATTAATGTGCCCCGAGAGCCTCTGTGACGCGACATTTGATCTGGTATTTGCCATAGGGGACGAAGGTGAAGGAGACCAGAACGAGAGAATTCGCAACGCATAGAAAACCGGTCGAGCATGCAGTTACAACCTAAGTGAGATCTGTCGCGAGGTGGGAGATGCAGTTTTAAGCGCTGTTTGAAGTTGCCTAATGGGTTATCAATCGCTTCCGAAATTCTACTCTAGCTCATCTCACGGTTGGGTAGAAGGAGTTTGAGCACTCACGTCCGTTCCGCAATGAAGCGCTTTTATGAATTGTATTGCTTTTTGCGTCACAATAACTAACAATCGGAAATCCTCCCCTATTTGGAAGTCTGAAAAATCGGGAAGCACGTTTACCAGCGGTGAATTTATCATATCCTCTTCTACATTTCCCTACTTTTCTCTTGGTTCTGATCGTAAAAAAATCAGAGCACCATTGTAACGGTACAGGCAGTCTACCTGCAAGCTTTATTTCTATTTCTCTTGTTTGGGGAATTTCTCATTACACCTGATGTTGGAAAGTTTCCAGAATTTCCTTGTTGGAAATTCCAGGTTTGTGTTTAATTTTTGAACTTATTTCATGGGCATTTCTAAACGAATGTTTCTTGGGAACCACTGAGCTTCTGCTTGTTTAGTGGTGATATTCTGATAGAGCATGATTTTTTCGTTCCTACAGGGTATGAAATTTCAAGTCATCGATAAACCATAGATTTGTTACGTGAATTTTTTTATGGTCGAAAAGAATGGTGAAATCTCTGAGCAGTCTTTCACATAAAACTCCATATATTAGTTACTAGTCAATGCAATTGCATCAAATTTGGATGTGTGATAGCACGAGATCTTCTATTCTCAAAGCATATTGAAGTTTCAAAAACTGCCCTACAGTACCTCTAATAGTTCCCAATACTCTACACAGACGCTCCACCAAATACACAGCATCACCTTCTTCACGTGCATGCTAGGTTTCGGGACGTCTTCTTTGTCAACCCAGTCGGCGATGAATGTTGTAGTACAGAACCCACTTCTCATCACCAGTTACCAAATTGTCGAGCCCTTGTGGGTGCGTCGGAGAATGAGGAGAGAAAGTGATGCCTCGACTCTGCGAACCATGTCGTGCTAAGTCAGAACGTGGGGTACCCACCGACCAAGTTTTTTAACTTTGCCAATCGACTCCAGTCCACGTACCACTGTTGTGTGGTTAATACCAAGCGTTACTGCCACTTAACGTGTTGTCTGGTATGGATCCGCCTCAACTTGATTCAGAAGCAGGTCTAAATCCAAATCCTTTGGGCGCCCCGACCTTGCCTCGTCTTCCATGGAATCTTTGAACTTTGAGAACCAATGATATACCGTGCTCCGAATAGGAGCTCATCCGTTATAAACGTCCTTGAAACGCTCGTAAGATTGGCTGGCATTGAGTCCAGAAAAGAAGAGAAACAACATGACGTTGCGGATAGGATCATCGGAAGGCGAGAATTTCGAAGCCATAACTTCTAGCCTTGAGAGTATTGAAGAGAGTGCTTATGGCGTTTTGTAGAGCTTTCTTTGCTCTATCGAGTGTTTTGAATGGAGCCGAAAATAGCGGGGAAATCCTCTTCAAGTTCAAGAAGACGCAAATGTCCGAAAACTTTTGCACCAACCTAATACTAGAAACATTTGGTGGGGTACGCACTCGACTAATGTCACAGAAGAAACCCTACAAGACTTACGGGTATGGTCATATGTAACGTGAGCCTTTGCTGCCTTAGGACGCGCGCCGCTTCGTCCAAGCGCTGCTCACTCGAACGTTCACCTCGCTGCTGAAGTCTCCATGACAGGCTATCGTTGAGCTGAGATGTTTGAAGGTGCTGACCCACATAAGTTTGGTTAACTGTGCAAGGGTCATTTACCGCGGTCGGAAGGGACTCCGTCACCCTTACATTGAGGCGACGGCCGAACTGCTTAATCCCGAGATGTACAAATGTAAGTGAAACCAAGAGCCCGAGTGAAAATTTTCCTGATGAAACGTTGTCGCACGCTTTCTGAGTTCTTAATTACAAAATGTATCGTGTATGAAACACTTACATGCTATACTATAAAATCGGATTGATATGCTTTCACGAAAAGAAACGCGTCTATGGTACAGAGCCATTTGGATAACAGAAACAGTTATGTCTTTCTAGTCCCGGAAAAGGTTTTTGATCCATTCGAGTCAGTGAACATTCAAAGAAGTTGTTACTTTCTTGCAAAAAAGAAAGTTGGTCTGATCAGCATCGTTGGAAACGAGGTGGTCAGAAGAAAACGTCCTTCTTATCACTGCCGAGTCGCCAAAGTCATCATGATGCTCGTCGATATTGGTATGGGGACATTCAGATTGATATCTGACACTTTGGGTAAGTTCTAATGAAGTAATCATATGCTATGTTTCACTAGCGCCAGGCGCTAGACAGATGACAAACAACGCGTTGAAGAGTGCAAGCAGCTTCAACGCCCGCACACGGTGCTCGTTGTGGGGTTTGCCACTATTAGGCATTACTGCATAAAAATACATGCCATAATAATAAGAATCCGTCATAGTTATGTATTCAGGCAAATATCTGAGCACATGGGAGATGAGAGCTATCGTAGGAGTGGGTGGGCGAACGAATTTGGAGTTTTATTCCTTGGACTGATGCACTTTTTTCTAGACAAAAGAACAATGTAAAACAACACTGATGAAGCTCGCTTCTGTGCTCTCTCTAGATGAACTCCTGCCGTGATCTTGAACAACGTGTAATCGACGAGATTTGACGGATTTGGTGAAAAATCTCTCGGCGAATGCAGGCCCCGTTCATATTTCACTATTAAATATGCGAGGAGACGTTTCTCCAATTCCTCTATTATTCTGTTAGTCAACCAAATGAACACTACATTAATATGCTTAGCCAAGGTTGTTAAGCGGAACTCTTCATTAACGGCCCTACGTTTCCACCTGCTCGTCGGCTTCAGAAGCCTGAACATGGTTCGCACTTAGTGATCGAACGGCTTCCATATTGCCAACATTCGTCCTGTTTTCCCTATATATGATGCACTACATGCCTTAAATTCATATTATGCCTTTAAAATCATGACTGAATATTGCCAGGTACGAACCCGCATATTATGGCAATCGTGTGATAACGCATAAACCTGAGCATTGGCCTCGATATTACTCGGTGTAATGATTACTGAGGTTATCTTCTGAATGGAAGTGCATTTTTGTGGATGCAAATTATCCGCCAGTACCCAGTTTTAATAACTCGTATTTCCCATTTCACTCTACTGAGTTCTTTGAACGTTTGCACTAGTGCGCCACCATATTGGCCAAATTCTTATTATAGCGACATCTGTTGTGTCACAGTCCTATTTTCGCAACTAGAAAGTGCATGTTTTTAGAGACATATGCTCGTTAATCATCTGGATCCACACATTTAAAAAGCCCTTAGTAGTGCCTTTGTCCGTCACTAGCATTGTCGCCGGAGTCACCTACACTCAGTACTCTAAACGCTCTCATCGCCAACCCTTTAGCCTTGGTATTCTATCCAGAACGTCATCAATTCCTGGAATTACACTTGTCAATGGCAAATATAAGCTAACTTCCTCTGCCTTGCCGATGCTTCCATACGGGAAAATTTTAGAAGTAGCTCTTTGTGCGAACAATTACTTGTAACGCGTATGATGTGCAAACAATTACTTGTAACCGAAAGGTGCGGAGGATCAGCGTGGGTAGAGATCCTAGGAAGTGGGTTCAGCGTCTCGTGGATGCATGGTATCAAAGCTTCTTGTCGCTTAGTTGAAACACAAGTAGGGCATAACTTTTACAATGATTCGTGGGTCTTACACTGCAGTTCAACAATACACATGCATATGCGGCACCACTGCTTTGATTCTTTTGAACTGCATTCTTAAGGACATCGGTGGGAGATTCACACTGCTCGCATAGCTGTTTCGCAACGTTACTCGCAGTTTATCTTGCATCATTGTTAAATTCATGTCCGACTTACTAAGGAACGCTATGAGAAAGAGAAACCAGTACGAGTTAGAGGAGCAGATTACAATCGCATTTCTTCACCTTGTAGAAAATTAGAGAAGCTTTGTTCAGAGGTCTGTGAATGCCGCTCACGTGAAGAGGAAAAATCATCAAAGGAAGCCAAATACCTTCAGAAGCAGGCCCTCCTGCTGTTCTTGTTAGCTGCTGAAATGGCTAAACTTCTTGATCTGCTTCTAAAGTCTCACGGTATAACGTGAAATGGCCTCTTTCTCTTGTATGAGAAATGTGACAACTTTCCGCTTGAAGGCGGCTAAAAGTTATTCACTTATTACTGTTTTCACAGAACACACCTTGACGTTAACCAAGATGATCACCTTGCAACTGTCTGTCGTTCTACTCGTTATTATCTTTTCGGTGAGTTTACTATATCCTTATCTCGCATGAGTATTGGACGGTCACACTAGTTCTCAGAGCATGTGTATCCGGTCTATGGAATAATTAGAGCACGAAAATTTCTCTCAAATTAGAATCTAGTTCGAGTGTCACAAGCACCAGACTAGATTTGCCACATGAACAATTCTTTTGTGCATCAATTCATTGTGAAGGTATCGACCTTTTCAAATGACGAGAATATCTCTTCACATTTGTTACAGTTTTTAAGCTGCTGTGAATTAAAAATATATTCAACAAATGCTTTTTGATCGGCTATAGGTATATGTACTAGTATTCTACGAGTTTCATCCCCTAGCACAGGTTTCTCTAGGAAAGTGACGGATCCTTGCGGAACATAAATAGCGAGGATTAAGAAAGAACATCGTGAAATAGTTTTTTTGCTGCAATGTTTAGCCCTTTACTGTTCGATTTTCAAGGATGGAGCTTCGTCGAAAGGTCCAAAGTGTGAATACAACGTGCCGATGTTCTGTATGCTTGTGGAAGACGCATACCGAAGGAACAATGAGGTCGTGAAAAGTATTGAAGGTTATTCGAATGGAACGATCTTTGACGAAGACAAGGAAAGAATAACCAGCGTCAATCGAAAGATCCGTGATGTTCTGAAGAAGAAAACGAGGTCAGAGGTGCTTGCTCCCTTGAACACTGCCCTGAGCGCTGAAATCAACGCGCTTTTCCAGTTGAACGTTAGCTGCACTGGAGACAAACACGAAGCAGCTCCATGCACAGTAGGTCTTAAGAACCTCTGCGATGCAACATTTGATCTAATTTTTGCCATAGGGCAAGCAGCTGAAGCAAGACACCAAAAAGCACTTCAAAATGCTTATAATAAGGTTCGCGATCCTAACCGCAATCCCAACGAGACTTGCCCAGACCTATATTACACCACTGGACTTGAAATTTTGAACGCTTTGTCCAATAATGGCCCATTAGCCTAATCTAACTCACGAGATTGTAAAAATCGAGTCTGATTGAATGCTCCTGCTCGTTTCACAATAAAGCACATTTATGTTGTATTGTGTTATTTTGCAGCAAAAGCCGCTTACTAGCCTTCAGTTTTCTCCCAATTACACGTTTAGAACATGTGTATAAGCATATGAGCCGATCGTCATTTCTGAAAGCCATTGAGGACAAAGAGAAAGAATTCTATTATATATGCATATAAAACCGTTCGAGTACGCAATCACAACCAAAGTGACGTCTGCAATTAAACCGCTATTCAAAACCAATAGATTATTAATCACTTTCAAAACTACACTGAGTCATTGCTCGGTTGAAACAACGTGTTTGAGTATCCACGTCGGTTCCTCAATAAAGCGCATTTATGAATTGTGTCAACAGTCTACCTGAGAGACTTATATCCTTATCGTTCGGGAAATTTGTCCAATACGCATGATGCTAAAAAGTTTTTAGCAGCTTTTTGACAGCTGTTGTTTTAGAAGTACGCTTGCTTTCTGGTTATTTATTATATAATAATCTTCATTATATAACAATCTTTTTGACTTCTTTGAATTCGGTACTACGTCTGCTTTCTGCTTGCTTAGTGATTAATTTTTTTGTAATTCCCGGTCGTTGGTAAACAATAACTGAGAAAAACCTTGTATGTAGTTCCACTGACTGGCAACATCAGAGCAACATCCTATTCTAGTATATGTAATAGCAACCCACAGAAAAGCGGTAACGAAGAACGATGGGCGAAGCGATGGAAGCATCTTCTACTAGGAAGGATAGAAGTGGAGATTATAGTTCGGACCGAATCGAATAATTTCGAACGAATGTTCGAATGAAATTCGAAAATTCGTATATTCGTTATTCGAATATTCGTAATTTTGGAAAATCGGATTTATTCGTTCATTCGTTCATTCGAAATTTTAGAAATCGAATACATTCGTTCATTCGTTCATTCGAAATTTAGAAAATCGAATATATTCGTTCATTCGTTCATTCGAAATCTCAAAATTCGAAATTGTTCGAACGAATTCTTCAAATACAGTACTGGCCATAAGAATTGCACTTTGCACGGAAAAGACGAAAAAAATCGGCTTTTTCGTCTTTTCTGAATAACTTCCTTAGAATTCAACATTCTGCGAAACCGAGCACATGGCTGAGCTCAGCAGCTCAAGCTCTATCGAACGGTATAGAAATCTTACCTGAAACCCTTTCAGTTAGCCGAATATGACGATTTTCGCGGCGCGACGTCGCATTGCCGCGGACGAGTTGCCCGTTCAACAGTGTTCACCGTTATCCTCTTGTTGTTCCAACTTCGGACTCCTGTATCTCAGTTCCTAAGCGATGCTATTTGAACTGCTCTTCTGATTCTGGCAGAGTATCACTGGAGAATACCACACTGTTGAAATTCCTCTCCAGATTCTTCTAGACTCGTCCAGAAAATCACCCAAAGTGGGCACCAGATCGACTTGTGAACAATTTTTTGGTTAATAACTCGTGAAGATTTCAATGTTTTAGGAAAGTAAACACAATGTTTTGTTCAGCAGCTCGAGCTCTATCCAACAGTATGCAGCTTATCTCGATTTCTTTAGTTTTCCGAAAATCGGATTTTCATCGATTTTCCAATTTTCGAGTCCCCGTCTCCCGATTTACAAGCGATCTCCGGAGCCTATCTTCTCTTGTTTCAATAGGGTGGTCTGTTAAAAATGAAATTCCGTAGAAAACCTTCTCTACATTGTACTGGATGTTTCCAGAAACTCATTCAAAGTAGGCATCAAATCCACTTGTGAAAAATGTTTCGCTGAATAACTCGTGAAAATTACGGTATTTCAGGAAAGTAAACATACTGTGCTGTCTAGCAGCTCAAGCTCTATCCAACAGTATACAATACGCCCCAATGTATCGAACACGGTTTTCACCAATTTTTTGCCAAGTCACGACCCCCCCCCCGCTCAACTGTGGTCATTCGAGTCAACGATCTTCTGACTTTGAACCCTCGTCTCTCAATATTCGAGGGAGACACGACGACCAGCTTTTCTCCTTTCAACAGAATAGCCACTGTAGGAAAGGAACACGTAGCAGAACTTGCCCAAATTGTTTCGGATTCTCCTAGAAATTCTTCCAAAGTCGGCACTTCGTTCACCTGGCATTGGTAGTGTGAGTTTTTGCCCAATAACTCATCAGAATTTCAACATTTTAGGAAGGTGGACATACCGTATTGCTCAGCAGCACAAGCTCTATCTAAATGTGTACAGCTTATCTCGATTCCTGTAGTTTCCCGAAAATCGAATTTTTATCCATTTTCCAATTTTCGAGCCCCCCTCTTCCGATTTACAAGCGATCTCCGGAGCCTATCTTCTCTTGTTTCATTGACTGCTCTCGATAGTTGGCAGCCCCTACTGCCAAGAATCGATTGGTTGATTTGACTCGATAGTTGGCAGTAGGGGCTGCCAACTATCGAGTCAAATCAGCCAATCGATTCTTGGCAGTAGGGGCTGCCAACTATCGATCGGTCGATTTTGCTCCGCCTACCACGACAGCTCTTATAAAAGAGAGACTCGGTGAGCACGCCATGCCATTTTTCATTCCTCATCGGCGGTTCGCATAGCGCTGCTGCAGCAATTCCCTGCAGCAAGCGACTAGAGCGAGACGAGGTGGGTCTGCGGCAGTGAATGTAGAGGATGCAGCCCTATCGTGTGGTACCCCCAGACAACCCACGACAAGCTACACGACTTACGAAGTAGAGTAGCTGTCTCTACATACACTGCCGGAGACCCTCGCCGTCTGATCTACATTCCCTACCGCAGACCCCCGTCGTCTCGCTCTAGCCACTCGCTGCAGGAATCGCTGCTGCAGCGGTATGCGAACCGCCATTCCATTTTTCCGCTTTCTTATGCAGCATGTGCTGATTCCCCCATTAGGGGGCACATCCCCCCATTAGGGGCAGATCCCTGCGTTACGTGGGGCAGATCCCCTGTGTGTCCGCTGTGCACTTGTCCAGGGGTGCACGCGGAAATTTGGTCTTGGTTAGTGTACCGCACCCTATCTTACTCGCAACAGGACATTCGTCGTTATTCAACTATTTGGGCCCCAGAGTTCGAAATTTTTTTCGCTGAAACTTCGCCCAGGGGGGTTTTTGGGGGCGCTTATCGCGAATCTGATACCCAAATTGCGTATTTCGCACAAGTATGGCACTTACACTACCCTCCCCATGAGGGGTGGGGTCCACTCTGGATCACCAATTTCGCTGAAAATTTCCGGTGAATGGGCCTAAGCCTTGGTGAGGGAAGAGATCCCCTCCCCCGCCTCGTGCTTAGGCTTGGGCCCATTCATCAGCAAAAAGTGGTGATCCCACGTGCACTCTTGGGGAGGGGTGTTAGTGCCATACTTGTAAGAAATACGCAATTTGGGTATCAGATTCGTGATCAGCGTCCCCAGAAACCCCCCTGGGCGAAGTTTCAGCGAAAAAAATTTCGAACTCTGGGGCCCAAATAGTTGAATAACGACGAATGTCCTGTTGCGAGTAAGATAGGGTGCGGTACACTAACCAAGACCAAATTTCCGCGTGCACCCCTGGACAGGTGCACAGCGGACACACAGGGGATCTGCCCCACGTAACGCAGGGATCTGCCCCTAATGGGGGGATGTGCCCCCTAATGGGGGAATCAGCACATGCTGCATAAGAAAGCGGAAAAATGGAATGGCGGTTCGCATACCGCTGCAGCAGCGATTCCTGCAGCGAGTGGCTAGAGCGAGATGACGGGGGTCTGCGGTAGGGAATGTAGATCAGACGGCGAGGGTCTCCGGCAGTGAATGTAGAGACAGCTACTCTACTTCGTAAGTCGTGTAGCTTGTCGTGGGTTGTCTGGGGGTACCACACGATAGGGCTGCATCCTCTACATTCACTGCCGCAGACCCACCTCGTCTCGCTCTAGCCGCTTGCTGCAGGGAATTGCTGCAGCAGCGCTATGCGAACCGCCGATGAGGAATGAAAAATGGCATGGCGTGCTCACCGAGTCTCTCTTTTATAAGAGCTGTCGTGGTAGGCGGAGCAAAATCGACCGATCGATAGTTGGCAGCCCCTACTGCCAAGAATCGATTGGCTGATTTGACTCGATAGTTGGCAGCCCCTACTGCCAACTATCGAGTCAAATCAACCAATCGATTCTTGGCAGTAGGGGCTGCCAACTATCGAGAGCAGTCAATGAAACAAGAGAAGATAGGCTCCGGAGATCGCTTGTAAATCGGAAGACGGGGGCTCGAAAATTGGAAAATGGATAGAAATTCGATTTTCGGGAAACTACAGGAATCGAGATAAGCTGTACACAATTAGATAGAGCTTGTGCTGCTGAGCAATACGGTATGTCCACCTTCCTAAAATGTTGAAATTCTGATGAGTTATTGGGCAAAAACTCACACTACCAATGCCAGGTGAACGAAGTGCCGACTTTGGAAGAATTTCTAGGAGAATCCGAAACAATTTGGGCAAGTTATGCTACGTGTTCCTTTCCTACAGTGGCTATTCTGTTGAAAGGAGAAAAGCTGGTCGTCGTGTCTCTCTCGATTCTCGGGCGATTTTCTGGACGAGTCTAGAAGAATCTGGAGAGGAATTTCAACAGTGTGGTATTCTCCAGTGACTACTCTGCCAGAATCAAAAGAGCAGTTCGAATAGCATCGCTTAGGAACTGAGATACAGGAGTCCGAAGTTGGAAGAACAAGAGGATAACGGTGAGCACTGTTGAACGGGCAACTCGTCCGCGGCAATGCGACGTCGCGTCGCGAAAATCGTCATATTCGGCTAACTAAAAGGGTTTCAGGTAAGTTTTCTATACCGTTCGATAGAGCTTGAGCTGTCGAGCTCAGCCGTGTTCTCGGTTTCGCAGAATGTTGAATTCTAAGGAAGTTATTCAGAAAAGACGAAAAAGCCGATTTTTTTCGGCTTTTCCGTGAAAATGGCAATTCTTATGGCCAGTACTGTATATACCAGCTTTTCATCAGCCTATCGGCCGCCAAACGTCTGTTCGCCAACTTCGTAGGAAAACAACAGTACTAACCCTGGCGGAAGTTGGGGACAGCCAAAAAGCGCAACTACCGACAGAAAATTTGGCCTTAGCGAAGGCTCAAAACCATAGAAAAATGAAATTAAACAGAAGAAAACGGAAGGACATCAGTAAACAGAGGAACATGAAAACGACGAAAAAGAAAAAACATTCTGAAAAGTAGAATAATTGAAGTAGTTTCATCAGCTCCCCTGTCGCTGTGGGTGCCCTTAGTGTACGGTAGCGGGCAATCGCGGCGAGACCCACATGAGCCTCCCATTACAAGAATCGCGGCTTCGCTTATGTAGTAGGATAAGTACATGAATTGACCGCCTTTTTTGAAAGCCATTGAAACAAAATGGTGCGGATGAATGCAAAGTAGGCCAAAAGTCTCTGTGTCGCAAGATATGATTGATTTGGGATTTGCCATAGGGACACAGATGAAGGAGATCAGAAAGAGAGAATTCTGAGTGCATATAAAACCGTTCGTGGACGCAGTTACAGCCAAAATGTGGTCTGCCATCAAACGTTATTTAAAGCTAATGGATTGTTAATCACTTTCAGGACTCTACACTGAGTCATTGTCAGTCACAAATAAGCAGCACATTTGCGTGCCTTCAGTAGAAGTCTAAAATGTCGGGAAACATACTTTTCTCTTGGTGCTCGTCGTAAAAAATCAGAACATCATCGTTGTGGAATACTAGCAACACCTTGCGCCGTCGCATGTGATTGTCACATGCGGTCTACCTGGAAGCTTTATTTCTCTATTGTTTGTGGAATTCCTTCAATAAAACTAGTGTTACAAAGCTTTTAGCGGCTTTTTGACTACTGTGAATTCGTTGGTTCGTTTGCTTTCTGGTTTATTTATTTAATTATTTTTTCGAATCTCCAGTTGTTGTTAATCAATTACTATGGAAAACATTGTAGTTTCACTGACTGGACTAAAACTCAGAAAAAAAACTCTAAAAAGTGCAATATCACAGTGTTTCAAAGCGGAAGGCGGTAACAGATGAAAATAAAACGAAAAGATAGCTGATTGTAAAGTGGACTGAAACAAGAAGCCAATCGAGCGACTTAACATGGCTCACAAATTGAAAAAAAACCGAAAGCGCGGATCTAACAATAAGCATGAAGGCAAAGGAGTTTAAAATAGAACTCTCACAGCAGCCCCACGTAGTGAATAATAATTCTCGCAACTTGTATCATGGGAACCGCCTTGTTTTTATCATATACTTGGCGAGCGATTGATTAGATGAAAATCTAATAACAAAACATCTTCTACAAAATCTAGCAATAAACGCGGATGATCTGGTCAATATCGCGACGCGACTGCCAGCTGGAAATGACGGAAGCATCCATAGTGTAGCCTGCGAAGCGTTGCCTACTGCACCCTAAGGCGCTAATTCCGGATATCGACCGATCACAAATAAATATTCCATTCCAGCAGTCATTTCAAATAAATATATGAATATATGGTAAACCTCTATGTATAGCTGAAACATGAGATTTGAAAAGGAAGGCGAGGCCGGTCTACGAATGACAGGTGGGTTGGGCATACTTGAGAAGAAGTCTATCACACTCTACTCTCACGATCAGAATGAAAGTTAAGGCGCCATAAAGGCGTAGTTTTGACAACGGCAATATCTCTCCAAATTCTTTCTTCTGTTCTTGAGCGATCACCAACGTCGGTAATTAGTGATCCTTCGTATCCAAATAAATCCTCGGTTTATCTCAAAGTCTTGCTTGGCACAGCGACATGAAAGGTAAAGGTGAAGTATCGGCGTTGATCAGTCCATTAATGACGCGCCGCCGCATTCGTGTTCCATTCAGAATCGTAGAGGCTTGTTGAATGCGTGTTTGTTCTCTACAATGACTTGCGGCGGACAGCCGAAATTTCAAGTCTGTATCTATCGCGGAAAGACCGCGATCTTTTGTTACGCAGGAATGCGCGGAGGCGCCGAGCAGAAGCATCTTCAGCTTACAGAAGCTCCGCCCCTCGCACAGTCTTCAGTTACGCAGCGCGCCACCTCGGTTTCTTCCGCTTAACCATTCGCTAATAGATTGTTAGTAGTCTTCTTTGATAACTAGAAATTGCTTTTTCCTTGCATTGCCATTCTTGTATTCCATAATCAGATTACTTTGTGCTTTATTATTATATTGTTGTTGTATTGTCGTGTTTGTACGTTGTGTATGCCTTATCGTATTTTTATGGTTTAATTACCCAAGTTTGAGGTAAATCTGCGTACCTCTGGTGTGTGGTGTCTTGTACAAAAGAAAGGATACAACCTGGTCTGAGGCTGCAAAACCATTTTAGTATCTTTACTTTCCCAACGAGCCAGATTCCAATTAACCCAACACCGAAAGGATGAAAAGGTTGGTTAGCCTGGGTGGGATCGATCGCTGCGGGTTCGGGTGGATGTAGGGCCTCTCACCACTGCACCACGTGCGCTCTTCATAACACTAGCCAAAACCATCAATCGAAAATTTCCCAGCAACGTTGGCACCATAATTGATGTCTCTCATCTAGGCCACCTCCACGTACCGTGCCTTCTGAGAACCTGTCAAAGTATTTTGGATTGCACTTGACAAATCCTTGGGATGGTGAAAGTGGAGGACAACCCTCGATCATGAGCTTTTCCTAGTCTTTTGCAAGGGAGGAAGCGCCATGAGACATGAAAGACGTTGTAAAGAGTATGCTATGTCGGTAAATATTGGACGTATTCCTTGAACTGGTCTAATGCGTGGACAGTACTCCATCGCAACTCAGGCATAGGAATAAAAAAATACTGAATACCGGCAAGTAAAAACCCGCATATTGGAATTTCAAGCGGGATAGCGTATTGACCTTCGAATTGGTTCAGCTAATAAAACATTGCCTAATAATGCTTCACTTTCAACTACTGTATTTTTGCATAATGACACGCCAACGCAACGTAAGGGCGCACTTCCCCAAAATGGCTATCGACGCCCACGTTCCTTGCCTAAATGTGAGGAATATTTGCTCTTATGCAGTCGCGTACTGACAGATCATCAATTTTTGAGCATGTAGTATTTCGTGCGCGGTTTGTTTTTTGGAATGTTATTCGATCGTTAATGCCTCGTAACACCACGGTATGAAGTTCAACGTGAGAGTCAGCCGAAGGGAAAAGGGAAGCGGTATCCAGATAAGCTCACTAATCGTTCAAAAGAGACATCAAATGGCTCTACAATGCGTTTTGGATCGAGAAATGCCTCCGTATTGCTCAGAGATCTTGGTTAACAAAGGCTTACGATTTTATTGAGTAACTATGGTAATCATGCTGACCTCATCGTACGCCAACGTCCAAAATTAAAGGTCAAGCCTTACAAGCGTTGTCCAAAGTGTTGTATAGGCACATCAACAACATTCCAAGAAGGTTTACGCAAAACTTCGGAGAAACCTGCAGGAAAAAATTCATGATTGGTGATGATTGGTGAAGAACGATGTTGATGGCTTCTGAAAATTCACTCCAGCGAGTATTCACAAACCCGCAGGAGCCTGTCTAAGCTAAAATCTAGGCTTTCTGTGATTGATTGCTCATACGTGTTCCATAATAGCACTGTTAAACTTGCATTGTGCTATTTTTGAGCAACGGCTATGCACCGTTCCTGTAAAGAATTTTTGACTCACAAGCCCCTTAGGTACACATCCAAATAGGGCGCGTGTGATGTAGTGGGAAGCATTTCTGTAACCGTGCAGTCGAGCTATCGCTGCTCTTACCGGCTAACCAAGCCCTACATACATCTGCTGTCGGGTAACATGGTATCAGACTTGTCTGGGAAGGTAAAAACACTGCCCCCTCCCCGCATGTTACTGTATGGTGCAAATAAGCATTCACCAATCCTCTACGATTCTAAGTTGAACATTAATGCGGCGTCACGTCCTTCGAGGACTGATCAACGCTGGCACCTTCACCTTTACATTATTATTCTTTTCCTGACACCTAGAAGTATCTTATCGAGAAAAGTTTTGACCCGAAAGTGACTTGAAATTGAGTTGAGTTGACGTAACTCGTAGTTTCCTTTTCGCTCGATCGAATCCTAATTTTGTATTCCATAGTTGTCGCACACATGAAACATCACACAGAGGACTACTATTAGCGTTAATGGTACTATTATTAGAAGCTGTTTTGTTCTATGTTGCCGTTTTCTCGATAAAGTGCATTTTTTTCTTGAATAAATGTTTGAAGGGGTTCGTAGAACACTAAATTTCTGTTGCCAGAGTGGAAACTATAATGACAATATGGAACTGAAGAGTTGTGATATCTCGATGGCAGCGATTGCAGCTTGCACCCGACCAAACGACTCCGAACTCCGAATATTGGAGTGGAACACTGGGACACTTATTAATATACTTGAGATTTATATTGCTCTTCTCTCGGCAATAGGATAAACTTTTCAGAGAGTGCAACTCAGCGATTGATCCAACCTGAATAGTCTTGATGTTCAACTATTCCGAACTTCTTTGTCCAACCGAATTCTAATTTTGTATTTCATAATGATTGCATACGTGCACCATCATATTAAGATTGCTTTTATTAGACCATGTTTGCACATTGCATATTGCTGTATATTGCTGTTCTCCCGATAAAGTACATGTTTTCATGAGTGTATTGTTGCGAGTCACCATCCACTGGCATTGAAAAAGGCCTAGGAGTTCTGCTAGAGAGCATCATGTGCAGCTGCGGAATGCCCTGCGCTCCTCAGTATTCCATCTGTTCGTTCCCAGCATACTTTCAAAATCTCTCGATATTTTGGGAATAATCACCACAAGCTATTTTTTAGCAAAGAAAACGCATGTTCACAAGCGACTGTGTTCTGTAAATGCTACTTTCAGAGGGTACACTACTTCGATGCTTGTTCCACTAATCGTCCTTCTCATTTCAGTAAGTTCGTTGCAATCTCACATTGCACAAAGCAGTTACTCAAGGTTATCGAGTCTGCAATATTTCTTTGGATATGAAGCGTAAGAAAAGCGAAAAATGTGAAACAAAAGTTGTAGTTTTAACGGTTTCCACGAACCAATTGCTGTTCATGGCGATGACCGTGTGAGGCTTTGGCGCAGGAAAATGATAGGAGTATATTTCGAGCTCCAAAATAGTTATTCGCCACTTCTTGGCGATGTGTAGAGGGTACATGGCTTCTTTTTTCTTGAAGAGAATGGCGCCAGCCGTGGAGAACCGAACAAAAGTTTCTTGAACGACTACGAAAGCTCTCATATCACCAATGAAGTGAGAGCTTCCACGGAGAAACGCGTTTACTATTAGCGGGGGGGGGGCAAAAGTATTAAGGAAAATGCACCAAACTCTTTCATTTCTCAATAACTTAAATACAATTCGATTGTGCCGAGGGATGTACTCTCCATTGAGGTCTATGACTTGCTACCATCGATCAGCCAGCTTTCTGACCCATCCTTCCAGAACTGCTTCGGCCTGGAGCTGATCCACTGGTCGACATGCCTCTCAAAGTCTGCTTGGTTCCTTGTGTCCCTTCTAGCCAAGAAGTCTTGCAGGCTAAAGAAGAAGTGGTAGTCGCATGGAGAGATGTCCGGTGAATACGGTGGGTAAGGTACACGGTCGTACCCCAGCTGAGCAAGCTTCTGCGTGGTTACTTTTACCCGGTGAGGTGTGGCGTTGTCGAAGAGGATCAGTATTTTGAAACGTTGCGGTCGAATAAGTGCGTGTCTCTGATCCACCTCCTCGATTTAGTTCACTAAGCTTACGGAGTCCATCGTTGCCATCTTTGGAAATAGTCTCCAGCAAACGCAGACCCAGAAGCTCAAAAGTTGCTTATCGCCATGCTCTTCTCGTCGAACGAAGGTCGGTATCGGATCACCAGGCCTCACCCAGACTAGCTGCTTGGCAGGGTTAATGTAGAAGACATACTTCTCATCCTGCGTGACGATCGAGTGCAGACTTCTCGGACAAGAGAAATGGCGTAGATTGGCACGGCACACATCCACACGCAAGTGGTCTGCGGTAGCCTGAGGACTCAGCATGTTTCTCAAATACGCGGAAGTGATGAATTCTCAACTGGTCTCAAGTAAGTAGCATATGGACACATAAATACGACGAGCATACAGTGAGACCCCAGTCGGGAGCTATATGAGAAAAAAAAGGAGATACTTATTACTTTTGCCCCCCCCCCCCTAATAGTGTAAGTGACACCATCACGTATAAAACAGTAATAATGAAGAAAGAAAAAAATATTCCAAAACAGTCAGTTTCGCTGCTCTCATTCATTCTTTGTCGATTTTTTAGAGTGGAACCCTGTCGAACGGAAAATTTGAGTGTGCATACAAAGATGTGCCAATTGTCTGTCAACGAATGAATTCGGCCTACCAACAGAATGCCAAGGTTGCGGAGCAGCTTAAGGAAGAGCGCTTTAATGATGTTAGGCAAAGGATATCGGAAATCAATCAAGTGATCTTTGAAGCTATAAGGACGGGACAAAAGGGAGAGCTGTTCGTGCTCCTACACAGAGCTCTGTACAAGGAAGTGAATGCGATGTTCCAGTTGGAACTGAGTTGCAGTGGACAAAAGAGGACGACAGCTCAATGCAAGGCAGGCTTTCAAGGCCTCTCCGATGCCATATATAATCTGGTATGTGCTATGTGGGAAATAGCTGAAGGAAAGAAATATAAGGCAATTAAAGAAGCTTACGACTCATTTCAAAATCGTTCACGCGGTGAGGAACTGGATATACATCCAGTTTATGTTTTGGGAGCTACAGTTGCGACGGCCATTGGAAAATTGCTGTAGTGGATTTTTGATAGCATCTCTCAACTCAGATCAGATCAAGGAAACTGAGTGTGATTGATGGCTCGTGTTCGTTTTACGATGAAGCCCTTCTGTATTAGTATTGTGTTGTAGTGTGTAGTGGCTGCTGTTGTTTCTCTTACGAATTTTCCCAAGCCTGTTGATGATACACTAAAACGAACCTTCGAATCGGTCGTTTTTCTCCTTTCTTTTTCTTCGCTTTTCTTTTTTCTTTTTCTTTTTTGCTCTCATCTTCAAAGCACTATTCACTACTAATAAAAATGTTCTCGGCTCGGTTTACAGAACTTACGTCAGGCCGATTCTTGAGGACTCTAGCCCAATGTTTTCACCACACAAAATAAGTTGCATGTCCTTACTGGAAAGAGTCCAAAATAGTTTTACAAGTAAAATCTTGATAAGAACAGGTGCCTTTCTATACTCGCGTATACCTGGTGCTCAGTTCCGCAATAAATACTTAGGGCTTCTGACGTTGAAGGCTAGGAGACAAATCGCCGATACGTGTATGGTTCACAAATTACTCAACAGAATGAATGGAATGGAAATATCCCAATTTTATGATCTAGTGCCCTTTTGTACAAGAGGGGAAGGAACTAAAATATCATTTGGCCGGCCTAGGACTTCCGTGAGGCGTCATTCGTTTACGGTTACAGCAGTACTTGTTCACCCAAAGCTTTGCAAAAGGGCTAAACTCCCTGGCTCAGTTCACTCCTTGAAACACCATATTATCAAAACTCTCTGAACAGGAGAAGTACTGCCCTCAGTTATGATGTTTCTTCTTTTAAGGTGACTGTATCACTTATACTTTTTAGTATTATCATAGCACTTTGATATTCTGCTTTTGCTTTTTGTTGGTAGGCATTTTTACTTTGATGTTTTATTGTGATCAACGGTGTTACTTTCTTACGTTTTTCTTGTACAACGCAATAAATTGAAATTGAAATTCTATAGAAAGTCCTGATTTCAAAAGCCGTGTGCTAGGGACCAACTTGGGCAAACCCACCTCACCCTCCTGAATGTTTGAGTTCTGGAGACGACCAATGTAGAATATCTACATCATTACGTCATCTGAAATCGTACTCCTTGACACTTGAAAGGTTGGAAATAAGTCGCTCACATTTCAAAAGGAGCTCATCACTTCCGCACAGTTGAAAACATGTCATATGTTTATATAGAATCTCGCTGAATCTCTTACCGTGATACCTCATAAAGTGGCCCTTCTATGTGGAGTACGATTTCGAAAAGGATCCAAATGCCGAAATCCTAAATATGGGTCTTTCTAGCCGGTTTCTCAGTTGGGCAAGTTGCGTTGCATTCGCAAAAAGACAGAAAATCGGGAACTATTCTGAATTTGTATTGATATAGAGAGTCAATGAAATACCGCTATCAAAAAGTCTTCAGCAGAATCAACTATATTGTGTTCTAGGTTGTCCAATATAAGGTTCTCGTACGTCAACTGATGATGTTCGTGGCGCTTTTCCCTTGGAAAAAATGATGGAGACCCTTTCTATTGCTGCAGGCAGTTACATACTATTTACAGCTTCCCTTGAAATGAAGAATTCGATTCGATTCGGCGAGCAAAAGTAAAATGAATCATATGAAAGTAGATGTTCTTCATTGAAACAATCATTAACTAAAAGTAAAAAAAAATCAAAAACAATGCGATATTCTCGAAGTTTCCCAAATCAGCTCCGTCTACAGTCGAAAAATTACTCAACATTTCGAAAGGATTGGAATAGTCACAGCAAAGAGAATGCTTCTTCTTTTCTCCTCATCTCTTGTTGTTTCGATGTCGAAATTTTGAGAAAAAAATGTATAAAAGTTACCACTTTTATCATATACACCAAACGTTCTCATCTTGATGAAAGCCCCAAGTTTAACCACTGTCGTCTTTCGTGTAGTATGAAATGGAAAGACTAAAAAGTGTTATGAGATCCTATACTTCACATTCACTTCCTGTGGAAAATGAGCGGTAGAAAGCAATCCTTATGTGGGAACATCTCCTATTTTCCGCGACTGCTAAAACAGACGTCGCGTTGAAGTGGACGACATTTAAGAGCTAAAGCCCTCCACTCGAGCAACAGCTGCAGAGCGGAGAAAACATGCAACGCTTAGGGAAACGAAATGAGCAGTCAATAATACTGGATGGGATCGTAGAACCTGAGACAACTTACTAAATAATTGAGGGGGAACGGGGGAAGGGGAAAACTCTCCGTTCTGAACGAATCTCTTCACTTACCTCTTATTGATAAAACCATCGCGATCATCCAGAGGAACAAGGAAGTTGTGACATTCAAGTGGAAAAAACTGGATCAAGCCCGCAGTCAAATCGTCGGTTGGGAAAAGTAGCATATCGGCATGTTTTGAATTATTCCACGACGTTTTTATCCCAATCAGTTACGGGGTACGTCTTTCACGATAGTCGCTCCGTCTTCTTGCTCCTTGGTGCTGCTCCCGCATTTGTTGAGGTGCCACACTGCCACCTTGTCTCAGTATTGAGCGCCTTGTGGGGTGCCATATCGTCCTCGATCGCAGGTCCCTGAGCGCCGCTTTCTTGCGCGCGACCGTCGATCCGCCTTGTGATTGTGACAGTTTCATCAGCCGACCTGTCACACAGGCCTGACGCTGGTATCGGCACCCTTTTCTACTATTTCTAAGCTAGACAAGGGTTTCCGCCTGGGACGGGAATGAACCCTGATCATCGAGATCATGAGCCTAGGCTCTTAACCTCACGGTCATCCCGTCCCATCGGCATGTTTTTAATATCGTTCGGATTTGATATTGTCCTCTTCTCAACAAAGATACCAATCTTTTTGGTAGTGCAGATCCGTGAATGATACGACATCAGACTTGAAATCAATTTGAAATAGCACTTAACTACTATGCCCCTCGATAGAATTCTAATTTTGTACTCCATATGATTGCACCCACGCACCATTATTATTGGAACATGCTTTGTCGTATATTGCTGTTCTCTCGATGAAGTACATTTTTTCATGAATGTAAACTTAGCAATCGTCTAGAAGCACACATTTGAAAAGGCCCAGCCGTACACTTTTGATAGCGATCGTCGTGTACAGCTGGAGAGCCGTTTACGCTCTTAAGTATTCCGACTATTCTCAACGTTAATCTTTGAAAATGTTTGCTCAGAAAAATATGTAATTTATCGGCGATCTGAATCGATTGTTGTTATACATCATAACAAATACATAGACTATGCTCTATCAGAGAATCATCTCAGATCGAACCGTCAATCAGCGATTTTTGGGATATTTTCGTTTGAAACTGTAAAAGTAAATCACTACAAAATATTTTTCGAAAGCACAGAATTCGCAACAACTGTATGTTTTAACAAATGTTTGAATGTGGTCGTCAAAACTATCGGTGTAAGATTCGCTTCGATTTGATCTATTTGTGAATAAAAATGAGAAGTGACATATCTTTTTGACCGCTACTGTATAAGCATTTGCGTTGGAAGTCTGAAGTATGAGGAAACACGGTTACCAGCGGCATAATTTGATTCGTGGGGATTCTCGCCTCATTGATAATATATAGATAGAAATGGACGCTGGAAACTTCGAGTTTTTGTTTCCGCTCAAGAAACGTTTGTTGAACGTTGGATTTCTAACTTTGCGTGATCCCGCCTGCAGGAAGCAACGAAATGTGGAAATTCAGGTTACTGTTGTCAGATTTGACATCAGCCCGTCATTGTCGACACTTTGATACCCGACATGGTTAGAGTTGGGACTGTTTAATAACCTCTCACTCTTCACAAATGTTGCGGCTTCTCTAACTCTGACAATGGTTCGAAAGATTGCGTCAGCAGATTGTGACGGCATCAGTGTTTGTTAAAAAATTCGGGGTTTTCAATTTTCTTGCGAGAGCGCCAGAGTACTAGATAATACATGCTCAAAAAACGATGATCTGTCACTACGCAGCTGCATGTGGGTAAATATTCACCATGTTTAGCCGAGGGGCATGGGAGTTGACCGGTATCTTAGAGAAAATTTCAGCATCATTATGTGAGAATGCACTTGCTTGTTGAGATGATAAGATTATTAGGAAATATTTTAGTAACCGAAACGATGGAAAAGTATTTTAGCGCGAATATGCGGATTTGCACTTGCTGGTAGCAGGTTCACCCCAAAAAGATTTGTCTATGCCTCAGACCAGTACAATGAATACGGTCTATACGTATGCAAATGGCATATTTTTATAATGTCTTGTCTCGTCGAAGATATATCGTTCATGTCACTTCATCAGTTGTGGCAGTAGACTTGGAAGGAATCATGACCCAGCGCTGTCCTCGCTTCTCACCCTCTCGAAACCTTGTTGAGTGCAAGCCGAAGTACTGCCACAGGTGATAGGAAAGGGGCCTAGGTGAGAAGTGTCAGTTGTGAAATATTGCAGAATCAATGAAAGATTTTCGTTAGTATTATGTTGCTTTAGGCCCCGCATGGTGCAGTGGCAAGAGGCACTTCTGACACCCACACCGTCGAGCGATCGATCTTCGCGTGGGCTTACCAAGCCCATATTCACTAGGGGGTCAGAAAAATTGGTACCAGACTTGTCTTGGGAAGATGAGGACACTGGTATTGTACAACGGCTATCCCCCGTAAGCCATTGTATTGGCGAAATGCGCATGTACCATGCCTCGACTATTCTGAGGCCTATGGTGTACACTGGCAACGGGCCCGACGCAGCGGAGCTAAAAATGCATAGCTCGCCTCTATACAACACTGCAGCTGGGTTCTTGTATGCTGCTGTGTGCGGGGACTCAGAGCAGTGCTGCCCGAAAGTCGCAGCTGACGCCGGCTGGTCCCAGCGCACTGCGCTGTGACACTTGCTACAGTACTGCCCTGAGAGGATCTGCACCATTCTTCTTGCCCTTGCGGTAAACTTTCCGAATCCCCGCACACAGCAGCTTACAAAAAACCCCTTAGCTGCAGTGCTGTATAGAGGCGAGCCATGCCTTCAACTCCTCTGTGACGGGTCCGCTGCCGGAGTATACCATAGGCCTGAGTGGAACACGAATGCAGCAACGCGTCCGCAGTAGGCTGATCAACGGCCACACCTTTACCTTTACCTTTCATGTCGCTAAGCCAAGCGAGGCTGAAAGATAAAACAAGGATTCATTTGGATATCGTAGGATCACCAACTACCGACGTTGATAGACACACATTAAACAGAAGAGAGAAATTGGAGAGACATTGCTGCAGACATTAAAACTACAGAATTAAACTTATAGGGCGTGTGGTGTAGTGGGAAGCATCTCAAAAAACTACATACATCTGAAGTCGGGTACAATAGTGTCAGGCTTGCCTGGCGAGGTAAAAACACTGGCAATGTGTAGCGGTTGGCGTCACGCAAGGCAATGTATACACCAAATACACATTCACCAAGCCTCGTCGCCTCCTTTGGGGATTGATCAACGCCACCACCTTTACCTTTACGTTATTGTTTTATCTCGACAAATAGGAGTATTTCATAGCAATTTCAGAGCAATTATGACCCGAAATACAGTTGAAATTAAGTTGACATAAGTCGCAGCTTCCTTGTCGCTCTATCGAATTCTAATTTTGTATTCCTTAGTGACTGCACACATGCAAAATCACACACAGGACTATTATTAGTGTTAGTGTTACTATTATGAGACGTTGTTTTGTTCCACGTTGATATTTTCTCGACAAAGTACATTTTTTCTTGAATAAATGTGGTTCGGGTGGGGGGGGGGTTCGGAGAACACTAACTTTCTGTTACCAGAGCCGTGGAAACTTTAATGGCAATACAGAATTGAAGAGTTGTGACATCTAGATGGCGGCGATTGCAGCTTGCACGCAGTCACCCCGAATCCGCGTTTGGAGTGGATCACTGACACAGATATCAACGTATTAGTGATTTGTATTGCTCTCCTCTCGGCAAGAGGGTAAATTGGGGGTAAATTTTTCAGAGAGTGCAAATCAGCTATTCATCCAACCTAAATAGTCTTTATGTTCAAATAACTCCGGATTTCTTCGTCCGACCGAATTCTAATTTTGTATTTCATAATGATTGCACACGTGCACCATCATACTAAGATTGTTTTTATTAGAACATGTTTGCACATTGCATATTGCTGTTCTCTCGATAAAGTACATGCTTTTATGAGTGTAGTGTTGCGATTCACTAGGCCGCAGGTATTGAAAAAGGCCTAGTAGTCCCGATAGAGAGCATCGGATGCAGCTGCGGAACCTTTTGAGTGGTTCAAATGTTCAGCTCGCAAATGATTGTTTCACTGATCATTCTTCTTATTTCAGTAAGTTCGTTGAAATCTCATTTTGCACGAGATAGTCACACGAGGTTATCAAGTCTAACACATTCCTTCGCATGTGATTCGAGAATAAGAGGGAAAAATGTGAAGCAAAACTTTTAGCTTCAACGGTTTCCACGCACCGATTTCTACTCACGGCGATGACCGGGTGAGATCTTGGCGCAGGAAAATGAAGGGAAATAGTTTTCGAGCTCCAAAGTAGTTATTCATCGTTCTTTGGCGATGTATAGAGGGTACATGGCTTGTTTTTCTTGGAGAAAATGGCGTCAGTTACGGTGAACAGAACAAAGTTTCTTGAGCGGCTACGAAGGCTTTGATACCAGCAATGAAGAGAGTGCCTCCACGGCGAAACGCATTTACAAGCGTAAATGATACCGTCACGTATAATACGGCAATAATGAGGAAGGTGAAAATAGTCCAGAACAGCCAATTTTGCTGCTCTCAGTCGTTCATTGTCGATTTTTTAGAGTGGAGCCCTGTCGAACGGAAAGCTTGAGTGTGCATACAAAGATAAGCCAACGGTCTGTCGACGCATGAATTCGGCCTACAAAGGCAATATCGAGGTTGCGAAACAGCTGACAGACGCGCGCTTTAATGAGGTCAAGAGAAGAATATCGGATACTAATCAAGTGATCCTTGCAGCTATAAGGACGGCAGAAAGGGGAGAGCTGTTCATGGTCCTGTACAAAGCTCTGTATAAGGAACTGAATGTGATGTTCCAGTTGAAATTGATTTGCAGTGGACAACAAAGTCCGAAAGCTGCTTGCAAGGCAGGCTTCCTAGGCCTCTCCCTCTCCACATATAATCTGGTGTACGCTGCGTGGGAAATAGCCGAAGGCAAGAGAAAAAAGGCAATTGATGAAGCTTACAACTCATATCAAAGAAGTGTACGCGGTGGTGAGAAACAGAATATACATCCAGCCTATAGTTTGGGATTTGCAGTTTTGACGGCCCTTGAAAAATTGCTGTAGAGGATTTTCTATAACATCTCTCAACTCCGATCAGATTTGGGAAACTGAGTGTGATTGAATGTTCACGCTTGTTTCACAATAAAATTCTTCTTTATTAGTATTGTGTTATATTATGCAGTGGCTGCATTTATTTCTCTTACGGGTTTTTCCAAGCCTGTTGATGACACACTAAAATGAACGCTCGAATCGGACATTTTTGTATAGAAGGTACTAATTTCAAATGCTGTTTGCCAGTGAGTAACTTTGGCAAACCAACCTCACCCTCCTGAATGTTTGGGTTCTGGAGAAGACCAAGTAGAATATCTGCATCATTACGTCATCTAAACACTTGAAAGGCACATGAAAGGTTGGAAATAAGTCGCTCACATTTCAAAAGAAGTTTATCACTTCTTCACAGTTGTAAACATGTCATATGTTTATATAGAATCTCGCTGAATCCGTTACCGTGGTACCTCATGAAGTGGCCTTTCTATGTGGAGTACGATTTCGAAAAGAGTCCAAATGCCGAAATCGAAAATATGGGCCTTTCTAGCCGATTTCTCCATCAGGCAAGTTGCGTTGCATTTGCACAACGACAGAAAATCGTAAACGTCTCTGAATTTGTATTGATATAGAGAGTCAATGAGTTACCGTTATCACGAAGTCTTCAGCAGAATCAAACACCCCGGTGCAAAATTATAGGTTCACCCCGCTAATTGTCCGTAAGTCGCGGGAGAAAAAAAAGCATCTCTAGTTTTTAGATGATATTTTCCGATGAGAAAGAGTGGAACTTCGATGGGCCCGACGGCTACAAGCACTACTGGAGAGATCTAAGAAAGAAGAAACAAGTAGATCTAGATGCAACTTTGGCGGTGGAAGTGTAATGGTCTGGGCTGCATTTTCCTGATATGGACTTGTTGCTTCGGAGTTTGTCTCATGTAATATGGACAGCGAAGATTACCAGGGTGTGCTAAAAGAACACCTCTCTAATTTGAGAAGATTTCGTGGGCCCAATCTTATCTTATAGCAAGACAATGCCCCCATACACGTGCCGAGGTCAATTACGAGTTGGTTCGATTCCAACAGAATCCAACTTTTAGTGTGGCACAGTTGATCTCCAGGTCTCAACGCGACAGAAAATTCGTGGTGCATTCTTGTTCACAATGCTTACAAGAACAGCACCACTTACACCTCGGTTTCTGATCTGAAGAACGCCATTCTTGATGCTTGTGCTCATGTAGACCAAACTGCTCTTGATAATCTTATTCGAAGTATGCCACATAGAATGTTTGATGTTGTTTATAACAAAGGTAATGTAACAAAGTACTAAACTTAACTTGAATATTCATATTTTCAAAAACAGACTTTTTAACGAAGTGAACCTATAATTTTGCACCGGTCGTTATCTCTGATTTTTCAATAAAAGGTTGTAGTGTCTTACAATGCTAATACATCCCGCCCAGAATTTTTATAAATTTTTTTATATTTCTAGGTTTTCGATGGTGAGGAATATGACAGTAATGTTACTAGATCCCCTCAGTAGGTTCTCTGAACAATTATGGACAAATCGCGGGGTGAACCTATAATTTTGCACGGCGGTGTATTGTGTCCTATGTTGTCCGATAGAAGTTTCTCGTACGTCTACTGATAATGTTCGTGGTGCTTTCGCTTGGAAAAAAATGATGGAGATCCTTTCTATTGTTGCAGGCAGTGAATTCGCTCCGATTCGGCGAGCAAAAGTAAAATGAATCATATGAAAGTAGATGTTCTTCTGTTAAAACCATCGTTAACTAAAAGTAAAAAAAAATCAAAAACGATGCGAGATTCCCGAAGTTTTTCCGATCATCTCCGTCTGTAGTCAAAAAATGAAACAACATCACGAAGGGATTGAAATTGTCAGCCTAGAGAATGATTCTTCTTTTCTCCTCTTCTCTTGTTGTTTCGATGCTGAAATTTTGAGGAAAAATGTGTAAAAGTTACCACTTTTATCGTATACACCGAACGTTCTCATTTTGATGGAGGCCCCAACATTAACCAGTGTCGCCTTTTGTGTAATATGAAATGAAAAAGGTACGAAACGTTCATTAGCTCCTATGTTCACATCCACTTCATGTGGGAAATGAGTCGCAGAAAGCAGTTATTATGTGGAAACATTTCCTTTTTTCGCGACTACGAAAACGAACGTCTGGCTGGACTGGGCGACATTCAGCAGCTGAAAGCGCTAATTACCTCCACTCGAGCAACAGCTTCAGAGTGAAGAAAAGATGCATCCTTTGGGGAAACGAAATATACCGTCAATAGGACTGGATGGGATCGTAGAACCTGAAACAACTTACTGAATTATTGAAAGGGGAAAACACTCCTGTCTGAACGAATCTCTTCATTTACCTCTTATAGATAAAACCATCGCGATCATTTAGAGGAACAGGGATGTTGTGACATTCAAGTGGCAAAAACTAGACCAAGCACGCAGTCAAACCGTCGGTTGGGAAAAGTAGTAAAAGTATCGGCATGTTTTTAATTATTCCACAACGTCTTTATCCCGATCAGTTACGGATTACGTCTTTCATGATAGTCGCCTCGTCTTCTTTCCACTTGGTGCTGCTCCCGCGTCTGTTGAGGTGCCACACTGCCATCTTGTCTCGGTCCAGAGCTCCATGTGGGGTGGTCATATCGTGCTCGATCACTGGTTCTTGAACGCTGTTTCCTTGCATGCGTCCATCGATCCGTCTTGCGGTTGTGATAGTTTTCCTCCATCAGCCGACCTGTCACGCGGGCCCAACGCTGGTACCGACACTCTTTTCAGCTATTTCTAAGGGCCTTTACATACTCGACGACGAGCAGTTAGCGCGACGAATTAGCCGTTAGAAGAGCAATTGAGCGGAACACGCGACGACGAGCATTCTCGTCCAACGCGATAGCTGTTCGCTGAGTACAGTCAACACACTTCATTGCACGACGGCACCGCGTTGCAACGCGCGGTTGACCGTCGTTGGACGAGAATGCTTGTCGTCGCGTCGTCGAGTGTGTGAAGGCCCCTGCAGACTCGACGACGCGACGACGAGCATTCTCGTCCAACGCGGTGCCATCGTGCAATGCAGTGTGTTGACTGTAGAGTACACGGCACCGCTTGGACGAGAATGCTCGTCGTCGCGTGTTTTGCTCAAGTGCACTTATAACGGGGAATTCGACGCGCAAACTGCTCGTCATCGAGTCTGCAGGGGCCTTAAAGGCTAGCCAACTTAGGCTAGCCAACGGTTTCTGCCTGGGACGAGATTGAACCCTGATCATTGAGATCATGAGCCTAGGCTCTTAACCTCTCGGTCATTCTGCCCCATAGGCATGTTTTTAATATCGCTCGGATTTTATATTGTCCTCTTCTCAACAAAGATACCAATATTTTGATAGTGCAAATCCGCGGATGGTGCGACATCAAACTTGAAATCAATTTGAAATAACACTTAACTACCATGCCCCTCGATGGAATTCTAATTTTGTACACCGTAATGATTGCACCCACGCACCAATATTATTAGAACATGATTTGTCGTATATTGCTGTTCTCTCGATGAAGTACATTTTTCATGAATGTAAACTTAGCAATCGTCCAGAAGCACACATTTAAAAAGGCCTAGCCGTACACTTTCGATAGCGATCGTCGTGTGCAGCTAGAGAGCCGTTTACGCTCTTGAGTATTCTGACCATTCTCAACGCTAATCTTTGAAAATGTTTGCTCAGAAAAACGTGTAATTTATCGGCGATCCGAATCGAATGTTTGTAACACATTATAACAAACACATAGACTATGCTCTACCAGAGAATCATCTCTGATCGAACTTTCAATCAGCGATTTTCGGGATATTTTCGTTTGAAATTGCATATGAAAATCACTATAGAATATTTTTAAAAAGCACAGAATTCGCAACAACGGTATTTTTCAACATATTTTTGAATGTAGTCATTAAAACTATCGAATGGTGTAAGACTCGTTTCGATTTGACCTATTTCTGTTGCATAATGATAATCAAACGTTCTTTAAGATGGCTGTCAACTCCGATGCCACTCGGTTGAATACGGTGGCTATTGTGGATATTCGGGGTTTCCGAATTTCTTGCGAGAGCGATAGAGTACCAGATGATACATGCTCAGAAGACGATCTGTCACTACGCAGCTGCATGTGGGCAAATATTCACCATATTCAGCCGAGGGGCGCGTGAGTTGACAGCTATCTTAAAGAACGTTTCATTACCATTATGTAAGAATGCACTTGCTTGTTGAGAAGATAACATTATTAGGAAATATTTTAGTAAACAGGATAATGCGCAAATATGCGGATTTGCACTTGCTGGTAGCCAGTTCATCCTAAAAAAGATTTGTCTATGCCTCATACCAGTACAATGAATGCGCTCTATACTTATGGACATGGCATATTTTTACAACCAGTCATTCAGCGGCACGCCGGCCGACAAACGGCTGCTAAATACTTAATAAATAAAAACAAAAACCAACCAATCATAGACTGAAATAAAGATTTGAAATAAAAGAAAAAAGTTTCAAAATAAAACGATCAGCAAATAGAAAAGGCGGCGAGCAGAACTGGTGAAAAGCGTCCCTGGGAGTACGGTAACGGGCAATCGCGGCGGGACCCATATGATCCACCCATTACAAACATCGCGGTCTCGCTTGTTATACTGTAGGGTCTGTATTGTCTCGTCGAAGATACATCGCTCATGTCACTTCATCAGTTGTTGTAGTAGACTTGGAAGGAATCATGACCCAGCGCTGTCCTCGCTTCTCACCCTCTCAAAGCTTTGTTGAGGCCGAAGTACTGCCACTGGTGATAGGAAACGGGCCTAGGTGAAAAGTGTCAGTTGTGCAATGTTGCTGAGAAAGGCACAGTCAAAGATTTTTGTTAGTATTATGTTGCTGTGGGCCCCGCATAGTGCAGTAGTACGAGGCGCTTCTGTCACCCACACAGTCGAGTGATCGATCTTCGCCTGGGCTAACCAGGCCCATATTCACTCAGGGGTCAGAAAAATTGGTACCAGACTTGTCTTGGGAAAGTGAAGACACTGACTTGGTCTGATGTCTGCCCCAGCAAAGTATTGTATAGGTCAAAACGCATTCACCATGCCTCGACGATTCCGAATTGAACACAAATGCGGCGGCGCGTCCTCGGCGGACTGATCTACGCCGACACCTTTACCTTTACCTTTCATGTCGCTGTGCCAAGCGAGGCTGGAAGATAAAACAAGGATGGACATACATAGTAGGATCACCATCTACCGACGTTGATAGACACACATTAAACAGAAGGGAGAACTCGGAGAGACATTGCTGCGGTTAAAACTACAGAAATAAACTTATAGCGCGTGTGGTGTAGTGGAAAACATCTCGAAACCCTACATACCTCTGAAGTCGGGTACAATAGTGTCAGTCTTGTCTGGGAAGGTGAAAACACTGACATGTTGTAGCGGTTGGCCCCTGTTGACCAAATACACATTCACCCAGCCTCGACGCGTCCTTCGGGATTGATCAGCGCCACCACCATTGCCTTTACATTATTATTCCTCCCTCGACAAATAGGAGTATTTCATCGAGAGCAGTTATGACCCGAAATAGAGTTGAAATTAAGTTGACATAAGTCGCAGCTTCCTTGTCACTCGATCGAATTCTAATTTTAAATTCCTTAGTGATTGCACACATGCAAAATCACACAGAGGACTATTATTAGTGTTAGTGCTACTATTATTAGACGTTGTTTTGTCCCACGTTGATATTTTCTCGATAAAGTGCATTTTTTCTTGAATAAATGTTGTTCGGATGGGGGGGGGGTGTTCGGAGAACTCTAATTTTCTGTTACCAGAGCCGTGGAAACTATAATGGCAATGCAAAATTGAAAAGTTGTGATATCTATGCAGATGGGCAAAATTGCAGCTTGCACCCAGTTATCCTGAATCCGCGTATTGGAGTAGATCACTGAAACGGTTATCAACGTATTAGTGATTTATATTGCTCTCCTCTCGGCAAGAAGGTGCACTTTTCAGAGTGTGCAAATCAGCGATTGATCCAACCTAAATAGTCGTGATGTTCAGGTAACTCCGAATTTCTTTGTCCGACCGAATTCTAATTTTGTATTTCATAATGATTGCACACGTGCACCATCATACTAAGATTGTTTTTATTAGAACATGTTTACACATTGCATATTGCTGTTCGCTCGATATAGTACATGTTTTCCTGAGTGTAGTGTTGCGATTCACCACGCCGCAGGCATTGAAAAAGGCCTAGCAGTCCCGATAGAGAGCATCGGATGCAGCTGCGGAACCCTTTGAGTGGTTCAAATGTTTAGCTCGCAAATGATTGCTTCACTGATCGTTCTTCTCATTTCAGTAAGTGCGTTGCAATCTTATTTTACACAACCAGTCACACAAGGGTGTCAAGTCTAACACATTCCTTCGGATGTGATTCGAGAATAAAAGGGAAAAATGTGAAACAAAAGTTGTAGCTTCAACGGTTCCACGCACCGATTCCTGCTCATGGTGACGACCGTGTGAGGCTCTGACACAGAAAAATGACGGGAATATTTTTCGAGCATTAAAAGAGTTATTCAATGTCCTTTGGCGATGTGTAGAGAATACATGGCTTGTTTTTCTTGGAGAAAATGGCGATGGTGAACAGAACAAAGTTTCTTGAGCTACTACAAAAGCTCTAATATCACCAATAAAGCGAATGCCTCCACGGTGAAACGTATTTATTAGTGTAAGTGACACCATCATGCATAAGACGACACTAATGATGAGGGAGAAAATAGTCCAGGTCAGTCAATTATGCTGCTCTCAGTCGTTCATTGTCGATTTTTTTCAGAGTGGAGCCCTGTCGAACGGAAAACTTGAGTGTGCATACAAAGATGCGCCAAGGGCCTGTCGACGCATGAATTCGGCCTACAAAGGCAATATCGAGGTTGCGAAACAGCTGACGAATGAGCGCTTCAACGATGTTAAGCAAAGATTATCGGATACTAATCGAGTGATCCTTGCAGCTATAAGGACGGCAGAAAGGGAAGAGCTGTTCATGGTCCTGTACGAAGCTCTGAATAAGGAACTGAATGTGATGTTCCAGTTGAAACTGATTTGCAGTGGACAACATAGTCCGACAGCTGCATGCAAGGCAGGCTTCCTAGGCCTCTCCCTCTCCACATATAATCTGGTGTACGCTACGTGGGAAGTGGCTGAAGGCAAGAGAAAAGAGGCAATTGATGACGCTCGCAAGTCATTTCAAAAACGTTTACGCGATGGTGGGGAACAGAATATACATCCAGCCTATGGTTTGGGATCTGCAGTTTTGACGGCCCTTGAAAGATTACTGTAGAGGATTTTTGATAGCATCTCTCAACTCAGATCAGGTTCAGGAAACTGAGTGTGATTGAATGTTCATGCTTGTTTCACAATAAAGTCCTTCTTTATTAGTGTTGTGTTATAGTCTGTAGTGGCTGCTGTTGTTTCTCTTATGAGTTTTCCCAAGCCTGTTGATGACATACTAAAATGAACGTTCCAATTGGACGTTCTTGTATAGAAGGTACTAATTTCAAATGCTGTTTGCTAGTGAGTAACTTGGGCAAACTCACCTCACCCCCCTGAATGTTTGAGTTTAGGAGACGACCAAATGAAGAATATTTGCATCATTACGTCATCTAAAATCGTACTCCCTGGCACTTGAAAGGTTGGAAATAAGTCGCTTACATTTCAAAAGAAGCTCATCACTTCATCATAGTTGAAAACATGTCATATGTTTATATAGAATCTCGCTTAATCTATTACCGTGGCACCTCATAAAGTGGCCCTTCTATGTGGAATACGATTTCGGAAAAAATTCAAAAGCCGAAATCCAAAATACGGGCCTTTTTAGTCGGTTTCTCATTTGGGCAAGTTGCGTTGTATTTGCACAAAGAAAGTCGGAAACTTCTCTGAATTTGTATTGATATAGACTCAGTGAACCCCCGCTATCAAAAAGTTTTCAGCAGAATCAACTACATTGTTTCGCAGGTTGTTCAATATAAGGTTCTCGTACGTCAACTGATGATGTTCGCGGCGCTTTTCCCTTGGAAAAAAATGATGGAGACCCTTTCTAATGTTGCAGGCACTTACATATTTACAGCTTTCCTTGAAACGAAGAACTCGCTTCGACTCGGCGAGCGAAAGTAAAATGATCACATGAAAGTAGCTGTTCTACATTGAAACCATCGTTCAAGTAAAATAAAAAAAATAAAAAACGATGCGAGAATCTTGAAGTTTTTCCAATCAGCATTTGCCAATCTGTAGTCAAAAATTAGTCAATACTGATGTTTTTGGAACTGCTCACTCTGGACGCATGATTTGTTCTGTCTCGACCCATTTTGCGTTGTTTATGGCGCGTCTTATGACGTAAAGGTAAAGGTAAAGGTGTCGGCGTTGATCAGTCCCCTAAGGACGCGCCGCCGCATTCGTGTTCAATTCAGAATCGTAGAGGCATGGTGAATGCGTGTTTGGCCTATACAATGACTTGCGGGGGAGAGCCGCTGAACCAAGTCAGT
Source organism: Nippostrongylus brasiliensis (assembly GCA_030553155.1). Lineage (NCBI taxonomy): Eukaryota > Metazoa > Nematoda > Chromadorea > Rhabditida > Heligmosomidae > Nippostrongylus > Nippostrongylus brasiliensis. The sequence goes on along the minus strand of CP130736.1, from coordinate 33,488,269 downwards.
GCCTTTACCTTCCCAGACAAGTCTGGTACCAATTTACCCGACCCCGTAGGGATGGAAGGCTTGGTTAGCCCTGGCCGGGATCGATCACGCGACCGTGCAAGTGTCAATAGCGCCTCTTACCACTGCACCACGCTGGCCCCTATTACCACGTCTTATGACGTATTTAAATAAATAAATAAATAAATAAGTAAATAAATAAATAAATAAAATGAATCAACATCACAAAGGGATTGAAATGTCAGCATGTGACATACAAGTGGCAAAAACTAGACCAAGCACGCAGTCAAACCGTCAGTTGGGAAAAGTAGCATATCGGCGTGTTTTCAATTACTCCACAACGTCTTTATCCCGATCAGTTACAAGTTACGTCTTTCATGATAGTCTCTCCGTCTTCTTTCTCCTTAATGCTGCTCCCGCTTTTTGTTAAGGTGCCACACAGCCATCCTGTATCGGTCCAGAGCTCCATGTGGGGTGGCCATATCGTCCTCGATCACAGGTTCTTCAGCGCAGCTTTCTTGCATGCGACCCGTGTTGGGATTGTAACAGTTTTCCTCCATCAGCCGACCTGTCACTCGGGCGTGAAGCTGGTACCAACACCCTTTTCAGCTATTTCTAAGGGCCTTCACATACTCGACGACGAGCAGTTTGCGCGACAAATTAGTCGTTATAAGAGCAGTTGAGCGAAACACGCGACGACGAGCATTCTCGTCCAACACGATAGCTGTTCGCTAAGTATTATACACTCAACACACTCCATTGCACAACGGCACCGCGTTGGACGAGAATGCTCGTCGCCGCGTCGTCGAGTGTGTAAAGACCCTAAGTTAGCCAAGGGTTTCTGCCTGGGAAGGGACTGAACCCTGATCATCGAGATCTTGGGCCTCTCTAGGCTCTTAACCTCTCGGTCATCCCGGCCCATCGGTATGTTTTTAATATCGTTCGGTGTAGTACTGTTCTCTTCTCAACAATGATACCAATCTTTTTGATAGTGCAAATCCGCAAATGATATGACATCAAACTTTAAATCAGTTTGAAATAACACTTAACTACCATGCCCCTCCATAGAATTCTAATTTTGTACTCCATAATGATTGCACCCACGCACCAATATTATTAGAACATGCTCTGTCGTATATTGCTGTTCTCTCGGTGAAGTACATTTTTTCATGAATGCAAACTTAGCAATCGTCTAGAAGCACTTATTCAAAAAGGCCAAGCCGTACACTTTCGATAGCGATCGTCGTGTACAGCTAGAGCCGTTTACGCTCCTGAGTATTCCGACCATTCTCAACGCTATTCTTTGAAAATGTTTGCTCAGAAAAATATGTAATTTATCGGCGATCTGAATCGAATGCTTGTCGTACATTATAACAAATACATAGACTATGCTCTGTCAGAGAATCATCTCAGATCGGACCTTCTATCAGCGATTTTCGGGATATTTTCGTTTAAAATTGCATATGAAAATCACTATAGAATATTTTTAAAAGCAGAAGATTTGCGACAACGGTATTTTTCAACATATTTTCGAATGTAGTCCTCGAAACTATCGAATGGTGTAAGATTCCTTTCGATTTGACCTATTTGGTGCATAAAAATGAAAAGTGACATATCTTTTTGACCGTTACTGTATAAGCACTTGCGTTGGAATTCTGAAGTATGGGAAAACACGATTACCAGCGGCTTAATTTGATTCGTGGGGATTCTCGTCTCATTAATAATAGATAGAAATGGGCCCAGAAACTTCGAGTTTTCGTACCCGCTCAAGAAACATTTGTTGAACGTTGGATTCGTAACTTTGCATGATCCCGCCTGCAGGAAGCAACGAAATGTGGAAATTCGGGTTACTATTGTCAGATTTGACTTCAGCCCGTCGTTGTCGACACTTTGATACCAGCCACGGTTAGAATCGGGTCTGTTTAATAACCTCTAACTCTTCACGGATGTTGCGGCTTCTTTAACTCTGACAACGCTTCGAAAGATTGCGTCAGCAGATTGTGACGGCATCAGTTTTTGCCAAAAAATTCGGAGTTTTCAAATTTCTTGCGAGAGCGATAGAGTACTAAATTGTGCATGCTCAGAAATGAAGATGTGTCACTACGCAGCTACATGTGGGCAAATATTCGCCATATTTAGTCGAGGGGCGTGGGAGTTGACATCTATCTTAAAGATCGTTTCATTATCATTATGCAAGGATGCACTTTCTTGTTGAGAAGAGAAGATTATTAGGAAATACTTCAGTAACCGGGATAATGCGCAAATATGCGGATCTGCACTTGCTGAGAGCCAGTTCACTCTGAAAAGATTTGTCTATGCCTCAGACCAGTACAATCAATACGGTCTATACTTATGGACATGGCATATTTTTACAATCTGTCTTGTCTCATGGAAGATATATCGTTCATGTCACTTCATCAGTTTTGGCAGTAGACTTGGAAGGAGTCGTGACCCAGCGCTGTCCTCGCTCCTCACCCTCCCAAAGCCTTGTTGAGTTCAAGTCGAATTACCGCCACAGGTGATAGGAAAAGGGCCTAGGTGAAAAGTGACTTAAACGGCCCGGCTTCACTGAATGTGCGGGCCCCAACACGACTTCCATTCGCTTGGTTGTCTCGCGATCGTCATCCAGCTTGTTGGTCGGAGTCGACTGTGACGACAGCGAGAATCACCTGTTCAGGAACACAGCATAGTCTTAATACGTTCGACGAACACATCAGACCATCTGGCAGGTGGTCCTCCACGAGCCCGCGTGCAATCGCGCGATGACATCACAGGGATCAGCCATGACAGGGATGATCTTCGCAACTACCGATTAGCTTGTTGAGCGTGCTCTACAAGTTTTCACGAAGATCGCCCTTCCGCGGATATCGCGTACATTGGATGAAGCACAACCGCCTGAGCAAGCTGGGTTCCGTCAAGGATTCAGCTGCGTCGACCACATCCAAAGTGTCGCGATGGTCATCGAGGTGTGTCGGGAGTACCATCTGCCCCTCGTCTTAACCTTCGTCGACTACGAAAAGGCCTTCGACAGCGTCGAAACGAATGCTGTCCTGTCTGCGTTAGTCGATCAAGAAGTTTACTCGTCCTACATAGTAACGCTGGCCGACCTCTACCACCGCTATTCTACGACAGTACAGCTTTTCCGACGTCCAATCAGCATCCCCATCGAGAAGAGCGTCAGGCAAGGCGATACTATTTCGCCCAAGCTGTTTACTGCCGCATTGCAGTGGTTGATGAAGTCGCTCGACTGGGACGAAAAGGGCATACGTGAAAACGGAAAATTCCTATCGAACCTTCGTTTTGCGGACGACATCGTCATCTTCGCGAAAAGTACAACTGAAGCAGAGACGATGCTCCGAGCGCTGGACGAAGCTGGAAGGAAGATTGGAAGCGCATCAATCGGAATAAGACACAGTTCATCAAGAACTCCTGGTGTGATGGGGGCCCATCGAACTCGATGGATCTCCCATCGCCGAAACGAAGTCCTACGTTTACCGGGGGCGCCCCACGAACACGGACAACGGCATGGAGGAAAAACTCATCGGAAGAAGGAGAGCCGCGTGGTCAGTCTACGGGTCTCTCAAAGAGGCCATCGACCAACTCCATGATGCTGACCTCCGTGCTCATTTGTTCGATTCGACAGTTCTTCCTGCTCTGTGCTACGCGGCTGAGACGTGGCCTGATACGTCAGCCACGGCGAAATCCTAACAAGTCAGACACAGAGCGTTGGAGAGGTATCTTCTGAAATTCACCCGGCTTTCTCAAGACCGAACCGGGCTTCGCAGCTCTTATCTAACGAGGAAAGCTTGTGAGCGGTCGGTGACGATTCATAACGAAACTCATATGGGCTTGTAGGGCTTCGCATGAGGAATGCAATGATGTGTTCACCAGGTGCTTTCGCCACGTGGTTGATCTGGAAATGGCCAGCAAACTTTTTCATTGCCGCATGCGTAGGCTCACCGCCAGCGGGAGTAGCGAGGATGAGCTTATCCTTCAGAGCGATCGGGTGGTCCAGTGGATACTATTGCGGACTCACTATCTAACGGTCGGGGATCGGTCCCTCCGGTTCACTTTTCTTTTGCCTTCATGCGCTAGATTCCAAATCACGCTCCTTCTGTACTTTTGTCGCAGTTTCGGGATAGAATCGCGTTTGGGACGAGTATGGCCTACAGAGTACGCACTTCGGTCAATGTATTCTAGTGCCTATATATGTGTCACACACCTACCGTTATCAACCCAAATCGATCCCAAATTCAGGAAACATTGTCAGATTCGTGATCAGCGAATAACCCCCGTAGACAAAGTTTGGGCTAAATCGGTGATTTCGACCCAATCACCCTACTTTGTTATTACGGACCCTAGCAAGCGCACGTCAGACACAATGGAAAAGCTGATGCTACATTTGCGAATAGTGGATTTGTCAACAGCCAAGAGACCTTTTTTGATGAATAGGGGAAGAAACACATCCAGAAATGGAGTTTCTGTATCATCTATTGTTCAAAAAGTTGAACAATAGATTAATGATATTCTCGGCAACTGGACTTTCATACAACTACTCACTCGACACTAGTAAACCTGGTTGGGTCGCAATCACCGATTTAGCCCAAACTTTGTCTACGGGGGTTATTCGGGGCGCTGATCACGAATCTGACAATGTTTCCTGAATTTGGGGTCGATTTGGGTTGGTTACGGTAAGTATGGGTCACGTACATAAGTACTAGTAGATATTGTCCCTAGTGCGTACTCTGTAGGCCATACTCGTCCCAAACGCGATTCTATCCCGAAACTGCGACAAAAGTGCAAAAGGAGCGTGGTTTGGAATCTAGCGCATGAAGGCAAAAGAATAGTGAACTAGAGGGACCGACCCCAGACGGCTAGATCGTGAGTCCGCAATAGTATCCACCAGGCCACCCGACCGCTCTGAAGGATAAGCTCGTCCTCACTACTCTCGCTGGCGTTGAGCCTAAGCATGCGGCAATGTGAAAGTTTGCTGGCCATTTTCAGATCAACCACGTGGCGAAAGCACCTGGTGAACACATCATTGCATTCCTCATGCGAAGCCCTACAAGCCCATATGGGTTTCGTTATGAATCGTCACCGACCGCTCACAAGCTTCCCTTGTAAGATATATGTCTCGTCAACGAGAACATGCGGAATACACGTCGAAAGCCGAGCATCAATTGACCGGTAACATAATGAGAAGAAACGACGACCGTTGGACAAGAAGAACGGTGGAATGCTGCTGAGAATGGTACAATCAAAGATTTTTGTTAGTATTATGTTGCTGTAGGCCCCGCGTTGTGCAGTGGTAAGAGGCGCTTCTGACACCCAGACCGTCGATGTTCGCCTGGGCTAAGCAAGCCCATATTCACTCAGGGTGAGAAAAATTGGTACCAGACCAGAGAAGGTGAACACACTGATTTGGTATAACGACTGTCCACCGGAAGTCATTGTATTGGCGAAATACGCTCTCACCACGCCTCGACGATTCTGACCTGTTTTGTGACTTTGAGGCCTATGGTATACTCCGGCAACGGGCCCGTCGCAGCGGAGCTGGAAATGCATGAATCGCCTCTGTACAGCACTGCAGCAGGGTTTTTTGTATGCTGCTGTGTGTGGGACAGGGTCAAGCGTGGGGTGCGGAAATCGCAGGGGGGGTCGTACCGAAAGCTCGGTGGCTTGGGGGGGGGTCGTACAATACGTTCTACACAGTTACCTATTTATATGCGTTTTAATTTAGTTTATATACGAACATTATTTATTTATTTATTTATTTATTTATTTATTTATTTATTTATTTATTTATTTATTTATTTATTTATTTATTTATTTATTTATTTATTTATTTATTTATTTATTTATTTATTTATTTATTAAATATTTACCATTTATTCAAATGCATTTATTCGAAGTAATTTTTTTCAGATTCGCCTTGCAGCGTGACACTTGAGAGTTTGAGTTTGACTGTGGAATGGAACACCAAGATGATGAGCTGAGTCACACATTATAGACAGATCCTTCATTCTCGGTTTTTTTGATGAATGATGTATGCGTGGAAGAATAAAAATATATAAATAAAGACGTTCTGAAAGGATATAGAATAGCAACATACAATTTCGAGTAAAGCGGAGAAAACACGATGTTTTTTGCATGAATAGCCCAGCATCCTCGCCCTTCTTTGAAAGTGAGGTGGAAGCTTCGCGCATAATTTTTCTAGAAATCTAGTCTAAACGTCCTAAACCATCTATACATAATCCTCAGCAGCTCGCTTCTCCTGAATTAAAAATAGTGAAAGTTTTTACAGAAGTTTCTGTACATCGGAGCGGCTTGATTTTCACACGCTGAACATGTATAATTTGAATGGATAGTACTCGGTAAATTTTTTCAGTGAAACAACGCTTCATTTTCCACTGATTCTCTACTCTTTTACTATGAACTACTGCCAAATTTCAGTATTGAATTTCAGATAATGAATAATTTCAAAAAATTCTATTTTATTACTTAGTCTTGTTTTGTACATTACTATTGAATTATAATTATTCGAGTAATATTTTGAGTATATGTTCGTCGCTATATCTATTTTTAGGTTTTATTTTTTATTCATTATAATTATATTTTTTAAAATTTAAATTTTGTTTTCTTCATTTATTTTTTTCAGAATTATTTAAATATTAATTTAGCATACATCACTGAATTATCAGCTTTCACAAGTGAAAGGAGGACGAAGGGGGGTCGTACTATACCGGCCGTAGAGGGGGGGGGGGTGTCGTAGTATTTTTACGAAAATCGCACCCCATGCTTGACCCCGCGGGCACTGCGGGCACTCGGAGCAGTGCTGCTCGACCACCGCAGCTGGCAGCGCTGCGACGGGCTTGTTGCCGGAGTATACCATAGGCCTGAGTGGAACACGAATGCGGCAGCGCGTCCTCAGTGGACTGATCCACGCCGACACCTTTACCTTTACCTTTCATGTCGCTGTGCCAAGCGAGGCTTGAAGAAAACAAGGATTTATTTGGATATCGTAGGACCACCAACTGCCGACGTGGATAGACACACATTAAACAGAAGAGAGAACTTGGAGAGACATTGCTGCGGTTAAAACTATAGAATAAAACTGTTAGCGTGTGTGGTGTAGTGGGAAGCATCTCAAAACCCTACATACCTCTGAAGTCGGGTACAATAGTGTCGGATTTGTCGGTTGGCCCCGCAAGGCAATGTATAGACCTAATACACATTCACCAAGCCTCGTCGCGTCTTTCAGGGAGTTGATCAACGCCACCACTTTAACCTTTACATTATTATTCCTCTCTCGACAAATAGGCGTATTTTATCGCGAGCAATTATGACACGAAATAGAGTTGAAATCAAGTTGATATAAGTTGCAGCTTCCTTGTCGCTCGATCGAATTCTAATTCTGTATTCCTTAGTGACTGTACACATGCAAAATCACACAGAGGACTATTAATAGTGTTAGTGTTACTATTATTAAAAGTTGTTTTGTTCCACGTTGCTATTTTCTCCATGAAGTGCATTTTTTTGTTAAATAAATGTTCCGAGGGGTTCGGAGAACACTAACTTTCTGCTACCAGAGCCGTGGAAACTATAATGGCAATACAGAATTAAAGAGTTGTGATATCTAGATGGCGGCGATTGCAGCTTGCACTCAGTCACCCCAAATCCGCGTACTGGAGTAGATCACTGAAACAGTTATCAACGTATTAGTGATTTATATTGCTCTCCTCTCGGCAAGAAGGTGCGCTTTTCAGAGAGTGCAAATCACCGATTGATCCAGCCTAAATAGTCTTGATGTTCAAATAACTCCGAATTTCTTTGCCCGACCGAATTCTAATTTTGTATTTCATAATGATTGCACACGTGTACCATCATAGTAAGATTGTTTTTATTAGAACATGTTTACACATTGTATATTGCTGTTCGCACGGCAAAGTGCATGTTTTCATGAGTGTAGTGTTGCGATTCATCAGGGCCGCAGGCATTGAAAAAGGCCTCGCAGTCCCGATAGAGTGCATCGGATGCAGCTGCGGAACCCATTGCGCTCTTCAATATTCCGTTACTTGACGGAGTACTTTCAAAGTCCTCAAACATTTCGAGAATGATCACCACAAGCTCTTTCTTAGTAAAGAAAACACATTTTCACAAACGACGGCATTCTGTAAATGTTACATTCAGAAGGTACACTGCTTTGAAAACGGTCTGAATGGTTGTTACACTGGTCGTTCTTCTCATTTCCGTAAGTTCATTGCAATCTCATATTGCACGAAACAGTTACCCAAGGTTATCAAGTCTATGAAATTTCTTTAGATATGATCCGAGCATAAAAGTGAAAAACGTAAAACAAAAGTTGTAGCTTCAACGGTTTCCACACACCGATTTCTGCCCGTGGAGATGATCTAGTGAGGCTCTAACACAGGAAAATGATGATAATATTCTTCGAGCACCAAAGTGTTATAAATATTCATCGTTCCTTGGCGATGTTTAGAGGGTACGAGGCTTCTTTTCCTTGAAAAAAAGGCGTCAGCCACGGTGAACAGAACAAAGTTCCTTGAGTGACTACAAAAGCTCCAATATCACCAATGAAGCGAGTGCCTCCACGGTGAAACGCGTTCACTAGTGTAAGTGACGCCATTACGTATATGACGGCAATGGTGAAAAGGAGCAAATATTCCAAAACAGTCAATTTTGTTGCTCTCAGTCGTTCATTGTCGATTTTTTTTAGAGTGGAGCCCTGTCGAACGGAAAATTTGAGTGTGCATACAAAGATGCGCCAAAGGTCTGTCAACGCATGAATTCGGCCTACCAAGAGAATGGCGAGGTTGTACAGCAGTTGACGGATATGCGCTTCAAGGAGGTTAAGCGAGGGATATCAGATACCAATCGAGTGATCCTTCAAGCTATAAAGATAGCAGAAAAGGAAGATCTGTTCGTGGTCCTTTACGGAGCTTTGTCTAAGGAACTGAATGTGATGTTCCAGTTGAAACTGAGATGCCATGGAGTTAAAAGTAAGACACCAGAATGCGAAGACGGTTTTCGAGGCCTCTCCCACGCCATACTGAATCTGGTGGATGCTATGTATTATATAGCTGATGAAAAATGGAGAGACGCAATTAACAAAGCGTTCGCCACATTTCAAAAATACGTACGCGAAAGAAATAAGACTGATCTAGGCCACCCTTATGACTATGGAATGGAAGTTTCGAAAGTCATTGGAAGTTCACTGGGGACAAAGTGATTGATTGCTCGTGTTTGTTTCACAATAAAGTCCTTCTCAATTAGTATTGTGTTGTACATACTGGTGCCGTGGCTGCTGCTGTTTTTCTTACGAGTCCTCTCAAGGCTGTTGATTACACATCAAAATGAGCGTTCAAATTGGACCACTTTCTAGAAAAGGTACTCATCTCAAAAGTCGTTTGCTTGTTGGAAGCAGGTCGCTCACATTTGAAGAGAAGCTTATCGCTTCTTTACATTTGAAAACATGTCACGTATTTATGTACAATCTCGTTAAACCTGTTGCCGCATGTAGAGCACGATATCGAAGGAAATCCAAATGAAGCCGTGAAATATCTTCGTAGCCGGTCTTCTCAATCAAACAAGTTGCGTTGCATTTGCAAAAGACAGAAAATCGAACACTTCTCTGAATTTGTACTGATATAGAGAGTCAATGAAATACCACTATCAAAAAGTCTTCAGCTGTGAATCAACTATATTGCGCGCTAGTTTGTCCACTCGTACGTCAACTGGTGATGTCCGTGCATGTAGACCTTTCCCTTTGAGAAATGATGGAGGGACTTTCTATCGTTTGAAGCAGTTACATATCTACAAGTTCCATTTTCATCATGTGCAGCAACGCCGAACAAACGGTCTCAACTTGATGGAGGCCTCAACTTTAACCATTGCCGTATTTTGTCTAGTATGAAATGAAAAGAGTGCGAAACGTTTCTAAGTCTCATAATGGTTTCTATTCACTTTATTTGGAAGATGAGCGGTAGAAAACAGTGGCTCTGTGGGAACATCTCCTATTTTCCGCGTCTACTAAAACGAAGGGCGCGCGTGGTGCAGGGAAGTGCAGAACAGCTTCACAAGGAAGCTTATGATAAGACTTCTAGGTTTCATCCATGATCAAATTCCTTCCAGTGTGGAGCGAAACGTCAACTTTGGTCTTCAAAAATTATCTGAAAGACGAGTGATCAATGACGTGAAGCTCCTTCATAAAATTATTTTTGGCAAATGCGGTATTAAACTGGAGGACCTTCTTTCGGTCAGGGAGTCTTCGACTAGAGGTGGAGCCAGGAAGGTTCGGGTTGCCACTGCTAGGACCAATTGCCGGCGCTTCTTTTTCGTTAATAGAACCTTACCTCTATCCGAAAAGTTAACAAGGAAATATCCAGTTGTTGGCTACAGTTCCCTCAAAAAACGCGTCCTCAATGAAATTTCCCTGTGATGTTCTACGCTGTTCCCTGTGTATTTCCTCTTCTTACATTCCTCGCCTGTTCTTTGCCTCCTTTACAGGGTGCAGCAAAAGTTCTTGGACGCCTCTTTTAAAGCTTATTGTGTATGCACAGCGTACGCCACCCAACAAAACTTTTGTGTGGTATAATTGTCCTGGTCATACCCTAGTATATACAGAAATTTCATGGTTGATCATCACTCCTTCTCAGATGGTTGGTTCGAAAAGTTTGGGCACTGCGATGATGAAACTACACAACGAAGGAGTGTCTGCTGCAAACATTGCAAAAATACTTGGAATTCCGAGGTCCACGATATTCAGCAATCGCAGTCGACTAAGGGGAACGGGAACAATGGATTACGGACCGAGATCAGGCAGGATAAGGACTGCTTCTTCCTCCAACGTCGTCAAGAAGATTCGTGAGAAAATTCACCGGAAACCACGAAGGTCCTAAGAAAACTTGTTCGTGCCGACGGAATCTCCGAGCGATCCGGCAGGCGAATTGTGAAAATGAAGCTTGGTATTTGTGCGTACAACATTCTGAAAGCACACCTCTTGGGAGAGTCTGCGAAGGCCACGAGACGGAAGAGATGCAGGACGCTCCTGAAGCGTTTTGGCGCGGCACGCCACCGCAGGATCCCGTTCACCGATTAGTCCTTCTTCACCGTCGAACAGTTTGCAAAACACCAAAACGACAGGATACTTGCAAGAGATATAGAGGATGCTAACTTGAACGGAAATGTTGTGGAGAGGTCAGGGCATCCGAAATTTGTTATAGTTTTTGCGGGAGTAACCGCAAATGCGAGAACACCCCTGATTTTAATTGAAAAAGGCATCAAAATCGACAGTCACCAGTACATCGAAGAGATTTTAAGAAAGGAGTTTCTTCCCTGGGCTTCTCAGCACTTTGAAAACACCACTTAAAGCTATCGGCAGGACGCTGCACCTGCCCATAGTGCCAAATTCGTACAGCAATGGTGTGCCGACAATCTCCCTGATTTCATCTCAGCAAAAGAGTGGGCACCGAATAGCCTGGGCATTAATTCGACGGATTATTCAATCTGGTTTATATTGAAGTACAAAGCCTGCGCAGCATTCCACGTGAGCATTGATCCTCTTAAAGAAGTCTTGAAGAAAGCCTAGGAGGAAATTGATGAAGAGGACCTGCGTGCCACCGTAAATGCGCTCACCAAGAGATTTAGGGCCTGTATTCGTGCGAAAAGAGTTCATTTCGAAACTTAGGCGCTTTTTTATATGTGTGTAGTGAAAGACAATAAATGGTATAAATTTCATTTCATCTGCTTGAGACCTGCCGTTTAGGCGGCCAAATACATGTGTCCAAGAACTTTTGCCGCACCCTGTATTGGCGGTTGCATTGTTAAAGTTTTACTTCCCGTTTTATCCTGCTTGCTATCTCATCGAGTCTTTTTTTGTTATGATTGTGTAATAGAGCATATCGGCTATGTTCAATCATTTTGCTTAAGTTGTTTTCTATTTCCACTTCGCATAAGTACCTACTTATGTAATAAATATAAATATAAGTGGCGCTAATAACAACCACTCGGTCGATCGATCCTTACTCGAGCCAGCCGAGCCTTCCATCCCTCTAGAATTGGAACCAGACTTCTCTGAGAAAAAAAACAACTCTGTAAAAACAGTGAATCGGCCACCGCAAGTCATTGTGTAGGACAAATACAATTCACGAATCCTCTACGGTTCTGTATTGAACACGTATGCAGTGGCGTGTTCTTAGGGGACTGATCAACGCCGATACCTTTACCTCCACCTTTTTCTAAGACGGACGTCGCTTTAAACTGAACGGCATTCAACAGCCCACTCTACCATCCACTCTAGCAACAGCTGCAGAGTGAGCGAAACATGTAACCCTAAGGGGAACGAAATGTACCATCAATATGTAGGACTGGAAGGAATCGTAGATCTCAGGCAACTCGGCGAATAGTTGAAAGGGGAACAGTACGTTCTGAACAGATCTTGTCACTTGACTTTTATCGACAAGGTCATCGTGTCCAGACATAGGAACAAAAAAGTTGTGATATTCAAGTACATATGTACCGCAAACTGAACCAAGCACCCCGTCAAACCGTTGTTACGTACCCGCGCGTTGGGAAAAGCAGTATATAGGCCTCTTTTTTCATATCGTTCGGATATTGCCCTCCCACGCCCCTCGGTCGAATTCTAATATCGTATTCCATGAAGATTACATCCACGTACCAATCAGAACGAGGAATGCATATATTACTATTATTAGAACATGTTTTGTTGTTCTCTCGATGAAGTACATTTTTTCATGAATGTAGACTTAGGAATTGCCTAGCCACACACGTTTAAAAAGGCCTTGCCGTCTCGCTTTTGCTATCGAGCATCGTATGCAGCTAAAGAGTGCTCTACGCTCTTGAGTACCCTTTGATTTTTCACTCTAGCTGTTCTTAATCTCAGCCTTCTGAAGCATCATTCTTTAGCTAACACATGTTGCCTGCTTTTGAGCCATGCAGAGAGTGCAAAAAACATAACTAAAGGAAAGGATATGAAATCGAAGAAAATTCTGTTATAATGGGCTCTCTTGATCTCAATTTCAGCGAGTGAGGTTCACGTTTTCCTGGTAATGTGCATTGAAAACGGCTCGACATTTCAAGCTCTTCAGAGAGAAACACGCTAACGAAGATTGTCACTAAATGTTACTTTCAGAGGGTATACTGCTTCGAAAATAAGTCAAATGGTCACCTCGAATTTTCTTGTTCTACTAATCGCCTTTCTCAATTCAGTAAGTTCCTTATGATCTTATTTTGCACTGAAACAGTCACATGGGTTTTTTAAAATTTGCATTTAGTGGCACATGCAATCGAGAAAAACGATTACAAAATTAATTACGAAATAACCCTTCGAAATGCATGATAGTGAAAAATGTGAAGCCAAGGTTGCGATAATTTTCGAAAACCAACTCGTGTTCATGGTGATCAGACATTGAGTCAGGAAAATAATGGAAATATTTTCAGTAATGCTAAGTAATTACTTACAGCCTTTGACGAATTGCAAATTTTTTGCCGACTTATCGTGTCGTGGAAGGTAACTTCGAACCTGGCGTTGTCCTTTTAACCGTAGGCCTCAACCGTACGTCGTGCAATATGCATGATAGGGAAACAGTATGAAACGTTCATGTGCATTCCTGTGCTTCATTTTCACCACCGTCCTCATTTAGGATATCAACTATGGTTAAACCGTCGCCCAACCAACAATCGCTAAAGTTGAGTGGTTACGAAAACACTCAATATGTCCCGCATTTTCTATTGTCAATGAGTCAATTTGCCTTGCGATTCTGAATTCAATTGGTAGTTCTGACAAGTCCGCTTAAAAATACATACCCATGCTGCAAATTTTGATCAAGATTTTTTAAAATTATTCTGTGCTGAACTTCATGTGCTATTTCATGCAGAATCGCTGAGCATAGGCTTCATCTGAGATGATATTCTGATAAGTATCATCTATGTAGTTGTTATAATACTCCATAATCGTTTGATTCAGATCGCCGCTGCTAAATTACAGTTCTTCTCAGCAAACATTTTGGAGGTCAAAAACTGGTTGACTGTTAGGATCATGCTTCAAACATAGTGCTATACATTGCGTCCAGAAAAGATAGGAATACCCCCTAATTTCTTGTTTTAATAATTTGCTCGATGCTATACGATTCCATACCTATACTAGCAAATTCAGCACGTCAAAGACAGGTCTGAGAGATTAGGTCTCGTGATTTCAACAGTGAGAGTTGTGAGGATTTTTCCAATCAAGGTGATGGAACCACTCTCCAGGAAAGATAGGGTCACCTACAAAGAACAGCCGGTTGAAAAGGCAAATTGGTGATACAATAAAATAGCAGATAAGTTTCTTGAGATCATTCACGGTAGGCTCCTACTTACTTGCTCCAATTAAGCTGAATATATCAGGTATAATTTGGTCTACGTTTGTTGGTTTTAGACCAGAAGGAAACCTAACACCGCCCGGAAACATCCATGTATCACAATTTACCATAAATAGCCAATAAAAATCCTCGAGGTTTTCACCGCACGTGAAATTCCGCGACACCAGGCCCTATTTCTTCGAGAAACTTGATTTAGTTTTGTTATTTTATTAAGCGCGACGTTCTATGGTCTACTTTAACGTGAAACATTTTGTTGAAATGAGCCTTGTCCAAAAAAGTACACCCCGGTGCAAAATTATAGGTTCACCCTACAAAATGTCCATAACTATTCAAAGAGCCTATTGAGGGGATCTAGTAACATTACTGTCATATTCCTCACTATCGAAAACCTTGATATAAAATTTCTGGGCGGGATGTCTTGGCATTGTAAGATACTACAATTTTTTATTGAAAAATCAGAGATAATGACTGGTGCAAAATTATAGGTTCACTTCATTAAAAATTGTCTCTTTTTAAGAATATGAACATTCAAGTTGAGTTCAGTACTTTGTTACATCACTTTTGTTATAAACAATGTCAAACATTCCATGTAGAATACTGCGAATACGATTATCAAGAACAGTTTGCTCTATATAAGACCAAGCATCAAGAATGGCGTTCTTCAGATCAGAAACCTAGGTGTAAGTGGTGCCGCTCTTGTGAACATTGTGAACAAGAGTGCCCAACTAATTTCCCATCGGGTTCAGATCTGGAGAACAACTGGGACATGCTGAAAGTTGGATTCTGTTGGAATTGAACAAACTCGTAGTTGACCTCGACACGTGTATGGGAGCCTTGTTTCGCTAGAAGATAAGATTGTGCCCACGAAATCTTCTCAACTTAGAGAGAAGGTGTCCTGTTAGCACATCCTGATAATCTTCGCTGTCCATATTACATGAGACAACTCCCAAAGCAACAAGTCCATATACGGAAAATGCAGCCCAACCATAACACCACCGCCAAAGTTGCGTCTAAAAATACTCGTTTCTCCTTTCTTAGATCTCTCCAGTAGTGCTTGTAGTCGTCGGGCCCATCGAGGTTTTACTTTTTCTCATCGGAAAATATCATCTAGAAACTAGAAATGCTTTTCTACGCCCACGACTCATGGACGAATCGCGGGGTGAACCTATAATTTTGCATCGGGGTGTAGTTTTTACCAAATTGCCTTTTCAACCGGCTCTTCTTTGTAGGTGCCCCTATCTTTTCTGGACAGTGGTTCCATCACCTTAGCTACGAAAATCTCCCTCATAACTTTCACTGTTGAAAACAAAAGCTCAAATCGCTTAGTCCCGTGTTCTTGCCGTACTGAATTTGCTAGAATGGATTTAAAGCCAAATAGTATCAAGCAAATCCTTGAAACAAGAAATTAGGGGTTGTACCTGTCTTTACTGGACGCAGTGTACCTCTAAATATTTCTAACGGAAGTCCACTGAGTTCAAGAATTCCGCAGAGAGATTTTCTCTTCATAGCGTTCGTTATCGGTGTTCTTGGTCGTTCAATGTTCCATTGTTAAGGATGGAGCCTTGCCTGCTGAGAAAGGGCTGAGATGTGAATACCACGGATGGCCTCCATTTTGCGGATTCATGGAAATTATTCATAAATACGATGAGATGGCTAGGAACCTCATGACAGAAGCTATCTTCAAAGATGACAAGGAAAGAGTATCCAGTGCTATTCGAGAGATTTACAAAGTTCTAATGGAGAAAGAGAAGTCAAGGGTGCTTGTGGCTTTAGAGATAGCCTTGGAACGTCAAACGAACGCATTATTCCAGTTGAAGGTTAGCTGCACTGGCGAAAAAAGTTCAACATCTGTCTGTAAGGAAGGGCTGTGGTGCCTTTCCTACGCAACCTTTAATATGGCATATGTGACTGAAAACTTAGCCGAAGGAGGGATGAAAGCGGCAATTATGAAATCTTTTGAATTTTTCAAAAATAATACTGTGAGTGGAGGAAATTACACAGACGAAGTTTATGATTTGGTAAAGAATGTGTCCAAGGCTTTTGAACTGAGGAAGACTTCCAAGAGCTAATTGTGATAACTCGAAACGAGCTTGAGATTACTGAACTCAATTGACTGCTCATGTTCGTTTCACAATAAAGTAAATTTACATTTCTTGTTCTGTCTTGCAGTAATGGTTACATTGAATCCGTTTCACTGATTATGGCGATGCGGCATATCGTCGTCTTATAAATGTTCGCGCGAGACATTATGAACCACGGCGGCTAACAGCAATAATGGCCCTTGTCGGTGTCTACTTGATTCGAACCTTCCTCTTCTCTTCTCTGAGGGCCATCGATGTAGCATATCAGTATCTTGCAAAGCATCAGTCTTCAATGTAGCTGATGATACCTATTGACACTTTTTGTTTTTCGCTTTGTGAAATTGCGAGAAATACAGTCGAGGATAGCTGGTTGCAATATCAATTGATCTTCCAACTATAGTGTCCATCCTAAAAACGTGCAAATGGGTTTGAGGAGAGTGCGGATTGAGCGTAAACGTCTGTCAAATTTCACGCTACATACCGACTCCTATGAGATGACCACGCGAATGGACTTACCCAGTAGATACCCATGAGCAATCATGCTTATCGTGGTCCGTTTTCTGGACGTAGTAAGACTCTATTAGGAAGCCTCCTTAAAAGATGAAAGAAGTTCAGTTCTTATAGCACAAAGAAGATTCGTATCAACAATTTATTTCAGTATCCTCGCCTTCCATAGAGATTGGAACAATTCGAGTTAAACCTGATAAACCACTCAGTCGTCACCGCATTACCTTCTCCGAAAATTAAGAGAAATCTGAATTTGCTCGACGGTTTCATAGCGAAGTGCGAGGCAGCAAATCTCCACAATACTCTGTGTTTCGTCAATTTTTCTCGGATTTGAGCCCAAATTCACTGAGAAAAACCTTAGTCGTTTTGTTGGAGCTGATCCAGTGATCATGGAAAGCGTCTTCAAAGTTAGGAAAATTCCATCTTTTCCATCGAGCGAAAAGTTCCACTGGAGCTTCTATTGAGGTCATATTTGGCATCAAAATGCTAACAATGACGTGATGAAGCCGTAAGGGTGTTACTCACACTATGTGAAGTAGCAATTACGTTGCTGATTTATATTTGGCGAATGGATATCAACCGTGGTTAAACCGTCGCCCAACATAACTCACACGAAAGTCGGACATAATCATAATCGAAAGAGGGCTTTTGAGCGGTTGTGAAAATACTCAATACTTTTTGCATTCTATTTATTCAATATGACAATTTACCAAGGCAAACTTTTCCTCCCATTTGCTAGCGGCAGAACTGTGTGCAAGCCCGTCGTGATGGGGATGGAAATGAGAAATTCAAAGTAACTTCTGCTCAAAGCAAAGCAGGTGAATATTTGACTTTTGAGGTTGGAGCTCTACCAGCCGAGAAGGAACTGGCGTGTATATAAAAAGGATGGCCTACGTTTGTATAGCCATCGAAACTGTTTACCAACAGGATAAAGAGGCTGTGCAAGTTATGTAAGGATATATCATTAGAGATGGCAGTGAAAGAGCATCTAGTGTCATTTGTGCGATTTTTATACTTATGAAGAAGGAGGAGAAGGCAGAGCTACTCGAGGCGTTTAAGAAAGCTCTGGATTTGCAATGCAACGTCCTTTTTCAATTGAAAGTTCACTGTCGTGGAATTGAAAGTGAGACGACTGTATGCAAAAACGGTCTCTTTTTCCTCTCTCACGCAGCATATTGTCTGGGATATGTGCTATAAGTACTAGCTGATGGAATCCTGAAAAGTGCGATTATGGAAGCCAAAGACACATTCAAATAAAGGCATGAATGAAACGAGGAACTTTGCAGAGCTGGTTGATGAGTTGGGCAAAACCGCGTCCGACACAATTGAGAGTTCACGGCAGTAGACTCCTTAAAGTTAGCAGGATTTATCGCAGCTCGAATTGGGCTCGAGAATACTCACAATCAGTTCAATTAAGCGCTCGAGCTTGTTTCACAATAAAGCAAAATATAATACATATTTTGTTGTTTCGTCTCGTCTATAGCGGTGATGTTCGTTTCTACCGCCGTCTACGTCGATGTTAAATTATCTGTCTCGTCGACGGTGCTTCTTCGTTCACGTTGCCTGCCCTCATTAAGTCCGCTCGCCACCTCTAAATATACCTCAGTGCTGTGCTATACGCGCCTGTAATAAATGCGTTTGACAGATCGTCGTCCTTCTGTCACTAAATCTCTTGTTTTCGTGATGGAGTTTCGTTTTTGTGAAGAAAAATGATTCAGTATTTCAGGTGCCAAGTCTTCACATGACGCCCCTCTTAAAAGTACCCGTGCCAAAGTATTCGGTGCCTCAATCCGAAAATGCAGTCGAATATATTCAGTTTGAGCTCAACGCGAATGTCATCTCCAAGTTTCTCCTGACCGTGAAAACTACCTCAGGGATTTTTCCGTTTGGTATTGAAATAATCGGCTTCGCGTTCTCTTTTTGAAATTATTACTGTCGTATAGTACTTTTTTTTGAAGAATCGTAGTAATTCTACTGTGGTAGATCAGTTACACAGTTATCCATAGTGCCTACTTATAAAGGATGGTTCAATGATGTCGATCTCTACCCTGGCGTGGTCGTTCATTCCACACCAAAAAATGCACAGTCAATGCACAGAATGCACAGTCGAAATATTCTAGTTCAGCGGAGCACGCGAAGAAATTTTTTGGTAGAATTCTTAGCTATAGCATACTGTAGTAATCAACACAAAATTTCAAATAAATGTAGTAATTGATTCATAGGCAGGCTGTACATATGAAGGATGGTATAAGTATGCCAGCCCTCACCCTAACAAGATCAAGAACCGTTCACTTCAGACTCCTGCTCGACGAGCTCGGAGGGTAATCAACGGCTCGATCAGAGACTGTGAGAAGCATCCTCTATTCCAGTGGAGACCGCAGCATGTTTTTGCTCGGAACATCGAGCTCCATCCAGTGACTACAATAACAACTTCTCTCAGGTCAGAAAATTTTCGACTTCGAAATTTTTCTTTCGAATTGGGAGTTCAGGGAAGATAGATTGGGTAATATATTTCTAGGTTGAAATTTCCTTGAAAATGCAAGTGCATCAGCAGGAAATTTTGGGAAAGTTTGAGGGACCAATTACTTGAAGGAAATTTTTTGCTGTGGACCTGTATAAGGCTAGGTATACTTATAAAGGATGGTATAAGGATGTCGAACTCCACCTAACAAGATCAAGAACCGTTCACTTCAGACTCCTGCTCGACGAGCTCGGAGATGTAGTGATGGCCCTGTCGCCAAAGATGGTCCATATTACGGCCATATTATCAGGTAATCAACGGCTCGATCAGAGACTGTGAGAAGCATCCTCTAAATTTCGTTCCAGTGGAGACCGCATCATGTTTTTGCTCGGAACATCGAGCTCCATCCAGTGACTACAATAACAACTTCTCTCAGGTCAGAAAATTTTCGACTTCGAAATTTTTCTTTCGAATTGGGAGTTCAGGGAAGATAGATTGGGTAATATATTTCTAGGTTGAAATTTCCTTGAAAATGCAAGTGCATCAGCAGGAAATTTTGGGAAAGTTTGAGGGACCAATTACTTGAAGGAAAACAATGAAATGCATTATATGATACGCTATTATTATTAGATATTATTCGTAATGTTCCCAGTGGGAAATCAAATGTGATGTTCTACTCCTCTTAAAATGTGAGTGTTAGATCGCGTTAGGAGAAATTTTCCTGGATATGTTTGGATTTCTAACGAATTTTCTACTCAGGAATTTGTAGCGCCAACTATTCAAACTAAGCACCGAGAGAAAGAGAGAATATTGAAATCGAAATTTTCGTGCCCCGACGGCTGTTGGTAGGTCGAGAGGGGATCGATCTCGAAAGTGCGAGTGTCAGCAGCATCTGTTACTTACTACTGTACGATTCCGCTATTAGGGAAGATGTTACCGTCTTCTGATTAGGATTCTTCGACTCAAATGCTAGAATATGCTGAATATCCAGTCGTGAGAGTTTGAAAAAGCTTCTAGGAAGTACTACTGATTGTTAGTATTTGCAACACAACAAAACAATGCAATTTATAATAAGCTTTATTGTGGAACGGACGTGAATACTCAAACTTCTCAACCAAGAAATGACTCAGTGCAGAGTTTGGAAAGCGAGGAAAAATCCATTACCTTTGAAGAGCGTTTGAAACTGCGTATCCCGTGTCAAGATATAACATAGGACAGATCTCACTTTCTTTGTACTTACGTGCTTCTGCTTTAACTGAATTATAAGCGTTCAGAACTCTGTCCTTCTGACTTCCTTCAACAACTTGCCCTATGGCATATACCAAATCAAATGTTGCTTGGCATAGGTGCTTAAGACCTTCTTTGCATTGAGTTGTCCCGTTTTTGTCTCCACTGCAGCTGACTCCTAGCTGGAACAGCGCATGGGTTTCAGTGACCAGGGCCACGCTTAAGGGAGCTAGCAGCTCTGACTTCGTTTCCGTGTTCAAAACTACACGGATCTTTTCAATGACCGTTTCTATTCTTTCCTCGTCACCGTCAAAGGTCGTTCCATTCCTGTAGCTTTTAAGAAGATGCAGGGCGTCTTTGTTCTGTGTGTACGCGTCCCTCACAAGCCAGCAGAACGGATTCACGTAGTATTTACACTCTGGATTCTTCGCCAAAGCACCATCCTTAAAAATTTAACATTAAACGACTAAGCGTTGCAAAAGACGACTGTTACAAGCCATTCTTTCTAAATTCTTGCCATTTATGTTCTGCATACGTCTCTTTTTCTTAGATTACCAAACGAATTGGTCTTGTGAGAGATTGACCTTGTCGACAAGGTAATGAAATTCGTAGAATAGTATGTAGTATTTTTATTACCTTGTTGAACCTGTTTTTGCTTCACAGGTGGTGAATAACTACACCAAATATTACAAAATACACCATCAAGTGTAATGGTCGCAACTATTCCTGTTACTTGATACTCGAAATATTTGTTCAACTGGCGAATTTAATTTGGTCTTTGTTACTCTCGAACTATTCAGAGATAGTTTTCCGGAGTTTAATTTCTCTACTGGCTGGATACACAGATTTTGTGAATTCGTATGACCGTCCCCAACTCATGCGAGATATGGATATAATAAACTTACTGTAAAGAGAATAACGAATACGACGGAAAACAGCTGCATGCAGTTCGTTTGGTTTGTTGTCAAGATGGTGTGCTCTACGAATACAGTAATTAGGAAAACTGGCGACTTTGAAGAGGTTTCTCATTTCCTGCACTGGAGCAAGAGGTCATTTAACGATATCCATGAGACTTCAGGAGCCGATCAGCAAACATCAAGCATTTTCAGTAACTAGCAGTAACAACAGGGGAGCCTACTTCTGAAGGATTCGGCTTCCTTCGATGATTTTTCACCTATAGACAGCGGATGTGGATGACATTCACTGATAAACCACATCTCTGACGAGGTTTTTCTCATTTTCTACAGAGTGAAGAAATGCGATTCTAATCTCATTTATTTATTTATTCGTTACGATGTTCAATAGAACCTTGAGAAAGAAGAATGAGTATCAAGTAGTGTAAGTGAAGTAGACGGAAGAGTTAAGAGTACAATACGACAGATACACTAAGTCAGCAGTACGACAAATGGGGTCAATACAATGAGTAAAAACCTTACCACGAAAAGAAGTTCAGACCTAAGCACTTTCTTGAAAGCTATCCGCCTGAAAGTTGAAAAGCCATGCGGTGACTGGGGAACTCCTTTTTCGAAGGGATAAATGTGGAACCTACTCAAGCCGCAACCGCAAACGAACGCGCAAAAATACTCCTCTGCTTCACTAATCCGTACTGATTTTCCTTTCTCATATCGTTCCTTAGTTCCTGAATGCTAGGTAAACCGCGCATAACATTGTAAGACGGATATGCGGGTGGTGTAAATCTCCAAACGATGTTCCTCAAAACGTAACCCAAGAGAATCAAAGCAATGGTACGGCGTGTATAGTTTGGCTGCAGTGCAAGACTTCCGAATCATTGCAAGTGATATGTCCGAATTGTGTCTCAATTGAGCGACAAGATGCTTAGATATCAAGCACATCCACGGAAGACTGAATGCAGACCTTAAGTTTTTCGAACCAGGCTAATCCACCGCACCTTTCAGCCACTCGCTTTACATTGAACAGTTCGCTCGAAGTGCTACCGCTCAAATTTCTCCATTGGGGCAACGTCGAAAGGACAGAATAAATTGGCCGATATTTGCCACTGGCAAATGTAATTTCAGGAATTGAAGATGTTCTGGAGAGGTAAGAAAAGGTCAAACATGACACGGAGAGCGTTCAGAGCACTAAAGAGTGTAGGCGACTCTAGCAGCTGCACACGATGCTAGCTACAGACAGTGACCGTACTAGGGCTTTTTAAATGTGTGGGGGCAGACGATTCACAAGTATATCTCGCCAAAAACATGCACTTTCTTGCACAAAATAGCACTGTGATACAGCACATGCCGCTGTAATAAGAATTTCGTCAATATGATGGCGCACTAGTGCAAACTTTCAAAGAATTCAACAGAGGGACATGGGAAATGCGAGTTCTTAAAATTGAGAGTAACTTAAACACCTATATGTGACGCGGATTTCGATAGGTCCGCTAACTCTAGCAAATGAATCAAAAACTTTACTGGCGGTGGCACTCTCCTCTGTGGAACTCGCTTCTGCAACAGTGCAAAGAGGAGGAGGTTTTTAAATAAATGTAAACTCTAACAACCCTGTGTCTACACTTAGGTATAATTCCATCCAGTTTGAGAGGTTGCGTACAAGTCTAAGAGAAAACATATTCTTGAGCGCTATAGAGTGGATGACTTTATCAAACGCGTTTGAAAGGTGGAAATATGTGTTATAGAGTGACGCCTTCAGCGTTCTCAACAGTCATTGCACGAATTTTAGCTGATTTTAGCTTTACCAAAGGGATAAAGAGGCTGTGCAGATTATACAAGGATACATATTTCGAGATGTCAAGGAAAAAACATATAGTATTATTCGTGCGACTTTGAAGGTTGTGTAGGTGAAATGAAAGCCAGAGCTGACAGGACGTTTCAGGTGTTGTATGTGTTCGCCGGATGCGTTCACATATAAAGGATGCAAAAAATGGCAAAAAAGGAGAACTGATAGGCAGTCGGGCGGGCAGTACTCAGCCGCTTTTTACTGTTCAATTACAAATACCTTCCCGTATTTTTATTTTGCTTTAATCTGCAATCTAATATTAAGGACAAGCTTTCATGTACAGTAGCGGCCAAAAATCTGTTAACATTCGGTTGCGTAGAAATTTCCACCCTTTTTGACCGGCAGCCCACAAAACAGTTCAGAACTTTTGAGGAAGCTGCGCGCAAATTCTGATAGAGCAAGTCTTCTTCTCTCAAAAGGTGTACAAGAAATTTTTGGATGTGCTGAATCTGAAGAAATATAAGAGGTTTTCCGAGACATACATTTTTGCTCTCTAAAAATTCACTTCGGTGATGTGTACTTTTCCCGTGAACAGCTATGCTGAAAAACTAAGCAAACTTTTTGGCAGTGCAAACAATTCTCTTTCATACGGTTTATTTCGTTTTCCACTTTTCTATACCAATCCGGGAATACAGTCTTTTTAGTGAACTATTCGGTATTTCACCGACTTTGCGGTGCGCGAGCTAGATAATATGACCAATGTTTTTCCCATGCCTTATTGCCTTTAGGCAATAACTTCTGGCAAAATACCTCGTGAGCGCAAGATGACAGGATTTTCCGAACAAATTTCCAGCAACCAGTGTGTTGCCAAATGGGTCCGCCCCAAACTTCCCTGATAGCTCACCAAGGGCGCGCTTTTGAAGTCAGGAAATACAACCGTCGTATTCCACGTAATTTGCCACCATCATGAGAAAAATTTGAACAAGATATCTCGTCTCGCCGCAAGCCATGAATTTTTAAAAGACTTCAACTAGTGGATTATTGCAAGACTATAAGGCCGCTCAAAATTTTGTTGGTAGTACACCAGCAGCGCGATCTCGAGGGTGGAAAAGAACACCATACCATTTTACTTGTCAGATTACCTTCACGAAAAATCTCGAGCAAAATACCTTGTTAGCGCAGGACGCCATGAGTCTTCAAAAAAACAGCAAATGGCGAGGATGATATGTAGCTTGTGATAGCATCCGCGAATCGCGGTCTATTAAAGAAGAAACTTCTTAATCATTTTCTGTTTTGCACATCGCTTGTCTGCGAACACCTTCAACAACTATTGAATTCAGTTCTGTTGAATTACCGATGACATTTATCTTAAGCACAATCAATCAGGTGTAAAAATTGGTCTGTCGTAGAGGTGCATGGCGCAATCCACACCAATACCATGACGTAAGATCTGATTCTCATGTGCTTTCGTATGGCTTATAACCTATCTTTGAATCTTCACTATCAGTAAACTTAGACAGACAGACAACTTTTTGAGACACCCTGTAGTGTTGCATTTCATCATGAGTTTTCACTTTGAAATTGTCTGTAATTCAGGATTTGTAGAGAGAAGTTGAAAACAAAATACAACGTTCAAAAGAAATTTGTTTGCACTGCCGAAAAGTTTGCTTAGTTTTCCCGCATAGCTGTTTGCGGAAAAGGTACACGTCACGAAAGTGAATTTTTGAGTGAAGAAAAATGCATGTCTTAAAAAACCTCTTATATTTCTTCATATTCAGCACATCTAGAAATTTTTTTCACAAAGTTTGAAAGAGGAAGATTTGCTCTATCAGATTCTTTGCACAGCTTCCTCGACAAATCCGAACTCTTTCGTTAGCTGCGGTACAAAGAAGGGTGGTTTCTGCGCGAAATTTCTGCGCGACCGAGTGTTGACAGAATTTTGGATGCTACTGTATGTAAGGTCGAGTTGCTTGTGCTTAGCATTATAGAAATGTAAATCTTAGATAAGGCCGATAGCACCTACAACAGTAGATACAGGTAGCTAGGTAATGCTACACCATCCATATAAATAACTTCAGCCTGCATGGTTTTTATAAATGACAATTCAATGAAAAAACGATGCTATTACTGTACATTGCTATTTTTTCCAGCATCCTATAAAGGCAACATCAGAAAGCTTTGCTAACACTTCAAGAGCAGAAGAATTTTAATGTCACATGATCCCGATCAACCTTCAGGGTTCGGCACGACATCGGGTGATTCAGTTGTCAATGGGCGAAAATAACTCGCAGCTCTTTCATCTCTCGCCTGAATTCTGGCGATGTTTGCACACGTGTATTAGACATCAATGGAGCAACTGAATACTAACATTAGAGCTTTTTTGTTTCACATGGCTGTTTCTCCAATTAAGAAGTGCACGCTTTCAAAAATTGATGTTCTGGAATCGCCTGAGTGCATGCTTTTAAAAGGCCCTCAATCCGAAAACGCACGAAATCCTTAGAATCGCCCGAATGATAATAGATGATCTTTCCCTGTCATCTCGAGAGATATGTCTGACGCTGCACTTGATCTTCCTATCTTGCATCATCAGGCCTTCGACAGACGCATCCGATTAGCGCGTTGTAAGTACAAATGATCATCCTAGCACTTAATTTTAGCATAAAATCACTTGCAACCTTCTTCATCTTCGATCCTACAGGTTTTAAGAATTCTATTTCTGTAATTCCAAATGATCGTACCCATGCACCATCGTGAGGAGGTTGTTACCAGTATTAGAACATGTTTTGTAACAAAATCAGTTCCGAAAGACATCATGTGTAGCTGAAAAACCGGTTACACTGCGACTGTTCTCAGCTCCAATCTTTGAGCCTTCTTCTCTAGCTGTTCTCAGTCTCAAACATCGCATACTATCAGCAAAACATAGCATACTTTTCTGCCAGTGTGCTTTCAAACTATTCGCCTCCTACAAAGGAAACGCATTTTTGCTAGCGACACTGCTCAGAAAGTGCTTTTTTCAGAGGGTACACGGTTTCGAAAATAGTTCAAATGGTTAGCTCGCAACTCCTTGTTCCACTAACCATTCTTCTCATTTCCGTAAGTTAATTAAATATTCAGTTTTTGAGTTTGTATGTCTATTCCATCAAGAAATCAAGTGTATAACATCCTGAAAGTGATGGCGAAAAATGTGCAGTCAAGATTGTAACATGAAAGGTTTGCAGACATTAACTCCCGTCCCTGTTCTTGTGTGTCATCAAGCTAGGAAGATGGTGTGACGGAAAAATTTTCAAATTCGTAAAGCGGTTACTAACAGTTTTGAAGTATTACAATTATGATGCTTATTCGTATTAGGTGAAAGGATATCAACCAGGGTTCAACTCTCGCACAACATATAGTCCAGCGCTCTCTAAAGGACTTTCAAGCGATTGCGAGACTATACAATATTTTTACATTCTTCTTACTCAACATGTCAGATGCCGGCATTGATCTGTCCCCTAAGCACTCGACGCTGCATTCGTTTTCCATTCAAATCGTAGAGGAAAGGTGAATGCGTATTTGGCTTATACAATGACTTGCGGGAAGAAGAAGATACTGGCTGGCTTATACAACCAGCCAGTATCTTCTTCTTCCCAGACAAAGCTGTAAACAATTTACCCGATCCTGGAGGGATACTAGGCTTGGTTAGGAGCCGGGATCGATCGCTGAATCGTGCGATTGTCCGTAGCGCCTCTTACCTTTGTACTACGCGAGCCTGTTAAACTTACTAGTAGCAGAATTTTGTGCAAGGCTGTTGTTAGGAGAGTGTAAAGAAAATTTAAAGCGAAGTACTGCTGCAGCTCAAAGCATTCCAATGTTTGACTTTTAAGGACTTTTTGTTCGACTTTTTTTTTCTACCAGCCAAGAGAGAGCTGACGTGTGCACACTCGGGATGGCCTGAGTATTGTCGATTCACCGAAAATGTTTACCAGCAGGATAAGAAGGCTGTGAAATTTATGCAAGAAGATGTGTTCAAGGATGATAGAGATAGAGTATCTAACGTCATTCACATGATCTCGAGAGCTGTGAAGGTGGAGAAGAAGCCGGAGCTGCTCAAAGAGTTACGCAGCACTCTGGATTCGCAGTGGAATGCTCTGTTCCAATTGAAAGTTCATTGCAGTGGAAAAGAAAAGCGAACGACTCCTTGCAGGAAAGGCCTCTATCTCCTCGCCTACGGAGTATATTATCTGGTATATGTGTTAGAGTATT
Source organism: Nippostrongylus brasiliensis (assembly GCA_030553155.1). Lineage (NCBI taxonomy): Eukaryota > Metazoa > Nematoda > Chromadorea > Rhabditida > Heligmosomidae > Nippostrongylus > Nippostrongylus brasiliensis. The sequence goes on along the minus strand of CP130736.1, from coordinate 33,460,661 downwards.
TGGCAGACGGGTTACAGAAAAATGCAATCAAGGAAGCTTTTAATGCTTTTGAAAAAGGTATGAATGAAACGGGTGACTATACAGAACTGATTCTTGTCATAGGAAAGGCAGCGTCCACCGCTCTTGATAGTTCCATGCAGTAGACTTTCCATCACGTGGACATTTGAGTTGGACCCTTCTATTCAGAAGCAAGTAATTTCAAATGCATTCGTCAGTGTCCAATTGCTCACAACCTACTTCTTACTGGTCATTTACTCTTTAAGGACCGCCCATGTAAAATACTAATTTTTTCCCATACCTACGCCAAACGTCTCTTCGCCAACTTCGTTAGGAAAACAACTGTACTAACCTTGGCGGAAGTTGGGAACACCCAAAGAGCGCAAATACCGACAGGAAATTCGGCCTTAGCGAATGCTCAAGACCACTGAAAGATGGAAACTGAATAGAAGAAAACAGAGGAAACGTTTTGAAAAGTGTAATTCGTAAGGATCAAAACGCCATATAAAAGTAAAAGGATGAAAACGAAGGATGGAGAATGAAAACGAAAGGAAACGTAAAAGATTGAAGCAATTTTATCAAATCCCTTGTCGCTATGAGTGCATTTGATGTACGGTAACAGACTATCGCGGCGGGACCCATATGAACCACCCATGACAGACATCACTTTGGGTTTCGCTTATTATATAGTAGGATAAGTGATTTCGTGCGAAACCTCCTTTAATATTGCTGGACTATACTTCCCTTCTTTGCATATTCAATTTGCGAACAATGTTGTCATGGATAGCTGATTGTAGTAGAAAACAATATTTTCCAAATTTGGTATAGTTGCTAACAGTGTGTAGGCCGATTAGTGGAGACGTTTGGTTTGAATATGGACGACTTAACGGTCTTCCACACTACATTCGGGCAGCTATTTGATGATCACGTGAATGGACTTACCCAGTGGATACCCCTTGGCAGAAAACGCTCAATTCCGTTCATCTCCGAGACGCTGTTAGACTCTATGAGGGAACTCCATCATGTAATTCACCCTCGGGGGTGAAGAAGGTTACACTGTTGGCAATCGGGTTAGGTAACCCGCCGTCCTATGCTTCACAGCTACAAGTAATTTTCACCACTTTTTGGGCAGTTTACCTTTCCGATTGTGATTAAGTGGGGTTTGTGTTATCTATAGCTACAAATACCAATATCAGGCCATGTTCTGTTTTCCATTGTTCGTTCGGTAAAGAAGTGCATGCTTTAACCATTGGATTTCAAGAATCGACTTAGTGCACTCCCTCCCCCTCCACCTGCACGAACGCTGATCCTTTATCACCATTGGATTCCTTACACTGAACAGTACTCCAGCTTCTCCCTGTGTCTTCTTCCGAGAGTTTTCCTGCCATGAATGGCATAAATGTGACAACAACAAGTCATAAATCTGACAGCATCAACAGTCTACTACAGTCAACGAACAACTACATACAGTAGCGGCCAAAAATCTATTAACACTCGGTCGCGCAGAAATTTCCACCCTTCTTTGACCGGCAGCCAACGAAACTATTCGGAACTTCCAAGGAAGCTGTTTATGGCTTCTGATAGAGCAAATCTTCCTCTTTCGAACAAGTAATTTCTAGATGTGCTGAATCTGGAAAAATATAAGAGGTTTTTCAAGACATATATTTTTCTTCACTCGAAAATTCACTTTGGTGACATGTACTTTTTCCGCAAACAGCTGTGCAAAAAAACTAAACAAACTTTTTGGCAACGCAAACAATTCTCTTTCGAACGATATATCTTGTTTTCAATTTTTCTTTGCAAATCTAGAATTACAGACATTTTAGTGAACTATTCGGTATTTCACCAATGCTGCGCTGAGCGACCTAGATAATATCACCATTCTGTTTCCCACGCCTTATTGCCTTTATACAACAGCTTTCAGCAAAATATCTCGGGAACGCAAGATGACAGGAATTTTCGGACAAATTTCCAGAAAGCAGTGTGGTGCCAAATTATGGGTCCGCCCTAAAATTCCCTGATAGCTCATCAAGAGCGCGCTGTTGAAGAAAGGAAATACAACCATCGTATTCCACATAATCTGCTACCATCATGAAGAGAATTTGAACAAGATATCTCGTCTCCCGGCAAGCCATGAATTTTTTAAAAATTTCAACTAGTGTAGTATTGCAAGACTTCGAGTCCGCTCAAAATTTAGTTGATAGTACAGTAACAGCGCGATCCCGAGGTTGGATAAGAACACCATAGCATTCTACGTGTCAGACTACCCTCACGAAAAAATCTTGAGCAGGATATCTTCTTAGCGCAGGACGTCATGAATTTTCAAAAAAAAGCAGCAAGTGGCGAGGATGATAGCTTATGATAGCTTCCGCGAATCGCGGTCTATTAAAGGAGAAACTTCTTGATCATTTTCTGTTCTGCACACGCTTGTCTGCGAACATCTTCTACAACTACTATATACACTAGTGTCGAATTACCGTTGACATTTATCTCAAGCACTGTCAATCAGGTGCGAAAATTGGTCTGTCGTAGAGGTGCGTGGCGCAATCCATACCAATAACATGGCATAAGGTCTGCTTCTCATGTGCTTTCGTATGGCTCATAACCTATCTTCGGATCTTTACTATCAGTTAACTTATGTCTCAAACAGTGAGCACATTTTTTGAGACACCCTGTAATTCTTCGTGAGTTTTCCCTTTGAAATTGTCCGTAATTCTGAATTTGTATAGAAAAGTTGGAAACAAAACACACCGTTCGAGAGAGAATTGTTTGCACTGCCAGAAAGTATGTTTAGTTTTTTCGCAGTGCTGTTTGCGGAAAAAGTACACGTCCCAAAAAGGAATTTTTGAGTGAAGAAAAATGTATGTCTCGAAAAACTTCTTCTATTTCTTCAGATTCAGCACATCTAGAAATTTCTTGTATAAAGTTCGAAAGAGTAAGATTTGCTCTATCAGAAGCTGTGCACAGCTTCCTTGGAAGTGCCGAACAGTTTCGTTGGCTGCCGGTCAAAGAAGGGTGGAAATTTCTGTGCGACCGAGTGTTAATAGATTTTTGGCCGCTACTGTATGTACGCCTTCTTTCTTCAAGTTCAGCTGCAAGCCGATCTTATCCGCGTGATCGAATTCGGGAAGGATGTTTTCCGTTTGGGTGATAGGTGTTATGAGTACCGTATCAACAGCAAAACGAAGATGGTGTACTCCAGGATCGACTTTTTATAAGCCTAGGCATATATTTGTCTTCAATATTCGAATTTTTAATATTAGCGACACCGGAGGTTGGTATACAGACTTCCTATCCGGCTAACGTTTCCGCGTTGTCGCCTTCGTCAAACCTTTGAAACTCGATGACATTCGTAACCTACCCGCCCAAACACCATTTCAACTAACAGCCGTCGTTCTGAAAACCAACAGGAACGGCAAGCAAGACGGCAAACCAACGCCGCCGGTGGTGTCGACCACCAATCACCCTACTGCTCGGCTGCAGAGGTCAGCGGGTGAATGAAACCCACCCGAACGAACAACCGATCTTGCGACCTCAGATGGTGTCGCCTATAAAATTTGAATATTGAAGATGGTGTAATTGCCAGCCATCGATCTTCACCCACACTTTAATGTTGGCATGATATTTTCGAGAGAGCCGTCAAACAACTACGGCGATATGGTGTTTTTTGGGTACACCTCTGTTCACATTGATGAGAGCATTGTTGTACCGTCGTTGTAGGTATTAGTGTGTCCCATAAATAGCTGGTCTATTTGCATCCCGACTGTTATACTTTTTTTTACCTCGCTAATAAAACACATGACCCAAACGAGACGATCTCATGGTAGTAGGACAATTCTTGCCAATAATATATTACGTTTACTCATTTGCTCCACTGCCCACACTAGCAGTTTTCTGAAAATGAAACCGCGACATGTTTGGACTTTCTTCTTCACCAATTCCGTTAATGTGAACGTAGCTAATAAACCTATCCTTGTTTGTCAGACCTAGACACTTGCTGCACGTCAAATACGAAAGCTTGGTTCAATCGCTTTTGGAAACGGATGTTCGGCGTGCTAAGAAAAGGAGGACTCTCCTACTTCTTGCAGGTCACCGAATGGCTGGTTGCAAGATAGATGGGCCCGAATAAATACGATGTGCATGCAGCAATTAGGAAGCAATCTGTCGGGGACGTGCAGGCGATATTGATGGTTAATAGAACGATGTGATCACGGTCGTAAATACTTTGTAGAGCTCATGGAAGGTTTCAACGTATTCTGGATCTTCACGCTTGTTTGCACACATCGTCAATGGTCACTTCTGTTCCAATAGAGTGGGAGCCCCTTCTGAGATCGATGAGCGTGGGGCACAACTGTGTACATTCGCGACACGTCAGATCATGGTGTGAATATAATCGGTAGTGCTGCACACTCTTCTGAAGTTTTCCGTAATTATAGTACACATGTAGCGTCAGTTATTACCAGTACCATAAAAAGTTTTGATGGATATTGATGTTCGCTAGATTAAGCACGTTTGTTCGTGAATGTAGCGCCGCGACTCACCTGGCCGCAGGCAATCAAAAAGACATCACAGTTCCGATAGCGTGTACCGTGTGCAGGGTAAGAGTCCCGCATGCTCTTCAGTATTCCGCATACTCTCAATGCCAAACTTCGATCCTAAATGTTTAGCTGTTTTTTTTAATTTTTAGAGTTTCCAGCTTGATTCTCAACTTTTTAAATGGGCAGTCTTTTGTTGAGATATGTGTATCGCCTGTTTTTGATAGAAAGCGAAAACTAGCTAGTTCACGGAATGAATGGTAAATCGAAGGAGCCCTGTTTCAGAGTGGCCTCTCTAGATGTCATTTTCGTAGGCTTGAAATGAGTGTTCTCTTGCCGGTGTGCCATCTCTGATCCTTTGCTTTGAATTTTCAGAACCATTCACCCCCATTTTCACGCACGAAGGTATTGAGTGAATTTTTTTCAGAGGGTACGCTGCTTCGAAGATAATTTGAATGGTCATCTCGCAACTGTTTGTTCCACTAATCGTCCTTCTCATTTCAGTACGTTAATTGTAATCACATAGTGTATAAAAACAGACACATTTTGATTCTTTAAAAGTTAGTATGTCTAGGCCATCATGAAAGCAAGTCGAGCAACTATAATACCTCTGGAAGCGTATAGGACATAAGTGGGAAGGATGTGGATCCAGGGTTGAAAACGGTTTCCACATTCAATCCCTTTCACGTTTTTGAGAAACATTGGGCGAGGAAGATGACGTGATGGGGAAATGAGCAAGTCGTAGGATGGTTACTTACAGGCGTTGAAGTATTGCAATTACATTTCTGATTTGCATTAGACTATTGAATGTCAACCATGGTTAAACCTTCGCAAAGCATACACATAGTCCTGTGCTTTTTGCCATGCAGAATTTATCAGTATGAGTAAGAATTCATCGAGCGAATCATTGAAACAAGAAACTGGTGTTTCTCCATCATTTCTGGACACATTTTATTTTTGCATTCTCAACGTAACAACATGAGCGAATCTTTTACTGAGTTCATTAGCCTCTTGATGTATGCTCTTTAAGCATGGAGCCCTGCCAGCCAAGAATAAACTGACGTGTGCATACAAGGAACGACCTCTGTTTTGTGAATTCATGACAATTGTATACCAGCAGGATAAGAGAGCTGCTCGTTTCATGCAAGGATATGAGTTTAGAGATGACAGGGAAAGAGTATCTAATGCCATTCGTACGATTTTGAAGGTCGTGAAGGTGAGGGAAAGGCCAGAGCTGATCAGGGCGTTGCAGAAACCACTGGAGTTACAATGCAATGCCCTGTTCCTACTGAAAGCCCACTGTCCTGGAACGAAAAATGAGACGGATCCATGCACAAATGCTCTTGTTTCCCTCTTTTCAGCAGTATATTATATGGTACATGCGTTAGAGGTATTAGCTGACGGAATCCTCAGAAGTTCAATCATGGAAGCCAAAGACACGTTCAATAAAGGCATGAATGAAACGAGGAACTTTACAGAATTGGTTTATGTGTTGGGAACAACCGTGTCCGACACAATTGAGAGTTACGACAGTAGACTCCCTAAACTTAGCAGGATTTATCGCAGCTCGAAGCGGGCTTGAGAATACTGGGTTCAATTAAGTGCTCGAGTTTGTTTCGCAATAAAGCAATTTATATGTTGTGTTGTTCAGTCTCGTCGATAGCGGTGACATTCGGTTCTACGCCCCCCTACGTCGATGTTTGAACTATCTCGTCGACGGTGCTTCTTCGCTCACGTCCCCTGCCCTCAAGAAATCCCCTCGCCACCTCCAAATCAGTGCTTTACTGTACGTGCATGTAATAAATGCGTCAGACGGATCGTGAGCCTTCTGTCACTAAATCTCTCGTTTTTGCTTGCGATTCGAAATAATTCAGTGTTTCCCGTGCCAAGTCTTCACATGCTTCTCTTATATGTACGTCTACCAAAGTCCTCGGTGCCAAAAAATTTCATCTCCAAGTTTCTGCTGACCTTCAGCACTCCTTCAAGGCTTTTCCGCCGTGTTTGGTACTGAAATAATCAGCTTGGCATTCTCTTTTTGAATTTAGTTTTATCGGGTAGCACTTTCTTTGGAAAATCGTGGTAATTCTACTGTGGTAAGTTACGCAGTTACACACCGGGTCTACTTATAACGGATGGTATAATGATATCGACTTCCACCCTGGCGTGAACAAGAGTTCATTTCACACGAAAAGAAATTTCACAAATCCCGAGCGATTATTAAACCAGAAGATCACAGTGTTGTCACTCCAATTACATTTTCCATTAGAAACAGTGGAAAAACAGTCAAAAAGTGTTATGACTTGGCGGCAGGTGGATATTTAGCAGGGATACCATATTTGGGGCACAAGTTAAAGTCTCATGCAAAGCCTGAGTCAGCTGCAACGAGCATGAGCTCCATTTGCCGCTGTTGAGAAGCGTTCACTTCATACCAAAAGTTTTCGCAGTTTCCAAACGATTTTTGAACCAGAAGATTACAGAGTTTTGATTATAATCGCAGCTCAGGGAATGAATGAGGACATACCCTCCGGCAGAGGCATTTCTTCTCGCAGCTCTGATCGCACCTACGGCAATTGCCGCGCTGCAGCTACTTTGCGTTCCTGCGCTATGCTTTATCATTTGGCTCTAATTTGGCCTTAAGACGGTCACATGTTAAAGAAGATGGAACAGAAACGATATTGAATAATAGCCTATGTGAAATGTAACATTTAGGCTTTGAAGTTCTCCCGTAAAAATAAAGGTTTTCATAATGGACAGCATAGTTAATGATTAGATCTAAGGTTTACAAAATATCAAGTTTTGATAATTATCCCGTGTATGTTTTCCGCAATTGAAAATTGTGGCAAATGCTGATATCCGTTTGTTTTTTCTCTTCTCTTTCTAGTTTCGACTATTTTTACTTCGCGAAGTTGTGCTTTTATGTTCTAACCGCTAACCCTGAACAAGTTACTCCGAAACTGGTAACTAAAGCCAAATTACAAGTTAACTGGAAGCGTTTTAATGATGACAGCATTCCTGTCAAGTGAAAAACTGCTTCTACAGTGCATGAGGAAAGTTGGTACAAAGTATAGAAAGAAATTAATCACCAATGGTTTTACACACCAGGTGTCATCCAAACTTTTTCTGTTTCTTTTGCGCTATATTTGAGTTATTTTGTATCCAAACGTTGTTCACAGACGTAGTCGACAAGTGATGTACGTGCCAAACACGTCGTCCATGGCAATACTGTTTTAGATTGAGGACATTAACAACATACAAGGTATAGAAAATGCTAGTCTATGTTTATTGAGAGTCTTCTGGGATCGAACCAAAATAGGTCGACGCGAAATTACCCATGCGGCTATCTCTAGAGGTTATCGCCGTCTTTGTTCCTTCTGATCTCCGTCTTCTTCGTAGTCAGCGTTGCCAGTGCAGCCCAAGGATCGGTCGATGCAGCAGTTGGAGTAGGGGCAGCAATGGGAGTGTTGGTAGGCGCTGGTAGGGTGTTCACTGTCGGAGCTGAATCATATTTTTCCATTTAATAACTGGGAACGGAAAAAAATCAGAATCACCAGGCCATACCTTCCTCCGCCGATTCAGGAACAGGAGCTCGGTGACTGACCGTTGGATGGGGAGCGGCGTATCCTGAATAGTATGCCGACGAGGTATAGGAGGATGACGAAGTGCCGTATGGCGATGTACCGTATGGCGAGCTCAGGTAAGAGGTGACCGTCGGCTGTTCTGTCGTTTGAACCTGCTGAGTAGCTTGAGTCTGCCGAGCAGCTTGCACCTGCTGCGCCGGCTGAACTTGTGGAGCGGGCTGGATAGCTGAGTGCTGCGGAGGTTGAATCACTAAAATAGACGAAATTTTTCACAAATTCGATTGCAGTACTCTAAACACTCACAAATTCCCTGAGGATAGTTGACGTAGAGCGAGTTTGGAAGCGGCTGCTGACCAGAATACAGCTGATAGGGGCTCTGGCCGAGCTGATTGGGCACGTTTGTGTACATACTGTAACCCATGGGTAGACCGACTGGTTGTGTTACGACTGGGATCTGCTGATGCGGCATAGCTGGCATTGGTTGAGGTACTGGAACTGGTTGCGGTGCTACCGGCACCGGTGCACCGTACGGTGCAGACGCTGGGGCGATAGAGTTCAGTGACACTGGGTTAGCGTAACCCTGAGAAAAATCGCAGTAGGCAGAGGTGGCGAGTGTCGTCAGCAGAACGAAAATCATTCTGAAATTATCAGAAACTGATGATAACGGCATGTTCCCGAATATGTGAATTTAAGATATTCGTCTTAATTGATTGTTCAGAATTGTCCAGAACACTGGCTAACTTCTAGTTTTTCTACATTCGCTACCGTGTTTTTATCAATTTGCGTTGAGCACAGATCTTTTTATAATTACAACAATGAACGACAACAATGGCTCAATTGCGGCGACTATAAGTTGTTCGCTAGAAAGAATATCCGGACGGGCTCGAACCCTTGCCTCATTGCTTCTAAAACGGAAAGGTGTTGAACAGCCGGCCCCTTTGTCCTTCATGGCAACACTTACGAACGTCGAATAGGGTGAGATCGGTTTATTATTGGTTCCATCATCTTACAAATCCTCACTGAGACTGAAGAATGAAGGCAAATATCTTTCCTAATTGTCCCTAAGCTTAAGTAAGACAACTAGCTGTTCTATGAAAATCCATTCAGTGATACGGAGCTGCAGTGAAATTATTTGAGAAAGACCAACTTCTAACCGACGGTCTCTTTAAAAGCCCATTAGTTACTCAAAAACCCATTTATTTTGGCTGGGAGCTATTGTTCGGGTCTGAACGGCTTATACCTTGAATGAAAAATTACCGACTGCTTGGAAAAAACCAGAAGATCTTGATACGATTAAAAAAGGACAATTGCGCCCAGTCGGTGAAAAATAGACGTCGGTATACCATTTGCCGACGGTATCGTGTTATATAGGCCGACGCCGGAACCGGGTGACCGCCATCGGCAGCAACCAAAATTGGATAAGCCGATGATCGCCTTTTGTGAGCCGTCGCTTTGGCAAAGGATTTCGGACGGATTTCCACCTGCCGGCCGGGCATTCCTCGGCGAAAAAACCACGGAACCAGCTTTTTCCTCACTTCTTTTCGCTTTCGCCGATGTGGTTCTTTCTGGGCGGGCAGAACAGGAGCTTCCAAAGCTTTCGGAAAAGCGAGTAACGAATTGGGGTTGCTTTTGTAGCACCGTTCTCTGCAAGCTTTTGAGGAATCAAGTTTTAGTTGATTCATTATTCTATGTACACAGAATATTATTGTTTTAAAACCTGCATTTCCTCATGTAATTTTCCTCTAAGTCTTGAAGAAGAAATAAACCTATTTGCCGTCGAAAGACGCATCTTCTTATTTTTATTTGGTGTATTATCAAAGGCCATATCAACAGAGTAGTGATAGATTCGCTGAGAATTCAAGCTGAATAGCCCGTTTTTCGCATTCCCAGCGAACAAGCATCACAGCACTAATTATTTTGGTGAGTGCAATATTTATTAGGTGTACAAAAGAGTAGAACGATGAAAAAAGAACCTAAACGAATACATGATAAATCATTCCGCTGGAGTCTTGCTAGAATGTTCGTCGAACTGGACCGACCATCACATAGTGGAGTGGTCTTGCCACCGGTACACTTTGAACCACTCGAACAGTTTCATACGATGGGTAGGAAACGACCGGAAGCGTACGGTATACGGTGGTTGGTTGAGACAGCACCACTTGAGAAGGATAAGAGGCATAGGTAACCGGATAGGCATACGGAGAAGCGTAGTTGTAGGTATAGCTGGGATAGTACGGCCAACCGGGCCAGAACGTCTGCTGCGTGTCGTGCACGGTGAGTGCCTGAAAAGAACGGATTCATGGCAGTATTCTTTCGTTCCATTTAACTTTGAAAGGCAGAGCAAATTTGTCAGCGCTGATAAGGCCGTAAAGACGCTCCGCTGCATTCGTTTTTCACTCAGTCCCAGAAATATAGTCAATACGTATCTGATCTAATGACATGCGGGCCACCCACTATACCAAGTCGGTTTCTCTACCTTTCCAGGCAAGTCAGGGTCTATTCACCCGACCACGGAAGGATGGAAGGATAAGCCAAGACGGGAGTCGATGCTGGTGTCAATAGCGCTCTTTATAATACCATTCTACCACTCACGCCTTCCATCTAACTTTAAACAAAAAGCTGTTCTTTGATAGTGGACAATGAATGAATAAATGCCTATTCCTACTTCACCCACATTGTGTCCCAAATCACCGGAAAAGAAAGCTGTAGACCTATATGTTTCACCGCGGTCATAAAGTCAACACAACCGGCTGGATTCGATTTACAAGCAAGTACAGATACAGACTGCGTTCTCATCAACCATGGCGTAATGGATGGGCCCAAGAGTTCGAATTTCTTCTATGTGATGATTTTCGTAGTAAAATTACATCGCACTCAGTTTGGTGATGGGGCAGATTGAGAGTGACCAAACGGTACCAACCTGTTCTGCTGTTCAGGGTGAAATTACTGAGAGAGATAAGGTACATACAGGGGCGGCAATATACCATATTTACAGACGCCCTCGCAAAATTCTCTATAAAACACAGTTGATTGTATTTTAGGTCTCTCTGGATTTATAGAAAAAATTCGAGTGCAAATAAATTTTGCCGTGTTAGTAGATGGAAAACACATTCTCAATATAACCTGCAGTGCAATAAAATGATCTGCCAAAATTGATAATCTGCGCACGGACGCACTTTAAGACGGAATTTAGTTGCCTTCACACACTTTGATCTCATGGCGAAGGGCAGACGGCTCACCGTATCTCAGCGAAATCAAAGTGTGCATCTTCAAAATATGGTATGGTCATGTGTGGCATTCTAAGAAAACTGCACCTGCCAAACCTACGTTTTTTTCGAGCATACAAAGATATCCCGGAGAACTTACAACGTTAGGAGAATATGTAAGGAAGAGGAGGCAACGATCGTGTAAGACGACACGAAGGCAGGATCGCATTCTTCATTCGGCTCTCGTTGAGAGATAGTTTCAAAACTTCTGTCGACATCCACAAAGAACTGACATCAACCGTAAGACCTTCGATAGAAAGCATCTGAAACCGTTTGGCTGTGTGTGTGGATTGGGAGGACTCGTGGCTCAAGGGAAGACGTTAGTATCCTCCCTGAACCGGATAGCAAGCATCAGATTCGCAAGAGAACATCTTGACTGGGATCCCAAAGATTGGGAAGATGCTATTTTCAGACAAATCAAAGTGCTTCAGGTTCGAATCTGGTTAGATATGTTACGTTCGTCGTCGGGTTGGTGAATAATTCAAACCGAACGGCAAAACGGAATGTCAAAGGAAGAGGAGGATCAGTCATGGTTTGGGCGGCAATTAGCAGACGTGGGTCATAGGCCAATACAGCGGATCTCCAGAATTATGGACCAACACTAACGTTTTCGCGGATATCCTGGAAAATGTGATAAACCCGAACGCTCGCAGAAATAGTAAGCTTCATCTTCCAGCACGATAACTATCCAAAGCGCAACAGTAAGAAGGTGAAACAGTGGCTTGAGGCGGAGAGGATCAACGTTTTGAATTGGTCAGCACAATTGCCAGATCTAAATCCTATCGAGCATCACTGGAGCGACGCGGATAGAGCGGTGAAGCGCTAGAAACACGGAATCTTGACGAATTGGAAGCAATTGTTAAGAACGAGGAGTGCTACTTCTGTGGAGCAATGCGCGACTCGATGCAGAACCGATGTTTAGCTGCGATCAAAAGCAATGGCTACCCTACTAAGTATTGAGTTGTTGTTCTATAATAAACATGTTTTGTTGATGCATTGAAGTTTATTCTGATTTTGAGGATGTGTTTCCCATTTACTTCCTCGTGACAATTTTTCCTACACGATTTTTTTTTCTACAAATCCAGCCAGGCTCAAAACACAAATAATTGACTGTTGTAGAGAGAATTTTATGAGGATTCCAAAGAGATAAGATATCTTTTCTAAAAGCGTCCGCCGGCTCCAAACTTACAGCAAAAGCTACGTAGAGGGTAGGCGTCTGTAAACATATTGCCACCACAGTATTTCCACGAACAATGAGTAGCCAATTATTTCATAAGGACCGAAAAACTACGCCGCATTGAGCTGTGTGAATTCAGAGCATTACCCTCAATGTGATGTCTTGAATGTGACCTAAATTTGCTGAATTATACTCCTGTTTTTACATTCCAATTAGCGATCGATTGGAGATTTCAATTCAAATTTAAAATTCAACTTCTGTATAGAAATAAACTAACCATTATGACAAGTGATAGGACAGGAGCCGCACGCATTGATGATGTCGATGATGTGGACTATTTGTTTTCCACACACCACGTCTTGGTAGGACGATTCCTGCCCCACAATGCCTTCTCGGTAACCTGTTCTCTATGACAAAATGGGACAAGTAATCTTCAAAATAATATTCGGCGCTCAGTTTTTGCTCTCTTCGAATTTGCGCTGACAAAAACAGAACAGCTGCTGTTTGAATTTCTTAGTAGGATATACTACAGAACTGTTCCAAATTAGATCAGCGCCCATCTGATTAGTGAGTAATCCAACCGGAGTCACAAAGATATGGTGAATGCGTATTTCAAATTCAAATTTAATCTTCATCACATGGCCACATTTGTCCTGTACTATGACTTGTGGGGACAAGCCACCATTTAAGACAGTGTCTTCACATTCCCAGACATGTTTAGTGGCAATTTACCGGACGATCGGAACTCGTTTGACCCTTTCGATGATCGATCCGTCATCTGTGGTTGTTTGAGTAGCGTCTCTTACCACCCCTTCATTTCACCGATTTTTTTCAATGTATAATAGATGGAAGATTTCTTATTAGTCGGGAACGTTGTCGAAAGAACACAAAACAGTACTTATAGCTTTACAATTGCTCGTAGTCGTTGTCCTGAATTCGAGTGATGAGGTTTGGTTGCGGTAAAAAACGCTTCGGGGTAGTGGTTAAAAACCAAACCTCACCGAAATAAAAGTATCTGTTAGCTTTCTAATGCGATAGATTTCGAGAACTGATTTCGGATTTGTTAGGTGGACACCCGAGTTCTTCAGAAATCCTTAAGCTATTTAAACTTTCACTATTTAAACTTCAAACTTGGTCTATGAATTTAACTTTTGAGCTTCTTTTTTGTAGTTTGGAGACATGATGTTGATACCTGTTCTACATCCGAATATCCCTTGAAACATGGAATTCACAACTTGGATTCCTGCTGATGCTTAAGAATCACCCAACCAACTCTTGCAACAATTATCGACAACTGTTCCCACCGAATGGCAACCAGAAATCACGCACAACTCGTTTTTTATGATTCGGTATTAATTGAGTGTTGTTTTCGAAGGCACGTGAATAATCTTCGACGAATAGACTCATGAGAAACACTGTTCCTGATGAACTGTCATACATTAATGAAAAACGTATATTCCACTTGTACAATTTTTACTTCTGCAAATCTACCCTGCTGTTTCAGATTCATAGTTGTTGACTACAATTTCACCGAAAAAGTCATCGAAGGTCGGAAACTATTCGCACGAAATGCTTGAGTTCAGGAACAGGGTGGAAAAGGACTGTAATTACCGCAGAATCTGATGTTTTCCTTACTTTTTTTTACATTGTAACCAATATTTTTTCAGGGATGGTTTCGTCAACGTAATACTCGAGGACACGTGTTCAGCATATGAAATTAGCTTTGTTTCGTGTCGTCTTAATAAAACAGCAACGTTCGGATTTCTCTTCTGTCCCTACAAGCAGGGCGAATCGAGCGCATTAATCGTGGATTCAGCAGCCGAATACATTTCTCTGCAGTGACTCAAGTGTAGAATAGAGGATATTTGTCGTTTTCACCATAAGAATTTGATACGAATAACGTCTCCTCCATGTTTTCCTTCTTGAACAAATTGTAGCGAATCTTTTCCTTTCACGATGTTCGTCCACTCTAGTAGTTCTAGAGGGTACCGGTTTGAAACTCTTCACCGCACATTTCACCACATTTGCGGAAATCGTTCGTGCAGAAGCAACATTTAAGACAATTGCGGAATCTCGCAGCGAGGCCCGGTGGTGGATACTGAACATTTGTGTTTCAACAATTCCCACGTTCTCTCGTCTTTAAAGATCGGTACTGATGATTATATTCTGAATATTAATTACTTTTGCTGGTTGCATCATCGTGCCGATCTGGAGCGAGACGAATCGAGCCAGTATAAATCGTGGATTCAGCTGCCGAATAGATTTCTCTGTAGTGACTCAAGTGTAGAATAGAGGATATTTGTCATTTTCACCATAAGTATTTAAAAAAATGAAGAACCATGCATTTTTAACTCCGCTTTTAACTCCGCAGGCTCGTTGTCGGAGTATACCATAGGCCTAACACACAATAACGCAGGACCCACCAAGACAAAAGATCGCTTCCGCTTTTATTTCCAAACTTGTATTATAATTGCACCTATTCCGTTTATCTTTCAAAATTTCCGCAAGAGCAGGACTAGTCGACATAGCAGTCCAAAACCGCTGCGAAAAAAATGAGTAATATGCGTAGCAGGTCAAAGAGTCCTCTGGGAGACGGGGCCCGTTTCAAAGGTGCATGCTCTGGGAAGGTCTAACCAACTCAGTTCCTTTCCAAAACCATGCTGGTTATCAGCTTGGAAAACTTATGGGCCTTAAAGCTACTGACACAGAGGATTTCTATCGATATCACTGCCTATTGATAAAAAAGATGGAATGTGCAATAGAAACTGCTTCTGACGTTTGCAGTATTCAATGTTATTGAATATGTTGTACATGTTTGTCAGCCTGTGGTTACTGGTTCTGTTGACGGCCGTGTGTCCCGCCGACGGGACACACATTTTGGTCCTCGTTGGACCGTTTGTCCCGCCGGTGGAACACCCCTCTCGGTTCGCGGTGGACCGTGTGTCTCGCCGGTGGGACACACTTTTGCACCGCGTGATCTGTACAATTCGCCACCAGACTTCGTTGTTCGTGAGATCCCTTGTGGGCGGACAATGGGCCATGTGGGCAATGCTACTACCCATGTAGCCCTTCGGTGGGCCACACTTTAGGGTCGCGTGGGGCATGCGCGTGGTCCCCCGCGCCAGACACGCAGGGAGCGCGCGATCGTCAGTGGGTTAAAGCTTATCTGTTTTTATCTGCATCTGCATAACAAACCCCACTTCCGCTCTTCCGCTCGTTTACTATCTTGCTACCTATTCCTGAAACCTTGGCATTGTAATTGTCATGTGCTGCCGTGCCAAACGAGGTTAGTAGGTGGACCAAGTTTATTGTGGCGTAGCGTTTCGACCGGTTCGCCGTCGTCAGAGGCCTAAATAGGGCTCGAAACTTATTATCTTACGACTAGGTCTGTGTGGCGAAGCGGCGAACCATCCCTAGCACTTTTGACGCACTTAAAAAATCTACCTATGAAACTGTAGAAAACGAGAGAATTCAAATGACTTTCCCAGTGATCCACCGGCAGAGTGGTACCGACGTGGCAACGAGCTCTCGCTGATAGTTGATGTAACCGAGTCATATCAGTCATTCCGAAACCGACAAAACGGTGTAAACGGTAAGAGTCATTGCTTATTGAGAGACATTCATTTCGGTTGTTCATACAAGGATTCCTTGCGGAAATCCAAAACGCTTCCAATGCTTTCCAAGACGATATCTCGGTTTCATATGATAGAATTCTACACATGATGTCAAAACTATTTCCGACATTCACCTCATGTCTGCGCTTTCCCAGTGGTGCTGTGAAGGTACAAACAGTAGTAATAAAATCGGTCCACCTACTAACCTCGTTCGAATGAGCGGTACACTTGAGAAATTGCTCCGAAACATATGCCATGTTTCACTGAACTCCTCCAACTAGGTTCCTCTTCCAGACAGCTCATTTTGAGCGAGCGTTAGGCCTTTATTATACCAACGCTCGTGGTGATCGTCAGCTGCTTGCGAGCGGTGAGCGCCCAGCCGCTAACCTCAGACGCTGAGCACGCGACGCACGCACGCACGCGCCCGAAGTATACAGAGCAATGTGCGAGGTGATCGACCGGCCCCCAGCGAAAGGATCAATCGCAGTGCAATGCGCAGCGACGAGAGTATGGAAGGTTCGCGAGCGTCTGCATAACAGCCCGTGAGCGTCACCACGCCAGCGTCTACGCGATAATTCGTACAAACGTGTCTGGCCCCACGGTGTCTGATACTGAAAGGGACGAGTTGCGCTGGCAGACGCTGGGGGGTGAGCGTCGGTGTAACAGAGTCCTTAGGATTTCTTTCCCCGAACCAGAGCTCAAAATGGCTGAAAATTGTTTCATGTTCGCTTTAGTTCATGTAGCCGTAGCTCCGCTTCCGATAATGACGTGTTTCTCGATCCTTCGATCCCGTTTTTTCGTTCATGTTCCTATTATTCCTCCCTTATGGGCACATTAAACTGCGCTCAATTTCCTCTTTCATGGTCTCCCAAACTGTACATGACGCACGCGTAGGTACTTCTCCAGCTTTTGCTCTTCGAATCGGACCGAGAAGCGCTGTCAGTCCTGTCGTTCAATTCTCATCGATTTCTCGGCTTTCGTTTTTCTCTCTGTTCACTCCTGCCGTTACATTTCTCCCTTTTCAAAATGTACTTCGTGAGTGATAGGGTTAGCTACGTGAATTTTATCGCTGAAAGGAGAATATTTGATTATGTTTTTATGGTTTTCATTGCAAACGGCTGGCTGCCGATGGACTCACTCGCTCACTTGTATCCCCCATGCATGTACTTGCACACTACGTCGGTTTCATTTTCAGATATCCCGTTAGTCACCTCTGTAATTTACTGTATAATTTTGAAGAGAAACCAAATGTGTGGCGCTTCCTACTGAAGCTAATCAATTTTCACGGATTCCTCTTTATTTACTAAGCTACGAGCATCTGTTCCCTGCCTTTGATCTGTCTGATACAGATACGTGAAATATCGAGTAGGTCGAAATTTCATTAAAATTAGTTTTGAGTAGAACAGTTTTACTTTTTCGCAATATCTTTTTCTCCATTTCCATCGTTTTCGTTTTTTATTGAAATTTGAAAATTTCTTGTTTCGATTCCACACCGCTTCACTTATGAGCAGATTGCAGCGAACATCTTGAACTGTTAGCTATGGTTTTAATTAAGGTAGGTAGTACATGAAATAAAAATTATGTAACAAACTGAAAATATATGAAAATGAATCTAAAATCAGGAGTTCTAAAATAACGAAAGTATGTACTCAATTCATAAAACAGTCCAACTTTGCTTTGCGTTTACTGCTGTACGTGTAAACGGAACTTTAGGGCCTGTCTCTTCGAGGGAACGCCGTTTCCAAGAAGAGAAAATTAATCTAGCGACTTCCCGTGCCAACTTCAATTTCGTCTCAGTTTCTAGTTGAACGCAATTGGCGTTAATTTAATCGCATAGCGAGGTGAAAAAATTGTGACAGCTGTGCGGCTGCTATCACCTGTTTCTTGGTGACGTTTGACGAGAAAGTAATGTCAAGTTTCTCATAGGGATTCCAATTTGTTTTTTTTTCTACTTTAAAAAACTGCAGTGCCTTTGAGAAAACTGCGATATAGAAATGGTAAGCTTAGTCAAGGTACTGTAGCCTTTTGAAGGCACAGCTTTCTCGTTAGACCTTGTACGCAATTTCCATCGCTGTCTAAGCAGCCATCCATACTTGGCAGCATCCCCTTCTCCAAACTGAGTTGCACCTCTTAAGAACAGACAAAAATCAGGGAAGGGCTTGGAGATCCAAAATGCTCACAGCTCCTACACCGAGCTAATGTTAAGTACGTCTTTTTTGGTTTTTGGTGGCGGAAATTCCACCACGCAGTTCATACTACAGTAGCGGTCAAAAATCTGTTAACACTCGGCCGCGCAGAAATTTTCACCCTTCTTTGACCAGCAGCCCACAAAAGAGTTCGGAACTTTCGAGGAAGCTGTGCACAGTTTCTTATAGAACAAATCTCCCTCTATCATACTGTGTACAAGAAATTTCTAGATGTGCTGAATCTGAAGAAATATAAGAGGTTTTTTGAGACATACATTTTTCTTCACTCAAAAATTTCTTTGGTGACTTGTAATTTTCTCGCAAGCAGCTGTGAGAAAAAACTAAATAAACTTCTAGGCAAGGCAAACAATTCTCTTTCGAACGGTGTATTTTGTTTTCAATGATTCTTTACAAATCCAGAATTACAGTCTTTTTAGTGAACTAGTTGGTATTTCACCAATTTTGCGCTGAGGGAGCTAGATAATATAAGTATTGTGTTTCTCATGCCTTACTGACTTTACGTAGTAACTTTCAGCAAAATACCTCGTGAACGCAAGATTACAGGAATTTTCGAACAAATTTCCTGCAACAAATTTGATGCCGAATCATGGGTCCGCCCCAAATTCCCCTGATAGCTTGGCAAGAGCGCGCTGCCAAACACGGAAAGTACAGCTATCGTATTCCACATAATTTGTTACCGTCATGAAAAAAATTTGAAGAAGATTTCTCGTCTACGCCGGAAGCCATGAATTTTTAAAGAATTTTCAACTAGTGAAGTAGCAAGACTATGAGTCCGCTCAAAATTCAGTTGAGAGTACACCAACGGCGCGATCTCGAGGGTGGATAAGAACACCATAGCATTCTACGTGTCAGATTACCCTCACGAAAAAATCTTGAGCAGGATATCTTGTTAGCGCAGTACGCCATAAATTTTCAAAAAATAACACCAAGTGGCGATGATGACAGCTTATGGTAGCTTTCGCGAATCGCGGTCTATTAAAGGAGAAACTTCTTAATCATTTTCTGTTTTGCACATCGCTTGTCTGCGAACATCTTCTGCAACTATTAGGTACACTACTGTTGAATTACCGATGACATTTATTTTAAGCACTGTCAATCAGGTGTAAAAATTGGTGAGTCGTAGAGGTGCATGGCGCAATCCATACCGATGACGTGGCATAAGATCTGCTTCTAATGTGCTTTCGTATGGCTTATAACCTATCTTTGGATCTCTACTATCCGTAAACTTGTGGCTCCTCAAACAGTGAGCACATTTTTTGAGACACCCTGTAGTGTTGCATTTCTTCGTGAGTTTTCACTTTAAAATTGTCTGTAATTCTGGATTTGTAAAGAAACGTTGAAAACAAAATACACCGTTCGAAAGAAAATTGTTTGCGCTGCCTAGAAGTTTATTTAGTTTTTCCTCACAGCTGTTTGCGGAAAAATTACAAGTCACCAAAGTAAATTTTTGAGTGGGAAAAAATGTATGTCTCAAAAAACCTCTTATATTTCTTTAGATTCAGCACATCTAAAAATTTTTTGTAACTGTTCGAAAGAGGGAGAATAACTCTATTAGAAACTGTGCACAGCTTCCTCGAAAGTTCCGAACTCTTTCGTGGGCTGCTGGTCAAAGAAGGGTGAAAATTTCTGCGCGACCGAGTGTTAACAGATTTTTGGCCGCTACTGTACGTGGTGGAATTTCCGCCACCTCCTAAATAATAAATAAATAAATAAAAATAAATAAATAAATAAGAAAGGAAATAAATAAATAAATCAATAAATAAATAAATACTTCGCTGGGCGCATTTTATGGTGAGCCTCAATTTACCGAGCTATGAATTACGTGTTATGTATTTGCTTGCCAAAGTGAATTTCCGTGGTTGCTACGATACTGGAAACGAAGCCAGGGCACAGCGTCGATGATTCAACATAGCAATGAAGGCGCCGAAGATTAAGCGCATTCAAATGACCTTTTTATATACTTTGGTTACATGCAAATGAACTTTGTGAATCGCCCTTACATCCTGGTATTCTTGAAAGTAGCTAAAGCTCAAATGTCAGTGTTATCGTGAAATTCTAGGTATTAAGCACACTAGAAGTAGATGTTGTATGGTGGTGCTAGGATCATCGCAAAAATCGAGGCACTGACCGGGTTTAATCCTTGCACCATCAGTACGACACCCAGTTCAAGAGTCTCTGATCTGAATTTTCAGCAATGTTCAGGGAAGACCGTTTTGATCGCGAAAGAATGTTGACATCCCTCTTGTCAAAACTGTTATTTCGGCTCTTGTGCCCGCGTAGAGGTAAAAAGCGGTCGAACGATCAATCCTCGCTCGGGCAACCAAGCCTTCCGTTCGTCCAGGGTCGGGTAAATTGGTACCGGGTTTGTCTGGGATCGTGGAGATACTGATTTTTATGCTGAGTTACTTTTCTTGCTTCTCGCTCTTGCTTTACGCTTTAAGCTGACCAGCTCCGCATTAAGAGCGTTGAAGGAGTTATCACGTCAAAGCTTTCTATCGAAAGATCGAACATCGCCATATCGGTCACTAGTAAGGTAGAAGGAAGGAAGGAAGAACGGCGAAATTCATCACGAGAAATTGCTCACGCTCTTAATGGGCACCAGCGATAAGATCGTCAGGTGCATCGAAGGAAATATCTTCTCTCAAATGACTGATTCACGCCGCCGTCTTTGTTGACTTCAACCATGGAGGTGGATAGTGATCACGAGACGAAGATCCAACTGTTGGGGTCTGTAGGTTGAGCAAGGTTAAGCCGTCTTAGTAATGAAGTGTCTAGGTAATAGTAATCATTTTTAAACCCCTTATGCGCTTAATATCGCTGAATCGTAGTTATGGTCTCACCCCACGAGTGATTTTCAAACTCCCGATGGATTTCCTGAAAAGAGTGCTGGCAGGAACGTGTTGATTTATTGTACCCAACCCGAAGAACTGCTTTCGTTGAAAAGATTTGCAGATTTTACTCCCGGAGAAAACGAAGCTTCGTCAGACGCCGACAAAACTTGATCTTCTTTTCAACTTTAAACTTGACTTGTACTCTGCCATAAGATTCTCCCGCAACTGATCAATTAGTTTTGGGAAAAGCATGTCGAAAAGCCAGGTTGTCAGATCCACTTTTTTCTCTTTTCCGCCACTTTGCTCTTGTTTCTACTTTCCGTGGTTCTCCTATTTTATACCATGCTAAAGGAAAGGGGGTGCCATATGAATAGAAACGTCTCGAGTAGCTAAACTTCTTCGGGTTCGACGGAGAGTCTTTAAAGAGGATCTGTTCTCCAGATTTTTAACAAGACGTTATTGAAGTTAAGTACTGATTGACTGCTCATCGTTTTAAATAAGTTAACATACCATTCATCCGTTTTAAAATTAACATTTCTCTGTCTAGAAAATCACCGAGCATTAAATGGGTATGGCTTGCAGCAATTGCATCCTTTTCCTCTTACGCTCCAGCAAAATGCCCGGAAATCGCCGTCATTCGTGGAATATATGCAATAATAAATATCCGCTGCCATACCCTTTACGTAGGCATAATCAAATTTATGGGCAAGGAAACTGCCAAGGGTAATGCTAAGAGAAAGTTTTTCAATGCCTAGTAAAACCACCAGCTTGGCTATTAAGGATCAAAAGCGTTATCGCGCCGAAGAACAATGCCAATAATTTACTTCGCAAATGCTTCTGTGCCGAATGAGGTTATGGTGGATCAGTCCTTATTTAGCCTAACGTTTCGACCCTTTCGTCGTCGTTAGGCCTGAAAATTTGTTCGAAATCCCTCGATCCTTCGAGAGGTTTCAAGAAGAGAGAACTTGGCAAATACTAATAATTTAATTATTAAAATCAAATACAGCCAATCAAGCAACTGAATAATTGAAACCAAAAAGATACGAAATCCACGAAACTTTTCTAAGCAATATATCCAAGCAAGAAGTCTTGGGTATCTCCCTTCGTCACTTGAGCAACCTACTACCATGATGATTATCATGAATTTCACTGGCTATGAATTAATTGCATCTTGAACGCATAAATGAATTGCTCTTCTCCATCTATCGACGATCGCATTCCGCCTGTGAACTTGCTGTATATGGAATTAGCTGTGCATCCTATTTCAGAAACTATAATAATAAAAAGGAATACATCTGAGCTACTATTTGACGAAGGGATGCACAAAGATTCAGTTGATTCGGCGACCCATTTCATTTTCTTTGGTTGCTACGAGGCTTGATGGACCAGCTCTGGAGCCATTAGAAAGATTTCGTTCTGGACACTGCACTCGTGAAATATAGTTCTCCTTCAATGCTCGCAAAATATCCCGAAATCGGAGTCGTTTATCGGCTTAATGCTATCATAAATATCCACCGTCTCTACGCAGCCATTACGAACAATCGAGTTTAGAGGAAAGGGAAATTGCCGAACGAAATGCCGAAAGAAGGTTCCTTCGAAGCTCAGACCATTTAACAACTGGAAGTCCTGGAGGACTTCTTAACCAAGGCTCCCTCAGAGGTTGGCTGAATTTTTGCCGGACATTATTTATTTATTATTTATTTAATTGCATCATTGGATGCGCACCAACCAATACGAAAGTCACACTTGAATGAAATACAATTAGCGAAAGAAAGGTGAAGAAAATGATTATGGTTAGCCTTTTAGTGGGTATGAGGCGCGATGGAGACAAAAAATAAACTTTAACATAGACAATGGGTGACCCAAATCGAAAAAGAAGAAGACACGTAGACAACCATCAGGATAGCTAGGATCACGGCAATGGATAACGAAGTAATATAGCCAGGCAGAAGTCCAAAATGGAGGCTAACTCTAGTATGCAAGGAATACAAATCTGAATGGACTGTAAGTATAGTGACATAGCAACCTATGGCTCATTTCACTTGTCCGACAAGAAGAAAACATTGCTCCCCAAAATGCTGTGCTTCTGCACGATCCTTATTTTTCAGGCCATTTGCTGTAGCCGTAGACTTAGGCCTCATGTAGCCCGTAAATATCATACAGCACATTTCAAACCTGTCGTGGGTCCACAATGTGCTCAAATAGCCCTTGAGAAACAGAGGGTATCCACAGACTCCCTGTTTGTAATCTGCAGTGCGGAAAATTTTTCAAACCAACGTCCCACGGTGCGTTTGGGAAAGCGATTTCAATCCAAATGCTTCTGCCATATTGCGGGCCACTTCGGCTGCAGAACGTTTGATGTTGAACTCGTACATCATTATCACACGAAAATCGCGACGGCTCATCTCTTTTTCAAAATCCTATAATGAAACAGGGACAGCATCTGGATGGTAGAACTGATAACGATTTGAAAGGTGAGTCGTGGTGGAGTGGTTCCGGTTCGGATGGCAAACGCCAACGAAAAAGCGGTTTTCTTTTAACTATACCGTGAAACGGCCATTATTTTTGGACCAATCTAATAGTATTCTGTGCCAGCTGAATACCAAACTTTGAGCTCCTTCGCATCTGTAAGGGTTCCAAATTTACGGTATTTCCAACTACATATTTCTGCCGTGATTTCGTGAATTTTTCCAGTATACTTTATTGCAATTCACCCTTGATCTTGAGTCGGTATTTCTTTTTTTAATACTAAGAATTTATAATTCTTGAATATCGATTTTACCTACTGCATTATGTTTTGCTCATCTAATCACAACTTTATTGTAGACGTGGGTGTTACTGTAGGGTCTCGGCTACAATATAGGCGATTTCTAGGTCAAGCAAAGTTCTGCCTATAAAATAAATTTTAATCTGTTTTTTGCCATTGGCAAATAAGGAAGCATATGTAAACCCAGTGTGGCATGTCTGGAGCAAGTTGCATAATTTACTACATATGCCTTGTATTCTGTATTCTGTTGCCTAATAAGCTGATGAATGACGAGCTCGTTCGTCATACTACAACAGTTGCGGTATACTCGGTATATGAGCACTACAAAGGCATGTGTGAGCAGCAGTTATACAGGAAACGTGAGAGCAATTACTGCACTGGAATGGTTCCTTTACGCCTTTGTGATACTTTTATTAAATAAACCCTGGGAAAATAGCAATGAGTTGCCAGCCACCAGCCGACCTTGAAATTTCGTCTCCTATTAAACACGGCTAGTTACTCAGGCGTCAAATGACCTCAATGAGATTTTCCTTTCGCTGCTAATAAGAGTTCATTACTGGTGCGCTAACTAATACCGAGAATTCTATTATAGTCGCAAGCATATCGGCTACTAATATAATGGGAAGTGCATGAGCGAATCCGAACATTTGTAGCAGCTCAGGTGTTTGTCGGAAAACACGTTCAAGGTGCTTAAAATTTTACCAACATTAATGTAAATTTTCATTTTCAAGTTCCAATGCGCGTTTTTTGTCGTTCTTTTTGCCATGTACCACCTGCGAAACATGTGTTTCGATAACGGATTACGCCAGATTGTCAGCCGTCCGTCAACTTTTACAAGCGTCAGTTGTCGAGCTGACTGGAGGTCGCTCTTAGCTGGACGTGTCGTCGTAACACCGTCGTACACCTGTTCTGTTGTCGGAGAACATTTTTTCCCTCCGGCGGTGGTGGACGATTTGACGAACTTTTTCGCTACGTCAGCGGCTTGTTCGCCGAAATTTCTTCAATAACTGCCGTTAATCATTCATGACCAAGGCCTCATTGCACCGAAAACCAGAAAAGACGCAGGCATTAGCCTGCTTTATAGAGTAGAAAAGAAGCAAATGAAAAGAAATATGAGGAAATTGAGAGAAACGTGCACCGTCCGAACAATTCTATATTCACATTCATCCGATACCAATTCTATATTTGGGCGACGGAAAAGTACTTGCCGAAATCACAACAATTCCAATTCTATTTTAAGATTCAATTCTATATTATTAATATCTGTTCAAGCAAAAGGAAACTGCCCATAAAGGACATTATACATTGTCATTGTGAGCCGAATACTATGACTCTACAATTCTGAATATAGCAAGCCTGTTTGGCGTGCCCTGGGAACCATTTTACGTTTAATTTCAGTGTTGAACTGTAAGCGTCTGGAATCTTAAGGTTTTTTAAGCCTAAGCTTGATCTTGAAAAGCAAAGAAGGGTCTCAAGCTGAGCAGATGGGGCATCGGTCGTGATACGCATTGATTCGGATAAGAAATTACCACACTGAACGAGGTTTACACCTCACCGTGGTCGGCGCTGCTCACTCACTCCATCACCATTATATTACATCTCCATACAGATGAATGTTTTCGTCATTCAAGTCGGTTTTCCGAGCAGCGTTTGATTGGCGTTGATGTGTTTTTCGACGGAAATATTAATGAGTAATTGACTTCGTTGCGAGATGTTCTCTCCGTCAACACTTACATCCATTTTTTCCTCGGTGTTCTGATCATTACGCCTGTGTTTGTTAATTTCATTTGTTAGCGTTCTTGACCAGATTCGTCAGGTTTGTTCACGAATATTTTTTTCGAGTTTCCATGTTAGATTCAGCTAGCTCCATCCCACTCTAAGGGATCTAGGTGCATCAAGCTGAAACCGTGGTTTGAATCCTGTTTGGGTCTCGATTTCTGCAAATACGATCACACTGACTACTGTCCGTCTTCGGACCTTCTCGTCCACAACACTTCCGACATTCATGTCAGAGATTCCTGTGGGCCACGTTGTTGTTGACGAGTTATGGCCTTCAGCGACAATAAACAGCTCATTGGCTTCTGTTTGGCTCAGCGAGCAGTTTGGGTTCATTTACAAAAATGTGATCTTCAAACTCATCATCGACAAGTAAACATTTGGGGTCTTCGAACCTTCGCAAAGTTCATGACGTCGTTTGATCCAGTAGTTTTGAGGTATAGTCGGACTTTTTCAGACTCTGAAGAAAGCCGTATACGCCGAAACGTTAGTCTGTTCAATGAATATTTCTGCGAATCTCGGTCCTGAGCTTCAACTTGAAACCGACCAGTAAACATGCCTACCTTCCAACAGGCTTCCCTATTTTTCGATCATAGATTCTGGAGTTCGCCTGCTTGGTTTCTTTCAGTTTTCTTTTAATATTTGCTGTCGTTCCACTGAGTTGGTATTATTCGCAGAGCACCCATAATGGCATAATAGCTGAAGAAATGATCGGACAAATAAGCAAAGCTCACACTTTCTGCTTTGTTACTTCATATTTCAGTTGTTGAAAGGTTCCGTCCCTGTTATAGAAACAGCTCAAAAACAAATATGCTGTTGAAATTGTATATACGATTTATATTATTCCCTGATCAAAGATAAGCCTAGTCGTGACCTCTTAATCGAATCTTCTCGAACCGATTTGAATGTGATACGAAAAGATCCGAGGCTGCTATCGATTGAAATCTCGTATTCTGATACATTTGAGATTTTCGGTCACTGAGATTTTTCCTTTTTTTAGAATTGAAGTTACACTGCCATCCGGGCCCGAACTTTATCGCTCGTAAATTGCATCCTCACGTTCCTTCAACTGGTAAAGTATTGCTTCATAGGTCAACGAAAAACTAGTATTTACTTAAGTGGATATGTGGCGGTAATGTACAGGTATAAGAAATTTATGGTGAGAAAGCATTCCAATTTCCTTGCAGTTGTGGGCTTTTTTGAGGCTTTCCGAACGTCGGTCAAATGGCCCTATAAAAGTCTATGAGCTGGGTACTCGATGGTGTATTTCCTGCCATTTACGAAGCGTTCAGAACGGCCTCTTCGTCATAGTGTATGCACTGGTCGAACTCCTTCTGCTGTACCATTGCGGACACATTTGGCAGCCTTTCTTCTTAGATTGTTGACCAGACCGAAATATCGAGCATATCGTTAGTGTTTATACCTAACAATCATAAAATACCAAATAACTGAAGGAAATTGCATTTTAGTGCGGTTAGAAGGTGGTTAGAAGGTCTCTGGCCAAGTACTTGATACAGTTTCCTGGCAATGGACCCCTAATTCAAAGATCTCAGCAGAGAAAGACGTCGTCGGAATTCCCCAATCGGGCAAAATTCGCTAGTTAATGAATGACGGAAGATTGAATTCGGCCGCGTCTCCTCGCGATGATCCCGCCCTACGGGGTCTTCGGCCCTGGCTTAGCTGTCTCTCCAGCCGTTTCCTTGTTTTCCCCATTCAACAAAGATCAAACGCGTTTGCAGTTCTGTCCCGCTATACAAATTTCTTTGTTCTTCTGAATATCAAGAAAAACAAATTATTAACAAAAAAATCGAATAAATAAAAATGAAGTTTGCACATGGCAAGGAGAAAGTAGGAAAATTTTCCCATAAATGAAATGGTCTGGGTGCGGGGGATTAATCCACTAATAATATGACTATGTGTCCACTAATATACTATTAATGTGTTAATATGATGATATCAGTTTTCCTTCCCTACACTTTTGTTTCCATCCTTCTTCTCATGTTAACCTAATCACTCTTATCGGGCTTAGAATTTGATCCCTTGGGTGTACATAGTACATATACCGCTGCGAACACAATCATACCACACTGCATCCCCTACCAGGGCTCAGATTCATGAACGGACGAGCGGTCTCCGAAACCCCGTCGACGATAAACCCGGTCGATACCGTCTAGGTCTTCCAAACCCTGCCTCATCGCGAGGTGTGGTAGACCAACG
Organism: Nippostrongylus brasiliensis; assembly: GCA_030553155.1. Classification (NCBI taxonomy): domain Eukaryota; kingdom Metazoa; phylum Nematoda; class Chromadorea; order Rhabditida; family Heligmosomidae; genus Nippostrongylus; species Nippostrongylus brasiliensis. Next base: position 33,432,696 of record CP130736.1, on the reverse strand, counting down.
ATAAAACCCGATTAAACCCTGGAGCGCGTTCACGAATCTCGGTTTGCGCGCTGTTCGGGGTATATCTCGAGGTATCCTCGGTTTTCTTTGGTAAACCTATGTTTACTGTTCACGTTGCTCATCCGTTTGTCTACCCTTTAAAGTATTTGCTACTCCCATATTTACTTTATCTCGAAAGCAGGTTTTCTTTAGATTCTATTTCTATGTTCCCTGTATTGTTTCTATGCTACATGTGCTTCGTTGGCTCTCAAGATAGAGTAATATGTAAGTCAGTAGACGAATAAATGCATAAATTATCTAACGAGGTGTAAACAAACTTGGCTCAGGAATTAATAGTAAAAGCTGCGTCCTCGTGGAAAAGACGTCAAACTGTCTCAAAATGTATTTTTTCCAATTCTTCGCCCTCAAACAGCTGCAGGAGCAGATCTCCGAGGAGAAATGAGACCATTAGGTGAAGGTTTTTCACTAGAAGCACCACTAGCCATATAGCGTCGGAAAAAATAATACCGAAAATCTCCAAGTTCTCTCATTTTTGGTTACCTCTTTTTCTAATCTCGAATGTTGCAAACTAACGCTACTACCAGTGAGCTATAAGCTCTACGGTTTGAGTTTGAGGTGGACATGTTATTTAATGAAATTTTTTCGTATTCTTTCTGCATCTGCTCAGGAATGCTGGGATCGAAACGCTTTTGCGCTTTTGGTGGAGCTGTTTGGAGAGTGAATAACTTCGAACTGTGTTCAGGTCTCTGAAGACGACGGGAAGGCCGGAACATCAAGCTCTTGAAAGAATCCTTCACCTAACAACCTCGAAAGGCGAAAAAAATTGAAACCATCAACCTGAATGTCGAACAGAAAGAAAGAGCAAAAAATTAGAAAAATCCCTGCTAATCACGGCTTCTGGGACCAGTTTGTACAGCAGCCAAGCTCAGCTCGTTGCTTTGCCCATCATCCTGTTTGGCAGTAACGTCCGATCCATTAGCGTAGAGGCTGAAGCTGCTTCGGCTCGGTGTTATGCCCGTTTAGTAGGCTATGATTAGGCCGAACGAATCACTGACACCGAAATTCTATTTGGCTGGCCGACCGCCGCTCCTGCAGATGTTAGTCTAAGCAGCTCTACTGAGCAGCTGACGATGTACAACTGGTCAATCGTGAGGTGTTCAAATTGTCTCATCATTTTCCTAGTATATTCTGTTTTACAGAAACTGGTAAAAATGTATAAATTGTGTGAAAAAATCCGCTATCAGCTATAACCCCGCTGCAAAGAAAATGGAATTTTTTGAGAGCGAAAGAAGGATTTCCAATTAAAATTCAGCACTTCTTCTGAACTAACGATTGGGTTCTATGGAAACGGGAGTCACGGAAGGGAGGCTGTTCAGCTTACGAGCTCTGTTTCGCCTCCAAGATCATTAGGGATTTTTTTCGTTTTGTCGGATCTTTAAAAATGGGCCAGACCAACTCACTTTGGGCCTTTAGATTGACAAACGTTTACACCCTTTTCCCAAAATATATTAAGCAACGGTAAATCGAATTAGAAAAAACAAAATGAACATCAGTAGCTTCTGCTTTTGCTGGAATTCAAGGGTGTAAAGGAGGCAATAGAAAAAGATGTGTATCCTCACCGTTTCTACTCAATGAATCTTCTCAAGGAATTTTTCTGAATTCTTCATGAATTTTTCCTTTTTGTGGTGGTTTTGCTTCTTCTCCAAGCAACTAAACCCGTAAAATGGGCAAAAGAAAAGAATGAGAAGAAACCAAAGCGTTCCATCGTGTTAAAACCTGAAATGACGTTGAACTTAAGCTAGTTTAGTACTTCCGCTACTGAAGTCCCGGTGTAATCTCCTTCATCTAGATTTCACATTTAGGTAACCAAATAAAATGAAATTAACTTTAATCACAGTTGACGGTGGATTTCTCTATCAATTTTGTTCTGTGCGCCTTCAGCGCTTGACCTTTCACGCCTTCATTACGACGTTGTTTATTCAGAACCGCAGAAATGCCACCAGCTGTTTCTCTTGTTGCAGCGTCTACAACTTTGTCCATGTTTTCCCTCAAAATGTTTGATTGATTCGCTTGGGAATAGTTGAATTGTTTCAAGTGCTAAACGAACATTGGGAATTCCTCCATCCCCTCTCGTCAACCCACCGGTTATGATGGAAATGGTAACCAAAAATTCCGCTACTTTTTATTAAAGAAAGTAATCGAGTTGTGCTTAACGGCTTTGGGGTAGGAACCAATCCTTCCCCAAGAAGAAAATAACCGTAGTCAATGTTTTTACGTTTTTTTTTTTGCGATAAGGATGGCAAGTAGTATTGATTTCTTCCCTTTTCTTTAATAAGTCCAACCGCGAAGTCTGGGGAGTAGGTGCAGACCATGGTGAACGGTGCGGGTAAGCGTTGGCTGAGCCGGAATTTGGCAAGCAGACGCAAAATCTTCTTGGATGACGTCAAAGGCAGTGAATAGCTTCAAAGGGTAAAAAAGTGGCACGATGCATGGTAATTAAGTCGTCAATCGTCCCCGATGAAACAGACAGAAGACGCAACTCCAATAAAAACGGTGCCGCTGCCGTAATGAAGATAAAAGCCGGGGAAAAGCTTTTGAAGGCTAACCAGGATAATCAGGGTTTATCAAGGACATAAACTCGCTGAACTAAGATGCTCCTATTCTTCGTTTTTCCTGGATTTCAACACATCCTTGTTTTATTCTGGTCTTTCTCAACTGGCTACGCTATTTGCCTATTCGTTCCACAGGAATTTCGGATTTGTGAGAATGGTGTTTAACGGTTTAAGGCTGTTTTACAATTGTGCGTTTTATCGCACAGCGTCTACTTTGTGACAGAATCTACTGTCACCGTGTCAGGTCAGAATAGCGTTACAGTACGCTGGTAGTACAGTATACTGCAGTACAATAGCAATAGTATGTATTAGTGTCGGTGATATGCATGTTGCTCTACGGAAAAGAGCGAACGATCATACTTTTTCTTCTATTCACCTGTTTACCCACGGTACTGTGCTGTTGTTGTTTCGTTCTTTCTTTCTTTAGTTATTACTTTTCATACAGATGTTTTTATTTGCTCGAAAACGTGCTTGTCTAAGGGAAGACATGAAACGCGCAAGTTGTTGCCAATATTTTTTATTTTTATTCAGTTATTAATTTTGTTATCTTGGATTATTCTTTTACATTGTTATTAGCCGAAAACGGCTATTTTCTCACAAACTTCATCTCTAGCCGGGTTTAAGCTGTACTAGAACGAGGAACATACGAAGGTGCTTAGCTGCGCATCTATCGCTCATTGTGCCAATGCATTATACGTGGCGGCGAAAAACACAGATAAACAGACCTCGCCATTAATTCTGACTTCCTGACACTACTGAGATTGGAATCGCGTCGAAATTCGTACTACATAGTCAAAAAAAGCAATGCGGTGCTATAATATTACAGTAGTCTGCCATTACCATCTGCCATGATACCAAATTTGGGTCGCTGTTTTGGGATATCATGGCTGCCGTTCAAAACATGTTCTTAATCACGTCTACCATGGTTTGGGACGAATGAATAGGTTCAGAACGAGCAATCATGTTCTTACTGTTGATGCGAATTAGCGAAGAAAAAATTACTAGATTCAAGTTTTTCAATTGTAGTTTATGAGAAACGCTTGGCTTTCCACCAGAAGGCTGGCTCGACACAATAGGTATGCTGATCTGTGATGTTAAAAACCGAAGTGCTTTTTTTCTGTTTTCTTCTGTATCAACACATTTGCAAGTTAACTGGAATGGAAGTATGGAAGTGACATCTAAAATCTCGGGAATTTATCACGTTCAATACCGTGGCTTTTACATGTTTATATTTGTAATTTTTATATTTTTTCACAATTGCTTTTTATAACTATAATAAGTCAAGTTATTAGATAAGTTAGGTAGTGTTTAGTTAATATATATGTTTTTTTACTTTAATTTTTCTGAAATTGTTTTCATTGCCGTTTCTCAAGCTTTGCTGCTGTTGCACAAACAACAGCTGATTTTCTAACGACGTCTTAATATGTCCTCGTGCTGACCTACCTACGGTAGCCGATCCAAACGCCACATTCCGTTTTTAATGGACCTGAAATATGTCTCCGCGGGCGACTCTGAGTAAGTTAAGTTCGACTCTCAGCTGCACTAACATTTGTACACTCAATGGTCTGATGAAGACCAATTTATCAGCATTTAAAGTATGCAAAGTGCCCTCGCCTGGATGAAAAAAGTTACACCAAGCATCCTTCTCTCCATACTTCGTTGAGCAAGGCATGTGTACAGTACCGTCGGTAAATTTCCGCCAAAGTGCGATATAACGATGCCATACAAATATATACAACAAGCCTGAGACAAGTGTACGTTCAGAAATTGACGGAAGTAAAGTTTGAAATATGGCTACTTTTCATGAGGCGTTGCACCGCGAGTTCCGTACTATCGTTCTAATGGGCGCTGTTATCTCAAAAATCAACAAGGGGAGTCTATAAATTTATCAGCTTTGCAGATATAGTCGACAAATTTCAAGAGTAATTTACACCCTAAGTAGGTAACTCGTAACATTTCGGATAAGAAATCGTTCGATATCGCCACATTCATAAACGAAAATCACGGTTATAAGAAGTCATGAAGTGGTGAGCTTTTGTGAGACGAACATAAACGCAGGAAGAACTGTAGAGTCGGAGAGTTTCGCCGGGTGTTTTTCGTGTTCACGGAGAACACAAATCGCTACACATCAATTATACATTACCTGGTGTGTCAATTATCTTCCGGAAATAAAGGGAAATAAAAAGAGGAAGCAGCGTACATGAGCCGGCTCCTTACTACACCTGTTTCCTGAGGATGGAAGCGGCCTACGCCGGCCTTGAGAGTAACGCGGAACATCGCTGAAAGTTTACTTTTTGCAACGTGAGAGCTGTTTCGAAATTCGAATTATTTTGCTCAAGAAAGGATTATGAACTGCTATCTCAGTGACGTTTCATTGCTATTTCAACTGTGTACTCACATGTGACTCGATACTTTCGCGGTCGAAAAAAGGAGCGATTCAGTTTCTCTGAAAGACTCACTTTACGTTCTCTCAGCGCTGCAAAAGTGCACCGTTTACGCTAAGGTTTCATCGCCCCTATAAAGTTCATCTCATCTCATCGCCGTCTTCGCCACTTCAACTGATCGGTTTTTATTGCATACCCTTGATCCTTCCGACAAAAGTAAAAAAAAATCCGGAGCTCAAAGGGTGAATCAGCCCCGCCCACATCCTATCTCTTCCTACAAAAAATGGTTGTTCAAAAAAACCTGAAAAATTGCTGTGTAAAAAATTCACCTCAATGAAAAAGTTGGCGGGTCCGGATGCGACAAAGATTGAGTGACTCGAGCTTTTCTTCACGAAGGTTATTAGTCACTGCCGGAGATGCAGTCGACAAATAGTGAAGCATCCGGCTCAGAAAAAAAGTGTGGAAGACCATTCTTCACACTAATTAACCAAAGTCTTACCCAGCGATCCACTCTACCTATCTCAAGCTTTTACTTTTCTCAGCATCTGATCAACTTTTTGGTCATATTTTTGCTACGGTTAGACGAAAGGCGCAGCAAAAGGATAACATGAAAAGCGGTGGAATTCTCCAGTCTTGATTCACCTTGTGTTCAATTCACCCGTTATTCTCTCTCAACCAATCTTTCATGGAAACCTCCCTTTTTCAATTTTCACAATTTTTTCTACATTCACTTTTCATTTTGGTGTCTTTCTCCATACTATCTCCGTTACTTCCCGCAAAAATCGAGTAGATTTACTTCCACTTCTGTCAGAACTGCCACCGTCATGGGCTGGTTAGAGGCGCCATCGCCAGCCGTACGACCGAGCGATCGATTCTCGCCCATGACTAATCATGTCTTCTTCTCTACGAAGCCGGACAACATGGAACCAGACTTGTTTGGGTAAAAGCACTGACTTTTACAGCGGCTGGCTCACGCAAGTCATCGCATCTGCGCATTCACCATGCGCTTACAATTCGGAATGGAAGACAAATGCGTGGCGTCTCCTTAGGGAGTTGGTGAACATCAACCTTGGTTACTTTATTATCACAGTGGGAAAATTAGCCAATCGCTATTGTCTTTTTCTTGTTTCTAGTTTCGGGCAAGTGCCACTGCGACGCGGTTTGCGAGCGGCAACTCACTTGCGGCCGTTTCGAAGCCCAGGCTCAAGGTGTGTTCTGGCTTGACTCGGGTTAATTATAGAAGGCTGATTGGTTGAATGAGCGAAGGAAATGTGCCGAGAATATTTCATTGTTAATAAGTGACCGTAGATTACCGAGCGAGGCTATTACAGCGCTCGTCGAAATTAATGTCTTGCCCAGCAGGTGGCTGTTGTTCGACCGAAAGTCGGTCTGCTGCCCGCTCCGCATATCCTGACGGTAAAAAAGCACCGGAAGAAATTAGCAGCTGACACGGTTTTTTCATCGTATCGCTGGGGGCAGTTTTAGGCAGAGGAGGGTCATTGTTTTTCCAGCCGAGAGAAATTTGTGGGAATACGATCCATTCACAACTGTTGCGATGAATAACCGAGAAATTAATTGCATTAAAATACTGCACGAAGGAGTGTTTACCAGGTAGCAATTTGAAGTTGCCAGAAAATCGGTCGATCACTCCTGCAGTGCCACTTCCCCCACGTAATGCTTGACTTCTTCTTGCCACGCCCACTATCCACTAGAATAGCGGCGACCTAGTTCCTTATTCTTTATACCCTTACATCGCAACGACATAAGGATATTCGAGTCTTTCTTGTGAAGAGATGAGCAGATTTCTTAGTCGCATCAGTCACCATCCATTTCCAGTCGATCATATCCTTTGCCCTCCGTCTTCGATAGTGAACAATATCGTCTAGCCATCGTGTCCTCGGTCTCTCCGTGCTTCTTTTTTCGGTACTCCCACTCAAAGCCGATACCGCTCTTATAATTCATATCATTGCAGATAATAACAATGCAGCGTGTCTAACGATAATGATGCTTATCATCTGGTGCTTCAATACTACAGTTGAGCGATGTGTTTTCTGAAAGTATGAGCGATGAAGACCGCGCAAGAGCTTATGCAGTATTCGAATGAATGATTCTCTTCATTGTTAAAATACCGATATGAACTCTCAGAGCGGCCTTGAGTGAGAGTACCTTTTTTCAGACGGCAAACTTCAGCGATTCCATCGTAGATTCAAAATCAGTCAAACGCACCTCACTTGAGATTGATCTTACGTTCAGTGTGCAGATGCAGGAAATCTGTGATGTCTTGCCATACAGTCCACGCTCGGCAACTGCGTATTGTACTGGATCTTCTCATCTTGGAACGGTCAGCTGGTGGGGTCGACGGAGTGTGGTGAGGTCGAACACTCACTGTAATGGCGGGGAGAACGACCTATTTGCTAAGCATAACTGCTCTTTTCCCAAACCGCATTCTGTTATGGAACCGAGCTCGTTTTACCCTGAGGCGCTATTTTTGCGACGTTCCCAGCACCATCATTCACTTCCTTTTTTTGCGTTTCTGTAGTACCTCTGAGTTTTTTACGCTTACTTATCTGCAAGAATCAGATAATGTGCTGCCTATACGGAACCAGGTCGATAGATAGTAGTAAGTAGCCACAGGAAGCTCGTAGTTCAGTAAGTGCAATATAAAATAAGCATCTCTTGAGACGGGTAACGATCCAGCAGCACACCGCGAATGAGCGATTAGAAATAGAAAGAAGAAAGAAAGAAGAAATCTAATCTGTAGCTCCACTCAAGTGCGGTACTCTCTCAAGACAATAGGATGGTTTGGTGGCTACAGCCCTCAAATAATGTGTATAATTAAGGTGTTTGATACCCTTGCCCTATTTTTTTGCAAACTGTTGTTGGATTTTCAGTTAAATAAATAAATAAATAAATAAATAAATAATACAGTATTATAGATATTCTATCGTATACTCGATAATACTGGGGCGGCATGTCCGAAAGGTTAAGAGCCTAGGCTCATGATCTCCATGATCACGTTTCAGTCCGTTTTCAAGCAGAAACCCTTGCCTAGCTTAGAAATAGCTGAAAAGTGTGTCGGTACCAGCGTCAGGTCGGGTGACAGGTCGGCTGATGGAGGAAAACTGTCAAGATCACAAGACGGATCGATGATCGCATGCAAGGAAGCGGTGCTCAAGAACCTGCGATCGAGGACGATATGACCACCCCATAAGGAGCTCTAGACCGAGACAAGATGGATGTGTGGCACCTCAACAAACGAAGGGGCAGCACCAACGAGAAAGAAGACCGAGCGACTATCATGAAAGACGTACTCCATAAATGATCGGAATAAAAACGTTGCGGAATAAAAAAAGTCAACAAAAAATAGTTGTTGCGAAAATATTGGAGAGATCCCCTTAGTTTACTCAGCAAACCATGTACACTGACTGTTTTCTGAAGTGAGGAAAAAGGCAAATCATTCTATGGTCTCTCTCCCCCATGGCGGAGAGTGGTTTCCAGTCTCACTGGCACCGGATAGAGTGTGTTTTGTGGTGGTGGGTGGTGTTCGCGGGCGGGCCGGCGATTAGCCACAAAAGGCGGCCGGCGGCTTCAGCTTCAGCCTACGGCTAGGCCAGCTCCGGCTAACTCTTCAAGTCATGAATTATTTCACATGTCATGGAGTCAGATTTATAGCGGCAAACTTCGAGCGCGACAAGCATCTCATTCCTCTTCCTCGCGCCCCGTCTCTAGTTGGACGCTGGACTGAACAATGAAGGAGAACGCCTCAACTGAGACCAACGCTTCGACCTGCTGAACATCTCTTGACTTCTAGGCTATTACGACTCGTTAGACGCTGAGCTACTCAGATATTGGTGCGAAACCACCTCGCCTTCCGCGCCTTTTAATTCACTTTTAAACCTCACTTTTGATGGCACGCCTTGCGACGTATTTAATAAATAAATAAATAAATAAATAAATAAAAACAGAGAAACAGGGCCTTGATATTCCATAATTGATTCTTATTGCCTTTTCTTGAATTTAGCGCTGTGCACTTTAGCGCTTCTTCTCCTTAGAGAAGTTGACATTGATGTTATTAACTGTTTTATTCCTACGACGCCTACGCCTATGTGTGCACTAAATTATTGAATCCAAAGCAGATAACTCCTTCTTTGAGCTATCACTCACCCCATCTAAATCGACGAGAAACAGCACGCATTGGTTCCGTTTCAATCGAAAAAATGTCCTAATCACTCCATCAAACCCTCTCTTCCATACTTCTCAGCTTTCTCTGAACTCTAGCTCTGCCCTCTTCCTAAGGCTCTATCCGTCAGCTAAAACGCCTTTCAATTTTACTGAAGAATTGTCAAACTATTGTAGCAGTCCTGTCAAAGTTTCTGGCTACTTCCGATAACTTTTACCATTATCGGCAGGTTTGCCGTGATGAACAGAGGACTAGGGCGGTCTTCTACCCTATGTAATTTTTATTATATGGGAAATTATAATGCTATTTCAACACACGTTCACTTCAACTGATTCAAAATCCTTTTACCAAAGAACAAGATTCAATGGTCGCCTACCATTATGTTTCTGTCCCTTTTCATAGCATACGCCCCAGTCAAATTCTTGTTCAACGTTGCTTTTCCGAGCGAAATCACTTCAGTATTCTTCACAAAATCTTGCGCCCCAAATTAACTTGTCATTTGTCGTCGTTGAGCGGCGATTGCGTGCTCGCGTGGCTCTCCAAATGTTCTCCGGTGGTCCCATAGGTGCACGACGACGTATCCATTAGACGAAGCTCGGCCGGCCTTAAATAGCCTACACGGCTCCACCCAAATACTAGTGAATACAAAGCGTCAGCGATTTAATGGTTCATCTGGAAATTGGGTAATTACCCGCTGTTCAGATACATCGAGCTTCATACGAACCCTAGAGGCAACGTAATAGTCTCGGAAAACGAGTAGAAATAGAGAAAAATTGGGAGTTTTTTAAAATTAATTCAAAAAGTAAAGTAAAATTTTAATAGAAGTAAAGTGACATTTTTATAAATTTAGTAAAAATTTTTCGCTTTGTCATATTGCTTAAATTGTTGAAACAGCACAGTATTTAATTGAAAAGGCGTTTGTTATCAAAATTACTGTATATCAGAAACAACAAATGCTTGCCAAAACACTTCTAATGAACAGTCGAGAGGCGATCCTAGCTTGATACCGACTCACCAGAATCGCCAAAAAGTTTCAATTCGTGAATTGCAACAAGCAGTCAATGCGAATGCCTATTTTTGATTTCCAACTAAAATGGGTGTGTACCCTTCTCATTCCGCCCATGAATTCACCTTTCTCTAAATCGTCTTCGTCTCCACCACTGCAAACTCCACAGATCTGGGACTGGTCTGACCTTTATATGGAGACGGCTTCTGGTAATGGAGAATCGAGAGCGCCTTTTTTCCGACGAACTTCTAGAGGCCATACTTTTCTAGTTTTCATGTGAGGTTTTTTGCTTTCTGAAATGTAATGGGCGCCACCGTCTGAATTCAACTTGTGGAAGTGAGGGCAACCCCTACCTAAAAATCGCTGGTAAAAATCGATGATGAATATACACCCGCCGCACCCACTAGTGATCAGTAATGTTCTTTCCCGTAAGCTTAATCGAACTCTTCCACGTGCTCGAGCGGAGCTTGATAATCCACTAGACGTTGTTGCTCATCAAGTTTGTCTGTGCTGATTTTCTTTTACCATGGTATATTTATCACAATGATGGAATATCATTCAGAGGTTAGAGTGAAACAGGAGTTACCAGATACTCGGGGAACGGCAGAACTCTTTTACGAAGAGCTTGTCGCGATTTCGGGATGCTAGAGAACCCGGCTTCCAAATTTTTCCGTGCAGCGCGACCGCTGAGCATGGCTGCTGACTCCCGCACGGTCGAGCGATCGATCCGGGTTAACTAAGCCTTCCATCCCTCCGTGGTCGAGTACACTGGTACCAGACTTGCCTCGGAAGGTAGACACTGACCTAGTATTGCGGCTGGCCCCCGCAGGTCATTGTATAGGCCGAGTACGCATTCACCATGCTTCTACGACTTGAATGGAACACAAATGCGGCGGCGCGTCCTAAGAGGACTGATTAACCCCCGGCACCTTTATCTTTACCTCTACCTTTGTTTATCTAACATACATCTAATACAACCATTCGGTAGCGGTACAGTGAGATTGGATCTCAGAGTAAGGCCTGGCCACTTCGGATTGGCACGATACCGTAACCGTGATAACCTACGGTGTAGTAACGTCTGTAAGTTTTTGCGTATCAACACGACACTGGCCACCTGGCTAGGATTCAAGTTCTTAGCGTTCCAATGTGAAATTACCGTTTCTCAGCACCGCTGCCGCAAAATGGCCAATAGCCATTACGAAACCTTTTCGTTACTGCTCTACTCTGACCTTTCAGCTATGGAGTGTGGTCGCCACTTAACGTGAAACGCAAAACTGACGACGCGCGAAAACGACAATTTGGGCTGAACAGCTGCTCAGTGCCGGCGTTCGGCTTTTTCTCTCAACAGTAGACAATGTGCTCATGCATCATCCACTGTCTCGTTCATCTTCGAAATATAATTCCAGTGCAGCAAGGCGTACTCCCTCGGGGGACACAACACACACGCACCCGCCCACAGTGCATTACATATCGGACAAAACGAGTTCAAGGGCATATGTTGTAGCAGATGTGCTGCGATGGAGCACAGTGTTTTTGCTGGCAAAATGCCTCGGCTGCAAATAGATTGCTTTGAACTTGTCTATTTCGCTCATTTCCCGGTGACTCTAGCTAGCGGACGGGCATATTGCAGCTGCAACATCGATGTCCTTCGTTGGACTTTGCTTCGGCACATTCTGTGGCCGCAATGAGTGTCTTCGTGTTTTCCTATTAAAGCTTAAACCTATCCAATAATAATTCTTTAACTCTGAAGAAGGGTAGGACGCCGAAACGTAAATCAGAATAAATAAAGGGTTCATGAGCTTCTTCTCATTTAAGGTTTGTTTCTGTTCTTGAGGTTCAGAAATCAGACTCTTCACTGACTACGACTATTAGAGATTCGACTATGATTCGTCGATAGCTGGACGTGAAATGCCATCATTAACCATTCAAATTATATTTAAATATTTTTATTCATTTATTTGATTTTGATTCTTTATTTCATATTACTTAATTACTCTTTAATCCATTTGTTGAATTACTTCAAACTAAGTCAGTGAAGGTGTCTGACGTTCCATCCTGCACCTACAAATTTTCAAATCGAATTATCTTCCTATGGATTCTTTTCGACTAGTTTGTACCTAGTAGAAAATTTCTACACCACAGGAGGGTATGCGACTCTATCGCAGACATCTGTGACGATAATGAAGAGGAAGTCTGGTAATATCATTGGACTAAATAGGCAAAGCTGGAACTTCACCTTCAGTGCTACATTTATTTTGGACCGTTTGCAAGCGAATCTTTTTTCAGAGTACAATCGAGCTTGCATCATTCAAGCTTTCGTTTATTTTAGAGGTCTTTGAACCCTCGAAAAATACTTGCAAAAAATAGTCTCTCACAGCAGTTCATTCTTCTTGCTTTCAGCAGAACAATTCATTATGGGGTCTGAAGAGCGTGATCAACCTCACAGTTGATCACGCACTCCATTTTTTGTTTTGCAAGCTGAAAAATAAAGAAATAAAGAATTTCTTTCTCGGATCCATTCAAAATGGAGAGAACTGGAGAGGGATATCCCTTAACGCTTCACCACATGATGACTAGAATTTGCAAATTAAGACTGATTGTTGGACATGTTATGAGTAGGATATTTTGGAGCAACTTTCGATGCCTTAACTTCATCTGAGGACGAATTTTAGGTGAGTTTGCCGGTAATTGATTAAAGGATCCGTAACCGAGGTGTCGTCTCAGGCGAAAATGCCAAAATTTCGTTGGATATTGTTGCTGGAAACTTTTCTCTTCCAGTATATCTTGTGATATACTTCATGATGCTCTCAAAAAATAAAGTGAAAATGGAATGATAGTCAGGTATGTAGTTGTTCTGATTGTGAGGTGAGATGTTTTCTACTCCGAGTATGTTCTACACCGAATGACGGCTAAGATTACCTTGTGCTTTTCCTGACATTCTCCTTATCTTTCTCCTCTTCTTTGTGCTCAATTAGTGTCCCTTTCCGTGTAAGGACTTCAGCTACATACTTTATAGGTTTTTCTATTGAGTTTGTTTTCCTTTGATCAGTGTTCGTTTTACTATTTATCTTAATTTGATCAGTGTTCGTTTTACTATTTATCTTATTTGAGTTCTAGTTTAAAAGCAGAGTTCCCGATGTTGCTCCTGTTTTATAGCTGCAAATAGATATTATATTACCAATATTGTCACTATTTTGCCAAAATTTTCGTTCGTTTACTGAGTTCAGCGTTCAGCGCACTTTAGTGCATTTCACATAAAAAATATTCCAAGGCAAAATAGCAGAGAGCATACTGAGCGCCAGCACAGATCGTGTTTTCCTTCGATTGAAACCGGCACCGTTTCACTGACGGGACGGTGAACAAGTTCATGAGACAAGCAAAGGTAAAGGTAAATGTGCCGGCGTTGATCAGTACCCTTAGGACGCGCCACCGCATTCTTGTTCCATTCAAGTCGTAGTGGCTTGGTGAATGCGTATTTGGCCTATACAATGACCTGCGTGGGCCAGCCGCTATACCAGGTCAGATTCTTTACCTTCCCAGACAAGTCTGGTACCAATTTACCCGACCCCGGAGGGAAGGAAGGCTTGGTTAGCTCGGGCCGGGATCGATCGCTCGATCAGCAGCGCCTCTTTACTACTGTACCACGCGAACCCGTGATACGAGTAAACTACTATAAATGCATGACTCTCATTACTTTCTTTCATCGTGGTTGACGGCTTGTTTAGACCACTGGCCTCGGTGACAACTCATCGACTCGTCGTCGTCGTAGTTGACGCTGGCGGTTCGGCTTTCAACCGCCTACAAACTCGTTTTTGTCGTACTTGAAGGGGCACTCCGACGCTGGAAATCGTTCCAATTCCGGCAGTGCGTGACAACTTTATTGCATCGGTCACCTACCTCCACCTCTGTCTTCTTTTCCCTCATATTTCTGCTCTCCTTCGTCTCCACTCTCCTTCTTGGCGAAAAAACCCTTGCCGGCAATTCGAATTGCGTTTTCGGAAATGATGTGGGAGAAATTCTATTTGTGACATATTTTCACAACCTACACAATGACGCCGCTAGTGCAACAGCAGGACGTGGTAACGTTCCCCAAGGACTTCGTGCAAGTGGCATTTACCCACGATTGGAATGATATGAACTTTTTCATGGAACTGCTGAGAAGTGGTGGAAAGAGACGGCAGAATGGCTATTGAAGCTGCATTGATATCGACATAGAACGTCTGGGAACGCTAGTGGGGTCTACCATTGCTTCTCTTTCATGATGGTGGGTGAATAGTAAGGCATTCAAGAGATTTGTGTCGGTTTCATTTTATCTTTATATTATTTTCTTTTTTACATTATTTTATTATTTTTTTTACTATGTTCCATATTTTTTGGAGAACGCTAACGGTTATTTACATGGGACAGCCTTCTGTTTCATGCCCCGTGGGCAACTAAGATTACATTCATCTGTTCCTATTGAAATTTATTTATTTACTTATTTTCTCACCTATCTCCGCAATAGTGTACGACTGCTCAAGCATGGGATAGAACAGAAATAGAACCACGCTTCAGAAATGAACTGAAACTTTATAAGTTACTTTCTTCTGACTAGAACTATGTTGATTTTACCAGAGCGCATCCATTTTCATCCCCTTCTTCTATATCTCTCCAAGCGCTTGGTTATTTTTCTTACGAATGATGTTCTTGTAGTTTGTTCGGGTGAAAGGTAAAGGTACATAAATGTGTCAGCGCTGATCAGTCCGCTAAGGACACGCCACGCATTCCTGCTCTATTCAAATCGTAGAGGCGTGGTGAATGCGTATTGGCCTATACAATGACTTGCAGGGTCAGGCACTACAACAAGTCAGTGTCCTTACCTTCCCAGACAAGCTTGGTGCCAGTTTACCTGGCTCTGGAGGGATGGAAGGACTGGTTTGCCCTAACCGCGATCAATTACTCGACCGTGCGGATGACAGTAGCTCCTCTTACCACTACACCACGCTGGCTCAGTAAATAATAAAAATTTATCTTGTGTGAGTTAAACGAAGAAAATGCTCGCTGAAAGCATAGGAGGAAAAGTGAAGGAGTCAACTCGTTTACCTGACTACTTCATTCCATTTTTTATTTTTTATAAGGATTCAGTGGTTTCTACTCTTTGGGCTTCGTTAATTTTTATGATGTCAATTTTTATTGCAAAAAGCGTCATGGTACGAAGGGCAGGGGAAACTCTATCAAAACAAAAAATGAAAGGAAGCTGAAACAAAACAAAACAAAAAAGGAACAGAACAAAATAAAGCTCAGCGAGTTAGCAACTCTAGTAGTGGGGAGGACTCATTCCTAATATTCATCGTTTTTCCTTGATTTTGGAGTGAGTAGCAGCTGGGTACGGCTCATATCGAGGAAGAGAAATGTTAAAGTTCACAGAGGAGAAATGTGGGGGACTTCTTTTTCTCAAGCCAGCAGCCTCTATGTTTATCAGCTTTTTGCCGATTTCTTTGCCACATCTCATTCTTCCACATCACCGGACATCATTCGGAACATGTGTTAGCCTACCAGAATCACGGCTGACTGATCGCCACTTCTTGGCTTGAATAGAACGTCGCCTCGAGGCCACACCCCCACTCTGCTACGTTCGACTTCACTCATTCAGTGAATCGGCTGCCCTCGTGAAATCCACACGCTCGAGCAAAAAATCTCATTCTCCGCACTCGACGACGTTTCCGTCAACGAATTTCATGCCCTCACGGCCTTTTAGCGTAAATCTGCACTATTAATCGATGACCGCGTCGAAGTTTCCGTTGCAAAGTTCCAATTTGCTCGAGATCTTGTCAGCTGCTCCGTACAAGGGAGCACAGAAGGGAGAAGATTTTTTGAGCTACTGAAATAAAATGCAAATGAGATAAGTATGCGAAAACAACTCAAGTATGTGAGAATTCCTTTACAGAATCTATATCCTCTTAAAAATCCTCTTTCCAATCGTCTCAAATTTGCATCAGTCGTGATCTTTCTCGCGAGTGGCTTTTAATGCCGATTCTCCCGACTTCGAGTTCTTCCCGCTAAATTGATAGCGTACACATGTATACACGCCTCTTTACACACTTTGTTGCTGAATTCTCGTTTTTCTTCTTTTTTCACTCAGTGATTATTGCAACGTTAATGGATTATTATTATAAAACAGTAGTATTTTATATAAGTCTTCTCTTTGAAATGGTATCAGAATTGAGCCTGCCAAATTTTGAACTAAGCAGTAGTCTGTCCCTCGTAGGGCAGTTGCAAGAGGGGCTACTGACATGAGCGCGGTCGAGCGATCGATCACGCACAGTCTAACGAAGCCTAACTTGGTACCTGACCTACAGTAGCGGCCAAAAATCTGTTAACACTCGGCCGCGCAGAAATTTTCACCCTTCTTTGACCAGCAGCCCACGAAAGAGTTCGGAACTTTCGAGGAAGCTGTGCACAGTTTCTAATAGAGTGATTCTCCCTCTTTCAAACACTGTACAAACAATTTCTAGAAGTGCTGAATCTAAAGAAATATAAGAGGTTTTTTGAGACATACATTTTTCTTCACTCAAAAATTTACTTTGGTAACTTGTAATTTTTCTGCAAGCAGCTGTGAGAAAAAACTAATCAAACTTCTGGGCAGAGAAAACAATTCTCTTTCAAATGGTGTATTTTGTTTTCAACGCTTCTCTACAAATCTAGAATTACAGACAATTTCAAAGTGAAAACTCACGAAGAAATGCAACACTACAGGGTGTCTCAAAAAATGTGCTCACTGTTTGAAGAGCCATAAGTTTACTGATAATAGAGATCTAAGATAGGTTATAAGTCATACGAAAGCACATTAGGAGCAGATCTTATGCCACGTCATTGGTGTGGATTGCGCCATGCACCTCTACGACTGACCAATTTTCACACCTGATTGACAGTGCTTGAGATAAATGTCCCCGGTAATTCAACAGTAGTGTACCTAATAGTTGTAGAAGATGTTCGCAGACAAGCGATGTGCAAAATAGAAAATGATTACGAAGTTTCCCCTTCAATAGACCGCGATTCGCGAAAGCTACCATAAGCTGTCATACTCGCCACTTGCTGTTTTTTTTTGAAAATTTATGGCGTACTGGGCTAACAAGATATTCTGCTCAAAATTTTTTCGTGAGGGTAATCTGACCCGTAGAATGCTACGGTTTTCTTTTCCACCCTCGAGATCGCGCTGTTGGTGTACTGTCAACTAAATTTTGAGCGGACCTTTAGTCTTGCAATACTTCACTAGTTTAAATTTTTCAAAAATTCATGGCTTGCGACGAGACGAGATATCTTGTTCAAATTTTTTCCGTGATGGTAGCAAGTTATGTGGAATACGATGGTTGTATTTCTTGTCTTCGAAAGGGTGCTCTTGGTGAGCTATCAGGGAAATATGGGGCGGACCCATAATTTAGCACCACACTGCCTGCTGGAAAATTGTTCAAAAATTCCTTTCATCTTGCGTTCCCGAGGTATTCTGCTGAAAGTTATTGCATAAAGGCAACAAGGCATGAGAAACACAATACTTATAATATCCAGCTCCCTCAACGCGAAATTGGTGTAATACCAACTAGTTCACTAAAGAGACTGTAATTTTGGATTTGTGTAGAAAAGTTGAAAACAGAATATGACATATGAAAGAGAATTGTTTGCGCTGCCTAGAATGTTATTTAGTTTTTTCCCACAGCTGTTTGCGGGAAAATTACAAGTCACCAAAAAATTTTTTGAGTGAAGAAAAATGTATGTCTCAAAAAACCTCCTATATTTCTTCAGATTCAGCACATCTAGAAAATTTTCGCACACAGTATGATAGAGGGAGATTTGCTCTATAAGAAACTCTGCACAGCTTCCTCGAAAGTTCCGAACTCTTTCGTGGGCTGCTGGTCAAAGAAGGGTGAAAATTTCTGCGCGGCCGAGTGTTAACAGATTTTTGGCCGCTACTGTACGTGAGAAAGTGGAAACTCAGATTTGGAGTAGTGGATGGCCCCCGCAAGTCATATAGGACAAATACGCATTTACCGTGCCTCTATGATTCTGAATTGAACAAGAATTCATGGCGAGTCCTTAGGGGACTGATCAACGCCGACGCCTTTGTCTTTACTACTGTTGTAAAATATTACATAAATAATTACATAAAAGGCTTTCCTGGCATCAATTGTCCACTGCGTTGGTCTCTCCTCTTGAAGATGCCGCATAAGTTACCAACATTTTACGTTATTCTAGTTCTTTAGTTGAAATTAAGAACAGCATTATTGTTTGGTATTATTCATGAGTTTGATTTGGCGCACTTAACAGTGTAAATAAAATAAAAAAGGTACTGGTGATAACAGATCAATTAAAATTAACGACATTCATTCAAGGCAAAATTGGCAGATAACTAGCTGCGTAGTAGTACCGCCTTTCAACAAAGAAGAGTAGTCGAATTTTATTCTAGTTGTAGGAAAAGTGTTCAATGGCGTAATAGGAAAAATAGTACGGCTTGAAGGCTTCGGCGATCCCATCAGGCTGTTTTGAAATGAGGAGCTTAGTTGAGATTCACCTTGGACTATGAATTTTTCTTCGAAAACCTGGGAACTCGTAGGGAAAAGCTTTTTGAATGCCGCTCCTGTGGCAATGATCTACGCGCTTTTCGAATTTGGTGCAGACCATTCTACCATATCTGCCGTCTCATCTTCTTCGTGACACAAGCCGACGCCTTCACCTACCCAAGGGAAATGAAAGGTTTTATTACCGATCGCAAGTTGTTCCCTGGTTTTTCCTCGGCTAACGACCCGTGGTTTAGCACTGATGTTACACTGACGAGCTGATTCAGCCAACTCAATTTGTAGCTAAAGGTAGCCAAAAAGCACTAACTACTTTTCTATTATACCCTCTAGAACACGCGATGATCCAAACAAGATGTCGTTTCTTACGCCTAGACCAAGTCCTCGTGGTTCTTTTTTATATTTTAAACGACTTCAAACATTCTTGAGCTAAAGAGTGATGTTCGTCCATCACCATACCCTTTTCGAAGACTTGGGTGTATGCTTTCTGCTGAAGTACTAGGACAAACATGTTGATTGAGCATTATTTCTTGAAGTTCCTGAAATAAATTATTCCTTGATCGACTGACGTTGACTTGCATTGACCATTTGTTGCCATAGTGATTATTTTGTTGCACTTTCTGTTGTTTCGACCAATAATAAAAAATCAATGACAAAGTAACTAAAAATTAATAATATTAAATAGTAAAATAATAAATAATAATAAAAATAAAAAGTAATAATGAAATGATAATTAATAACAATATTGAATAAATAAAATAAATAATCAATAGACAAATTTTGCTAGATCTCAAGTTTAAGCCCAATGGTATGCATATTTATGCATGTTTTAGCTTTCGACTAACAAACAAGTGCTTACGATTCCAACGACTTGTGTCGCATGTGACAACCTGCGTTTGATTAATTTCCTCACGGCTGATGATGGATGATTTACATTTTCTGGTTGACTTTGGTTTAACGAGTTGTCCATCGGCGGCGTCGAAAATGAAGTAGGGAAGTAGCGGGGAATTCATGTAAGACTACTACTTTCACTAGTTTCGTTAAAAGTGAGCTTCTTTTAGCGATTACCGCATTCAGGTGAACTTGTTCGACACGATACAGATTTTTGTCTAACAAATTGCGTAATTATGGTTTTTTTAATTCAAAATGATAAAAAAAAGATAAGGCGGTTGGCGTCGATCAGTCCACTGAGGACGCGCCGCCGCATTTGCGTTCAATCCAGAATCGTAGAGGAATGGTGGATGCGTGTACGGCCTATATAATGCGCGGGCAAGCCGCTATACCAACTCTGTGCTATACCTTCCCAGACAGGACTGGTATCAATTTACCCTACTACGGTGGGAAAGGCGGCTTAGTGAGCACGACTCGGGATTGATCGCCCCACCGTGCGGGTCAGATCAGTAGCGCCTCTTACCACTGAACAACGAGAGCCCCTTTTGAACAACTAAGTTGCAGATAAAAAGCTGGATGAGAACTGGAGCGTCAGAAGTGCAAAAGGCCGAATTATGACGGAAAATCGGGCCGCTCAGGTTTCAGCTTGCTATATGTATGCATATTTTGTATAATTTTTATGAGATAAAAACTAGTGTACCAAGCTTGCTTTAGTTACATTCATATTTCCGAGGGGCTCATTCTCTGTCCCGGGTGACGGCGCCTTTCACTAACCCACACGGCAAAGTCGTGAATTCTAAATGAGCGTCGCGATAAATACGTTCCCGAAAACATGTGCGTTTCCTGCTTTGACCACTAAGCTTCAAAAGTTTTCAAAATTGCTTTTAAAGTTTTCATAAATACTCGATACGCCTGTGTTTAAAGGAGCAGCTTATACTAATCGCCGGTGCTTTGTGTAGTAGAGCGAACACTATTGGCGAAGGTCGTTGAAAATAAACAACTATGGAAAAACTCCACACTTTTCAACGGCGTTCCTCGAATGTCTGTCGGCGAAGCTCTTTTGACCCGGAAGCTCACATGTCTTTTATTATAATTTATTGAATTCACTTAAAATTGTGCAACCATTCGGTCTTCCTGTCTTCTTTAGGATTTCGGCCCTTCAGTTCCCATTGGTCCCCTTCTTAGGCCGCCCATGGCTACGTAGCAGTTCAAAGGGGCGCATGAAATACGTGTTCTAGGAAGTGTAGATCGTTCTGTGCTGGGAATTCAGAGCTTACTTCTGCGCCTTTTTCTCAACTTACCCAATCTCGACCTTTTTCCGATTCCCATGCTGAAAAGGGGTGACTATCTGAGTACACTTTTGAAGCAGTGCTTACTATTGTACATTAATCTTGGTTACTAGAGCTTGGAATAATTTCGTTACCTAGAAATCATCTGCTACCTAGCCTACTCGGTGTTTTTTTCCTATAAGATGTTACTAACGAGATTTTTATTAGGAATTGTTTATCTTATTTGTTTTTAGTGTTCTTCAGTATTTTCATGGCTATTGTCCTACCAACCACTTTCAGTTTTAGCGCGCCTATGTGCGTAAGTAAATAAATTATTGAATTAAAGAATGATGATGTTGCTTTTAAGTAATGGTGTGCATGGATGTTCCTCTGTCTTTTATCCTATATATTTGGAATAAATAAATGTTAGTTCGAAGTATTAATGTTCAAATATTGCAGAATTTAATGTTCATTTGAAACATCCGTTTTTGGAGATTCGGACGATACTATCGCTAACCTTGACTACATTTTTCAGTAGGGTTGTGACTTTGGACGGGTCGATGGATTTTTCTTTCCATAAACCGACAGGCTAGTCTATACTAGTCCATGGAAATGTAGTTTCTCGAATAAGTCGTAGGCAAGACATTGCTGCAAGAGCGGGTGCAAACTTTCAGACTTTGGTCACTGACATTAACTCAGGCTCCTCATCTCTCGGCTCCTCAAAAAGCTGAGCCGTTCGAGAAAATGAAAAAGGCGGACGCGATCATTATCTCCCAAAGCTATTCCTCTACTTCTTGAATGGCAAGGAAGTTCCTTATCCTGCTGTTACAGCTCTAACAAATGACTCCACCAAAACTCCTAGCTCAAACCGGCGCAGTCTTGTGATGAACAAGCTATAAAGTTGTGTCAAGATAAATTGCTTTTTATCGCTCACTCATAAGTTTTAACTCGATAGGATTTGTACACTGTTCATTCCATTTTTATTTGATTTTATTTGATTTTATTACCGCTATTATACCGGTACATACCACTTTGTAGCTTATCGTGGTGTTGTTCCCTATTTAAATTTTCGTTTGTTACATTTTCCTTTCTTCGAGAACGTCTGGTGTGTGTACATGAATATCTCAGAATATTGTGAATGTATTGATGTGAAGGTCTCAGATGCTCAATAAGGAGCAAATTTGTGTCAATTTGCTTTATGAGTTCAAACTTGGACGAAAAGCCGAGTAGACATATGGAAATATTATGAGAACGTGACGGTCGAAAGTGTCTCTAATCCGCATTAGTCAATTCTGATTGACATATTGTTGAAAAAGAAACGGGGCAATTCTAGTGGATAATAATAAATTTAGCATTTCGGAGCCTTCATAATTCATTTTCCTATTTCGATTTTCGTTTGTTCCAATTTTCATTTTTGGGAATTTCTGATGTGTGTCTGGGTGAATGCTTCAGATATGAATGTCTCAAATGCTCTCTACATAAGGAGCAAATTCGTGTCATTCCGCTACATGAGCAGCTCAAACTTAGACGAAAAGCTGTGTAGACTCATACAATTACTGTAGAAGCGTGGCGGTCGGAAGTCTCTTCAAACTGCACTTCTCAGCTCTGGCTGACATTATGTTGGAAAAAGAACGGGGTAATTTTCAATAAATTCTAGATTATTTAGCAATGTTTCATCTGCACCGAGATGTGAGCGTTTGATGTTACCCGTCGAAAAACGGACTTTATTTGTAGGCAACCAAAACTAAATTACTTTCCTATTTCGATTTTCTGAGATAACGCTGCTGATAGAACTGCCAAAGACAAACGATCAAAAATCCCGAATAAAACATCCAAGTCGAGAGCAGCTCAGACGCGCGGCATTCGACCTCAATTGAATTTCGTCAATTGCAGCTCTGACTGGGCGGCTCTACGCACTGGCCTTTTCGTCACCCCTTAGAGAAGCAACAGCAGTCACTGCTGGAGACGTGGAATTCGATTTGTTCGATTCGTTCCCGGCTATTTGGGAAGCGTCCAATTGACATTTCATCCGAAGATTCATGTTTTTGAAGAGGTCGCAAGAAATGCCATGTCTAAGGCACCACGTTTTCCTACGGAATCGCATACTGGGGCTTAGGACAGCCTTTGTTAGACGAAACGTAGCCCCATTAATGCCGCTTCCGAATGGGTCTTAAGGTCAGCTTAGATGAGCCACTCCTGACTGGTGCTGCTTTACATGGAAACTTCCACATGTTCTGAGTATTTTTTTGGAATCATCAAAATCCAGTTTCGAACTCAAGAACGTACGAACTACCGTATCGCAATGTCATTAATTTATCCATTTTGTCACACATTTTATTTATATTTTGTTTTACTTTTACCATTTCTATATTATTTATGTTAACCACAGTTTGTTTATTTACTTCGCTATGTATATTTCATATGAATAGCCTTCACGGAACTGAGTTTTGATGTATAGCCTCGCTATTTTTGTTCAGCCTCCTTCTTCGATTTTCTCACCAGATGTAAGCTTTGGACAGCAGAAACTTATACTCCGTCAAATGAATATATGAAGGTTCGTTGTTCTCACATATAAATCAACAACCCAGTCCACCCAACCTAAGCGATCAAGCATTACCCCGATTCCCTTCCGTTGAAGTGTGGAACTCATTACAGAATTCCCTCGCTTTTTAATGAGTTCCATTACGTTTCGCTTGTTTTATCTAATGTTTTTAGTTCTCTTTCCGCCACTTCTCTTGAATCGCTTGGAATACGTCCAGTTGCCTAGTACAGAACCGAGACGAATTATACCATTTTCATTTTGAAATGGACACTTTTCAAACCAATATGGACGTTTTTCAAACCGAAATTGACGTTTTTCAAACCAAAATTGACGTATTTCAAATCAATATGGAAATTTTTCAAATCAAAAAGGACACCCTCAACTTTCAAATTGTAAATGGCACAATTCATTCTCCATTTTTTGCTACATACGTTCACAAAAGATACACGCAGCAAGTAATATATACCTGTTGCATGTATTTGTTGTAACTAGCAATACAAATATATAGGCGACACTGATGATAAAGATAATCCAAAATATGTATATATGAAACAAGCGCTTTAACATTAACAGTTCAGCAATCAGTTTCGAAAGTTTAGCAGTCCAAGCCCTTTCGGTTCATCGAGCATTGCCGGTTCAGTGCCCAAAACGAATGTTTGTCAGACGGAATAAGCCGAACAAGCAAGAAAAGGGCGCAAGAACTTCCTCAACAGTGTTTGGCAATTTTCTGACGGATGACCTTGCCCTGTAAGGTCTGACGTTGTTGTTCTGCTAATCGCGTTGGGAAATTCATTTTTAAGCTTCGCAGTTGAGAAAACAAGGATGAGTGGTTCACGCTTAGATGGTAGGATTTCATAATACCAATAGCACTGTGAGTCTGCAAGATGAACAATGATTAAATGTTGAAAAGTATGTCCTGGTCCCCTTGTCTCGACGTTATTGTTTATTATCCTGCTGTTCGAATATCATAACGTCTTCGGGTCTTTCGGCGGCATCGGTGTTTTGTCTAATCGGAAATAGCATGCTCCAAAGATTATTTACTCTCCTCATACCAAAAATTATGATCCAACGGTATAATTATAAATATGAAGCTCATGGTATAATTATATATTATTACTGATCTATTTTCTTCTTCACGTTTCATGTCGATAGTGGAATACGAAACTAGTGCTCTAGTTCTGTAGACATTTACCGAGTCTTCGTCATCCTTGTGCCCGATTCCAATTTTTTATCCACCTGTATTACAAAAAAATTCTTTCGGAATAGTATTAGCTACCAGCCTCTTGATCTGATCTTCGGTCAGGTCCAGCTTTAGGAGTCTAACAAAAACAGTCAGAAAAGAGCAAAAATTAACAAACGATTTGTCCCACTCTCACCGTATCGTGATTATCTTTGTAGGACACGCACCTGACCGACCTCTGACGGACGTTGTCATCTTTGGTGTGCTCATATGTCATGCTTATATAGCGGTTGTGCACTTATTGTACGTTAGATGTGTTTTTATAAAACATCACAGAACTTTTCTTTAAGAGCGATTTCCGATTTTTTTGGCCGAGCGATTTCTCAACCTCTCTTTACTTTTCCGAACTCTTCTCTCTACCTCCAAGCACCATAGGATTTAAACATTGGAATGGGTACAAAGAATACGAAGATTCAATAAATGTCCACAGAAGTGGACCACTAGTTCCGTACTCCACTACCAGCACTGTAACTTGAAGAAGAACATATGCCAGTAGAATTATATCATTGTAATCGTTCCGTTGGCTCAAATTTTTGCACGAGATGAGTAAATAATTCGACGAAACGTTAGCAGTAATCATCTTGTATGAATCCTGGTTTACCTTAATCTCATCCTTCTATATCCTACTGACCAATATGCAAGGCAGGGATTCAAGGACAGTCGATCATGTATCCTACTCCTTCTATATAATAAGCGAAACCGCGATGTCTGTAATGGGTGGCTCATATAGGTCCCGTCGCGATAGTCTGTTACCGTACACCAAATGCAGCCAAGCGACAAGGGAGCTGATGAAATTGCTTCATTTCTTTTCAAACTCTCAATTCTTCAATTTCAATCTCCCAAATCTGTCAATTTCAGTCAGATTTTGACTGATTAAGTGGAATAATGAAGAAATTTTCTAATTTTTAATTTCATTTGAGAAGGTCGATAAGCCGCTGGAGTGCTGGTTATAACACGTTAACGACCGCCGCGTTTTCAGCCGACTGCTGCGCTGGACAGGCGCGCGCGCCCGTGTGCGCGCGCTATGAGCCACATGGTGGCTCATACTGTCCCAGGCGGTAGACTTTTTTCTCAGGCCACCCCTTTCAGCGGTTTTTTAAAGCGAATTTCTACTATTTTGCTCTCTTTTGTTACTTTAGCGATGCCAACGATTGTAGGAACGAGCAATTGTGAGAAACTGGATAAATATTTCGGCAATATAGGTAAATATAGGTAAATGGGTAAATATAGATAAAATATAGATAAATATAGGTAAACATCGGCAGTATAGGTAGATTTCATATTTCCATTTCATATCAATTGGCGCGCAGTTTGGCGCATAAATAAATAAAATAAATAAATAAATAAATAAATATTCTCCTACAAAATACTATTTTAGCAACATATCATTATATTGTCTGATTGTCTATTATCAGATAATACAATAATATGTTGCTATTACTACTGTTGTTACTACTATTATCTGATTGTCCTTTGTCCAAAAGATGTAACTGAAGTAGTTTTGTCTTCTTCGTGTACAGGTTTTCTCCCTTCAGATAAAATATTTTGTTGGAACTGACCTTTCTCCCAATCATTTCTACCAGACGTTTGCACGTCAAATACTTAGCAATAGATTGCATTCGACTGAAGTCAGGGCTATTCGAATGATACTATAGGTTCATGATTCTGAAATTCAACGGAAACGGGGAAGAACAGATGTCAGATTGGTAATCACCTATTCAAGAAACCCTCCCGGAAGGATTTCGAGCAAAACTAGTGGTCCTGATCATGACCTCCCCACCATACACCAGATCGGTAAAGGACCCTCACCCGTTTTCAAAAATATCTCGCGAAGGAAATAATGTTTTCTCGGCCCATCTATTTCATGTTTTAGTCTTACGGAAGTGATTACAAAGCGAAACAACTTGCACGAAAAAACACACGCGTTTTGCTATAAAACAGCTTAAATGGTTATGAGCCACACGGTGGCTCATACTCTCCCAGGCGGTAGTCAACGTATGAGCCACACGGTGGCTCATACGGTCGCCAACGTGATAATAAATTTCTAACCCCTGTTGGGCACATGCACCAGTTCTGAGGTGGATAACGCCAGAAGAAAGATGAGATCAACCTCGCGACTCCTCACTTTATCTGTGACGGGTCCGAAAAAACTAGAGTATGTTCCATGTCATCCGGAACGAGTTAATAAATTGCTGCGTGCCGCGAACTGCTGCTGCTGCAGTCTGGGTGTCGGGCAATTTCAATTTGCGAACGATGTGAGGGGGTGTGGCGCGCGGCGAGCTCGTTCAGATCATCGGCGCTGTCTCTTTTTGGCCGAGTTGTCAGCGGAGCGAAGTTTGTTGGCGCGATTTCCGCTGCGTTGTTTAGTGTTTTGCCGAAGGGCAGTGCGTCGTGTCAACAATAATTCCACGCCTCGACGACTCGGATTTCATATGCATTTCGCGTGAGCTGCATACTGAAATGAGTATGTGTATGTCTCATCGTGTGGCCGTTTTGCAGTATACTCGTAACGTACGCCATCACCTTTACTAGTATCTGAATCATTTCGATGCATGAGGTGAATGTTATTCGACAATTATTACTTGACTTTGATGTGGGTCGCCTTTGCTGCATAAAAATATCGGTTCTATTCAGTCCACGAAACAGATGACCAAACAAAACTAGCCCACTTCCGACTGCTCGATACGAGCACAGTCTGATAATATTTTTATTCCACAACTTTCTCCTCCCGATAAGTTATGGGATGCGTCTTCAATGATAGTCGTCTCGTCTTCTTTCTCCTTGGTGCTGCTTCCGCTTCGCCGCGGTAGTACACTTTTATCTAGTCCCAATCTAGAGTTCCACTTGGTCATATCATTCTCGATCGCAGACTAGATTCTATTACCTTCTCACATGCCTGAAGAGTGTAATAAATTTTCGTGTGCTGCTGTGCCGAACGAGGTTAGTAGGTGGACCAAACTTTATTAATTAATAAAGTTTGGTCCACTTACTAACCTCGTTCGGCACAGCAGCACACGAAAATTATAACACCATGCCGAGGTTTCAAGAAGAGAGAACTCGGAGAAGTGTAATAAATATTATGTTAATCAATCAGTCTCGTGATTGTGACAGTTTCCCTCCAGCCTGTCAATCTGAGTCTGACTCTTGTACCGACACCCTTTTCAGCTGTTTCTAAGCAAGGCAAAAGTTCCTGCATGGGAGGGGATTGAGCGTTTATCATCGAGATCAGGAGCGTTCAACTTTTTCAAAAAAAAATCTATAAGAATAAAAAATAAAAACAATTTAAAAATCCGTCATGTCGTCCACTGTTAGCAGTGTTACCGAAGTTGTTAAATAACGGCCCTTCGTCGTACATGGAATGTTTTCCAAAAAAACTTCTGCTGTACTCACGGTATCATCTTGGCCAAAGTATTTATAAGCTGGGTATAAATTCGAGACCTTTGAGTAGCGCACACCACAATCATGAAAAACACTCTCCCACTGGTGCTTTCGCGCTCGTTCCAATGATGATCTGGCAGGATGTCATTGAGACATTCTATGACATAACCATCCATCGTTTTGATCAGACCTCTGCCCTACGCTCTGTCATTTGAACAAGCACATCGAGAACGTTCACGAAGATTCTTGTTTATTTAACCAGTTAGTCGCTCCCGCCTTCGGATACCTCAAAAATATGCCACTAGACCTTGAGTTCCTCAGATGCGGAGAAACCACATAAATATTACCATAATTGCTCCAGTAGCATCATCTGCTTCGATGGTTACGCTTTTCTATCCAGTTCTATAGCTTTTAAATCACGTTTTTCTTTCGGTTCTCCTTCCCGACATCTCCCGTGCTCATGAAATTCCTTCCTGGAGATTTTTTGAGATTTTATCGCGGCGATTCGGATTCGTCTATCGATGAGGCTCTGCAGAGAAGCTCATCGGCAGAGAAAAACTGCAGAAAACAGGAGATTCTTCGAGCATCTGGCTATTGCCGTAAAGCGGCTATTTCTTATCGAAAAAGGGCGGCAAATGGAAAAAAGCTCAGAGGATATGAATCAATTCCTCATTAGGCTAACTGGTTTCCGTTTCTTGCGGCCGCTCTTCATGCATTGTTGAATGGGCTCACGGATAACTTCCGCGCGTGAACCGCCCAACGCCGTTTTTCCCTCCTACGCTCCAACTCTTCTTGTTTTCTACTTTCCCAATTGTCAAAAGTATCATTTTCATGGGTTCTCGAATAAGTACATGTTTGGCTGCATTAATATATCATGACTGTTTTCCCAATAGTGTCCGAAGCTCAGACGACGATCGAGTTACCCTGTTTGTCCACGCAACGAGGCTGTTAGCGACTCTCGATTACACTACGGTCACTGGTTTCGTGACTCTTTAGTTCTATTAGGCTGGCTCAAATTCGACGCACTCATTTCGCGGATAACTCGGACTAAAATGAAACCAAGCTTAGAATATACCAGATTGCTCAGAAGAATGAATTTAGGCCTAGTAAAGTACAAATTTTTACCATCAAAATAGAATGCTTTTCCTACTTATCGAGCAACAATCGGTTGCCATTTGTTAACTGCTCGGTTGGGTTCATGTCCAAGTATAAAGTTAGCTTTCTTGGTTGAATATCCAGGCTGGAACTCTCGTTCTTGATGATCCTCGCAAATGTGTCACCCCCAGAAGAGATCCATTGACCCTGCTCCAAAAGATTTATTTAACATTTACGGAATGGTTTGGTCACATTCCGCAAATGTTCGTACCGTTGCGTTCGTTTGCGGCTCGAGCAGGTTCCACATTTACTTCTTACAAAGTGGAGGTCCCCCAGTGATTGCATGGCTTTTCAGCTTTTAGACGAGTAGCTTCCAAGAAATTGCTTAGGTTTTAACTTTTTTCGCATAACTTTTTTACTCTTTGCATTGACTCTAT
Organism: Nippostrongylus brasiliensis; assembly: GCA_030553155.1. Classification (NCBI taxonomy): domain Eukaryota; kingdom Metazoa; phylum Nematoda; class Chromadorea; order Rhabditida; family Heligmosomidae; genus Nippostrongylus; species Nippostrongylus brasiliensis. The sequence continues at coordinate 33,403,114 of CP130736.1, read as the reverse complement.
TTACGTTACTGTTGACTTAATGTATCTGACGCATTGTATTCTCAACTGTCCGGTGCTCTATATGATATTCATTCTTCTTTCTCATGATTATCTTAAAAATCGTAACAAATAAATACATAAACAAATAAAAACACATTCCTTAGCCTCTTGCAGGGCAGCTTCCTACCGATGCCACCGGGATTCTTGCATGCTATCTAACAAAAGCTTTCGATGTTGTGATGGTCTTCCGGGGAAAAGACCATCAAATTACAACATGATGAAGACAATGAAAGGTTCATTGGAAGGCAAAGTGAATTGTAAATTTCGATTCTAGACATCTTTAGCTCTTTTTTTGTAGTCATACTTGCCGATGCAACTGACCACTGATAGCGTCATTATCATTGCTCTCTTGAGCATTACTTCGTCATTCGTTCTCAGTATAATTGCTCTGGGTGGTTGATGATCAAAGCAATCAAGCTTCCATGTAGAATCGAGCACAATAAGTTTAAAGTTATTTTGTTCTATACCACGTCCACTACTGTTTCCCACGATAGTGATTGCCGGAAAGACTCTCAATATCATGTGCTCGTGTTTTTCCGATCGAGAACTTTCAAGTTTCAAATGGGACGTATCCCTCCCAACTCGGAGGTGTATATGAACTGTCATCTGAAAACTTGTAAAGTTTGGTGCAGCTTCAATCTATCTAGTCTTCAGTCAATGTTATCTATGATAATATCGCTTTTTCCTGGCCACAAAACCTGTTTAGGAGTAGGCAAGGAATCCTCTGCTTCTTTAACTTGTGCCCATTTTCAATTGTGGTGGAGCAAGCCTCTCGAATATTTTTGAAAACGCTTGAAGTCTAGCTGAAAATCGCATCTTTTTTGAGAGAAAAAGTTTGGAGGTTCGTCATGCCCCATCATGTTCATTTGATGCTCAGTTTTTCGAACTACTTCATTTGCTGCTGCCATCAACCAGCCCTCATCTTGACCTCTTGTGTGGCTGATTAGGAGTCAAACAACGAATAACTTCGTTGAATGTCCTCACATCTCTGGAGAATAAATTCCACGCCAATCCAAACGGACAAGTCATTAGAGCGGCTTCCGACCACTCCTGCAGAGGGCGCTTCAAGGTCAGCGGTTAGATTTTCCTTCTCGTTGAAAAGACTTAGAATTTGCAATAACTATACAAGGTCATTAGCATCAACAAATAAGATATTCCCCAACATTTGCAAAATTGTCTCTGAAATCCAAGGAATCGGGATGCACTTTACCCTTTAGAAGAGCAGTCTGCCGTTGCATCTCTTTATTGCCCTAAGCTGTAGATTAGATAGGTGGCTGGAGATCTCCAAAAAAAACAAAACGTGAAAATGAAAAACTATGATTGAAACTAAAAAACCAAAACCTCTGGAATAGAGATGAATGATAAAACGTACGCTTTCTCATTTTAGGTCTAGCCTAATGTTGCAAAACATATTCCTTTGTTTCTTCCTTTCTTTTAGCCTCTACAAAGAATATCTAGGTTGTGTGTTTATAAGTTTAAAAGTTTATAATCGAGCTCATTCACAAATAAGCGAGATGTTCTCGTCCTTCGATTTTTTTTGGCAGAAAGAGGAGAAATGGAGAACTTGTTTGGCCGTTTTTGCTTCAGAAAGGGGTCGTGATTAACACTAATAAATTTTTCTAATTATTTCAACTTCTGCTTTAGAGCTCCTTATTATGTTGCTTTACCTGTTATTATTCATTATTATATCATTTCTTTTACCCTATATTTTATCTCCCATTTGTTTGGGCCACCAAGATCGTTTGTATATTCATCCGGCTGCCGTATTTCTCTCCATTGTTCAGTAGAAGAAAGGGTAAGCTGTCTTTCGATAAAAGATGGGTTAAAGAGTCTAAGGTGCGAAATTGGTATTCCTTCGTCAATCATCCACGGATTTGGATGGAAATCTTATAGTCTTCATGGCTCTTGAAGTTGCCATAAATCTCCTCAATTCCAGCGACCCCTAAGAATGAATGCGACGCCTTCATTCGATCTTTTCGTGTTTTCGGTAGAAATTCCGAAACATCTCCACTATAACGGTCATGACCTTTATTCTACGGAGATGTGAGGACATCGAATGAACTCATTCGTTTTTCCGTAATTAGATCCACCAAAGGTCAGGCTATAATGACTGGATTATGGTGGTGCGGGTACGAGGATTTCCCTTGCTCATGTGGGCGAAGTGAACAAGTCGGAAGATGCTGTAATAGGAAAAGGCTCTTTCAAGGCAGACGTCATCCGTCAAGCGTCGTGCGCTGGGGTTTCGCCGCTCGGTTCGCCGCGCGCGAACTGCTCGCCATGACCACCATGGCCAACGCGACGTCGATCGGACGAGTTACTCGTAATGACGCGTGATAACCCGATCAACCGATGACGCTGACCTACCTATCCTTCATCACACACGCGTCACGCGTCACTTTATCGACGCGTCGTCTGAAAGAGCCTAAAGCGATATCTTCTGTTTGTGATCTACATTTGTGCTTTGATTCATCACCGTTTTGCAGTATTTTCAGAGTCCTTCATCATTGTCATTTATTAAGCGTGCTTCAGTTGACGTCTGCTATTCACTAGGTCTCTACACTTCAGCTTGAAGGTCATTTTGATAAGATGTGGGAGATTCACCATCTAGATCTTCCTTTCTTGGGTTTCTTCACACCCTTTCAGGGTCCGAAGAAGGTGATTCCGCCGAAACCTCAGCCAGCCAATGAATATGATCTAACAACCTTGTGTCCTGCTGAAAAGCAGGAAAGGAAACAAGTGAAAATTTCGTTCCGAGGCCGTAAAGTTCACGGCTTCCAGGTGAATCGATGATGCCGATCTCTCAAGAACTGATGTCACGAATGCTTTCCAGTTCCCTGATTCCGCATTTCATGACCATCCGAAACGGGAAAAGTATTTTATGAAATATTTTATAAAATGAAGAATCTTATGCTTGAATAAAATGTTGAAATGCATGAAATGATATTGTGCGCTTCAATGCTTTCTACAATTTTTCTCTTGTTCTCCTTCTTTAGTATTCTGGAAGTTTTTCAGAATAGAGATCAAATTGTAGGCTGTATTCACGAGACGATAATATCTTACTTTCCTTCCACCTTTTGTTTCGGACTTTCTTCTTATTCCTGGATTTTGCCGTTTTCCGTTTCATTCTGGAAAATTCTTTCTTACGGACGCATTCGATTCTCAATGTATACGTTTTTTGTTGTTGTGTGCGCAATTAGGAATTCCTTGAATGCTTGAGAAAAGGCATTTCGTCAAACGGGGATGGCTAAGAACTCGAAAAAATTGTAAAGAAGGTCCTCTCGAAGCGATGATTATGGTGCTCCTCTACTGAAGTCACTTGAATTTGGTCCAATCTTGAATGCTACATTGATAGTGCAGTTCTCGATTTTTCTCGATTTCTGAAGACTATAAGAAAATGCAAAGAAATCTGTTTTTGAGTAATCAGTGTCATTCCCAAATGTCGACAACGCCGCTATTAAAGTCGCCTAGTCATGAAACTTCAGAAGTGCTCTACGATTTTGAGTGGAAGTTAGCCGCATGGCGCATCACATTGGGGTCATAACACTAATGTTGCAATGACTACTGTTTTTGGTCTGATTTTTCCGAACCGTCCCTGACTAATATACCGTAACCCATAACTTCGCCGAGCATCGTGTAGCCTCGATTATGAACCATTCATCATAACAGAATATGGCGTCATGCAGAATTTGGTTTGAAGGTGAAAGGTGTGGCGTTTATGGGCCAGTTGAGTTAAATTCGGCTCTGCAAGTGACAGCTAGGCAAGCCGTCGTCCGTTTTCATCGCATATGTACACCTCGAGTTTCAGACCAGATACGAAATTCATGCTCCATTTTCTGGAACGACATCGGAGTCGAAGCTTTCTATAGCTTTCTCCTTATCGCTGGCACCTACGGATCCATTACTTCCGAAGAAACTTCACTCAAAAATGTGTCAATCCACCACCTTGCAAATTCTGGATTCTTGAAAAATTTTTACGGTGGCAGTACGGTTTCAGTTCGAATGACTCGAGCTAGTCAAGGTGGTACAGTTTATATTCGGCTGACGTTTCGATCTACTCGTCTTTGAGCCTGAAAATCCGGAAAGGCGTAATACTATGCCATCAAAGACCATTTTAAGCTATTAGGGTGTCTCAAAGTTCGTGTGAATTTCAGATTCTGACTTCCTTCATTCATAACTTCAGAAAAAAAAACAAATAAATAACCGTTAAGGTTATTATTGTTAAGGACAACTCATTGCCGTCTAGCCGGTGAAGAAGTATGCTCAACTATGATATACCTGTTTGTCATTAATTTGTTTTTCTTGAGTGATTAATAAAGGAAGTCAAAATCTCACATGCACTCGAACTTTTTGGTCACTCTAGTACAAGTTAACATCAATGCACCTACGTAACCAGAAAGGAGAAAACCAGAGTCGGAAGTTTTACAGTGGTTTTTATACGCACAAAAATTCAAGTAGATATTCGGACGTATTGAAAGTTAGAAAACTTGCAAGATGATCACGAATTTTTTATCTCCATCTTTCGCACTATTTTCGTCATTGAATTTTCGGTTTCCTTCCAATGCTTACAGCTTTTCGAATTGTCGTGCGTGTACTTCTCTAGTCGATGGGCTATAGAGCTGATGTGGTCCATTGACGCTGGACATTCTCGGGAATGGGACCTTCAACTTCTCTATTGAAGTTTGAAACTCTCTAGCCGCATCACGCTCACAAGCTCAATGCCTCTATAGCTCAAGGGCTTTCCTTGGCTCATCTCATCCCTTTTCCTCACATTACCAAATCATTGTTTCGTCGGTTTCTTTGCTCTGCAAGTGGTGGTCTTCCAATTTTTCTCACTCGTTGCTATGTTTATAGCGTCAGGTGAGAAGTTCTAATCATTCTCATTCCAGTCTGGACTTGAATGTTTTTCACCTTGTTAAGGAGGGAACCTATAAATCGCTCCGGGACAGAATGCCTGATGTGTATTTTCGAATGTATCCTATATATCCTAGCCATTTGTTTCCTTCACGCCTTTATTGCCGTTTTTTGCATGTCGTTTCCGCCTTCGGAAGTGCATTTTAATCGCCATCATGAAAAGCAGCTTTATTTTATAGACGACATGTGATTATGGGAACGTCCTGGCTCAGCTTTATTCTCGTACTATTTGCCGCACTGCAGAATGCACTGGCCGTCAGGTGCTATTCATGCGCGAATGAATTTATCGTCTGGGTAAGGTTTATATTTACTATTACTATTACTCCACTGATAACGCTTCTTCTTTAAACAAGTTCATTAAACGAGAACCCAAAACAGACTTAGTTGGTGTAGGCACTGTTCTCTTCACTGCGCAAAAAAGGGGACCCTGGGACGGGAACGAACTTTTTCCCATTTTTGTTGATAAAATTTGCAGTAGTACTCTGCCACCAATTATATCAGCAATCGGTGTTACTTTGTATATCGCCATTCTCCACGGTCTATGTTCCGTTGCCGAGATAACTAACAAACAAGTAAATAGGCTCATTTACTGAAATAAGGTATACTTCAAACAAGTTGGAATCTTTTTCATTCTGAGATATAGCTCAAACCTCACAACAGTGTGAACGGAGGTTTCTGAAACACTTCGTAAAACGAATTTGTGAAATTATGGAGAATGACAAGCACAACTAATAACCGATTCTGCAATAAAAACGCACTCTCCCATTCCTCCCATTCATTCACATCAACTCGATTCATTCATGAAAATTATTCATCAAGTTTTTCGTAAAATTCGCCGAACATCCGCTAGATCCCGGCAAATGTTTGCGGCGCTTCAGGAATTTAAATTGTTACATTGAATCAACGAAACTGATTTTTCGTCAATCAGACCGGACTAGAAGTGTAGAGATATGTCCTTGTTCATATGTATCCTGAAAAGAAAAGGTCGAAACAAGATTTGATGGAGCTTTCCTAGAAATTTCTTCTCTTTCAGCAATGGCGACACTTCTTTCTCAAGCGCAACTACGCATTAGCGTCGAGTGATCAGGAATGCGTACGACGGTAAGTATTCACGTGTCTCTTGCTTGAGTAGCAAAACAATTTGTATTTATTCTTAGAAAAAATTTTTCAGAGACTATAATCCGGAATCGACACAAAACTGCCACTCAACCTGCTTTATTTTCTCGCTAAACGGGACCAACCGCGAAACTGGTGTCACCAGAACTCTTGGTTTGTTTTGCCACTGAACATTAACCAAGTTGCGTGATAAATAGAAATCGATTTGTTCTGATGTTTTCTCGAGCTGTTATTTTCATACAATAAAAAGATAAACTTTGATTAACTGAAGCAAAACAAGAATGTTCCCAACGATGATACTCCAGCTGGTGGTAACTCGCCGGATCCCAAAGTTTACTAGCGAGGTCGGTGCCAAAGATTCCCAACGAGACCAATACGATTGAAGAGCATCGAACGGGGATCTCATAGAAATGTAGTGATATAAACTAGCGAGTAATTTATCAATTTATATCTCACGTGGCCAAATCACGTCTTGAACAAATAAAAATAAAATGAAAACTCGCTGCGACCTCTAACACATGCGCCGCTTTCCCACTTGATTCTACTTACTAGCGGTTCTCGCGACCTTGATTGTTGCCACGTTCCCTTGCTAAAGAACGGAAAAATTTTCTAACTTTCGCACTGGTTTTTTATGCGGCCGCATCCTGTTCTTCTCGCAGATAATACAATATCCGACGAAGTCTACATGCTATTATTTCGAAAATTCCAGGTGTTGGACGGGGTTGCTCGAGCCATTTTCTCACCGATGATCAGCACATGCATCTCGGTCTCGGAACACACTCGAAGCCATCACAAGTCGGTAGCTACCTGCCAACCGACTTCGACAAGGTTTTGTTTTTGTTTTCCTTCCCGCTCTGCTGGTCCTCATCAGGGGCTTTGCTTGATGAAATGGTGTTCGAGCGGTTCATTTTCAAACTTTCCTGCCATCGGCGATGACGGGATTTCCGAGGCGTTAGACACAAAAAAATTAAAGCAGTATCTGCTATTGTTTAATAAGTTTAAATTCGTAAGAAGACTACTACTGTTTTCGAGCAATTGATATATTGTACCCATACGTCCGTGTCCAGTTCAAATTTTGAATTCCTTTGATCACAATTCAAGGAAAACCAATAAATGACCTACAATGTTGTCATGGTTAGGCGCAATTCTCTGCCGGATCGTCGACAATGAATCGTTATTGACCATAATAAAACTACTTGGTCATATATTTGATTTTCTTGAGTTATGAATGAAGGAAGTCACAATATTGTGCACACGAAGTGCGACTTTTGGATCGTCCTAATGTGTATGCATATGAGATGACGCCGTCCACCGACATACTATTTCCACTTTTTCAGCTGGAAATCTTCGAACACTGGTGTTTCTGTGCCACCGACTACTGTAACACGCAGGTCTGCTACAGTCGACCGTTCGGTGGCGGCGATTTTGGTGTTGGTTCCTATATAGGAAAACGATTGCAATACTCATCGTACGGTTCGGATTGGCGGTTTCGCAGTGCGACCAGATATTTAGCGTCGTTCGCTGTTTTGTTGATGCCTTTGTTGTTTGTTTAATGCTGATCTCGTTGTTGTCGGCAGTTTCTCATCAAAGTTAACGAAAAGTGATTAATCTGCTCTTCAGCAGCAACCAAAGGAGTTCATTTTCAAAAAATAGCAGCAATCGTTATGAGGAAGTATCCTGAGATTCCTAGATTTCAGTGAACCTAACTGGCAGATATCAATGTAGATAGAGTTCTATATTTCCCTTCAACCTCTTCTTATTCGTCAGTCGTACAGTGCAATCGTTTTCCGGTTTTCTCCTCGTCACTCTATCAGTTTACCTCGCTCTTCAATATATAATAAGTCCATTATCATGATATCGTCGTGCAACGCTCCCTTGGTAGTTTTTTTTCTCAAGGTGTTCCCTATCGTTTTCAAGATTTCGAACAAAAAACTACCACGTTTCTGGTGTTTAAGCCGCTCTTCCACTCCACTGGAAAAATTTAAAAGTTTTTTGGTGAGCGTGGTATTTCAGAATTTTTGGTAATCTCGTCACTCTATCAGTTTACCTCGCAAATATTCCAAAGAAAGTCTAGCTCTTCCTTCAATATATAATAAGTCCATTATCATGATATCGTCGTGCAACGCTCCCTTGGTAGTTTTTTTTCTCAAGGTGTTCCCTACCGTAATTCCGTTCAAGTTTTGGAGTATTAGTTTTCTCAGCTCACAATAGCAAGATTTCGAACAAAAAACTACCACGTTTCTGGTGTTTAAGCCGCTCTTCCACTCCACTGGAAAAATTTAAAAGTTCTCCGTCAGTAGAATGTTCGTGATTTCTTTAATCTTCTGCGGACCTTTTTTTCAGATCTGTAAACCTCAGACGGATTTGGTGAGCGTGGTATTTCAGAATTTTTGGTAATCCGAGAGTAGAACCTCGAAGACCTCTGAACTTTCCGAATTTGTCAAAAATACGTTTTCATTTAGCAACCCTTCGCCTACATCTGGGTTAGCCTTAACTGTTTTGTTTCCCAGCGCTCAATTTTCTGTGTCCATCCCCTCAAGGCAGTATTCTGCTTCTCTTCTATGTCGACTTTTCCTGGCTCTTTCAGTCCATGCACGTAATCGGGTGTTGTTGTTCTGAATAAATATGCGAAACGTCGTATATACATACAAATTTGATCCAAACTAAAACCGTGAAAATTTCTGATAAGTGATCCGAATGTTAATATCGCATTAATTATCGACTGACGGCAGGCTTATGGTCTTTACTATATTCTTTATAGTGATAGCGCTGTTCTGCGGATAATAAGTGGATTACGAAGTTAAAGAACTGGAAGAAGTTAACACGATATACCTCACTCTTCTTGGAATATTTTCGGAATATCCTTATAGCACCTAGCTCTAGCTTTTGATTTCGTTTGTTTACAGAGAAAGATCGAAAGACGTATACGGAATTTTCAGAACCACTCCAATTTAGGATATTAAGTATTCCTCCGCCGAAAGGAAATATACCCATAGTAAGGAATTTTTGTTCGCTCTTAAAGAAATTATTCCTATGAAATATAGTGCATGTGAATACAAGGACATGTGCTGTGGTTACATGTCAGTAACAAGAGGAACTGCTCCTGGCCTTCTCCCGATTCTCCCCACACAGCGGAAAATTTTACGTAAAGTATCAGTGAGCCAGATCCCCGTTTCTCTCCTTAGGAATGTATCACACCCGATCTATTCACGAACGTTTATCTGCATAATATCTGAGGAACAGTGAGGATATAGATCAGCGAAGAACTGGTGCGGGTCTCCGGTCCCCGTGGAGCGGCGGGCCAGAGCCGACGGCGAGTTGTTGGACGCGTCGGAGAGGTCGAGGGTAGGAAGGTCCGTCGTCCGGGACGGGAAGCTGCAGTTTGCCAGAAGTTTCCGTAGTATCTATACCGCGACATTAAATACTGTGGCGCAGACGACTCGTCGGATTGACGGCCCGAGCCTATCGGAACCGAAACATAAGCAACAAGCAGCAGATCTTACACCTCCCTCCAATGAAAATACGTCTGTCCTCATACGTAAAGCAAGGAAACATAGAAATGACGAAAGGTAGAAATGCACCGTGAAGCGGAGGCAATTTAAAAGAAAATATCAGGTAATTCCTGGACGTTAAAACAAGCGCCGCACTCGCGTGCCTATTGCAGCAGTCGACGCCGATACGGAAAGTGATCGAGAGATCGATCGTGACCTAGAATGATAAGCCCGTGCTTACAAATAGTTGGCGCGACGATGAGGCGACGCAGGTCGTTTACAAAAGGGCATTGCACACTCTGCGATGCCCTGTCCGGCGTCGTCTGCGGCGGGTGGGGATACCGGCGCTCCGCCCACCACCCGCCGTCGACTACGCCGGCGCCGCACGAAAAATGCCCGGCGCCATTCCCTGGTGCGGCGCCGGATGCGACGTCGTCGGTGCCGTCGCCGTGGCCGTCTCCGCCGCAGAGTGTGCAAAGGCCCCTCCGGCGGCTGCGGCGCCGGCGCCGGATGCGGCGCCGTCGAGCCAGCGCGGCCCTATGTTTCATCATAGCCGCAGACGACGCCGGACAGGGCATCGCAGAGTGTGCAATGCCCTAAAGGGCCGCGATCCGCCTCGAAGTGCGTGCGCGTAGCGCACAACCTTCGGCAGAACTTCTTGCTTCTCTTCCACGGCCTTGAGTCTTTCATTGACTGTTCAGCGAGATTCTTCTCCAGCACAGCGATTCGTCGATTGATGTCTTCAGAGAGCGTGCAGATCTCCTCGATTCGTTCTCGCCGATCTTCTCCTGAGTCGTTTTGAACAATTCGGATCTTTTCCCGCAGAATTCTTTCCAGAGGTTGTTGTGACTGGCAGCTGGCGATACGACTGGCAGCGCTTCTTTCTTTGTCAACTTCTTCGGTAGCTTTTTTACCTCTTCTCCCACCTGTCGTTGCTTCTTGAGTATTTCAGGCAGAGGCGATGGCTCTTGGGGCGACGGCGTGGCTGAGGAAGCGAATGATTTCTCTGCTCTTTCGATCGCGCTTATACGTAGTGTTCTCGATGTTTTCGTTTGGGGAGAATCGAGATGAAGCGATGGATAATAGAGACTATACAAACGTTTGTCCATATAGCACGTATGGCACGCACGAATGCGCAAATAGTAGGATAATAGATCATCGAGTAGACTTCCTCGGTGCAGGCCCAGCGGAGCAAGATGTTGCTGGACCCTCGAGGTTCACTTCTCCGGCCGCTCGCTGGTCGTGTCCTCGTAGGAACTGCTCGCAAAATTTTAAGGAGGTGTGAGGAACTACGAGGAAAAAAGAAAACAAGTGTAGCCGAATGTAGGCGGGAATTATAAGTGTATAAGGGGTAACCAAATGGTGTTTGGATTGCCTACGATCCAATTCGAACTCATGGTTCGCCCATCACACAATAGACTGTGCCAACAAAGTGTTTATTGACTCTATCGAGGATAGGAAAGAATGAGATAATGACGAGGCAATGACCTTCTTCAAGCATGCGGTCAGCCGCACCGTACTAAGCACGGGCAACAGCAATGAACCCCCCCCCCCAACAACCCGCGGCGGTTACTTACATATATGCCGCCGGCGGGGCGTGTCGGAGGTTACGGTTTCACGACGACTGCAACAAGGAGTCGGGACACTCCCGACCGCGAAAAATTGTGACGAACGATGGGTTTGGCCGATATTGGGTGCTTGGAATTTTTTTCGCGGAACTCGAGTTGCTTCATACTAGAGAAGAAAGAGCAATATGAATACATGAAAAGAGAGGAGAACATACAAGGCCAAGGAGGTCAACACAACCGACACACAATGCTACAACTATATGGTGTCAACATTGGATCTGTACCTGGCGAAAGAAAAACCTGTCGAGTCAGCGTCCCTTGAACTGAACTGAGGTGTCGTTGTGGCAGCTAGTTTGCGGATGGCTGATGATGACGTGGTTGGCTGAGGCGAGACGTCAGCGTATGACAGGAATCAGACCTTGCCACTGCGGCTGGTGTTGAAGTCGATCGAGATGGCTGAATCGCATTGTTGTTTGGCTGTGCCAAACACAGAGCTACATTGAAAACTTGTACGTACAGAACGTGCTATGGTGTTTCAACATGTCGGAAACACGACCTGCTCTTTTGCAGAAGAAGCAAGCTGCTGTGGATGAGCAAGCGGTTGCAACGTGCGTTGCATCCTGAAGACACCTCACACATGAGGTTCGTGAGTTCTGGCCTCCATTGCTGTCAGCGAAGGATAGCTAAGACAGTCAGCTGACCAATGTGGACCGGCGCGAAGAGTACAGTTCGTTCTTGGCGGACGTACATTTTTGCTCTTGCTAGGTCCTGTTTGAGAATCAACATTGGATGCGACCGTCTTCTCACTCTTATCTCGTGTTTCTATCTTTTCGACGCGGCCTGCGAGATCGATCAGGGTTGCTTGGACATCAGATGTTTTCTGCTGCTTTTCGACGACCGGACTGTCTTGTGCGTCCAATCTGCGTTTGTGATCCTTAGAACAAAGATTCAGCTCTATTCCATGAAGCGGAATAACAATTCGTTACAGGTTGAGACCTACCATGTATTTTTCGTATGCTCTGATGCGTGTCACTTTGTCGCTGATGGCGTCCACCTTGCTCTCGATGCGCTGCAGCGTTTCCTGTAAGTGCTCGGGTAAAAGCGGTCGTTGATGAAGTTGCTGTTCTTGTTCATCGACGGCTGGCTCGTGAGTGGCATCTCGGGCTGGGCGGCCGTGGCTGGTCGCTGCGTCGTCGTTGACTGGCGGAGAGCTCGACATGAATCGACTTCCGGATCGTGGCTGGAGCTGGCTACTCTCTGGCGACTGCAGTCAGGGTTGGCAACCCGACCATTATATACCGTGTCAGGGAGGGAGCGTTCCCATGGACGTGTAAAGTTTGAATTCGCGGACAGATTCCAGCCGCCACTGTGGGAAAATCCCAGATCAGCGCCTTGAGAAGATTTCTTCTAGTTATTGATTTCAGTCTAGCCTATAGATTTTTTTCTCTAAATCTGAAGTGTCATAGTATTGCAACTGTATCTAGCGTGCGCCTCTCCGACGACAGGCATTTAGTGTTGCGGTGGTGTAGCTTCTGCACCTTGTTGGAGTTGCATGAACTATTGGAGAAGATAGAATGAAATTGTTATTAGGCGAGCTTCGAGGCTCTGTACGAGCATGTACCCGCATTGTACCGTGCGCAACGCCTCTAGATTCGTCCAGTATGTTAGGAATTCTCTGACGATAAATTGTGGTGCCTCCCTGTCTTGGAGCAGGGTGCTGGTAGATCGAAAGGATCTCTGCCAACTTAGTTTCCAGATGTGCAATAATGTTCGCAACGCGATGTCTGTGCGTTCGCAGCATGTGATATGTATTGCCATCATACTTCGTGACAACCAGTGGTGTGGAGTATGTACCGTACTGATTGAGTACCCTTTTGATTTGATTGACTTGAAGTGTTAATCTTTGTTTGATGTGCCCAACTGCCTGGACAAAATCGTACTGCGTTGACATGAGTGCTCTCGTACGTCTTAGAGGAGCAAAAGCGGGAGGTGGACTCTATATACATATATACGGTGTCCAGTGTACTGTCGCCGTCGATCGTGGAGACGAGGCGTGGGGCGTGTCGGACGACTGCAACAAGGAGTCGGGACACTCCCGACCGCGAAAAATTGTGACGAACGATGGGTTTGGCCGATATTGGAAGCTTGGAATTTTTTTCGCGGAACTCGAGTTGCTTTATACTAGGGAAGGAAGAGCAATATGAATACATGAAAAAAGAGGAGAGCACGACGACTGCAACAAGGAGTCGGGACAAATGGAAGTAAAAACGGAGAGTGATAGGAAAGATTAAAGTGATGGTTAAAAAGTGAAAGTAAAAAACAAAGAAAATAAATTGGAAGGAAAAAAAAATGCTAAAATTGTTAAAAAAAGAGGATGTAACTTACTTAGTCAAAAGACTGTATCTTGAATGAAGTGGAATCGAATGAAGTGGAAAGTGAGAAAGCTGTTACCAAAGTATCGGGTTCTGTCGTCCAGTCCAGTAAGCGGCTCCAGCTTCCCAGACAGCGAAGATCAGAGACATGACCGATCACGAATTACCCGTGTCGGTAACGCGTGATGGCAACGTTCACACGTTGGGGGTCGTTTAAAAAGGTTTCGCTCTCTGTCTCCAAATTCGTTCGAGTCGTCTACAGGAGGACAATGTCTGCCTTTCGGCCTTGGACAGAATCAGCCGGATGAAGTTCGAGGTGTTAACGACGGGCGAACTGCTCCAACCTTCGCAACTATTCTTTGTAAAAAGGAATAATACCGATCTGACTTGATCGGATTCCATGCGCTAGTAGACCACCCACACTCTGGCAGCAGAGCTCTGCCTGTCCATCATTATAGTGCGATCCACCCCGCTGAGCGGCGTTCACAAACACGAAAGGGATTTTGGGATTCGGCAGACGGACGGCGTCGATGAGGAGTCGCCGATGTCGTGCCGCCGTACCACTTACCAACGCATCATTGTAGAGACGAGCTTCCAGTGGTCTATGAAGAAGAGACGATTCGAGAGGTTACTGAGACGTGGGTGCGCTGAAAGTAGTCAAAAAGAGATCTAGAGAAATGTTTCGTGTAAGCAGCAGCTTCATGGTACAGTTGACACCCAATTGTGCTGCTATGTTCTCGCAGGGGCATCGTACGTGGGGCGCCAGCTGATGCACGTCGCCAATGTAAATATGACGCGCGTTTTGAAATCGCGCAACGACTGCAACGAACCCTGGTTCAGGTATTTGGAACGCGTCGTCCGCAACGATTCGTGCGTAAGTGTTGGGTGTTTTGAAACCTTTACGCGCGATAAAATTCAAAAGAGATGCCGTGGTCAAGTACAGAGGGGGGGACGGATTCTGAACATGATGGAAACCGGTTGTTTGGTCACGTCGCTGTTGACGGGCTCGGCGATACGGTATACTTCACGCTCATCCTCGGCGAGGTTAACGGTGCAATCGACGTCGAAGAGCATATTTTCGTCTATTCCCCGACCACGGGAGTAACAAGTGAAAAACACGCGCTCGGCTGCGGTGATCTGATCCCCGTAATCCGACCGGAGGCGACGGAGTACCTGATGTAGGTCGACTGAGGTTGTAGGGGTGCCTAGCGACGAATCAGCAAAAATCTAAGGATTCTCAAATGACGAAACTGCGTAGCTTGAATAACGTGTCAGCAAGCAGCGCAACAGCCGCGTTCGTTGTCGCAATGACAATCACGAAGGAGTTCGTAGAGGCTAGGCGGGCTGCAATAGCTGCCCCGACCACCGTCTTACTTGTACCGTGTGTGTTGTGCACAATGTGTGAAGAAGTGTGAAGAACGAACGCAGGCGTTTATTCTCCTCTCGCGCACACCGCGTGCTTACAATCTCCGCTGACAAGTGCCGATCCCACCAGGGCGGGGTCTTTTAAGCAGGTAGACGTCGTTGACGCGATACTCCCGCCCCGACGAGAAGACAAAAAAATTCAATTAATCAACATGAACTCATACAAAAAATAAGCTACCAAATAAAATAGACAACCGAAAAATCACACAAAAAACAAACCACTAAATCAAATTGCAGATCTGACGTATCACCGAGAGCCGCATCACCGAAGTCACTGCCATTACCATGTGGTGCCGTTGACGGAGGCGGAACGTACGATGTTGACCGTGGCTGCTGCGAGATGACGTGCGAGACCAAACATTTGCTGTTGGCAGTTGCAAAGCGAATACAGCGGTAGTGAATGAGACGAGTGGATAGCAGGCGAATAAAGCAACAACGACGAACCTGGAAAGGGGGAGCACTGACGAGAAGGGAAGGGGCAGTGACGAGAAGGGGGGGGGGCGAATAGGCGAGCACAGTGACGACGGACGACGAATAGTACAACGGCGACGGACGATGCAAACGACACGGACGAGGAACGAGCAGCGAAAACAGTGACGGCAGCCAGGCTGGGGACATATCAGATCTTGCGCCTTTCAACAGGCGGTCCTCCGCCGCGAGAGGAGCACAAGATAGAGTTGTGCTCCCCGCGACAGATGTTGCATGACACCCAGCATTGGTGATCGTGCTCAGGTCGCAGACATCTGCGGCAGAGCTTAAGTTCAGAGACCCTCATTGCGCGAGAAACTGGGTCATTGAAGGGATGACATCGTGGCGAGTGATGATGATCGATATTCTCGTTGATAGTACATGTAGTTTGAAGTAGGGGTGGTTCTCTCTAGAATAGTGCGAACGTCGTCTTGCATTTGAGCTACTTTGTTGAAGATGGAGCCTAGGCGGCCTGACATGATGTTCAGTGTTTGAGCAATCGAGTAGAGGTTTGCCTGATGCTCCAACTCCATTAGTCCTATCTCGTGGTCGATATCGTAGGACATAATCCGAGAAAAAACAGAAAGAGCCTTGTTTTATTGCAAAGTTCGAAGGAGGAGAGATGTGCTGTTTGATAAAACTAGGGACTTATTGATCGTAACTCTTGACCAAGAGCTTGCGCGCCGCGTGTAGATGTGAGAACAAGACTCAAGAAGAGGTGTACTGCTTCTGCGCTGCGACGAGCTGCAGTAAGAGGCCGAGAATCTGCAAGATTATTTTGAGGAGGTTCCAAACTACAATGGAACCTAACATGTAAGTGAATAAAGCGAGTACTCCTAGAATGCCCACAGCGGAGAGGGTGAGCTTCCAGTGGTCTATGAAAACCAGTTTCAAAGGTGTAAATTCGGGGAGATGTGAGCCACTAAACCATTTCGCCTGTGGGACGTGTCTCGTGTTGTTTTGCAAAAAAAACGTCCTTGTGTCGTAAACAGTATGAAAGTATAAAATTCATTGGAGATCTACTGAAGCGTTTATCCCGCCACACATTGTGTAACAATGTTACCTGACTACTGCGTTGTTAAATGCGAGTTTCGCTGTCGTTGTTTGGTTAAGAAGCCCATATTCGATCGAAAATACTTGTCGTGTACAGACTGCAGTTACCCATGACGTTACCTCACTGTGGCATCTGATCCTTACTTTGCTTCCTTGTTGGCAACTGTAGTAGCCCTTCACTTTGCCTGCATGTACTGAACATGGTACCGGCGTGTTCAAGTGAGCACTTCCGAGCGACTGCTTCGACGACATAACAACATATAGTTATTTCGCTGTCTGCTGTTTCTGCAACGACATTGTTCAACCTGGTCGAGATTGTCGAGTAAGGGGGTTGATATGGGCAGCAGGTTGTCTTTGTGTTCCCGAAGCGCTGATATGATACCATACGGATATCGACATGCCGGTATGAGTCCGGAAACGTCACAATTACAATAGACCATATTTTGACACGATGAAGAATTGCTTCTAGCTTGTTAATGCGACGAGCACGCTACTGCAAAATCGATGTCATCTGGCAACGCGAAAGTTTCATTTTCGCTCAGAGCGAACCTTTGGATGTTCATGAAAGGAGTTTGAATCGACACTACGGATAGTGTGAGATCCCCGTATTTTTTCGTGGTGTATGGCAGCAGCGAGATCACACCCTTTCGGTGGTGGTTGTACACTTGCACTGAAATCTCTATCATTACTATTGGCTGCCATGCTGTACACCGGAAGATCTCGAATATTTTCGCCGACAAGGGCATGTGCTTCAACCGATAGAACGTGCACGCGCGGAATGGGATAGCGCACAGGCAGTTGACCCCAGTACACTGCAGCGAACAGGCAGTGTACGCTGGAGTAGGGGTTTCATCGTTCAAGTCTGGAGGAACTTCAGTGGGTTGCATGGTTTCGCATTTTTTGTCTGTGCAGGATCCCATTCCACAGCAACGAGTTGTGGGTCCGGCCAAGGAACGCAAAACGTTTTTAGTTGTCAGCAAATCGTACACGGGATCAAGACCCTGAGGCGGATTCCCAAGGCGAACGCCGATGTCTAAATGTGCTTGTCCACCATCACTTCCGCCGAAATTTCCGAAGGCCCGGAGGAAGAGGCCAGGACACCTGGGTAGAAGAAGAAGGGTCCGTGAGGCTGTTCGGGTTGGTGCTAAAAAAAGGATGGGTCCTCTATCAAGGTACCACTAGAAGTTTTAGGAACCGCGGTAGTATGCAGCTGATCTTTATGAAAGACGATTGGAGCTTGAGTAGGAGTGCTCACCATAAGGTACCCGGTACAAGCCGGACGAACTGTTAGAGCAACCATGAGATGATGGAGACTCGTGGTACTATGCGCGAAGGAGAGCTGTGGACTGATCTACGTGACGTTGACATAACACCGGACCAACATCTCATGGCGGGGTGTCAGCACCGTTGTGGATTGTGTCCGCACAGAGAATGGTTTCCACAGAACCGCAGGTTTTTCCGTGAGGATGGTAATGGGATCTCCACCGACCAGAAGGGTATTCTGTGCATATTCAACTTCACCGGGGCAAGCGCTGCAGCAGGTCGTTACCCAAGTTATGTTGTGCACGTCCGCTCTGCGTGGAACGCAAGACCCTTTCGTGAAATGGACGAGCTGAACGAACGTGAACCTACCAATCTGCCATTCAACTTTCGCACGCCCGACGAATTTTCCCGGTACGCAGGCCCCAGCAACGGCAGCCGAAGGGGGTTCCAAAGAGGAAATCCCTAGGAGGTGAAGAAGGCTGGAGCCGTTAGACCGGCCCCTGTGTCCACCAACGCTAGCATACGTATACAATGCTGTTGGCCCTAATTGGAGTTTGTGTAACGTAATATTGGCGGGTCCCGTCCACTGACAGAACCGACACCGGGATCGTTGATGTGCGGGGTGGCCAGACGTCAACGGTGTCAATGACAATCTCGTATAGGTTGAAGTTAATATTGGGTCTGGTGGCTGAAGGAAACCGACTGCCGGCGAAAGAGGAAAGCTTGGCAACAGTTGCAGAATTAGGGTGACGAAGAATCGAAGAGAGCGGAGAAGGAACGGTCATAATTCAGGCGCAAATAGAGAAGAACCAATGATCTAAGAATGCGAAAAGAAACAAATAAGCAACAAAGGGATACCCAGTAATCAAAAATAGAAGGTCCATAGGAAGCAGAGGAAAACGAAATTAAAAATGTCCTCCCGCAACGACGGTCAACAATAGTGCTTTTTGATTTTGGCAAAAGTTTTACGCCAACCGAAGTGGTTGCCTGCGGTGGAACTAGCATGGAAGGCTTCACAAACCAGTGGGCGAAATTTGGAAGGAAGGAATAGTAAGTAAGTACTTGACTGCCTTCGACGGCTATCCGTGATGGGTGGCGTGTAGTACAGACATCCATTCGGCCTGATGGTGCACCGCTCGGCCATTGCCAACAGTTGCTCTGGATCGGCATCCTAAAAGGGAGTAGGAAAGCTACCGGTTTCTAGCAGAGTGGCGATACCGTTGCAAAGAGGGTCACTTTTCTGTTCAATGAGAACATCGTAAGCACGAACTCGGGAAGGCAAATGCATGGGTCGAGAACCCTGCCGGCCTGGGTCCGGGGTGGTTTCTACGAGGCAGCGCGGAAATTCTACAAGATCGTCGCTTTCTGGGCTGTTGTCTCGAAAGGGATTGTCACGGCTTCCGTGGCGGCTGAGGTAATCTGCCACTACGTTAGAAGCGCCTTTAGGATACTGAATTGAAATATCGTAACTCTGTAATTCGACAATCCACCGGACAAGGTTGTCATGGACTTTCCCGTGCCGCAGTAGGAAGGTCAGTGGTTTGTGGTCAGACAGGATACGGGAGTGGTGTCCATAGCTGGTCGTCTGGCGATTGAGGGGTATCGACGGCCGGCTAAGGAGGCACACTTGGCAACTGGTGCCGCGGTAAGATGACGAAGGGCCGAAGAGAATGGAAAAGAAGGGTTGTAACTCAGCCGCAAATAAAGGAGATCCAATGATTTGAATATGCGAAGAGAAACAAATATGCAACAGGAGCATACACAAAAATCAAAAATAGAAAAACTGAAGAACGCGGAGAAAAAGGAAGGTACGAAACTGACCGATTCATGCGACGTGCTTGGGTTGCCATCCGAGGTACCTCGCGTAGTGTGGAAGTGGTCGGCGAGTTTCGCGTGGTCCAATGCAGTCCATAATTCCTGAAACACTTGTCGATTATCGAACTCGCTAATATTAGTAAGTACTAGATTATGAAATATTGTGAGCGGAGGCGAGAGGGAAAAATTGTCAAAAGAAGGCAGCGTAGAGATTGGGGTGGCGTTGTAGAGAGGGATGAGCTTCAGTGACCCGTCTGTAGGGGAAAAGTGAGCGAACCGCCCCTCTGACCGGACCACAAATGGTTGCACACTGTCGCATCTGGTGGGCGTGGCCTGGTTCGACAAGACGCCTGTCAAAGGATCGTAGAAGGCAGACCAGACCGAACCACCTGGTAACTTGAGCTCCGCCAGAGGTTGCGAAAAGCACGAGCCATTAAAAGGGCGAAGGTGGATGAAGTTTGGAGGTACCTCGACGCAGAAGCGAACCAGTACGTAGCCGCCCCGAGGTACGCAGCGGTGAGATCTCGCCTTCCCAAGATCTGTCGCATAGTCAAAGTTGGTTGGGTAGCCAGGGCATCAAGGAGAGCTGCGTGAAGAGTATTTGCGCGGTGGCACAAAGTGTGGAGAGCGTTTCGAAAGAGTGACGTGACCACCGCTAAGGTTGAATCCTCGACAGCTAAAAGTTGTGCAGCCAGCTGGTTGGAGGTGACCAATCCAACCGTATCAGGCGACCCGCGAGGTATACGCCGTAAAGGTCGTACCGCAAATCCCTGGTCAGTGATTTTAAGGTTCTAATTGCATTCTATTACGGTAGGGCTTTGCTCCTCCCAAGACAGCGCGAACTCCCTGGAGCTGTTGATCCAAATTCGGCCCATAACATAACCGGACATGCGCGCCACACGAAGGAACTGGCATTCTTCGTCACGATCTGGTGACCAAGTCAGCGCTGCCCCATCCGGTAAAATGCACGAACCTTCCTTATAGGTGCACGCTCGAAGGTCGCCAACTGGCACCTGGGGGGATGCGTCTCCATGTCTGGCATGAACTGTAACATAGGACAAGTAACAGTTGGTAACCTCCGCTTAACGTTCTTTGCAACAACCAAATGGTGCCGATGGAAACTCAAAGGTAAGGGGATGCGCCGTGCGCCATACTCCGCCGGTCTCGCGAAGGTCCCCATAAAGGCACTTTTTGTGCAGCGACATGCGGCGACACTCCTCTACAGACACCGACAACGAAATTTCGGTATGCTTCTCGCGTTGATAACCGAAAAAGGTTACCGAATAGGTAACTGACTGACGAATAACCCTTCAGAAAGCGGCGGACGTGGAGTAGAGTTTCGTAATGGGGCGGTACACGTAGAGGGTGACAGTATTAGTCGTAGTCACATTGGTGGGCAAAAGCCCTGTACAGTTGTGGCTAGAGGGAAGGTAGAAGACTGTTGATGGGTTGTTTTGAGGGCAAATAAAAGCTGATAGCGGCGCTGAAGGTACCAGGCAGGAAAAGATGAAGACGCAAGCAAATAGTAAACGAATATCAGGGAAAGAAGATCGAGATGGAGAACGTGACCTATTCCCAAAAAAGCAACATCCGCCAAGTCTTCGTTGCGCTGCAGTAGAGCGGCGATCTGTGCGTTAGACTGGTCAATTTGGTGCTGACAGCCGTGTAACGCCAAAGATAACTGCTAAACGCGATCCTCCAATGGGGGGTCGCTGGGACTGGTCGGAGTAGATGTCATGATCGGTGTAGCTACCTTTCCGCCGCGCGAACGAACATTAGCCGGGCCCCCGTGAGGAGGCGCAGGTGGAGACGTGCCTGCGGAATCAGACGCGGGACGACGGCGGTCCCTGCGCGGGGGCGAAGGACATTCGTGCTGCCAGTGACCCACCCCGCCACAGGTAAAGCATCGAAGCTCGCGTCTAGGTCCTCGTTCAAAGCCATTATTTCCGGAAGTCGGGCGGCCCTGAAAAGAGAATTGACTAGGAACCTGGCGCCTACCGTCCCAACGGTTATTCCGTACAAACGACACGGAACGCGGGCGGGCAGGCGGCGGTGTGGGTGCCCTAGGAGGCCGAGCGCGCGACATCGCCTGAACTTCCGGCGTTCTAGGGGTAGGATGAATAAGTTGGTCCGCCGTGGCCTCAGTCAAAAGCTGTTCGACGGTTTGAGCCTTCGTAACCCCCTGCTCAAAGGTGGAGCGTATATCTCCCCGCAACCGAGCGACGAACTCTTCCAGCATGCGATCCTTCTGGATAGAAGGTTCCTGACCGGAGGTCGCCGCGCGAACCAGGTTCAAGACGCGGTTGGCGAATACTGTACATGGTTCACCTGGCTCCTGACGACAGGAGGAGAGCTTCTGGCGCGCGACATACCTCTGCTGCAGGCTTTCGAAGAAGGCTTTGAGATGGGCGACTACCGTGTCGAAGTTCTTCTGGTCTTCGTGGGGCAACTCTTCAACTTTTTCGCGGGCAACTCCGTGCAGGTGGCCAATTAAAAAGTTGGCCCGCTGCTCATCTGACAGCGGGGTCGGCCGCATTCGGAGTAAATCTTCGAAGCGGCGCAACCAGACCGAGAACTAAAGACCATAATCGGCGGCTCCGGAAAACGGGACCACCTTCGGCAATTGAGGGTTGAGGTGAAGCATAGCCACCGTAGGTAGACTATCCAGGCGGCGCCCCACAGCCTGATTGGTTAAGCTTTTCCGTCAGGGCAGAATTACCCTCGTTGATGTGGCGGGTCAGAAGAGCAGTCACGGCACAGGTATCGGTCCACACCTGCGTGAAGGCCGACGACGTGACGTCCCGAAGCTGCTTCGCGTCCCGACCCAGCAGGGGGCCTTATCATCCAGGCTGTCCAACGCGGGAACCAATAAGTCCCGTGCTGGATTCTCCAACTTGGGGTCAAGTAGATGGGCAGAAGCCCCATGATCAGACTTGCTTTGAGTAACAGGCATGAGTGACGAGCACCGTGAATGACGGTTTGAATCTGTGGCGACTATTTAAATGAGAGAGAAGGGTGGGGCAGAACTACTGTGGGCGGATTTTATCGTCAGCAGAGTCAGGATGGAGGGGAAAGGGATATGTTTTGGGAGTCTCTCAAGCTGACATTCCGATGACAGGCTAGTGGTTTCTAAGACGCATAAAAAGAATGTGAAGTTCAATATTTATCCCTTGCCTCGCTTCGTTCCCAAGCCTGACTGTCGTTCAAATTACTGTCTTTATGCCTGGTAAGATGGTAAGGGGAGATAACAAAGAGAATGTTGCGAAGCGCGCTGAGAAAGAGCTCGAAACAAAAATATTGGCGTGCCAATCGTCGCTAAAGTATCCATGAAGAGTCAAGAACGCGAAAATGACGGACGCACTGGAAATGATGGGAAAGTTGTAGAAAGGGGTTAGGAATGGGACTCGGCATAGAAGACGAGAATGATGGGAAAGTTGTAGAAAGGGGTTAGGAATGGGACTCGGCATAGAAGACGGCATAGAAGACGAGAATTAGAGCCGATATCCGAGGGCAAAAGTACGAGAATTCCTAAGCGCTGGTGACCCATGAGAAAGATAAGATAAAAAAACGAATCCGTGGAATATACATAGTTGACGGGCGTAACGTATTTGAGTGCACAGTACTCACCAACTGATTGCAATCTTCATCTACATAGTTCGAGGCCCAACATCCGACAATTAATATTACCATGCTTGGAGCTACGGGCGAGTTGTCTCGAGCCCTTCCCATATCTGCGCAGAACCCTAGCGGACCCGGCTGTCCCCATCTGGTCAGCACTTCCATTATGCGATATCGCGGACCAAAAGAAGAGTGTCGGTTGATTGGAGTAAAAGGTCGCACAAGAAAAAGGAAAACAAACGGCCGTAGTTCGTAGGAGCAACGAGGATTGGGAGCTGCGCGGAGAAGAGGAACGCCGGACGGAGAATGTGTCCGGAAAAATGAACGAAATCAGAAACGATACAGGGCGAAACCGAAGAATCAGACGTGTAGACAGCAGAAGATAGAGCGATCCAGATGAGAAGTTCTGAAGACTCAAAGTAGCGCGCATATGAAAGCCACAGAGCTGCTCATGAGAGCCGGCGAAAAGAGGAAGAATCGAAAAGAAGGACAGAGAGGAAATTACCGTACCTGCCCTTCCCACGACGGCACTCGCTGCTACCAGTTGTAGGTCGCCATGTGGTAGAGTACTCAGCTCAATAACATTTATCCATATGGCCCACAAGGCACGAACGAATATATGGAGCACCAATTCCAAGACAGCAGATCACAGAGTCGCCTTCCTGGGCGCAGGCCCATCGGGGGCTCGGAGTCGCTGGACCCCAGAGGTCCTCTTCTCCGGCCGCTTGCCGATCCTCTCCTCGTTGAACTCCCCGTCGCCTCCTGCATCTGGTTGCCCGTCGCCGCCTCCTGTAATCACTGTGTTAGATCTAGGGTATTGATTACAGTGTGTTATGCAGGCTAGTGGATATCTATAATCCCTTATAGTGTGTGGGTGATATAGTGTGTAGTGTTGTTGGTAGTGTGAATTTTCCATTACCTTATTTTGAGAATCTGTAAGTGCAAAATGCACTGTTGTAGTTATACATGGTCTTAGTTCTACCTTCCGACCTGCGATAGAAGCAAAAACCCTTGTCGACCGATAAGAAGTCTGTTGATAGATGTTCGGTTTTGTTGAACGTCTCCTTTTTTTATTGCAAGGGAGACGGTGTGTGTAAGAGCTTCCCCTCGGTCCTTTTGCTGCCCTGAATCACCCCTTGTGAAAGTTCCGAAAATGGGCCATAGTATGTTAGGTTTGCTGAGAGACTCTGGTCACGACCGCCATATGTGGTCGGATATTTGATCTTTTGTGAGTCCTCTTGTTGCGCAATCTGCCGGGTTAAAATTGGATGGAATGTAGTGTAAATGGTAGTATAGTCCATAGTCAGCCCATGATTGGATTTTGTTTCGTATTTCTTTGCACCGATTGTCAACGAAGGTTCCATTTTTGGAGTGATATTGTATACAATGTGGAGATACTTGGGAATCGCTATATATTCGGACCTCTGTGATTTTTAGGTGAATTTCGGTAAGACCGAAATTCGGTGGTCATATACCTATTAGTAAGGCCATGAGTTCTAGACGTGGAATAGTTATGGTTTGTGATTTTGTGTCGATCGGTGCTAGTCTTTGTCTTCCCATGACCAAGGAACTGTTGATAGATCCGTGGTCATTGAAAGAGCGCAGGAATACACACGTCGCGAACGATCGGGCCGACGCATAAATAAATGTGTGAAGTTCGAATCGATCACCGATGTGCTTGCTAGTGAGAGTGGTTACTACGCGGGGAATAGAAGCACTGTAGTTTCCTGCCTTCTCGCAAATGGTTCGCCATTCGTTATTGAGAGTAGGAGGTAGTTGTTCATCCCACGCGTAGTCTAATTCCCAGAGATTCCGAAGAAATACTTCAGCAGGTAGCTGTAGTGGTAGTGAAGCGACGATCAGGCTTGTGTGCTGCGACGTCCACCTGATCGCCGCAGACTCCTACTGCGGCGGACGGATTTCAGCGATCTCAGTCGCACAGGATGACGCGGGAGTGGTGTCGCGATTCGCCTTAGGAGACGAAGGAGGGAGCTTAATGCAGTCAGGTACCCCAGTACGGAGACGTCTTGCCTGACGGGATCAGACTTGGCAGATAAAGAATCGGGCTCCTGCGAGGGATCACGTCTAAGCGACCGTCTGGCGCTGATGAGGAAGCGCCGTATGAACTGTATTGTACGCGGGTTGTCACCTTAAGAATGTATCACACACAATCTAGTCACTAACGTTTATCTGCATAGTATATGACAACAGTGGGAATATATCGGTGACTAATTAGCGAGGGTCTTCGGCCCTTGTGTAACGGTAAACTACAGGCGACGACGAGAGGTTGGAAGCGTTGGAGAAGTAGAGGGTAGGAAGGTTCGCCGTTCGGGACCCGAAGCAGCAGTTTGCCAGAAGTCTCCGTAGTGTCTATACCACGATCTTGAATACTGCGGTGCAGATAAGTCATCGAACTGACAGCCCGAGCCCATCGGGGCCGAAACGTAAGCAACAAGTAGCATATTTTTCAGGTGGGCCTGTTGATAGCGCACAAAGAACGTCGTGGATCCCGTTGAAGTGCACGGAGAAATGTACAGTCATCCGTAGTAGAGACCCCACCTGATTTTGAACTGACTTCGAGCTTAAAATCGCCGTTTTTGATAAGGACCCACTACTTTATTATCAATTACCGAGTGGGGAAGTATAATTATTGCGAAATTCACGACGGTGACAAAGACTTGTAAGTGCTGACGTTGTCCCCAACACGAGTGTCATACTCGTGGTCCAAAAAAAGTTTAAACTCTTTTTATTATTCGCTTTGTTACACACGACTACTCAAGAACGTAAAATGTGCAGGACTGCTTTTCCTTGAAGCGAACAAGAGGGCGAAACCCACAGAGGAGTCCAGTTGACAAGGCGAATGATTTCAATTTAATGCTTTGCTGTTAGTTGTGCAATGACCCCACTGGCGTCGAAATTATCACGCTCGCAATGTAATGTTTGGTGTACTGCCAAAGTTGTTGAAGGAATGGCGATTGAACTCAGCCATCTCCCATGCTAAGGGACCGCCCTATTACTGAGCTATCCCCCACGTTAACTTGCTTTCTTGGACGAATTTCTTCCTCTTGTAAGTCATCCCGAAGGTTAAATTGGTTTGATAAGGGAGCAGATAGTTAAAAACAAGACTCCAGTCACTTCTGCTCCACCGCGAGATCACAAGAAGTCTTTCTAGGAGCCCTCTTCGCTGTGAAATCTTGATGCCGAACACGGCAGGATACTTCTTGTGGAGCACCATTGACCTTCTCGAAGGGGCGCTAACACCATCTCGGATCTCGTTACCGTGCACCAGTGGAAAAAGGACTCTGCGTAATCATTCGTGGATAAGGGAAATCTGATGTTAAGCTGTCTTCGAGGTTAAAATCTCAGTTGCTGAAACGAGTGCAGCAGTTTGCTGACAACAATACTGAAAGAGACATTTGACCGATCAGTATGTGCGAATGGCGGGAAATACTACAACAAAGAGTCACGGCCATATGTATAGGCGATCAACAAACTGTGACAGCATGTCTTCCTTGTAGTTGTGCACGATTAGTTATCGCTAAAATAGGGAAAATAGTGGTACGAGCTATAGTACACCCATTCCACGTCGAAGCAACGTTCATCGACTAGTGAAATACAGTTAAGCACACGAAGGTCACAATAATGCAGTGCGTTTCATAATTATAGGCCACCTCTGTTTCGGTGGTTTCCACTTTGATGAAAGACATGCAGTTTTTCTTTGATTCTATTTCATCAGCGTCAAAAAAAAACCTACGGAATACAGCTTTTCGGAACAGCTGACCTGACATTCAGTTTTTCATATTGATTTTTTCATTGTCTCATGTTTCTGGGATCGCCACCACACCTTGGTTTCTTAAAAATTGCAGTTAAATTATTAATGTTGCAGTTGAATCCAGGCTGCTAGGTTAATGAGTGGTCGCTCTTCGTTTTTTCTCCATCACCACATTAGCTACTTCAGCACAAGTTCACTAGGGTTTGAGAGTCGATGATCTCTCATTTCTGCGCTACAACTTCCTTGATCACATTTATAGTGGCATATTGCTCGTAATTCGCCTGCACTCGGAGGTGTAGAGATTTTGCACTGGTGGGGACTATACATATACAGGCCACTCCAGGGCCTGAACACCATGACCTTCTGGGAACACCTTCGTCGAGCGGCTGACATAAATTCCTGCGTCGTCCCGCAGGAACGTACAGTAGCGGCCAAAAATCTGTTAACACTCGGCCGCGCAGAAATTTTCACCCTTCTTTGACCAGCAGCCCACGAAAGAGTTCGGAACTTTCGAGGAAGCTGTGCAGAGTTTCTTATAGAGCAAATCTCCCTCTATCATACTGTGTACAAAAGTTTTCTAGATGTGCTGAATCTGAAGAAATATAGGAGGTTTTTTGAGACATACATTTTTCTTCATTCAAAAATTTACTTTGGTGACTTGTAATTTTTCCGCAATCAGCTGTGAGAGAAAACTAAATAACATTCTAGGCAGCGCTCACAATTCTCTTTCATATGTCATATTCTGTTTTCAACTTTTCTACACAAATCCAAAATTACAGTCTTTTTAGTGAACTAGTTGGTATTACACCAATTTTGCGTAGAGGGAGCTGGATATTATAAGTATTGTGTTTCTCATGCCTTGTTGCCTTTATGCAATAACTTTCAGCAGAATGCCTCGGGAACGCAAGATGAAAGGAATTTTTGAACAATTTTCCAGCAGGCAGTGTGGTGCTAAATTATGGGTCCGCCCCAAATTTCCCTGATAGCTCACCAAGAGCACCCTTTCGAAGACAAGAAATACAATCATCGTATTCCACATAACTTGCTACCATCACGGAAAAAATTTGAACAAGATATCTCGTCTCGTCGCAAGCCATGAATTTTTGAAAAATTTAAACTAGTGAAGTATTGCAACACTAAAGGTCCGCTCAAAATTTAGTTGATAGTACACCAACAGCGCGATCTCGAGGGTGGGAAAGAAAACCGTAGCATTCTTCGTGTCAGATTACCCTCACGAAAAAATTTTGAGCAGGATATCTTGTTAGCCCAGTACGCCATAAATTTTCAAAAAAAAAAACAGCAAGTGGCGAGTATGACAGCTTATGGTAGCTTTCGCGAATCGCGGTCTATTGAAGGGGAAACTTCGTAATCATTTTCTATTTTGCACATCGCTTGTCTGCGAACATCTTCTACAACTATTAGGTACACAACTGTTGAATTACCGGGGACATTTATCTCAAGCACTGTCAATCAGGTGTGAAAATTGGTCAGTCGTAGAGGTGCATGGCGCAATCCACACCAATGACGTGGCATGAGATCTGCTCCTAATGTGCTTTCGTATGACTTATAACCTATCTTTAGATCTCTATTATCAGTAAACTTATGGCTCTTCAAACAGTGAGCACATTTTTTGAGACACCCTGTAGTGTTGCATTTCTTCGTGAGTTTTCACTTTGAAATTGTCTGTAATTCTAGATTTGTAGAGAAGCGTTGAAAACAAAATACACCATTTGAAAGAGAATTGTTTGCTCTGCCCAGAAGTTTGATTAGTTTTTTCTCACAGCTGCTTGCAGAAAAATTACAAGTCACCAAAGTAAATTTTTGAGTGAAGAAAAATGTATGTCTCAAAAAACCTCTTATATTTCTTCAGATTCAGCACTTCTAGAAATTATTTGTACACTGTTTGAAAGAGGGAGAATCACTCTATTAGAAACTGTGCACAGCTTCCTCGAAAGTCCCGAACTCTTTCGTGGGCTGCTGGTCAAAGAAGGGTGAAAATTTCTGCGCGGCCGAGTGTTAACAGATTTTTGGCCGCTACTGTATATCCTTCCGCGCGGTACCGTTTCAGAAAAATCAGAAGGTGCCACTGGCTGCAACTCTGTATTGTTTTATAATACTTTCCAGTGTGGTATTATACAATGTATAATGCCATACTGGAAAGGACTCTTCACATTATTCTAGTAAGAATAACGAGGAGTCCAAGGAATTCGAGACGTCACAGAAATTCTTCTGCGAAAAACCAAATATTTATACTTTTATCTCGGAGAAAAGAAAACTGTATTCATGATATAAGTATTGATAAACCTTTGTAAGTGAAACGACATTGAAATGTAGCTGATAAATGGCGAGCAACATAAAAACAAACGAAATGACGACGAGAAAAAAGTTAAACGAATGCACGTCTGGGAAAAATCACAATGTTGACGCAATAACTAGTCGAATGATATGTTTGTCATTGTTCGACAATCGAACGCTCTACATAGTTGACTGGGTACCGCATAAGTTGAACCATGTTCAGTGGATTTTCAGATCTTATTCTACAACAATAACAATGCCATGTTGAACAAAGAGGACGTCGATAACGTTGGTCGTACATTTATGCTCGATTGTGGGGTAATATTAGACCCGTGCCCTTCATTTCAACGAGCTACTGACCAGGCGATCACATCAGCGGGAGCCAGCAGGTCGCTCTCTGACATTTTTTTAGGAACTTCGTAACTTCACTAAAAATGTTCAAAAAATGAGTGAAAATTCCACAGCGGCAGATTTGACGTTACCAAACTAAATCGAGTAGCCAATTGAAATGTAGACTCATGAAGAAGGTGGGGCTGAAAAATACCGTTTGACGAACGGTGTTTTCGAACTTCGTGAGATTTAGTCGGAATTGTCATGGGTAAATCATTTTACAGGAATTCTCACCACACTAAAAAAACTACAGAAGGCGGTTTCTCAATATATTGCGATTTCGTGGCCATAACCCATGCAAGAAACTGTCAATTCAGCGGCTTACGGGCATGATTTTGCGCTGCTTTTTGAGGCGACACTTCTGGCGAATTCACAGAACGGTAATTTTCGACACTGTTTGTAAAATAAAGGTGCTGTAGTGGTCAGTCTACAATAGGTGCAGAAAATGAGATGACGAAATGTTTGTGGAAGCAAATCTTAGATACAAGAGACTTCACAAGCGATGAGCAGCGATGATCAATAGGAGTATTTGTCAACAAAAATATTTTACATCACAAAACGTGTTCGAGAAAAAGAGGATGACGTAAATAACCTTCGCAGAGGAAAAACAGTGGTTGGCTAATTTTTCTCAAGGCTGAATTGCGTACCCGCTGACGGTCAATCAGAGGCTGTCTTCAATGGAAAATGTCGGATGTCGTTCGGTTTCCTAGCTAGAGGTCGGAAGAGTTGCAACGATTAGCCTCAATATCATGTTAGTTTTCAGATCCCCAGCTCCTCGAGATGCAATCTGAAGTCTAGGAACTTGGCAGATACGGACCATGACCGAAACGCGCAGATGTGCGTTGCCGTAGAAAGGTAGCGGACTATGACAGTTACAATCTTAAAAAAACTCGAACTTCTAAAACACATCTCTCTTTTTGTTGTTTCGCCAAGGGAAAGAAAGGAAAGTAGATTTTTTTTCATTTTTTTCCAGTATGGAATGCAATCGATTGACCGAGAACAGGTACACGCGCACAGGTCACTGGTATGATTACGACAATATGCCTGAGATCAGGAGAATTACAGCCTATGGTAAGTGAAAAAAGTATTAACTCAATGAACGCAGTGGTGGGTTTCTCTGCAGCGCAAAGAAATGTTCGTAAGAAACTCTCGTGATCTGAACAGAGATTCACTTCATTGAGCTCTTCAAACGCGTCGTCGATCGGGCGGACGGTGAAGAGCTC
Source organism: Nippostrongylus brasiliensis (assembly GCA_030553155.1). NCBI lineage: Eukaryota > Metazoa > Nematoda > Chromadorea > Rhabditida > Heligmosomidae > Nippostrongylus > Nippostrongylus brasiliensis. The sequence continues at coordinate 33,372,295 of CP130736.1, read as the reverse complement.
GGGTGGTGCTGTCGTCGTCGACATGGATCACTGGCACCCCAGACGGGCTGTCCTCGCTGTTCCATTCGACGTTTTTCAGCTCGTCCAGCGGTGGGACAGGCCTGAAAGTTTTACTTTTATTCCATGAGCATTCGTAGTCATCAGGATCTGAATCGCTTGAAAGTCGGTTCAATCCCCTTACTTGTCTAGTGAGCCATAACTCTGGGATGAATTAGTTACGCGAAAGCTATCCCGTTACTATTATGTTGAGTCATAAGTAATCGCACATTTGCGTGCGTTCAGATTCAATGTGAAATTTCTAGTCAATGAGGACACCTATCAGAATGAGTGAGGTATCATTCGATAGAGAGAGGTAAGCACCATTAAAGATTTTGCCACATTCGCTTTAGTAACGTTGACCTCTCGCCATCGCCTCACCGTTACAGTGGCTCCGGAATTCATTCTATTCAAATCGTATATTTGCAACATCATGCTTTTTCCCTCTATCTCTCTGTCTGGTCACTAATTGGACCAATCTTTCAAATGCTTCGACCAGATTCATAAATAAAGTGCTTCTGTTCGAAATACCGTCTACTCTTTGTTCTCGAACTTCTGTTTTGGCAACTGCCCCATCGAGAAAGAGGACAAGACAGGACGGAGTTGGATCCGGATCTATTGAGGAACGTGGTGTAGGCCGATCCATGCCAAACCACACGTGAATTATCGGACACTCTTAGTGTTCTTAAGCCATCTGATGATCATGGACTAAAGTCGACCGGTAAGGGTAAGGAAACTTGGTCGTAGGATACCTCGAAAATTGACCAGGGAGCTCGGGTAGCAGAGTAGACGTAGACAGTTTCTCTTCTCGTTCTCAAGCACAGGAATGCTTGACTAAACAATCTAGTCATCGGCAATGAGAAACGAGTGCTCTACTCTAACCATTCCATCCGTGCCTAGTCGAGGAGAGTAAAAAGGCACAAGACCTTCCAAAAACAGACAAGTACCCAATCCGAGGCCTTTGTAACAAAGAGCAACATCAGCAAAGGGGATGTGCTGGACCATTTTGTAGCGCGTACCTTGATAGCTCCGAAAGGTGCCTTCACAAAATCTGATCTTGGAGCACATGCAGAAACGTTCGATCAGTCATGACTCAATCTAGTATTAGGATGCCGCAAAGTTCGCGAGACTTTGGAACAAAATATTTTGTTGCTTCTCCAAAAGCATAGAAATAGATCACGGTATGAAATATCCATCGACACATTCTATTACTTCACCCGAGAAGTTGTGCAACCACCAATCCAGGTCACCTTCATTAACGAACCCTTTCATTTGCATAGCGTTAGCAAGACACAAGAAAAGGTGGTAATGTCCACAGGCACCGTTCCTTAATTGAATACAGTGCTGATACGGCGGCTGGACTGGCGGCTGATTCTCTCGAATTGAAATCAGGGTGTAGGACACCCCTCTAATAAACACTTTTCTCATTCTGTTGTGTTGCGAATAGGGGATTATCTGAAACCCATTTTGAAGCTGTACGAGTACATTGCAATAATCTCATATGGCTTCCTATAAGATGACACTTATGAAATTTTTATTACGAATTGCTTTAATTATAGTGCTAACCACCCAGGTTTTTTGGCTTACTGTTTTTTATGTTTCCATGGTTGTTTGTGCTACTAGCCACATTCGCTTTCAGCGTGCCTATGTATGTGTGTAGTTAAATAGGTGAATAAAAACTCCATTTTTGAAAAGCATTAGTACGGCGATACTGTATCCCAAGCTAATGCTTTCGAATTTTGCTATCATACATTCATTATCTCTTTATATGCTACAACAAAAAGGGAACGGTTCTCGAAATTTTCCCTTTCCTTCCCTGACTTTCTGCTTTCGAGATGAATTCAACACGATGCCCGCGGGTATTTGAAACCTGTCACCACGGTTTTATACGTGTTCTCATGATAAATTATTCATAATCCCGTGCGATAGCTATTTCAGGGAGGCTAAATTTAGATCGAAATTCAAGTTCATCAAAAAATCGAGATCTCTATAGCGACGTTCGCAATGTCGTCATCACGAGTCTATATTTGGTGAGCGGGTGTACGATTCAATCGGACTTTGGTCTCGGCTACAAGAAAAAGATTATTGAGTGTCTTAACATGAAGGAATTGGGTTCACAACTTGACCTACCGCCAGTTGTCCTGATTCCAAGACACACTTCGGGCCACGTAGTTACTAGGACTCTCCAAATGACTGCCGCCTGACTCGTTCAGCACCATCAGTGAGCTGGCGGGCATCGTCGACGGGGTGTGTCCTTGAAAATTATTAATCTTGAAGCTCCGATATTTAGCACTTATTTTGCCGCATTTTGAGCTGCAGAACTGCCAGTGGATATCCGACGTGCACCGAACGTCGCCATATTTTAACTATCGCGGCAGTCACCGAATTCTTCCAAGCATGCCCTGGAACTCCAAAACGCTTCCTAAGAGTTTTTACGCGATATCTTATCGTTAGCTTGTTACGATGAATTCTGCACGCAATGTCGCTAACATCTTCGTTTTGTACTTTGTGTTTGTGCCTTACTAGCCGCGTTGTTTCTATACAGGGTGTCTCAAAAAAATGTACCTCCTGTTTGAAATGCCATAACCTTGGCGAATGTGAACCAATCGAAACGAGTCATAGCTTGAATGAAAGCTAAGAAAAAAGAAAATTTACTAGTTTGTGTTTGGTGAAGATTGCGCCATGTAGTCGACCGGAGCCTCGGATTTTGTACCTGATTGACAGTGCACGGGTTATATGCTTGTTCTACTTTGGTCATAAACATGTGATATTGCTGCTATGAGTTACTCCTGAGGCAGTAAACATATCTGCTTGCCGCAGCGTTTGGTTAAGCACGGGACAACATCAATATCGGCCAATAATCGCGACCACTGTTTGATACTCTAAAACTCTTGTAACCAAAATGCAATCATAGGAAAAGAATTCAGAAGGATGTAAAATGTATGAACCATGAAGATTGCGCCATGCATCCGTCCAAATCGTCGGATCCTAGACCTGATTGAAAGTTCACGGATAACATGCTTGTTCTACTTTGGTCGCAAACAAGTCATATCATTGCGTTACAGTTGGGGCAGCAGGCAAAATAACTCAGCTTTCGGTTAGAGACGGATTAGCATCCTTATCAATCACTGAGAGTTCATTTTGATCTGAATAAAAAATCATTGTCGTATTGTGCAAGTGCGTCACAAAGTGCATGTTAAACTTGTTATGTCTTGATGTTTTTATGTTTACTGCATCAAGAAAAACGCGTATCAACGATATCACCTTTTGGTGATCGAAGCGGATTAAGCGTGTTATCCGTGAACGTTCAATCAAGTCTAGAATCCGACGATTCGGGCAGGTGCATGGCACAATCTTTATGGTTCATACATTTTACGTCCTTCCGATTTTTTTTCTCATGATTTCATCACGGTTGGAAGAGCTTTAGCTTATCAAACAGTGGTTACAATTATTGGCCGATATTCATGTTGTCTCGTGCTTAACCAAAAGTTGCGGCAAGTAGATACGTTTACTGCCTCAGGAGTAACTCATAGCAGCAATATCACATGTTTATGACCAAAGTAGAGCAAACATATAACCCATGCACTATCAATCAGGTCCAAAATCTGAGGCCTCGGTGGAGTACATGGCGCAATCCTTACCGAACACACACCAGAAAATTTCCTTTTTTCTTAGCTTTCATTCAAGCTATGACTCGTTTTGATCAGTTTACTTTCGCCTAAGTTATGGCATTTCAAACAGGAGGTACATTTTTTGAGACACCCTGTATAAATCGTTTATGCCCCACCTGTCTCTTTCCACAATCTCCATTATTTCCGTAAGTAAAACAGTGAAACTCACCGAAAAGAATTCAGTGTTACAGGGCCTGCTTCAAACTAATTGTCTTTCGATTATTGTTATCGTCAGCTTGAAATTCGGAATTTTTTGAAAAGATTTTGAATTTGAATTTTTTTCTGAAAAGTTTGGAAATGTGAAATCTTTTTGCAACTTAAAACATTACGGGGAGTTGATATTCTGATAATGATCTTGCATCTGCTGAAAATTTATTTGAAGTACCATAAAGCTTCCGATTCGACTAGTTCTGTTCGTTTTTTCTCTTCTGACGGACTTCTGCCGACAGTAGGTACTTCAAACAAGCTCATGGTACTTGCAGTGCAGGCCAAGACAATCATTAGCCGGTCGGCTAGTTTGGATTTCACTTGGGTTTTTTCCACTAACACAGGTCAGGTGCTGTAATAAGTTCCTGGTCTAAAGAAGATACCTCCGTGACTTTGGTTCATTTGAATCAATAGCCGTTCGAGATTCTGTAGTCGTGAGCTGATCTGATCGACAACCAGCAATCGGTCGTGAATCACTTCGAATTTCGACCGCATTTCAGACCGAATGTTGTTTAACGAGCTCCAATCCTATAAACAGATCTCATAAAAGTTCAAAGGAATTTGCGAAATATTTCCACATTTCGCCTCTGCATTTTTGCAAATTCGGGAGTTTTGATAATTGAGTAACTACTGGGAGATCAATATTTTGAACTGCTTTCTAGATGCTTTCGAAAAGTCACTTAAAAATTGCGACAAGTTCGTAGAAATTTCGCAAAGTACGCGAATTTTAAGTGCAAAAAAGCCGCAGCATCTCATTCGGAGAAAATACCTTCTCCTTCAGCTTTTGGTCACTTGCTCCACCCCAACTTGTTCGAGAGAGTGCGTCCTCGTCAACCGTCTGACGTTTCTGAAACTTCACCGCCTCTGCTTTTCCACTATATGAAGCGAAAATCATGTCAAAACAGCGCGAAACGTACCAACAACGGCGGCCGTTTGTTCTTCTGTCCGTTTCGCGGCGATCGCGACGGGTAGCTGGACGACAGCAAATTTGACGTTTCGTCTACCATGGAGTGCACGGAGGAGATTCGATTCATCTCCGTATTGGTATGCTTCTTCATGCCCTACAACATAGAATCATTTGTTTTCTATTCAGAATCGTAGCGGTGTGGTGAATGCCTATTTGGTTTATTCAATGACGTGCGTAGGCCTGTAATTGTTCAATTTGGTTTCAACACCTCCTGGGAAGGGATTCATGAACGGTTTCCGGCCGGTTACAGTGATATTCACCTTGGTTACTCGCCAAAGCGTGATTCATCAACGCGCGGTGATTCGCTTTGGTGGTGAACTGGCCTGGCCGGTGAATTTCAACCGCCGGTGAAATTCGTTAATGAATCCCGGCCCTGGAGAAATCCGGTTGCTCAGCTATATAAAATTCTCAGTGTACCACTGAAGCTTCACCTAGCTATCACTCAGAAGCCGAAACTGTAAGCTATCAGGTCATTTTTAGAACCACCTAGACCGCTACACAGCCGTGAAAAAAGTGAAGAGGTCAGGAAAAATTTTTTAACCACTATCGCCATAGGAACCTCACCTTCTCGATATCAGCAAACATTGGACTAGGGAATATCCGTGGCCCGTGTCGCTCACGCATACGAAACAGCAGCTTTCGGACTGGATGATCGGGTGGCAATGTGAGCTTTTCGTTCTTCCGTCGAGCGTCCAGTTCTTTTTCTCGTTTCACGTCGACTACCTGAAATCGATCACTTTTTCAACAAAATAAAAATCGTAAGTGATCGTACTCTGAGGCTCTAAACAGACCTTGCGGAACTTCAAGCGATGCGTCAGGTTGTAGGTGAGCACCAGGTTTCGTGCAAAAGAATTTGCGAAAGCCTTGTAGAAGTTCAGAACCTGAAAACCTTACACTTAAAGAGTGTGCACAATGCAGACGAGATATGATGAATAAACGAATTACTATATGATGGGTAATGTAGTGCTCCTTTTGGGGAGCGACTCACTTATCGATACTATATAAATACTGTATGTCAAAATTTAATACAAAGTTTACACAATAGCAAGGAAGCCCATATAAATTACTACACTAAGGACGAGTCAGCGGCCAGTGACTTCTAATATTCGAGAAGAGCTTTCTTGGCAATTTGTTTACAGCATTTGTAGTTCCCAGTAGAGTGGTGGATTTTGCTTTTTGGCTTTCTGTGTTTTGGTATCCCTCTTTTTCAGTGAACGATTGAGTTCGCACATTGGTGCTGGGTCTTGTGTACGATATTCCAGTTACTTCCTGCGTTTTCAGCTATGCATACTGTACATCATTAAGTTTATCTTCACTGGTTATTTGAATCGAATTTCGTTGTTGAAATTATCACACCTCCATGAGCTTGTCCTTCTTGATCATGTGTAAGTCGGTGTAGGTGAGCGCACGAACGTTAGCAGCTGACTGACCCGTTGAACCGTTATTTTTCCAAAATTCGTCGCCGAACACATCGCCTTTCCCTGAAAAAATTCACTCATTAATCGTCTCGAGTTCAGTTCTCGACTGGATCGATTTTCGATTGCTCGCACAACTCACCTAAGATTGCCACCACCTCCTCGTCCTGTATCACCTCCAACGATCCGCTGACGACAAACCATAGAGCGTCGACCGATTCGCCGGTGTGATAGAGCAGATCTCCAGGAGCGGCGTGGTTCGACTTAATATGATTTACTGCAGGGATTGTGATTTGGGGATAAATCTATATTCTTCAACTCACCTCCAGAAACATGGCCAATGAGCGCAAACAGCCATCGGATGCGAGACGAAAGCAAGAGTGCTCATTGAACACCTTACGATTCAGATGCACACAGATGTCTGCTTTCATGTCCTTGGGACAATAGCCGAGCACCTGGATAAAAAGCATTAAAACTTGACATGGAATAACGTAAGAAATACCTCCGCGAAAGGATGGTACTATAAGGGTTCCACGTGGTAGGAGGTAGGGTAGGAAAAAATTACCGAGTTACTAATCTTTCTCGAGATTTTCCTTTTCCTTTCGGAGCTTATCGTGGTTCTACGTGTTCAGTAACTTCGCTTGATTGCTTTTATTCCACGTCGATTCTATTCCTATCAGTTTCGGGATGTCGGGGATCGGTAGTTGCCTCGTCTTTTTCACTTTGGTGCTACTCCCACTTTGCTGAGGTACCGTACTCCCATCTTGTTGCGGTTTAGAGCTCCAAGTGAGATACCACATGGCCCTCGATCACAGGTTCTTGGGCGCGCATGCGACCGTCAAACAGTCCACTCGACCTGTCGCCATGCTCTGAACGCTGGCATGGCCACCCTTTCGGCCATTTCTAAGATAAAAGTTTCTACCTGAGACAGAATTGAACCCTGATCATCAGGATCATGGGCGCGTGACCTTTCGGCCATCCCGACCTAATTGTTAAGATACCATTATACGGTGCAGGAAATACCCTAAAGTCTCGCAGATAAGTCCGCCTTGCAGGCGCCGCGGCGCGGCGTATTATTGATCGGTGGTAGACTATCGATATGCTATACCTTATCTGATGTATTGCTCTCTTTCTGAGGTTTGTATTTTTTCCATGACACTGTAGTTTTAGCTATTTCTAATTGTACTAGAGAACTGTTTAGGTATCATCTTCAAAATAGTTTCGGTAAAGCAGGATTTTCAGGGATTGCGAAGGGTCGATGTCATAGCGCCGTCGCATCAAGCTTGTAGACAGCAGTGTACGACTTTCTTCGGGCCATAGGATGGGTGGTCAAAACCAAGCAAATTCGATGAACCTTCAAACAGCTTCGCATACAACAGGAGAGAGAAGATTCGGAAGGCAAGAAAAACCTGCAGCGTTGTTACGTTTCCTTTTGCGTGTAGGTCACTACAAGTTTATCTCTTCACTTCGCACTTGAACACGTATTGCTAAACATGAAGGAGGAACGTGTGTAAAATATCAAGTATCCTTATGTGTCACCGCTTGCCTTGTACTGATAGGTGCTCGCAAATTGACTTATCTGCGAGACTTTAGGGTAAATACGTGTCTTTCGGACGATCCCTTGTAAGTGCTGAGACCTAGTATGCAGAAAATTGCCGAACAAATTTCAAAACGGCGATAGCATTCACGAGCACAGAAAGCAAACAATGATTTCTTATTGTAATCGTGTCGGGTTTCCGTGCAGTTTTCAGAAATGACGTGAACGAATGCACTTTGCACCCTCAGGCTAACCATACCTCCGTTCCGTCGCCTTTTTCGCGTAGGTGCGTGGGATGGAAGCGCGACAGTGATGCCAGAAATTAGCCAGAAAACGGAAAATTAGAAATTTCATTGGGCACCTTTTGCGTGTCGATGCCTTTCGTCATCGCCCACGTCGAGACCACATAGTCCATGACACGCTCGGCCAACTCCTTCGGCACCTCTTGCAGTTTGATGAACTCTCGCACGTTGCTGATCATGTCGTGGTACCTTCAACAGGAAAAATGAGATAGTGAAGAGGACACGAATAAAAAGAAATGCGAAACCGCCCAGATGGCCACTGACCTCACGGTTGCCGACGTCATTTGCTGAATGATAGTCGTCATATGTCCGAAGATTGCCGCATACAACAAAGCCGATATGATCATCATGCATACGCCGAACACCTAAACGAAACGCAGCATCTGAATAATTGGACTTATTAATTATACGTTATACAGAACGTTTATGAGCAAATAGCCACCGAAACTTGTAAAATTGGTCCTGATCGGTTTCAAGATAATGTACTAAATACGTGCTTCGTCACCGATATGAACAGCGACCAAGTTCGGTAGAGAAAATGACCTGTAGTCGCTTCACACAAGTGTTGGTTTGGAGGCAATTGGGATAACTCCGCTCCGACCAGAACCACGACCTTGATAGGATACGGTAGCAAGACGGTTGGAAGCGGGGTGTGCGGAAATTTTTTTTAGAAAAGCGGAAGACGGAAGACGGAACGTAAATGGCCAAAAATGGCCGGAAACAGGAATACGGGACACGGAAACGGAAATGATGCCAAAATAATGAAGTCATTGAAATTTGGCCAAAACTGGACCACACAACGTTTTCATTCCCGTTTCTCAAAGTACCCGTAGAATGCGTCGAAAAGCGTGCCACGGAACGCGTCCGGGCTTTCCTCAAAGAGCAGCTGGAATCAAGGAAATTGAATGTTACACTTTTATCTACTGTTTTTCTCCTATCGAAGGCACCGCATGAAGGTTTATTTCTACTACTGCTCCGACATTAGGGATGAGAAGCCTAGGCTCAATGCTTGTGTATACAGTCCCGCCGGTAAACGTTGGCCGAAAGGCGGCCGGCGGCACTGGACTCTGCCGCGAGTGCCGCTTCGTCAAAACTATCTCCAGTTCTACTTATTTTGAATAAAAAACATATGGTTGGAATCAGAATAGCGTGATCCATCTTCTGGTTTAGCAATCGTTTTAAAATTTTGAAGTTTTCAAGGTGTGAAGTGAACGGTCGATGACCTCGCCAGAGCGGCGAGTTAATGAGGTCGACCTCATTATACCGTCCTCCGTAATTGCAGCCTGTGGGTACACATAGCTGAGTCACAACTGAAATTAAACAATTCTTAAGCGGAATCAAATTCCATCTGCATATTCGAAGAGAGCGTGTCAAGCCGATCATTTCTTTATCTAGCACAGCAGAAAAATATTTCAGATGAAATTGACGGTGACGAAAAATTTGGTAGATGTGGACTTTTCGCGATACGTTGAAATAGAACATTTTGAGACTGCGCATTGCAGGATTGTGCCATAAGAGAATTCGACGAAAGTGCTTCAATTGTCCGCATCAAATATAGGCTTGTTTCAGGTGTGATTCAGCTATGTGTATCCACAGGCTGCAATTACGGAGGACGGTATAATGAGGTCGACCTCATTAACTCGCCGCTCTCGCGAGGTCATCGACCGTTCGCTTCACACCTCGAAAACTTCAAAATTTTAAAACGATTGCTAAAGCAGAAGATGGATCACTCTACTCTGATTCCAACCATTTTTTATTCAAAATAAGTAGAATTGGAGAGAGTTATGACAATGCGGCACTCGCGGCAGAGTCTAGTGCCGCCGGCCGCGTTTTGGCCAACGTTTACCGGCGGGACTGTAGGTACACGTGTCGCTTCTTAGCCCACAGCATGCCACCAAACTAAGCGCACTAGCGCGGCTGAAAATCCAGGCTCGAATCTAACCGCACGTTTAGACACATGTCCCTCACCCTTAATGCCGCGATGGCACGAAGCCAAAAAAAGACGCATGACAAGAACGAAAAAGAGCAACAGCGTTGGGAACGCTGCCCCAAAATCGTGAGGAGCGAGCAACGGCTTCGCACGATAACCCGCATGCGGGACCCGCACAGCGAGTTCCCTGCGGGGTAGGTACTGTAATGACCGTTGCACCCTCTCAAACCTGTCGACGTCAGCAAAATAACTTCAGTCTACCTTTTATTAACTGGCGCAGTGGAGCTCTCCGATTTCTCTTCCGCTTCCGCGTCCTGCCAAAAAAAGCGGAACAAGGAAGCAGAACGGAAAAGTCAAAAACGGCCGGAAACCGAAATTGGAAACACGAAAACGGAAATTGCGCACATCCCCGGTTGGAAGACACCAAAACGCATGGGCTACACAATGTTCATGCGAGCGGTATCTTAAAATTGCAACAGAAAATAGGTCCCTCACCTTTTCGTTGTCCGTAGTACTGGCGATGTTCCCAAATCCCACCGTTGACATGCAGCTCATCGTGAAGTACAGAGCTGAAGACAAAAAAGGATATTAATCAGCTGACGGAATGGTGCACAATGGTTCAAAATTTTTCCAGGTTTGAACGAAAAATGACGTTCAATAAAGCCTTACCTAGCCTGGTCAATGTAGGTATGCTCACGAAAATTAATTTCAAAACAAAAATTCTTAATCACTTCTTAGCTACTTTATTCCTTCAATTCAAAATTAGTTTACATGATATGTAGGAGCTCGTCCTCGATGGTCCGCCGACTAGCCGTGTTCGATTTGACAAGTTGATATTGTACGGCGATTTAAGGTCGTTGGCTAATCGGAACAGCCATCCATCCGGAATCGATAATGGATTGTCCATCTGGAACTGTACTGAATTTTTTGAAATATCACTTAATTAGCTCATTTCCAACGGCGAGCAGTGGAAATTGATTGAAAACTTGTTCGGTGAATGGAGGACTCCAGACTTCATTATGGTTGATTGTACCCCTGCTGGGTAGAAATTATTGTTGGGGTACCTCTCAAGAAATAACGAGGAAAAACGGAATCTGCACTAGCGCATTGCGAATTGTTGCTGAGAAAAACAGGTTGCCAGGAGGTCGGTAAATCGGGTGAAATCGCTGAGTATCTGTAATCGAATCCTTACCTTGATACGAACTTCATACTCTCCTATACTGAACCATATACACGCCAACCAGTGAGCGACGAGCACGTAAGCACATAGCAACAGTAATAACGTTGCTGCTCCATATTCCAGATAGTTGTCCAATTTTCTAGCCACTCTTCCCAATCGCAGCAATCGCACGACTTTGAGCGCAGAAAATAGGCTACCTATCCGCTGAAAAGTCAGGACTTCATTCTAACAAGTATGCGTCCACCCTACACAATTCGTCATTTTGAGCTACAAAACGAGCTAATTCCAGCAAACCAGCGTACTTCATCGTCTCTTTTGAACATATAAAATATATCGTAAGGCAGGCACGATAAGAGATCGATAAGGAACCATGATTTGAAGTAGTTCTGTCGTATTATTGAGGGGTCTATGACAACCTGAAATAGAATAGTGGTAATTTTTGAGGTATACGACTTCACAAACTTCGAATGTTTGCTAATTCTGGTCGCACTCGACGACTGGCTTTCTTGTTTACGATGCCTTTAAAAAACTGTCTTATGTCGTCTGAATGGTGATAGGCATTTTGGAGAACTTCGTGGTCCCCCTGCCAAGGTTCATCACGGTCTACCTACATTGTTGTGAAGTGTGACCGCTAAATTTGAGGGGAGTCAAAATCCTACTAATAAATAGGCGAAACAGCGATGTCTGTTTGTCAACTCTAGGGTCCCGCCGCGATCGCTCGTTCCTGTACTCAGTGGCGCGTTTGATCAGTTCCTCGTCGTCTTTTGCATGCTTTTTGTTCTTCGTTTTATCTGTTGTTATAAATGTTCCATATATGTTAACTACTATTCATTAGTTTATTTGGCGGCCTGCAGACCGCTGAATGGCTGGTGCAGCAATAAAATGAACTCACCTCACCACCCGGCCCGACGAACGTGGTATGGAAATTTAGTAAAATATCAGCGAAAAATATGACATCGACAATCGAGTCCATGAGCGCAACAGAGTCGATGCCGCCACCCGGATATTCCCTTAACAGTGTTGTTTCGAGAAGGGGAAGAACGAATACAGCACAATACCTGACATGGATACATATACCAAAAAGTTTGAGAAATTCATGCGTTTCATAGTTGAAAACTGACGGATACTCCCCGTAGGAAACAGTGAGTTAAATTTAGAAAGTTCAAACAATTTTGCAAATAGTATTTACAAATGGCATTCACACATTGAATGAGATACGTGCACACGATATTTACAGTTGAGGAACGCAGCACCGTGAGATGACCAAAGCGAATAAGGTGCGTACCGCGATTGTGGAAAGCAAAAGCTGCATAACTGCGCGAAACTAGCGGGAGGAGGTTATCGAGTCGTCATGTCAGGAGATGAAGAGGACATTAGTCCATTTTGGTGCACCGATAGGGTCTGCTGCGGTAAAGAGGAGGTATGGTGATGCTGATCGTAGTAGTCTAATTATAGTCTAATTAATAGTAATATAGTCTAATTTCTGGGCTCTGAAACTTTGGGCGACCACAGTGATTATCAGCTGTTACCATTACATGCAAACCACCTGTATTACCCGTCATGGCCTCCGTCATCGATTTGCTAATGCGGCATCAGCAGCGCTTTCATTCGTCCTCGTCGCGAGCTACGTTACACCAATACGTTCTGCCATATTTATTAGTACCAAAAACGTCCAAAATTCCGTTCAAGAGACATGGCGTAGTAGTCCGACCAACGCAAGGGTGGGCAACCTGTAGTTCTTTTGGCATCCCGTGAAATCCAGTCACTGTCGGCTCCCGTCCATTGGTCGTCACTGAATCGCGTGTCCGGCCCACTTTTGACCACATTCATGAACGGAAATTTGGGGTATGTAACACTCCGGGCTAAATGAAGCCGGTCCATCTCTGGGAATTCGCATTCATAACAGTTCGGTTTGCGATACTCGACGTGAAGCAATGCAACGGCCGTGATCACGGCAGTTATTGAGCGGCACATCAGCTGGGGCCGTATGCTCGTCTCTCCCGGCCGGGCGATGGGCGCCCTTCGCCCGGCAGGGTTATGGCGAATAGACACACTGAGTTGTGTCTATTCGTCATAACCCGGCCGGGCGAAGGGCGCCCATCGCCCGGCCGGGAGAGACGAGCATACAGCCCCTGATGTGCGGGGTGCTCGATACACCGCCACACCAGCGGAATGGAATAGACCCGCCATATCCCCAGAATAAACTCCGCGGCGCGTTTATGAATGCGAATATAAGTGCCGAACAGGGTTTCTTCGCGGGTCTATAGCGCGGACACCCGTCATGAATCCAGGCCCTGATCTTCGACAACCTAGTCCATGCGACTGCGTCCCTGACCTTCGACCGTTGAGGTAGCTCGGAACTTCAGATACCGTCTTTCGTTTCGGTAAAGCAAGCCTTGCCAAGCGTTCACTAACCGCCGTGAAACGCATGTTCTTAGCCTTCAAATTCAGCGTAGTTGTGTGGAACTACGGTGGCTTGTGTACGTGTGCCGTATGCCACAACAACCAAAGCCGATTTTTTTCTCGTTCGACCATCTACAGGGTGCTTCTATAATATCAGATACTGAGACGGCTCGATAACATCCCTCGCGCCGGTTCGACTCTTGTGTATTCGCCCATGTTTATGGAGCTGGTACATCTTCGCTAACGTCAACTGCATATGCGAAAAAAGCATAAATCACATGCAAAAACCGGCAGTTCAAGGCCATCATGAGAAAAAGAATGACCAGATCCCTTTAACACCCAAAGCTTCCAAAGCGAAGCAAACTTAACAGCAGCAGAACGAAATTCAACCAAAGCATGTATTACGTAGTTGAAACTTTACCTGAACGGTTGCATGAAAAATGGTTTAAGGCTAAAACACACAATCATATATTTCATGACAGGAACGACTGGGCGAAACAGAGACCTCGACTCATTACTGTACAATGTTTTTTGTGCTACTGACAGCGCATGCCTTCCAATACAAACAACTGGACAAGGTGTCAGGCACGGTGTCACTGGTTCGCAAGCAACGAGCAGCCTTTAGCTTAGTTGCACTTCGATCCGGCCGGCAGCGGAATGGCGAAGCAGCCACCGCCACAGACATGCATAAACAACGCTCAGAGGATTTTTTTCAGAGGAATATCTAGTTTCTTTTCGGGACTCTATGAAACCTGTGTGTATTAGGAAATCGCTTGGCAACTCCAGCTCATGCTTCTTTTGCACTAGATTACTTGGTGATATCCCCATTTAGTAGACAATTAGGACAGAAAATCAGGTCTATTTGTAGCAAGCTGATGTTGCTGTCAAGTTGCAACGAATGAGTGGAAGGCAAGGTATTGGGTTGTCGGAAAAGTCCTGTCATCAATCGGACATTTTTTTTTCAAAAGTTTTTATCTTTATTTGAGCACAACTTTAATCTACAAAATAACCACCATTTACATCACCAAACATCTCCCATTTTTCGGGCAGATCACCAATTCCCTTCTTCCAGAATGAAGGTGGCTGTGATTCGCAGAATTGATTCACCTCGGTTTCCAACTCCGCCTGGTTGTCGGACTGTTTCCTCTCAAGTGTTGCTTTAGAGCTCAAAATAGGTGGTTGTCAGATGGAGCCATGTCTGGCGAATATGGTGAATGGGGTAGCACCTACCATCCAGGTTCTTCTAATTTTTGGCACGAAGTTCTTGCAACATGAGGTCGAGCGTTATCGTGCAGGACGTACACATTCTTTCGTAGCCGTTTCAGGTGCATTGCCTCGCTTAACTTTTGCATTTGGGCAGCGTAGACCTCGGCTGTTACTCTGATGCAATCTTTAAGAAACTCGTGGTAGAGAATACCTTGTGAGTCCCACCAACAGCTCAGCATCACCTTCTTTTCGTGGTGATCAATCTTTGATTGTTTTGGAGGAGGTTGCCCGTGAGGGAGGCACTGTGCCATTCGAATTTTACGAATAATCGTTTCATTTTAATTTCACGGATCGCTGAATTTTACGGATTTTTTGAAAATTTTGTGACAGAACTTTCCCGACAACCCAAACAACCCAATATGTTTCTCAAGTGGTGGTCATAGAATGATGGTCATCGGCCACGTTTGGGTGAAGAATAACATTTCATGAAGCAAATTCTCCCTCAGCCTCATGTTCAGACCCTCACTCGTCGAGTGATAAGTCACAAGACGAGGAATCGAAAGGACAAGAAACCGATAAACGAGGGGTCAAAAAATCGCTCGTTAACAAGTTCCACAAATATGAAAAATTTGTATATGAAAAGGCAGAGGTCGGCCTGCTGAGTTCACAGCATACTTGTATTCACGAATAAGCCAATTTTGAAGAAAATATAGAAAAACGGCGGTTAAAGCGCCGCCGGCGCCTTTTTATCGTTTCGGCACTGTATTGCAATGAATCGTTATTGGTCACCACTAGCAATGCGTTACCATTTGCACTAATAGACCTTCCTTAGCGGCATCCTTCTGGTCTTAGAAACCATGTGCGAACGTGCCGTTAACAACTTGTCACGAAATGTTAGCTAATGAAACATTTAAAAAGTGCCATCAAAAATCTCGTGCCACATACGACAGATCATCTAGTGCAGCGTAGAGGAAAATCTGTCGTGTGAATATATATTTATCGATTAAATTACCTGTTTTTGAAGGCAATATTGAATGGAACCATGAACGCAGTGTAAAACGTCAACGCCAAAATCGACCAATCCCAGATCGTCTTGAACGTCGAATAGTGCAGTATGATATGAGGCGAAGTCTTTGGTGTTTCCTGCCGATATTGTGGCAACATATCACCGCCGAGGTTCATCACCTAAACGTCGTCAGAGGTCACATATAAAGTCCATAGCATAGTTCTTGAGAATTGTCTAAACAGTAGCAACCATGGAAGTTTTTCAGTTGGAATTCATCAGATTACAATACAGGAGATGGTCGGCCAAACATCAGTGGGGGGGGGGGTGAACAGGAGTGTGCGTTGAGTAGAGTGCAGGCGCCGATTCTCTCCGGTAGGCTCGGAGATTGCTTCAGCGCAAACAAGATGTTCGGTATCAAATATAACAGGTCTAGGTTATTCCACAATTTTTTGCCCTCAAAACATTTTTTGTAGTCAGATCTGTTGCCAGATCATTCGCAGTCTGTGGAACATAACGCACCGCTCTCACCTTCCCATGAGTTTTCAATTCGACTAATAAATAAGCGAAACCACGATGTCTGTTTGTCAACTCTAGGGTCCCGCCGCGATTGCCCGTTACCGTACTCCCAGTGAGCCCATACCGTCCCAGCCGTTTGCGTTGAACACCGGCTCGAGAGAAAATTTCTGTTCCTTGGGCCCATGGCATACTCCGGCAACGGATCTGTCGCAGCGCAGTGGGCGAAGTGCTGCGATACCATAAATCTTAGGGTGTAGTCCCAATTTGGGACCGATTAGCTTCTCATAAAGAGGAAGCAAAACCTTCTGAACAGACTTTCAGCGGCCGATAGGACGCTGAACGGCCGGAATATTCATACCAAAGGGAGACAACAGTTAGGAAGCTTGACTTTGCCTGATTTCATTTGTATAATTCGGAAAATTTTCAAGGGAAGTGTGGGCGGTAATTGTGGCAGTAAAAGCCCCTTCGGACTCTGGTGCGGCAGTAAACCAAAGTAGAGCAGTAAAAAAAGGGGTGGGCGTATTTCCACAATAGCTGCGCACGGTTCATCCTCTGGACTGCCGCTTGTCAAAAAACTATTTAGTGCATAGTTGGCGATGTGGGTGGTTTTCGCAAAGAAATTTGAAAACGGATATGGCGCTACTGCGCAGGTGCCGCGCGCGCCGTCGGTCCATATATTGCATCATTTCTTTGGCAGCAACGCAGTAGAGTCTGAAGGGGCCTTAAAGCAAAATAAAGCAGTAGAAAGGGGGTGGACGCATTTCAGCAACAGCTGTGCCCTTTGTGGCGTGCCACGGGTCCCAATGCTTCATCATTACTGCGTTGTTGCCAAAGTAGGCTCTGAAGGGACATTAATGGTTAAGCATAGCGGCGAGAAGTAGCGGTTGCAACAATGTAGTGGACGAAGTACTGCGACGTGTTCACGATTTTGGGAAAGCTCACTCCTTGCCACTGCTGCGGAAAAAGAGGTGGAATATTAGGCAACGCCTGCGGGTTGCCGGTCCCAACGCGAAAGGTACCGGCTATAAGGCCCTTGTTATACATGCGCTCGCGGTGAACGTCAGCGGCTTGCGAGCGGTGATCGCGTGCGCCGCTAACTCAGACGCTGAGCGCGCGACGCACGCACGCACGCGCCCGAAGCATACAGAGCAATGCGCGAGGTGATCGCCCCACCTCCAGCGAAGGGGTCCATCGCAGTGCAATGCGCAACGACGAGAGCGTGGAAGGTTCGCTAGCGTATGCATAATAGCCCGTGAGCGTCACCACGCCAGCGTCAACCGGATACTCGTACAAACGTGTCTGGCCCCATGGTGTCTGATACTGAATGGACGAGTTACGCGGGGGGGGGGTGAGCGAAGGTATAACAAGGGCCTGAGATGCGCTGCCGCAAGCGACGCAGCTATGCGTCGAGAAGCGCCCACCTCCAGTTTCCAATCCACTGCCATGGGAAAGAGTGAAAAGGCGCTTACCATTAAAAATCATGGTAATTAATCAGTGCTTTGAGAGATACCGTTCTCTCCATATAGTGGGATTTTTCGATTTTTTTTTCGAAATTTTCGACCGAATTTTTTAGTCCATCTAGTCGGCATCCACATAGCTTTTCATAGACATCTATCTCCTACCTTATTTCTTTGCCGGTTCAGTTTAAATGTTAGACACAGAAACTAACGCACACCCCTGTATAAATGCCGCTTGGGGTGCTGCTCGACGTGCTCGGAAAAGTGCTGTCCGCCGTGCATGGAAACGTTTAAGAAAGTGCGGATCTGATACGTGGGAGAAGTTGCTACAGTGAAAGAATAGAAAATTCGAGTGCTAGAAAGGACATCCATCAACAATTAAATGGAGCAAAAAGTGCTGAAGATTTAGGGTCTCGAGGAGGGATGAGGAAAGTAAACTTGTTGATGATATTGTTCTTTATTTTCTCTAGACACCTCCGTAGCGTTATATGTTTTGCGATTATTGTCAGAGTTCACTTTATTGAAAAAAAGCATAATCAAATGAATGTAAATTGATTTTTCGACTACATGATCGACCAGATAGATCGTTTTTTCGCACTCCGCTCGTTGGCTACAATGTGGCCGGTAGGAGACAATGTAACTCAATAAAATACCAAATTACATTGGCGTAGGTCGTTAGAAAAAGCTGATTCGAGATATACGGTATAAGTCGTTCGAACAGACCCTTTTAGTGTGAATTACAGCGGAGGCGCCAACCTTTTCATGGAAAAGAAAATCACTTGAAAAGGCCACTTTACAAGACCATGACAGGCCTTGCCTTGTGGAAACACATCCCGGTGTGCACATAATTACTCATGTATGATTGGCAACGATGATCCCCAAATCAAAAGCCACAAAGGGGAGGGGACTTTTGAACCCGGCCAGGTCCTTTTGGGGGTGAGCGATCATTCCTCTGCTTTCTACCGTCATCTACTAAAGACGTTGTTATTACTCGCTCTCTCACCCCACACAATGCCACTGAACAACCGGCACAACTGGCAGAGAAAGCAGCCATGAGCTGTTCTATTCAACCTACACCGAGCAACAAAACTTCAGACTGAATGATCAGGGTGAACGAGGTGAACAA
Source organism: Nippostrongylus brasiliensis (assembly GCA_030553155.1). Lineage (NCBI taxonomy): Eukaryota > Metazoa > Nematoda > Chromadorea > Rhabditida > Heligmosomidae > Nippostrongylus > Nippostrongylus brasiliensis. The sequence goes on along the minus strand of CP130736.1, from coordinate 33,353,336 downwards.
ATCCTACTCAGTTTTCATCGTTTTGACAGCTTCTACAACTCTAGTGGTGTACTTTATGACACGACACTCTAAAATCCTACCAATAAATAAGTGAAACCACGGTATCTGTCTGTTAACTCTAGGGTCCCGCCGCGATTGCCCGTTACGGTACTCCCAGTGACGTATTTCATCAGTTCCTCGCCGTCTTTTGCGGTATGCTTTTTGTTCTTCGTTTTATTTGTTGTTATAAACGTATTATATATGCTTCCCACTATTCACTGGTTCGTTTTGCGGCCTGCAGGCCGCTGAATGGCTTGTAATCTAAATATCCAAAGTTTTGGCGGCGACGTGGAAAGAAAAACAAAAACCCATCTGGAAAGTTTGATGGGCTTTATATTAGGGTGACCCAAAAGTTCGTGTGCATTTCAGATTCTGACTTCCTTTGTCAGTAACTCAAGAAAATGAAATAATTGACAAATAAGGTGATCATAGTTAAGCATAATTCATTGTGAGCGATCCGATAAAAAGTTGTGCTTAACAACGATAATTCTATTAATCATTTATTTGTTTTTCTTTGAGTTGTGAATATGGAAAGTCAGTATCTGAAGTGCACACGAACTTTTGGGTCACCCTAATAATACATTTTTCATCGAAAACGAAGATGGCTCATAGCTGCAACTGGAAAAGAATCTTCTGTCATTCAGCTCAGTGTGAATAACTGAGCAGAAAACTAAGTGTAGGAAAGAGTACCCACCATAGCGATTCGTGAACTTCGTCTCGGCGGAGCCGCAACAATACTTGGGCCGCCGCTCATGTGTAGTGAACGAGTTGAATGAGAGTGGTGTTGGGGAAAGAGTTGAGTGAAAGAAAAAGCCGAGCTATCGACGTTAGTACTTCGTATGGGCGGTAAGAAATCGGATTATCATGAATAATGTAAGCCTCATTAGATGTTGATGAACGTGATTCTGTGTGACTCGATGAAATATCACCAACACCTATCAGGCGTGCTGCTTCGTACGTAAGTGTGGAGCGTCACAGGAAGGCCAGTGCTCTCCACACGCTCTCTCATTCGTGGGAAATTTCACTCACGAAGAATATTGCAATTGGAAATGAACACACGAAGACGGAAAGGTGTGCGAATCGTCGAGAAATGACGACAGCAAAAGTGAGCAGAGCAAGAGTGAGAGAGAAATAGAAAAACAAATAGAAGAAGATCGACAAAATGCTGAACAATTCGAACACGAACAAATCTAAACTCACTATACGGCCGTTGGCCTCGTAACACTAAAATGATGAAACTCGTTTATAGAGATGGTACACAATTTTGATAGGTCGTGTTCGATTCGAAAAATAAAGCTGATTGAAATTTACAGCCACCGATCACTCACGACTCGGAGGAGAATTTGCATACGCAAGTCTACTAACGAGAATCTAGACGAATGGGGTGCAATGTGGTGAGCAGAAGTGATTTTTCGATCATCGCCACATTCTAATACTATGCTTAGTGAAAAAAGTGCTGTCGTTCCGATAACGAAACTGCATAAAAAAATCTCCGGCACAACAGTAAAACAGAAAAATTGAAACTTTCAACTAAACCCGACTCGTTGACCATCACGATGTGGTTTATTATTTGAAAAGAAAACTCATGCCTGAGTGAAATTCGACGATGCCGACGTCGTCGTTTTGTGTAGATCTTTCGTCTCAATCTGATTGAACTGCTGTTTGGATTTGGCGATTCGTGCGATTTGCAATATCCGCGACAAGCCTGCAAATCCAAGATATTCGACTGCATCATGTGCTTATCTATGCAGCGAAATTATCAGTGACTTCTCAGATTTCAATTTGGGAATTTTACCACAGAACTTTTAGTCGTATAATTTATTTTATAAATAGATTTTTCAGTTCAAGAGTATTATTTGGTGATCGTATTATTTTGGGTTCCTTGTTATCTGTATTTTGTTTCTTTTAATTTTTATATATTTCTTATATAATGTTATACTTGGTGTCTAAATTTGAGAGTGAACATTTTTCTAGCTATGTCAGTTGTCTTCCTTCATCACTCAAAAAATAAGCCAAGGTTAGCACCATAGTTAAGGACAACTTTTTGCAAGCGACCCGTTAAGATTTTGACACCGAGTCTCCAGAATCCGTTGTTCAATGACTTATTGTTAGTCCAGACTTGACTTGAGGTGAAACTCGCATAGAGTGTGATCTTGACAGTACCGTATGTGTGGAGGAGCACCAGTGGGAGCTCCTCGGTATCGACTGAAGATTTGTGAGTTCTAGTGTTGTTATCAGGTAGCAAACTCTAGTAGAAAGGCCATAGCGTGAGAAATAAAACGGCAGCATGGGCATCTTCGCGTGGATGCTACGGTTTTCGTGCACGTGGGAGGGGGGTGTGCATCATGGCGCGGATTGTGGAGTGGATAGTGGATTGTTCTTGCAATTCTACGACAACGAGAATTTAGCCGTCATTCGTGGAAGTGGAGCGACCCAATCTTGGATTGGCTTTGTAGATAAATTTTCAGCTGTTGAAACGGGTACACTGCTTGCCGGCTGTGAGAGTGACTCAAAGTATCGTGTCTATCTCAAAATCTGACTTCTTTTATTTATAATTCACGAAAAAACAATAAATGACCAATAAGATTTATATGGTTGAGCACAATTCTCTACCGAATCGCTGGCCGCGAATTGGGGTTAGCTGTATTAGCCCAAATCGTCATTTATTTGTTTTCCATAAGTTATGAATGAAGGAAGTCAGAATCTGAATGCACACGAACTTTTGGGTCACCCTAATATTTGCGGCAGGTACTCTTTGACCTAACGGACCAAGACCACGTCAGAGCATCGCCACCCAATCGGATGGAACAAAAATAGCTCATCCATTCATTAACTTTCTGACCACTCGAATGCAACTGTGCTAATCACGAAACGCCTGAAGGTCCCTTCACACATTACTGCGTTGGTGCCGCAGAAACATAGGGACATGTGGCGCTCGCGGCAGCTGAGCATGGCGCAGTATCCGGCTTCTAATTTCTTTGAAAAACCACCCATATCGCCAACTATGCAATGAATAGTTCTTTGTCGACAACGACAGTCCTGCGAACGGCCGCAAAAGCGCGCAGCTGCTGCGGAAGTACCCGCACTCCCCTTTTAACTGCTCTACACTCTGCAGTGGCAGTAAATCCGAAATCGAGCTGAGGTGGTGGGTGCATTTCCACTGCATCTGCATCCTTTACGCCGTGCAATGAGGTGTGGTACGCAAAATTTCACAGACATGACTACACACTCCAGCTCCTTTTCTATGACAGCAGTAGGGAATGACCTCGGTTAAGGCCCCTTCAGATTTTACTGCGTTGCTGCCGTCGTAGTGATGAAACATAGGGAGAATATCGTCAACTGTGCACTAAATAATTTTTGACCAACGACAGTCCAGTTGACGGCCGCAAAAGTGCGCAGCTATTACGAATATACGCGCACCCCCATTATTACTGCACAACTTTGGTTTACTGCGGCAGTAGAGTCTGAAGGGGTCGGTCCTTACTGTCCCCACTGCGGCAGCGTAACCGCAGCATTGCCAGAGGGTGAACTTGAAAACCGCAGCACTGCGCTAGTGCCGCAGTAGAATGTGAAGGACTCTTTACAGAAGCACCACCATCGTGCTTGATTTTTTTGCATGTTTATTAATGTATCTTTCTCGCGAAAAAATGAACCCGTGTTTTGTGCTACTCTTATTCCTTATTAAGAGGTATGTGTGCTGTCAACTTTGTCCTTGCAATTTGTTCTCTGCGTGATTCTAAAATCAACATATGTGCTTCCTGCTCTACTATTCCATGTAATTTTGACAAAAAATTCCTGCTGACGTAACAAGCGAAAGAAGAATCGAGCAAATACTTCAAGTGCAGCTGCAAAGGTAGAATGAGATTTGCAATCAAAAGTCACATTATCAGACTGTCGTGAGAAATAAAACAAGCAGAAATGCCGGTAGAGACCAGGCAAATTTGATCTGAAATTTCTGAGCAATCTTTCGGTTAGTTTTTGGCAGCATATCTATCACGCATTTCGCTCTAGTACAAGATCGAACTGTTCCAATGAAAACGTTAATATACCGAATTCTGAATTTCATTTCTGAGCCGAAAATTCCGAATTGCCCTTCGTCCTTTAAAAGGAAAACATCAACCGAACTACACACACCTTTGTTGTTCTCATCGTCCAACGGTTGCTTGAGAGGAGTGATGTCCTTGAACTGGCAAAGGTAGAGAACCACCGAGTCTTTATCATTTTTAATAGGAGCCAGGTGGACGAGAAGCCATATAGGCGTTTCTGAATTTGAATTTATGATTGAGGTAAAAGTAGGTAAGCGACGGAAACGTGTTCTTCCTAGTAGTGCCGCAAAACTCAGACAAACTCACTGTTCTTCTTGCAGAGCCCGATCTCAGCTTGGTCCGTTCGACCGTTGTCGAGGGCGTCTTGTATTCGAACGAAATTCGTCGACTCGCCATGTTCACCGTGAAGAAACGCCAGTCTGAGAAATGAACCTCTCTCGTTCAAATCATACTGCTAATTTCCTCTCTAGATGATACTTGTACAATTCAGGGTGTTATCGATGAGTTTTTCAATTTCTCGGTTACCTGGCAATTGCCGCTAGCTCCACAGAAAACGCATCACTTATCGCTTGGGTGTTTAAGGTTTCTCTGTTCATATTCGCTAGCGGGTTACTCTATTTTGAAAGTTAAAGAAATTAAAGATTTCGGTTTTTCACACACGGATAAGCTTGATTTCAGTTCTCAATTGAAATCAATTTGCAGGAAAGTGAATAACAGGTCGTTTCAAATTTTTAGGGCTCTGGCCACCAAAGACACGTTTTATTGCGAGCATACAACATGTACGTTAGGTCGCTTGTAGAGAGCTCTTGTACGGTGTTCTCACCTTCAAAACGTAAGGGCGTACCACGTTTTATTGTTGTACGTTAAGCCGCTTGTAGAGAGAGAGCTCTTGTACGGTGTTCTCGCCTTCAAAACGTAAGGGCGTACCTCTGCTGGAGGGGATCCAAAACAATTTTACAAAAAACCTCAAAAAAATTCTCAAAAAAGTGGTCCGCAACGGTGGTTTTCTACATGGGAGAATCCAAAGAGCTAGATTTAGGAATTCTTATCCGGGACTTCCTTCACTTACGTCTCGGAGGATTTCTTTCGACGTAGTTACGGTCTATAAACTGATAAACCACCAGATTCCGGTCACATGTACTAAATTCTACACTATGCCTACTTCCGTCTACATTTCAAATCGTCCTGGATGCTGCTTAGAATGACCTCATTCACGACAAGAGCTTGTTTGAGATATATCAAATGGAGCAGGAATAATAGTGTACCCGCTTCTTTAGGTTCCCTTAAACGTATGGCCGAATTGTCTCTTCCTTCCCTTTCTCTTCACTTTGCCTTTGAATCTTCTCGTTTGAATCAATCATCTATCAATATGTTGATTGTTTAGCAAGAGCTTGTGATTGCTTCAACCAGTTTGTACAGCGCTAGTCTTGAACAGCGCAATAAATGATGAATACTGCCTGTCTGACAATAAAATGCTTCACCTATGATCGTAGACGCATCTTAGTAACATGTAAAAAAGTCTTGAATCAGAAGTTTTAAAGTATTATTTCTAAGCTGGAAATCTCAGGATGTCTTCTCGTTGAAATGATCTGCTATACAGCTTATTCCGTTAACAAGTTTACTGGAAGATGCAGTAAACGTGACCGCCTGAGTTTCGATTCAGTTTATGTTCTTTAGTGTTTTCACTGTTAGCACGATTATGAGCGCAAAAAAGTCAATGAAAAATAAGTAAATAAACTTTTCAATGATTTAAACTCTGGGCCTAATTCTGAACTTTCTGGAGTAAAGGAAATTTTTTTTGAGCTTTGGGGTAGCTGTAGAGACTTGAGTGAGACATATCCAGGACACCTAAGACTTGGTCTTTCCACAGTCTCTGACAATAAATGTCAGCCGCTCTGCACTAGAACTTTCTGTAGAACATGAACGTTGAGAAATTTCCCAAGACACGCACTTTATTCAAGTGATGGGATAGCAAAGACAAGATCCCGCGAGAGTGTGAACCAATGTGTATGAGAACTTACGAGCATGGCTTTTGCATAATTTCCGCTCGAGAATAGCCGACAAGCTTCGAGAAACCATCGTTGCAATAGACAATTGGATAGTCGACCACTTGAGCATTTGCAAGGATGAATGATGTGTCTGTAAGCAAAGTGTACTGTAGATTCGAAAAATAACAAAAGACTCAAACACTAAAAAGGCATCTATAACCAATCGGAGGATTTCCGATCGATTTCCATTCCTATTTGTTGAAACCGCTCTTTGTAAGGTCATAAATGGCACGAGAAGGTACAATCGCGTGACAAAATCGACAGTCTTCTCTACGAAAGACGGAGAATTAGTTCACTGTGGAATAAGACAGCATCCACTCTCAGATCTCTCATGAACTTTCTGCACACCTCTGTTGAGCTGCACTCACACTCTGCACTTTTAGAAATCTAATAGACGGTAGATTACAGTACTACGACATCCTCTACCTTCTCACCACAATTGGCTAAAAGTTCACAAATCAAGTCACGTTGGAGTCACTCGTGAATCTGCTTTATTTATTAATTTCCAAGATGTACATTTACCTTACCGTAGCATCATCATAGCACGAACCAGTTTCCAGGTTCATGGTTCCGTTGCTGTATTAATACTTACGAAAGTCTGTGCGCCAGGCTTAGTCCAGCGCAATGGCGTAGAAAAACTTAAATTGGTTTTGTCACTCGCCAGTGGACCACTCAACCTTTGGAATCTTGATACTATTAGAGTTTACTGTGAAATAAGACATCATCCACTCTCGGTTTCTCTCACGGAATTTCTGCATACGTATGTTGAGTTGCAATCACACTCTGCACTTTTAGAAATCTAATGTACGGTAGATTACAGTACTACTCCCACAATGAGCTGACAGTATACTATTAATTAAAATCGTCGATATTCAAATATATTAAATTATTCGAAGGTGCCGGCTATTGATCGTTCCGCTGATGGTATTTTCCTTACGCATACGTCATCCATTCAGAATCAGTTTCCAGGCATGGTGAATCCGTATTTGGTTTATACAACGAAAGTCCTGCGGGGCCAGCCGCAATGGCTTCGAAAAATCTAAATGTAGTTTTCTCATCCGCCGCTGGATCACTCAACCTTCGGAATCTTGATACTATTAGAGTTTACAGTGAATTAAGACAACATCCACTCTCGGATTCTCTCGTGGACTTTCTGCACACGTCTGTTGAGTTGCACTCACACTCTGCACTTTTAGCTGTACCACGCGGGCCCTGTTATCCTATTATTATTATTATTATTATTATTAAGTATAGTATGTTATTCAAGAACACGTCTGTTGAGTTGCAAAAGTGTAGTATATTGATCAAGCACAATAACGATCCATTCTGGCCAATCAATATTTTCATCATGTGTGGTCACAACATTTCTTCATTAACTGATGAAAGAGTTAAAACTCTTGCCCGAGGAAGAACCTGTCGAGCACCCTATTCGCACATTATGGTCCCCGCTCGATGTGGTCTCACCTTTTCCACGACGTCACGAATAGTGCCAAACCTTGGGTATTTTTCGAGCACTTTACGTTTTTACTCTAACATATCCTAGATGGGTAAATCTGCTGCAATCGTTTGCCCATCTGAAGCGAGCAGTCGGTTTCGTGTCGGGTTGTGGCTTTTTGTTTTTCAAGAATTAACGGATCATTTGTGAAGTGCTATCGCACAGGAACCTATTCTCGTCCTAATTATAGAACATTCCAATAGAAGCTGGCTTCCATAGTGTATTAACTTGTGCCTTCCCCGCTTTGAGCGGATTATCAGGAATCCCCTACTATTTTTTGAAGGTCCCCATCGGGAATGCGTGCGTGGATTGTCCTTGAGCCCAACATGTGGCACAGATGCGTGCGATCGCATGATTTTTGAAATTCAACGACTAGCCGCTGACGACGTCGTCGACGACATGCATGGATGACAGCAATCTTTATGTATGCTTGCGTTTTTCTCTGATGAAAGCAGCTGAAGCACGTCAGAATTCGCCCACCTAAGGGGCAAGAAGTTTTGTGACTATCTGCGCATTTTACCCTATGTAAAGGTAAAGGTAGTGCAGTGGAAAAAGGCGCTATTCACACCCTCACGGTATTTCGATCCTCACCGCGGCCAACCAAGCCTTCCACCCCTCCGGGGTCTGGTAATTTGGTACCAGGTTTTTCTGGGAAGGTAGTAACATTGACCTGGTATAGCGGCAGGCCCCCGCAAGTCATTGTGTAGGCCAGATACGCATCCACCAAACCTCTACGATTCTGAATTGAACACAAATGCGGCGGCGCGTCCATCGGGACTGATCAACGCCGACAGACACCTTTACCATTTACCTTTTACCCTAGGTAGCCTTCGTACTTCGGCATTCAGGATGATTTCTTACTACTACATCTACCGTTAAAGTCACTTCATTATTTTCGTAACATATAAAAATTCTTCTCTAGGGTGTACTTGAAGTAAAAGGTAACGTAGCGTTGCCGGCGTTGATCATGCGCTATTGGAACACGCCGTGCATGCGTTTCTCATTCCAAAACGTAGAGACGCAGTGAATGCATATTTGGCCTATTCAATGAACTCTGACGGCCAGCCGCTATACCAAGGTGTCTCAATTTCACGTACAAAGCTGGTACCAAATTACCAGACCCTGGAGGGTTGAAATGCTTGATTAGGCCAGGCGAGGATCGATAGCTTGACCATCTCGGGTATGTGTAGCGCCTCCGAGGTTTGTACAGTGCACTTCTTCCCGTAGTACTGATCGCAATAGGTTTTCAGAAAGATTTCGCTTTCACATTTGGTAAACCTTTCCCTTCTGATGATATCGGCAACCTAATAAATTGCGCCACCTTGATCAAATCTCTTGCAATTCATTGTAAAGGCCAGGGGCGCGCGTGGTGCAGTGGTAAGAGGCACTACTGACACCCACACGGTCGATCGATCCTCAAGTCCTCCATCTCTCCGGGATCGGGTAAAGTGGTACCAGACTTGTCTGGCCAAATACGCATTCACAAAGCCTCTACGATTCTGAATTGAACACGAATGCGGTTGCGCGCATTAGGCGACTGATCAACGCCGACACCTTTACGTCTACCTTTTACCTAGATCAAGTAGGTGTTCATTAAATGCGAATAGAGCATAAGATCCGAATTGCTATAAACTGCGACTAGCAAATGAAGAGCAAATAAAATTAATTCTCGATCGAAAACAGCTCACCGGCATTGTTGCATCGTCGTATGACGTTCTCTAGGAAGGTGTTTTGCGGGGCGACGAGACCGCGTTTTGCGACGGGCATTCTCTCATCACATAGAACGTGTGCGACTAAATTCTGGATTAAAATAAGTTCGATTTTTAAAAGACAGTGCTTCGCGACGATAATTCGATAGATGCAACAATCAAGCCCTCGCTGTTTTTCAGTTCTCTATTTCCCACTTGACAAAATTTTTCGCACAGGGTTTTAGACCGTTTCAGATATGAAGGCTCGATTGACCAATTAAAGCTCTGGCTTTTTTAGTCGCCGCTAAATATCCTGCTTCTGGGTTATCGAGAAAAAATACAGAGCAGATCGGTGGCATCAATGCGCTCTAATCCTGAAAGAGCTCGAAGGGGAATTTCCTCGACTTTATCCCCCAAATGTGTGTTAGAAAACACATGGTGGTGCATGTTTTGTCGAGGTACGTCAAAAGAGCAAGAAATTCAGTAAGAAATTTCATAGGATTCCGAAGCTAAACGCGGGATTGACAGGACGGCAAGGGTTTGTAATCACTAGACGACGACCTCGGCATGTGAAGAAGCTACGACAAATAACGACGAAAATGCACAAGGAGCGTAAAAGATAGAACTCAGTACACTAAGGTTCAGAACAGACACACTTGTTACAAAGCTTTCGCTTGCTATATATACCTCGTTGTGGCGGAAATAATTTGACTATGCATGACTCTGACGTAAAAGCAGAGCACAGGACACTCTTGAAAGTTTAGGAAAAAAATTGAGAAAAAATCTCTTCATTTTATGTGTTACATATTTGAACAAGAAGACTTAAAGGACGAAGATAAAATGAAAGTAAACTTGCTTCACAGAACAACTTTATCGAACCTCATTCAATTCGTGATTAGAATGCGACTATGGAAGCCTTCAAGCTTTGCATTAGTCCAATAAAAAGTCTCTTAAATTTGGGAAAATGGCGGATTTGTGAAAAAAGCGACCAAGCCAATCGTTCAGATTTTCTTTCGATAGTCAAAAATTTGAAAGCTGATGTTGAACTTATGAGCAAACTATTATTATACTATAGGTTCAAAAAGAGATCAGTATGAGGAATAAGAGAGGAGTGGGCAATCATAAGCAAAATGAAAAGGAATAAGAGGTCAGCAGTGAAAAAAACCCTACTCCGAAGCACACAGGAAAGAAAATCGAGTAAAATCTTGAGAAATAGACATGTACACGGGATTTTCATTGCAACATGTTCGAAGAAGTAGAAATGAAATTTCTCACCTGCGACTATTTTTTATGCTCAAATCTCAGAATTCTAATCAGAATGGAGAATTCGATTCTGCTACGTCACCGAGAAGGCTCTCCATATCATCGTACCTACACGGATGAGCTCTTGGGAAAATAAGAATGTTGTGGATTTTCTTACAAACTTCGATGCTTTAGAGACGAGATGACATGTGGTGATATTATATGCATAGCATATGTATGAAAAATGCCTATATTAGAACATGGTTGGCAACATAAGGCCATCGTCGTCCACCCAACTCGCTATGAATATTAGAGTCGAATTCGGCTGCCCTAGGTGTCTCGTCGCTGACACCAGACAGAAAACGACAACGGAATAGTAAAGAGTGAAAATTTTGGGAGACTATCATTACCTGTTACCTTATCTGCTTCTTTACTTCAACAAACACTAAAGGCTATAATAACTAGTGTTTAAAAAATTTGAAATGTGAGAGAAATAAGAAAATACTGAAGAATGAATGACAAATGATATAAGAATGTCCATTAATTTATTGAACGAACGGTTGATAGCAAGAATGAAGACCCCAAAAAGTAGGAGTGGAGAGGACAAATCGCGAGAACAACTAGAGAACATATAGGATATGAATGAGAAGGAATAAAACCGAAACTATAATATAATAGATAATTAGCGACAGGTAAATGTTGATTATTACGACGTTGTTAAAAGAGTTCACTGAAAGAAACTTACACTTACCTTGAGCAGCTGGGAAAATGTGGCCTTAGAAATTCAATTTTGACGTCGACTTGGTTTTACCGTTCAGGCTTTTTCCCTTATTACAATGCAAGGCGTAAAACAAGGAACAGCGAATGAGCTAATAGAAGAAGAAATCGAATTTAACGTAAAAAATGCTGACAAAAGACGAAACGAAATCGATAAATCATCAAGAAACAAATTAAGTTTGCAAATACTGTGAAATGGCACGTGTGATTAAGTGACAAGAGGCGTGGCTCCTATTTGCACTGTCGACCGATCGATCTGTGCCCGAGGCCATCTATTTCTCGAGAATCGGTAAACTGGCATTGGTTTCACCAGGGAAGATGAGAACAACCATCAGTGTCCCTCTGGCCGTCACTATAGGGCCAATTCGATTTACTTTTATATTTAATATAGTTGCACTTAACAATATACATATTAGCTGGTAACAAAGTTTCCGCCGTTTTTTCTAGCGACTGCTGCAAGTTGAGTTCGGAAGCTTTTGCAGAGAGCTTTTGCTAAACCTGCCCTCCTGGATGATTCGACGTCGCGCCGCGCGAGTCCTATGCGCCGCGCATGCGATTTAGGTCGACTTTGACTACAAAAAAAACAATGAAAATCAAGACGATTCAAAGCGTTTTGTATAACCATCCAGTAGATCGTATCGTCCTCTTTCGAATGGTTTATGAGGTTTGGTGAAAAGTTTGAAACTGTAGGTTTGCTCGGCTGAGAAACTTTTCTAGCGAAATTTTTTTTGAAATCGAGCACTGCTCGAAAATAAACATATTCTATGATAGAGCGTAAAATTCCCCCTTAAAGCAAAATGAACAGAAGTGAACTTCAGCGTTTACAAGAAAACCAGGAGAATCATCGAAAAATTAATCTTGTCGTCCGAACGACAAACTTTGGGAGTTTGAAGCCTTGTAATTTCCAGAACAAATAGGAAAATAATATACTATCTAACAGAAAAAATCACCACCTCTCAGAAAGCACATCAAGTTTCATTTAGGCTTTCGAGACTGAGTAGAAAAAAAATCGCGATCGATGAGGTTATTTTTCCACTTTTTCGCTTGTCACTTTATTAACCCAAAAAACAATGACATCCACAGTTATCACGAATTCAACAACTCTCTCTTGAATGCTGTGTCACACTCTAAAAAACATTTCGAACTCAACTTACAACAGTCGCTTGAAAAAAGGCACCAACTTTCTTACCAACCTATTCATTGTGAAGAAAATTTATTCGGAAATCGAGGAAAAAAAGACAAAGGCTACCTGCTGATGTAATAGCTTGCAGTGATGTAAGAGCGTTTAAGTTGAAACTAACCAAACTAGACTTGGAGGCTATGTTTGATCATATCTAACTAACATGATCTTCCAACTTCCAGGAAATAAATACGATTTGGTTTCTGAATCATGCTCTTTTGTATGATTGTTTGTTAGAAATTGAGCGAGTTACCGAAACCTTCTTGTTGTCAACTCTTTTTGCTCTCTGTTTCTGCGTTGTGTTGCTGTTTTTCTTATGTTCCTATGTTTGGTATGTTCTCTCGTTGTTTTATTCTTGCATGATTTATTTTCATGATTATGTTGAACCTACAGTGGCTTTTGAGGCTCAAAATTTTTTTCTTCCCTTTTCTTCTGTCATCAGACCCATTCTTTCAACTAGCCAGGTTTCTATGGCATCTAGGTTGGGTCCATTAGTATACTGTTTTCCTCTTAATGTTTCAATGGTTTTTTGTTGCCCTGTAGAGATAAGGCTATCTTTTCCGTCGATTTTGGGCATGGTCTTTTCACGGCAAGTTCTAGGGTCACAGGTTTCTATGTCACTATACTTATAGTCCAGTTAGATTGATTTCCTTGCACACTAGAGTTAGCCAACATTTTGGACTTCTCCCCGGCATGGTGCTTCGTTGACCCTTGCCGTGATCCTAGCTATCCTGCTTGTTGTCTACGTGATCTTTCTTCTTTTACCTTCCCTTGCCTAGTGCCTTATTCGCTTGGCTAGCTCATTGAGTTCTTCCTTTCGATTTGGGTCACTTCATTATCTACCTAAGTTTATTTTTTAGTTTTCATCGCGCCTCATTCCCACTGTGAGGCTCATCTTAATCATCTTCTTTTTCTTTTCTTCACTTCTTTTGCTAATAGTATTCATTTCAGTTTTTCATACTTTTGTCTTGGTTGGTGCGCATCCTATGATGCAACGAAATAAATAAATAAATAAATAAAAAAGATATTTCCCGCTTCCGCTTCTCCAAAAAGGAAAGGACGATAGAAAAGAGAAAGAAGATTCCGAAACGTCCAGAAATTTCCACTTCGGAGGTCGCTAGATCCGAAAAATGAAATTTGCCCAAGGTATTATTATAATAAATACATTAAAAATAACGCAACACTAAGAGTGTTTTTCGAGAGAAGAAATCATTGTGCTTTTTCATGGGCTCAGAAGAGGGAAGTTTAGCCAGATTACTTTTTAAGATGAAGAAGTTCGATGCAGATGCGGCTATCCATCAAAAATTCCTTCAGGTGGCGGTGAAGAAAAACAAACTCGACCTGAGAAAATCCTCCACTTTGGTCAAGTGGAGCGGTTAACGAGACGACTTGACCAAAGATGACAACGCCAAATCTATGAATATTCGTCTATTCTGGTTTCATTTTCGCTTTTTAGAGGGAACCAAACGTCAGTTTCAATAAGAGAAACAATGAACTCCAAAACTGGTCAACATTTAAGTATCATGACATTGACAGCCTTCTGGCCTAAAAATCTAACAAATCTGCTGAATGCTGCCGTTGGGACGATGGATGGCGAGAGGAGTCGCTCGTTCGGCCGCGTCGTTAAGGAAGACCTGAGAGACTAACCGGTGTCATGGAGCGATGGCTTGACGACAGATGAGGATCAAAGGACAAATGCAACAAATGAAACAGTTATAGATAAATGTAAAAAGGGAAGTAAAAAAAGGTAAAGAAAAAGAGAGGTGAAGTCGATCGCGCGGGTGTCAGAAGCGCCTCTTTCCACAGTACATCGGCCCTATCGAAAATGTAAAAGTATAATAAATTACGAAACTATTATACTAACTACAAGAAAATGTAAAAGTATAATAAATTACAAAACTGCATACTATTGTACGTATAATAAATCACTTATCCTTTTTATTTCAATTTTATTTTCTTCAGTAACCCTGAGGCCAATGTTGAGATACAGTGAGTTACTGCGGACTGGAACATTGTTGTTAGTAAAATTAAATGATTGTGGCATTAATGAGCTTCAGCAGTTCGACTCAGAGTGGCTGTTTCTCCACTGACATGTTCTGCTTGCATTTCAATGGCTAAGGTGTATCTACCGTTTCTTCATAAGCTGGGGTACTGTACCCATTCCAAGTGTCGGAAAGGTTTCATTACTTCTCGTTCTTCGAGCTCTAAATTAAGACTCCCTTTCAGCCGCACAAAGTAGGCCTGATACCTACTATTCAAATACTGATGGATAACAAGAATATAAAAGGTCAAGGAAAAGTACCAGTGAAGTACCACAATAATAATGAGAACATTCCGCTGACGTCGTTGAAGTCCCACGGGTTCTGGGCCTCTGCTGTAAATAACTTGTCTTTCTGGACACGTCGATATTTTACCTTCGTACGGTACAGTATCTTACGGTGTGGTCGGTAAACACCCGTCAGAGAGAGATATTTACCGAACAGTTTTTTTCGAAAGATCAAAATTCACTTCACTTTCTTCTCCATTTGTTATATCGCACTCTACCGATTCCACCCATGTTTCCTTTAGTCAATAAAAATAGTGTTAGACAGAGTTACGGCAGGAAAACGCAAACAAAACGAATTCAGTCAGTCCCAGTCATTGTGAACAATACTAAAGGTAAAGTAAAGGTAAAGGTGCCGGCGTTGGTCAGTCCCATGAGGACGCGCCGCCGCATTCGTGTTCCATTCAAGTCGTAGAGGCATAGCGGATGCGTATTTGGCCTATACAATGACCTGCGGGGGCCAGCCGCTAAACCAGGTCAGCGTCTTTACCTTCTCAGATAAGTCTGGTATGAATTTACCCGACCCCGGAGGGGTGGAGGACTTGGTTAGCCCGGGCCGGGATCGATCGCTCGACCGTGCGGGTGACAGCAGCGCCTCTTACAACTGTACCACGCGGGCCCGTGAACAATACTACTTCAATATAAGAAAATATCATGGTGCACCAATTATTCCAACAAGTGTTTTTAAAAAACATTATCACGGCTCGTGAGATTCTTTGCATCAGTGCGTTAGAGCCTAAGGAACTTCAACGCCAACAATGGAACGTTCTTGTTATAATTTATGCTTTTTCTCATCTGCTTTTTATGCTCTTTTCATTCAAAAGTGTTCTAATAATACTTAACGGGAAGAAAAGAATTTCCATGGAGAGAAATGACAACTTCCATCGCATTCAGCCCTACGGAAGCTGTTCGGGGATTTTTTCACATTTTTCAACAATTTTTTGGAACATCAATAGTGGGTATAGAATCCAATAGCCCAGATTCGGGAATCGTTGCCACCAACGCATTTACCTCCCAATGTTTCCATGGTTCCAGCAAACAAATTTCCACTATGAATGTGAATTTACCAGACACGATGACTCACTGCGCCGACAGCATTTGCTCCACACTGCTAGAGAGGATAAAGGGAATTATTACACAGCAGATGGTCAGTCTTCATCTCACAACGGCCAGTCGAAAATAGATTATGACTATGTGACGCAGAACACAGGACATCGAATAGGTTCGTGAGATTGTAAAGCGTCCAACTGCAGCGGTTCATAAAACTGGTTGACTGGTTTCTCCAAAGATTCGCCTAGTATGATGGATCGAGAAGATCACGATGAAACTCTTACCGAGGTGAAAGAGGAACAAAGATGAGGGCCTCTTACAAAGAAACAACATGGTTGATGTGAAAAATAAACCTTGACACATTTGGAGAAAAACATTAGTGGTTCACTTTCTGTTAATCTCTTCATGAGGTAGATGAGGATTTCTCAGCTAGCCATGATAATACAAGCACTCAGCTTGCGCTCTGGCTTTATTCCTCGGGCCTTGGAAACCCACCATTTATACAATTCCCCTCTAAAGTCTGTGCCAAATTACAAGACGACCACAAGACCTCGTAAGAAAAAAAAGGTATCACATTGAGACATATCGGACAGCTTGCGCCACCATCGACAACTCATTGTTACTTGTAAGGCGTATACTTCATCGTCTTGACCTCCTTTGTATCCATCAAAATAGGAAAACTGTTCATCGCGGTAAAATGTGGGCCTTCAACAGATAAAAATAGGTAAAAGCAGCGTGAGGAAACGCACGAGGTTCGATCGGCCAGCGGGCGAAACATTAGGTTATGTGTTTGAAGGAATCCAGGGCCCAGATTCATCATTGGTAAACCCCGATAAACCCCGAGATATACCCCGAATGCCGCGCAAACCGAGATTCGTGAACGCGCGCCGGGGGTTAATGGGGCTTCATCGCGGGTCTATCACACCTCGCGATGAGGCAGGGTTTGGGAGACCTCGACGGTATCGAGCGGGTTTATCGCCGCCGGGGTTTCGGGACCGCTCGTCCGTTCTTAAATCTTGGCCCAGAACTAATTTGTAGGCCTCTAAAAACCACGAAAAGGTCCAAAATATCAGGTCCACTTTCTGCCGTCGTACTGCGCAGCAGTTTACAACGATAACGACATAATGCCAGGGTTTCAAAAAGAGAGAGAGAGCTTGGAGAATACTACCGTTTCAGTGCCGCTGTAGGCCTTCTCCTCTATACCCAGGGTAAGAATACTTTGATGTTTACACGTTGCTCATTAAGTTTATGGAGATCTCCCCATCAAACGTTCCATTCCACAACGAGGAATAGATCTCTCCGTGATCTGGTTTGAACCAAAAAACCATGGTAGGAGACGGAATTTCAGTTATCGAAGGGGGAACAGCTTATATCGTATTTTGGGAAAGTACTTTTGTCTCTTGCTTCTACAGAGTTGTCCCAGTAGAATCAGTTCTCTCCGCCTGCATATTCTATTTGCTGACCTTTCCTACGTCACTGCGCTGATGAATAAATAAAAGTGTTTTGGTGTGAAGGAAGTCTCAGAGGATAAGTCCCAAGCTCTCAAGGGACAGAGGTCTAGAAGGGTTTTAATTTATGTGCTATTTTCGTTACTCTTTCCTTCGCGATTACTACAGTACCTTTTGGTCAGAAGCCGGAAAAGCCGGCCAACCACTCCAAAGCGGTTTTTTTGAATAACTTCGCCATTTTCGGCTATTTAAAAGAATTTCAGGTACGTTTTATATACGTTTCGATAGAGCTTGAGCTGTTGGACTCAAATATATCTAGATTTTTACACATTATCGAGTTTCAACGAAGTTATTCAAAAAAGCCGCTTTGGAGCGGTTTTGGCCGGCTTTTCCGGCTTTTGACCAAAAAGACACGTCCGGTACTGTATTGCCAACGTAATCACAAAAGTTGTTCAGCTGGCTAGCGAAACCTGAGCAGCTGAAATTTTGGGAAAGTTCAGAGCGGCTCCAAATGTAAGAAGTTTGCCATTTTATCTTCTTTTTTGTGGGCTTCGACAGCAGAACATCCATCACCAGATTTTCTGTTCGGAAGCGCCACAATTATATGGTTCACAGCCCAATAATTATTGGTACTCCGATGAAGGATTACTTTCTTCCCAACTTCTCATCCTAACTGTCGAGCCATCGATTCCCAACCGAGAACCTCCGAGCGCACCATCGATCTAGAGACGGGTAAAATGGTACCAGACTTTTCTTCTCTTTTTTCTTTTGGAAAGTCACGTAGCCAAATTCGAATTCAGTGAGCATTTCTGATTCTGAACGCAGAATCCGATTGGGTTGACGTGGAGGGACTTGCGAAGATAGAATAATTTACCCTCACCAATGAATTTTAAATGCGTGACGCAAGGACATCATTCCTGTCCGGAACGCAAACTGTGATTCACCAACGCAGGCAGCGAAGAATAGTAAGGGTTAATATGGGGTTTGATACAATTCATTGGCGCGGCAATGAAGGCTACCAATGTCGCGCAAACCTTGATTTATGGGTTTGTACGGCCGCGCGCACCTTGATGAATCGCAGTTTCCGCGCAGGCGTTTATTTCAGAGTTTATGGCGGGTATTTAATGAATTGGAACCGTAAGCAGTTTCGCTCCATCTCGTGCAACATTATTCTACATGAGGTTATTCCCTCATCTTGGACATCCTGAGAAAGCCCTTAGTGTTCACATGGAAACCGTACGAGCTACGTAATTGGCTAAGAAACTACGTGCACTCTTGTTCTAGAAGATTAGCACCACATGGGATTCCGGAGAAAAACGTTGCGAAAGCTTCTGAGACACGTGCATGTTTGAATTCTTACCTACTAAGGCTCCGAAGAACTATACTCATAATTAAAAACTTCAGCGCTTAGGGTTTCTTCGTTCAGGGTGAAGGTTTGTTCATTAGGACAAAAAATAAGCTATAGAAAAGAAAAGTTGAGAAAAAGGTTTGAATACAAACATGCCAAAGGGTCAAGCTAGCACACAATCGAAGAGAGCGGCGCTGACGTTGAGTTACATAGTTTCGCTGCTGAAGAGCAAAATACATATTTTATGGAGCACATGTGGAACCCTGCTCATAAAACAAATACCGTACTTTGGTTAATATCTCTGTGGTGAAACTGCCAAACACTACCCCAAACTATGGTAGCTGGTCGCTCATTAGTTGGCCGTCAAGAAAATTGTAGTCTTGGTGATTTTTCAGCGTGGCTCTCCTCGGTTCTGTGCTAGCATGATACTTTTGCATATTTGTACTCGAAAAATTTTCTTAACATTTTTTACTGAAAGCCCCTATTTACGGCTAGTGCTCAGTCTTCGGCCCTTGTTATACATTCGCTAGCGGTGAGCGTCTGCGACTTGCGAGCGGTGATCGCGTGCGCCGCTAACCTCAGACGCTGAGCACGCGACCAGCTCGATTATAAACAAGCGCGACGTGTCGTCATGGAAAGGGTTCGCAGTCAATGCGCAGCGACGAGAGCTCGGAAGGTTCGCGAGCGTGTGCATAATAGCTTGAGCGTCACCACGCCAGCGTCACCATGATAACTCGTACAAATTTTCTTATCCCACGGTTCTGATGCTGAAAGGACGATTTACGCGGCTAGTGCACGTTCAGGGCTTCCACTGTGAAGAAGAAAAGCGCCGAGCGACGGGTGAGGCGAGGGCAATCATCACAACTGGGGACTCGGGTTCGACTCCTGTCTGCGCCGCTATTTTTGTGTTGAACCTCACATCATCAGAACAACACCTTCTTTTCTGCACATAACATTAACCCAGCGGCGCACAGTTACAAGCGCAAAAAAACGCAGACCATCACCTCACAACCTCGTCCGGCAGAAATAATTATTGTTAAAAATATCATCATCAGTGACGAGGTAAAGTGTAAATTTGCGTAACTAAAACAGTAGAGAAAACATCATCAATTTAGTTAGAAGTTATCGGAGGAAAATATCCGACTGTGACTCTCAGCCAGAAAAGTTTTTAAGCTAAACGTGAATTTCATGAGCAAGCTAGTTCCTTATTCGAGAAGCAATTAAACTAATTAATTTTGCCGAGGTTCAAAATGCGCTTTCAAAAAGTTGGATAGTTGGTCAAGAAAAACCTTCTACCCGAGCATATGTACATATCTCTGAAAGAACTAGAAACTCAATAGAAAACTCAAGTAAAGAAAATCAAGTTTTTTTCCTGGAAAAAAAGAATAAGGTTCAACCTCCTCGTCGAACTAAGCCTAAGCCTAAGCCTCACGATCTCTCATCCCCTATTGTACAACTTACAACTTCTCCATGATCTCACTCAACGTCTTCCTCTTATACGGCAAACTGATATTCCTCCTGGACAGCGCTATTGCCGTCCGTTTCCATAAAAGTGACCCCAGAAAGCTGAAGCAAAGTTGCTTTTCCCAGCTCTTGCCAGTATTCCCCACCATTTCTCCCTCTGACTAGACTAATCATTAATTTACTCTTTGTCCGCACCACACTTGGAACAACTACGTAATAAACAAATGAATAATGAATGCTTGCCACTTCTGCAAATGTCTCACACACATTCCCAATTATGCAAACGCGAACGGTTTCCTGCAAAAGGATTGGCAGGAACGAGCTTTTTCGGAAGCCGACAACTTCATAGTTCTACTATAGAATCCCTAAAAGAGTAATATAATGAGAAATAATTAACAATGACGTGCAAAGCAAGAAGTAATAATCATGCGTTTCTCAGAATCGAAGACAAGCCAATTCTTGAACAATTTCTCTCTCTCTCTCTCTTTGTTTATTGTCTACCTCGTCACGTGGAAAACAGGGTAGGAAACAATACACAAGGATGATAGCTATGAGCTTAGAGCAGTGGCAAGAATTGATGTAAGAGGAAGAAAAATTAATGCTTCCAGAGTACTGACTTTTCCTGCCAAAAAGAATTTGATGATATCTAGATTTCAGGGCTCTTCATGTCCTTCTTGGTCGCAACGAAGGAATATGTATGTTACGTTGATAAGAAAGTTTGTGCCGTTTTTTTTCAAGCGCCCGTTATAAGCTTGCTATGGAAGATTCTGGAGAATTTGGTAGAGCATTCGGAAGAGTATTGCATGTCCTTTCAGAAAACAGTTTGCAGTTTGTCAAACTTCAGAATTTTATAACTTTTTTTGGCCTATAAAGTAAAAAGTGAAAAATGTAAAATTGACCTCACCGCTCTGGTATGAAACGGTTTTCAAAACTTAGAGCAGCGCTTGGATAAGATTGAAATTCTCTATAATATCGTGCACTCGTTGTGTTTTTGCTCCAGATTTTACGAACTTTAAGGCCAATAAAGTGGGACGTTCAAAAAGACAAAAATATTTTCTCGATGCTGCTCTCGCTCTGATTTTGAACGGTGAGCATGATTTCTAAAGATTATTTTGGAGAGAATTCTTAGCTCTGTCTGACTTCAGCAGAATACTCAATTTAAAAAAGTTTTGCAGGAAAAACAACTTCGTTTCCTTCGAAGAGGAAAATCTCCAGTTTCAATCGTTTTGCTAAACCTTGCATGGATTTTAAAATAAGGCGAGCCGCTCTATAAAATGGTGTACGAAGTATGGAGCAAAAAACACAATGAGTACACCATCTTATACAGTACGTTTCAAAAGTATGTATCCACCTTATATTCTGCAATTTCACGCTTCGCGTTCGTTTTTACGGACCGGCGTTTGTTGCATTAGATTCCTCGTGGTCAAAAATATCTGGGCTGCTCTTCTCAAAAAAAAACAATCATCTCCAGCAAAAACAGACCGTTTTTGAATTTTTTTGTTTGTTTCAAAATATGTATCCACTTGTAGAAAACACAATTTTTATCTAGTTTTTAATAGTCGATTGGACCACCATTTTCTCTTATGACATCGAACACTCTATTACCCATGCTACCAACAAAGCTTCGGATCATCTCGTCGCTGACGTTGTCCCAAGCGGTCACCACTGCCCTCTTCAGCTCTTCATCGCTACTGAACTGCTTGTTGTCCGCGTAGATCTGCCGGACAACAATCCTCCACATGTTCTCCATATGGTTACAGTCAGGAGAACAAACTGGCCAGTCCATTGTCCGGATGCGGTTGCGATGGAGACAATCAGTAGTCGATCTAGGCACATGCACCGCAGCGTTATCTTGGTGCAGAACATGTGTCTGCTTCCTTCTGCCTAACAAGAAGGGAAGAAGGCTGAACTTCTGCACACCTTGGTACTCCAGACTGTCCATTCGACAAGATGGAAAGCTGAGCTTCAGCTTTCCGCTGCTGCAGAAGCCGCCCCATATCATTAACGAGCCGCCTCCAAAGTTTCGTCGAGAGAACACCATGGGAGGTTGTAGCAGGTCTCTCCAATAGTGCCGGAAGCCATCAGGACCATCTCGGTTGAACTTCTTTCCATCACTGATGATTACCTAACAATGAAACTCCGCCAAAACTTGCGATGTTAATGTGACAAGGATGTCGCTATCTCATCTCATTGTGTCACCATTTTCTTCGGCGCCCAATCCGATCTCGCCCGCTTATAGAAGTCTATGTGGCGAGCTGCCTCTTGCATGGTCCGTCAGCAGATGTGGTCGTTCATCCACATTGAGCGGTAGATCGTGGTTCGCGAAGCAGCTGGACTCGTACTGGAGCGAATTTTGTTGACACTCCATGTCGAGTTCGACACCATGCGGCCAATTCTTCGACGATCCTGACTCGCAAGCAGTCGTGGACGTCCAAGCGAAGGTGGTGACAGATAGCCCTCAGGATTCCGAAGATAACGGGCCACGAATCCGTGCGAACGGCTGAGTTGGAGAGGAATGTCGCGATTTGACAAGCCCGTGTCCTTGAGGGCTCGGATCTGAGCTTGTTCCTCCAATGACAACACAGTTCCACGAATGTGCATCGTGGTTATTTTGTAGTGTTGGACAAGAGCACTATTAATATTCCTAGTCTTTCGCCAAAACGAAGCATATCGTTTGAAGGGGAAAGTAAAAGCGCGTGGAGTCTCAAAGTGGATACATATTTTGAAACAAACAAAAAAATTCAAAAACGGTCTTCAAACTGGAGATGATTATTTTTACTGGGAAGAGCAACCCAGATATTTTTGACCACAAGAAATTTCATGCAACAAACGCCGGTTCGTTAAAACGAACGCGAAATGAAATTGCCGAATATAAGGTGGATACATACTTTTGAAACGCACTGTAGAGAGTTTTATCCTTTTTAAGGGCTGTTCATAGTTTTGAAAACTGCGTCATACCACAGTAAAAAAATCGCTGTCGGTGGGTCCAGTTTCACGTTTTTCACTTTTCACTTTATAGGCCAAAAAATTACAAAATTTTGAAATTCGACAAACAGTCAGAGTACTACCTCAAAGAACCAATAATTCTCTCTCGAATGCTGCATCGAACTCTCTAAAAGATTCCACAGCAAGTTTACAACGTTCGCTTGGAAAAAACGGCACGAACTTTCCTACCAATTTAGTATATATAATAGCATCTTACTTTTTATCTTCACCTTATTTCCTTACTTTTGAACCCAACGCAGCCACTCTCAAATACCGTTAGTCAAGCGAGGCTCAGTATCGTATTAAGGCAGGGTTAGTGACGATTGGTAATAATTAGTTTATTATTAAACGTAACTAACACTCATCGGTCTGCTCAACGGTGGAAGATTTAGGAATATGAAGGTTCAAACATTGGGCCGTTAAATAAAACTTCTACCAAACAACCTGAGGCAGAAGAAAAAAATTTCTCAAATACTACCATCGATACGGAGGCTTGAAGATGAGAAAACTTTTGAAGCGTTCCCCTACAGGTTGCGAGCTGATAGAGAATGTACGGAGGACTCTAAGCAGTAGATGTGTAGCAGCTCAAAACTCTGCAAAGCCGGAGGAGGAGACAGCTGGGCGCACTACAAAACGCAGAGCCGTCGGTGGTGCAGCCAACAGCAGCTTAACGCGACGAATGTCGCAGCAGAATCGAACAGCTGGAAACTAAACGTGGCTCGGAATGCTCGTGCATTACATGTTGAGAAATCAATTACAATTAGTAGCTTTTGTGGCCAGACGAGAAAAGAACGCGCGATTTTCCAGATGCATGCATAGCCGACGGACGCGACTCATCGGAAAATGCTCTCATCATAGCGTTTGACGGGTTAGCAGCCGCATCAGGAGCAGCTTCAGACAAAACTGAAGTGCTTGACATTGCTAATGTTTCGTTACTTCAGGTAAGACTATTGCATTAAGGCCCATTCACACTTCACTGCTGCAGCAATACAGTAATGGTGAAGGATAGGGACACGAGGCACGCGCTGCAGCAGCTCACTATGTTATTCCAAAATCGGATCTGACCTCGATGAAATTATTTTCCGCTCAGAACTAGCTTTCTCAGGTTATCGAGGGCGCTGATCACGAATCTGACCTCCGTTTTCAAGTTTGTGGGCGAAAACCACACATACTGTCAACAAAATCTAAATATCTGGTTCACTGTCGCAGTAAAGTCTGAAAGGGCCCTTAGCCTTGTTTTTTCTCACCGGTTTACAGGGTGCGACAGCAGCATTACGGACAAATCTAAGTTCAAATTTCCGTCGAAATTTCGCCAGTAAACCCGATTTGCTTAGTGAAAGCCGAAAGGTTTTCATGTATGGTGATAACCTCAGAATAGTGCACACTAGTTCGAAGAACAATCGAAGAACCGCAATCATCGAAAGCGTTCGCGCTAGACCGAAGCAGCCGTGATGAAAAAAATTAAATGTTCCTTTTATCTCTGACAAATGCTTTGTTGAAGCGAGATAATATGTAATGCGGGCTCAGTATAAGTTTGCTACATACAAGAAAGAGGTTATATGTCAGATAGAGCTTAAAGAATCATTCGCACACCGCAGCGTAACGCAGGTAAACACACAGTAACGGTTGAGTATAGGCAGAAACATTGCAGAATACAAAATAGTAGCCACGCCATGAATGGAATTCCTAGGAACTCCAACCCGAATATAAAAGTTAACTGAGCGTATTTCCCCTTTACAATGTGTTGCGGGGTCAGCCGCTGTTCAATTCAGATTCTTCACCTTCCCAACAAGCCAAATTCACCTGACCCCGGATAGAAGAACAGAGGTCGGGTGTGGACGCCGTCGGCTCAGAATGGATAAGGAGCGCACCGACACATAGAACATACGTGAACCAGGTCCATAGGCTGCAGTAAAAGGTTCTTCGCGTTCATTTAATACGTTTTATGTGTTTCTCGACGTTCGCAATTTCTCTCCAAGCTAACAGTGTGTTATTTAGACTTGTCCACGAGTGCCGCTGTCGCGTTTGATCTGAATCGCGTTCGTCAATGTCTCGAGTTCATATACAAGTATCGTCAGGGGTTCCCTCGCGTTCAGATGAAGGGGAAATTCGCGTTCAATAGCCGCTCCAATCATGAACCAAAGATTTGAAGGATGTTATCTCAGTGATCAATATTGACGCTACTCGTTTTTCATCGTCGTTTGAAAACCATTCACGTTCATCTCCGAAGAATTTCAGAAGATTCACTTGTTAATCTTGCCTATATTTGTTCTCGCATATGTTACTTTTATTTGTCGTTGCAATCTCACACATTGTTGTTACCGTTGAATTGTTACCGTTCATGCTGTTATACCAACGATACGTTAACCGACTCTGATACAACCCTATTTCAGCGCTATCACATTAACATATATGGCCAAATATTCGTACTTCTACTAGCGTCACTCACTATTCTGACATGAATGTTGAAAACTATACTGCAAAGATGGCGAAACAGAATAGCGAGGAACAGTGAAAACGGCGGCCGAGGTGACAAGACTAGAGAGCAATCTAAGGATGCGGTGAAATCTGAGACCGTAACAGCAGACCCACTACAGGACGAGAGGGTATTCTCCAAAAAGAGCGAAAAGATCGAGGACAACGAGAAGCATTGATTAAAGTATATTCTGCTTATTACTTAGTGATATTGATTACTGATGTATCACCGGCGGTTTATTGTGCAGCATGCTTGTGTACGACTTTTTGACTATTCCTTATTTCAAAATTACAATTTAAATGGTGCTTTGCAAGTGCTTCACATTTATTGCTTGTATTTTGTTGGTGGCGCTATGAATTATATTCGCTTCTGAACTAGTAGTATTCTTCTTTCACCTTTTGTAGCGCTGAATCAAGCATTCGCATATTGATTCTTTCCCAAATTGTTTTTGTGCATACTGTCCAGGAAGACCTCTAATGTAACGTTAGATGTATATTCTGTGGTACTAAAGCTTGTTGATAATTTGTTAATCGTCGAAATAAACATGCTATGACAGAAATTGATAAGATAAACGTTCAAAAACCCAATTTTGAGGTACCGACGATCGCGTGAACTACACATTCTGCCCCCGTGGCACCATAACCTGCGATTAAACGACGTCGGCCTCTTCATCGAGCGAGGATAGTCTGCTCAACAGTGGAGGTTTCAGCACAATAAAGATTTTAAACAGTGCGTCAGAGAAAGGCTGAAGTCCAGCCTCAGAGACACCACGGTTTCGGCTTCAACTGCGGCATCGCTCGCACGTTATGAAAGAGTTCTAAAGCATGCAGTGCGACGTACACAGACAAGGCGTAGAAATGTAGAAGTAGGAAAAGGGGAAGAAGTAGGATGGCAGGGTGAGGATGAGTCCCGCCTGCAGCCTTTTTGGCGATGCGTGGCGATGGGAGTGATGCGTTCTGGAAAGCTCCAGCTGTGGGGCAATACCATTCCATTCCGCGGCTCTTAGCCAGTAAACGACCATTCCTCAGCCTGGCTCTCTAAATGAGTAGACGAAACCGCATAATAAGGAGCTCGTCGTCGACGGATACAAATGAGAAGACAGCCATATTACGATGGTTATCGCCGAAAACCGAGAGGAAAACCGCCTATGATGATGTCCGAACAAGCCGTGCTATTATACTTCTTATGCTCCACGTGGTGAGCATAAGAAGTATAAAAGCATAGGCTGCTTGGACACCATATGAAACGACCCTCCACCAGCCTTCCTAATACATATCTCTCCACACGTGAGCAGGATTTATGTGATATTTAACCAATGCAATACATGGGTAAGGACCTGGTACCATGGCGGAGAGAATTGAGGAGAAGTAACATAGGCTGAGCGACGGATACATAGAAGTTAAACCATATCATTTCCAAGTATGGACATGTAATATTTTGTGAGCGTAGCTGACTAAAGGACCATGTACGCCATTGCACGGTAGTTAAACAGGAATGATTAAGGATAATGAAAAACACAATAGTGGCAGCGCTGTCTCATTGTCAGTACAGAACGACCATAAATTAATCCTTGATGCTGCTGCAGAAAGATGGCGAGAGATATTTGATCGCGTCTGTGAATTTCTGCGTCCCAACACGAGACTAGCCGCTTGCCATCGGTACAAGATCCGTCACTGGCCTCAACGTGAAAATTACCGTCTACCAGCAGCAACACGGTAATATTGGCAACTGTGCGGAAATACACCCTCCATCCGTGCTACTACTCTAACCTACCTTTCCTGCCACAGTGCAGGGTTCGTCACAAGTCTTTGGACTCGTTGTTCCAGGATCATTACATATGGAGAGCGCCCAGCAGCCATCCAAACTTTTATGCGTAACTATTATAATAATCTTGCCCTACAGTATAGTAAATTTTCCTTGCTGATCGTTGGCCTGTTCGAAATGTCTGGAGTAAAAGGTTTGCGCACTGCTATGGCGAAAATGCACAAGGAGGGAGTGTCAGGTGCGGTCATTGCCAGAACTCAACGTATCCCAAAGTTCACGGTGTATGACAACTTGGTCTATGTTAAAGAGCAAGGCCTGCTCAACACCACACAAGGACGTTGAGTCGCTCAGACGAGCTTTGAAGAAAGCCTGGAAAGAAACTGATGAAAAAGTCCTGCGCGCCGCTGTAGATGGGTTCCCTAAGGGACTTAAGGCCTGTGTTCGTGCTAAATGAGGCCGTTTCGAAACCTAACTATGTTTTTATGTGTACAATGTCTAAAGCAATGAACGCTACGAATTTCATTTCATTTGCTTCAAAATAGCCGTTATGGCGACCAATTACCTGACGATGATTCCAAAGACTTTTGACGCACCCTGTAGAGTGCCTGTTAAGATCGACCAGGGATTTCACGAAGGACTACTATGTTCAAGAAATCGAGACCAGACAAATAATTATAGACAGATAAAGAACACGTTGGTGGAAATGATCTGCATGTTTGTCTGTCGTAGTTGTTCTGGTTCCTACTTTAGTATTATATAATTTGTAACATTAACTCATGTTCAATTGTTCCGTTTGTTTACTAACCACGTTTTATTGTTTTACTGCTAGCACGCCTTTATATGGCGTAGAAATATATGCATAATTCTCAATTAGTCCCAAGCTTATCCAGGATTAACTCACGTCATGCTTTGGACACTAAGGGGCATCGAGAGGCATGCTGTTGATAGGTAGGGTTGAGAGAGGTGTAAAGGAAGCCTAGTTGATAAACTTTCACAAAGTAGTGAGAATTGAAGCGGTGGCCGTTAAAACGGTCCGCTTGGGTGTAAAAAGTGGGCGTGCGTTAGGGCCGATCTGTTTAACAAATCGGTACGACAGGTCGTAGACGTAGTATGAATTAAAAATACCGATATACTGACTGTTCAACCGCGCTTCCAAAAGAGAGACCTGACCAATAGAGAACTAGAAAAAGGTATATGCTACGCGATCGAACGAATAGGAGAGACTATTTGTAGAACACAAAAAATAGCAGTAACAGAACTACAACTTTGTAGGAGTCCAACAAACAGCTACAACGTTCAAGAAAATTCGGAATGTAGGCAGATCTTATTAGCTGGAAAACGAATTAAGAGCGCACATATCATACTGATGCTACGATCGAACGCCCACCAAAACGAGCCATCAATGTAAAGAACTTCAACCTCACAAAATTGACGCGGAAGCAAGGCAAGCCAGAAATGAAAGTTGACGGCATTGTTCGATAGTAATTAAAATTATCCGAAAAATTGCTCGGCATGCTTGCTACTTCTGCCTCCATCCGAAGTCAGACGTCAGCTGTTCGAACGAAGCCGACTAATTGCTAGGCTAATTACTCGAAAACACTAGCGAAAGAGAGCGGTCACTAGGGATTTTCCGAGGGGATTGCTTCGCTCCACCTGATGAGGTTAGCCGTCGACTATGCCATTCTTTCGCAGTTGCAGTTGGTGGGCCTCGCGTCTGCATCGCTGGGGGAATCGCCCGCCCATCGAGCCGCAGCAAAAACAAGCCGACCCTCCAGTAGCAGGCTCCTCACCCCCGGATTCGAGGGCGAAAAGTGCATGTAATCGAAACGTTCATGGAGTAAATAACGAGCAGCTCATCGGGTGAGCCAATTAAATCAAGGTGAGTTGGGATATCCGCTGAAAGGCAGCTGATGATCGAAGGACTGAAACAACGATAAGTTTTTCTGTCAGCTCTTTTCAGAGCCCTCTCAACACGACGTCCGCAAATTCCGGTACATTTCTCGAATAGATCTGTAAGTGAAAGATAAACGTGAATGAGTTGGCGTTGATCAGTCCCCTAAGGACGCGCCACGCATTCGCATCCTATTCACAATACCAGAGGAATGATGAATGCGTATATGGCCTATACAATGACTTGCGGGGCCAGCCGCTCTACCAAATCAGTGTCTTTATCCTCCCAAACATGTCTGGTACCGAATTATCATATATCGAAGGGATCGAAGGCGTGATTAGTCCCTGGCGGGGTCGATCGCTCGACTGTGCGGGTGTCAGTATCGCCTCTTATCAAAGATTTATTTATTTATTTATTTCAGGCATGCTCGGGTGAGATATACAACAATTTCTTAGAGGAAAAACATGATGACTAGTGCAAATAAAACGATAGCTAAAAAGCCAAGCAACAATGACACAAATAAGAAGATCGACAAGAAAACATGTAGATCAGGCTTAAACTGGATGCTTTCAGCCAAAATTTTCCCCGTTCTTGTCGGAGGCAGTCATATATTCTCTAATTACCTATTCAGTCCGTATACCCCCTGACTGCGAAAAAAAACCTGCGATGTGAATTACGCTTAAAGTTAACGATGTTCAAATTTCGAGCAACGTTGTGTTATACTTAACACAATCTCCTTTAGTTAATTTCAGTGCCTTCCTGAGAGGTCTAAATGTTGAAAATTTTTCCTCGATTCCTGGCTGTGTTCAGCCCTCTACACCTATGTAGCTCTGAGCACGTCTCTTACGGAGGAATAAGATAATTAAATAAATAAATAGACATCAAATAAGAGTTCATAATAGGGCTGAGTACCAAAAGGCAATTTAAATGATAGAATAGCTTAGAAGCATGGCAGTCCAAAGTAGCACAAAGCAACGTACGAGAACGTTCTAGTACAGAAGACTGAAGCGGATAATCCAAGATTAATCCAAGATGACGAACGAGACATTCTACTTCCGAGAATGTAAACAAAGGTGAGAGGTTCACGTAGAAGCTATTTTGAAAATTTCGTGTTAAAATTCACCTACAAAGATTTGTCAATTGAGCAGAGAGTCGCAAGGCACTGAAGGAGACTTAACTCTGTGGAAGGAACAAGGATAAGAAATGATCCCAAAAAGATGATAATTTATTGTGACGTTAAAGTAAGACCTCCGACAGGAAAATGGAAAGTACCCTACATGGAGTGTGAAATTCTCTACATGAGTAAAATCGTGAAAAAGTGAGCAAATAGAAATGTAAACTAAAAAAGTTCGAAAGGGCAGCACAATATTCAATAATATTTCCCTTCTCAAGGAAAAACGAATTGGAAGCAATAGTTCCCAATACATCTTACATTGATTTCTGTGCTGCTAAATGTAAAGCTGCTATGAAATGAAAGGAATCTTGATACGGCTGAAAGGGACTTCCAGCACCATTTATGACGCAAATCACTTATCCTCGGAGCGACTGCTTTTAGAGATGAAATAATTTTCGTAGATGCTGTAGTCTATTCGAAGCGAAATCGGCTTGAAAAAAAGACAAGGCAGGCTTCAATTAGGAACATCTCTCGAAACGAAGTTAGCTACGCATTGAGCATCGACGTAGATCCTCCTGGATTAGGTGTCTGGCACCTGCGGCTATTTTCTGCCTCAGACCAACGAGGAGAAGTGATCGAAAGCCTGAGCTACCCGTCCTGATAAGCTGATACTTCCTTAATATGAGCAAGATTCCAGTTCTGTACATAATCCCTTTTGAGGATCTGAAAAAGTACAATTTAATTTTCAGCATAATTTTTCTTTCTCAGCTGTTGGTGTCTTGTAAGCCCCTTCGAATTGTGCTGAGGCCTCTGAGCCCGATGGATCGGTCGAAACTTTAGGACGTTAAAAAATTTCCACCTAACAAATAGATTTTAATTTCGTCGATGTGCAAAGACGACAGAAATTGGAGGTTTTAGAACAAAATATATTGAATTTCGAGAAGCTAGATGGCTTTTGCACGGTAAATACATTCTATCAAAAAGCAATTCAAACAAGCCATTTGATTTCAAAAGATAATTGGGAAACTTTTAAAGATGGTGCGAGAACAAGTGGGTAAGGAATTAGTGGGGGAAATTATGCGTTAGTCATACCCTACTGTTGGGTGTCAAGATAGCAGCATAGAATGCGGAATTATTTAGCATAAAAGTAGAACTAAAAGATAAGAATTCCTCTCAGCTCTGGTTCTAGCTCCAGAAAGAGATGTCTTTTTTCCGAAAAGAGGAAAAAACAAAAATAAAATGAAAACAATCTAGGAGAAAATACCTTGTGAGGCCAGTATGCTGTAATGAAATATAAATAGTCAGTTGAAATCAGAGAAAGGCGTATTTCGTCCTTTGTGTTGACCTTCTTAACCGATCCGCTCAAAATCAAAGATGGCCGTTGTCTTTGAATCAAACAAATCATAACAAAATAAATGTAAAAGCGAATACAATCACGGATGTTCAAGTGTATCGGAGTAACCCATAATTAGCAACAGCTCCGATGTTATTCTACTACGAAGACCTCAGATTTTAGAGCAGCGTTTTTGAAGTAGAAACATGAAACATGAGTATGCTGTGGCGTAGAATGTAAACTTCCGCAGAAATCCGTTGAGAATTCGTCATCGGAGTAATGTAAACTTCCGCAAGATTCTCGTTGGAGTATCCGTCACCGAATCGACTTTTTACAGCCTGCAATGCAAAGATCTATAGAAAATATAGCATCAAAAGATTATTCGTTTTAGGACTCGACACAATTGACGCAAGCGGATAAGAGGAGACGGCAACAGAATACCAAAATCTTAATTCATCTTATACGCTCATAACGGAAAGCTGAACAGAAGCAAAACAGAAATGCACGATTCGAAAATGAAAAAAAGAAAGAAAAAGGGCAGATGAATAGCCGAAGTCCTAAAATTGATTTTAACAGATTAAAGAGCTAATATTCTAGGCACCTGCTCTCCAAACACAGACCATATAGCAGATTCTCCGTGTTAAGAAGGACTCTGTAAAAAGCAAAACGCGACAGAGATGGTCAAGGTGTAGCGGGTACAGGACTATCTACGACAGGCAAAATATTCTAGGAAAGCGAAAACATTTTGATGGAATATTTGATCGAAACAATTCCCAAAGGAAGCCTGAGATATCATATTATGAAGAACTACTTCTGTTCGTAAAGGTAAAGGTAAAGGTAAATGTCGGCGACTAAGGACGAGCCGAAGCCGCTGAAGGACAGCTGAGGATCGAAGGACAACAACAGAAATGACTTTCACTATCAGATCTTTTCAGAGCGCTCTCAACACCACGTCCACAAATTCTAGCATATTTCTCGAAGCAGGTAAGAGGTAAAGGTGAATGGGTTGATCACCTAAGGACGCGCCGCCACATCCGGGTTCCATTCAAATCGTAAGGCTTGGTGAATGCGTATTGGGCCTATACAATGACATGAAGGGGCCTGTCGCTATAGCAAGTCAGTGTCTTTACCAGCTCAGACAAGTCTGGTACCAATTTACCCAACACCAGAGGGAAGGAAGGCTTGGTTAGCCCGCGAGGATTGATCGCTCGACCGTGCGGGAAAGAGTAGTGTGCCTTAGCACTGAACCACGGGCGCCCCTCGCTTCCATTTCTACTATAGGATGAAGAAGTGTCTGAAGACCCTTCAAGGAGGAAGTAGATAAGATAAAGGACGTCCGTACTCAGCGGAACCGGAAGAACTCCAGCTGATCCACGCCGGCGAGCCGAGAAAGCTGGCGGCGGAAGAAACTAATAGCTAAGCCCATCCGAATGGGCGATGGACTAAGCTATGGTAGAAACCGGAATGCTAAATGCATCCTTCCTCACTTCGACAACCATAAAAATTACCTGAAAAACCTAGAATTTATGATTGTTCTCAGGAATATTACGGGTCATAAAGCACCTTGACCAGGATTACAACCTTCGCATGAAAGCCAGCCGATATTGCGAAAACCGCACCTAAAATTGAAGGCCTCAAGAAAAACCGAAATATGGGTTCTCAGAAGGGCCGTTTGTATGAGCACCAAAAAGCCAAATGCTCCCACATTTGCATGAATAGAACCGAGTCAAGATTTTGTTCTGGTGGTGCTAGCCTCATCGCAAAAATCAGGGCTCAGGTAGGATTCGAATCCTCCCCGCAAAACTTTTTCAAAATTCTGCTTTTTTTACCACATCTTTGCCGAATACTACCATCTTCTGTAGAAGTAGATGATGGTGCTAAGAACTAAACTAACATGATGGTGCTCCGGATTGGCCCAAAACGCAAGTTCAAGTCCCACCTGAGCCAAGATTTTTGCGATTGACTCAGCACCATCAGTACAGCGTATACTTCTACTATAAACAGTAAAAATCCGCAAAAAAGTTGTAATAAAAGTAAGTTTTCATGTCCAGATCATTGATAAGGACAAAGGAGCTTGCATTGAAAGAATAACTTTTGCGTATTCATCAAGCAAATTCAATGCAGGGATTTCAAAAAACGGCTGAAGGGAATGAAAGGACGAATTTCGTTCGATGGCATGCGATAGAAAAAGGTTTTTGTGAATAGGAATTTGAACAAAAAACCGAAAAAAACACTCGTCCTCGAACAAAATCTTCAGAGGCAGCATAAACGAAATACGCTCCTGATGGTAGAAAATATCAAATAGCAGAAGGAATCCATGAGAAGAATATAAAATGATGTAAAAAACTGAAATAGGAGAAAATAGAAAGGCTTTTCTAGCTGTAGTCCATGACTCTCCTGTATTAATACGATTGATCCTGTAGCGATAGAGAAGGGAACTTGGAAATAAGCTCCAGCTTCAGCGACATAAACTCGTTATTTTACATCATTTCTTCATTTTATGCGGAACGGAAGCAAAATAGAAGACGACACGAAAAAAGACAAAAAACCACTCATGAAGGAGGAAAGGTGTTGGAAGGATAAAATAGGTGCATCCAAAACGGTAGCTGAATTTCGAACAAGTTAGTGACGTATTCCTTACACGACAGCCAACGAGAACTCGTCCAAAGTCTAGGTCCCATGTTTAATGCTGGAATCCCCCATATGCAGAAGACAGACTCATATGATCGAAGGAATGAAGGAGAAATTGGCCCACAAGTGTGCGGTGAGGTAAGATGACGGCGGTCTCCTCCGGTGCCACCAGGAACTGTCAGGTACTCATTACGACGACCCATCAATGAAATTACCCAATGGCTATCGGGTTAGCAATTATCAGCGTACGCAGGTGGAAGACCGATAGGGTTTACGCCTTTTAAACCTTTCGGGTTAAACTAGGAAGAGGGGTTCGGTGATATGACGTTGCCGCGTGGTGTCGACAGTCGCCGTCATTCTCCTTTCCTAGTTTATGCTTTTCGTAGTTTTTATTTTATACAGAGATTAATATAAAGTTTTTGTGTAGTTAAGAGAAAGGAAAATAGGTGAAGAACTCAACTATTGAACAGCTACACAATTCTGGTAATATATACTCTTGATAGCTCAAGTCAACTTCATAGAAAAGTAAGAGTAACGTGGCCGGCAGTGATAAATCCTTCGTAGACGCGCCATGCAGTCGCCGTCTATTCAGAATCGTAGTACTTGCGGGGACCAGTCAATGTAGAAGTTATTGTTTTCTACTTCCGGACAAGTCTGTTACCAATTTTTTGAATATTATGAATTCTCACATGATAAAAACATAAAAAAATTCGTTCGTGAACTTCTTATGAATATAATTTCATGACCTTTTCTCTCTTTACCTCTGATCCCTTTTCTATCTATCTTGACTCCTCCATGACTCCTCTTTATTTGATCCCCTTACGGTATATAAACCCCCTCCACATTGATGTTCCATGCCATTCTTTCCTTACTGATGAGCCTCTAGGAGTGTTCATGCTTTCTTTGTTGCCTGTCTAGAGTTAAGAGGCAAAACAGGTCAATCACATAACTTTTCCACTCTATTTCTTTCCTGTTTCGAACGTTTCACTTTTTTATTACCCGAACTCGGGGGATGGAAGGATCGATTAACCTGGGAAGGATCGATCACTAGATAGTGCGAGAATCAGTAGCGCCTCTTATTACTGCTCCAAGCGTGCCTATTTATTTATGACGAATTTATCAGCGGTCTATAATAGTAAGCGAAGAGAATCTCGCTGGCCGATCAAACGAAAATAATTGAAAATAAGTTCAGAGCACGGAAAGTTCAATATTAGTCTATTTTTTGTAAAAAAGAATAGGTTCAGCCCACTCCCACTGTGAGGAATAGAAGTGCCCGTGGCATCGCCGAAGAAGTTGGTTTGGCGGGGTGGCAGCGCGAGGAAAACCAAATTGTGGCCTTGTACTCAACGAGATTCATTCGGATCCATTAGGTTTCTCGAGTAGCTCACCGAAAACCACCACTTTCAGCTGTCTTTACGTCAGCACACAGCTGATTATAAGACCCGAAGAGGACTTTTGAGACTTAATTTTGCTGTGGGAATGTCGCCGCACCAGATTAAACTTTTCACTGTTAGAAGCCTTAGGAACTTCAACCGTATTTTGAGTTTCTGGGTCGTTCACTGCAGGGCCCAGATTCATGAACGGACGAGCGGTCTCTGAAACCGCGGCGCAGCCAGAACCAGACAGCAGAGTCGATGAAATATTGTGTTTAACATAGCAATTTAAGTTGACAGAGGTGAGCGCCGTTTGAGCTATATCTCGAGGTCTATCGGGGGTTTACCAATGATGAATCTGGGCCCAGGATTTCAAAAAAAAGTTTCAAACAAGTGCCACCAAACATTTTCGAATCCGATTAAGGTCCTAAGAAATGGTGGATAACTGATCAAACTTCAATCTATGACCTATTTTCTTAAGCTACAAAAACAGTAAGAAACTACCCAAAACATTCAGACTCGAAAAGAGCAGCATAGAAGGCAAAAACTATGTTGGGAGAATAATAAAAGTGGCGTGAATACGAGACGGCAAAGAATAACGTACGCAGTCGCAAAAATAAAATTCTTCACACGATTCGTCAATCGAATAACGACAAACAAAAGCGTGCTTCTCTGTCAGAGAATTCGATTTCTGATAGAAAGAAACGCAGTGAAATATACGTCAAACAACAAGGTACATAAGTACGTTTGATCTCGATCCTATCTTCACGATGACTTTGCTAACGCTTCTAATCAGAAGATGAGCAACCGAGAAACATGGGAAAGCCTCAATACACAAAAAATTGCCGAAAAAGAAGGTAAGACTTGAAGAATAAATTCTAGACATTAAAATTTCTGGATAAGAAAGACCACCGAGTCGGGTATCTTTTCAACAAATGCTAAATATGAGAGGGATTCCCAAGAGTGACCTCGAAAACCTGACGATAGCCGACTGTTCACGAGAAGAGCGTGTCGGTACGGACTTGAGATTAATGGCTCGTTCATACTCGGAAGCAAAACAGCAGTCGCATGACGTGAAGAGAGCTGCCGCATAGCTCTGCATAACTGTCGAAAGCGAGGGGGATATAAGTGTTTTGGAGCGGGAGTGAAACCTTTAGCAAAAGTTTAATAAAGAAATCTATGTCCTGCAAAGAAAAATGGGGCGACACAGCTTCAGCGGCTAAACCGATTCATAACGATGCTACCCTGTTGCCGACTATGAACGGGCCTTGAAAGAAGTAAGAAAACGAAAAATTTGGTTCTCGTAAAGGGTTTCCTTCAGAATACAAGAAATGATGGTCCCTCTATGGCCCACGTGATATATTCCTCTGAAATTCTTGGTGAATTCGCAATACATCACCGTGAAGCTGTCAAATAAATGCAAGATTACCGCTTAGGCTTCAATATCCGTATACAAATTCTGCCTTACATTTAGGTAACCATGTGGGTAACCAAGTCATAAATTTTCCGAATAGCATCTCCATCTGGAAATGAAAAGCAGTAGACAAGTACAAACCCATCATCTGTAGGTTGATGGAATCGAATGAGAAACACCAAAAACGATGAGAACGTGATTTTCAGCCGTCTCGTTTCGTCTTTAAAAAACGAACACGTCAAATAAGCACCGTCGGTAAACATCCATCAAAATGCGCGAAATAAACGAAACAATATGTTTTTACCGTCGCGCTGCCATAAATCATAACAAAATTATTTTTTAGCGAATAAAAACATATTTCCGGAACCAGAAGAGCGTGATTCGCCCATCAATTAAGAAAACAAAGCTAGAATTTCAAATTTTTTGTTACGAGCTGAGTAATGCAGTTTTGAAAAACGTTGTTTTCATGTCTGTGTTGTTTGGCCTTATCAACTTCAGTGATTCACCTAACACACAACGCCGACTTCAAAACGTGAAATTCTAGGCAGTCGATTTTGAAATTATTGGCAAAAGTCGCTCGCTAGTTGCAGCCTGTGGATATTCCTAATAAAGTTACGAAGAATAATTTTTATATTTACATGAAAAATTGCCCAACAAATTTCTAGTCTTGGGGTAAATGCATAAAAAGCATATATAGAAGAGCGATACTGAAAAGCCGCCGTCGAAATGGGTATGTGTAGATTCAGACGGCAGCCGGATGCGGCGACTTCCTACTCAGGAAATGGGACGTCACAATCGCATGAAGACCGCGGCGGCCAGAATCCCTATACATCACAGGAAATTTCGCTGAGAAAACAAAAATAGATTCTAATCGCTGGAAAACTTAAGCTGTTTGCGTTGTACCAATAGTGGCAAGCGAAGTTGATGGAAAATGTTTTTTGATTAGCCAAAAATCAACGACCAAAACTCTCAAAGCAAACCAGGAACTTAAGTCAGGAACCGCGGCTGAGCCTCACTTAAGCTTTCAGGATGGAAGATCGTACTGAATAATATTTAGATATAATCAGCAAAGCTCTTCAATTTCTCGAATTTTCTGATTCTTCTGGTTTCAACTAAGTTGCCTACGCAGGAAGGCAAGGAATAGTGTTTTAGATATCAACCTTGATAACCAGTATTATCAACAGGTAAGAAAACTCATATTCAGCAGATTCCAACTCAGTTAGTCCATGTAATAAAGTCAATTTAGTCAATAAATGTAAAGGTAAAGTGGTTGGCGTTAATCACTCTTTTGGAGACACGCCACGCATTGGTCTTCCATTCAGAATTGTAGATGCATGAGGAATGCGTATTAGGCCGAGGAATCGTGAGGATCAGCGGCTATTCAAGTCAGAATCTCCGTGTTTCCTCAGAGGTATGCCGATCGACCCCTTCAGGGAATGAAATATTGTTTAGCTGGATCAGCCGTGAAGAGGATGGATCGCTCGATCTGTTCCGGGGATAAATTTTAGTGGCTCATATATTTATAGGATATTGCTAGGTAATTTGCACCGTAACATTCATGTTCTACGAAAGACGATACACTAGAGGAAGAGAAAGAGCTTTTTCTCCTTTGCACGCAACGGAGACCACCCATGAAATCTCTATAATGAATTAAGTTTGAAGTGACAATTACATATAATCGAATTATCGATAGTTTAACCTCTTCATTTGTTTGGTCCCTTCATTCCAATCTTCAAGGCGAATGACGTGCCTGTTCCGGTGATAAATGTAGAGTGGTTCATATATTTATGGGATATTGTTTGGTAATTTCCAATTTAATATATGTTTTGATTAAACCAATTCCATTCATTGGTATGTCATCTATCATCATCCACCTTTTGCTGGTTTCGATGATGTGTTCGATTTTTCATACTTTAAAAGGAAAAGTATAGATAGCTCCATGAAACTCATGTTTATCGTTTGTTAAGGGACAGTTTCCGGGGTGTTTCATCAACCAACATCCCGATGTCAATACGTAGGAATCCTAGCCGACGTAATCGAGAAGCCGATTGAAATTTGGGATCAAACATCAACGTATTAGCGGTGCGGGAAGAACGTTAAAATCCGACTCCTTGAGCGGCATCATTTTATGAAAAGTTTTGATAAAGACCGTCAGCGTGAAAATGCCTGTAGTCAACATGCTGCTCCCAATACAGCACCGTCGATAAATTTTCGCCAAGACGCGATATAAGCGATGTTTTTATTCTATACAAATTATTATGAAATGATTTGTGTTGAATAAAAACACATGAGTCAAATATAATATATATATATATATATATATATATATATATATATATATATATATATATATATATATATATATATATATATATATATATACGTATATATATATACGTATATATACATTATGAGCGTGATCTACCCAATGGTGAAGGAAGCGTGGCCACAATTTCCATTTTTTTTTCATTTTCATGTGTTGTTTGTGTTCCTTGACCTCATCACGAGACGACCACACAAGGTCAACGTCGCTAGGTCGTCCTCGCTTTTATATTGTAACATTTACGTAACCATATAACATTAAAGAGGATACCAGATCTGAACAGAGGAAGCCGAGACGACCATTTTGATGTACAATGATCCTGAGAAAAGTTTACGTTCGAAAATTTGCGGAAGTAAAATTTGATTCCGGCCATGTGCTTTTTATTTAATACAAATGATTTTAATTGATTTATGCCGTGTGAACGGTAAAAAAACGATTCATTTCGTTTATATCGCGTTTTGGCGGAAATGTACTGACGGTACTGTAAATGTACTGACGGTACTACAGACTAATTGTAAGGCCTATGATTGATCACTCCGGCAACCGCTGCATTCGTGTTCAATTCAGAATCGTAGAGGCATGGTGAATGCGTAAAAATGGATGCGCTCCGCTACGGCAGGTCTATTCTGCACCAATTGCCGACCCCGGAGGGATGGAAGTTTTTCAATCGCTCGACCGTGCGGGTGACTGTGTGCACCACGGGTGACAGCACCACAGATTAATTGTAAGGCCTATGAAATACTTCGGCAACGGGCCCGTCACAGCGGAGCTAAAAATGCATGGCTCCACTATATACAGCATTGCAGCTGGGTTTTTTGTATGCTGCCGTGCGGGCACTCGGAGCAGTGCTGCCCGACCATCGCAACTGGCGCCTGCTATGACAACAGTCGCAGCTAGCTGTCCTGAGAGGATCTGCACCATTCTTTTTGCCCTTGCGGTAAACTATCCAAGTCCCCGCGCACAGCAGCATACAAAAAACCCAGCTGCAGTGCTGTAGAGAGGGGATCTGTAGAGAGGGATGCATTTTCAGCTCCGCCGCGACAGGCCCGCTGTCGGAGTATACCAATACGTTCGCTCACCCCCAGCGTAACTCGTCCATTCAGTATCAGACACCGTGGGGCCAGACACGTTTGTACGAGTTATCGTGGTGACGCTGGCGTGGTGAACTCGTACAAATGTGTCTGGCCCCACGGTGTCTGATACTGAATGGACGAGTTACGCTGGACCCGCAGCAGTT
Source organism: Nippostrongylus brasiliensis (assembly GCA_030553155.1). Lineage (NCBI taxonomy): Eukaryota > Metazoa > Nematoda > Chromadorea > Rhabditida > Heligmosomidae > Nippostrongylus > Nippostrongylus brasiliensis. Next base: position 33,312,647 of record CP130736.1, on the reverse strand, counting down.
GGGGGTGTGCATCGACTCTAACGTGTTGTCATTTTCATATCTACCATTATTTACGATCAACCCTTAGGCCCTTGTTATACATTCGCTCGCGGTGAGCGTCAGCGGCTTGCGAGCGGTGATCGCGTGCGCCGCTAACCCCAGACGCTGAGCACGCGACGCACGCACGCACGCGCCCGAAGCATACAGAACAATGCGCGAGGTGATCGACCCACCCCCAGAGAAAGGGTCAATCGCAGTGCAATGCGCAGCGACTAGAGCGTGGAAGGTTCGTGAGCGTGTGCATAACAGCCCGTGAACGTCACCACGCCAGCGTCACCGTGATAACTCGTACAAACGTGTCTGGCCCCACGGTGTCTGATACTGAATGTACGAGTTACGCTGGGGGGTGAACGAATGTATAACAAGGGCCTTAGACGTGTAAACTCTACACAATTGTTCAGACAACTGCGCTGAAAGAATGATAAATATGAAAACGATAACACAATAACCAGCATAGAGTCCACGCAATATTGCAGACCAGCGCAAAATTCATAATAATGGTCTTTACTCTCTTACAAAAGGCAGCACTCAAAGAATCTCGTCACTGTGAACGAGGGGATTATCTTTTTACAAATGTCGTTCATCGAGGAAAGAAGCTGAAAACATTTGAAATGCTATCATTCCGAGATTAATCCTCTAGCGAGTAGAGATCTACCTCAGGCGAGATCTCTGCTGTATGGAAACCAATAAGTTCCAGTCTATCGACATTGAATTCAAAGAAAGCTTCATAGTTCTACAGTGGGCAAAGAGGAAAAAACGTACATATGTAGGTACATGTGTATGTACCAGCCACTCAACGGCCCATTGGCCGCCGTTAGTTGGCCATCCACAATGTCGGATTGGATTCTCAGGTCGTAATCAAAAATCGACTAAAATTTCGTCTAGGTAGGTTATTTTGAGGCCGAAAGAACGAATGAAATGGAAACGAAAGGAAACGTAGAAGGGTGAGGCAATGTCAACAGCCCCCTTGTCGCTGTGTGTGCATTTGGTGTACGGTAACAGACTATCGCGGCGGGACCCATATGAGTCACCCCATGACAAATATCGATTGGGTTTCGCTTATTATATAGTAGGACTAGGTATGAAGGAATACACCACACTATTCTCTGGCTGCACTATGACTTACAATAGCAGTAGTAAAAAACATGAAGAAGAAATTTCGCCTTGATCAGTCCCCTAAGGTGGTGTCCCGCATTCGTGTTCCATTCAGAGAGGCATAGTGAATGCGTGGTGGGCATATACAATGGCGGGGCCAGCCGCTCTACCAGGTCAGTGTCTTTACCTATCCAGACAAGTCTGGTACTAATTGTGGCAGAGGTTCGTCCACGATTTTACTTAGAGCTCCAGAAGAGAAGCAAATTGGAACAAGCGAAGAGAATCGCCCAATCATGTCAAACAAGAACATCACACACTTGAGGAAACCATCACAAAGCACAGAAGGACCCAGGAGAAGTGGTAAGAGGAAGGAAGCGACGACGATGTGGAGAAAATCGGGGACGCTCAACTGTTTTTCTGGTGCAAGTGCTAGACGACGGCACCTCTAAGAGGCTATTTGAACAAAGTGCAGTTAGCAGCTGCCTAAGCTTCAGAGCCTCTTATCCTTTCAGTGGCCAGGCCTGTTAAGCCGATTTTGTGCTTGATGTGCAGCATATGACCAGCGGAATTGCAAAATTTATTCTGACTTGTGAGCGACATAGATGTAAATTTTGTTGGGTTGAGTCACTGCCTAGAACATTTACACATAACATTCACGGTCCTCAACCTGAGTTGGCCGACTCTCCCATCCCTTCGAGGTCCGATAATTTTATAGCACACTTATCTGGGACGGTGGGGACACTGACTCGGTATAGCGGCTGGCCACCACAATTCATTGAATAATCCAAATATGCATTCACTACGCCTGTACGCTTAGGAATTAAAAACGAATGCACGGCGTGTTCCAATAGCGCATGATCAACACCGGCCACGCTACGTTACCTTTTTGCTTCAAATACCACCTAGAGACGAATTTGATATGTAAATCAGTCATTGTCTAGGATATTTACCGATCCCATTTTCGTTGCTCACATGAGTTAACCGAGTTTCCCATACCTACAGGGCCAGATAAATTCGTGGCACACTTTTCTGGGAAGGTGGAGACACTGACTTGGACATCGGATGGACTAAATTCACGGCAACCTCTATGATCCTGACTGGAGAACGAGTGCGTTGTCGCGTGTTTGTCCTTCACCAGAACTACATCAAACTTTAGGTGCCAAGTGGGTTGAGGGGTGCACGGTGCTGGTCTGTATTATTGCGTGGAATTCACATTGATTAAAATGTTATCACTATCATTGTATTGCTGCGGTGGTGTGGACAATTTCGCAGTATTTACAGATGAAGAGATGTCAAAACCAACATGAATTCGGCGTAATATTGCGGACCCCATACTGAACCCAAACTCACACTTTATTCTTCGTCTTACGACCTGGCGCTGTCGTCTTCGCCAGAGCCTGACGGTCGAAATCATACTTGAAAGTCTATTTGCCCTAACACCGCTTCATCACTCAACAGACGATTTCAAATCCTAGAGGACGGGAAGGCGATGTGCAATGTTAGTTGCATAAACAGACCACCACTCACCCAATGTGGAGGTACGTGGGTGAGCGAGTCAAACCTTAAAGTGCTATCTGACTCGGAGGGCTCACAAGTACTACCCCTCTTTCCCACACGTCCATGGCCTTTCCAACTGAATTTTTCACCTTCTTTCATTTTTTTCATTTTTCAATATAACTTATAAACTGATGAAATTATTGCGAGACATTTTTTTTAGTTTATCTGATGTCTTACTGTCGTTACCCTACCCAAATCCAATAGTCACACATTATATGAGTATTTTCGTCTGTTTGAATTTTGTTGATTGGATAACCATGAATAAATGAATAAAGGTAAAGTAACAGTATCAGTCAGGCACACAAAGGTAGGTCCGCAAACGGGGACAAAACGCCTGAACAGTGCTGAAACGGTGCTTGGATGAGTAGTCCTCCAGATGTACCTTACAGGCTCTCACGAATGTGACATTACCAAAACGTGATCCGAAAGGTAAAGTGTTACTAATCTGTGTCCTTCAAAATTTTGATTTTTCTTTTTGATTCAGCACTGAAATAGACCAAAATAGGGCAGCTCAGAGTTAATGCTGCTCTCGCGAAGTGGTGAATTTAAAGAAACTTTCCCACTTATGAAAGCCTTGGAGAGCTCAATCGGATTTGAGGCAATAGACCATTGGTCTTTCCCTGCGCGGCTTCAAAAATTGGACCAGACTGGCCCCTCTGGTTGGATAAGTTCTGGACGAGCGACGTTCGTCGGCCGACGATTTCGATGTTTTGGCGACGGCTAATAATGAAAGAGTCACGATGAAATAACAGAAATCAATTTGTTTGCCGATGGGAAACGGTGAATATTACATGAGCAGGTGCGCGTGGGCAATAGCAGCGGCTCGGCAGCCGGGTGATGGCTAGTGAGAGGACACCGATGACTTGGGCTCGTATGCACATCTGGACTCGCCGACGTCACCGAAAGCATTTTGAAGCTCACTGGAACGTCCCGGAAAGCTTTATTGGTCAATTATTCCCTTTTCACTGGAAGCTCGAACAGAATGTGTTCAGGAAAGGCAGGGCCATTCCTCGATCCCATATTTTTGCACGACGCAAGGCTCCAATCGACTTCAAATTTGTATTATTGAATGCAGCATTGCAAAAACATGCGGCTAACAAATTCTGACACACTCTGTTCGTAACGTAAGAAACGTGAAGACACTACCTGAACGTACCCAATACTTCTGTTAATTTATTATTCATTATTTAGCTACGTAAAGAAACAAACAAACAGAAATATCACTATAAAAAACCAAACTCCAACACAAAACAGCTCCGAAACCTAACAGAGAATACTACACAGATAAGATTTAAGAAAAATATATAATCAAATCCGAGATTTTCCGACGGACCCTAGGCTCGTTCTGCAACTGACCCTAATTAAGCCAACTCGGAACCAAGAAGGTCATCGGAGGGTTAGAAGAAGCAAAATTTACAGGAAAAACTTGTAACCCTATGAAGCATTAATGAAAGATAAACAAGTCAAAAAATGGCCAAGTGGCTCTAAGATACACAGCCCATCCAGGCAGTTATAGGTCCTAGAAAATGGATGCTATCAATGCTTCTCTCCACGAATAAAAAGGAGAGTTGATAGCCTAGTTTATCTGATATCTTATGTATACAGTATAGGATCAGCAGACCGTCGCTAACGATCCACCAAAACGCCGTCTGCGACGGCTGAAACCGTCGTCTGCCTCTTCATCACAACGCCTTTCACCCCCAATTATTCTAATATAAAATACATGGTTAGAATAAGAAGACCACCGTTTACGTAGGGTTTGGACTGTATATTTGAATAGAGGAACTAGAGACGATCAGTTCAATACCAAACACTAATTGAAAATGTTTCAGCTGAAGTTGACGGTCAGAAGAAATTTGAGAGATTTTCACATGTCGCTAAATTTGATCATTTTGTGGATGTGCCATCGAGGATTCTCTGGACTTCAGAGACTCCGGTAACAGAGTTTGATTAGTCCACGAATTCACTAATTGTAAGATGCATGCAGAAAGTCTTCAACATGAAAGTATGAAAAGGAGAGAAAAATTGCTCAAGGTTCATGTCTTACGGTTCGCTGCAGGTGGTACAAGTACATTTCAAGGTGTTTTTGCTGAAATTGATGTGAATAGATTAACTTCAGCAAGGGTAAATCGAATAGGTAAACGTCGCTCGCGGAATTGCTCGCTGAGCTTGACCGTACTTGAAAACGAACACCTCGAGAACGTGAAGAGGCCAGTCGTTGTCCGACGAGGCCTCCGCGGCTCTCTCTCTCAGTTTATTTCAAGGATTACATGTGGAAGCAATAACAAACTAAAAGCCGTTTTCTTCACGAAGCTCGTAGACATTCAGCGAGAGACTCAACGATTCGCACATCGATAAAAGCGAGAGATATCGACTGTAACAGCCTCAATTTCTCTCTTCCCATTTTCATTCGGAATTTTTTGTTTTCTCCCGGTGGAATAAAAAGAGCCTCAGCGCAGGTTGTAAAGGGTAGCTAATAGACGTCGGATATTGTTTCTTTCACGAAAACAATTCCATGGACTTAATGCCTTGTGGATTAACTTGCCCTCAGAAAAGATTGTCAATATCAAAGCTTAGTGATCTTTGCTCTTAGCTCTATGTATGTCTTTTCAGTATCTTTATCCAGTGGAAAAGAGCGATGTAGCGACCAAAGTTTCCCGAGCAAGGCTGGGATTTCTGCTTCAAAAGGGATTGAAGCATAGTCGTCGAACTTATTGCCTAAGGCTCCTTAACCTTCGGAAATTTTCTGAAGAGTGACAGAATAAGGTGATGGATACTGCATTCTCTCATATACTACTAAACTTCTAGAAAACCAACGGGATGTTTTGTTTCAAAAATCGACCTTTAGCGACCGTCTGACACATGTAAGGACATTAGAAATAACTGTAATGCTAATAACCGTAAGAATAATGCGATTTATTGATTCTCGGACATACAAACCGCCTATAAGACTTTTCAACGGTTCGGTCGTTGAAACGTCTCACACCATTTTCTATTTTCCTCTGATGGCACTGTGTTTGGGCCTACATAACCATGATCTACCAGAGATATAGGCGGTGAATACTGAGGAAACTACAGTTGTCTGCAGTGAATTCACCAAGGTTTTATAATATTAGGTTGGTAAAGTTCGTGCCGTTTTTTTCAAACGACAGTTGTAAGTTGAGTTTGAAAGCTTCTGCAGAGCGCGACAAAGCATTCGAAAAAGAATTATTTGCTCTTTCACAGGTATGTTTGGAATTCGCGACCACTTTGAATGCCATTGTTTTTTGGCTAGTAAAATGAAAAGCGAAAAAGTGAACAAATAACCTCATCGACAGCGATTGTTTTCTGCTCAGTTTCAGAGGATTAAATAAAATGGGATATGTCATTCGAAAGATTATGATTTTTTTCATTAGATAGTACATTACTTGTTTATATTTGTTCTAAAAGTTACAAAATTTTGAACCTCCTAGGTTTATCGTTCGAAGGACAAGAATTATTTTTCGATGCTGCTCCTCAGTTTCTTCTAAACGTCCGAGTTGAATTCTGTACAGTTTTTTCTGAATATGTACCCTATGAAGTAAACCGTATGGACACGACTAGCACAAAGGAATAATTCAATGATAACTAGGGTGAAATTTATCGGCTCAAACGATAGCAACTCCAGACCGCAGTTAAGGTTTATTTGCTCTATTCCTTACGGCGTCCTGCATCCAAGTAGGAAAATCTTAACGGTTAGAGAACTGGCCTACCTACCGCTCTTCGAATCTTTTTTTACCCAACTCAGTGGACTCGTTCAAACGCATCAGAGAGACGATTTTTCTGCCTAGACGTTTCGTGATACAAGTACAGTACATTTTATAACAGTTCATAAATAGTTTATGCTCCTATCATCTGATGGTGCTGTTTCAGGCCATAGTAACAAATGTTGTCGCTATAAATTTTTGACGGCTGTCTTACGCAGTGCAGATGAATGAGTGAATGCATAAAAAGTTGGAAACCTGAGAAAAAAGTGAAAAAGGAGCCTCACGGCTCCCTAGGGATGCTCGTTATCCACATTTTCAGAGCACAGAATGGATGCAGCACATGCAAAAGGCAATGGTTCTCCATTGAATGGTGCATACATATTTATTGAGTTGATATTTAACAAGTAAACATCTCAATATACAAAGAAAGTCCCGCTCTTATCCACCATCCTACCCAGACAATCCATATTCCCATTGGAATAATAGGACGAGCAAAAATCAAACGTGCTTCACGCTACCTTAATGAGGTGAAAGAAATTGGAAAACAAGTCAGGTGATCAATGAGCTAGCTGTATGTGAAAGGTAGCAGAGCAGCGAGAAGCGTTGATATTTTTGCTTCGAAATAGAATCACCTTACGGATTCAACTGATTTTTGTCTGTAGAAGGTGAATTAAAGCTCAATAGCCAGCTATAAGAAAATAGAGGTATTTTATCGCGGGATGCTAGAATGCCGCTTTTGTTTTTCTTCTTAAACTCAGAGAAAAGAGTGAGAGAATCGTCTCGAAACAAGGTTCTATAATCATACCAAACAAGTTTCCGACAGTTGGAATTCTAAAGCGTTAAGAACACAAAGCCATTTGTGATCCTCGCGCGAAATTCTCCCAGAGGTTTTTGGCAAGGTGATAGCCAGGTGAAAAAGTTGCTTTGAAAACGATTATAACAAGAAACACATCTATTTAAATCCTCGACGGAAAAACAAACATTCTTCTGCAAAATATCGATAGCCATAGGTTCGAAAAGAGACGAAAACCGAAAAAAAGAAATGGAAAGAATAGGAAGAGCAGTGCTCCCTCTATTAAAATACTGACTCTACCAGGGTCGACCACAATCGTAACGAGATTTTCGTTAGATATTCCGCAAGAAATATAAATTCATATTTTCATTCATTAGATAGCACACGGCACCATTGGCTTGCCAGGATCGAGATTCCTAAACAAAAGGAGATAACAAGATTCTTGTGAAGACTTGAAAGAGATGTAAGAGCGTGGACAATATGAAGAAAACTAGGGCTCTCATCCACTTCTTTATTCCTTAAGAGGTGAAAGACGTGCAAAACGCGTGCAAAGAAACTCGGAGATCTTTCGTCTTCAAACCGCAGCATTGACGTCAACCGTTGTTCTTCTAATCCCGGCGCTTTTCGACGCTACGGAGTGGAACTTCATTAAAGCCACCGTATGACTGAACGGAGACCACATTCGGGAAAATTCTATGGATATTTTGGTAGCCTTCCATTAAACCACCTCAAGTAGCACAAAAGTCAAGATAGTTCGGATAAAGATTGTATGAATTCTAAATAATTGATCTAGTAGATGCTTTAACACAGGTAATGAAAGTAGAACATCACGTTAATACTAAAATTGCTTACAGTTTCCTTGTTCAAATGCCAAATCCGGCTCACTAGGTCGTACCGCTATTGCTGATGAGTGTTTTTAAGCAAAAGACGACCGAATTGAGAAAACTGCTAGGAGAGATGAAATGACCGGCCCAGTTGGGTGGAGCTCGGTGATGTAGTGGTCTATCATCACGGCGCCTCGGATATGCCTGAGACAAAGGTTCGAATACCGCTTGAGCCGTGTTTTTTGTGATGATCTCTGCACCACCTTATATTCTTTCAGATTGTCAAGAAAGTTCTGCCTTTTTTCGCATGTCGTTTTCGAGAAGCCATAGCTCAGCTCAAAACGTACCGTTTTATTCGAAATAACCACCATTCGAATTGACACGTCTCTGCCAACGTAAGACAAGTTTGAAAATGTCCTGCATTTTTTCACATTCTGCATTTGTCATTCATATCCCGATAAGTATTTATCTATTTATTTATTTATTTATTTATTTATTCATTTACTATGAACTGTTGCGTGCGCCAAGTGAAACAGACGTGAGTGGTCCTAAACAATCGTTAATAACAACTAAAGACTAAAGTAAAGTAAAATGCAGTAATTTACGCAGCATTCTAGTCTTCAAGAGGAGAGAGACCAACGCCATAGTGAGCAGATAAATGCGAGGAAAGTCTTCCTGGTCACGTTGGAAGATAGCCGGTTAGTATCATTGTTGAGTTCGGTGCTGTCAACACCAGAACGTCGGGCTAGAACCGTGCGTATTCCGGCGGACTTCGTCCCTTTCAGCTTCAACTATAGTTGCAGCCCAAAATGCCCACTAGAGAATTGGCGGAAGCAAATAATTCAACTGGAAATACTGTACTGAAAAGAGTCACCGAAGTTGATGGTGTCATACGGGCAGTCAGCGATTTCTTTAACTTCCTGCCTGTTCAGTTCTGCACGTAGAACATGGCTGACCTGCCTATCGGGGACATTATAGCGCTGACTAACAATGGTGATTGAACCGTGAAGTGAAATGCATTAGGCACTGAATAGGAAAACAAAGAAAAAGTAGGCGTCAAACGGCTCAAGACTTTCCTACCACCCTATAGATGACAAATGCAGAATGGATCAAGAGGGAGCCATATATAGAGGTATTTTTCCTCATTCTCCGTGACATAGAGCAAGAGAGACGGGCACGTTTTCAGACTATGAATACATGATGTGGCTGCGGGTCATGTGCCGCTAAAAAAGCCAGTGGTCAGAATACCACCTGGCAGGTGTCAGTAGAACGGCCGAGAGCCGCTGAACGAGCCGAGCCGAGCCGAGCTTAATCGGCCGATGGCAGCGCAGCCACAACGACGGTGGACAGCGGCAGCTCCACACAGAGAGATACATTCATGCTGACGTAGGGTACAATTGTGGCCTGAGTGGAGGTGGTGAGCTGTGTGGGGCGAGAGTGAATGAGCTGAGGTGAGGTGAGGAGGTTATGAATGAGATTATCAATTTCCCTCCTCTCCACTGGAAACCGACGAAAGCGAAACGCACGCAACCGTATTGATCTCCTTAACATTTGGCGTGGTTGTGAGACACGAGACGCGACTGACTGACGTTGCGAGGTTACTGCCTCTCACGCGCTCCCCACCACCACCATCACCAACGCCACCACCATCGCTATCACCACCACCACCACTACCACCAGCAGCAGGCAGATAAGCTGAGCGCCCCATCTAAGCGTTACACTTCACACACGATCCCGCTGACACTACTGCTTGAGCGGCCACACATTGCTCGAGACCACGGATTTTTCTAATCGAGAAATCTCTATTCTGATAATCACTAATCGGAAAGATATCAGCCACTTCGCCTGACTTCCCTGGAAGCGTACCCATATTGAGCGTCCCTATTCGCAGTAGATAAAGTGGGAAAGGATAAACGCTGCCTGGAAGAAGTGGAGAGAAGCAACTGGAACCCTCTTCGGCAAGAGATGCTCGAGGGTCCTCAAAGGAAAGCTGTACCGAGCCGTTGTCAGACCAGCACTGTTCTACGGCAGTGAGCGCTGGCCTAGAAATAAGGCACATGAAAGACAAGTACACTCAGCCGAAATGAGGATGCTCAGATAGGCATGTGAATGGACACGGATGGATAGGGTACGAAATGAGGCCATAAGCTCGGTAGTGGGAGTAGCCCCCGTGCACCTGAAAAGGCGGAAGCAGAGACTCAGGTGGTTTCGGCACATTGTCAGGAGACCGGAGGACCACCCAAAAAGAAGAGCATTGGAGTTCGAGGCATCCGGCAAGCGTTCAAAGGAGCGCCCAGGAACAGATGGAGGGACGTCATCAGAAGCGACCTCAAAGAAGTAAAAGCAACATTAGAAGACGCCCGGGATGAAGTTAGATGGCGACTGTTGACAAGAACAGCGGACCCTGCGATGGCGCGGGATTAAACGCTAAGGAGAAGAAGAAGAAGAAGAAGAAAGGTAGTCAATCAAGGTCTATCGAGCAACAATTCCCAGGTTCTCTCTTCATTAAACCTCGGTGCTGATGTTAGTATTCTGGGTTTAGTCAATAGTATGCCTCACCGAGGTTGTTAGGTAGAATATTCATTACCGGACTGAGGTTTCAACCTTCTCTTCGTCTACAGAGGCCGATTCCACCGTAAACGAGTAAGTACATCGGTGGAGTGGGCCTCCGAAGACGACGAGTAGGTCCAAACGTCAGGCCGTTGATAAATATTCCACCTAACAAACTCGGCAAGGCATTCTAACATACTAGGGCTTTATCATACAGAGAATTATTTAAGATGCTTCTTCAGGAGTAGGGACTTCACAATCAACCCAACATTTTTATTTTTTACAATAAATTTACAATTAACCCGGTGAACAAAAGCCTCAATAGGTCGTGATCGTTGTGCATATAGAGCAGGTATGGAGTTCGTCCAAGTGAGCAAAGTTATGAAAATTCCTAACAGTTTTCTTAAAATTGGAACTGTAGTCAAGAGACAACTGCATGGACAGAGTCGGTCTTTGACGATGCTGATTAGCATTAGTTCCTCTTCGCCCTCATTTGCTCTCTTTCCACCCCTAGTTTCTATCATTATAGGCCATTTGTTTAATAGGCACTTTTTATCTGATTGTGCTGCATGCGTAGGGTACTTAATAAATTTGAATAGAAATAAATTTGTTAAACGTGTAAAACAAAGAACCCTCGAGAATTCTATAATTGTTTGAGATTAGATGCGAACCTTAGTAGAATGAGGAATTTCTGTAATCGAGCCCACTAGGAAGAGGAACATTCACACTTTAGGTGTTCGAAACAGCTTAACGGGTATTTCTCAATGCTCATGAGGGTTTTGGGTTACAATCTCTCAGTTACCAAATGAGGCTGCCAGATCAGAAATATTTGGTCTTGCTAGTCTCAGTTCCCGATGGAAAAAGGCCAGTATAATCATGATGCAGATGTTTAAAATTCCTACTGGAATGACTGCACTGGATCCGCTACTCTCTTTTTCGTAGTTCGGCTTTCCTGCAACCAGAAGGATAACTCCAGCTTGTTAGTGTAACTGACATGCTCAAAGCCTATTTTTATATAGATACTTCTAAAAATTGTATATACTGTTAACAAATTCCGAGAAAATTAGCTCTTGGCTTTTTGAAGTCAATGCCATTTATTAAAGGGACGAGGAAAAAGCAAATGATCTAACAAAGTGAGAAATGCATTTGAACGAGCGGAGCGGCTCCCTTGTTCTTCTCGCAGAGGTATTTTAGCCCTCGCCAGATTTCCCCAATCATCACTGTGCACTGGCAAAACGACCGCCAAAGAGCGCGTGAAACAGAACGAAGATTATGTTCTTCCCTCTCGATTCTACGGACTAAATCGTTAACACTTCCAGCGTTATTTCTCTATTCATTCAAGTGCCTCCTAACAACGCGAAACATTGCTGAATAAAAAGCGTGAGCTCATGCATGAATGCTGCTGGTCGGCGACAAAACAACAGCAGAACATGGAATTGCAAAGTGGTTAACGACTGAGGGATGTTCGCCTATGAGCACCTGAAAATCATCAACAGTCAAGAGTTTCAGTGGTTGTACACAAATGGAAGAGGATGTAAAAAAAAGCGGCGAGTACATCGTCGATCAGAGAGCATGCTACAGGTAAAACATTTCTGGTTAAACTAAGCAATAACTTCTCCGCTATCCGATACATCAAAAGTGGGTTTTTCTCAACGAAGTGTGCATATTATCACAACTCCTTTTTGTGACTACAGTACCGGACGCGCCGCAACGATAAAACGGCGGCAGCGGCGCCTCGGAGTTCCGAAACGCGTCGTTTTTTAATAACTTCTTTAAAATCGGTTTATTTGCAAAAATAAGTATATATTGGAGTTTAGCAGCTTGAGATCTATCCCTCCATATACAATTTTCCCAAATTCGTAAAACTTCTTTTCAGTCGATTTTTTGACCCCTCGATTTTCGGATCCCGTTGCCACTTCGATCCCTCGCTTGCTGACTCACCACCAACTGGGCTCCGCCCCCTCGCGTCCGTTTATAAATATGCGGCGTCCGTACCACCGACTAGGCCCCGCCTCCTCCTCGCCGCATATAAATATGCGGCGCGTCCTTTCCTAGCGTCCCAAGCTGGAAGTAAGGGGCCCCACGGGGTGGCGCGAAGGAGCTACCACGTGTGCCCCCCGTTGGGTATGGGGCGCGAATGAACTGTGGTTTGCTCTGCCCGCCACGCGTGGACACCGGAACGGCGCATTTCGGCGCTCCGGGGCGCCGCTACCGCCGTTTTATCGTTGCGGCGCGTCCGGTACTGTAGTTTTTATTTCGTATAGCGTTTATTAAATTGACTAGAGCGTTTATCAAATTGACTTATGATATTGTTGTTAATTCGCTGTTGTGAACAGTTGTCAGTTGAATTTTGTGCAACGGCTGTATTATATTGCCGTAACAAAAAAAAATAAATAAATAAATTAATTAATTATTTAACTAATTAATTAATCACTAAATAAAAAATAAATAAATAAATAAATAGGTAAGAAAATAAATAAATACACAAATGCATAAAAATAGACAAATAAATAAACAAACCAATAAATAAATAAATAGGAAAGTAAATAAATGAATAAATAAAAGACAAATAAATAAAGATAACGTCGTTAAAATAGTGGCAAAGGAAATGGGATAATCTGTGTTCGTCAAATCTTGGAATGACGTCGAACATTTGCAGGATGAAGTGTTAGGGCTGGATAGACATGGTATTATGGATAGCTAATTTCTGTTGACGTTCCAGCGCAACCTCTATCGTCAATATCTACGATAAAGGTAAAATTCAATTCCTATTGTTCAAACGGATCTTGCGAAAGACAGTTAGGCTGAAATAGACGAGAATTAGAAAAGAAATAGAAAGCGAGGATCATCCCTTTTAATGAATTTTCCTTTGTCAGCCAATTGGTTGTGACGAAAGCTTCCACATTTTTGAAAATGCGGGTCTTTCTCGAGATGCTTCTGACGCGAATTTTCTTGCGGGCATTTTCTTGCATAATAGTGTATGTGGAGGGCAAAGCGCAGCAGAAATAAGAAATTAGATCGGAAACGAACATGTCACGCTGAACTTCTCATAATCTTACCTAGTATGTGCCAGTTAACTACTAACTATTAGCTGGTCATTCACGCACAACGGCTTTCAGAAAAAGCGACGTTCTCGATGGAGGTACGCTGAGGTCTTTTACCCTTCGACTTCAAACGCGTAAGATCAGCAGAATCACCCAGTCATCGTATCAACGTAGCATTCGGTGAAGGAACAATGTCTAAACGCACTTCACAGAATTAGCGCAGATTCAATATGACTCCGAAATCAGAATTCCACCCGGACACTCATCAGTATTCGATTACGAACCGTTGCAACTATCACAGAAAAAAAATTCGATCCGCGAGAAATTTTCCGCAGAAGTAGGGTGGGTGCAAGTATCGGTCTAGATCACATTGAGTCATTCCTTATTTGGCAGAATGCAATCAAGCAATCTGTGAAATCCAATATCTACCGACAGATCGTTAGCGATCGTTTTGTATGTCATTGTTATGAGAGTTTGACCATGTGGTGAAGTCAATAATTATGCCCCAAGGTATCACAATCACCTTGAAGCCAAAACCAAGATTGATATAGTAGTTTATTCGGGCTAACGTTTCGGCGTCCTCGCCTTCTTCAGAGCCAGGAACAAGTCGAGTTCAACCTAAGAAACTACCCAAATAACACCGCATCAAATTCGCCGAAAAAATAAGAGAAAATTGAAAGACCATCGAGCAAATGAAAAGGGTCAGACAATCACCTGGGTCACATTGTAGGCTTGCACGTTTACCTCTTGTGACTGAGAATTGAATAGGTTCAATATAGGTTCAATTCGCGGACAAATACCAACAATCTAGTCCGCATGAACTGATAAAAAAGCGGAATTTCGATCTATACAAGAAAAATTATAGAATAAAACAAAAATTCGTAGCGTCGCAAGCAAGGAAAGAATAGTGAATGTGGAGGGCGAAGCACAGCAGAAATAAGAAATTAGATCGGAAACGAACATGCCACGCTGAACTTCTCATAATCTTCAACTTTTGAGACCCTACAAGCTGTAGAACTACGAATTAACGATCCTTTCTTGGTTTTCAGCTCAAAACTATGTACGCCATGTAATCCTAATCGTCTCTTCGGTATATTTACGTCACCCACGCAAAAAGTTGAGCGGCTTTTATCCGTCAATAAAGAAGATTATAGCCTTTAATTAGTCACATACAGTAATCCTAGATTTTTGGATATCAGCGAAGGATTCCTAGTAATTCCAGTGGGGAGCCAACGTTTTGCATGACTTCTCCCTTCTTGACCTTAGCACAGAGAACCTGTGCAAGAATATGACCGACATAAACCGGTAAAGGTAAAGGTATCTGCGTTGATCAGTCTCCGAAGGACCCGCCATGCATTCGTGTTCAATTTAGTCTCGTAGCGGCTTGGTGAATGCCTATTTGGTCTATACAATGACTCACAGGTGCCAGCCGCTATACCAGGTCAGGATTTTTACCTTCCCAGAAAAGTCTGGTACCAATTCAAACACCCCGAAGGTATTGAAGGCTCAGTCCGGGCGAGGATCGATCCACCGTGCAGGTGTCAGCAGCGCCTCTTACCACTGCACCACACGCGGCCTACATGAGCCTTGCCGTCACATCTGATTGACGTCACCTATTTTAGAACTATCTCCATCGCTGCTGTTGGACGAAAGTCTCTCACAATGAATCGCATTGGACTGAGTGGCATAGTTAAGTATCTAAGAAGGTGATGATCATCTGTCGAGAGGGTACATAAATCAGTAAAAGGTAAAACGTAAAGGTAAAGGTGAAAGAAAAGTAAACGTAAAGGTAAAGGTGATGACATTGATCAGTTTCCTTAGTACGCGCCACGTATTCGTTTTCACTTCAGAATCATGGAGATATGGTGAATGCCTATTTGGTCTACACAATGACCCACAGGTGCCAGCCGCTATACCAAGTTTACGTTTTTTCTTCGCAGAAAGGTCTAGTAACAATTCACCGACCCCGAAGGGATGGAAGGCTTGGTTGGCCCGGGGAAGAACCGATCGCCCGCGCGGGTGTCAGCACCCCCTCTTACCACTGCACCACGCGAGGCGTTACATAAACTAGTAGCCATAAAAAACCAGCTGCGTTGAAGCTACTGCCTGGAGTGAAACATAGTACAATTTGCTGGAATCTCTTTCTTCGACATTGCGGGCGTCATAAGGGGAGAGTTATAAAATTCATACGGTATAATTGGCATTCTTGTTTAGACTGCAGCGCGGTAATTCAACGCGCTAACAACCGACAATTAATAAAGACGATGAAATAGGCATGTTCACAAGTGGCCGGACCCTATCGGACATACAGGGGCAAATACTCCAACTGGTGTCGCTATCGCTGATCGTTTTTACCACCTGCATAGTGTTGCACTCAAAGGAATTCACCAATGAATGGACAGTGCCGGTGAGGGGCCCAGAGGAAACTGTAATCTGACTAGAAAGCCAGTTGAAGGTATGCCCTCACCTTAGTGTAATAACAACGCATAGCAATTCCAGGTACGGCTCTAAATAAGCCTTGGTATAGGATAGTTGTGTTCTCATCTGTTCTACAGCTCGAAGGACGGTTGAGGATCGATTTTGTTGGCTGAAGTTCCGGAGAATTCGCCCACGTCGGAGCTTCAAAGGGCCAGGACGATTAAGAACTATCAGGGGGGGGGCAAAAGTGATAAGTATCTCCTTTTTTTCCCATTTAACTCCCGACTGGGGTCTCACTGTATGCTCGTCGTATTTATGTGTCTGTACGCTATTTACTTGAGACCAGTTGGGAATTCATCAGTCCCGCGTATTTGAGAAACATACTGAATCCTCAGGCTACCTCGGACCACTTGCGTGTCGATGTGTGCCGTGCCAATCTACGCCATTTCTCTTGTCTGAGAAGTCTGAGCTCGATCGTTACGCAGGATGAGCAGTATGTCTTCTACATTAACCCTACCAAGCAGCTAGTCTGGGTGAGGCCTGGTGATCCGATACCGATCTTTGTTCGACGAGATGAGCATGGCGATAAGCAACTTTTGAGCTTCTGGGTCTGCGTTTTGCTGGAGACCATTTCCAAAGATGGCCATGATGGACTCCGTAACCTTAGTGAACGAAATCGTGGAGGTGGATCAGCGGTTCGCACTTGTTCGACCGCAACGTTTCAAAAGACTGTTCCTCTTCGACAACGCCACACCTCACCGGGTAAAAGTAACCACGCTGAAGCTTGCTTAGCTGGGTTACGTCCGTGTACCTCCCCCACCGTATTCACCGGACATCTCTCCATGCGACTACCGCTTCTTCTTTAGCCTGCAAGACTAGAAGGGACTTCTTGGCTAGAAGGGACACAAGGAGCCAAGCAGACCTTGAGAGGCATATCAACCAGTGGATCAACTCCAGGCCGAAGCAGTTCTAGAAGAATGGGATCAGAAAGCTGGCTGAACGATGGCAGCAAGTCATAGACCTCAACGGATAGTACATCCCTCAGCACAGTTGAATTGTACTTAGGTTATTGAGAAATAAAAGAGTTTGGTGCATTTTCCTTAATACTTTTGCCCCCCCCCCCCCTAATACATGATCAAACTTCCCATTAACTCTAAACAAAATTCACGATATCCTTCTATGTAATAAGCGAAACCCAAGCGATGTTTGTCATGGGTGGCTCACATGGGTCCCGCCGCGATAGTCTGTTACCGTACACCAAATGCACCCACACCGACAAGGGAACTGATAAAATTGCTTCAATCTTTTACGTTTCCTTTCGTTTTCATTCCCTGCCCTTCGTTTTCATCTTTTACTTTTATATCATGTCTTTGTCCTTACGGCTCACACTTCTCAAAACGTTTCCTCCATTTCCCTTTACTCAGTTTCCACAGACGTTTTGCAGCCGTTAGGCCGAAAATCTGGTATTCTCAGTACTCAAGGGAGGACACGATTCCTTACTTCAGCCTGATCGGCAGTAAAAAACTGAGGCGACGGGCAGCGATACTAGATGACGGTGTGATAAGCCCAGATACTGATTCCAGTCCAAGATATGGCCAAAGCTCCTGTGCTATATACAGCTATTCCTCCTTCCGATTAACATTTGGAACAGTTTTGAATAACATTTATGTTTAGAAATACCAACATTTACATTAATACCTATACGGATTGAGATCTGATACTACACCAGTTCGCTAAACATCCCAACCTTGTAGGAACCTGCTTCGCCCTCGATAGAGAAACGCTGTGCCTATTTAGATGGCGTACTCGAATGTGGTATTTCTGGGGGCTGTGAAATATGAGAATTGGATCGGCGGCTGGCCAGATGTGCGAGCAGGGAAATTGCCCGGATTGATGCGTTGCTTCTTCACGTAAAAAATCCGAGACGAGTTAATAGGGCCTGGCGCGAAACGCACCCCAATCGTAACGACGCCCGAAATCCGCCAGTTCTTTTATGGGGAGGGGTGCCGGAAGATGGTCGTTGGTGACCAGTTACACTGGAGAAAACAAGGAAAATATTATACACGGGCTCCCAGACACGAATGTTCACAGCAAAATGCCTCCTTGCAATACAGTTCAACACTTTGGTGGAATTGTGACCAACACTTTACATCACTTCGAATTGGTTGAAAAAGTGAGCTGTTCATTGGAGCTTTGGGTGTCATTGATAGCAGAGCTTCCCGCCGCTGTATAATTTATATAACACTGTGGTGCCCTTGGTAGAACAGTTGCTAATTGCGCTTCCATGAGCAATCGACAGCTCCCCTGAAAAAGATGAGGGAAGAAAAAAAGAACTTTTTTTGAGAGCGTCCAGTTCAGTTGCTCTTCAGGGGCTTCAAGGTCTTCAAAACTTACCACTTTTAGAACACTTGCCCACGTTTGTTGAGCTCCGGACCTATATTGTGATGTCATCCTTGCTTGGGTTAACTTTTCGGCGCTTTTATTTATTTATCTATTTATCAAATACGTCAATTAGGTCAATTGACGCGCTAAAATATAACAGCATTAGTTGATACTAAATCAAACAGAGCACACCTGTGAGAACACAACATAACAGAAGAAAATGTTAGCTGTGGAGGGAGGGGGCTTAACGGAAAATCACAAAACCAAAAACCAAAGAGAACCAACGAAAACCAACGAACTCAAAGACCATCATGTAACTTTTGGCGCTGGTAGAGCTTTCATAAGTTTAAAAAGAGAATAAAAATATCCTGTAAATGTGTATTACAGATAAGAAGATAGTGATAGTTGTGCTCCTGCGAGAATCGAGACACGCACCAACTAAGGCTGGTCCCTTATTCTATTGATCTAAGGAACCTAATTTTAAACCAAATACGTACCTTAGTGGCGGGCGAAATGGAGCCAAATAAATTCACTTAAACTGCGGCATAGATCAGCCGACACTAAATGCGTAGCCTGTAGATAGTCGGCAAGGAATAGGGTTATCAAGACTGATAGTAGTTAAAAAAGTATAAGAAAATTTTTGTTTATTCAGCCAAGGATGGCGTGATAGCCTTCGAGAAAATATACTAATTTACTTTTACCGTTTTGCCGTTCGTTTAACCAATAAGCCTACAGCAAAAACCAAGCATGTGCATGTATGAACGACAACTAGGCCCCCAGAATGGCGGATCGTCGAAAGTTCTAAAACTACGGAATCCTATCACTCTTGTAAGCTCCTCGACTCTCCAGCCGAAACCATCCAAAGGTATAAGGATGCTTTTCCCCTTCTTTGTGGCCTCAGGTATCGTTAAAACTTTGCTGGGACGTAAGTAGCCTTCTGAACAACGACAGCTGGAGGTGGGTTTAGAGATTGAGAAGGCTGTTGGCTATAGGTATCAAAGAACATCTAGCCGGTAAAATAGGGTGTTATTCGAAAATTCCACTCGGTGGACGCAGAACAGATGAGCATAATGGAGACGATTTGGAGCATTGGAGTCATTCTGGATTTCTTTAGTGAATCCACGAATGAATTTACGAAATGGACCTCTTTTCATAATAATTGATATACTTGCTTGATTTAGATATTTGGAGATGCTAGGTTATTCGCAAAACACTGACATCGGACGGGTCCCGTCCGATGTCAGTGTTTTGCGAATAACCTAGCATCTCCAAATATCTAAATCAATCAACTCATTCTCGTCTATAAACCGCTGAACAAAAAGCGGCAAATAGCAGAATAGTTTCGTGATATACTTGCATTTGTGAAGCGTTGTGAGCTGATATGTGACACACTACTGGACATATCTTTTGATCAGTTCTCGAAAAAGACGCTTCGGAGCGTTCCAAAGCGGCTTTTTTCGATAACTTTGTTGGAACTCAATTATATGTAAAAAATATACACATATTTGAGCTCAGCAGCTCGAGCTCTATCGATTGGTATTTGAAGATCGGTACAACTGTGAATCCATAAGAAACGTTAAACCTTCCATCAATCATGGGTACAATTAAACAGGAATGCTGGAAGAATATGAACTTTTGAGGTAACCTAACGGGGTAATGACAATGGGTTGCGTTAGGCCTCTAAGATGATGAGCAGGTTGAAGCGTTATCTCGCCATAAAAATGTTCCACTTTACAGCCTCGAAAGGCAGAAAAATAAAATCAACTCAAATGAACTCAGGCAGAAAAATTCAACCAACTAAAATCAAATTGAAAGAATAATGTTTCAAAGCAATCTGATAGAGTTGCGTCAAGCTCTTCGTTCCTGGAAGTCTTACTGATCTATGAAATCTCATATCTTCAGTTGCGGTTATTCGAAAACGGCCAGACCTGAAGTAGATAGAAAATTTGAAAAAACCTCAGATATTAAAGGAAAGCAGCGTTGATGAGGTCTAAATACAATTGGAAAGAAGAGGAAGAAGCGGGTGAGTAGTGGGGTGGTGACTAGTAAATTGGTTTGCTTGCCTAGACGCGGCTTCTAGTCGCAGTCGTCGATTGTTTTGTTCCTTCCCTTTTCAAATCCACTTTTCGGCTTCCGTATAGGTCGGCTGGCCGGATCTCTTCGAAGCAAAACTCCGTTACTCTCTTCTACTGGTTGTTCTCAACCTGTTCTGAGAAATACACGGTCCGGGAGTTGCAGTGTTGCTGGAGCGGTCAACTAGCACAGACTTGCATAGAATGACAACAGAGCCAGAAAGCTCCATTATGTCACATCAACTTTGTATTATTAGTAAAATAATTGGACCGAGCACGATCAGAAATGGCTAATCCTCGTGACACATAGATTTCGCCACCTGGCAGAAGACATATAGATTAGATTAATATAAAGCAAATGGAATAAATAAAAGAGCTTTCGAAAAGTCTGATCGCGGGAATTTGTGACTAAAATATTTATGACGAAAGAGCAACATAGCATAATAACAAGAATCATGGAACGTTAACGTAGCTAAAGAGTCTCCACTATAATTAGTACAAGTGGGAATTGATTACAATTTAGTTCTGCAATGGATAGTTCAAGAGTTAATCGGTCTCTAGAGGCTACATTCATTCCAGAGATATTAAGTGCGTAAGACACACTCCAATCCCTAAAGACATATATTCAACATTGCGCGTTACAAAATTTTCCTAGACCTTAGTTGGGGAAGTATGATCAATTAAATAATTAGTTCGTTAAGTCATTGCTCCTGTTCTCTAACTGATCACATTTATTATACGTCGCTCATTCATGTTTAATGTTTGTTTCGAGTTCATGGCGCTTCCTTGTACGCATATAGTCAATAAATGAATAAATAAATAAATAAATACAGTTTGGTCACAGGCCAAACTGAATTTTCCATTCAATGCTAATGCGTTCACAGGTGCTCTAATATGGCACAAAAATTTACAGCAAAAAAGGTATACGAGCGACCGGCTCTTCACTACTGGAACAATGTTTCGCATAAATGCATAAATGGAACTAGAAAAAAATGTTAAAAGGAAGAGCAAGTAAAAAGTGCAAGTGCGAAATAATCAACTCTATTCACGAGCGATGAGCCCGGCGTAAACCCTGAAATATGGTCCGAATGGCGCACGAGCCGTGATTGTTCAACGCGTGTGACTGGGTTTATTCAGAGTTTGATCGTAGTATGAACGAGGTTGAATACAATCCAATCTTTTTGCGGCACTGGTTCGGAGACCTCGAAATAGTGAAGGCGTATAAAGCCCTGATAAACAGCGAACAAACCATGGGAAACCCGCTTGGTCGTTGATGAATCATGAACGGTAACCTTGAGTAGGAGTAGTCAAGAGTCCCAGACCTGAACCTAGACGAATTTCCTCTTCAATTTTTTTGCTTCCGTTGGACCACCAGGAAATTTTGTGTGCAATCAATTAGGCAGCAATTAATTTCGTTAAATTGTACTGTCGATTAGATTGCGCACAAGACGAAGAAGATAAACAGCATCGAGCACTGACTGGAAATCAATGGAAAAATTTTAGATGCCGCACAGGATGGGCAATAAATACCGACAAAAGCTTAGCTTTAGTGTAATTGCATGTGCATTGAACACATAAATTTTTTAAAATGCATTTCACCAAATGGTAACCCCCGAAAAAGTAACGAGCCAATTTTTGTATCGCAGACATTATTGAACAAGGGCTTTCCATTCGGAAGTGACGTAAACAAATAGCTTTCCATTGGGGAATGACCTAATTTAGATGCCCTACACAGACAATTCTCGAAACAAAGATCATGTGTCTCCAAGTTCTGACCTTCCCAGGTTCATGATTCATTAGACAGATTTTGGTTTAGCAAGCCATTTCGATAGAAGATTCGATTAAATGTAGACAAATTACAAAACGCAACAATTTTTCGATAAATCACCCCAAGGCACAGCCAAGTGACATTCCACTTCTTCTGAAATACCGAGCATGCTCTCGAGGCCGTTGATGAGATAGAGCTCACAAATTGCGAATTCGTTCACTTATTTGAGCCATCAATAGGTTGGAAGCGAAACAAGCATAGATGGATTTTAAGACTTTCGAGTCGTCCGCATTGGGTTACTTCTAGTAGGTGGAAAGTGACTGATGTTTATTGAAAGAAAATTCCTTTTCCGTCCATTGAATGCCCAACGCTGCCTAAGTTGAGCCAAACCAAACCAAAATGAGCTTGACTAATCAAGCCCAAGGCTCTCACAAAAGCGCATTTGCTGGAACATTAGCCGTAACAAACTTGCATCAATCTTAGCTTATCGCCTTTCAGAAAATTAATTTCCTATCGAATTCCATGTAAGGAGCCTGTCATATGAAGTGTAAGGTGGCACTAAAAATAGGAAATTGAGGGAAGCAGCGTAGAATAGATCAGACGTTTGAAATGCGACGACGACGACAAATCGGTCGTCAACGAATCTGAGGTGAATGAGGTGTGGGGTGTGCGAATGTGGTCACATTAACGCAAGCGTTGAGAGGGCGCTTGACGCGGCGACGAGAAATGGGGGAAATCCCTATGGTTGCCATGTGACGGCAGCTTATACGGACGGGACTCTCGGCGAAGTCGACCGATCGTCAGCCTAGTCAACTAGTGCTACACCTCTACAGCGCCCGAACGGACGGCTCTAGTTAGTCGGACGTCACGGCTGATACCACCGTCGCCACGGAAAAGCGTCCAAAACAAGCGGCAGTAAACCGCTGAGAAAAAACCGTTTCCGGTATGTTGCAGTGATGGTGGTAGGCTTATCGCAAAAATCGCATCTCAGGCGGGATTCGAACCCGCGTCTCAGCCTATCCGTGGCTGTGCACTAACCACTATGCTACTGAGACGAGAATTTGCGAATCCCTAGCGCCTTTCTTAAATCCCAAGGCTTTTTGCTTCCAGCACTCACCAGTAATAACGGGTAGAGCCGGTTAGCCGGATTCGGCATTGGACCAGTGAAGCTGAAAGCATTCACAATTAACGTGAATTTTTTCTGGCACGTATGCCAGACATGGGTGTAAAGGACGCTTCACACTCTATTGCGGCGATAAAGCAAAGTAGAGCAATAAAAGGAGGTGCGCGTATTCCCGTAATAGCTGCTTCTCCAACCGTCCACTGGACTGTCGTTGGTCAACCAAATATTTACTGCTTAGTTGACGATATGGGTGGTTTTCGCAAAGAAATTAGAAACCGGATACCGCGCTACTGCGCAGCTGCCGCGCGCGCCGCCGGTCTCTATCCTTCATAATTACTGCGGCAGCAACGCAGTAGAGACTGAAGGGACCTTAAGGACCTTACTACACAAATGACCGGTAACAAATATGTAATAGAGCAAAGTAACGGCAATGGCACTACAGTAACAGAAGGAGATCTATACGATGTCAAAAATTGGACTGACCGCCCCGTAGCTGCGCAGTCGTGTTCTCTTCTATTTTTCGCATGCCAATCCAATCGATTATGGTACTCTATTGACCTATGATCACGTATAGGAAGATTTTAGATGATAGTTTTGTGCATAATGTGTCATATCCAGATCATTGATAGGGTACGAGTATCTACATGTATAACATCATGTTTGCTAATACCAGTGTACTAGACTCATGTTCCTGTTTTAGTTTTTGTTTTAGTTTGCTTTCTCGATTGTTCATTGCTCATCGGTCTTCTTAGATGAAGGCGCACGACAAGTGCAGGATAAATAAATAAATAAATAAAAAAATAAATAAATATAGTACAATCAATAGAAGGACAAATGCGTGGCAGTCATACAGAAACGGGCACCGTTCGTCGACAAGTGTGGTCTTGACCGACAAGACGATAACCCAAAAGTCCCAAGGCGGATGGTTGGTAGAGCCTCAGTCAACCCCATTTTCTGCTGTAGATGCTTATCAAATTAAGCTATTAAGAGCTAAAATAGAATAAAGAAATTGGATCACTTCTAGAGATCGGGCCAGCGGCAGCTAAGTGACTTTCCTACGAAAGCCGCCATTCAGTCCCCCATCCTATAATTCCTAGGACTCGAGACTGTGGGTTGGCAGAATTGCTAGCTACTTGGTTGAATGGAGCGATCCACTTTAGCTTAATATAAAATTAGGAAGATAGCAGAGATCCAAGGATGCGCTTAAGAGAGCGAAGTCTGCAAAAACACGGAATTGTCCGCTACACTTTCCTTTCTGCCTTTGTCTAACAATCGAGCCTCACTCATGCTAGTCCGAATTTTCCCTCCCTATAGGATGGCTAAATTATTACCAGAGTTGTTTGACAATTTGAATGCACTAATTTCAAGGTCGACCAGCCCAAAGAAGTCATTGGTTGGATCCAATACGCATAACAGCAGGCCTTTTCGATTCTGAATGGAAGCTGAATACGTGGCGCATTCTAACGAGATAGATCAACACTGATCACATTGCTTACATATACTTGTGCTATTGAAGTATTTTGATTCCCTGAACAGGGTCTACTAAAAATGAAAAGTTAAACAAAAATAAAGGAGGCAAGGAGGCGAAAGTTGGTAAGCAGAGTGATCAGAGAAAGCAAAGAGTCGAAGAGAAAAAAGCTGAGGAAGAGTCCGTTAAGCAAGGAGGAAATTAACCATCGACCAGAGACCAAGATAACACGGCTCAAAGAGAAACAAGTGTGTCATCGTTTTTTGGTGGATTAACTCTCGTTGATTGACGTCGCCCTTTTCGCCTAAATGCAGTCTGAGGGAAAAATGTTCTTGTGTGACATTTCGGACCGCCGAGGATCACTTTGTGTTTCTGCGTAGACAGAGATCTTTAGAATGAAATATCTCCCTATTCCGCATGCAAAGCAAATGAAAAATTACAAAATGGTAGGCGTTGATCGGTCCCGTTAGGGCGCACCACGCATTCGTCTTCCATTCCGAGCATTTATGAATTTTGAATTGGACCATACTAAGAAAAGCAGCGAAACTGTTGAAGCCACTACGTCTACCTTTCCAGATAAATTCGGTACCTATTTAATCAGGCCGTGAGGGGAGGAATATTGGTTAGCTAAGTACTTTAAGGCATAATAGCTTAACCATGGTGAAGAGCTTTCTAGGTACTCTGGCTCCATGCTCTGGACTAGCACTTCCACGCCGTTATGTGCAAGTAGAAAGCTGCAAAAGCTGTTGTGGTGTTGTCGGCCGGAAAGGGTGTTTCGCTGCGGGCTATCGCACTTCATGCGGAAAGAGGCGAGAAGCAAACAGCGATTGGAAATCTCTGTTTGCCTCCTGTGACCAATTTCTTCAAGCAGCCCTTTCGATAATTTGTTGATATGAATCCAGCACCGTCATTTATTCGATTATTCTACTGCAATATCTTGTTTTACTATTCGTAACAGTAACCCGTAGGAAGACAACAGAAAGCCTGGAAATTTTTGTTTTATTGAACTCATTGTACTTCACAATTCAAACGATGACTCTCATCCCTTGGGCAGGAAGGCAATGGATGCCCATGGAGTTGATTTTAGAGATTTCTTTCAATCTAACAAGTAAGTAGCGTAAGGGTAAGTTCTAGTACATATGGCTACTGACGACGACTATAGATTTTTCAAACCAAATTCAAGTTCATATGCCTGTTCAACTAACTTCTCCACCAAATGCGGTGGTCACTGACTATTGGTTCATTACTTGTTCTTCCAGCACTTTCCGCTGCAATGGGGCGATTTCAGTACAACTATTGTTATTCAACAACGCTTTTATCCCGACCACTTATGGGTGACGCCTTTCTTGATAGTCGCCTCATCTACATGCATCTGCTTTCGTACAGCAGCAAGTGACCGCTCTGCCATCTTGTCTCGGTTCAAAGTTCCACGACCCCAAAGTCCTTAATCAAAGGTTCTATAATGCCACCTTCACGCATTCCACTATCGTTCATCTCTTGCGATTGTATGACAGTTTACCTCCATCAGCCGACCTGTCTCCTGGATCGGACTATACCGCTGGTACCGACTCCCTTACAGCATTTTATAAGCTGGGCAAGGGTTCCTGTCCGGGATTGGACGGGAATGAGCCCTGCCCGCAACATCTGTTCGATCCTAACGGCCACGCCGCCCCAAAGCTCGAATATTACCTTATCAGGAAAACCGTTGTAAAAGAGAAATGCAGGAAAACTCTACGATGTACGGGTGAGGTCGCCCGAGCCGAAGATTAGCTGACTGCCGTAATTTTATTGCTATCATATTTGTGTTGTGCAATGGCCTTGAAAAGTCATAAACTCACCCAGATGCTGCACGTCAGTCTAAAACTTGTGGCCAATTTTTCTGAGCACTTTACAGCAATTTTAGTGAGCTTAGTGAGCGACATCTGTTTCAAATTACCCTACAGTAAAGTACACATGCGTTATTTATTTTTGAACATTCGTCCATGGCCGCAATAAAGGCACCAAAAAGCCTTCTTGAATCGCTTTCTCAAAAAAACCAGCTCAAAAAGTGGAAGCTGAGCGATGCGGGAATGAAATGACTCATTAATAATTATTAACCTGAAAATCTACCTTTATTATCATGTTTTGTTGGTTACTGGTGTCACTAGTAGTAAAAGAAGATGTTGAAATGATGGTTCATAGCACATTCTTTAATCCAGACGGTTTTTAATGTAAACACTTAGCCGCTATAGTGGTATAAGCAAGTGAATCAGATTTGACATTGTACCAGTTAAGCCTAGATTTGGAGAAAAATACCTAATATTTTGACCACGAATATTTGGACGTTTATTTTCTTATTATCCCCTGTCCCTAGTGAGCTAAACACATGAAATTCAACGAGCAACAACTGACTGGGATATAATGTTATTAACACAGAAGAAACGCAAAATTACGGTTAGTAACAACTCAATAGTCTCATTGAAATAATCCTCGACGGATCCCCTTATGCAGCAGTAAAACGACAATATAGTGTAAAGATTGAGCAGAGTCCCATTAGGTTTAACGTCAGGGGTTTAGTGTTTAACAAGTGGCGGTTACAATGACGGGAACGTACACAATAATGTAAGCGCGCCAAAGATATTACTAACAGTGCAGGAACAAGGTCAGGTTCATGGTAGGACCCTTTCAAACTGGCGCTTCAACCCCCACTGCTGAACCGTGAGGTCAACACCGTGCTTTATTTCAACGAAAATCAGTGTTATTATTCAGCTTTTGCCTCAAACGGCACTGGCTTGATGAATTCAAGAGTGGGTAGATTAGCGAGGGGTTTTAGGTCCGCGTATGCTGTCACCTAAGTGCTCGTGCTCAGATATCATGGTTCTATGAAAGGAGTTTAGAACAGGTGAGTTCATCCATATAGCGGATAACTACAGAGACGGCGTCGCTAAAGTGACAGACCTTATGTATGTGAGAGACATCTAATTGTATGGCTTCTATAGGGATTACTAAGGAATTTGCAATTACAAGAACATTCGTGTGAGTGGGAATCCATCTGCAAATTAGGGCTGATACCTTTTTTAAGCTGTACCCAGTTGGTAAAGAGTAGGGAATGAGGGCATGTCAGAGACTTGGAAAGCACTTCTGAGTTAAGAAACATTTCGCGGTCTCTGCTCCCGTCTAGACAGTAGCACCCTGGAGGGACCTAATCCTCAATCAGGCGGTTCAGTTCAGTCGCGAATATACACGCCAGTGTTTAAGTCCAGTCGCGATTATATAAAAAGATACCCCAATGGCAAGAATCTGTGGGCCACAAACCAATTAGCGCTGCTCGAGAGAAAGTGGTCGGTAACAGGGGCTCACCTTTAACAAAAACAAGACAATAAGTTTTGAGTTCAGTGCACTCTGACGAATCGACTGATGTGTTCAAATTTTCAAATAATCCACTGTCAAAGAAGAACACGGCGAAAATTTTAGAAGGTTCTGTACGACGTCTCAAGGGACAGAAGTTATGGGAGGTGTCGTATCTAGACTCCGTCTGCCAGTCGTTGAGAAGAATTCATCTCCAATTTCTAAGCTCTTCTTCTCGTGCTGTGGTCCTTTAATTGCTCCTAAACGTGAGGTTTTGCCATCAAAGGATTTCTGAAATACTCCTGTCCTACTTTAGCCTACACCTAAGTCTGGGAATCTCAAGGTTAATCTATCTTTTTGATAAACGGCTAACTGTAGCTTGTCAAAATTACAACTGCGCATTCAATGATCTAGCTGTTGCATGAAAAATTTATTCGTGAGAATTCTCTTTGCTCCACCTTGTTGAAATTTCAGATGTTTAGGACAATTTGCAAAAATTTCAATAACACAATCTACTTTCCGTTTAGAAACATTCCTGTTTCTACCTTATCATAAAGTCCAATCGAAATGGATGCTAGATGCTCTAGCACAAGAACATATCGTTGGCTGACAAATTAAGTGAAACAAGATGAATTGGGACCACGGAAACGTTCGTAGAAGGTTTAGAATACACCAATTTTGTTGTATTCTTGCAGTATAGAGAAAAAACTTCTAGGCGATCTTCGTAGAGCTGCTGCAACCAACAAAATTCCTTCGAGGAATTTGCATTGTTTCCTAGAAGACACTTTGTTGAAGAAAGAAAATGGCAGGCTTCTGCGATAGAAATAAACTAATAAGCAAACGACGAGGTCGAGAAAAAACAAACAACTTAAACAAGAGACTTGGGTTTTTGTCAAAATTTGATAAATGTCTATTTTGAGATATTCTCAGTGTTGGGCGAGGGCGGTGTAGTGACAAGATGCACTACTGATACCCGCACTGCCGAGCGATCGATCCTCGCCCGGGTTAACTAAGCCTTGAACTCTCTGTGTTAGGGTGAATCGGCATCAGACGTGTTTGGGAAGCTCAAGACATTGGTTTGCCCAGCTGGCCAGGAAATTATTGTATAGTCAAACACGCGTTCTCTATGCCCTTACGATTCTGTGTGGTAAACGAGTGCATGGCGCGTATTTAGACTTTACCCTATAACTAAAAATCGCCATGGGTGTTTCTTCATAACTTAGGTGGTATTTGGGAAATATTTTCTAGTTACTGTTTTTTCTATCTTCCACGTTCTACTAATTTTGTGAATATTTCAATTAATGTATTGAATCCGATACCTTACAAGGTCACGCGCAACGTTGTTTTGTGCCACAGGAAAAAGCGCAAATAATCTACATTTTCGTTTCTGGTGAAATATTCGGAATCACATGCTGAGCAGCCAAAGAGCTAGAGAGAGCGAAAAAAAGCAAAAATGCGCTGTTGAATGACATTTGAGCGCTTTCCCATTTCTGAATGTGGATAATTGCGAGCTATGTGGTGCAGGCGCTTTTAAGCCATCGAGGTTAGGACGCTGGCTGTGCGCTCGAAAGCGAAAAAGAAATTCAGAGAATAGCAATTGAAAACAGAGTTCTCCAAAACACACCGCAAGTTTGATTCATAAGTGGGAACGCTAAGGGGTTTTAAATTCAATTTAATTCAATATTAAATAACAGCTGGAGGCTTCCAGAATGTCCTTTTTCCCTATCAAGGTTAAAAGGAAATTGTTATTTGTTTATTGTTCATCACTTGTTTATTCTAATAATCAATATTTGTTCGTATTTATGTGTTTGTTTCCGTAACCAGTATTTGTTTGCATTTATTTGTTTCTTGCAATAGCAATAACCATTATTTGTTTTTATTTGTAAAGAAAACTAGTGCACAATCAAAAATTCCAGTAAATCAGAAGCTAAGAAACATTTTCATGGACCATGCTTCCTATAACAATGCGCAAAGGTCTACCAAAAGTGGCACAAAAACATCCTTCGAAATTCTAAAATGTATCGAGAAAAATACGATACAAGACTGTTGCGCAGCATTGCGCCACACGGTCCCACGCGGCCGCTTGAGCGTGGCGAAAAACAACCCTCTTTTCTGAGAATCTGGACTGAGTTTCTTTTTTTTCGCCCCATGGGGTTGAAGAGTTCCTTGGAACAACCAACACGGCGAATAACGACTTCCAAAATGAACGCGTGTCACGTAGGAAAACCGGCCGCGCGGCGATAGCATGCGGTGGCGCGACGAGCAATGTCCCAACGGTTTACAAGTACCCGCTATGCTTTTACCCACCAGCGCCGAGTTTCAACGGAGAGAGAGCTTGGGAGTTGTTGTAAGGAGGATGTTAGGAGACAGGAGTTTTCATATTTATTCAATCCAGCAACACAAGCGGAAAAAAAAATAATTCAACTCGATGATTACGATGGAATGGATTTTTTTTTCTTTTGATAAAAGGGGAATGAGACACGACATGGCAGCAAATCATACTCCTGAAGCGATAAGAAGGGCAACATAAGGATGGGGAAACAAAGACAGGTGCGAGACTGATGTGTCTGATCGTGAGTCCTTTATGTCCCCTTATAGAAGATGGCTTACTGTCCCCACACGCTACCTACTGCCTGGAAAGCACGCAACTGGACAATCCATTCCGGGGCGTGCCCTTTTAGGCATCTTTAAACTGGTACGCACCCCAGGCGATGGCCGTCAAGTGAGGCACGCAACTGGAAGGTCCATTCCGGTGAGGGCTCATTAAAGCCTCTTTAAGCTGGTACGCACACCAGGCGATGGCTTACAAAGGAGGTGCGGTGAAGGACAGAAAGCAGAAAAAAAAAAGGAGACTTCGCCTTAAAAAAAAAAAAAACACGACCAGTCGTTTTCTGAGAAAAATGGGCTTTGATCAAGTGGCCAAAAACTGGATGTAACGACTGCCAGAAAGCGGTAAGATTTTCGAGGGTCAAGACTTTTGTCCAAGGTAGTTAGTGCCCTAATATGGTTCAGGAGTACGAACTGCTGCGCATGTTGTGGTTTTCGTACTATATGAGGAAAAGATCTTAGATAACAGCAAGACAGGCTTGAGGGCGAGAAGCATTGCGCCACACTGTCGTCAACGTGTTAATAAGGTTTCCATCGATGCCGAGGTTTATGGCGAGAGGCTCATTGCGGCGTCGAGCTAGAGAAGTAGCGCTACAATTGTGGCCGCATACCGATGTTTTTTGTGAGGTAGTTTTGAAAGCCGTTAGAATGGGAATATCTGAAGGCACCTTCTTCTAAACTGTTCCACTGCGAAACGACCCGATATAGTAGCGAGTGTTGAAAAGAGCTTGTAGAAGGGACAGTGGAGGAAATTCTAAATTGGTGGCCTCTAGTGCGATCAATTGTGGGCGCAATCACAAATAAATCTGATAGTTTTAGATCCATTTCTGAGGTCGTCAGCTTATATATGAGTGATAGGTCAGCGATAGCTCTTCGATGCTCAAGGGTAACGGCATTGAGAATCCGCAACCTGGATTCATAAGAGAGGCTGAAAATTCCCATACGTGCGAAACATCTATATGTGAACGATCTCTGTACCTGCTCAATATCAGCTTTTCGAGCTACTGCGCTGGGCGACCAGATAGGCGAGCAGTACTCTAGCACGGGCCTTACATAAGCCACAAACAGTTTGTAGAGTATATTCGGGTTCCTGGTTTTAAACGCTTTAAGGATGAAGTTGGCATTAGCGGTGGCCTTGCTAACGATCTCGCTTATATAAGCATCGTAGCTGAACTTATCGGAGTATTTAACACCCAAGTCTCGAATGAAATCTGACTGTTTAAGGAAGCTACCCTCTAAGCTGTAGCGAATATTTGGATGGTTTCTGCCTAATAACATAACTGTGGTTTTCTCCTTCGAGATTTGGAGATCCCATAACTTCGACCAGGCTGCCAGGGAATCTAATGCTGCCTGAAGGCCGATTGCGTCGTCAATGGTGTATATCTTCGAGTCGTCTGCATACATGGAGCAAAATGTTCCAGGCGGAAGTACACTTGGCAAATCATTAACGACTTGAAGGACGTTTACCGTTTACTATTCTTGAGTGGAGAAAACACAGAGCCACCTCAATGGAGAATAAAAGGTAAAGGTAAAGGTGTCGGTGTTGATCAGTCCCCGAGGGACTCGCTATTCTTTTACCCACCAGTACCGATTTTCAACGGAGAGAGAGAGAGCTTGAGAGTTGTTATAAGGAGTATGTTAGGAGACAGGAGTTACTAGAAGGTAGGATCGTCTGATTCACGAAAGGGATTTTCCTAGAATGTGATTCCTTTCCAGATCCGGAATTGTCCAGCTGACCTACCTGTAGCCGTGTAGTTAAGAATACACGGCTATAGGTAGGTCAGCTGGACTGAGCCTGAAATTGACAGACTTCTTTCCAAACCAGCACGAGGTGACGGGGTTGGTAACCGTGGATTGGGTAAAGGTAAAGGTAAAGGCGTCGGTGTTGATCAGTTCCTTAGGGATGCGCCACCGTATTCGTTTTCTACTAAGGATTGTAGTTCCATGGTGAATTCGTATTTTGCCTATATAACGACTCGCAGGAGCCAGCAGCTATACCAAGGCATTGTCTTTACCTTACCAGACAAGTTTAATACCGATTTACCCGCCCCCGGAGGGATGGGAGGCTTGGTTATCTCAAATGAAGATCGATCGCGTGGCCGTGTGGATGTCAGTACTGCTTCCTACCACTGCACCACGCTGTCCCAGGAGCATTGGCTGTTCAGCGGAGATTAGAAAACATTGGAAACCCTCAGAAATGTCAACTGCACCCATATTTCGGAAGATGGTGCTTCATTTTGAAATATGACAGTAACGGATGAGTTGCGCTCCCATTTCTTAGTCGTCGACGCACAAGCGAGACGATTTATTCGCCGACATGTGCAGCATAGCAACAAGACAAATGCCTTCGACAAAATTCGGCGACTGAGGCTTTTATTTATCTTTAATTAACCACTCAGAGTACACTATCATGCATGAATGTATTGATAAGGATAAAGATATACAGAATTATAAATCAAATAAACGAACAAAAAGGAAATAGCAGAAGAAAGAGGAAGATAAAGAATTGTAGTCCTATTATCCGTAACTATCCGCCGAAACACCAAGGCCCAGATTCATGAATGGACAAGCGGTCTCCGAAACCCCGTCGGCGATAAACCCGCTCGATGCTGTCGAAGTATTCCAAACCCAGCCTCATCGCGAGGTGTGATAGACCCGCGATAAACCCCGATTAATCCCCCGCGCGCGTTCACGAATCTCGGTTCGCGCCCCGTCCGCTGTACACTCAGGGTTATCGGGGGTTTACCAACGATGAATCTGGGCCTAGGAAGAGCAGATTTTGTACCATCGGTTGGATGTAGTTCCTTCTAAAGTAGCTCGCGTGAAACGGTAACAAATAGCATTGCAGGGCAAAAGGGCGCGCTGTAAAAACTTGAAGTTTTCTGAATTTCATCGACAAAAAATGATCGTTCTTGCTCAGATGAAAGCTAGACGAGGTAGTGAACCGTCTTGGGTACTTAACTTCTTAGATATGACGTAAATGACGAGATTTAGTCGAAATGGCCACCTCACTATACATCTTGAGAAGAATGTTGGCCATGAAGAAACAGTGGGAAATGATGGCAAACGGAGAACATTGTCAATCCGCTGTAGTATAAAATGTGATAATATCAATCGTCTCAATCTATTGAGTTAGATAAGGTTAGTTAACCACAAGTGACAACTTCAAACGAGATCAAGGTAAAGCGGTGGTAAGGTAGATAGTGACGAATTTTCAAGCTTCGGTGATCGACATATATTTGCATATGTGCCTATGTCAACGATTGAGAAACGAATTTTCGCACAATTTTGTATTCTAGAATTTCTATTTTCAAAAATTATAGAACTCCTACTGTTTTCCTCTTTTCCAAGGAAGTAGCCCAAGATGGGTTCTTCTTTAGCAATTCTTATTCACTTTTTTTGCAGTAGAATAAGAACTCTTGAGATACGATCTCTCAATATCTTATACCCTTAATCTAAAATCTATTAATCTTGATGCCCTTCCGAGACAAACTCAAAGAAGAACGAATTCTTGTATATGAAGGATCCGTCGACTTGAAGTGTCTAAATGCATTAGAGAAGAAGATTCCTCTTTTTTTTGTGGTGGTTTCTACTGAGCTGTTTTTGTTTTTCTTCCCACTAGAATATGATGTTGCATTGGTGGTGCTAGGTTCATCGCAAAAACCACATCTCAGACGGGATTCGAACCTTCGTCTTGCACCTAACCGGTGCCGTGCGTTAATCACTACGCTACTGAGACAACACCAACTGCGACGGTCACTTGCGCTTCCCTAGCACCTTCCTTAAAAGCCCAAGGTTTTTACTTGCTTGTTTTTACTTTACCTTTACTTGGTTTTCTTCCTTTCATATGTTTCGTTTTTTTGGTGGCGCCCATAAAAGATTGTTTTGATAAATAACTAATAAATAAGTAAATAAATAGAGCAAAAAATCTAGTTTTCACCACCTGATGCAATGTAGCGATGTTAATTGGCAGCCCTTGCGTTCCCACAACAGGGATCATCAGGGCAATCGCGGCACATGGCCGGCAGGTGGAGTCTTGGCGGCGCTTGATCCCCTCCGCCCTAATCACGGTTTATTGTTTACTGGCAACCGATAAACAATATTGAGGGCGCGGATGGAACGAAGGGTCCGTGAAATTAAAGGCCGTTTCCGGAGTTCATCGACCGAGAAAATATAAGAAATATAATTCACAATAGATCAGACAAACGTGGTTCTGTAGTAAACGCGCTATTTTCAATTGCGCAGTCGAGCGCACAGGCCAAAGTTGCTAAACTATACTGAATAAAAGACGAATAAATTATTAACCATTTTAATTTACTCCAACGTTTTCTAATGATTTTTGCAGTTCAGCAACGGCATGGATGTCTATCTCCGTTTTAGCATCAACATTTGAATGTGAGCGCATCTCTTGTGGGTATAAGAAATAAATAAATAAATAAATGAAACGAAAACTATAGCTTGATCTCATTCCTCGGAGCTACAATAAAGTCAACTGCGTATTTCCGCCAATACCTAAGAGAGAGCACAGGGCTTGGTAGAATCAGGATTCCCGGCAGGATGATCTCGCATTTTTCCTAATTTGTAGGAGAAATCAACGTATTCTAAATGCTTCTTTTAAAAACCTGGGACTCAATAGAAAGAGAACATGGCTATAGGATGAATAAGAGCGATTAGTTGAGCGTAGGATGAAAACAGAGGTGGTCAAGCCGGACTGAAAGCTATCTAACTCATTGTTAGCCAGAGGACGGCCACCAGGTAATCGCAGCGACTCGCTGGGTGGCCACGTCAAAAGTGCCCATGAGATTGGTGTTTTGGTGGGCTGGAACAGCCTCATTTCCTCCTCAATCTCTACTATATGTAGGTCAGATGCCATGGGCCTTTGTTACCTGAAGTATTCATTGTATATTATAGTACTATCGAGCGTTTAGTTATTTATTTATGGATACACAAAGAGTGCGCCACCACTATTCGAATGGACTAGGCCAATCAACTTATAAAGCAAATAAGCGCAAAAACCCGCCAAGCTCTCTTTAAGCTGGGGTGAAATGATCGTCTTTCAGTAAACGCACTTCTAAAGGAACAGTGCAGAAAAATGTCTGAGTCAGTTCTGCTGCTCAGAATCGGAAAGAAAAGAAAGAAAAATGAAGCATATCTAGTCAATATGAGAGAGAGTCATCCTGCAGTCGAGGATTTTGGTGTCAAGAGAGCCAAGCTCCGCTTTAGGAAGGTTGAAATGGTCCTCTTCAGTGAAATTTCCTTCCATTTTAACAAAGCTTTAGAATGCCTGAGTAAGCTTTGCGGCTCAGAATCGCAGCACAGGATCAACACCCTTTCCTGAGCGAACTGTATTGAAGAGAACACCAGGATCAATCCTTCGTCGGATCGTGGTGTGGGCAAAAAACAGGTAAAGACCAAGATATGCAAAGCAATATTGTGTTCAATATTGATCTGAAACAAAAGGGTTAGACAGAAGAAGTGCCGAGGTGACTGAAAAGGAAAGGTGAAAAAATATGTTGTCACGTTTTTCACTGGTGCGGAGAAGACGAAGCAAAAACTAGATCATCAGTTGAATTCAATAGCCTTGTATGATACTTTAGGTTCACGAGCTTTTCAACCGAGCAAGCTGGGAGGCAGGATAGATCCTCGCCTTAATCGTGATTTTTGCAATGGACCTCGTATGGAAAGGGCGTTACATCTTCTGACCTGGCATGGCAGTATTTGTAGGAACGCGGGTAGGAGAACGAATTCTAGCATTATATTGGAGTGACCCAAAAATTAGTGTGCATTTTAGATTCTGACTTCCTGTATTCGTAGCTCAGAAGAAACAAGTAAATGAACACTAATGTTGTCATGGCCAAGTACAATTCATTGCCAGCAATCCGGTTAAGAACTGTGTTTAACTATGATAACCTCACTGGTCCTTTACTTGTTTTTCTTGAGTTATGAGTAATGGAAGTCAGAGTCTTAAATGTATACAAAATTTTTGGGTCGCCTTAATACGAGCACTCGGGTGGTCCATTTTAAGCCATTCGCATCGTTGCCAGTATTTTCCCGATTGGGA
The DNA here is from genome assembly GCA_030553155.1 of Nippostrongylus brasiliensis. Classification (NCBI taxonomy): domain Eukaryota; kingdom Metazoa; phylum Nematoda; class Chromadorea; order Rhabditida; family Heligmosomidae; genus Nippostrongylus; species Nippostrongylus brasiliensis. The sequence continues at coordinate 33,275,794 of CP130736.1, read as the reverse complement.
GTGCGTAAAGTTCACTCAGTGTCACCTATTAATTAATCGTACGACCTCATCTACTTATTACTTTGGAATTGGTGACATTTTATATAGAATAACCTTCGAATCTACCTTGAAAACTAGCCTCACCGACGCGGGATGTCTCAGAAAACCTGACCAGGGCGCATAATTCTCTGCCGGTCACCAAAAACACCAGAACCAGAGCAACGACTTTATATCTATAATAAGAAAGAACTTCTTATTCTTCTAATACGTGCAATCCAATGAGAAGAAAGAGAGACAGCAAAAGAAGGCGCTGAAAACATTCAACAGTTTAATTACCCAAGTTTGAGGTCTGGTTATAGGATTTTTATCTTTATTGGTTGCTTATTTTAGACTTTTATTCGACATTGAGGTTAGTTTCAGTTTATTATTTTTTGCTTTGTTTTGCTTTCCTTTTTCCACTTGTTTTGTTCATTTACGAGTCTCCCTACTTACTGATGAGACCCGGGGAGACTCTACTACTACAATTACTTGCTCGTCTAAGTGTAGAGACGAAACGAGCCCCTCATAGCTGACTTTTTTCTTAATCAGGACTATTGAATCCTAATGTCACTAACACTAAACTGAACGCTCATTCAAGATTGCATAGAATTTTATCCAATTTGTTGCTAAACTGTTGTATGCTAACAGTTGTTCCCGTTGCGGATTGTACTATCGGATGGTTTTTTGCAATGTTTTTGTCATCTTTTGTGTTGTATTGTGTTACTCCGAGATAAATCGTAATCATAAATAATCATAACGTTGGAAATTCAAGGCCTCCAAAGACAAGAAAAAGTTCAAAACGTTAAATAAAAAATTTAGGCCAGTAGCGGTAGTGATTAGGTGCGCGTTTACAAATTTTTAATGAAAGGCAGCGAGTGCTGACGGCGGAAAGGGGAGTCGAGAACGTCGTCGAACTCGAAGCTAGGCAGTAGAGCAGCAGCTGGTGTGCCGCCCACAGGCCTGCCCCGACGAGGACATCACAAAACACAATCACGGCAGCTCCGGTCGGTGTCGGTGCTGGTCTGGTGGCAATTAAACGCAGCTCGGAAATGGCTAGCAGCATGCACTATGAGATTGCACGACCACGATACGGCAATTCACGTCTCGAAGTCTCAAAAAATTCGCGCATTTTCGGTGAAATACAAACATGTTAACGAAGAACTTGGCAGCGTTGATTACTGAACGATCTTTATTTTTTATATTTTTTATTTTTATATACTATTTATTATTTTTTGGTATTTATTCATTTCAAGGCTGTCCTGCGAACTATATTTTAATTTAGACTTTTATTATCGTCGTATATGACAGCTGACAGGGTACTTCGATTTGTACGGAAAGGTCGTATGTTCAAATGGAATATTCCTCTCGGACCTTTTCACGTATTTATGATATTGTGAACATCATTTCGAATAGTTGCGCTTAAGTACAGCGACGCTAAATGAGCTAGGCTAAGCTGGAAAGAAGATTGGATTGAGTGTGAATCGGTGGAAGACACAGCACGTGTAGCGCTCCTGGGCCCAGATTCATCATTGGTAAACCCCCGATTAACCCCGAGATATAGCCCGAACAGCGCCCACCTTTGTCTACTTATCCTAAACTTGTTATGTTAAACGCAATCGCTCATCGACCCTGCCGTCTGGTTCTGGCTGCGCCGCGGTTTCGGAGACCGCTCGTCCGTACACGAATCTGGACCCTGGTGTGATTGCCGACATGACGAACTCGACGGATCTCTTCGCGCGGAAACGAAGTTTTACCAGGAACGTTCCATGAACATGGACAACGACATGAAGGAGGAACTCATCAGAAGGAGGGATCCGCATGGTGACTCTTTAGGCTCTTTCAAGGCAGACGTCATCCGTCAAGCGTCGTGCGCTGGGGTTTCGCCGCTCGGTTCGCCGCGCGCGAACTGCTCGTAATGTCCGGCGCGTACACCATGGCCAACGCGACGTCGATCGGACGAGTTACTCGTAATGACGCGACCCGATCAACCGATGACGCTGACCTACCTATCCTTCATCACACACGCGTCACGCGTCACTTTATCGACGCGTCGTCTGAAAGAGCCTTTTCGGTCTCTCACGAGATCATCGATGAATTCTTGGCTGTTGACCTTCTCGCTCAGCTGTCAGCACGACGGTACTGTTATACTCGGCTATCTGCGCATCTTCTGTCCAACTACAGCAATCGCTCGAGATCCGCTCCACCTATTTTCTCGTCCATCGGTTTCTTCTCTCCCAAGAATGGCCTATGGATTATTAGCACTCGATTCATGTTGCACAGGATCCAGCGTCAGGATGCTTGGCTGGAGTCCAGAAAAAAAATTTCGTGTGAAAAAAGTGGTCCTGTAAATGACCTTCGAGGCCCTTCCTGTGTGCAATATATAGCAACAAAACAGGGAAGGACACATAGTAGAACACATGAACGTATGTGTAGGTCAGGATCGAAGAATTGATATGTATTACACATAATTTCCTCGAGATACACTTAGATTGACACCGTAGCCTTCCCTCAACGAGTTCTTTTTTCATGTAGACAAGCTCTCTTAGAAACCAAAATTGAAAGCATATGCATGGTAAAAAAGGCATGTTATAGGAGCTCCATAAAGTCGGCGCTGAGAGTGCAGTAGCGATTAAGTGGTTGGACAAAGCCAAGAGCACCTCCGTAAGACGCTTATTTTCGAACACCGTTCAGAGGAATTGCCTTCAGTTGTGACGATTGGCAGCTTGGCACACCAAACAACGGCTATTCAACAAGTTCGACTTTGCATTCAGCTGATGACGGAGGTAATACAGGGCGGAAAGCTGTGCTCAGCTGCTGACAATCGACTTTTCATTTTTCACTTGCTACACTTGTATCACACTTATGGAAGTAGCGGACAAATGAACAAGTAATTTCACCTGTTTTGATACGCCCTGAACGATCATTACAAATTGAACTGTGAAGCCATCCCGGGTCTCATCAGCAGGATTGAATAATGTATGACAACCATATATGAATCAATCTACAACTTTAAAAATTTGCATATTCATCCAAAATCCGCGATATATACGTATTTATGAATACACAAAGAGTGTGCCACAATTATGCAAATGGTAAGTGAGTAAAAACAATATGACTGTAGGAAGAAACAAGCATAGAATGAGGTCAATCAACTTTTATTCAAAGCAAATAATTTGAAGCAATTGTCTAAGGACCGCATTCTCAACATGTCTTTACCTCAACTTAAGTCTTATCTTGCTCGTATGCATTTCTCTTGATCTTTGTAACGCTAAATTTCAATCCTTTCCTGTTTGTTTACTTTAGACGTTTCTGTCTCAGTGGTTTGTGTCCGTTTCTTGGTTGTGTTGTTTTATATCGTGAAATCTCCGTCACGTCCCAAATAAATAAATAAAATAAGCGCGAAAACGCGCCAAGCTCTCCTTTAGGTGGGGTGAAATGATCGTCTTTCAGTAAACGTACTTTCAAAGAAACAAGGCGGTAGAATGCCTGAGTCAGCTTTCCGGGTCAGAATCGGAGCACAGGAATAACGAGTAATCTTGAGCGAACTGTAGCGAAATGAAAATATAAATTTCACGATATTTCTCAGTGGCCAAACCTGCGCCGGATAACGTGCGGCAAGGAATTACCAGTGACCAAGTTGTGGAAGGCTTTAACATTAAGCAATCAAGTTTAAACGGGAAAGAAATGTCAATTAAGGATAAATACATGAAGAATAAGGGAACCACAATACCAAATTAGAATAGAATCCTCAAAGTTGGGGTAACTGAACTGAGATAATGAAATGAGACAACGAAACCCTGATCATCAATAAATCGTAGACATTTTGAAAAAGATGTGATTTAACTGTGATATCGGTAAAGATTAGTATACCTCCTTCTGACATAATGAACCCGAGAACTGGTGAAAAACCAGGAATCGCGAACTGGGAAGATTATCATCGAGTTAGCTGAGTGTTGATAAATTGGATGGGCAAATGTTGACTCTAGACAAAAATCACTACACCGCCATCCATCGACACTGCAAAAGTGTTTTCAAATATTGAGCTCATTTTTGAAATAAAACAATGCTTCGGATATAGCAGTGACTCCAGGTTTAATGTGATTTCGCATCGAGCTCGTCCAACTTTTACTTTTTTCTCTTGTCAGATTTCCATCGAGGAAGTACATAAAACAAAAGCCGAGTCTAGTCCGAGGCTAATCTTACGACTTTATGCTTGAAATGGCCTCGCCGCGGGTCAAGGACTAATGTGTGCAAACAAAAAGTAATTACTACGGATGTTCCATCTCGGATCATGTTCCTCATATAGGCTTACTGGCAGCGCGATGCATAGCCGACAAGAAGTCGGTCGAGTGTGAAAGCAATTCGGACCTTCTATTCGTTGCTGTTTTTACGCGAGTTGCCGCAAAGGTAATGTGCACTTGGCTCCGAGCCAGCTGCTGCCGCAGCAGCTTCTTTTTACTGCTGTCTTGTTCATTGAAAAGGAAGGACATTTCGAGGAACAGGGATGTAGAATGGTCGCTGCCACTTTAAATGGAACTTGTTGGCCTCTACGACCCGGCTGATCGCATACAGTAGTCGGCGAAATGATGTCACCTTGCATTTTTGGGTTTAGATCGCTGAAACCAAGAGTAATCTCGTTCCAGTCGACAATTTTAATAACTCTTATTGAAGATACACTATTATGTGCCCCTGTTGGAAATTCTAGATTTTTTCAAATTTAAACTCATTTTCATATGCATTTTTCAACAAACATATCTTAGGAACCACTGAGCTCCTGCTTGCCTAGTTGTGATAGAGCATGACTAGCGTGTTCTTATAGGCTACTACTTTTAAACAAATCTTTTCGCGAACTACTGTATATCCAAGTAGGAGAACCAGAATCTGAAAACAGAAGTGAGTTCTAAAGACCTAGTTCTTACATTATTCACAAACTAGAGACGGTCCTGTTGAGGGCATTTGACTGCCTTTTTAGCAGCCGATGTTTGGCCACCAAATTCTTCAGGACTTATGGATTTGGGCTACTCTCCAGTTCTTGAAGAAGAAGGTGAGGCCTCCCAGGCGCTGCAGTCTGAAAATCGCTCTTGTGAAAGCCTGGGACGAGGTAGACAAAACGGCTACCTGCGGCTGACCGTTAGCACATCCTACAAAGGCCTTCACATATGTATTCGTCAGAAAGACGGCCGAGTTGAACGATCCTAGCTTCAATGTGTTGTCGATGTTGTTAGTATATTATTTATGAATTTGGACGAGCTGAGCATGCATACTCGGAAAGTTCCAAGTCCTTTTCACGCAGCCGATATTTTCTGACTGCTTCTACTCGAGAAAACACAAAGGCTACTGAGTAAGCATGTGGTACTTGTCGACAACCCTGCGAATTCATCCGCAGAATTGTCAGCAAGCTTAGTTTAGCTTGCTGACAATTCGCATATGAATTCGCAAATTTGTCAGCAAATGCTCTGAGCATAGCCGTAATGAGGCACTTTGACAAGCGGTGTTTAACCTCATGAACTGAAGATTTTAGACCCTTCCTGTGATTCATTGTGGAATCGACTATCTTCACAGGTTCAAAAGAGTCCTCAAAAGAGGTGCGGTGACGGACTTTGAGATGACAAAGTCGGATTCCAAGAAATATCTGTGGAACGGTTTCTCAGTCTTCGGCCGTGAAAAAATGCAAAAAAGAGAAAAGTAAAACCTGGAATTGGACTTTCTTCGAGAACAAGATTGCTGATGTGAAACTGCTACGACCGACATCAGAGAAAAGGCAGAATTGATTGTAGAGGTGTTACAGCAATTCAGTGAGTATCACTGATTGGGTAAATATGCGTGATATAAAAATGAGGTGAAAGGAAGGAAGAAAAGGAAATTGCAGCAGCGGTCAGAAGGATATGTCACATGGCATTCTTGCGTGAAAATGGTCCAAATCGAAACGAATCCTAATCCACCTGGTAGATCAACAGAAAAAAGGTCGATCGATGACGTCCGTGTGTATTCTAAAATTTAAAAACATTTAATATTGATTTTCCCATGGAATTTGAAACTGAAGTTATTCAGGAACCGCTGATATCCACACAATCTACAGCAGTATTTCGATAAAGCACGATAGACACATTAAAGAAGACTACAAGGGAACGATTTCGATGACAGATAAATTACAGTTTTTATAGAGCAGAATTTTGTCGCGTTTGAAAGTGGGTCATATTTCGTGTCAATGTTGCGGATAAAATTTCCTATATCCGTCCCGGTTCAACCGGAATGCAGCGAATTTGAGGGTTCTTTAGGGTAAGGTCTTTTACAGGTTAATTTTACCCGTAAGTTTTCACTCGGGTACAGACATAATGGATTTCAAAGTTGAGATTCTATAAACTGTTACAATAAAGAATGCTCCAAGTAATCTAATCCAATTTCCTCTTTATCACTATCACTAGAACCAAAGAAATGACTAGTTGAGAAAGAGAAGCAGCATGAGTTAAGGTCGCCATCCGCTGACATGGAATAGGCAGAATCGTAAGAAGAATAAATTAGCGTTGTTTGCCTGTTTTCTCGAAATCCACCAATGATACGCACATCCCCGGGGAAGCATTTGCGTAGCTAAACTCGAATGTTGTCCTCATCTCTCAACAGAAAAGCTGAGAAATAGAAGCCCACCCTTCTTTTGTTCCAAAAGTTATTGATTTTACTTGTCGTTTGCCATTATCTTAGGTGATTCCCACTACGACACTTCCAGCAGTGTTAGCATGCATTTATTTTGTGCATTTCATGTATATGTATATAGAAAGTATATATGAGTAACTGTCGCTCAAATTTCTTTCAGAATGCGAAGTCTCAATGGAAACAAGTGCGAGGCCACAGGTCAAGATGGCTTTGCAGAGGAGATTGCGATGGATTTGGCTGTAAGCCTTTCAATCTAACGTTTTTTCATGGTGTCACTACAATTTCGTAGGAGCTTCGCCGTAGCAATAACAGTCCATATAAAGTTCAACCATACTCTGTTGAGAAGAAATGATTTCGAAAAATTTGAATGTGAAAAATGTTCAGTTGGAAGGCCTATGACTTAATGGGAGGAACGCGGTTTTGGTATTTTTCGGCCGGACGCTAGGTTCATATAATTCGATGGTAGGAAAACGATGTGCACGTGACTCTCCAGACGTAATAAAAAGTGCTCGGCTGAAAATATAATGCGTTGCTAGAAAAAGGACCTATAGCGCGTTAGTGCACCTCGATGGTAACGTGAGACTCGCGTTTATCCTTGTCTACTCCAATTTCCGGATTACCTGCAATTGACGAAAGCACTAGTGCATCGTATAGATACCACTCTTAAACAAAGCAATATTATTGAATTCATTTGCAAAATTAACACTTAATATTGAATTTCCATAAAGTAAATAAATAGCAATAAGAATAAAAAATAATGTTTAATCCGGAGCGACAGAAATCGAAGATCTACCGTAAGGTCGTACGTCATGGAAATGAAAATGTTGGCGAGCTTGGTTGGCCTAAGACGACTAAGCCATATAGCCAATGCTGACAATGGGAACGATTTTGAATAGTTTCAATTGGTGAAAGGCTTTCTGAGACCGTTTGAGGTGGTACGGGCACGTGCTTCGAGCAAACGATGACACTGCTTGTAAGATAGAACTCGTTTTCAACGTCGTACCAGGATCTCGGCCGAGAGGACTTCCAAAACAATGCTGACTGGGTACAACAGACAAAGACAGTGGGTGTTCATATAGAAGTATGATAGATCCCTGTGGCATCAAGAAATTTACAGAGCGGACCGTGCTTCGAAGCGGGACAGAGGTAAAGAGGAAGAAGATGGAAATTAATGAGGAATAAGAGATGAATTCCACCGTTAAAAATGGGATAGAAGATCGAAAAGGCCAAGTAGCCAGTGGCCCGCTCTTAAGGGCGGGCGGTCACGGGTGTTATTTGGACAAACGAGAAAATTCTCACGAATGAATCTTATACATAAAAAAGGAGAAATGCTTCCAAACGATGACAATAAAAACCCCAATAGTCGACCGGCATCAAACCGACTTTTTCCTAAAAAACGGTATAGTTTGAACAGGTGCGACGCACGCAGGTAAAACACCGTTGGTATTCATTTGAAAAATTTATTTATTGATAGAAAAATGTTAAAATAAATTTGAAATACCCTGAAAGATTGCGCTGGACAATTTTTTTACATCGAGCCACTGACAACTTTGTAGGTCGCCCGTCTATTATCCGTTAATACTATTAATAAATTCCATCAATTATATAAAAGTCCACGAAAGCTATGCAAGACGGCCATTTTCATGCGAAAGACCTCGGCAAGGAGTTGTGACCTGCTAGATCCACAAGTCACAGTCCGATGGCTTTTAAAGTGGGGGAATCCTTTCGGCAAGGTCAGCTGGACTACCACCACACATCCATCGATGGACTGAAATGAATACCGACGCCGACTAATTGCGCCGCACTATAGACTCCGCAATTTAGCGTCTGAAAGACGGTGGCTCCAATTTTGGAAACCTCAAGCTACCTCCATCAACTGTTTATGATTGTTTGATTATTCTTGCCCGTGTAAATCAAGGTGGCTTATACCGTAAGGAGAATGGAGATAATCATCTGCGAAAGAATAGAACATCTTTTTTTACATATTTTTGGCTTTATCAAGGGCGAAACAGCAAGTGCTGGTCACCGCTCTTACAATTAGTCCAGCATTAAAACGGATGCTTTTACGGAGCGGAAGCTCGAACAACTCACACATGAGAGGCGAGATTCAGATAGGCCCTGCTGCACAGCCAACAGGACAATTGTTTGCCGCTGTTTCCTCTGGACCTTGAAAAGGCAGTATTCATGCATATTCTATCAATCGACGCACAAAAAATGCTGCTGCGACATTCGCTAGGTTTTTTTCTGGAAGCGCTCAGTCATGCATATCTCAAAGTAACGGCTCAGAACATTACAAACCGTCTATTTTTCCACAGTCTATTTTGCTCATAAATTACTTTTTAGATCTATTAGTGACAACGTGATCAATCGAACAGCTCCCATCCGCTTCAATGGACGCTCAATCCACTCCAAGAATTTCAATGGTTTATGGCTGGTTGAAGAGTAGAAGCACGCGATCACCTCTTTCCTGTTCTGTAAATTGAAGAAAGCAAGAACACCATGTTACCTCACGCGCTTACCAACCTTACATTGCGACACATAAAATGAAAGCTTGTGCGGCATCAACAATAGAAACAACACTTCTATCAAGTACGAGCTGCCGAACCATTATACTACTGCACGCTACTAGGGACTTTAAGAGAGGACGAAAACGTGTATGTCCAACACCCGAGCCTCAGCAAGCACATGTTGGGATTCACCCGTGCGCAGAACTGCACACAGTAGGTACGCTCCTGCGAGGGAATTGCTCCTCCATTGGAGTTCCTCGTTCGAGTGTGTCCAACGCTTCAACGGTTGGTGCGTGAATAATAGAACTTGAGAGCGAAACTGATGACCGACTGACCAGTGTGAAGACAAGACGAGAAGATTGAATATGGAGCGACCGCTCTCTGTCCGTGCGGCGCGTAAGCGGACGTGTTACCTCGGTCTTCGTCACGGGACCGAAACCACAGGGCACCATTTCCAATCGTGGGAATCAGGGCGATGGTGTGGTTTTCTCGGTAGGATGGTACTAGGATGATGCTTACTATAACAATGGCACATGCTCGAGGGTAAGGGTAGCATCCTCTCTAAAAGGTCTAGCTTCAAGAAAAACAAAGATTCACTGCGGAGAAGGGAAGAGCGTTAGTTACGTAGCAATGTGAAAGTGGAGCAAGTAAAAATGAAGAAACGCTGCAGAACAGCTCGGACGTCTGAATTGCAAAGCCACTTCTCAGAATGTACTCCTCTCTGCACTCCCTTTTGAAACATTTGAATGATTGTTTGTCAACCATAATAGCGACTGATTATAAATGTTGCTCTTTATAAATGGTGCTAATTACGGTTTTGTCGTGATATTCTACCTTACAGTATTTGCACCGATAGAGGACAGCGAAAATCTGAGCGGATGTATGTTATCAGTGAAACAAGTGAGCTTTAAGCGGAAAGAGAGCGCAACATACTCCGTTACTGAGGCCAGAAGAAAAGGTCAAAACCGAATCCGTCAAAGCTCAGAAAGGAAGGATGCGGGAGTGAGGATGTTGAAAAAGGACCGAGCCATAAACAACGACATAAGAAAATAAACTATGACATGAGAAAGACAATGAAAACGGATCAATAAAAGAAAACATGCGAGAACATCGTCGCCACGACTACCTTTGAGGAAGACCAAGTGAGCCCCGTCAGAAGTGTTCATGGGACCACAGCAAAGGGAAAATGAACCCGAGGTTCACCCAAGATAAAAAATATCAGTTGAATGTTCTTTTTTTTTTGGGCTGTTGGTTGCCGTTATTCTTCTTCTTTCTTAGTTCGGTTTTTACTCTGACAGTAGACCTTGAATTCACGGATATCTCCTCTTACTTTGAAATGATCCAATATATTTCTCATTTGGTTTCATCTAAGAAATTAACAACGATTATCAAGTTACGTGTTGTTTGATTGTCCTGCTAATTATCAGGTTTTTTTTAAAATTTTAGTGTTCTTTAGTGTTTCCATGGTTGTTAATCCAACTATCCACGTTCACTTTTGGCGCCTATATGTGCCTTGGTAAATAAGTTAAGAGAATAGTTAAATAAATAATTGAATAAATAAATAAAAGAATTCAAAGAAATCACATGGACAAGACCAAGGATATTCGTTAAAAACGAAAAGTAGAACTGTGTTCTGCGTTTAACGCTTCACAGGGCTTTCAAAAAAGCTTTTGAGAAATTACGTCGTCTCTTTTGAAAGACGAACTCTCGTAGGTGTCGTGTACCTACGAAACCGAAGTGAGATTCTAAACACGTTTACATTACCGTAACATTAGGAAAATGTAAAAGTCTTCTTCGAGGCGTAAATGAAAACGAATGAGAGCTTCGTGACTTGTTCAAAAATAAAGTTGATGTTGAATAAAGGAAGAGCCGCGTATTGTTTATGCACAATGGTTGACATTTTCGCGCTCGTTTCCTATTTTCCGACCGAATGCTAGCATTCAATCGTTCTATTGGGACGGAAACGACAATCACATTGCAGTTTGAAACTTTTAAAAATAAGTTAACGGCGACAAAGCACGCCCACTCCAACTTTTTGCCTCATCTAATCGCTGCTTTTTGGTGTACAAAAACAAGCATTTATCGGCAATTTCCTCTCAAAAATGGGCAGATAAATCGTACTGTATTACCATTATCATCGTGAGAGCACCGTAAATGTAAAGGTAAAGGTGTCGGATATCACAAGGAAAGTCCTTATGAGATCAAAGAATCCTGGCTTCCATAAATTGCTTGGTGCGTTGGAAAGGAATCTACAGCTGCGACTTCACTCGCTTGAGTCGCGGCGAAAGCCAAATGATGTGTGCATGGTTTTTAAAATACTCTCGGGATTAATAAATATTGATAGAAAAAATTTGTATTGCCTTATTATTTCAAAAACTCGCGGAAATTCAGAGAAACTCGGTTATTTAATGCCTGCGATGCGGACCCGGGCTAATTCGTTCACGTGTAGAGCCGGATCAGCTTATATCGCGCTCAAGAGCGACGTGCTCCCTGTTCCGCCATTATTTTCGACCTTCAAGCGCATTCCAGGGAAATGATTGTTGTTCTTTCAAGTTTTCCTTTTTCAACGGTCCTAAATGTTCTTTCTTTGTTGTCTGTGTTCCCGCCCTGGGTTTCATTTCCACGACTGACTTATGCAGTGTGTTGAATAAATAAATAAATATAGACGTGCCACCGCATTCGCGTTCCATTCAGAATCCTACGGGCATGACAAAAGTGCATTTGGTTCATACAGTGATTTGCAGGAGCCAACCGCTCTACCGAGTCAGTGCCTTTACCTTCCTGGACAAGTCTGGTATCATTTTAACAAATCGCGGAGGGATGGAAGGCTTGGTAAGCCCGGGCGGGGATCGATCGTTCGGCCGTGCTGGTGTCAGTAGCGCCTTCTACCACTGAAACAGGCTACTCGGGCCCGCGTGCTGCAGTTGTACCACGCGAAATTTTAATCACAAATACTCCTACAAAAAGAATTCTAAGAGCACCATAGGTAAGAGGTCGCAGCGCTGGGCAAGAATTGACCGCAGATTCAGTGTGAGCATCGTATTTATGCAGACTTCGAAGAGGAGGAGCATGATGACATTTGATAAAGCTGACGATGAGCCTCTGTTGAAAGTTCAGTGCAGCTCGTTCAGATGATAAAATCTGCAAGTTACACTTGGGTCTCCGGGTAATATGAAATTATTCAAAACGTGAAGTAGGGGAAAATGAATAAAATAGGTAAAAAAGGTGAAAAAAGGACACCGGTTTCTCAACATCATGTGTTCATTCAGAGAGACGGTAAAAAGTAGGATAAACGAAAGCGGTACAAAACCATCAAATGTCAAAGTCAGCGATATGACAAATGCCCAAGATGACAGGATGGAATAACAGTACGACACCTTGGGTGGCGATGGGGATGTCAACGTCGCATCGTCAGCCGTCTGGGTCATTGACTGCCAGAACTGATCAAGTGGCTCTCAAGTATCTGCATAGACGGGCATTCTCCACAAAATTTGCTTTTCTTGAAAATTGCAACCATCTTGTTTCTTGCTAGTAGTGCTGGTTGTCGTAACGTATGTATTATATTGGAAACCATTTAATAGAATGTTTTTTCATGCAGTCACTAACATTTTCCAGAAGCTTCTAAATTTCTTTTCGATCACATCTAAGAACGCTGGATCTCTTCTAACACATCACCCATTCGATTCCGTTAGATTCCGCATCAATGTATCCTAAGCCGTAGGAGTCCAACTGTACGAGTTCAATGATCTCCGACAACGACGTTCTGGTGCAATGTTCAAATCAGAAAATTTGCTGTGTAATAGGGGAAGATCTCGAATATCATCAACCGTAACAGGTTTTTGTGGTATTTTTTCAACCGCATCGTGTTGAAAAGGGAAAATCTTCAAAAATTAAAATGTGACAAACTCAAACAGAAGGTGCATAACCTGATCCAATCGATCGACAACTCTGGTGAAAAGATCATGAAATACTGTTAACTATCTCTCGAACAGTGATATGTACAAATACAGGTTGATAAGAAACTACTTAGGTTTTAACTTTTTCTCGTGTTAACATTTTTACTGTTTGTCTTTCCTCTATTTATTTTATTGCTGACATAATGTTTCTGTCGTGTTTTGTTCTTAATTCTTCGCTGCTCTATTTGATACCCATTATTCTTTCTAACGATTGTCTTAAACATTGTAGTAAATACATAAATAAATAAATAGCCTCATTCACACCTTTAGATGCTTGAGGAATATCGATGCAGCTAGCTGTGAAACAAAGTTGACAAAAGGAGCAAGTGCTGAAAAGCTGAAGACTTCCCAGAACCCGAGTACTGGTACCTCACAACGATGGGACACGCGACCAGAATAGACACAATAGAAACGAGCAAACACATCTCATCTTCCGCAAGAACCCATGTTTATCGACATCGCCCGTGGTTGGAACGTTTTAAAATATTCATGAGAACCACCAGCAAAACGCGTTCGTCGTCGGCCAGCAACAAAATACAGCTCGTTTAAACAAAGGAATTTATTCTACCACTTGGCGTGCTATTGCCAGTGGTAGTTTAAAGTTATGGATTTGGGTTTCAAATTTTTTTCTCAAAATATTTCACATATAAACATGGCGTCGAATCTCGGACAGCAGCCTACTCCGGCGAGGGTACCAGCTTCTGAAAAAAAAAGGAAATAGTTAAAAGTAAAGGTCCTCTTCTTTCGAAACGAGGTACTCCTAGAAATGCATCCTCTGCTTAAAACCTTATAAATTGTACAGGAAATTCCATCGGTCAATGTTTTTACAGTTGGTCACCAGGTTGAGAAAGCATCTTACCTTCTTAGGGCCGTATCGCTTGAGAGAAATGCAGGATTTGTCGTCGGCGACCGCATCATCGGGCTCTTCGTAGCGAATTTTCTCGAAGTACACCATTCCTGGCTACAATTACAAGCCATTTTTGCAAATTTAACCCAACAACTAGAGCTACCAGCCACGAACCGCTCTAGGATCGGCCGGTTCCACCCACAACTTTGCAGGTCCCTTGATGTGAAGATGACTGTTAAGGGCAGCCTGTGGTGCAACAAGTGTGATCTGCGTCCAGCACCTGAATATCAGTCTTCACCTGCCCACATAGCATGCAGAGAGCAAATATTTGGCTTTGTTCTTAGCACATGCACTAATATTTGATAGAGCATGAGTGTATATTATTCTAGCATAGTGCATGGTACTATCGACATATTCTTACCCAACGACCCCAATTCTGCCCTCAGGGACGTTCAGCTGTTCGGCTTTTGTCAGTGATTTGCCGTAGCGCTGGAAACTCGTCCAGAACGTGTTCGCGTTCGTTTGGTGCTTCCTAAATAGTCACTTGACAACGTTTAGAAAGTATTCGGATTAGTTTCACAGACCTTTATTTTGTTTGTTTACTTTATTACTTTATTTTACTTTTTCATTTATTTCTGTTTTCCTAGGTAATTAGTTGTTGGTATTGCTTTCTCCTTTCTTTTTCTCAATGCATACTCACTACCTTCTGATGTCACTGTTTCCACCAGAAATTTCCCTTTGTTTTTTGAGTTGTGCGCCCCTTACAAATATGAAAATAGTTAAATAAATATTTTCGCTCAAAGACGAACAGAGTATCTGCACCACGAATGCGCGTCTTTACAGCTAACAAGTGCCAGTCGTCTTGTCAATGCTCTACTCAACGAAAAAGTCATATCCAGTTGTTAAGATAAAATTTCACAACATTCAATAGAATACATTTGCTGGCGGGTTCTCCCTACTCACAGCTATATGTACTGCAGATATTTGTGGTTTGGTGCAGAGCAATGAAGCGGTACTGATACCCGCGCGGTCAAGAGATCGATCGCCGTTCCGAACTGTCAAGGAGAAAATTCGCTTCCACCGTGTATCTACGATTCTGCATGGATTCGAGTGCATGGCGAGTGATCAGACGAGTGATTACTTTTAGATCGCGAATAGAGTGATAACTTACTACTTTAATTTTTACGTTAATATAAAAAGATAATTAAAATGATAATTCAAATACTTTTTGCACATATGCCGAAGTTCGGTGATCAGTCGATTTCCCTGCACTTCGTTGCTGATTATCTTGTAGATTGATGGCTCTGCGGTAATCAGCTCCACTATGGCGTCCTTGTTGATTTCCACCACCTCACAATATGTGGTCGTCTCGTAGCTGGAGGAAGAATCATTACGGCTACCGTTTATTCGCCATTTTTGCAATTTTTTATTGTAGAATTCGTGTTCCAGTGGGTTTGACAGCCCCAGGGCCAGGAGAGTGCGGAAATTTTTTGAAAAGGGGAAGACAGAACGGAGATGGCCAAAATTGGCCGGAAACAACAACAATTAGCTGAAAATATGTTATTTGTTGGGGTCCCAAAAAGGGACAGAAGGCAAATAAATCTTCGTAATGGCGCACTTCGAAGTTGACCGTTGTTGGAAATGGAAACTGGCTACTATACACAGTCTATTCGAATGCTTGCGAAGCGACCAAAAGTTCCAGTCTGGTTCCGCTTATGTGAGGTATACATACAGGTTACCCTTACTGTAAGGCTAAGTTTGACAAAATCAGTTGGCTTCAGCTCATATCCTTCATTTAATGATGCATTTAGGTTTTTAGTCGGCTGAGCAAATTTCAGATGCCGCATTCGGGACAGACACCGCAAGCAATTCCCTAAATTTGAATTCAAAGACACTTAAACATTTGTTAAACAAAACTTCTTGCGTTGAACGTCCGGCATTATCTGGTGAAGTGTGGCCCAGCAGTGGATCAAAAGAACTACTAAAATTACCGCCTCCTTGGCCACATAAGTGGCAGAGATCCTCCTTTCCAGTTCTGAAGCAGAACATTGCGAATTCCCAAGAAAGCTCCTTGACCAACGTGAAACACGTGATAACGTCGTTTTGATCGCAATGGCAACCATTCAGTTATCCTTCAATTTTTGAAGTTTTTTGAATTTCTTTCGACTTTCTGATGGAAATTGAATCTCCAACTTCTGATTGGAAAATGCTACACAAAAAGCAACTCACTTGCACACTCCTTTGTTCAAGAACCACATCTTTTTACCCTCAGTGAAAAGAGTCGTACCTGCCTGAAGCTTCCTCACCTAAAGCGAAAATTTTACTCCTAAGCGATTCTTGATAATCATAAGGAAGTCAGTTTGGCTGCCGGGATTTCCTGCGGAAAAAGGCTACTTAAGAGTACTCAAAGGATATATGTTTGTGTCAAGCTGTTGTCATACCAGGGCCCGTGTTTACGATAGTTATATCAGAAATAAAAAAACAGAAAGAAATTAAATACAAATAAACAAAGAAATACACAACAAACTTAACGTGTGAATCATCAGTTATGATAGCAGGTTATTCTGCATTTATTCGAAGTTTACACGAGATCTGACTCAGTTCATTACATGGAGAGGTTTTGGATACCGTGAAACGCAAGCAAACCCTGATTCAGCAGCGCGCTCTTCGGTTTGTTCAGGATTCATTGTATTTTATTTATTGGATTCATGAATGAGGGCTTGCACGCCAAACTCCTTTAGTGATTTTTGTGCAGAGCTCATTACCTCATTTAACATTAAACATTTAGCTGAGACTTCTATCCGGACAGCTGTAAAGGAGGGCTCAAAAGCCATTTTTCGACAGATATTTGGGGTCGGCCGCAGTGCTATCAATTGAAAGCGTTGAATTCAAAAAGTTAAATTTTTGCAGTGACCAAATGGTTCAAGTTTCTACGCAGAAACTCGAAGCGAAAAACGGCAGTAACTTGAAAAAATGACTTTTACCTTAGAATAACTCATTGCAGACGTCAGAATATCGATCACTTTTTGCTTGGTGCTTTCGCGTAGCAAGCGAATCCATTTGACCAGCAGCAGCCAATCCCTGTTAAAACGTTTCATATTCTTAAAGTCGAAAAACTTTACTTTTCAATGGAGGCTAGTGCAAAATATTTAGTTGAAAACCAACTCAGAGGCTATCTGAGGTACCCAGAGAATAGCATCAGCGCTGTCGCGCAGCTCATTCACCACCTCTTGCCACTTTTCCTTTGAATCGGGTGGTACAAAGCCTTCGCTAAAAAAATCATATTTTGACTTGAATATGTATCAACACATTTGGATAGCTGCCTTTGGTCATTTATGAAAATTCTCACAGAAAGGAATGACAAGAAAATCTCTCCTTACATGCTCAAGGAGTTCAGTATCTGTTGCAAATGATAGCTCATCATCCGAATCGCCTGTCTCGTTTTGATTACGGGCATGACGTCAATGTTGGACGGATTCTCTTTCAAATCGAGACGCAGCAATGCATCGATTACCTAAATATTTACACATTTGTATTATATAAGTATGTATGTATTCCTAAACATATGCAGTTCCACCCGCCAAACCTTCCGTCCCTCAGGGGTCGGGTACCAGACTTGTCTGGGAAGGAGAAAATGCTGAATTGTACGCGACTGGCGCTCGCAAGTCATGTTTAGCCCAAATACGCTTTCATCTCGCCACTAAAATTCTGAATGGAAGACGAGTGCACGGCTCTTTACCCGTTTCCTCCATGGATTCTAAGCGTTTCATAAAGAATATGCTGACGTGCGCTTGGAAACAAGTGCAACGAGCATAGCGCTCATCACATTTGAGTGTATCCTCGTTTGGTTATTTTTTACTTTACCCGGGAATTTCCAGCGCTGATATAGTCAGAGCAGAACATGCGTAATCGTGTGGCCTACCAACACACACGCGGGGTCTTGGCCCCGCGCCAATATTGGCGGCGGCATAAGTACTCCCCGCGCACAGTCGACCCCTGATTCGGTCATCGCTCATTTGTTTCACATCGTTTTGTCTTGTTTTATGTCAACCGTTTCGATATCGCAACATAAATAATTGTTGCCGATAACTGTGGTGATGGACCCAGGTTGAATCCTCGAATGTGGACCACTCATACCTTATCGAATGAAATCGCCTCCATACGAGCTTTTCGGTACGCAGACGAGCTGAAGAGATCCGGTGAGATTTTGATGGCGGACACAACATGATGCAGATAATGGACAGCCGCAAGACGTATTCGCGAATGCATCAACTGAAAAAAAAAACAGTTTTCTGCGGACCCTTTTTACAAGGGCCTGTTTTTTTAGTGAAAACCAATCAGTTACACAAAAAGTAAATGGAACAGTCTGTCCAATACATTTTGATATGAACTTTGTCGATGAGTTTCGATGTGGACCTATGTTTTTTGTACAAAATGTGGCGCAGCCGCGGTGAAGTGGCGTAAAGTGTCGTTCTCACACTGCCGACCATGGTTTGATCTTCGACGAACATCATTTGGATCTTCAATCCTTAAGGCTCTTTCAGACGACGCGTCGATAAAGTGACGCGTGACGCGTGTGTGATGAAGGATAGGTAGGTCAGCGTCATCGGTTGATCGGGTTATCACGCGTCATTACGAGTAACTCGTCCAATCGACGTCGCGTTGGCCATGGTGTACTTGCAGACCACGCGCGCGGCGAACCGAGCGGCGAAACCCCAGCGCACGACGCTTGACGGATGACGTCTGTCTTGAAAGAGCCTTTAGAACTGTCGGCGCTGACCTGTCGGTGCTGACCTGTCCGGAAAACTATAGGCTCTTTCAAGGCAGACGTCATCCGTCAAGCGTCGTGCGCTGGGGTTTCGCCGCTCGGTTCGCCGCGCGCGAACCGAGCGCGCGGTCTGAAGTACCCATCCAGCGCGACGTCGATCGGACGAGTTACTCGTAATGACGCGTGATAACCCGATCAACCGGTGACGCTGACTTCCTTCATTCCCGTCGTCTGAAAGAGCCTTATAAGAGGCTGACCTCCCATCGACTTATTCCCATACATCTTTCATACCAGAAATCTTCAAAACTCGAAAATTGAAAATGGAAAAAAATGAAAATTGAGTTCTCGGTGTTTATTTTTACTACAAGCTTAGCTAATTATGTGAATTTTTGCTTGCCTTTCGTTGTCGTTTCGGTTTTTCCATTAACATTCATTATCGCTTGTGTTCAATCGGCTAGTTATTCTTCTTTGGTTATGGCTTAATACTTACGTGGCGTACGCCCACGGTGAATAAATAATAATAATAAAAACTCCTTAAAGTTTCAGATTGGCTACCCGACTCCATTGCTGTTTCATTATGGGGCCTGATTAAAGTTGGTCTATTTATTAGGCCCTTGTTATACGTTCGCTCACCCCCAGCGTAACTCGTCCATTCAGTATCAGACACCCTAGGGCCAGACACGTTTGTACGAGTTATCATGGTGATGCTGGCGTGGTGAACTCGTACAAACGTGTATGGCCCCACGGTGTCTGATACTGAATGGACGAGTTACGCTGGGGGGTGTGCGAACGTATAACAAGGACCTTACACCGTAACCCGCAGTAGCTACTAACTATTAGGCTACGCCAAGTGCAAAAAGGATAAGTTAAACAACAATCAATCAATTAAAACGGTGAAAACTAAAATCAAGAGAGTGTGACAAAGCGGATAAACCGATCGTCCAGAATCCGTAGTACAGTACACAGGTGGGTGTCTGAGCGTGGCTCGTGGTCACTACTCGAAATTGAGGGTGGGTTAAGTAAAAAATCAGAAAACAAAAAGACGCAAACCCACTTTCTTTTCAATAGTATGTTCTCTTAATAATACGACGAAGAGCGGTGTCATTCTTGTGATTTTATAAAGCGTGAATAGAAGAACCAGCGTGAATGTAGCACTTCGTAAACTTTCACATTTCACTTAAGGAGCAAATTGAGATTCAACAGAAAACGTCCTTGTTAAAAGCAATCGGACCTGTATGGAAATTATCCCCTCGGATACAATATCCTTCATTCAGCACGATAGCACTTAGTACAACTGCAGCGGTGAGCACTGTGCAGGCTAGAATCGCTGGCAAGCACTCTTTCGAGAGTATTATCGCTTTGAATGTGCTTCCGACTCGTTTTTCACCGTCATTCTAGAATGCTCGATAGGAAGTAAGAGGCAAAACCCGTGTGGTGGTCGATAAATGGGGTAGGATGGGCTCTGTGGCATAAACTAACCTCAAGGGCTCAGCACACTTTTTGGTGCGGCGAGCATACTTGCATGCGGCGACGTCGCCGACGATGCCGCCGCCGACGATGCCGAGGGAACGTTTTCTCAATTTTTGTGGCGGCGCAGCCGGCGACGTTCCCCGGGACGTAGGGCCGATGCAATTGGTGCGCCTACGACCACTGCACCAAGGGTTCAATAACCAGAGGATTTCAATTCATTTTTTTGTGTTTTTATGTTTTCTTCACTTTCTTCGTTGTTTGTTTTTCCTTGTTTTTCGTCGCTGTTTGGGTGTATACACACTTTCTAGTGCCTAAACGGCGGCGGCAGGCAGGCGGGCATTTGGTGGGAGGGGGAAGGATATGAAGGATAGGAGCCTTGCCCCTCCCACCAATCGCAGCTGACGCCGTCACTCAAGGCTTGTTCGATCCATTTCTCGAAGTGGTATCACCAGTTCATACAGATAACACTGAACTTAATTACCCAAATTTGAAGTAAAGTCTTGGTGTACTGCGAATACCCGTAAAATCATAAGATATCAGACGTGTAGGACAATTTAACAATCGGAGTAGCATTTCGACTGCTGACATGGCAACACATGCTTGGAGCCATACACCTCCAAGAGCACAATTTAAACACCCCATCACCACTTCAGTACACACCACTTCCATTAGAAATTCCTCGAGTGTCGAGCCTATGGTGACATTGTTGGTACAAAGGCAACAAAACGCAGACAGTTGCTGGTGCAGCTGTTTTGAACACCTCCCCATAGACGAGAGAAATCAACTTCTTTTGCGGTTGAGCTTACTGCCTTCCATCTGTTTCTTGTCCGTAGATAGTCTGTTGGTCTTAGGGAACTCACCTTTGAAGTAGCCTTTGAAGTAGTCGCTTGTACTGTTTTGCTTTTCTTGTGAAAAATGTAGACCGTCTGTGTCACGTTCATCAGCCAAAGTAACATTATTAAGAGATATATTACCGCTCGGAAAACTTCTCCCACCTAGGAAAGAGAACTATCGGATGTCAAAAGGACAAGCTGGGTACACGGAAGAGCTCTAGGAAAGAAAGCGTCTAATGCGCACAAAAGGCCATGGCCGATTTCGTGCGTCTGGTAGTTTAGATTAAATTTTAAAAAATTCAGAGCGTCTCAGATAACGTTAGACGCTGCTACGTGAGTGTGAGTAGTGAGGTTCACGTACGCTCTGAGAAAATGCTGAAAGGGTAAAATAGTTCATATGGCTGAGCATTTTCCATTCTGCTGGGCTGCAAACTTGATAAGGGAACAATTTGGAGTCGCTAGAATACTGAACTCTATGCAGCTTCTCCTCCTCTCGGAGTCATTGAATAGACCAAATACGCGTGATTGCAATCCAGAGTGGAAAACGGGAACATGGCGCGTTCTCAGAAAGCTACGCCAACCGCTTCACTCCTACATTTTTGTTGTAAATCACATTTTTCAAGAAAAGCAACTCACGTCGTCAAAATTTGCATGAGCAAGTAGAACGCATATTACGCTCGAAATTACTGTTTGAAATATCCACCACCTAAGCGAAGAAACAAATAGATTAGGGTTCTACATTTGAAAGCTACATTTGTAGTGCCTCAGTTTCAAGACCTACACTTAGGCGCTCAAATGAGACTCGCAACACAAAGCAATTTCTCCCCTAACTTCACACAAGTTTGAGTGTCGTTGTGTGAATTCAACTTACTTTTCAAATGGCCTAGAAGTCACATATTGAATGGAATTAGTCCGTTGCACCACGAACAGCGGACAATCTCCAATCTCGGCGAATTCATTAAACCAATTGTCGTAGCTGATCCATGTCTGAATCGGCGACACTGATAAGGCATCTAAGCGTGAGCGTTTTTTAAACGTAATAAGGATAACACTAACAAAGAGAATCTCTGAAATTCGAAACAGAATCCGATCGAGGAAATTCGGTCCGATGATGTCTAAGTGATGTTCAACGTCGTCAGCAGTAATTTTGCCTTCATCGATGCCGTGTTCCAAAATTTGCACGATGATGTGAGCAGTCTTTCCAGTCAGTTCCCCTCGCACCCAAGAGTCCTGCACCTGAAAATTTATGTAGTACTGTCCTTGTTACTGTTACTGCAGTGAGGAAGACAAAGAACACCCGACTATGCGCCCATCTCTTCGACTCTACGGTTCTTCCTGCGTTGACGTACGCTTCAGAATCCTGGGTGTTACGCAAACATGATAAACACGATAAACATAAACATCGCAAAACGAAGTATGGAGAGAAGGATGCTCGGAGTGACTCGCTTCATTCAAGCTAGAGACGACATACGGAGCTCCGAGCTACGTCGACAGTCGAAGATCAGAGACGCAGTCGCACGGGCCAAGTTGTCGAAGATCAGGTGGGCCGGACACGTAATGCGATTTCGTGACCACCGTTGGACGAGAGCCGAACTTACTGAGGGCTTACTGACTGGATTCCATGGGACGTCAGAAGAATACCAGGTCGCCCATCTTTGCGATGGTCCGACTTCTTCGTCAAAACCCTGAACGATCGATTCGATGCTCTTCGTGTTCCTCGAGCGAGCAGGACCCACTGCTCTACCATGGCAAGCAACAGGGACGAATGGAGACGTTACTGACGCCCGCTCGAACAAATCGATGATCAATGCTATGGGACGACAGGTGATACAGGTGATACTGTCCCGGCTTTCACCATGCGTTCTGCAATTGTACTCACCACTATTTCGTAAAGGTGAAGGAAAAGTGGCCAGTAGCAGTCGTTGGTCTCGTATGGAAGCGCTGTGCACTCTTTTTCATTCGGAATTGTAAAGGCATGCAGCATGCGTTTCGGCCTACCCAATAATTTGCGGGGGCAGCAGCTTTTCGAGTTCGAAGGGTGTCTAGGCAGTGTGTTTACCATTACATATAAGCAAGTATCAATTTACCCGAACACGGAGGAATGAAAGGGGGCTGAGGATTGAGCTCTGGACCGTGGAGCGGGATTAGCGCCTCCTGCCGCTACACGACCAGCGCACTCTAATTTATTTTACCTATATCTCTTCTACTCCTTCAGATCTGCTTCACATAATTCATTGCAAATTGGAGTTGAGGGTGAACTGTCAGAGGGCGCGCCTTTTGCCCAAGTGTCATTTAGACGGAAATCTTAACTTTAGAATTGCGTAGATTGGTTTCAAATAGAGAACGATTACTCACATGAGCGAGAAGTATGGCATAGAACGCAACCCTTGTATCGATGAGCTCTCCTTTTTCGTCTTTCTCCTCCTGGTCTTCATCGGACTCGAGAATTCCCTCGTTTTGTTGTTGCATCTGTAATGAAATCATTTCGTATCAGATGAAGGGGATTGGTAACCAGTACGTTCGGGTGAGCTAAGAACCCGGACATCGCTACGCGTTCTGCAAATTTTCGTCAATGTGACCCATCAATAGCAGTGTCACAGAGTAACAGATATGCGGCTTCGGATTTCATGTCCCGAGTTTTATAAGTGATAGGTGTTTTGGTGGGTAATTAAGATGAATTCTTCGATACTACGGCAAGGTTTATTGTCACGTACGTGAGAGAACATCCTCAATGTGTTGCGAAACAGTCTACTTGTGCAGCTCTACTACCAGCCTAGCCAGCAAACAATCTGTTGGACTACCTTCGATAGCCATTAAAGTACATTTACAGACGACAACGCATTTGTGATCGGTTGCAAACCAGGTTCCTAAGTGCTTACTCACGATGTATTTTTGATTTTAGTCTTTTTAGTTGCTGGTTTTTGTATAAATGGTTTACTGCGCTATATAGCCGCCATGAATGGGAATTTGTTGTTCTTATGAATTTGCACGTGGGTCCAGGCCCGCGTTTTAAATAAATAAACAAATAAATAAATAAACAAGAAATAAATGCACCGCCCAGAGAGCCTAACCAAGAGAAGCTTATCTCATATTGTACTCACTCTAAACTGTGGACTATCACTGTCCAGTTAATATAATGCTCTAAACTTAATTGCCTATACACCTAAGGTGGAGGGAGCGGAGGAGGGCCGGCGCGGTAGCGGTCTAACACTTCAATGCCCTGGAAATGGCAGAACTTAAGTTGAAGAGCAGCGTGAGTTACAATATTGACAACTAAGATAATATCAAATATGTGGCAAAGAAAGTATCATGTTTTGTAGCATAAACGAACGAGAAGAAGAATTGAACGAAAGGCATAATTACCACTTCATTTTCCATCTGGCTTGTGTGTTTCTGAAGACATTCGATTGTTTGTGTTCGCACAACATTCCAGTTTGTTCCCGATAAAAATGCACATTCGCCAACCTCAAGTTCCCGAACAGCTTCCCTAGCCTGAGCGATATATGTACATCAGTAGGAGGAAAAGGAAAAGAAACGCATACGTGTGTGTGTCGAATTAACAAGAGGTAATACCTTGACTTCCAAGTATCGACAGAGACGAAAACAGCTGTCTCTCACGTATTTGGATCGCTTCGTTGAGCCTTCTCTCGTTGCAAGTTTTGAGAAAGTCATTCCCTGAATCATTTTGCGTTAATCCTAACACGAAGTTTTATTCCATCGTCCAGTTTGCTCGCAAAGTTCCCATGGATCTCCCAACAACGAGCCGTACTTCGTAGTTTTTTTTTTTGAGAGCTTTGAGCCCAGCAGACAGTCTTTAGATGACTTGTGTATGCAACACTTCCCTTTTCTAAGCAATTGTTAAAACAAATCCAACTACGTTGTGTCGCCTACCTGGAAAACTAGGCACGCAAATGTTGTGGAGCATGTCAACAGGAGAATTTTGGTTGTTATATATCCTTTGAGCTGAAATCGACACTGTCAAACCTGCACCTTTCGGAATTATTCTATATGACGGCCGAAGCGAGTCATTCACATGGATCATTTTTTCTACGTTACTCTCTTCTGGCTCTGTCTTTCATGGTATGAACCTTTTCAAACATATGTATATGAAACTTATAATAACAAACAAAACGAAGAACAAAAACCATGCAGCCAAAGACTGCGGGGAACTGATGAAATACGTCACTTGGAGCACGGTAACTGGCAATCTCGGCGGGACCATAGAGTTGACAAACAGACATCGTGGTTTTGCTTACTCAGACAATTTTCCACCACTGGGGCTCACCCAATAGAGCTCCAAACAGGACACATAGCGTTTGCAACACAATACGGACACGTCGCTCGGCGTGGAATAGTGATGCTATTCAGTTGCTATTATGTTGCCAATATCGTTAAACGCGCGTTAATGGCGCCATTGTGGTGTTATCAACTCGGAGACATTCACCCAGTAGCGGCACACGTGACTTCTTGAAACGGAACACAAAAGACAATAGGAACACGCAACGAACACAATAGCACCTCTAGCCGACATACGCAACGCGTGCGCGCGCGTGAGCGGCGGCGCATGGCGGCCGCGTATTTCGAAATTCGAACATCGGTTCGACTTTGCTGGCCGTGGGTGGATCTTCGCTGGTATTATTCCCCTTACACTTGATGTGTTGAGTACCTGTGCAGAGGCGCAGTTTCTTTTCGCACGCACGCAGCCAATCTTTTTTGTTTTTGTTTGTTGTTGCTCGTTTGATTGTTGTTATTTCCAAATTAAATTTGTTAGTGTTTTCCCCGCAGCGACAGAATCGCGTCAGTGAGTGAATTTTGCTTCCGTTTCGCGCATTCAGCGCACGTTGGTGGGTCTACATTGCATTTGCATTTGTAAATCTATTCGCACCACGTCGCACTTAATCTCCCCTTTGTCTTTTGCTTGCGCACTCACTGAAAATAAAACTTTCTCTGCACTCAAACATTGACTACATTTTCTGAGACACCCTGTATTTGTATTTTTCAATTCAGCAGCTAGTCGCAGAAAGAATGAAGGATATCCGGATTGACATGAATGAAGTCAGAGATATGCAGATGGCCGTGAATGAGCTCCCGACTTCACGAGACACAGTTGTGCAGTCCATGAAAAATTTGTTGGAGAAGAACTGCGCAATGACGACTGGTCTTACTACAGTGGTTAGGCTTTGAAAATTATTTTACGCCTCTTGCCTCAACTTTTTTTTCTTCAAGTCTGGTTTTCAAGGTCAACCATTTACTGTTCAAAATACCAGCTCTCAAACACGATGTGGCACAAACCTCAGCACACATGAAGGAGCTCACTGCAATGAAAGTGCCTGAAGAAACCATGCTTGGTCACTTAAACTTAACCCACAGATGGGTCATTGAAGAAGCTCTTCCGTTCAAGGTGATCCTTCGTTTGCACGCTCTCTTGAGCACATGAAAGTGATAAATTGCAAATGTTTAGCAAACCGATCTCAAAGCGTTAATGTCTAGCTGGCGAATGCCAGCAAGAGCTAGCAAGGACAACCACGTGATTCATTGTGTGGACTTCGCTCGTTTCTACTCTGCCAGAATACGTGAATTCCATTGAACATCTCTTTTTCCCTTCCACGCTGCTAAACGTGCTATGAATCCTTTTGGGCTACCAATCCTGTGGAAGAGACCAAGTATGATGTTCGTATATCAGGGAAGTACGCGAAAGACGCCACGAAAATAGATTTGCCTTCCGGAATAGTGGACACGCTAACAAGTAAAACGATTGCTTCCGTACAAATCAAACACCAGTGTTGTGAAACTACATTCCATTAAAATTGCTTCCTGGACGGCTTGCGAATGAACCAGCCAGAGCTTCAAAGACTTCCTGAGGAAATGGGCGCTAGTCTTACTCATTGAGTCATCTTCAGTTACTGTTATCCCGTCATCACAAAAAAGAACACAATTTTGGATTCTGGACAGAATTGGGTGAAACAAATGAAGAAAGATCTACCAAACTCAAGGAAAGGCAAGCATTACGCGATGTCTGGAAAAGAGCGCTCAGAGGAGTCCTCGGAAGAGCTCTGTAGGTTTCTTTTAGTCTGAGTCGAAAGTTCACATGCCCAGTCCTTTGTGCGTAGTGTCTTTTCATTTTCAGAAACGACATACGCAGGTACCAAAAAGTGGGAGAAGCGCTCGTCCTGTAAGTGATGTATTGACTATTTATTGAGGGCTAAATACGAGTGGTAATCTTTCCTTTTCAGAGAGAGAAACAGAAAGAGCCTCTCCCAAGAACATGGCTCTCTGTGAATGACGTGTCGTTTATTTGTTACCTCGCATGTATGCCAAATGTTTGGTCGACTTACTCATACTTGGGTGCAATTATACATTCCATGCTCATATTTGTGCTTTATCAGAAGATACGCTCAATAAACTGTATCTGTACGCTTTGAGGAGCCGTGATTCTTAAGAAGACAAGAGCAAGGAAATAAGGCAGCGGTCAGCAGCTGAAGGAGAAACTTTACGAAAAACGGCGAAGTAAAAAACATTTTTGAAACGTAATTGTTAAAAAAACATTTCCGAAACGTAATTGCAATTACGTTTCGGAAATGTTTTTTAATGGCAATTATGTTTCAGAAATGTTTTTTACTTCGCCGTTTTTCGAAGTTTCTCCTTCAGCTGCTGACCGCTGCCTTATTTCCTTGCTCTCGTCTTCTTGCTAATTGTTGCCATTGCGTTGAAACCAGTCCTAACGTCACGTGATTGCAAAACAATAGCAACACAGTACCAACGCAATACCACTATGTCGTGCAAGGGTCGCTAACAAGCTATCGCAATAGGGTTTGTAGCCGAATGGCTACGCGGCTAGTAACCATATTGGGTGAGCCCCAGTGGTGGAAAATTGTCTGAGTATTTATTAGTAGGATTGCACAGATGCTCTAAAACAGCAAGATACCTTCAATCGCACTTCCATCGCCAATATCAGGCCAAGCGCTCCACGAAGTCCGGCATAAGCGAGTATGGTGAACTCGGCCCTCGAGGGGATCGGCTGTGATAAGAGCTTAGTGCAAAACTGAAAAGAAAAGTGGATTCCTAGACATGATCATCACTTGAAGAAAGACATAAACCTTGTAGAAGAGGAAAACGGAAGCGATTCTTGCAAGCAGCATCACTGGCGAGAGAAGTATTCCTTCGATAAGAGTGAGCATATCTTCCATGTGAATCTCATTGTAGGCGGTTTCCTGAGAGCAACTTTGAGAAAGGATAAAAGTCCGTGGATTTATCGCTAGCTATTCACCTATTTGTTTCTATATATTGATAATGAGGAATATAAATTCACCAATATGCCCTCAATCGAAAAACTAAGTGGAGAGGACCATTATAACTATCAAAATAAACCATTTTCACTTTGGATTGGACACTTTTTAAACCACGTCACACAATTTTCAAACCAAATTGGACGTTTTTCAAGCCAAATTGGACACTTTTCAAGCCATTTTGGCTTGAAAGACGACGTGGTTTGAAAAACGTCCAAATTAAAGTGAAAATGGTATATCTTGGGTGCACCTAATGCTTACAACAAAGGAATGGATGTGAACGTTTCTCAGATTCCGATTGAAACGGAATAGGTAGTGTCATCGTAGGGCTCAGACGTCAGATCAGTATATCAGCACGGAAATAGACAAGGTAAGCTGAACTAATTTTTCAAAAAAAGAAGCTTGAAGAAATCAGCGTTTTTAAAAAAAATTTTGCCAAAGGTAATCAGTTTTTGAGCATTTTTGATGCAAACTTAATCAGAATAATTGAAATAATTCGCAAGTGCGATGCTCACGTTAGAATACCATGCGTGGTCTCTTTTGAATATCTCGCCTCCCACCGAAAATCCAGCGAAGAAAAAAATCACGTTGTTCGCCCAGTAGCCCATAGCAGCCCACAGTTCGAGGGCCATCGCTGTCGTTTCCGGAGCAAACATCTCTCTAAATGTTAGCACTTCCCGATCGGGCCATTTATTGTAATGTTGCTTTTCAAGAATATCACCTGTTGAAGTTGAGCATAACGCCAAAGGCCACCAGGCCCAGTGCAGGTGAACCAGAGCAGAGTTCACATAGCATAAATACGCTGTACACAGATACGAGAATGAAAGCCTAAATATGGACGAGTGTGATGAGCTGATTTTGAGAATTCCATCAGAAAATTGTCACACCTGGCGCTTTTTATTTTCCTGCAGTTTCGACAAAATCCATGCCACTACTTTCGCAGCGTACGCGCCCATCAAGGGTGATACAAATACATTCATGAAAAGTTCGAATACCAGTTGGTTGTAGTCAATGCCTTCGGATCTGCCCATTTCATACTGAAAGGGTTTCCGTATTGGAAGAGTTTTATGTGATCAGTAATCACAACGAAAACCAATAAGTCGGTAGCAATTTCGTTGCTGCTACAGTTCTTTTTCACCACCTTCCTCGCTTAGTTAGCTTCACTTTCCCAGACTGAATGACCCATCCACTGAGAAGTTCAAGTGTGTCTCTAATTACACATATTTGCTTACATGAACGATATGAGTCCGACGAATCGACGCAACTGGTGGACTCGCCGTTTGGCTGTGTCAGTGTATCTCCATCGAGGGCGATCTCTACCCCTCGATTTACTATAGTGCTTCTGGTATAAAACGAAAATGTTCTTATTCAGGCTTGAGGCGCATTCCACGTCCGGCTCTTCGTGAATCTTAGCATAGTTGAAAGCCAGTGAATCAAGAGCTACACCGTTCGTGGACATGTGTGATCTTGGCCAATAACGTCATGACTCATCGTCAGAGGTCCTTTAGGCGGGTGGACCGCAGGCGTGGAACCTGTGCCGTCCACATATCCTACCAGCTACAGGTGTTTAGTGGACATCTCTAGTCCACTTCACGAAGGTTAGCCTTTTGAAAGAAGAATTTGACGAGTTGTTAAGTGGGCAGTTTCCCAGGTTTGAACTCGACTTGTTCCAGGCTCTGAAGAAAGCGAGGACGCCGAAACGTTGGGCCGAATAATGTGTTAATATAATTTCGGGTGTGTTGTAGAAACCGTACCCCTTTCACTGTATCTGCTGTTATTCACAGTGGGACAGATGGGATTGATATTTGTCCATTACTGTAAAAAGGTAATGATTAAGGTGTCGCTGTTGATGTTGCGCCGCCGCATTCGTGTTCAATTCTTAATCGTGGAGGCTTGGTGAATGCGAGTTTGACCTATACAATGACTTGGGGGGGCGCAGCCGCTCTACCAAGTCAGTGTTTTTACCTTCCCAGAAAAGTCTGGTACCAATTTACCGAACCCGGAGGGATGAAAAGCTTGGTTGGCCCGGGCTAGGATCGATCGACCGTGCGGTCGTCGGTAGCGCCTCTTACCACTGCACCACGCGCGCTCATCAATCACTGTATGGACAGAAATTAAAATAAGCACTCACCGTTAGGATACTAACAAGGACTCTGTACGTGGTCAACGCGAGACCATCGTTAAGAAGCGATTCTCCTTCTATAAGAATGCGCAATCGATGTGGAGCTCCATATTGTTCCAGGATAGCAACGACGGCAACCGGGTCTGTTGCCACCACGATTGATACAAAGAGAAAGACCTGAAAGTCTACTGAAGTCTTTGAATGAATTATTAATGCAAAAATTATTTAGTAATCCTTATCCAGCAGCTGACCGCAGAAATTTTGAAGTGTTCCGTCTGAATGAGGAGTGGCAGCATGATAGCTGATGAGACAAATAACGTAATGAAATAAGCCACCACTGTCAGTGCTATGATAAGGTAAAGTTTGGAGAAGAATAAATGAGAGTTGATTTTGAAGGAGGACTCGAACAGCAACGGCGGAAGCATAACCTAAAAGATGATTAAGTTCACACACGGAGATATACCATTTTCAGGTGAAATACAACGTTTTTCGAATAAAATTCAATACTTTCCAAATAGAATCCAACACTTTTCAAATAGAATTCAAAACTTTCCGAATTGATTTCAACACTTTCCAATCGAATTCAACATTTTTCAAATAGAATTCAACAATTTTCAAATAGAATTCGACACTTTTCAAATGGAATTCAACACTTTTCAAATCAAATTCAACGTTCGTCTAGAACCAAGAGGTATGTCCATTGAAGAACTTTTACAACGGATTCGGGACCAGGAAGGAATGATGAATCTTGGCTGATCATGGACAACGCAAAGATTCACAAGTCAGAATAAATGCAAGAAATCATTGGACCTTCCTTCACGTTGAAGTTTCTGTCGCCCTATTCTTACATGCTCGATCCAACAGAAAACATCTTCTCCAAGGTGAAGTCGACAGCAAAACGCATTTTGAGCAATCCATCTAGGAAGAGGACACTAGCAGAAGTTATCGAGGATAGTGTTCGTTCAGTTACATAGCAGAACTGCGCGAACTACGTTCTGCATATGAAGAATGATGTTTCTTTGAACTTCAATTGGACTTTTTGACTTCGACTTTAAACAATGCTGCATAACACGACATACAAGAATTGTTTGAGCAATTGTACAACACTTCCTGGTATCCTGGATTTGATTGGAGCAAAGTAGAAAAATGGGAGATTTTTTGAACACTCGTGTAACGTGAATTGGAAAGCATTGAATTCTATTTGAAAAGTTGGATCCTATTTGAAAAGTGTTGAATTCCATTTGCAAAGTGTTGAATTCCACTTCAAAAGTGTTGAATTCTATTTGAAAAGCGTTGTGTTCAATTTGAAAAGTATTGAATTCTATTTGAAAAATGTTGAATTCAATTGAGAAGTGTTGAAATCAATTTCAAAAGTGTATAATTCTATTTGAAAAGTGTTGTGTTCAATTTGAAAAGTATTGCAATCTATTTGAAAAATGTTGAATTCAATTTAAAGTGTTGAAATCAATTTGAAAAGTGTTGGATTCTGTTCGCATAGTATTGAATTCTATTTGAAAAACGTTGTATTTCACCTGAAAATGGTACACATCGAATCTGTGGCTCACCATCAGAAGCGTTTCTGGTTGAAGAGATGTCCACGAGTACTTCTCGATGATTTCCTTCACTACGTCGGAGGGTAGGAATTTATGAAACGCTAAGCTAAAATGAGTCCCTCTTTAAACTGTTCTTAGTAAGTTGATTATTTAGCGAGCATCTTATTCTACATCTTCTCTCATGCAAATGAAATTTGACGATTCCACCTACCTAAGAAACAAAGAGAACAAAAACTGCAACACGCTGTCCGGAATTCCGAGGAAGCTCATTCGTTTGTTGACTTCATCCAGAGTTAGTCCGATCATCAGACCTAACACTGGAAACACGAACGCGTCGCCTTCCGATGCCAGCTGAAAACAACTTCAGAAGTCCTCCAAGTTTTTAGATTCGGAGTAGATGTTCTTCGCCATAGCTGATCATTGTAAGTGTTTGCGGTTAGTTGTTCACCTTGCAATTGACCCTAATGATTACAGAGCACAAGAGACGTATCGGCGGGGATCGTAAAAGCGACAAGTTCCTTCAGGACAGTGATGGGAGTCGACAGCATGCCTCACCGTTCCATCCGCGAGGTGCAGCCACCATCAAACCGACTTACAGCCCTCTCACACTCGGGCGGCGCCTTGCGCGGGGTCGCCGGGGCCATGATGAAAGATAGGGCGCGGCCAGCCCAACGGCGTCGTCAGCGACGTCGCCACCGCCGCCGCCGGAGGGGGGTTCTCATACTTCGGCTGCGGCGTCGCGGGCCGCGACGTCGCCGGCGAAGCCGCCGCAGGCGCCGCCCAGGGAATGGTGCCGGGCATTTCTTGCCGGCGGCGGTCGCGATGGCGCGCCCCGCGAGCGCCGGCAGCGACAGTTGGTGGGCGGAGCGCCAGTCCTACCCCTACCCGCCGCCGACGACACCGCGCAAGGCGCCGCCCGAGTGTGAGAGGGCTGTTAGGAAACACAGTACTGCTCCATCGCTATCCCTCTTCACTATTCGACAAAATATACAATCAGTGGTGCTTGTGGTTACAACGATTATTTATTTCATTTAACTTCGGACTTACAATTAGTCTGACTGCTAGTTTCGGTTCAGCGAACAACATATCAGCATATAATACCGCCACACTTCAAAATTCGACGCTAGGGCCGATTCCTCTTCAGCAGCGTTGTCGACATCGACTGAGTGGCGAAATGGCATGCCCATTTTCCGTTGCCATTTTAAGAAGCGC
Organism: Nippostrongylus brasiliensis; assembly: GCA_030553155.1. Lineage (NCBI taxonomy): Eukaryota > Metazoa > Nematoda > Chromadorea > Rhabditida > Heligmosomidae > Nippostrongylus > Nippostrongylus brasiliensis. The sequence continues at coordinate 33,242,571 of CP130736.1, read as the reverse complement.
GGCGGTCAGAGATTCAGGTGTTCACGTGTCGCGTTACGATTGCGCAAGCAGAAATGGAGCCGCGTACTAACAACAAGTAGTGGGCTCGGAACTATGCCAATATGCTTGTTAATCCACCGCGGAATTGCCTCGACACATCTCTTAATCATCTATATTCCCTTCGACCGTGGTAAAGCCTGAGCCAAGCTTTCTCAGTGTCCATTCAGACTCTACAGTAAACCAAAATAGAGCGGTAAAAAAGGGAGTGCGCGTTCTTCCGCGATAGCTGCTTTTCCAGCCGTCCACTGGACTGTCGTTGGCTAAGAACTATTTAGTGCATAGTTGGCGATATTGGTGGTTTTCTTAAGGAAATTAGAAATCGTATACTGCGCTACTACGCAGCTGCCGCGCGCCGCCGGTCCCTATGTTCGATCATTACTGCAGTAAAGTGTGAAAGGGCCTTCAGTCGGTGCAGCCGCGGCGTCTCGAGACGAGATGAGACGAGGAAACACTGACCGCCAGTCGGTAAAAAACGGCGGAAAGTTCTTCGGCAGACGAATTGGCGCGCTAGGTCCATATAGCCCGTTTGACCAGAGCTCATTCGACGAGCTGCCGCTACCGTGACTGAATGTCAATAGCACGAGATTTTTGGGTGCCGCGAACACTTGCACCCAGCAACGCTAATGAGAACTGTATTTTTCGGTGATTCTGACAGCTCTGACGTTGAACCACGTCAACATAAACTCTCACTACCGAGCTTTCGGTAGCGGCACTAAGAAATGATGACTTGCATTCCGCCGCATTTGTAGCCGTTGTTCGGTCGATCTCGGATATACATACATATACCACCTTCCCTCAACCGCCGTGGAACAAATCCCTACCAGCGCCTATTGATCACCTCTGGCACGATCAGCATTGCGATCCAACTTTACTGTTGTCTGTTGCCTTGAGTGTCCTACTGTGAACGTATTATGAACGAACATATAACATAAACGGCGCTATGTGGGTTGGGGGGTGCAGGGGTAGTGGTCCGCAACTTTACGTCGACTTTAACATGTTACTCTGGTTATATCTGCCATTGTTTACGGTCGACTCGGTCGGTTTTGACATGTTTGGCATGTTAACTCTTCAGAATTGTTCACACCTTAACATGTTAATCAGCATAGAGTTGACGCAATACTACAGACCAGCACGCTGCACCCACAACCCACATAGCACCACATAAACCATGTAATATTAGGTCGTTAAGAATGAAATGGCCTATTTAGCAAGTTTTAGATTTCAAGGTTGATAACTAGGTATGTTCGCTTGTGGGCTTCTAGTTTCTTTGTTCTATTGTGAAGGTACGTTCCTAAGGTTTCAGTAGCCTATTCTAGTTTTCAGTGCTGTTTCAAAATTCAGGTTGTGCAGGAGGTTTTCAACGCCATCGAGAAATCCAAAATTCCTGTTGTTTTCGAATCCGAGTTCCGTCGTGGAAGCAGTACATCACAGGCCGTACGGAACATCAACGAGGTATTCGACGAGGAAGTGACTAGTGAAGCACAGTACGTCGCTGGTTTGGAGAATTTCGTTCTGGAGATTTTGATCTCGAATGCCAGCCTCGTGGAAGACCGGGATTCAAGGTGAACAACACTGCTTTGAAAGCTGCAGTAGAAAGCGACATCGCTCGAAGTATGCGTGAGCTAGCAGCAAGCATCACTAGCGCGAAAGCTTAACTAAGAACTGCAAAACACCGCGCCGGGAAGGACTCGAACCTGCAACCCGCGAACAACAATCACCTTCACTATCCACTCAGCCATCACGACCACTATGAAAACGATTCCTGGTTCTCTAATGTCAATCCCACCCGCATACGGCGCCGTACGCGTGAAATCCATAGAGCGCTGTGCAGTCACACACAACGCGCAGTATTGGACGCGCAATGTCCCTCCGTTCGGGGTGCTGAGGAATCGTTTCACTGCAAGCATCGGGGCAGCAAGCTTCACCCACAATACTGTACAATTTGAAGCAAATTGGCGAAGTGAAAAATTTGGATCAGTAGGTTCCTCACGAAGTGAACGGGCAGCAAAAGTGGTGTCGCTTCGACGATAGCCTTTCACTTTTTTCTCGACACAGATCTGAACCATTTTTATGTAGCATCGTTTCTTGTGATGAAAATTGGATTCTGTGTGACAATTGCAAGCGCTCAGTATGATGGTTGGACAAAGATGTGGTCCCAGAACACAGCGTAAAGCCCAAAATACACCGGAAAAGTTTATGATCTCTCCTTGGTGGTCTTTCTGTGGAGCCATCCATCACAACGTCATGAGACCCGGCATACCGATAACAGCGGACGTGTACTGTAACGAGTTGGATATCATGATGAGAAAGTTTGCGTTGAAGCACCCAAGATTGGCCCACAAAGACGAGCCAATGCTCTTGCATGACAATGCAAGACCACACGAACAGCGTTGTGTAAATTGCAGGAGTTGGACGTGGAGGTTATAACTAACGCACCTTACTGGCCAGATCTTGCACCAACTGAGTACCACGTGTTTTGGGCATTGGAGCCCTTCTTACAAGATAAACAGTTCAGTCCTCAAGGGATGCGGGAAACGCCTTCCGCGAATTCATCGCTTCTCGTCGTTCATGTTTCTGCGCGTCCGGCTTTAGCAAGTTACCATTAAAATGGCAGAGGTGTGTTGATTGTTTGGGTGAATATTTTCATTGGTTAAAATGCCGCTTGTTGGTGAAATAGTAAAGCAAAGTTTCGTCACGAAATCGGCCGTTTCATACTTAACGACCAAATATCTAATAGCGGACGACGTTGACGTGAACGGCACAGAACAACGAAACGGGCGGAGGAGGCCGTGTGATATGTCGTACGTTGGCCTCACGCGGAACACATCTCTAGGAGGAAACGATTCTATAACGTACCATGTTGTGCGCTGGATTATGGAGAATGAGTCAAACTGTTTCAAATCTTATCTCACCTAACGACAGTTGTTTGTTAACTCACGATGATTTATTGTTATCAATCATTTTGAAGTTTACGGTTCAAGGTTACGTTTACCGGTTGGAGCAGTCTATCCTGGCAGTTATTCTCTACAGAATTATAGCAGAGATATATTGAAAGTAGCTACAAACTGACGATCAATGGCAAGAATTCTAGTATGCCGGAGGGCGAATATTTCAGCAGAATCGTCAACGTCATCATCGTTCCATTCACCATTCTCCTGCTAACCGCGATTCATCAAATTACAATAGTTTACTTATCCAATAAATCTTTCTGATACCGCGACCCAACGTTGGATACGACCAAGCAGGCTGGCGAAGCTCTGCCGCGAGCCAGCAACTCATCATCGTGGTCTAACGAGGTTTCACCGAGGGTTTGTTGACCATGAATCTGTCCATTGGTCCTTCTGCCTCACCGTTATACCGTCCAACTATTTCTCTAAAATCTCTACCGGTTTTTTATACGTAGGATTCTTTTAGAGCGCTTGCGTATATAGCATAGAAAAGATGTTCATTTATTGGCATAACAACAAGGCACGTGAGCAAAGAGAAATATTATTTTCGAATCGTTATGTACATCACGATTTGCGACGATGAGTCCGTCTCCGTCATCGTTCGAAATGCCATCGGCGAATACGGTCAGGAACAGCGCGTTAGTCTTAGTAGGTTGGTCCGCCATAGGAAGAGTAAGCTGCACCACCATTCTAGAAAAGGTATAATTCCGGAAAAGAATGTAAAAGATTGAAAAGTTCCTCACCTGTGACGATGCGTAGCCGTTGTACTCGGTCGCTTGCCTCATCTCTTTGCGCTGTTTATTCTTCGATCGCTGATAGCAGACGATCATCAGGACCGTACCGACGACGAACACCAAAAGGACAAACGCCAGTAAGACGTACACGCCGGCCATCCTGAAACGATCAAATTCAGTAGTGTGCTGAAGATTTCCGAAATGCCGTTCTCGGAGCCGACGACGAACCAGTGCTGATCCTTCGGGCAGCATCCGTGTTCACAGCAACCCTGGTCACGTTCGCAGCTGGAAATGGTAATATTTATCAAATACGATGACCATTAATTATAATTATTTTATCCGTTATTCAATGTGTAGAGCTCAACCGGAATTGCTAAAGAAGTTATATAACGTGTACTATGGGAATAATTCAATAGCTACGTGGGATCATGTCCAAACAAATCATGAGTGTAGGAGAACGAGGGACAGTCGGATCACTATGAACATTCTATGTACACTTTATGATGGGTTCTGTAACATAAACGTGCAGTAGCGGTCAAAAAGATATGTAACCTTGCGTTCAAATAGCTCAGACTCAGAAGAATTTTGACTCAATTCGTAGTTTAAAGAGATTACCTCAAACAGGTCTTGATCCCACTCCCTACTGCAAATTCTCGAATTGTTAAATTTTTGAAAAGTGATTTTCATGGGCAGTTTCAAGCGAAAATATATCAGGAGCTGCTGCTTCCACGCAATCTGAACTGACCGGATAGAACATATTTCTTTTATTCAGATAGACCACAAATGCTTCATTCAGATTGCCGTTGAAACCTAGCTTTCATAGAACAAAAATTTTCAAGCTCAGTAATCGATGAAGCTTTGAGACAACGCTTTGCTCGGAATTTTCTACATTTCATTCAATGAATAAAAATGCAGTAAAGTTCTGTATTTTATACGGCAAAATTTTTCGTTACAGGTGGGTTCCGCCTTAAATAATTGCCTACTACTCAGAGAGAAAAAGGCTTCCAAAATTAAGAATCACCGAGAAACGAAGGCCTGACTATTGCGTTGGGGAGAGGTACTTTGGTGCGGGCCTTGGGCTAGTATTCGAATCCTGTCTTGCAAGATTGCTTGTTAAATGCGCACGCTTCTACAATTTATATGCATTTTCTGCTATTACGTGCAAACAAAGGATGAAAAACCGTTTGTTTCTCTACATCTTGGAGCCAATAATGCCTCAGAAGTCAAAGAAGTACATCTAGCGTCTAGAATGAGACGGGACTAACAAAATTTCAGAACGTCAACTGATAAACAACGTACACAAGAGTGACCGTGTTGTTATTGACTCGCTTCGCTTGATAAACGCATCGAATGAAACTGGAAAATCCGCCTGAAATGCGCATTAAACTGAAGAAAGCACTATTAATAGATACTACACGCTTCGTACGTGATGCTTTCACTAGAAGAATATCATATATCTGTACAAGCATTGATCAGTGTTTTGAATACCATTCTAAACACTGTAATCGAGAAAGAAATCGAGAAAAAATAGTGCTCGTTTAATCGAATCAGTAGAATTCAGCAGAGAAATTCGAACCTTCTAATTCCTGCCTCAGAAAGTTGCCAATAGTGCCGTGTTGATACACCTAAATGACATAGGTATTGGTTAGGTTTTTTTGTAAGAACAAAAATCTTGATAAGGTGTGTTCCATGCGGCAAAAGTACAACGTGTTTTTCATTTTTGTCAAGGGCACAGTAACAAAGCAGAACAGTACTCCCCGAGATTTCTAAAAGATCATGAGTCAGAGTCACACCAGTGAGTCAAGGGAATGTCTTGGTGAACGAGTTCCCTTAACTTTTTGGGCCCTTGCAGACCAGACGATAAAAAACTGAGCGACAAGTTCGCGGTCTTCATCGCGGCGGTGACCGCGGTATCGATTAGAGCAATGCGGCCGCCGCAAACGTCGCGTTGGACGAGAATGCTCGTCGTCGTGTGTCGCTCAATTTCATTCATAACGGCTAATTTGCCGCTCAAATTGCACGTCGTCGGGTCTGTAAGGGCCCTTTGACTCATAATATTCTCAACAGTCGCGAATCGTACGGCAAAAAAGTCGTAAACAGTGAAATCCCCCAAAATGCTTGGAAAATGCTTCATCCCTGGTACACGTCAGGTTTTTCCAATTTGCTGATGCGGCCATTTTTTCCAGGAAAACAGGGACTTGTCCGAAACACCTGTTCCATTCTACCAATTGACAAAATACGAAGGACTAGTCTGTTTTGTTATCACCGCCGCCCGTAATGAAACATTCTGTTCTAAATGTTGAACTCTCGCGATAGCCATTGAACACGAAAAATAAATAATCATCAAACGGCTATACCTCATCTGGACCGGCGCCAGCTACAGACCCTGACGATTGCTGCTGTTGTATCTGCTGTACAGTGGACATATCGGCGGCGGCGTTTTGCCTGCAAATGTCGTTTTCCAGAGTTTTAAAATAGGTACTTGAGAAAGTACCGAGAACGAAAACGTGTCTAGTTGAGAATTTCTACGGACCACAGGCGCAGATTTTTCTTCGATAACGCCTTTGAATGTGATTAGCGGTATCCCGTGTACATGCACAGTACCGGACGTGCCGCAACGAAAAAATGGTGCCAGCGGCGAAACCGCTGTTTTTCTACGTTTATATTCTTTAAATTTGACTTATTTGCAAAAAGAAGTATGCACTTGAATTCAGCAGCTCGAGCTCTATCTTTCGACATACAAATTTCCCACATTCGTGGAAGTTGTAAACAAGAGATTTTCGATCCCTCAATTTCCATTATCCCTTCTATTCCTCGGCGGATACCTCATCGCTCGACGAGGCACCGCCTTCGCACGGGCTACTGCGCGGGGACCCGTGGTGGGCATGCAGGGTAAATAAATTGTGGTAAGCTCTGTCCGGGTCACCACACGTGGACTCCCAAAACGGCGCCCTTCGGCGCAAAATAGCGCCGCTGCCGCCGTTCTATCTCTGCTCACGTCCGGTACTGCACATATATGTAGTCGCTCTGAAGTGCATTTCGCTCGCGAATAGCTCCAACAGCGCTTCTGATAAGGCACAGCTGTACGGCGGGAAAAAGTTTGGTATGAACACTCTATTGAGGAGGAGCGGTCGTTTTGAAGCACATAAGTTTCCTGTTGAGTGCCGATGAGAATAAGTCCCACAATACGACCATCCCTCACAAAGACTGATCTGGACGGTGTGGATGACAGAAACCAATCAGAAACCTCAAAAGCCAGCTTGGACATAATTGCTTTTATGACAGCATATGCACCACACCGGGCAGCACCATTTGCTCTTCGTACTTGGCGGCCCAAAATTACGTTCACAAATAGTAACCGTCATAAGAACGGGCAGAAAAGACATATTATTGTTTGTTGTTAATGTTTGAATTTCAGCATAGCTTTATTAAGAAATTGACGACAGAATTCATTCCGTGACCCGAAATCGTCAAGAGAAATGTCACGGTTTGCAAACATGTGGTGAAAATGACGTAATTTACTGGAATTTTTGCCACCCTGTAAAAACGAATAATGGGTATTAGCATGGTTGCCGGAACTATTTATCCAAATCAAATGCAAACAAATATTGTCAATCAAATAATGCAAACAAATAATGTGCTGGATAGGAAAATCATCGAGGTTATTTTTCTATTTTCATTGCAAAAAAGCTAAGTATATGTAGCCTTCGAGCTATTCACTCGATGCCTTGCGAAGGTTAAATTTGTCAACCACACGCGAAAAAAAGGCGCTGTCTCAACAATATTCCTGTCCCTTAGAAACCACAACGTACGCAAATGCAAACAGCTGTTTCATCGACGCATCAGCATTTCGATGCGCTTGAATTTGAAATCGCGGCGTATAGAAAGATCGCGGATTCTATCCTATGGAATTGCGGTAAGGCTCTGATTACGGCCAGGTACCCTAGAACCAATAGGAACAGGATGAACGACATGGTGACAGTGACCTGAGAGCTGGCAAAAAGGCCAAAATATGTGGTCTTGGTATTCAAAAAGAAGCTCAAGTCCGGTTTAACCCTAGTGTTAAACGCTTATCCGGCTTACAGACCCGACGACGTGACATTTAAGCGACGAATTTTTTATAAATTTTCGATCTGAGCGAAACACACGACGACAAGCATTCTTGTCCAACGCGAAGTTCTGTTGCGGCCGCACATGTCGTTTGATATTCTAGGAATTGCGGTCACCGTTGTTGGTGAAGACTGCGAATTCGTCGCTCAATTTTTTGTCGTCTGCCCTGTAAGGACCCTGAGTCACTCACGTATCCTACCAGCTTCGAGTGCTTCGAGGACCTCACTAGACTACTTCATAAAGGTTAGCCTTTTCCGACTCTTTTCACTTACTAGATGGTCATTCAATTGCCTTCAATATTTTCGGAGAAGTTGATGGGTAGCTTTTCAAGCTGAGCTCGGCTTTCCTGAAGTAGGCGACAACGTCAAAACATAAGTTAACCTAACAAAGTGTTCCAATCAATCTTAGTTGTGCTGCACAAATTCTTTGCTACTTTAAATTCTTTACTCTCTGCTACTCCCACCGTAACATATGTACTGTTCACTCGAAATTCGAGTTATTTTCAGTTCTTATCGTTCCTCCCTGGCCGAGATATTGCAACAGTTTCAAGAGAATGGGCGGAGTGCTCCGTTTCGGGAATGCTCGGCTCTATTTGGTCTCGAGAGAAGCATCGTAGCTGAAATCGCGTTGTTTGCCGGTGCGTTCAGTGTGCGTCACGCTCGCAGCCACTCCCCTTCCCCCGCAGCGAGGACGAGCTCCTATAGCCCTTCGACAAGCATGTAGCCAAAAGAACGGTCAAAAAAATCAAGAAAATGCTCCAAAAATCCGAAAAGGCCGCGGCTCACGGGTAGAACGTCGGGTTGAGGCGGGTGTTCGAAGGCAACGTGTCCCACCGGCTCATCGTACCTGAAATGGAAACGGTAAGAAGTAGTTCGGAAAATCAGAAAATTAAACGATGAAATGAAAAAGACTGAAAAGTGTCTGTAGAAGAGAACCGAACGGGGCAAGAGTTAATGGGTGACATCGATGACTCGGAACCACGGCTGCTGCAATCCGGTCCAGGTTTAGTGTGCTTGCCTGAGTAAACACCGTGTGAAGGACTCGGACCGATGAATGAGCCTCAGCTGGGTCTGCTTTGGATGAAATTATCTATTCCTACACTGTAGTGATAAGCTTTCTAAGAAATTTCATCGAAGTGACGACCTACTTATTCCGAAGCTTCATTACGTAAATTTTAAAGTGCAGAGTTTTCGAAAAGCCGTAGTCCGCCTTCTTTCTCGAAGAAATCAATAGGTTAAGGATGAATCGATTTCGAAATTTTTTTGCTTAGATGCCAACGACATACTTGTAAGCTTTCATATATAATCCGCGGAATGGCAGGTTTTTAAGGAGAATTCGGCGAAAAACATTTTAAGTGTTTTTTGCAGTTCAAGTTAAAATTTTAAGTGTTTTCCTTCATGCTGGACCTTCCGAATTTGTTTAGCTACTTGTGAAAACACGCATCAATTTGATTCAACCTAGACAGACACAGTTAAACCGAAGCGAAATATCGGCAATAGATTAACGATTTCTAAGTGATCAAAAAGAAAACCTCTGCGAGGTCAAATTCTGCCGACTGCTGAGAGGGATATTGTTGTTTTGAGGATTTTTCCGATCAGGGAAATGATAATTGAGATGAAATCTCACGGAAAAATAATGCCCTCCGAAATTGTGGCATTTGCTTTAAGTGATTCAAGAACAGGTGCACGTGAGCAATGGCGTGTCAGGTTGAAATTGCGAGCCATTTAGCTTAATACCGCTACTCAGTAAAAAGTTGGTGAAGTTTTCATTGTCGGACCCATGGAAGCAAAGCGAAATGGACAAAGGATGATAGGCTTTATGGAAAGGGAAGAAAAGTGATCTGAACTGGACTATTTACAATGCTGATTTGTTTTGTAACGAATCGTTCATTGGTTTGTAAAATAAGACCTCCATCCTTAGCTTTGCTCAATTTCCAGCTATCTACAGATGCTTTGTAATGAAGCGAAAGAGATACTTTCAGGTCTCGTCTATAAACCGCTATACAAAAAGCGGCAAATAGCAGAATAGTTTCATAATAGACATTATTCTACTGCCTTGCGGTGAGTCAACGAAATAAGTCTGCAGACAAAGAAGACACCAGGCCGACTGTTAGAATAACACTACGTTGATGCGATTGTGGGAAAGCAATAGTGAAAGTTCAGAATAATTGAGGTGTAGACGGGGCCGATATGAAAATTGAACTTAGAGGTGAAAAATCATAACAATTATAAGTAAACCAAATTGTTACGGATACCTCAGGAGTTTACGCTTTTCTTAAAGCCTCGGTTACCTCAATTTCGTTCCTAATCTTGAACAAAATTAAGTGAAACGATAAGAAGTCACCCGACATGTACAGTATCGCTTCAACTAAACATATTGTAAAGAGATCTCTGTCAGGTTTTTGACATTGGAGCCGAAAGATTTTAGTAATTTTAGCAGCAGTCATTAAGGGGGAACATTTCAAATTTACGCCTCGGTCTGTCGAAAGTAAGAAAAACGAAGTAATCTTCGTCAGACTGTCGTTTTCTCAATCCAATGTTTGGGGTATAGCGACAACGACATGTCTTTAGAGGCCTGCCAGTTAACTAGCTATCAGACACTCTACGGTGAACGTTTACTTATTTTTATTGATTTACCGTAGCCCAATCAACGGAAAAAAACGTACAAAGAAACACCATATAATGTTACATAAAATTTCCTAAGAAAAGTGAAAGTAGAGCATATAATTTGGAAAGATTTAAGTAAGTGAGTAGTTGGGGCAAGTTAAAGTGTAAACGATGGGAAGCTGACGTGTGGCGTTGTAGTGGTGGCGCCTGGTAAAGGCAGCACGAGTGCTCCGACGACGATGACGACAAATTCCGGTCCAACCGACCGGTCCCAGTTGTGCCGACTGCGCGAGCTTTTGCGCTGAACACTCGTTCCTTGGCATAATCTGCTTTTTCAACCATTCCAGACCCCACCATTGGACTCCTTGTCAGCTACGTCAAACACCTATTCCAGGTTGACATACACGCTCCCTGCTCTACGGTCATGAACGACGCAAACAGGCGCGTATGAGAGACTACACCCAATGAAGAACCACTGTTATGCTACTGCCGTTAGGCTACGAAAGCGAATAAGTGACGGTAATTGTTACTCAATTGGTCAGTCGTGGCGTACTCCTTGTCATGTGGTGTCTCTGACTTTTGGAGGCGCCCGCGTAAAGCACGACTGACATCTTGATTAAGGTTCTCCTCCATTGCCACAGTAAAGTCTGAGGAGAACAGTAAACGAGGACAGCGAGCGTAATTTTGCAGGAACGCAATAGCTTTATTGTTAGAGTTCTGGCTGGAGAAACGTTTGGATGACAGTGTTACCTTTTTTCTCCGCTGCTGATCATACCACTTCACTGCTTCAATCTGCCGCCTCAGTAAGGATGGTGAATGGTCCTTTAGGTCAAGCGATCCATCACCGTAAGCGATTTATCTACGACTAAGGGAGTGGTTTGTCACTATTAATTACTTTATGCTACTTATTATGAGTGGCTTGCTAATATTAATAACTTCTGCCGCACGACGTTATTTAAATTTTATTCGACGGCCTTGCTTTTCGACCGTTTCGTCGTATTCGGAGGCCTCAGGGAGTGGGGTCTCCTGGGCTCAAATCTTCAAGAAGTTCAAAGAGAGGTTATTTTTGATTATTGCTTCTGGAGACCCTTTTTGATTTATTATATCTTAGTAGTCAAACCATGTAGATACTTAGAGTTCAGTCAATTTCAAGTGAAAGTGAACCGTCAACAATCGGGCTTTCTTCCAGGAAAAAGCTGCTTAAATGGAACAAGTGCTCTGATTTTACACGAGCTATTCAAAGTTAGAAATACGGACTTGAAATGAAAACAAGTAATGATAATTAGAACAATAAAAAATAGAAATATGCCTCGGTCACAGTAGAATAATTCACCTGCTAATTTTACATAACATTATAACTGGAGTGGTTGTACAATGGATTAACTTGAAGTGAATTGTAACAGGGCTTTTTAATGGGAGCGTAGAGGCTTTTTTAGAGCTAGAAGTGCCAACGGGATGATTGCACTGGCCGAAACAGGATTTCCTTGTCTTCTGTGAAACTAGTTCAGAAACTCACGATCGCGGCACTTGTGCTCCTTTCAGTCAAACTGTTGCGAAGTGTATTGGCTGAAAAACGAAAATATTTTACGAAAGAAAAGACAGATACGTGAGTTTTATGAGTTTATAATTTCGAGCATAGCAGTAATGAAAACAAAAATTTGTTAGCAACAATCCAGACCGCAAGGGGCCGGAGCCTACATATGAAGAAAGAGTATTGTGATTCTTAATAGCATACATTTAGCATAATAGCATGCATATAATATGGACTTAGCCTCTTAAACGGAAATACGGATGTATTACGTACCATGCGAAATAAACCAGCTATGTACTCCGAAAATTTTTTCATGATTGGGGCGTTTAGTGAATCAATGAAATTCTAGTTCTGTCCGGAGTCTGTTATTGCTGCCAAGAATTTTCAAATTCTTGCCTCAATCATAGTCTCTGCTAACTATTTAACAGCTTTACTCATCGCAATACTAGTTGGCAGTTGAAGATTGGCAAATGAAAATTGAGCGGTACATCTGCCGCTGTTCCGAAATTAACATTGCGCGCTCGGTACCATATCACGCCAGTTTTCATCAACACGCTGCGCAGTGTACCCCTGGTATATTCCGCCGCGCCCTGATGAAAAGTGGAATGCGAGCAAATTGGAATTTATTTGGGTGAATATAGCGAAAATCTCGATGATGCGTATGAACTCCGGATAGTTTCCTTTTGTTTCATTTTTAGTTGACAATCAAATTCAGTCAGCATGACAACACCTGAAGTTGCAATGATGCAAGCTGCGCAAAAATGGTGCCTGAAGTGGAATTGAAACCCGAGTCTCAAGAATCTTCATGACGCAATGCCGTACCGCTGCATTACCGAGATACAGAATGAAAATGCCCCATTGGGATATTCCAGGTAAGACTGTCGTTAAACCTCGGCATAACGTTGAATATACAGTACCTGACGCGCCGCAGTGATAAATCGGTTGGTAATGGCGCTCCGGAGCGCCAAAATACGCCGTGATCCGAAAATCCAAGGGTCAAAAAATCGACTGAAAATAAGTTTCCGGAATTTGGCAAAAGTGTACATGAAGGGATAGAGCTCAAGCTGCTGAGGTCGAATGTCTACTTATCTTTGCAAACAAATCAATTTTAAAAATTATATAAAATACGGCGGGTTTCGGCGCTCCCAAGCGCAGCTACCGTCGTTTTATGGTTGCGGCGCGTCCGGTAGTGTAGTGGGATAGTGATGAGCTGGAACATGATTGTGCAAAATGTGCGGGGTGATTTTCCTTAGGTGATTTACCGTAGCTCAGTGAGAGATGGAAATGCTTTATAAGGTTTAAACAGAAAACAAAAATAGTTCTAATGCTACGGTGTGTTCAACGATGCTCATAACGTTCAAATCCAGATTTCTGGTTGCTGCAAACCTTTTTTGCTGAACTTTTTTTTGTCTTGTAATCTCCAAAGGTAGTATGATATTCAACATGGGTAAGCAAGAAAAAGCTTGTTTGTCTCCTGAGATATTTTGAATAATGTTAGTAATAGTCAACGAAGGCAAGAGTGATATTGCCAAGGATACCTTTTTTTCATATATTTTCTAGATCAGTATCTTCAATGTTAAATATTGCCCCTCCCTACAGTTAATTCAATTCGCCGAAGTTTTGAAAACATGGAAACCCGAAAAGTGAAACTTGTCTGAATGATACATCCAACAATTCCAGTACGGATCATCTTCCGGTGCTGATCACGAATTCAGTGTTGTTTCTAGACTTCATCTAACACTACTACGACCTTCGAAAGATTTTTCATACGCTTACGTGTGTAGAAAACAATTACCGAGTAAGAGTGAGCAATAAAACGTCAACTTTCGAAGAAGCCCTTCATCAGGAACGAAATTAGTGTTACAAGAAAATCAAGGGGATCTTACTTCAGACTTTAGACTAGGCAGTGGATATAAACCCCTAAGAGTAAAATAAACCTGTTCCTCAAATAGCTTCATCTTATGTATAATGCTTATATTTTACGCTAAAGCATTGGATACAGGAGGTTCTCCGGCTTAAGATTCGATGACTTAAGATTCCTACACTATGATACATTCGGAGAACCATGCACCTAATTCTCAGTGTTGAAATGATTCTTATTAACAAAAGAATCCTACAAAAATTGCTCCAAAAAGAGGGTCGGGAAAAATGTCTGCCACGTGGGACATTATGAGCCACCGGTGGCTCATGCCGCACGTGCGCGGGCGCGAGTGCGTGTCCCACGGCGCGTCCAGCGCAAAACAGCGATTGTCGTCAAAGTGTTAATAACTATCCCTCTCTCTAATGCACCAACAACGACTTATTGAAAGACACCTTTGAACATCAGATCGACCAGCACGGGAAAAATAAGCGTTTGATCTCATTTCTGGGATTAGAAACCGTGCAAACATGCTCAACTATGTACGACTGAAAAGTTTGACTTTTATGTGGTATGACTTTCGTTCAGAAATGGAAGATCGAAATCATTACAACAAAAAGCCATTGTTACCTAATTCATCAAACGATAATGTTCATATTAACAGGTCCACTAGTCCGAAGAACACCATGGATGAAGATGTAGTTACTGTTTTTCTAAAATGCCAGGAGCGTTGCATGATGTGGCACCCTTAGCCTCTCGGCGAATAATACTGATTATTGAGAAATGTTGAAGAAATTCACACTAGACGTACTTAACCAGGCTTTAAAAAAGCTTTAAAAAAACCAGCTTTAAAAAACAAAATTAATTTAAATACCACCGAAGTTGCCGTTGTTGTAGCAAGCAATGTAGAAACTGGCAGAACAGAAAACGAAGGAGAGTTTTGAAGTCTAGATACGCTTAAATATATTGCTGAAAACGTAAAAGTCCAGGTTTGATCAGCTCGCTAAGTTTGCGCCACAAATCTGCCTTCTATTCGGAATCGTAGTGGCACCGTGATGTGAATTTGCGCTATACATACGTTATGAACATTGCAGGAGCTAGCCGCTGTCTAAAGCGTTCGAAACAAATTTGGTGTAAATTTAGCCGACATCTGAAGGAATGATGACATAACCTGAGCAAAGATCGATCGCACGATCGTGCAAATGTCAATAGCGTCTATTAGATCTGATCCCTTATAAATCACCATGAATTATAGTTCTGGTGAAAATTTCATAGAGGCTGCTCTAAAGGAGGTGGAACAGCAGAAGTCGGTGCTAGGTAATGAACTCGCCGAGCTACGATTTTCTTTGTTTTCACTGAGTCGAAAAGCAATCAGGACAGGCATGACTGAGAACATTTTTTTCGTCCTTTCAAAGACAATGATCCGGGGGGAAAGACTCTAATACCTTCGCTGACCGGCCGGTATCCGGTTACCAAAAGACTTCCAGGAGCGGCGCACCCTCCTCAACAGCCAGCCAGCTAATTCCACAACGGATCAAGCGGCTTGTTGCTCACGAATGGAGCAGCTTTATCGGCTGAGCACACACCGCTCTCATGCGGCAGCACGCTACCACCAGCGAACATTCGACTGACCAGCAGGGGTGGTCGGGTGGAGGGCGAGAGTGGGATGATGGGGAGTGGACCAACAAGATACGAGGCTCACGCCTGAGGATCTACTTGCGGATTGATATCGCATTATTCATAAGGTTCGGTTGTTATTGATGTTGCACGGCCGAGCGATTGATCCTCGTCGGGCAATCCAAGCCTTTCTCCGGGGTCGGTAAATTGCTACCAGACTTTTCTGGGAAAGTAAACGCACTGAGATGGTACAGCGGCTGGCCCACGCAAGTACGCCAAATACGCATTCACCAAGCCTCTACAACCCTGAAAGGAAGACGAATGTGGCCGACTAGGTGAGCGAGGGCTAGTTCTGTTTATGAAATCTGGAAAAGCAGCAGCACAGCTTTCTCCACACGGAAACAGGCTCAAATGAGGAAGACAATCACGGGCTTTCTCTCTTTAATTTGCGTGTCCTAAATCGATTTCGTGTTTGTGTCCTACTGAAAATCAATATTTGGGAGTACTTCGGGAGGGAGTTGTTCGAGATTCGAAACATGTTTGAAGAGAAAGGAACGGTGCAAGAACTCCAGATAGAACATTCTGATCGACCTCGAACATCCACTGATTTCACCTTATGATTTGTTTGCTGAGTAGATAATCATAGAAAACTGTAACTTCTGTATTATGAAGTGAAACGCAAGAAAGAAAACACGTGATTTCCTCTCATTTGAGCCTGTTTTAATGTGGAGAAAGCTGTGTTGCTTCATTTCTGCCGAATTCCATAAACGGAACAATAGTTCGTTCACTGTGCTGCTAATGCATCAAACTCTACCCAATCAATCAGGGCTAAAACGCAAAGTCTCGAACAAAAGCGTGGCGCAATCGTCACCGACGGACATTGTCGACATTTTTACTCAATTTTCATTTTCATTTTATTTCATTCATATGGCCTTCAAATTTTTGCGATTACTGCGTTGGCAACAACGCCCTGCCGTATTAACTGTGCTAGCCTTTTTTGTAACATTCTTAGCCTTATCACAAGTTTAAATGCTCCGCTTTGTGTCAGAACTTAAGAAATATCTGAAACAAGCATAAGTGTCCTTTGTTGATAAAATTATTACAGGAACATAGGGTGCGCACAATCAATCGAGTGTAAGATGTGGGATTTCATACGAATGCGGCGCAGTCCACACCATTCAAATGCGCCAAAATTTCCATTTTAAGTTCGCTTTCATCAAAACTAGCGTGTTTCAATACCTTTATTTTCGGAAAATTTATGGCTTTTCAAACAGTGTATGCGTCTTTTGGGATGGGCCAAATCCACTTTCATTACACCTCTACTATTCTGAAGAGATAACAACTGCGTGGTGTGTCTTTTAGGAACTGATACCACGCGACCAGTACTTCCCTTTTGTTTTCGGCGAACTAAAAATTCCCGCTCTGAGCATCCTAAATTACACTTATTTGAATCGAACTTTGTAGTCGATGGATGTGAATTTGATTTCAATTCCCATAATGACTGTAACGTAGAATCTGTTAGTGTTTGCAGCTGTGTTGGACATTTGCTGATATATACTTACGGTTAAGGGCCAGCGTGGTGCAGTGGTAAGAGGCGCTGCTGTCACCCGCACGGTCGAGCGATCGATCCCGGCCCGGGCTAACCAAGCCTTCCATCCCTCCGGGGTCGGTAAACTGGTACCAGACTACTCTGGGAAGGTAAAGACACTGAATTGGTATAGCGGCTGGCCCCCGCAGGTCATTGTATAGACCAAATACGCATTCACCATGCCTCTACGATTCTGAATTGAACACGAATGCGGCGGCGCGTCCTCCGGGGACTGACCAACGCCGACACCTTTACCTTTTTACCTTTATATGTACTTACGATTAGTCTATACAAGCACGTATGCTGTAATGGTAAGAGGCGCTTTTGACACCACCACAATCGAGCAATCGATACTGGTCGGGACTAACCAATCCTTTCATCCTCTTAGTAAAAGTCTTGACCTCATCCTCTCAGTAAAAGGCTTGACCGTAAAGGTGATTTCATAGTAGCTGGCTCGGATTGGTTACAAATACGCACTCACAATGGCTCACCGATTTTGAATGGAACACAAATGCGTGGCGCGTCTTCTGGGTTCTGACAACATAACGTTTCCCCGTTATGCAAGGGTAATCTGCTTTCGTAAGTGAGGAAAAGCAAGGAACTTCTGGGCGTTTCGGTAATCACTTTCACTTCGCTTTCATCTTTCATTTTGTATCGTCAATCCTGAATAAGACGGAAATTCCGCGAACTAGTACCTCATAGGAAATAAATTGTGGTTTTTCACAGGTCTTGAAAAATGATGCCCTCGCATTTCAACGCCATTAGCTATTCTTGACAAAAAATTGTTCGCCCCTTACCCATTAGTCTTATATTGCCTATTAAATAGGTAATTTCAAAGAAAACACAGAGACAGCTATTTCTGAATATTGAACGCACCCATAAGGCAGTTTTTAGGAACAGAGGGACTGTGACGAATTTACAGTGTTTATCAGAACAGAAAACGCAGATAAAGACAGCCAGTGTAGATAATAATCCATATGCATAACAACAAAAAACGTTCTCTGACAAATACGGTTAGAACAGCAATCATAACAAACTCAGGGAATGAATAGAAATCTTCAGTTGCTCACGACAAGGAAGCGAAATTCAAGAGACAATAAGAAGATGAGGATAGAGAGGAATAAAAATGAGGATGAACAACGAGATGACGGGGTGTGGGAGCCGATTCTCGGCGAAATGTCATCGAATACGGAAAACGGACGACGACAGTGGCTCGTCGGTGGGAGTCCTGTGTGCTCTTCGAGAGCAAATATACACCGCCGAAAACGCACTCAACGGGCCATCGCTTGTGGATTTCGATTTTCGAGATTATGGCGAATTGATGCTGACGAATTGTTTGCACGTCTTCCAGCTCCATTCAAATGAAGTTGAAGGTGAAGTGCTGTTTACTAGTCCCCAGAGGATACGCCACGCATCCGTCTCATATTCAGAATCGTAGAGGTATTGTGAATGAGTATCTGGCTTATAGAGTAATTTGCGGGTCAAGCCTGATACCAATTTACCCAACTCCAAGGGGTTCTGGGTTTATTTAAAGCGTACACGGAGTCTAGCACGACAGAAAGTTATTGCTCAGCTCATTTTCAATTCCACTCTACAGGCTGCCTAGCTCGCATTAAAAAAAGCTTAGTAGTATGTCACCTCAGCTGCTAGCCGCTGTCTGAGCCATCCCTTGGTGAAAACAAATATAAGCGTTCCTTGGGTTCCATAGCGCTTTATCCGATCATCCGAATAGATTGATCTCTCGTTGGACTTCGACGTGGATAGATTTACCTGGATTCCAGAATGGAACAAGACTCTACCACTCGAAAGCCGGAGACTTCTAGAATTTCACAATTTCCAAGAATCGGGGAAGAGAAACACAAAGTAAAAAATTGAGGCTTGTAAATGTACAATTCGAGCGCTCCGGCATTTCATAGGACTCATGGAGCTCCTTCAATGTACACGTGAACCCTACACCACATTTTCAGCAGAAAATGTTATTCAAAAGTATGAAAAATTAAAGAACCTTCCTCTTGTGTTTGTTAATCTCTGTATGAGAGGGGCAGAAAAATGCCCTCTGCAGCAGAATCTATGACATTTTATTGAAAACCATTAGTTCGACTTTGTTAATAGACTTTTGTCCTGAGAGAGAAATCCTAACAACCCTAGAAACATCTCAAGGTTTTCAAAGGTATAAGCAAGCCTGTACAATCCACTCGAGCATTCCAAGAGCAGATTGTGAAGAAGGGAATGAGAATGATGTTGGTTAGTGAGTGAAAACAAGAGAATAGGGTGCGATCGTGACCGGGCGGTTGCGAGAATGTCTTTGATCCAATTGCGACATGACTATTGTAGAAGCTCCGAAGAGCGCACAACAAAAGGACAATCAGTTGAGTTCACGCGCACCCGATGAGCGCTCTGATTTTGTACATTTACAGAACGACAAATTGAGCCGCGTGCTAGACCCGGGATAAGACTGTGTGTGTCAATCTTTCAGCTCAGACGATGTCCGCATTTCGCGGTGTGTTGCCGATCACGGTGTCGATCGGCTCCAGACTCCCGCCAGTTTCGCAGTCCTCATCGTCGGTCGGGAACAACGAGTTGTAGTCTTCCATCAGCGGGTCTCCTTCGGCATCTGAACGATCGATGTCAATTTCATTGTATGGGAAAAATTTTGCACCCGTAAGACTTTTCTTTTGTCGCAAAATTCGCGAAAAAAGTTCTCTTTTCGCAAAATTCTCTTTTCATAACTTGTTGAAAGCTCAACTGTCTCTTCCAGCACGACCAGCTCTGCGGACTCAGTAGCGCTTTTATTGGGTTGGTAGGAAAGCTATGCGAGGTTCAGCAAAATGAGTGAAACTGAAGATTTTCTTTTACGAAGAAAACGAATGTGTTTTCCTGCTAAAAAATTTCCAAACTGGGTATTCTGTTAAACTAAACATAGAGTCAGATAGAGCTAAAAATTCTCGCCAAAATAATCTTCAGAAGTCATGTTTACCGTTCACAATGAGAGCAAGAGCAGAATCGAAAAAACATTTTGACTTTTGAACGTCCCACTTCAGTGGCTTGGAAGTTCACAAAATCTGGAGCAAAAAACACCATCTTATTGAGAACTTAACCATTAATTCATTTGACAGCAATCAAAACAACTGTTGGTCCCAACGGGAAGTTTACCGTTTCCCTTCACTGCTGCCATAAAGAAACGGGAGTATTTCCGCAACAGCACAGCTGTTCCAGAAATACACTCGCCGTCCCCGTTAATGTCCTTAACACGTTGACGACAGTGTGGCGCAATGCTGCGCCACACTCAAGCGGCCGCGTGGGACCGTGTGGCGCAATGCTGCGCCACAGTCTTGTATCGTATTTTTCTCGATACATTTCAGGATTTTGAAGGATGTTTTTGGTCACTTTTTAGTAGACCTTTGCACATTGTTATAGGAAGCATGGTTCATGAGAATGATTCTTAGCTTCTGATTTACTGGAATTTTTGATTGTGCACTAGTTTTCTTTAAAAGTAAAAACAAATAATGGTTATTGCAAGAAACAAATAAATGCAAACAAATACTGATTACTGAAACAAACACATAAATACAAACAAATATTGATTATTAGAATAAACAAATAATGAACAATAGACAAATAACAATTTCCTTTCAACCTGGATAGGGAAAAAGGGCATTCTAAAAGCTTTCAGGTGTTGTTTTTCTACTTTCATTGCAAAAAAAGGAATAGTCACAATCCCCGATATTACAGGACTGTATATGTAGTCTACGAGATTTACTATTCACTTCCGTTTTGGAAAAAATTTGCCGTATGCCGGCATCATGCCACAGCCTCGGCGCGCTAGAAAGTCGGTTGGTCCCACGCGCCAGACACTCGAAAAAGGTGCTGTCGTCAACGTGTTAATGTACTCTCGCCGTCCCCGTTAATGTCCTACTCCGGTTCCTCTACTTCACTGAGGTGTGAATGGGCCTTAGCTACCTGTCTGTTGATAACATTGTCTCGATTTTTATTTTCCGCAGTCGATGCTTCGATGTGCCATGCACCCGAAATTCGACATAAAGGCAGCTATCGAGCTGAGGCCTCTTGACGGGCTCAGCTCGATAGCTGCCTGATTGTCCCCTGACGTGTTGAAATTTTAATCTTCGATCCATTTTGGTGACGAATCTTGGAGCACCAGTACACATGAAAAATAAATGGGAAAATTCGATTGAATCGCGTGGGCAACACCCAACGGTAGGGTATAAAAAGCCGAATGAAGGATTCAAATGGAATCTATTTTGGCACCGAGGCGTGTGATAGAACAGTGCCTCCATCAAGAGAGAACAGAGCAGAGGTGCTTCCACGTTGACAGGAACGAATGACGCCTCTCTATCACCTGTACTCAGGCATTAAGTTATATCGATCCCAAAAATAAACATATAAAAATATAGAACATCGCGATATGATCAGAAGTGCTCTCCCATGTCTGCTATGTCCTTATCATTATCACGCTACTCTCCAATGCTGCTGAACACAGCAATTTTGCTGTTTGCTGTCGAAAAAAATAAAAATCGAACACAGCTGGATTAGCCGTCAGAAACTGCGCATTTCTCTAACAGCAATCATAGACGTACCACAAGGGAGGGATGACCGAGAGCATAAGATCCCAGGCCCATGATCTCGATGATCAGAGTTCAATCCAGGCAGAATCCTTTGCCTTGCTTAGAAGTAGGTGAATAGGGTGGGTTTTCAGTGCCAGGCCCGATTGACAGGCCGGCTGATGGTGGAAAACTGTCACAATCACAATACGGATCGATGGTAGCGTGCAATAAAGCGGGAACAGCACTAAGGAGAAAGGAGACGGAGCGACTATCATGAAAGACGTACCCGTAACTGATCGGAACAAAAAACGTTATGGAATAGAATTAAAAAAATCAGAGACGTACCACAGTTCCACCAGCAGTTGTTGGTGATTGTGACCAGCACGACGGCGATAATGGCGAACGCCAGCACGAACAAAGACAGGACGGCGAACGCGAAGCCGAGCGCCGCGTGCTCCACGAACGATGGAGACAGCATTTTACGTCATCTGAAACAGCTGGATATGATAGGATGGCTTGCGAAATCATCACTCACTCGTCGCGACAAAAATGGCGAGTATGCGAGATTATTCGAAGCGACACTCCATGTACGACTTTTAATGAATCTCAGCATGGGTAAGGTGAAGGTAAAGGTAAAAGCAGGCGTAGATATAAATAAATAAATAAATAAATAAAAGTGCCGGCTTTTATCAGTCTTCTGAGTACGCGCCGCCGCATTCGCGTTCAGGTCAGAATCGTAAAGGCTTGGTGAATGCGTACTTAGCCTACACAGACCTGCGGGGGCCAGCCGCTACACCAGGTCAGTGTCTTTACTTTCCCAGACAAGTCTGGTACCAATTTATCCGACCCCGGAGGGATGGAAGGCTTGGTCCCGGGCCGGGATCGACCGCTCGACCGTGCGGGTGACAGCAGCGCCTCCTACTGTACCGCGCGGCCCGTATGCTCAGCATGGGTACTCTCAGAAGCGGCATGCAGTTAGCTATCGACCGAGATTGTTAGTCCCCCTGGAAGGTCGAAGTTATGCTTGTGAAGCTACTCGCCCAAACACTATTTCATCTCACAACAGACCATTCTAAAGCCTAGAAGAACGGGAAGACAACTTGTCTTGTCTTGTCTTCCTGTTTTTTTTGGCTTTATAATTGTCTGTTGTAAGATGAGGTAGTGTTTGGGCGAACAGTTTTGAAGCTTCGACCTTCGGAGCTCTGATGAAGGCGACATCGCCGAAACGTGAAGTTTTAACAATCTCGGTCGATCGCTAACTACATTCCGTTTCGTATCGGCGGTTGCTATCAAGGCACAACAACGGCAAAACGTATGGAAACTTATTCACACCTTACTGCGGTAGTAAAACAGTGATGGAGGAGGATTCACGGTCGTTCATGCTTTCATACGCGTATGAGACAAAGCACACATTTTAATGAGGAAACAAAACTTTCGCTGTTGCAGCCACTACAAAAAGGTGACGGAAAGTGTTTGGTCTCTACCGAGTCACGCGAGCTCAGCCGTTTGGGAACGATCCGATCTTCGTTGCTGGTCCCAACGAATTACCGTTTCCCAGCACTTGTAAAAGGGCGCAGCTATTGCAGAAAATTGTTATCGTGCTGTCTCTGTGGTTTCGCCGCATTATGAGAGCGTGAGAAGAAAGAAGCTGACATCGACGATGAATTTGATCAAAAGCTGAGTTCTGTCGAACACAGACAATCTCCTCAACGTTCAGTGATTCCTAGGAGATGAAGATGATCGGCAGAAGCCTTGGGAATGCCCGCAAGAAGATGATTCTTGTTGTTCAAGGAAGGCGATAATTACATATTCATGACTATTGTTTTGAATTCAACACTGAGGCCGGCCATTGAATGGATGCACTTCGGATGTCTGGCAAGCAGGGCAAAAGAGCATCTAAATGGAATGCATTACGGGGCAGTAGCATTAGTTCATGATTTTCTCAGTCAGGAGAAGCCATTTTGTATAAGAACGCCTTGTTATCATCCTGGAGAGAAGGTATTACTTCGTATCGAAGATTTTGTTCTGCAAAGCAGAACAGTTGAAGCGGAATGTTCCCGTTTAATTGGCTTCATCCTCCATCCGGAAGTGTCTCGACGCGCTGCGTTGGATACACCGTCAAACGATAATCATCAGGAAAATGTGAGTCTCCACGAAGGTCTCTGACTTGATCAGAAAAATAAAATGAATAAAAACGTGCCGGTTAGGCACAGCAGGTGCGGTCAGAAAGTTTCGGATAATTATGCGATAGTTTTATTATCAACAATGTGGAGGGCATAGCTGTAAAATGAAGAAACATCTGTCGCTATCCCTACAGTACCGATCAGAATGATACTTTACCTTACACTTCTGAATACAAATAGTCGAAACCGAGATGAATCCCAGCCCAATCGGTAGTATTGGTAACTTTACTCAAAAATACATTGACTTATGCACTAGCTGGAAATTCTGGTCTTTTTAACTTTCGAATTCGTTGTTATATGCATTTTTGACTATATCTCATGAATCGCTGCACATATTTTTTATTTATTTTGGACCTCTACGACTTTTCCCGTACTAATGCTCACAGCACTGGGCCAGAATTCAACAATGACAGCTATTTTGTGGTGCACAGGAAGCTCTCCTTTGAGAGATTTCTACGATTTCTGACGGTAAGCATGTTCGTGGCGCGATTCCGGACCGTCGCTAGCAGATGAAAAGAACCATCGGCTAAATAACCAGCAATTCTATCAAGCCACCTGCTGTGTGCTCAAGCAGTCTGCTCAGCTAGCTTTAAATTACAGAGCGAGCGGATTCCAAGCAGAGGAAAACAGATTCAGAAGAAGTAACGCCATAATCGGATGCAGCAGACGTTCGTCTCGACTGTGTACACAACCAGTAGCGGATGTCGAGTTGGTTGTAGTTGCAAAACAAATGCAAAGCAGAATTTTTCGTAAGTGGATTGGCCGTTTTGATTTGCGTTCGTCCGACGACGGCACAGCCGTCAGACCACACATACATATAATTCGAAAAGGTGCTTCACTGCTGAAGTGTATGAAGCTACATCGACAACAAAAAACATGAAAAAATGGAAACGAAGAAAGTTTCTCGAAGAGAAGAGCTGTTCTGCGTTCAGCTAGAGTTTAGAAAAAGTAGACCTCCTACAAATGGTTAGGATGGTAGTCTGTGACTACCAAGATATTTGATATCTTTTTGGTGAAGAGTAGTCTAATTTTTGATAAGAACTTCGGGTCCAAGGAAGGACTACAAAACAAATATTATATCGATGTTAGAATCTAGCTCGGTAATATTTTACCCGATCAAAAAGGAAACTGATAAAGTTGAATCAGTGTAGAATAGCTTCACTGGAAAAGTTTTCCATTTATTTCCAGCATCATCAAATTCCTTCTTTTATAGAAACGCAGAGCTAGGTTTCGGCGATATTTCTCTTCTCATTTCTGTTCGTGCTAGTCCCGAGGTGGTTGGGCTGTGTACGAACTGATTCGAATGAGGGGTGATTGGAAACTTTTGTGCCAGCTTTGAGATTATACTGTCATCTAGACTCATTGATTCGCTGAATCATGATTTCTAAACTTGTTTTCGTGATTATGGAAAATGAAGTAATGTTTATTGTTGACTACTCGTCATTTTTGTGATCGTTTTGCTTAATATACCACTGCTACGTATGCACTGTTATTTGAAGAGAAAACTATTTTGTTTTTTGTTTTATATATATGTAAATGTATTAGCTAGTTTAATGTAGGAGTTCAGCAGACACATTTTTTCATTCACGAAACGATGTACGGCTTTATCAATGCACAGCTCACTGGTAGTGAAAGCTCACTGGTGATAGTGATAAGTAAAGTAAAGTAAAGTAAGGTTAAGTAAGTCAATAGTAATCTCAATCTACTGTTTTATTTGGTTTAAATCAGCACAGAAATAATATTATTGATCGCGGGTAGGAATTATTGGCCCATATTATTTAGCTGCCCTTATCCAGAATCAATTTTTGCATACGAGAAGCGCTGCGCTGCTTCAAGACATATATAAATAAGTACAATAACGAGTAGTTCTGGGGAAAAGCTCCGAATTGAGAATCGGGGAGGCTATTGAGCAATGTTTTCGCAGCCAAATTGAGTGGGGCGTCTCTAAAAACTCTCGAGAACATAACGGAATTAGGAAAAGAATGGAGAAAGGCATTGGCGAGCAGATAAGAGCACATCTGAGCGCTGGTTCCTTCAAGGACATTCGGAATCTGCGCGTAAGAGCTGAGTGCGGAATGGGACCTATTAATAAATTCGACTCCTTCCGTGAATCCGCATAAATTCTATTGTGCTAGTTCTTTGTTCCATGGAAAAAAGGTCTGGTTTTTTCTTCTGTTGAAGTGTCGATGGGCTTTTCGGAAACCATTAGCTCGTCTTCTATGCACGTATAATGAGACGAGGAGTGATCGGGGAGGTCCGACGACGTCGAGATGTTTTTGTTTTCTGTATATTTCGCTCATCACATGTGATTACCATCATCGGCGATGAGTAATTAAGGGGATATTCGTGGTCATAAGGAATAAATATCCGGCCTGTTGAAAGCATCTCCATTCCCAAATAAATAATTGGGAACTCATTCACAGCAGATCATATTGGAAATAACGCTGGTACGATATCGCATAAGACCCTAGAGGGTAGTCGTGAAAATTTGGAGATGGGTAGGATGCGTGGGTGAAGCTGAAATCGTAGCTAGCGAGACGAGCTCCTCTTCCGATGAAACAAAGCCAATCATGAGCCTGCCTTCAACAAGTTCTTGATTAAGGGGCTAGAAGACCTAACTATGACAGTCAAAATGTTTAGAAAGTACTAACGTGTCACATTTTGCAAGCTACTTTCTCAAAATTGTTGGTAATGGCTGTTATTGTTGGAAATTGCTTCCTGCTCATACCATATCTTGCTAAACCTCATCGAACCTCATGAGACTCATCTAAATTTTTATCTTGCCATATCAATTAATGTCACTTCAAGGGCTACCGGCTAGGATTAGTTCAACACGTCCACCTTATTGAGTTGATACTAACCCTCCTTTTTATGTAGTTGCTAATGTTGTAGTGTTAATGTGTTTTAGTGCTCCTAACAACAATATCTCAGTTGGCAGTAGCTCACTGGAATTCAATGTTTAATTCCATAGAAACTGGAGGAGATGAAAAAACAAAGGTAAAGGTAAAGGTGTCGGCGTTGATCAGTCCCCGAAGGACGCGTCGCCACATTCGTGTTCAATTCAGAATCGCAGGCATGGTGAATGCGTATTTGGCCTATACAGTGACATGCGGGGGCCAGCCGCTATACCAAGTCAGTGTCTTTACCTTCCCAGGCAAGTCTGATACCAATTTACCGAAGTCAGAGGGAAGGAGGGCTTGGTTGGCCCGGGCGAGGATCGATCGACCGTGCGGGTGTCAGCAGCGCCTCTTACCTCTGCACCACGCGCGCCCAGGGACAGGAGAAAATAAAAATAAATAGACAAACAAAAATAGACAAAAAGAAACGGCTGAAACCTTATCAGAGAGATAGATTTCGTGGAAAATTTTTTCCACGAATTTCAGATTTCGCGGTTTCAAACACTAGTGGGTAAGGTCTAGTTAGCATATCATCCAGAGTGACAATCTCACCCAACTATTAGCGAATTCAACAAGGAAAAAGTATCGCAATTTTTGAAGTAGACATGGCAAACGAGGCAATACCCCTGGTTTCAACCTAGCGGATCTGTCATGAAGATTAAGGCAGTATTTTGGCTCGAAAGGAAGCATAAATATGTCGCAGACCTGTGAATGAGGCCGGGCTGGTTATTTATGTGCTTCATCTGAGCTCGATGGGCTTTGAAGGCATAAAATAAACTAATATAGAGAGGAGAGAACACGTCAGTTTCTCCAATCCACCCGTTCCCACTTTTTTGCTGTTTTTTTTTTACTCTTGAAGAAAAAGTTTTGGGTAAGTTTGAAAGCGTGGGATCGAGCGTGGAATTTCCCTTCACACTGACATAGTTTTTAAGGAGCTGCAACGGGTTCTTAATTAATCTTAATTACATGGACACACTGCAGCAACACACGCTGCTCTGTCAGTCTTCGTTGATTCGAATCAACTGAATCGTAATTAATCACACGGAGCGCCTGATTACTCCACTTCCAAGTCAGCTTGAGAAATCTAGACATCTACCAGTCCGGATTCCATGCAATGGAGGCACTCTGCAACCGCTGAACGAAACCCTTTGAAGAGGCCTGAATCACAGAGTAATCCTGGATACTTGTTTTGCATAAGCAGTGACTTATGCGGTCTGGTAGTGTGAAAGTCAATGTACAGAATCATTTTCATATTTAGAAAAATAGAATTTTGTTATTGGCGCGATTAATAGTCGAATCTCGAATTTAAAGCGGATGGGCCTGAAGAAGCGACTGCTCAAAGTAGGTTGCTTTTCTGAAACTTGTGGCTTTCGACCTTTAAAGAGCTATAAAAAGTTTTGGAAATCAAGTATGGAGGAGACCAGGACTCGAATCTTGACCTCATGTGAACTCCTGAGCCCTTGACTCAACCTTCCGCTACGCATGAGCAAGCGCTCATTAGTTATTCGCTTTTGGGCTCTGCTTAACTTGAAGGTATGAGGTTGTATTGTTTGGAACATAAAGCGCAGTCGTAAGAGACGTTACATACACCCGCACAATCAAGCGATCGATTCTCGCCTGAGCTAACCAAGCATTCCTGTTTCCCTCGTCGGGCAAATTGGTACCAGACTTGTCTGGGAGTGTGAGTATGCTGATTTGACCACCAGCAGGCTCCTGCAGGTCACAGTACGGGCTGAAGAAGCTCTACGAATCTGGATGCTGAATTTGTTTTGTTGTCGTTGATTTGTTGTTGCTTCTACGCGCACTGGCGTGTGCATCATAGAAATAAATAAATAAATAAATGCAAGCTACTCTCATCCTTAGGGGACTGGTCCGCTCCAATTACCTTATTTTGATATTTTAATTTTGAGGTATGGAGCTGCTTTATCGTTTGGAATTATTCCAAAGAGTTTCTTTGAAAGCTAACTGCTTTGGAACAGCCTGCGCTTGGCACTTATTTGCTCCCTCTAACTCTTCTATGCTTATGGAAAGCTCCAAGCATTACTCTTTTGAGAAAAGAGCATTAATATTGTTTTCGGAGAAATATTGGCACAACAAGTGAACAGTCATCTTCGATGCCAACGTCCGACTGGAAAAGAACAGCTCTAACGCTGCAAAGATGGAGAATCAGTTGGCCCATTTTGCCGTCTGGATTAGCTGTTTTTGGGTTTTTGTGCCGTTGTGGATCATGGTGGTAATGGATGGGGTCGGAAAGGAGCTTTTAAAACTGCTCAACCAGTGGCAGTAATATACAGCTGTGGATGATGGCTGCTCGGGAGGGTAGAATCTTCTTATGGATGAGAAGACGAGTTGGAATTTGTCTTAACCACTGAACCATACAGTATATCTATTCTGGCAGAGTTGAGCTACAGATTGGCTGAATACATCCGAGCCGCCCTACTAGAAACCAAACAAAGGGATGGAAAAATCGATCGCTCGACCGCGCATCAGTAGCGCCTATTTCAGCTGCACCACGCGAGCCCTACTAGAAAACCAAACAAAGAAAAAAATATGGTGTTGGATTTTTTTCACCCGATCAAAAAGAAACTGACAAAGTGTCAAGAAAACCAAACAAAGAAAAAAATGGTGTTGGATTTTTTCAAATTTTACCCGATCAAAAAGAAACTGGACCCCTGCAAAATTTCGTTGGTAAACACAAACAAAATAGAAAGATATATCATATGGTGGCGTCAATCACTACCGTAGAACGCGCCACGCTCTCGTCTTCCATTCAAAATCAAAGACATGGTGAATACGGTTACAACGACTTTCATGGGCTAGCCATCAATCGTGTCTTCATTTTCCCAGATGAACTTTGTTCCAACTTACCCACCGTATGCAGGAAAGGCCTGGTGATTCTGAGCGAGATTGATCGCTCTACTGCGCGGAAGTCAGTGGCGCCTCTTACCTTTGCACCATATGTCCCGAGCGACAATAAAAATACAAAAAGCAATACCGAATTTGCGTGTATGTATTAGGAATTGAAAAATGCAGCAGCGATATACACTTTGCCATAAATCGATGACTTTTCATTTATTCTTGTGGAGTTCATGTCATGATGCAGTTGCAGCACTAAAAATAGAGTTGCGTTTTATAAAGATTGATACTACCATCTACCGGAGCTGTAGAGGGTGGACCGACTAAATCACAGGTACAGTGCGGAAAGACAATGAAGCATTAATGTGGTGAGTAAGAAACAAGGAAGTTCTATAAAAAGATGACAGAGATTCTCAAAACAAAAAAGGACAAAAAGAGGTCAAAAATATACTTGGTTATATACGAATTGCATTCAGCTTTCTGCTTCACGAATGCGCCACCCATGAGTGAATGAATGAAAATGGGGAGTTTTGTGTTGAATTACCCCATTTACCTTCAATCGCTGACAGCAAAACCAAAGCGAAAAAGAACACTTCATTTCAAATTACAATATAAAAATTGAATGTGCGAAAACGGACGTTCTATTGAAGAAGTATTTCTACAACGCAGAAATTAGAATAATAACCAAATTCCATTCATTTTCCCGACTAAAACAATAGTACTTCGGCGCATAGAACGGCTCGACATTATGCTAACGTCGTTCCGTTGAAGTGAAGGAGGCGACTGAAAACATTATTCTTCAAAACGCTGTTCTTGGTTTCAAATGTTCGTTTAGTATCTCCCTTCTCTAATTCCGCTGCTGAACCTTTTCGTGCGTCTGAATGTTAGGTTATTAGTCACATTTCGTTAGAAGAGCTGTGGACGCTTGCTTCTTTCCATTGGATAACTGCTGAGTTGACAACAGTGGTTCCAAATTTATTTGTGCCAGCTTAGTTTTTGCTAGGATTTTAAGTTTGCTTTTGAATTTGAATTTGTCTCAATTAGAGTTTGACATTCATGTGCTACTTTTGAGTTTCATTCTTGTGCTATTTTTGTGTTTCTTCGTCTTTGGACGTACATAATCAGTGAATAAGTAAAGAAATAAATAAATAATGAGAGGGAAGTAGAGGCAGAAGGAGAGAAAAACGTGTTCAAAGGAGTTTTGGAGAATGGAATCGCACCTACATATTTGTAAGCTACGTGGATACCGTTAATGAAACGTCTCTGAAATTTTCGAGCAAAGAGGTTCAAGACTTTAGATGTATCCTTTATAATCTCGGGCTTCGCTCAACACGTCTGAATTATTTATTTATCACGGCAGCATGAGACATCCGTGAGAAAAAGGAAAAAAATATATTATGCCGTAGTTATCAAAGATGTCTACTTGGCCAATGGTCCCAGCTGTAAAGTGCGTCATCAGAGGATATGGCACGGGAAGCCGTCGATGACATCAGAACGACATTAGTATTCATCACGAGATTAGACAGCGATCTTCAAGGTGCTGAAATATTCCCCTATACTTAATGCCAGGTTCACTGGGACCAGCAGGAAACGATAACAGTGAATAGTGAACAATTGTGTGCAATTTATGGTATATTAGTTTTCCATTGCTAATGGCATAATTGCACAATTACGTAATGTTGAAGGTGGAAAGGGAGCTTACTGCACGGGGGTTTTTTGGATTCACTTTTACGGTTTCATTCATTTTCTTTGACCACTTTTTTGATTATGAATGAGCAGTGGCGAAGCTACGAGAAAGTATGGAAAAATTTCAAGAAGCTTGCAATGAAGTTGCAAAAAATAGTAAAGGGGAAAGCAAAGGAAAATTGTTGGACTGGTTAGTCCCTTAAGGAAGAAGGTTGGTTTGTGTTCCATTAAGAGAGCCATGAAAAATGCGTGTTTGACCTCTACAAGGTTTGTTTTGGGGGGGGGTCACTGCGTTGGTGCCGCAATAATGATGAAACATTCTAATTTCTTTGAGAAAACCACACGCGGCTGGTACGGTAGTCGGCGTGGGACTAACTCCATCGGTTTTTGAATCGTGGAAACCACGACACCAATTTACCCGACCAGACAAAAGGAAAGGCTCGGTTAGCCTGCACGATGATCATTCGTTCAACCATGCAGATGTCACTAAAGAGTGTTGGCACGTAGATATATCTTTTGAAATATCAGAGAAAATGCAAAGCCCAAAAATGACGGAAGGCGATGGCTTGACAGAGATATGACGGAGGTAAGCGAGCGCTCTAATAACCACGAACTGCAAGCAGAATGTGGATTAGTCCATTTGTGCTTACAGGTCAGGGGAGAAAATTGGACTGGAGCGCTGATTCAGCTTATGTAGCTAAATAAAGCGGTGTATTGACGGCCCGCGTGGTGCAGTGGTAAGAGGCGCTACTGTCACTGGCACGGTCGAGCGGTCGATTCCGGCCCGGGCAAACCAAGCCTTCCGTCGCTCCGGGGTCGGGTAAGTAGGTACCTAACCTTGGCTGGGAAGGTGAAGACACTGGCCTCGTGTAGCAGCTGGCCCCCGCAGGTCATTGTATAGGCCAAATACGCATTCACTATGCCTCTACGACTTGAGTGGAACACGAATGCGGCGGCGAGTCCTCAGGGGACTGATCAACGCCGGCACCTTTACCTTTACCTTTACCTTTTACTGTTTCTGAAATATCGTGTCAAAAGGAGAAAAAATCGTTTAGCTGTAAAATTGGGTTGGTTCTCCATTCTATTTTAGCAAATGGGTGATCTAGCCATCGGGATCACTATCTAAATAACGATAAATCATGCGCTGGCGCTGTGTTTATCCGGAAAACTGCGTGATTACAGTGAGTTGCTACTTATCATGTCTTCGTAGAATTTTCTATGAATTGTAGCTATCGCTATGATTTATTGCCAGCTTGGCGACAATGTGTGTAAAACGGCGAGCAAAAAGTCGAATTGAAATAGAAACAATGGGCGCAGCTACCCACTGGAATGAAACCATGCAAAAAACCAAAAAAACAACCATTTGAACGCTAAGACGAAACAGTAGCTTTATCATCGAAATTCCGAGGAAAGAACTCGTAACATAATGAAAACTGATCCAGCTAGATTTCAAAAAGTAAATGGAATGCTTAAAAATTGATTCTCAGTGAGCACGTCAATGCAGCAACGACCGTTTCAATCAACGTGACTATCGAAAGGTTTTCGCAGTCGGTCGAGGTTTATCGTGAGTCCGAGCCAAATGAGATCGTATTCTGACTCACAAGAAGGTGTCAATAGTTTCTCCGACGGTAAACACGACGTCAAAGCTAGTGAAACCATGGAAACGAATTATCCACGATCAATTCCATCAGACGAGAGCTACTGTTGATGAGAGCGTCATGAACAGAAACACACACGCACGCAGGAATCCGAAAATACGCTCCGAATGCGTATGAAAACACAGCCACGCCCATCGAGATTCAAGTGCCCGCCCATTTGCGGGATTTTTTTTCGAGATTTTTTCCGTAGACAATGTGAAATTGATTCGTATCGATCTACGATTGTTTTAGGTTGCTGCGGCCGGATGATTGTGGCTTCGAAGATCAAAACACCAACGATGAAGTTCATAGCATCAATTACCTCGAAGACGAGGTTCGCTTAGATTTTCTGATGTTATTTTGTGTGGGGCACCGGCAAAAGACGCTACTTACACGGCTGAGCTTTCAATCCCCGCCAGGGCTAACCAATTCCTCCATCCTCTGAGGTTCGATAAAATTAGTGACATCAGGGCCTGTGAATGTGAGACACGACTTGAATGCCGAGCAATTTTTTCAATTTCAATTCTTTATCCACTTAGACGATCGGGTATGCATGACATGATATGCGAGTGATAAAAACGCACGGAATGTATTTGGACGAGGAAGTACAAGAACCACACAAAACGAAAGGAAAAATTTCGTAAAATTTTAGATGTATGTGCTGCTTGGGGAGAAGGAAAAAGGAGGCGTTGCTGTGTCCGAGGCGAAAGGTGAAGGAGATGATGACTGAATAAAGAAAGAAAAAAACGCCGGTCATAAGAAGTGAAAAAGAATAAGCAGGACACAGCAAAGGAGCAAGCAATTCAATGAACTACATATAGGCCGTGTACGAATTATCATTTTTCTACGATTCTGAAAGGAACGCGAATCCTAAGATGACTGATCAGCGGCGATCACGTGACGTTTATTTTTATTCCTTTATTTGAAATGCATCGGAGTGCGCACTGTTTTGAGAACAGAAAGAAAGCACCAAACAGGCTAACGAGAACATAATGACGTTCACTTTTACCATTACCTTATGATTTTGTGTTGCGGATCCAAAGCAACTCATTATTACGTGTAGTTGGACAGAACATACCCTTGGCGATAATTACCATTTTATTATCACAACACCAAAGAATAGGATTTGGAACGACAACTGGACAATTAAAAACTCATGTGAATGGAGAAACAAACCTTAAGGAGGAAAACCCGGAGAGGGCAACAATGCCTTGATGGAGAGAGGTAAACTCGGAGCCGGCTAAGAATTGTCCTTTCATGATGCTGATGCTGATCAAGTCCGATGGAGCTTGTCTTTTCCCTAGATTCAAGGGTGGTATATGCCCGGCCTCAAAGAAGAGGAGGGTGTGCTCGGTCATGATCTGTCGGGGGAAGGTTTTGGCGATCCCAAGATCCAGATAATTTTACGGCCTTCACATCTCCTAACCCTCATTCCGAACTAGTTTTATGGATCGGAACAGACGTCCTCTGTTTGACCGGACCGCTAACCGATTACCTTGACCGGTCAGTTGGTCAAAATAACCGAGAACTTTCCTTTTACGCATTCAGAAATGTCGAGCGCGTACCGCGATTTTCAGGACCTTTTAAAAGGTCTTAGAACCTTTCGACAAGTCTTCATGTTACCTCCATAATGACTCGGAGAGTCGTCAATGAAACTCGGCATAGGATTCAGTCGCAATATGTCATAACAGAGAGAAGAAGTGGTGAAGTATAGCGAAAGGTCACATAGGCTGCAAGGAGACGACGAGCGGAACGTTGCGGCCTCGTTAACGCTTTTGCTGCAGCAGTGCAATTTCTGCACTACCGTAGTAAGGAAATAAAATGGTCGTTACTTGCTGCTGCAGAAAAGTGACGTGAAGTGTGGGGTCGCGCTTATGATTTCTGCTTTCTCACCCTTCGTCCCGTCGACCCCGACGCGAGTGGCCGGTTGTTGGTCCTCGAAGGAAAGATACCGTTTCCTCTTCTTGCAGAAGGAAGGCACCTATTGTGAATATAAACCACTTTCTCAGTTGTGCTCAACCCTCACTTTACTGCTACAGCAACGTGTGAGTGGCGTATTGACTTCCGAAACACCATTTCAACAAGCAAAGATAGGGACAAATGGGACAGGCATGAAGGCTGCTTCAACCCCTGCATTGCTCTCCTCAAAAGCGCTTGTTCGCCTTACCCAGTCTTTCACCTCTTCTAATGAGTAATTGAATCAAACGGGCCATACTGAGTGCTTTGAGGGTAGCCTCAGAGCACTCAAATCACGCGCGATATGAACTGTAAACTTCTTTATCGCCGTTTTTTCGGTTTCAACGCCAATACAAACCTCTTGAGGTTACTTCTCTTAAGTGCTCTTTTCTTGATCATACGAATTGTGCCACACAAGGACATATAGTGAGAAGGACTCTCGGAAAGACTCGCTTCACCGAGGCGAGAGACGGCATACGGAGCTCCAAGAAACGTCGACAGCCCAAGATAAGAGACGCTGTCGCGTGGGTTGTAGAAGATCGACACAATATACCCGAGAATAAATCCCGGTCGGCGCGATTATTCACATAACGCGCCGTGGTATCCGAGACGAATAATCGCGCCGTTGGGTCATCAATTTAGAGAAATGTGATTCAGAGACGACAGTCGATTCCACCACCGGCCCTCAGAAGAACACTTCATCTCCCACCGTTGTTCAGACATCTTCGTCAAATCCCTGAACCAAAGATTCGATGCTCTCCGTGCTCCCCAATGAAGCAGGATCCTCAGCAAGCTATGGACCGAATGGATACGTTTATGGAGCCCATTCGAGCAGTGACGGAATAAGAGTTGACACAGATGAGATAGCCCACTAAGACCAGCTCAAATCAGAGGGTCTAAGACTCGATATACATAAAAATGTTATCAAGACTAAAATAAGTCAGAAGGCGTTACTCCTGAGAGTTGTGTAGGTGACGTGCTGTGTCAAATTGAAATCATCAAAAAACTCGAATATAAAAATCGACTAGAAATTTCGTAGAGAAAACAACACTTCAGTTGGATGCTGCAGAGTGTTCGCCTAAAGCTACTCTATATCGATAGTGCTGTTCACTAAAGGTAAAGATAAAAGGTAATGGTGTTGGCGTTAATCAGTCCTCGAAGGACGCGTCGCCCCACTCGTGTTCAATTCAGAATCGCAGAGACATGATGGATGCGTATTTGATCAATACAGTGGCCTGGAGGGGTGGCAGCTGCTAAACCACACCTCCCAAGAAACGTCTGGTACCAATTTACCGATCCCGGAAGGGTAGAAGGCTTGGTTGACCCGGACTAGGATCGATCGACCGTGCAGGTGTCATTAGCTCCTCTTACCACTGCACCACGCGCGCACTGTGCTGCTCACCATAGAGTTGAAATCTCCCTTAAGATAAAAGAAGCGACACTGTGTGTTTAATTAAAAGCGCATGACTTATTGGCTTTTGAGGAAGTATGTCGAATCAGATATTATAAATTCCACTATAGCTTTCAGAAGATTTGCTTTGCTCAGATTCTGGAAGATTTGCTCCCATGACGTCATCGCTTGGGGTGGCAGCGCCCGTATGATCTATAGTAGGGACTTGATTTTGGGAGTGTTGTAATTCGTTCCAGCGCAAGTCATTAATATTCCATGCTGCATAAGAGGCTCTTCCGAATAACTCCAGTGTTTTCCATGGTAACGTTCTATGTCAGTGGGTTGATATGAAAACTGAAACCATCCATGTTAAATAACGATGTTTTGAATCACGTTTTGTAGCCGGAAGAATTTTCACGCTCACTTTCCACATATCCTTTCAAAAAAGCTATGTATGGGGTTTGCCAGAGACAGCAAAGATGTAGAAACAGAAACTGAAACCCTAGAACCTAAGAACACACATTATAATAATCCAATAAACACTAGTTAATCTCAACATTTAACTTCATAAATCGTTCAATCATCATACTACATATTCTGGGTAGATAGGTGTAAGCTATGCTAACCACGGTTGAGGTAGATGAATTGAAAAAAGAAAAAAAAGAGAAAAGAGGAGCTAGGTTTACCAAACACTAATGCCCAATTGTCATTAACATGACGGTGAACCAGGAATGAGAGGGGATATCTTCTCACCTTATCCTCATTTCTGGTTTACCCCGCTGGAAACCCTGTAGAAACTGTCATCTATAAGGTTCATCTACAATATCTATATAGATTGTGTTGTATTTCATAGTTCTATCTGCCGCGTTTATGCATTACTGAAGGCTACCAAGGAGAATTCTGTAATGTTATTAGGGTATTAGCGAAGAGCTCGCGTGCTCTTTGACCGTAGACGATCGGAAGAAAAGATATTCTGGATTTTGATTATCTAACAATGTCCATGATTCTGTCCAAAATTCGCCAGAAAGGTGACGTCAGAAAATTTCGGAGTCAGGTTCCAAGCAGCAAGCACTTTTTGGAGACAGTCACATGAAATCTACCGGGCAAGACATAACAATTGGGCGCAGGATATAAAAAAATGCCTTTTGAGAATCGGTCAGCTCTCGCAGCAGGGTGCTTTGCAACCTCGACTAACGTCACCAGTCGTCAGTAATGCCATAAGGAAGCTCTGCTTTACGTAGCCACCCCGAGGCCGACAAGAAGGCAATTCAGTCGACGTGACGACAGAAAAGAGCTCATCTGAACACAAGATGAATGTGCGATTTAGGAATGTTTGAAGTCCATATTAAAGCTTTTCAGCGCATTCATGTGGAACACGTCCAATTCGTCTCAAAGATGGTACAGCATTGGTGAGATCAACTTGGAGTCACTAGTTTTTTAGCGACCGTACAAAAAGTTATAATGTGGTCTCAGGGTTCTTCTCTTTTTCTGTCTGCTTCAGTCCCAAATTTGAGAGATGGTATTCTTCGAGATGTCGTTGCTAAGCGACTATATTATTCATCGGCTTTGGCGTGTCAGACGTGAATTTGAGACCAGAATCTCATAGTGAAAACAGTCTCCCAGTGACGGAATGCGATCACGAATGAATAGAAGCACCTATCGCATTCCGAAATGGGACAAATCTTCAGAAATAATGGAAAAGTTTCCTCCGCCACTCAATCCAATCTATGACAAATCATCACACAGGTCCAAGAACGAGAGTTGCATAATAATTTATTGTGCTAGTACACAACTAGCATTCAAACTGTAATGTTACGAGCTCCTTTACCTTCTACACACCTGTATTTGAACCACAATGTTTCCTTCGATACAATTTATTTTAATGGAGTAGGGAGCACGACCTGCGCTCAGACACCCATCTGTGCATTGTACTACGATTTCGGAATGATTTGCTTATCCGCCTTGTGAAAACCTTGGTCACATAACCGTTTTAATTACTTTCATGTTAGTTATGGTTCGATAATCCTTTTTGCATTTGTCGTGGTCTGTTAGTTACTAACCACTGCACTTCAATTGGTGCGCCATTTTATGGCGTAATAAATAATAATGTAATAATAATGTAAATAAATACGGAAACCGCTATCAATGAGTACAGAAAGGAAGACTCAGAGGCCTTACCCAGTTTCCCTCACTAGTTTGTGTTCCCAAAAACCCATGGGTTAGAGGCAGTCTAATAGTCTCCTTTCTAGCCCCTTCCTGCTTCTTTTTCTCCATTCACATTCCTCCAAAGCACATTTTCACTGAAAAATGGTGTTCGCCGACAAATTTGATTGTCGCTGCAAAGCACTGCTCAATCTCGAATTCAATTTCGCACTTCTCGCGCTTCATGAAAGAAAGTGTTCTTTTCGTTCCTGTTTCTATGCGAACATCATCACCAACATTCAGTTGGGAAATGCTTTCACCTTTCTTTAAGGGGTAGAGGTCAAAAGTGATCTTTCTTCTTTAACTTTTTTTATTTTTTACAACACACATAGGCATGCCAAGCTGTGACGGGTACTGAAGCAAGCGAACACAATGCAAAAACCACACAAACCCGAGCTCAGAAAATCACATGGTCTTTGAAATTACTCCAAAAAAGTTTTCTTCTATAATTATTTATTTATTTATTTTCTACGCCATAATAGGCGTGCTATCAATAAAACAACAAAACCAGGTTAGTAAACGAAAAGAACAACAGTGAAGGAATTAGTAATACAAACGCGGCTAAAATTAGAATACCAAAATGGGACTTAGTCCCATTAGCTACTTATGGCAGATAGACAGGCAGACAAGCATGCAGATCATATCCACCAACATGGTATACTGTGACTGTCGTTGGCGGTTGGGTGCAGTTTCCATTGCACATTGAGAAATTCAATTCAGAATTCAAATCAGAAAAAGCACGCACCTCTGAGGCGGGCGTCGTATCTCAGAAGCCTCTTTAACCTGGTACGCACCTCAGGGTGGTCTAGGGAGGCGTCAAATAATGACTGGTTTCCAGAAGTGTGAGATATAGTACCCCAATGGGGCAATCTACCGTGGAAGCCATCCTACCAGTTGGGAAGGTTAGATTTTCCCCTCTATGACACAGAGAGGAGTGCCTTGCCAAAGCTGCATTAAGTTGTAGGTAGTAAAGACATAAGGATCCTGTTAACGCATAAGGACATCATTCAACATGTTAAAAGTGGATATGGTCTGCCACATACATTTTATTACATACATATTCTCAGAAATTCCGAATCTATATATTAGCTAGAAGTAAAAAAGAATGTGATAAAATATAAGAGATAGAAATAAAGTTCCTCGAAGGAACCCGGAAGAATGGCGCGATAGAGCAGAAACTCCATTTGGCCACGAAAGTATGTAGATGTGTTCGGCCAAGGACCATTCAATTTTGCCACTACGTGTGAACAAGTTAGAGCGTGGCTTTGCAGGTAGGTTGAGATGTCCGGCAGGGGTATGCATTTAACCATTAACGGTTTAACGAATTCAACGCACACCCCTGGGTTGAAAGATTGAATTTTCAGAAGTCAGTTGGACCCCGCCAGCCAGTGTTTTTGTGTTAATTGATTTATAGGTTATCATTGGGCTAGTGTAACTTGTTCAAATACCTAAATAGGAAAGGTCATTTTGTCCACAACACTTTTTTTCCAGGAACTGGAGAAATTTTTTTCCGCCAATCGGCACTAGCCCGCTCACCTATTGGAGTGCTTTTCTGACATAAACTCCTTACCCCACTTAGCTTCTCTTCTATGTTTGTGTCAGAAAAGCACTTCTCTTCTGGAGTGCTTTTCTGACACAAACTCTTTACCCCATTTAGCTTTCTTCTTCTTCTTCTTCTTCTTCTTCTTTTCTCTTCTAATTCCGAAATCCTTTTGCGCTCCTCCGAGAACAGTTGAAATTGAAGGGGTATTCCCATCTGCGGGTCATGTTTTAACCGACTTTCGTAAGTCGCTAAGTCTGCAGATTTTATAGTTCTGCTACTCCTCAAACCTCATATTCCACTTATTGGCTTCGAGCGTTGATTGTGCCTGATCTCGAATATGCTTTCACTATAAGAGATTCTTTTATTATTGTTAACAATATGCGATCTACTGTTATGCGATGATGCTGGTTTTGGCACCACAGTGAAATAAACGCTTATACAATAGGAACGTTTGTTTTCGCAACATTGCAGTAAAAAGAACCACTAATTCTAGAGACTTTCGAATTTTTTTAGCAACATTTTGAAAATTTAACGGATTTAACGGATTAAACGGTTTTAAAGGGAAATTTTGACGTAAAAAATTTCAACGCTAAATTTTGCCGCACAGCCCTGGTGCACACGTTCTTATGTGATACAAACCATTAGAAAAAATCAAAAACTAGGTAACTGTTCAAAAACGAACTTCACATGGCGCCATGCCAGAGCGTGCCGGAGGGACAAAATGTCTTCGAAGAATCTCTCCCTAGGAATAGTTCGAATTTCCGAGTGGTCAAGAATAGTTGTACGGAAGTAACTTCCTAATTAGTCCACTAGAAAATTTTTGGAAGAGACTATGGCTTGATTTCTCAGGAATTGGAGAGATCGAATTTCCTTCACCGAAAATTAACGAAGGTCTCATTCCTGACTTTTTCGAAAAGTAATCGACACAAGTGATGCAACTCGAGCTCCTCGTCACTTCTCCTATTTCATGCATTTATTCAGTTCCATTCAGCGCTGGTTCCAAGGAAATTGTAAAATGTTTCCTCTAACGTAGCTGAGTTAAGTTAGAAATTATTGGAAACGACCTATGGATGGTCAGATGGTCTGTGACGGCTTCAGTAAACTGAATGAAAGTGAAAACTCGATAAATTGTGATGAGGAAACTTCGTATGGACCTATCGCTGAAATGGATTAAGAGCCTTAAGAGTGTGAAAATTATTTCATCGTTCGAAGGGTTCAGGGAATGCCTATCATGAAGGGTTTGACATGCTTGTTTCTTCTGATCGAAAACCCTCTCACGTGGTAGAGAAACACTTCAATGCCGTCCCCTTGGCAACAAGTATGAGGATTTCACATGGAAAATGGATATGCTTTTGATTTAGATTTTGAATATCAAAACTAATTTCTTCAATTAGAATCAACGTCGGAGCAATTCTGGTTTAGGTTATTGAATGAAAAAAGGACCTTACCTCCTGGAAGCTGTACCCGTGTCCACGATAATCTTCATCAATTCGCCTGGGGACAACCGAAGCGAACCATCAAGGTTAATTAAGAACGAATTATTCCCTCGAAAAACCGATGCCTTTGGCGCGCTTTTAATTGAGCTTTTTATTGCGTGGCAATTCATTTGTAAATTCAAAGAGCAAAGCACAAGGGGAGCTACAGTGGGAATTGTCCCTATCATGGTAAGAAACTTCAATACCTAATTCACACGCCACCAGTATGACCACTACTGGTCACTTTAGCAGAGGAGTGCATGACAATCGTCTGATTTCAGCATTCTTGTCCAAATCGAATGGGAAGATGTGGGATGGTTGAGCTAAATTTCAGGTTTCTCGACACAATCGTTGTCGTTCCGCGCTTTTCTTCACTTCAACTTTCGTGCCCGATCTTTGACGCTTGCTGCTGATTTTTAGCTTCACTGACGATGCGGAGCTCAACTCGACATCCGTTTGCATCCTTGCGATAGTCATTCAGCTTGCTGGACAAAGGCTGCTGTTACTAAGACAAGGGCCATCCATTCTGGGATAAGACATTCTCCTAAGACGAACGACGGACACAACGGACCACGTCGTAGATTGTCTTGACGTCCACCGCTCTTACTTTCCATCTATCATCTTCTCTTCATGTTATATGAGGGATAAAGAACTTTGTCGATAAAGTCGATTTAGTCGATAAAGAAGGCTGTTGAGCTGTTATTTCCTATATAAAATTTCTCGGGTTCTCGGTTTTTATATCATAAATGTAAAATAAACTGACCAATACAATGTCAGATATGAGATATGAAAGAGAATGTAACGTTGCAAAACATATCCAAGTTTCACATCGCTAGATCAAATATAAGGCGAGTTATGGTGAAAAATGCAAGCGTTCACAAACTTTTTACAGTCACTGTCCGCATGGTCTCATAGATGGGTCACCTGCCTGAGGTCGAAACTACGAAGTTCTCGCGGCGATGGTAAAGTCTGATAAATTTCCTACATACTTCATCTCTCCAATGCTCTGCGTGTGGGCTGCAGATCCTGTAAACCTCGGACTGCAAAATGTTCCACCTGGAAAGTTCCTTCTTGGCAATGTAACATGG
Source organism: Nippostrongylus brasiliensis (assembly GCA_030553155.1). NCBI lineage: Eukaryota > Metazoa > Nematoda > Chromadorea > Rhabditida > Heligmosomidae > Nippostrongylus > Nippostrongylus brasiliensis. Next base: position 33,200,065 of record CP130736.1, on the reverse strand, counting down.
AGTAGAAATAACCAGAAAGGAAAACATATGAGCGGGTTTCCTGTTGAAAAACTCTCTCCAGAAGGACTGCATCTAACTCTTGAGAGAGTATTTATGCAGATATTGCCATCAATATTCGGTTCCAATTCAATTGTGGGTTATTGCAACTGGTCTTGTCAATCAAGTACTTTTTGTCCAATACTATTCCTCCATAGGTTAACTAACACACGAAACTCAGTCTTTAGAGAGAGCGCTTATGAGCTTCATGGAAAAGTGGATCCGCTATGCACTTTGTACACTAAACTTTAATCCACAGGTGAGGATCACACCGATCCTATCTGACGAGGACGAAGATCGGTGGTCTCCAGAGGTAGGCTCAGCTCGACCAGAAAGGTACAAAGGCGACAAATTTTTGCAATGATTCACTAAATAGGATTTGATTTGAAATTACACAGGGAAAAGATAGAGGGCTCATCTAGAAGTGTCGGTTATTTCAAAACATTTTAAATGCAAAACGTTACCTATTGTAACGGCAGCTGGAATGTGTTTACATCCAAAGACGCGAGGCTCTTGCAAGCAGCGACGACCTATGACCGTTGGTTTCCTGCTTAGAGAAGGGTGGTTGAATTGCTCGACAAAGCGCAATTCCATTAACGGTAAACGCCTCACGCCGGTCATTGAATGCGATGAATTATGGCTCTGTTGTTATAATACTACTAACATGAGCGTTCCAAAACTGTACCCATAAAAAACTGGAACCGAGAATCGCTTCAATACTTTCTTTCTTTCTTTATTGGGACGTGAAACGCTTACATTCACGTAAAAATATAACAAAGCAGTAAAACTTGAACTGAACAGAAACACAACTGGTGACCCTTTTTGGGTGGTATAAAGTATATATGAACGATACATCAAGGATTTAACAACAGACACAATCTGGGAAAAGTGAAAAAGAAACTGAAAGACCCTGCAACGGCAGTAGGTGAAGACAGGCTAAAACATGGAGATGAGGATATTTACCAAAGGTAATAGAAGTTATAGTCGATGGTCGAGATACTTGCTGAAGCTCTTAGTGGACATCTGCAGAACACCGTCCTTAAGGAAGGGGCGGAGCAGCCGGAGAGTTCTATTGGAGAAAAAATTTGCTCTGATCTGACAAGGGAGGTCAGTGAACTTCCCCCGACGATTCTTAACAAGACCTATATGGTCTTATAGAGCTTGAAGCGTAGATCACAGATATGTGATTTATTTTTGCTGAATGGCAGTGGGTGGTCCGAAAATTGCAAAAAAAAGTAAGCACTCCTCTGACAACACTGCTGAGGGGCGCTAAATAGCCACTGAGGTGAGAGGTTCGTGCGAGCGTGCTTCGGTAGCGCAGCGGTACAGCAGTGGACTGTTGTTCAGAAGTTGAAGGGTTTGGATCCTGTGGATGTGTTTTTGTTTTGCTTCAATCGCTTTAATACCAAATGGTGCTCATTTTGCGATTTTGCCATGGGGATTGAAGAAAATCATGTTTGGAGCACTCTAAACCGCACAAATTTTAGTAAATGACAACATTAATATGGGTAGCCAATATCTACCGTAACTTACCTTAAACAGACGCAAATTCAGAAACTAATGTTGGATTCGTGATCAGCGACCCAAATAACCCCCACATACGAAGTTTGGAGGAAATCGGTTATTTTGACCTTGGCACCTCACTTACCCACCTTACCATTGCAAGGGCTCACCAATCAGAAATCCAGAAGCAAAAGTAAAATTCGTGATCAGCAATCCAGGTGAGACTCCTAGGCAATTTCTGGAACGAAGGTAGTGGACGCTGACGATTTTCTGACAGCTAGAGTCTGAATGGTGCCATAATATTACCAGTAATTCATCAGAGACTCAACCTTGGGCAACTCTACCGACACCTGACATGATCGTCGAGACGTCATAGTCACCCATTTCGCCCAAACTTTGCTAATGAGACTATTTGAGACGCTGGTCACGAATATAGCACTAGTTTTGTGATTTGAAACAAGTGAGGGCATCTAATGACGGGTTTCGTTGTGTGTGGGCTGGTGATCCCTTGCAATGGTAAGGGTGAGTAAGTGAGGTGCCTGGGTCAAAATAACCGATTTCGTCCAAACTTCGTGTGTAAGGGTTATTTGGGTCGCTGATCACGAATCCAACATTAGTTTCTGAATTTGCGTCTGTTTAAGGTAAGTTACGGTAGATATTGGCTACACATATTAATGTTGTCATTTACTAAAATTTGTGCAGTTTAGAGTGCTCCAAACATGATTTTCTTCAATCCCCATGTCAATATCGCAAAATGAGCGCATTTTGGTATCAAAGCGATTGAAGCAAAACAAAAACACATCCACAGGATCCAAACCCTTCAACTTCTGAACAACAGTCCACTGCTGTACCGCTGCGCTACCGAAGCACGCTCGCATGAACCTCTCACCTCAGTGGCTATTCAGCGCCCCTCAGCAGTGTTGTCAGAGCAGTGCTTACTTTTTTTTGCAATTTTCGGACCACCCACTGCCATTCAGCAAAAATAAATCACATATCTGTGATCTACGCTTCAAGCTCTATAAGACCATATAGGTCTTGTTAAGAATCGTCGGGGGAAGTTCACTGACCTCCCTTGTGAGTTTTCGCCAAGGAGTCAAAAAGTCTTATTCCTCCCTGCCTAGTCCTAGTACGCTGCTCTAGAACGAGAAATTCGCTGAGTGCGACCTTAGCTATACCTTTAATAATTTGGACAACATGAGAATATCGGTTTTCATTCTCCTCTTTTGAAGCGACGGTAAATACTTATGTTATTCTCAGCTTCTCTGACGATACGGGCCCCAACTCGTCCGTCATTTGTATCTTTGTCACAATGTCATCTTTCAGCTGCTGAAACAAGCACACTGTGACAAACAGAAATACAGCCGTTCTGGTTTACATAAAATTTTCCTAACACGATCGATGAACACATTAAATCATCTTGCCCTGGACGTTCGCGAGCACATGAGTAATCGGCGCTATTTCAAATTTTGTACCTCACCTACCCATACCCGTGTATTCTGACTCTACTCACTACGCACACTGTTTCGTCGCCACTGCTGCATGCAAACGGGGGAGGGGTAGGCTTATTAAGGTTATTAGCTTATTAATTGTATTTAAGCTTTATGCTTATTCAAGCTTATTAAGGTTATTAGCCTATTAATAGCCTGAAAGGCTCATTAAGCATTTCCGCACTAAACGAGCTTCGTTCGTTCCTTAGCCGATTACGCCCATAGGTCCATCTTTAACGAAAAAAGTGCGGTACACAATTTGAATTAGCGCCGAGTCATCTTACTACGCACAGTTGCCCGCACTTTGAGAGCAAAACTCCTTCACCCTTATGGCCGTACAATTGATGCTTACTTTCGGCGTATGTTCCGCAGGATTGCGTTAAACGGACATCTGCCTCAGATCGAAACTGCAAAATCCGGCTGGAAAAGCCGTGTAAGCTCCAAAAGACATCTCAATACTCCGCCTGTGACTTGCAAGGATCTCACTGTGGCTGAGGTATCAGGCCACGTCTCGAAGAAAGCAGGAAGAACCATTGAGTCGAACAAATGAGCGCGGAGATGAACATCAAGGAGTAGGTCGGTGGCCTCTCCGTAAGACCCATAGGCTACCACGGTGCTGGTTTTCATTTGGTGTGTTTTTTCTACAAATCGTTCTCGATGTTCATAGAATATCACACGTGTAAGTATGGGAAAAGTAATCAACTCCGTTTGCACAATTAGAAAACCGACTCGATTTTCTTCGAATATTCACACGGTCTCCTGTATAGGGGAAAATTGTAATGAGAACCAAGATAATGTATTGTTAAGACAGTAGCATTCATTGGTGAGAAATTGCGTGCAGAATATACGCGTAAAGTATACGGAACAGCTCCTCTGAGGTGACGGAGGAATATGGGAGGGCGATCAGTTACTACGATAGAAGGAGTATAATTGTTATGCTAATATAGCCCTACGAAATCCATCAAAGTGGTGGCAATCGCAGAAACTCGAGGGGATTGAGAAGTTCATTTATTCATTTATTTGCACCATTACGTGCGTCAAATGAAACAGACATGAGAAATGCTAAACAATCGTACTGTGCTTGATGGGAGAAATACCATATCGGCTCAAGTATTTCAGATAAGCGTATTCCAAAGCTTTATTTTTCGTGTTCATGGAAATGGAATTGAGGAAAAGGCGACAACTGATTTGACCAAAACTTCTCTTTGTGCAATGCTGTATGGAAGAAACGTTTTCACTTGAGACTGGAACAAAGAACAAAGCGCAAAAAGTCGACAACAAGCGGAAGAGCCAAAGAATCGTCAAGGACGAACTCACCCCTGTGGAGCCACTTAGCTTCAGAATCCTCAGAAAGAACGAGGTGAGCTCACACGGGTACTCTATGGAAGAAGGCTCATCTTTAGATTGAGTTGCTGCAGTGTAAAAGTACACTGTCTTTGGTAAGAAGAATACACGATATGTAGGTAAGTCGAAACACTTATCGCAAACATTGAAGTAAACATTTTCAACGGGAAATTCGCGTTATTACCATCGCGGTAGGACTTAATAATGACATTAATGATTTAGAGCAGACCTATTGCACCGAAAACAGCTGAAATCATGGTCAGAACAAAATTTGAATTGTATGCATGACAACTGTCTATTTGCAAAGTTAATCGTTGAACCCAGTTGACCTGAAATCGCCATTTTTAATGGTTTATTTATTTATTTATTTATTTATTTATTTATTTATTTATTTATTTATTTATTTATTTATTTACCGCGCACTTAACGTGCGCCGTACAATACGAAAACGCGAACAAACAATACAATACAAAAACATACTACTTATGATATCACTACACCCCGGTGTTCACCCCGCGATTCGTCCATAAGTCGTGGGCGCAGAAAAGCATTTCTAGTTTTTAGGTGATATTTTCCGATGAGAAAAAGTAAAACCTCGATGGGTCCGACGACTACAAGCACTACTGGAGAGATCTAAGAAAGGAGAAACGAGTATTCTGTAGACGCAACTTTGGCGGTGGAAGTGTTATGGTCTGGGCAACATTTTCCGTATATGGACTTGTTGCTTTGGGATTTGTATCATGTAATATGGACAGCGAAGATTATCAGGATGTGCTAAAAGAACATCTTCTCTCTGATTTGAGAAGATTTCGTAGGCCCAATCTTATCTCCCAGCAAGACAATGCTGCCATACATGTGTCGAGGTCAACTACGAGTTGGTTCAATTCCAAAAGAATCCGACTTTTAGCCTGGCCCAGTTGTTCTCCAGATCTGAACCCTTTAGAAAATTTGTGGGGCATTCTAGTTCACAATGCTCACAAGAACGGCACCACTTACACCTCGGTTTCTGATCTGAAGAACGCCATTCTTGATGCTTGGGCTCATGTAGAGCAAACTGTTCTTGATAATCATATTCGATGTATGCCACATAGAATGTTTCATGTTGTTTATAACAGAGGTGATGTAACAAAGTACTAAACTTGACTTGAATGTTCATGTTTTTTAAAAACAGACAGCTTTTTAATGAAGTGAACCTATAATTTTGCACCAGTCATTATCTCTGATTTTTCAATAAAAAATCGTAGTGTCTTTCAATGATAAGACATCCCGCACAAAATTTTTATATATAGGTTTTCGATGGTGAGGAATTTGACAGTGATGTTACTAGATCCCCTCGAAATAGGTTCTTCGAACACTTAGGGACAAATCGTGGGGTGAACCTACAATTTTGCACCGGGGTGTATTTGGCCAATAGCTAGGATGTCATCACTGTTAACCTTTTTTGGTAAAGCTTATAGATCAATTACAGTCCCTGCCTAGCCTATCGCACATGAAAAATAATGGTTTAATGAATAGTATTTCGGAAACGATATCATATCATATAGACCATATGTATTTTGATTGAGAATAATGATGCATGTTCTCTGACCGGACTTGGACAAAAACAAAACGGAGGGAAAAAATTTTGTTAGAATCAGAGGATTTAAATGGGGTCCAGGCAAATAGAGAAATATTGCGCTTGGAAACCGCGCCCACTTGGTAGAAGTGCATGTCAATGTGTACACATTTTTCTGATAAATCTTCCGCATGAGAGAAGAAAGTGCATCATGCGAGAAATTAGTGCTCTGTGTCCACCACAGAAAGATGATAGATCATTCATCAGGCTTCTTTCGTTTGCTCCGGATGGTATTCGAAGCAGACGAAGGAATTTAATAGCTAATTTGAGCAACTTAATCAATCACGAAAAAAATCTTTCACGATCAGAATCGCCACTTTCACAGGTTTGCCACAGCTAAAACCGCCGGAACAGCAAAGCATCAAATGAGGAAGAGATGAGGTGGTGGCGGAGGAGAGCCGTAACTGAATAAATCGCCTCCGTATTGCGACGTTCCTATGCAATAATTTGCATTTTCGATTCAAGTTCCTATACCAGGCGTTCAACTCAATCCCATGGTTCTCCGGAAAGCGTCTCAGGGTCTCGGCGAGCTCCTTCAAATAGGATTTGTACATCTGTTTCAGGCAGATTACGAGAAAACAGTTTCGAAAAGTTGCTCGTCACTTATTTTTCCCTTTGCTATTGGAATTCCTTCCCATTGATCATTTTTCACATTTGATTTCTTGCTAATGGACAGAATGGAAATGAGGTCTGCATGAACCGTTGTCCCGGCGCCCTCAATGTATAATTATCCTGTTGATGACAATTTTATGCCATATTCCCCACTTTCAACATCCATTATAATCACTGCAATTGTCCGTGGTTTAAATTGATTATTATACATTCATCTATTATAATTAAATTTCTAGATCGATTCACGGCAGGAATAAGCCCATGGAATTGAAGTCCCTGTGGGTTGAAGGTAAAAAACAAGGTAAAGTGGTCGGCGTTGATCAGCCCTCTGAAGGGGCGCCATGAATTCGCCTTCCACTCAGAATCGAGAAGACATGGTGCATGCGTATTTGGCTAATCCCAGGACTTATAGGAGCCAGCTGCTGTACACAGTGAATGCTTTTACCTTTCCAGACAAGTCTGCTACCAAATTACCCAGCGTTTGAAGGATGTATAACTTGGTTATCCCTAGCGAGGATCCATTCCTCGACCTTGCCGGTTTCAGTAGCGCCTCTTACCACTACACCAAGCACCAATACCAAGCCGCTCTGATATCCAGATTCCAGACAGAAGGAATGAAGATTCTCTTAAGTTCCGTTCCATCGGGAAGTAGCAGATTGTTTACAAGATACCGAATGTTGCGTACTGAGACCAATTCGTTCAGAAAGAACTTGGTTCCTCCAAAGAGGTTCGCACTTCCTCAAGAAGTTGTTGTTCACATCCTGCAGGAAACAAAAATTGGGAGCTGTCGTGCTTCTCTTTAGGAACTGAGACGGCGGCACTCTAGTCATGAGTGTGAGGAGCGCAAGCAAAACTCGGCTGCAATAAAGGTTGCACTGCAGAGTACAGTACTGGCCATAAGAATTGCACTTTGCACGGAAAAGACTAAAAAAATCGGCTTTTTCGTCTTTTCTGAATAACTTCCTTAGAATTCAACATTCTGCGAAACCGAGCACATGGCTGAGCTCAGCAGCTCAAGCTCTATCGAACGGTCTAGAAATCTTACCTGAAACCCTTTTAGTTAGCCGAATATGATGATTTTCGCGACGCGACGTCGCATTGCCGCGGACGAGTTGCCCGTTCAACAGTGTTCACCGTTATCCTCTTGTTCTTCCAACTTCGGACTCCTGTATCTCAGTTCCTAAGCGATGCTGTTTGAACTGCTCTTTTGATTCTGGCAGAGTAGTCACTGGAGAATACCACACTGTTGAAATTCCTCTCCAGATTCTTCTAGACTCGTCCAGAAAATCGCCCAAAGTGGGCACCAGATCGACTTGTGAACAATTTTTTGGTTAATAACTCGTGAAGATTTCAGTGTTTTAGGAAAGTAAACACACTGTTTTGTTCAGCAGCTCGAGCTCTATCCAACAGTATGCAGAAATAGCATCGCTTAGGAACTGAGATACAGGAGTCCGAAGTTGGAAGAACAAGAGGATAACGGTGAACACTGTTGAACGGGCAACTCGTCCGCGGCAATGCGACGTCGCGTCGCGAAAATCGTCATATTCGGCTAACTAAAAGGGTTTCAGGTAAGATTTCTAGACCGTTCGATAGAGCTTGAGCTGCTGAGCTCAGCCATGTGCTCGGTTTCGCAGAATGTTGAATTCTAAGTAAGTTATTCAGAAAAGACGAAAAAGCCGATTTTTTTAGTCTTTTCCGTGCAAAGTGCAATTCTTATGGCCAGTACTGTACTATGGATATCTTGGATCTCTTCTCTATTTCAATCAAAAAGTTTCTTTGTGATGTGTCATATAACATAAGCGCTAAAGAAACACCACTCTCACTCTCTAAAAACTGAGTTTAATGTGCAATTAGTTTGAGTTGGAATAGGGTTAGACTAGAAATACTGTATTGACAAGAGTACTTGCAATATTATTATTATTATTATTATTTATTACATGAACAAGCCATGCATCGGTGATATGATAAATAAAATGACAGACAATCAACATCAACATTAACTACATTTCACAATTTTGAACATATGTTTTCAGTGAATAAGATCAGTGGGTTGAGGTGTGTTCAGATGAGTGACGTAAAGTGAGACTACATTTACCATGTAAAATTTTATGTAGCATCAACAGATCAAATTTCTTTCTTCGGAATTCCAGGCTCTGAAGTTTTAGTTTCTCATTCCGGTCTACAAAAGATGGAATTTGATCATACTGAAAACCAATAGAACGAATGACAGCTTTTCGAGTGAAGCTATTCTGCACTGATTCAATCAACGTTATCAATTTCTTTTTGGTCGGAGTAAATATTACCGTGCCATATTCTAATATTGGCCTAATATACGTTTTGTAAGCTCGAACTAAGACTTCTGGATTACGTGTAGAAAGCCCTCTGAAAAGGTCTGATACTTTTTTGGATGCTTTTCGTGCTATGGATTCACAGTGTTTATCAAATGTTAAATCTTTACTGACCAAGAAACCTAGATCACGAATGAGGTCTACCTGCTCAATTTTGTCTCCTTTTACAGTATAGTCTTTACCAAAACCACTAGAACCAATATGAAGAAGTTTGGTTTTGGAGCTAGACAGGGGAAGGTCCCAAAAATCAGACCATTGTTGAACAAGGTCAATTGCTAATTGAAGTCTGTCATGAGATGCATTATCTATCACATAGTGATACAATTTGACATCATCTGCAAAAGCACAACAAGTGGTTCCTGTCGAAAGAACAAGTTCAGGTAGATCAAACATGAAGATATTAAACAAAATGGGGGATAAAACCCCACCTTGTGGAACCCCACTGGAGGCTTGTCTAGAAGTAGAGAGAGCAGAGTTTATACGAACTTGATAGGATCTATTCGATAGGAAAGCACTTAGCCATGAGATGATCCGTGGATGAACACCTACAACTCCTAGCTTGAACAACAATTTCTTGTGAGACACCCTATCAAAAGCTTTAGCGAAATCCAGGTAAATTACATCAACGGATTTTCCTTCATCCAAGGCAATTGACCAGTCATTAACTGACTGCAACATGGCGGTGACAGTAGATTTTCCCTTCTGGAAACCGTGTTGGTGGGACGAGATAACAGAGTGTTTCTCCAGATGATCCACGATTCTTTTCTTAAGTATCTTTTCGAATGTTCGACAGAATACAGAAGTTATGCTGATTGGACGATAATTTTCCGGAGAGAAGTAAGGAGGCTTTTTGGGAATGGGAACCACCGTGGCTTCTCTCCATCTCGCCGGAACCTCAGATCTCATGAAACTTAAATTAAATAGGTATTCCAGCGGCCCAGCAATGTAGTCAATAACTGCTTTAATGAATTTCAAAGGAATGCCGTCCGGAGTAACCGAAGATGAATCAGGCCAACGGCGGATTAGTTTCCGTCGTCGTCTTTAGAAAAGAAATCATCGTCTTTAGAAAAGACTTGTTCGAAACTATTGGCGAGGAGTTCTGCTTTTTCTTCATCAGACCAACATATCTCGCCAGTAGAGCGGCGGAGAGGCCCTATATTACTCCTGGACCTCAATTTGGAATTGAGATATCTATAGAAGCCATTTTTGTTATTGGATTCAATAAGTCTTCTCTCGATCGAGCTGTTGAACTTTGCAAGTTTCTTTTCGAATTTGATTCTTAGGTAGTCAAACCGTGACCAGTAGTCTGAACTGCCTGTGGAAATAGCAAGTTCCCATGCCTTAGATTTCTGAAGGAACAAACGACTCAAATGTTTTGGCATTGTGGGTTGAAAAAGTTTTACTCGTTTGAGAGGAACAAATAGTTCAATGCAGTGGTTCAGAACTGCCAGGAACATTTCATACATCTCATTGACAGAATTCAATGAGGCAAAGGAACCATACCAGTCTACTTGACTGAGAAACAGTTTAATCTCATCATAATTGGCTGTTTTGAAATCCCTCAATATAACTACGGGCTGTCAACACCATAATATCAACATTGAAATTTCTAAGTAAAAATGAGACAGAATTGCGATTTTTCGCTACAGAACGTATATTTGCTAGGTAGCATGTTAGACTGTCAATCTGATTACATTGGTGACACCTCACCTCTTTAGTCGAAAAAAGGCGCTTACAGAAGAATATGTTGAGGCAGCAACATTCGTACTAGCAGACAAATCGATAACTCTATTGGCAGAAAGAACAACCTCTTTAGAAATATTGTTACCCAAAGATGAAAAAATCTGATTATCAGTCGGAGAAGATAAGCGCGAACCTCGATCTCTTTTGAACTTATCCCGCTCTTCTTTCGGAAGGAGGGACGAATGAAGGGCCGTTTAGGCCATGTAATACCTTTGAGACGCGGAGCACGTTTAATCATAAGTTTCGCAAAACGAGAGGCAGGAAGTACCAATTTCATTAGCCTGCTTTTATGCGGATTTGAAGGGCCCATTCTGTACAATGACACTATAGGGCAATCAATTTCAAGAAAGTCCATGATGTGGCGCACTCGAGATAGATCATCTTGTACTCTGGCAGATGCAGGAGTGGCAGAGCTCTCAGGTACATTGGCTATTATGATGGAACGTGGGCGTTCAAAGTATTCATCAATCTTCGTGCAGTATTCACTTCGTGGGTCGGATCCAATGGACGAATCAGGTGTGTGGGGAGCAGTGGGAGTAGATGAAGTGTCCTGAGGAATCGATATTGCTGGTCGCAGATTAAGAACTTCGGTACGAAGTAGGGCGAAATCATTGCTCAACTCACGTAACCTTTCCATTGTCTCTAAATGCCGCTTTCTTTCTTCCAACAGTAGTGAAAGTACGGTTCGCACATGTGTGGGAATGTGGGAGTCTCTTAGCATCGCTTCAACGCTTTGTTCAAGATCCTTGGGCGTGGTCGAACTGTGGTCGATGGTATCCTGTCGTGACGATTTTCTTTTTTGACCAGGAACGGCGTGGGCACGTGCTGACAAACGTTTGACTCTTGAGTTCATATCCATGTTCTTTCGGACGATCCGGAACAATAATACCGGAAATGTTTCCATACTTCATATGTCTGCATTCTACAAAAAATTCAGTACTTTTTAAAAAGGTGAGGGTAAAAGCGAAGCTAGAATAGTTGTTCCCCTAGGAAGGCATAATATTGTACCTAGATCTCACTTGGACAGTTGTGCAACTCGAGCGCCTCTATCCTTGTTCGCAGAATTGTTATGCAATTTATTGACAACAAAAGTATTAACTTGCAAAGAAATAAGAAGAGAAAGGCTTTAGCAGCAAAATTTTCGAAAATCCTACAAATAAAGAGACAATGGTTGTCTAACCACCCGCTCTCTTATTTGTTGGATTTTAGTTTTTCATCGTCATATTCGAATGGATATTTTCTGGATATTTTCCTAGCCAGTCGTCACTATTCCTGTTAGCACATTCTACGAATTTGAACATGGGGAAAAGTGCAGTGGAATCCTTTCAAAGTCTGGAAAAAGGGGAATGGAGCACCAAAAGTGCACATTTTCCAAAGCGTTGTTTGCACAAAGCGCTGGAAACTGATCACATACCCATAAATTCCTGCGAAACGCTATAGCTCGGAAAATGAAGAACAATCACGCGCCCACGCGTGCCGCTCCACCTAATGGCACCAAAAGGCAGTCTCCACTAGCTAAGCACCCATGAAATAGGGTGATGTGCTTTGTGCTCACAGGAAGAAGCGATCCTGTTTGGCAGTGTCGTCAGAATGATATTTTCATTCAAATTTGTTTTCTCTTTGGGGTTGAGCTGGCTGAATCGAGTTAGCGAAATCGATGTGCCAGCGAAGATTCGCTTTTCGAAACGAAGCCACGCATACACACGTGAACAACCCAGAATCAACATCAACAAAGCTGTAGTGGACCTAGAAAAACGAGGGAGCATCTGCCTGGAAACCAGCTGGCTCTGACGCTGTGGAATATCTAAAAAGTACATTTGCCAAAGTCTCTGATGCTCAAATCCGAACATGCGCTGTCATGATTTCTGCTGTTATCATGCAAAATAACCTTATGGGTGATCCTTGACCGAAATTCGAAAAACGGATATCAGATCCGTGATCAGCGCCGCAAATGACCAGCGGAGACGAAGTTTCAGCGAAAATAAATTTTTATCTCTAAGTGAGGTCCGTGAATCGGAACTTTTAACTAGTGCCCAAAAATGATCTGATAAACGAATGAATTACCACCTGTCAACATTTAGTAGCGTACTGTCGCTTCTTTCTCTTTTTTCTGGTGCTTTGGATCTCTTGCGATTTTGCTGTTACAGACAACTCCTGATGCATCGTTTTTTAAATTATCTTTGCATGAATGACCATCACTTCTTACGGGTGGCTATTGTATAGTCGACAATGCTCCAATTTCGCAAACTACGCTTTTCTTGAAGACTCTGAGCTGTAAAACAGTTTGAAGAGTATCCTGAAAGATCGAACCCCCTCAGTGATGCGTGTCTAGAAAGCTTTGATAATTTAAGAATATGAATATGGCATAAAATTGTCATCAACAGGATAAATAGACACTGTGATAATCGTCGAGACAGCGGTTCATGTAGACCTCATTTGCATTCTTTTCATTAGCAATGTATCAAATGTAAAAATTGATTAGTAGGGAGGCAACTCAACAAAGAAGTGAAGAATAATAGTTGAGCAACTTTATGGAACTGTGTTTTCGTTACGTTGTTTTCCTGATGATCAGATTTTCTTCCAGTGGCAGGATCGTCTTCTGATTTTCTGTTCAACATACTACAGTTGAGAGATGGTTGAAACGGAACGATTTATTGAATGAATTTATTGTGAACTAAAACTACATGGATCTAATAGTTTGAACATCACATGCAAAATTTTAATGTATGAGACCACGACATCGTCGAGGAAGGTATCGAAAGCGCTCTGAATTTTCGTAACAAACCTAACTGTGAACAAAAATTGAGCAATGAGATCTTCTATGAACAGTGCCGTTGACGTTTCGGATAGAACGTGGTCGCATAATACGTCCAAAGAAAGCGGTTAACTAAGAGAAACAAAATAATAAAAAAAATTGAAAAATCTTCCGTTTTAAGGATAAGGCGTGTTTTGAAGTCCGGATGTTTGACGAGTACGTTAGGTATAATAGAGAACGTTCGGTTCCCGGTCGGTCAGATCAAAGGTCAGAATTTTGACCCTATTCTAGGCCTCTGATGGCGATGAAGGAATGATGAATGATGAGAGGTCGAAATATTAGGACAGAAGAATGGTCTACTCTACTTACATATCTCCTTTTGCAAAGCAACATATAAACGAAAGGTGAGGACTGACTTTTAATGAAGAATGCGAATTCGCAGCATTGGTAGGATCTCAAATGTTTGAAGACGCTGAATGTGCCGAACGGCATGGGTGACAAGAGCCTCGATAAAATGCCAATAAACGGATGACATCGAAGAACCAAACGAAAGCAGACGGAGACGGACGCTTTTTGGCCAGCTGATGAGAAGGTCACAGTCCCATGAGATGCTGCTCGTTCTTTAGTCAATGACGTCTGCGTTCCCTATCAAGCAGATTAATCAGTCAAATTTCCGCTAAGATTCTCAAAAAATTTCTTCATTTTTAGGCGCGATTGGTTTTCTTCGCCTGTCTTTCTTTGTTGTCTTTTGAGTGGTTCTGCCTTTTTTTAGGTGACAGCCCGAATCATTTAGAGGGTTCGTGGCCTTTTAGGTGTTTCCTTTGGAAAAACGTGATGCTGTAGAATGCGAACAACTTAGCGCAAAACCCTAGAAGCAGCTCATCTTGACAGATGAGCCCGAATACTTATGGCAAACAAAAGTAAACTGTGTAGTAGACCAGAGTCATTCGTCATTATCTCTATTAATTTAAAGACATGGTGATTTATTAAGGCAAGGAAATGTTAACAAGATCTCAGAGGTCTCGAATGTTGTAAATCAGGTTAAGGAAAATACTTTGTATCGCTATGTGTCTCGTTTTTCCAACCACTAGCTGGTTGGCTTACCGTTGTTCAACTTATAGCTACTGGACTCCAGTCGCCGGAAATTACAGGAAATGAAAAACTCGAACGAGCGTAGCGCAAAACTAGAGAAAGGGTGCCGTTGCGGAAATTGAAAAAGTCCATGGGCACAAGAGTTGCCGTGCAGCTCAGCAGGAGGGGGAACGATTTCTTTTCTGGCTGAGAACTCTGAGGGTTTTCGGCGGCTGTTTGATTTTCGTAATTTTCGAGAAATTTGCATTCTACCATGCTATTGTGCTACTTCACTGAGTGCCATCACCAAAATCGTGAGAGCGCTGCACTAGACCGTACACAAAGGTAAAAATTGGGATGGATGACTCAATAAAGAGTAAGAAATTGAAATCGTTCGATGGAGGGAAAGCTGGAAGGATCGTCAAATGCTCAAAATGCTTTCCCAAAGGTTTCTCGGTTCGGATTCATGAGCCGTACACCCGAGATGAACTTGGAAATGCACAACAAATGGTGGGCAAACGCTTATCGATCAGCCCGGTGCGAGGTTTAGGGTTAATTTAGGGTTATTTCAATGTTTCTAGTTCGAGGTCTGCAAAGCCTTGCTGCTTTAGTGTTCAGGGCATGAACCCCCTGTAATCCCTAGCCAAAGAGCGTCTTAATGAATCATGGTTTAATGTAATACCTGAACAGTTTTTCTTCATAAAAATGGTGCTCGGGTAGATAAGTTCCGTAAGTCATTAATTTCAAGGAGACGATAGCGGGGACTACGCCGAAATATTGTCCAATATTGAATCTCTCGACAAATCTGTACTGTGAAGATGAAGTCATACCGAAATTAACTAGAACACGATCTTGGACGGGATAATGAATGTAATATGCTGTTCCACAACTGAAAAATTCCAGCTTACGACTAACTTCGAACGTGCTCGTTTGCAGAGCTCTCCTAAGAAAAGTATGGGATGATGTTGATGGACGCTCCCTAATTCAAGCCCACTGCATAGGACATTCACTTGATTAAAAGGAACTCAAGGCTGTATTGAGCAGGGAAGGGTAGACCAAGAACCTTCAAACGCTGCATAGAAGAACGTGAGCGAATGCGGAAAGTATACACCGTAGGTTGAATGGGAGCAGTCCAACGGATTGTTGTGCAGGGCTGCCCGAATCAGACGCGATACAAATTAGCACCATCATTCGATAAGCGAGGGTGGTACACTCGTTGAACGTCCCACACGGAGATGAAATTGAATAAAGGCATGGATGAAGGAGAAATAGAGAATCTGGTGTCCATTCGCTGATTTTTTAAATTTTCCACAACAAGAATTTCAGATACCTACGAGAATAGAAGGAAGCTGGCGCTCACTATTTGGTAAGCACCAGAAATTAATTGAATGAAATTGGGGCCCAATTAATGTTATAATACTCACAATTCATTTATTTATTTTATTTATTTATTTTTACACCTTTCCACAAATGTGCTAAAAACGGTTAGTGGTACAAAGAGCAGGGAAAACTCGATCGAAAGAGAAAAAATGACAAACGAAATGAAATCAAAACAAAACGAAAAATAGGCAAGCTTTAGCTTCTCGTACTACGACTATCATTTAAGAAAGCAAATTTCGCCACAATGCCGGAAACCAGCGTAACTGTAATACGGTGGAGATAGGAGCATATCCACAGGTGATTAGCATTTATTTAGACTTTCACACCTATTGTAGGATGTTCATATGTAAGCGAAGCAGCTGACACACGCACGGTCGAGCGATTGATCCCCGCCCGGTCTAACCAAACCTTACAATCCTCGTGGGTGGGTGTTTTGGTACTAGACTCGTCTGGGAAGGCAAAGACACTGACTTGGCTTGGAGGCTACCGTCCGCAAGTCGTTTTGTAAACCAAACTCGCACTCACGACTATTGATGGAAGACGAATGCATGGCGCGTCCACAGGTACCTGATCAACGCTGACTCCTTTACCTTAACCTTTTACCTTAACATAATATGAGCATCACACTGGTTTTTGAATGATCGCAGAAAACCAGTCGAACACGGCCAACAACTCTTGAAAGGGGGTCCCACTACTACCAAAAAAGCCGGAGTTGGCGGCGCTGTGTGTTGGCGTCCTGCACTTTTGATTGTTTGAAGGGAGTAACATCGTTCCTCACCTTTTCCCCGTGTCGTCATCAATTTATGATTCCACTTATACTTTGCCATCATTTGGTTATCATAAGCGAATTGTCAGATAAACTAACGCAGCTTTACGAACAAGTGAGTGGGAAATTTACAGACGAGAAACGAGAGCCTGAGCCATTTCCACCACACGTAATTCTTCCTTTTCATTTTGGCAGATTTAAACGAACATAATCACCAAAGATTACTTTCCGGGTGAAGGAAGTGAATTATGGTTCCCTTGTGGTTCCGCAGCTTGCTGACCTGAAGAAACTGATTTAAGATTAGATATTAGCTCTTCGAACACCACGAAAACATGGGAAGGGTAACAAACAACTGCATCACTGCTCTGAGCGGAGGAGGTGGTGGCCAGCGCTTCTGAAAAACGGCAAAGCTCCTCTCATTAAGGGAAGGCAAAGATGCACTTTTGGTCGTTAAGAATACAAAAAACCAAAAGAATGGAATAGGATCCTCACGCATGGCAAATTACGGTGTTGCTACGAGCGCATTATCGTTGTCCGCTACAATTTAAGATACCTGCTCATTAAAGTATTTGTCGACCAAATAGTTCGCTATCTCGATGACGAATAAGCTGTTCGATTTCCCATCAGAACTTTGCATCACTTATCAGTGTAACTATATGTATTTATTTCCAATGAAGGCGAACGGAAGATTACCCTAATAGATCAACCACAATGATTGATGAATAGGGTATCAATCTTTGCACTAGACGCGAATAAATAAAAAATAAAACACTAGGTAAAATAAATAAAATAAAAATTAAAAAATAAGTAAAAGAAAAACAACGATTAAGGAAGTTAGTTCATCTCTTGCTCATTCCACCTCAAACGGGACTGGCGAAGTTTGTTGGTAACTGGGGCCACTCCAAACCGTTGCCTCGAGGAAATTGCGATTCTCCTTCTCACCGGAGCTGACTAAGAATCGCAATTTCCTTTCTATAGAAGGCTGACTTCATATGACCTTCAGTAACTTCTTTTGTCAGATATTTTCACTACTTTAATCAGATTGGAAAAAATGGGAGACACTTTCACCTTCTGCCAGTTCAGAACCCAGATCGAGAACGATCCCACTCCAACTTCCATGATTTTTTGTCAACAATTTTCAGCGATCGTCCACTACCGAACGCACTTGAAATGGATACCATCGGAATCGTGTGAAGGTGACGTAGTCAGGTGGGAAAACTCGACAATTTTGAACCTCTTCTCAGCAACATCGGGCTGAATCAAAGGTGTGACTTTCGCTCGACAGAGTAAGATTTGGTTTTTTGGGATCCGGCGCACGTTCTCCCATGTTACCGCCAGCTTTTCAGCTAGGAGCTCCTCGAAATCTTCTCAGACGACCCGTAAGTTCTCTATGCTTCGTAAAGTTACCGAAGAACGATGATATGTGCATGCCGAAAGCCGCGGAGAGTTAGAACTGGTTTGGTTTTTGAACGAGATCACAAAAGACGGCGATAAATGAAGGGCTTGTGAGCCTAGAAGAGGTGAATTACTTACACATCGATCATTACGGACAGGAAATGAGAAAGGGTAGAGGACTCATAATCCTCGTCAGATGGATTATCGTGCACGAAAAGATGAACTGCCCGATTCGCATCCTCCACATGCTGTTCAAAAGGTCATGCTGATGCGTTTTAGTATAATTCTATATAGAGGGCATAGGAGAAAAGGACGGAGATTTTGCTGTGGCACTGACGTATAGTTCACAACTCAGAAGTTTGCAGTGGAGAGGCAAAGTTAAATGCGCCCAGGGTGGCTCCTTATACTTTTTATATATGTACAGTTTGTACGTATTACATCTATGTAGTTCATATGCACACTGTTACACAGTGGAGAAAGAAAAATAAAACTTCACAGATCACTCATGCACATAGTAATAGATATATAGTTACGACTACCAGATGATGAGGGATTTTTGAATGTTTTGAAATTGTTTCCATGTAGAATTTGCAGGAGGTGCGTTGTGTATGCAGCATATAACTTCGCTTCAAGGACATAAGCTCTAATTCGTCAACAAGTGGAGTCTCTGAAGGTATTGCTCTGCAGATTGATTTGGTAAACTTTGCATTACTTGCACCTAAAGATTGCAACTCTCGGTATTTCTGTATGAGAAATCGCTTGCTTCAATCTTGTACCTCTACCTGATCGTTGGTGCGCTAAATCTCAATGAATATCACCTAACCACTTCGTGATACACATTCAGCTCAATCCAATCCATTACGGCCATGAGGGCGAGTCTTCAGACAACAGAAAATGCAGATGGGATCGTTTAAACTCATATATTCTTCAAAGTAAGCTTATACTTGAGGAGAGCATTCTTCTTGAGCCGCTCATTTAATTCAAGAGGGGAGAATAATACATCTTAGCGTCTTCTTAAGAGGGGAGAATAATACATCTTAGCGTCAAGCACAAAGACGAAGCATGGGGTCGAAGGAATTCGAGTTCCTAGTCTCGGCTTTAATTTGATGGACATTCCTTTAACCTTTGAGAGAACTACCTCTTAGAGCTCCAGCGGCTTTGAACAGAATTGGCCTGACAAAAATTTGAAATTCGAGTTCCTTGTCTCGATAGTATACTGACCGACTATCTTCTAACGGGATCAGGAGGGCTTTCCTCGTATTTATCTCCTTACTATGCCGTTGGTCTCTCTCCTCTAGAAAACTGGGATGCAGCATAAGTTACTTCATTTCACTTTACTTTAGTTTTTAGCTGTTTACTAAGCGCTGAACGATAGTTAAGGGTTACTCACATCTATTTCACTTGGCGCACGTAACAGTGCACAATAAATGAATTAATTAAACGCAACAAACATACATCAGCCCATTTTCTTAGCCGTATTACTAGTTGCGGGTAGTTTTTAACGTACTGGAAGCTACATCGTCAGCAAGTTATTGTTTTCGAACGCTAGCTGAACGAGGGAATAAACTATCCGTTACGTGTTTATTGCTGTACGAGCGCGGCGACGGCGGCGGATGGAGTTCCCAGCCGGCGGCAACAGCCATTCCGGCGGATTCCTTCTTCATGTGTCATGCTGTACAGCGAGCCGGCTGCTCGATCTCTGAATCGCCCACTTCTTGAAGTTCTTTCTTTTCCTTTTTCTGTTCATCGCAGTATTGTTGTTTATCCTGTGTTGTAAGTGGTTATCAGTTGCTTTTCATTTCCTCACGGTCTTCCTATATGGCCGCAGTAAATAAGTAAAAAAATAGGTCAACAAGACGTCTCCATACTTTCTTTCCTCGAAATTGCTGCAATTTCGTCTGAGATTACCTCGTGGCTGGCATTTTCCACACCGAAACAGGCTCAGATGAGGAAAACGAAACCCTTTTTGTAGCATTCTTA
Organism: Nippostrongylus brasiliensis; assembly: GCA_030553155.1. Lineage (NCBI taxonomy): Eukaryota > Metazoa > Nematoda > Chromadorea > Rhabditida > Heligmosomidae > Nippostrongylus > Nippostrongylus brasiliensis. The sequence goes on along the minus strand of CP130736.1, from coordinate 33,180,030 downwards.
CCCTTGTCACAAATTTTAATGGTCAGTTTTGTGTCGAAACTCGAAAAATCTCTGAAACGAGCATTCTTCAGTGAATTACTACAGGAACATAGGGTGCACACGATCAATCGAGTGTTAGATGTGGGATTTCAAGCGAATGCATGGCGCAATCCTCACCATTCAAACGCTACAAAATTTCTATTTTCCGATTTGATGCTAAACTTAGGGTGTCTCAGTATCTTTGTGAAGTCATAGCTCTTCAAACAGTGTATACATCTTTTTGGGACACTCTACATTAAATTCTTGCCTAACTCCACGGTTGTTCGAGAAAATCCGTCCTTAGAATTTGAGATACTTCTTGCGAACATCTATCATTTTGAATACAATAATAATAAGGGGCCCGATACTGTTTCCAACTTCCGAAATCTCCGGCTTGAAGGCGTAAATGTCGGCTATATTAAATCAGAAATAGAAACCTTCTAATGGTAGCGTACTTTCAGGAATCAAATGCTGCTCAAGGTATACACACTGGTTTGTTATTATTTTACATTGTTATCATCGACTTTCGTTTTTCGAAAGATTAACCTGTTTTCAGTGTTTTTTGGTCAAAATTTCGTACCAGAGCGATCAGAACGACACATTAGCAGGTGAATCCAATCTAGTTCAAGGACTTATCAAATGATTTGAGTCGTTTTGTTCCAATACTGAGTTGAAAAATCAGACAAACTGTGGGTTTTATTTATTATATTCATTTTGAGCACACATTACGCTTCTAGAAAGTCTGGAATTATGGGACATCAAAAGTGCATAATTGAGGAGGTACTTAGAGTGAACGCTATTCATACGTCGTATTGTTGGCTTCTGAATCTCTACACATAGGTGTATGTCCGCTGGCATGGTCAGCGTTAAGCAGGTATGTTAAAGGGAGGCTCCAAAACATGCTGATCAAAGCAAAATCAGCTCACACGGCTACTTTCAAGTGCGCTGTCGTATGTTTAAGACAAGAGTGTGTATGGATGATGAAGAGCGACCACAATCAGCGGTATTATCTTCCAGCCTAATCTCTCAGAACGAATAAATACAACAAATATCATATCAGAGAAGGTCGACTACTGTCCGGCGAGCGCGACTTTTCCAAAAAAAAACTGAATATTTTGTGACAGCTCTTCATTCCCGATGTGTTCTCGTTTGCCGTACAGCGACTCATTTCTTCTGCACAACACAACATGTCTGATTACCAGGGGTGTGCGGAACTTCCGTTTCCGTGTTCCGAATTCCGGTTTCCGGCCGTTTTTGGCCCTTCCGTTCCGTGTTCCGCTTTGTTTTTGGGCGGAACACGGAAACGGAAGAAGAAATCGAGGACCTCCACTGTGCAAGCTAACATAATAGAGACTAAAGTTATAATGCTGACGTCGATGCGAACCATTCGAATTCTGGTAGAATGAAACCAACACAGCGAAGTAGCCCCTCCAATGAAAATTTGCTGTGAAGTATTTGTCGGCACATTTCACGTCGTTCGAGCGTGAGAGATTGTTTTCATCTGCTGGTTTCATTGTGAACTATCTGAGAAAAAGCCTCTCTCCCCAAAATCATGAAAAAACTGCTGTTTCTCCACCATAACATGCTCGTTTTAGGCTTTTAAATCTATTTTGAAAGCATTCTTGTCTATCACGCCAAAAAAGTTTGTCTTTCTCTGCGTACTTGTCTTCGGCTTATAATGAAGTTTATAAAGAAGAATTTCCACCGTTTACTTTGAAGCTATCACCAGACGTTAATCACCTTCACCAAAATAATAGACACATTCTAGTGAAAACAAAACGAGCACTCACTGGGTACCTTTTGAAACAGAAATGGAAACTTTCTGTGGTCCAGTTTTGGCTAAATTCCAATAATTTAGTGATTTTTGCACTATTTCCGGCTTCCGTGTTCCGCATTCCGGTTTCCGGCCATTTTTGGCCATTTTCGTTCCGTCTTCCGCCTTACGCTTTTTTGAAAAAAAAATCCGCACACCCCTGCTGAATACCATACCCAACAGTAGCAAAATCAGACCTCGTTCAATAAGAAAGAGGACGACTGAATTCGTATCGGAGAATTGCGTTGCTTGTCCTTACGGTAAGGGAAGGAGGCTATTGAAAAGGGAAGTGGGATGAATAAGAATGAATGTAAGGCGTGCAAGCACATTGGAGGTAGTATGTTGTTCGCATGCATTAATGAACGGACCGGTGAAAGAAAAGGCAACATAACATCACCGCTGGGAAGGCAGTAGCATAAAGTACATTTATTTTATTTTATTCTTATTTATTTTATTTCATTTATTCAAGGCGTCGGCAGAAGCCAGCGCGTGCCGCAGCTCACACATTGCTCGAAGCAGTCATTGAAAGTGAGAAAATGCCATTAACAGAGTTGCATAAAATCTACATACGAGCTAGTAGGCTAAGAAAACCACGCAGGGAAATACCTATGACTTTCTGATTTGATCTCAAATTATGGTTGAATTCTACCAAGCACCTGTAGGTGAAGAAGCTACTTCTTACCCGTGATCTGACAGTCTCAATGTCTAATGAGCAAGTAGCACAAGTGTGATGTACAGTACCTGACGTGCCACAATGATGAAACAAACAAAACAAGCGCTTTCTCGGGCAGAATTCGCCGTTTTTCTATATTTTTTTCAAATTGAATCGCTCATGAAAATAAGTAAGCTTTTGAACGCAGCATCTGAGCTCTATCGTTTCATTTACAAATTTCCCATATTCGTGGAGCATACTAGCAAGCGATTTTTGACTACTCGCTTTTCCGTCCCTTGCAACCTCGATTTCTATACTGGTGAGTTACCGCTCGACGAGACCCCGCTTTGGCCGGGCTACCACGCCCGGACCCCCGCCGTTGGGCATGTGGAATAAATGAATTGAGGTTGGCTCTGTCCGGGTCACCACGTGTGGACCCCAAAAGCGGTACATTTCGGCGCCCAAATGCCGCCGTTTCATCCTTACAGCATGTCCGGTTGTGCACATGTATTCTAACAAAAAAGGCGGTAAATAAGGCACTCGAGGCATAAAAAGTTTATTACGGATGCAGCTGCAAATTTGGGGAAAAAACATTTTTTTCGAGAAAACAACCGCATAATTCAGTTATCTGTTATGGAAGAAATTTCATTAGAGGAACTTGAGTTCAATCAAATATTGCAGAAATTTGCGAGGAAAACGAAATACTAACGGACTGTGGCACTCAATGCGAACCTACATGCATAGAGCAGTTTCCTGTGAGTGGAATTATTACTAATTATTGATTCATTGAGATTCAATTTTACAATCAATGTTACCTAGGAGTGCAACGGTGGCTGTGCTGTAAACGTTTGCCGCTGCAAACAGGGATTCATACGACGAGAACTCGAAGGACCCTGCATTGAAGAGCATTCTTGTCCTCCAGGTTTGTAATCACCCATGATCTATTAATATCTTTATTTTTCTCCTTTAGCTTCAGAACAACCACCGCCTACTTGTGATGGCGTCGTTTGCGAGGAGAATACTCACTGTGAAGTTGTCGACATAAATTGTGCAAATGGTCTTTGTACACAGGAAGCTGTTTGTGTAGACGATTTAGAACATTAACATTATAATCTAATAAACTGCTACAATCTTTACATCGAACTAAATGATAATCCAATGTGGGTCAGCTTCACGGAGATTGATTATCGACTACCTGCTTCAATCTCAATCGAAGCACAGAGGCTCTAACAATCAAAGAACTGAACAACTATGATAACTCCAAATGATATGACATGTTGTGATAACTCCAAATGACGATAGCTCCAAACTTGATTAACATAAAGTGAAAAAATGATGTAGTCGATGTTGATCAGTCCTCCAAGAACACGCCAGTCTTCGTTAGTCTGGAATGGACCGATCGCTCGACGGTGCAGGTGTCAGTAGCTCCTGTTGCCACTGAACTAAGCACGGCCTCCATTACCATGCTACACAGTAATTCAGCAAAAGATAAGAGGTGGAAGTTTAACCTATGAAGACTTCCCAGCTCAATTTTCCTTCACTTTTACTGTAATTTCTTGAAGATACAATGCGATGACTTAGACCGTAAATGTGATCATCTAAGGTTATCATTTTTCCGGAGAAATCTGGTACCAAATTGCCTTATCCAATAGGAATAGAAGGCCTGCCTGATCTTGGACCATAATGAGAGCATTCTTACCTACTGTGGTACCACCACACACATCGTGAAATATCTGAAACAGATCCCAGCAGCATCAGAGCATAAAATATTTCGAAGATCACTATTTTAGCAAGGAAATATATATATGTAAAGCGCTAAATCTATTCCAGTGTTTTCTTTTAGCGTATTTGATCCCTGAAGCCTTGTTTTCGATTTCGGTATGTTGTTTTGAATTTAACACAACAGTGAGAGATCATGAATAAAACATGATAAACACTCAGCAAGAGGTTTTACATTAAAACTGCACAGCACCTCTCTCATATTCGCCTTCGACTTTGTCCAGTTTGAGCAAAACTCGGTTCATTCGTCAACATGCTGGACGCATTGGTGAGAAACAGCTGACTGATGTTTCTTAAATTGTATTTCAGCTCTTATTATTTCTAGTATTAAGGAGACCAAAATTGGGAGTGTAACTTCTTCGAGTTAGCCTAGATTCCTCGTTGAAGTTTTTACAGTCCGCACACGAGGAGCGGCATTTTTGCTGGCGGTGTCGTTTCATACCTGGCCATAGGTGATCAAAAGGTCACCAAATCTATGAGTAAGCAAGGAATATAACGACACGACAAATCGCCGCAATGGTCGCCGCGCGCGAATGACTCAAAATATTGGCGAGACGACGCTCGCAATAGCGGTCCTACGTCAAGCCAAACAGGCAACGCAAATGCCTATACAACGCGAACAATACGACACCGATGCGCTACGCTTATCATTGCCGTGTCGTATTGGTCGTCGACTGTTCGAGCGAAAGGCAACATTTGAACAATGGGACTTTTCAAACGCAATGGAATAATACTAGAGGAAGGAAAAATCTCGTCAGTAGAATTCTCAGTCATTCTTAGTCAAACAGGAAGACAGTTAGTTATACGTGTTAAAGAACACCTAGCGGGCAAGCGACGGTGCGATTTAAGAACGCCACTGGCAGACATAGAGTAGAACACCACAATAGAGATGACTTTGACGTAACGTACAAGATGTTAGCGTTCAAAGCAGAAATTTCCTGTAGGAAAGCATTGGAGTCATTCTGGATTAACGTGCGTAATCCAAGAATGAATAACCGCAGTGAATGTCGTTCGATGACAAATGAATTTCTTGCATTTGGACCGCTATGGAAGCTGTGATATGATAGATGTCCGCTTGCAAGTGTGTATGTATGAGCAACGGTTCGATTTTCCATCATTGCCACTAACTATACTAACGTATTATCTATTAATATTGGCAGCGGGCTCAAGAAGACTATGGTGCAGATTTTCTTTCAAGTGACTTTTCTTTGGTTTCTTTCTACATATTGTCACGGGAAGGCCGAAACGTTAGGCCGTTAAATAGAGTTTCTCCACTTAACAAAGCAACATTAAGAATCTTAGCCCTTTTGTGTAATTTCGTCTCCACTGCTTTAGCGAAACCCAACTTATTCTGTTACCTTTCGTAACAGAATAATGTGAGAACGAAATTCAGATTCTCCTAGCCGCGGTTGGATCGATTGCCCATCGAGTTCAAGGCAAGAAATTTGTTCTGCAAATTTTCGTGATTTTTATCTCATATTTGCGCTCAATTACTTGCCGACAAATAAACATTTTAAGCTGACAGAAGTTGTCCAGCAAATGAGATGCCCACCGACTGCGGGACAAACTGCGAACCGACTTGCACGAAACCAAATCCCGTAGGTGCATTGAATCGCTTTGCTCCTAATATTCCTAAACTCGAATGCTCGTATAACTTTTTAATAATATTCTTCATTACTTTCATTACTGCTATATTATTTTATTTAATTGTTCCAATTAACCGACTGATGTCATTTTGTACTTTAATCTGAATCCAGTGACAACATCCACATGAAAATTGGAACAAAAAATGTCAATAACAAGAGCGATACTAAAAAAATATTGGCAGAATTGAGCTTTCCAGGGAGCTTGCATTTCAACTTGTAAGCCGGACGCCTGCGAGTGTAAGCAGGGATACTACAGAAATTCGAAGAAAGCCTGCGTCAAGGATTGTGCTGGAGGTGAGAACCCACACCAACGTGTCGAATATTTCTATTAAGAACACAAATCTTATAAACTTTCGTCCTGATTATCTGGCTGAGATATGTAGGACGCCCAAAAAGGGAGCGATGATATACATATTACAGTTTCAGTTCTATACTTGGCCTTAGTATAAAAGGATATCCACTTTAAAGTACTGTTCTTTTTATTTTCAGAGCCCTGCCAAGCGAATGAGAAGCGAGTGAATGCAAATTCGACTTGTGAACCCACTTGTTCTCTGCGAGATCCATACCAGAATAAGAATGTAAGTTGGGTTGCTTCTTAGGCAAAAATTGTATTAAAATCGAGCATCGAGTTAGCACTCAGCACAGTTTTTCAAAAAACGATTTCAAAAAAAATTATCTGTTGTTGCCAAGTAAAGGTGATTGAGATGTGCCCAAAGACGGTCGTGAAGAATGTGTGCCGTTGCAAGAAGGGACATATTCGCCAATACGACGATGGACCATGCATCCCCTACAAGCAGTGTCCTCCAGGTAATCAATAACCATTCTCTGAACTTCATCACCACTCTCATGTTGTTAACCGCTGCAAATTATACGAAATAGTGCCAGCTGATTAAATGGTGGTTTTCCTAGGCATATCCAGATGTTTTCTCGATGGAACTTTTCGCTGATTTTCTCCCAATCGAATGGGGCCAATGAGAATCCATAGCCTGATGAAGCTTATAACTTATGTTTTACCAGGGACATCGAAAGCATCAAAACAGCTGCAGCGACAGTTTGAGGACCCTCATAGTCTACGTATCATTTTTGCGGTGCATTAGCGTTCGATTCACGGCATTTTTCGAGCTTCTTGTCTGAATTACTTGAAATCTGCAGCGTCGTAGAGAAGATTATCAGCATTAAGCCTTGACTGACAGTGTGAGAGAACGAACTTCCTCCTTAAGAAGACGTTTAGATGAGTCAATAATTCAACATTCGGTTTGTCTGCGATTTGAGTTCCTTGCAGTAACATCAAATTGTATATAACAACGTTATTGCCTACCTCATCACACAGTCTGAATGTCAATAGTGCCCGACTCGGTAGTTCGTTACCTTCGTTACAAACTGAACAAAAACTCTTTCTAGGGTTTTAAATTCACGTAATTTACTGACTCTAATATTTGAACAGCTTCTGTTCAGTACAATTTTGAGATATTTAGCATCGGCGTGCGACAATGTGTCTTGTGATGCAGGTACCATATGTCAACAGAAACCCACTTACTGCAAAACACCACCGTGTGCCCTATCACAACCTAAATGCGTCCCAGGTAACCATCCTATGTCCTGAATATGCAAAATTTGTAAACCTGTCAAGCTTCAACGGAGAATAGGAATCAGAGTTGCACCTCACGCGGGAAGCCCTCGGGCGATACTATGTCTAGACGCTGTTATCACGAGGCGTTCCGCTCATTCTCAGCTTCCATCTGCAAAAAAAATTAGATGTCTATCTAATGTACGTCATAGAGAAGCTATATCATGGAAATATCCGAAAGTGTCACCATCTTAAGAGATTAAATTGAGTTGTGCACTCTGTTCTTGGGTAAGCATGGGTTCCAATAGCAGAGTTTCAATCAGCAACAATACACGGCTGTACATAAATATAGTAACTGTTAAACTGAAATGATTTGTACGGCCTCAAAAGGATGTGTGATATTTGCTGCCCTATGTAACGCAACTGTTCGGTTGAAAGTCACTTCTCTCGCTACTTTGTAACATATTCTACTAGAGAGGAACTAGAACGAGGTAATTCTATCTAGCCACATCATGCGACACCGTAACATGTCCGCCAGGAAGAGTGTGTCAGGTGATCATCGCTGAATGTCCTGTTGTGGTCCATCCATGTCCTCCTCCGACTCCTCAGTGTGTCATCGGTTAGTATTACTCAACCATTCAGTTCTTTTCCAGATTAATAGTCTATAATTTCAGACCATTCATAAGCGTCAACAGCACAACTGCACATCGAAGATTGGAAATTAAAATTAGACGATGTTTCGACCAAAACGAAATTTCTCCATTTCTTTGTCTGAGCAATCTAGCCAAAAGTTGTTTATGCATAGAATTCTTATTTCAATTGTAGACTGCGATAAAGTTCTGATAAAATATATAAACAGAACAGGTGATAATAGGCAATGCAGAACAGTATGTCGTAACCGGAAAAACGAGTCCTATTTGTCGTCTCCGTTTTCAATGGGCACCGAATTTTGGTTTGATGCATGAAAGCACTTCCTAACACTACATAGGAAAATCCATCGCAACAGTTACCTCGACTAGATAACCTTTAGAGGGATGGAGAAGTTAGTTGGAGCTCAGGTGCTTGAATACTCACGGAAAGTGCCAGCTCCAGCACAACTTATTATACAATGGAATTTTCGTCTAGCGGTCGTCGGTCAAGATTTGGAACAAGACGGACTGTGACGGAGGCAGAAATGAGTCGTTTTAAGATCGGAATTTCATTTATTCGAAACGATCAATGTACGCATCGGACCATCTTGTGGTCTTCCACGCAATCCTATGGTAGTCATTCCACAGTTTTGTCCAACGGCCGTCGTCTCTTCTCATTATGTGACTGGCCCTTCGATAATTGTAACAAGTATGTTCCACAGGGTCTCGTAAACGGGAAAATCTGCATCGGATCAGAAGTGCGAAATCCGCTCGGTGTTGGAAAAGTCGGGCAAACTTCTGAAGACGCTTCTCCATCGCTCTGTGTGTGACTTGCAAGGACCTCCCCGCGGCTGCGCTAATGGGTCACGTCTCGACCATGTAACACAGAGCAGGAAAGTACCATTAAGCGGGGCAAATTAGTAGCATCCCTAAGTTTTTGTATTATGAATTTTTTTATTTCATACAAAAAGTTTTTGGCCTGTGTCAAACCATAAGGCGGCCATCCGCTTAACGAATGCAATGGTTACACGAGATTTCGGAGGGGCCTCTTTCTGAGGTAGTTACCCCTAATTTAACAATAACTAGAGGAGTTGTATGTACCATTTCGTGCCGGTTGCTACATGTGTAGCCCCATCAGCACGTTGTTCGAGTCCACCGCGGTGTGCTGTCTTTTATATTGGGTGATAAAGTAACTTTTGAAGCGACCAGAGTGACCAGGTCAAGAAAATCAGAGCGCCATCGATCTTGGCGCCAAACGGGCGCGAGTCGTGATCAGAGGCGCCAGCACCCCACATCGTGGAGCTCTCCAGTGTTGAATTTGCGTTTTCTTTTACCATTTTGAGCGTTTAACACATTGTTTTTCTCGTTTACTGCACTCGATACCCACTCGACCTAAAATCACAGAATAATTGGCCTTTTCGCTTGCATTTTGAGGTACACTTCCATTTAATTTCAGAATTTTAACTATACTAAGCAAGGGAAGCTTGATTAGAGTATTTTCGGCGAAACGTAATTATGGCCACGTAAGTACAACTCTTAACTGAGGAATGGGATAACCTGCTCCAATGCAAATGCGCGTCAGAGTGTGCTCTATCTAAGGGCTCCAATACAAATGCGCGTCAGAGTGTGCTCTGTCTAAAAGTGACAAACTCAAATATACGTTTTTGAATTGAATCTTGCATTTGACTTGCTTTTTTCGATACAATTTGAAACCATATTAGTTCGTGAGTCATCTTATTGTTCTTCGACACGGTTTGGTTCGAGTGGAAAAAGAATACGCACAACAAACAACATGGAGAGAACATTCGCTCCATCGAGGGTGGATTACGAAGATAAGATAGATAAAATATCTGGCTAATAAAGGGTATTTATGAGGACGTAATTTTTGAATAGTTATTTAGGTTTATTTATTCAACTACAAGAGGAATTTATATGTATCTATAGGGAACACAAAGGAGTTGAGCTCAAGCGTGATTAGTTTGTCTTCGGAGATTTAGTTGTTTGTCTTAATTTCCAAAAAGCTAGGAATGTATTTTTAATTTTGAAAAATTGAGAAATACCATCCGGTCGTACTGGTACATTGTTTGAGCATTTTGTTAAAAGAATTCAGTGACACTTCGACACTCCACCCAATGAGACTTCGACACTACACCCAGGGGGCTGGGTGGAGTGTCGAAGTCTCACTGTTGTGTATTGTATTTAATTCTCCAATTTAGGTTTAATGAGTGCAGGTCGCCCATCCGGTGTATGCCCAGGAGGCTCATCTTCCAACGTGGGAAACTACGGTCATCAAAATTTGGGTTAGGGACGTTTCGCACGAAACCCTAACTGCCAACTCATGGCGCGCGCGAGGTGATGATACCTGGGTACCATTGGCGAGTTCACCGCGTGCATCTTGGCTGAACACTGGTCCATTCAGCCGCGCGCGAAACGTTTGTACGAGTTATCATGGCGCTGTGGACCGCAGCTCCTCGTTAAGGTGATGGTGAACCGACCAACGCGCATTGCTCTGAGGGCGCGTCACGCGGATCGACCTCAGCGAGCGAACCTCGGAAGGCGATGGTGAACCGACGGACGAGAGGAGTCACCGGATCGACCAGATCGGGAGCAGGAGCTATCGCTCGCCGATGCAGAGGGTGCGTAAGGTACTGTAAGGAGACGAACATGCACAACACTTACACATTTCTATAGCAGAATTTTGAGCTCTATTCAATGAGCTAAATCGCATCTAGGGAAAACTGTCGAGAACACAAATTTGTGCCAAAATTGCATGAAAAAACACCGCCAGAAATCTATTTTTTGGATCCCCTGACGGCAGCAGAACTCTGATCTCGAAACATTTTAGTTTTTTATTCAAAAAAGATGGAATTTATAACCGTTGCAGTTTGTTGAAGAATCTGTTAGGATGTGACTACCCCGATCTGGCCACTCTCATTAAACGTTTGAGAGTTCTTAACCTGAGAGCAGTCTGCACGTTGCAACGGAAAATTTGCAGTACATCAACTTCATAGAAACTATTGAGCTCCCTCATTTGAATTCAGAACCCCGATGAGATGAGACGTCTTAGAAGGCATGATGCTGTTAGAAGACTAAAGGTCGATAGAGAGGTATCAAACTATTGTATAAGTTACAAACTGTTTAGCGTTTTTGAACAATTTTACTTTAGAGACTTGCTGGTCTCATACTATGAAAAAGGGGTTAGCAGGCGAGAAGTAACGAAATTTTGTGTCAAAATGTCGATGTTCGACGACGCGACGACTAGGTCCAACGCGGTTCGCAATACTGTGAACATGGCACCGCTTAGATATCCGTCGCGTGTTTTATTTCGGGGAATCCGCGCATACTCGTCGTCGAGTCTGCAGGGGCCTACAGGGCTTGCAATATGAACTGGATATCGCCATTATTTCTCCATACGATTTCAATTACTTGATAAAAATAAATCTAATCCAAACCCATATGCAATTTTGGCACAAAGTTGTGTTCTCGACAGTTTTCCCTAAATGTGATTCAGCTCGTTGATTAGAGCTCGAAATTCTGAGGTAGGAATGTGTAAGTGTTGTGCATGTTCGTCTCCTTACAGAGCCTTACGCACCCTCTGCATTGGCGAGCGATAGCTACCGCTCCCGATCTGGTCAATGCGGTGACTCCTCTCGTTGGTCGGGTCACCATCGCCTTAACACGTTGACGACAGCGCCTTTTTCGCGCCACACTGTCGTCAACGTGTTAAGAACGGAGACGGGAGCACTCTGCTCACGACTGTCAGGGTGTGTGCAAGCAAAACTCGGCTGCAATAGAGGTTGCACTGCAGAGCAATATGGACATCTTGCATCTCTTTTCTATTTCAGCAAAAAGTTTTGTTGTGTTGTGTCATATGTCAAAAGCGCTAACGAAACACCGCTCTCTCTTTAAAAATTTAGTCTCATGTGTTACTTAAATATTTTGAGTTGGAACAGGGTTAGACAAGCAATACTGTATTGACAAGAGTTGTTGCAATATACCTTTTTTGAAGGGGTGAGTGGTGGTGACAATGCCGAAAATGATTCCATACTCTATATTTCTGCACTCTACAGAAAAAGATCCAGTTTTGGTAAAGAAAAGTAGTGCAGAATCAAAAATTTCAGTAAATCAGAAGCTAAGAATCATTTTCGTGGACCATGTTTGCCATAACAATGTGCAAAGGTCTACTAAAAAGTGGCACAAAAACATCCTCCGAAATTCTGAAATGTATCGAGAAAAATACAATACAAGACTGTGGCGCAGCTTTGCGCCACACGGTCCCACGCGGCCACATGAGCGTGTCGCAGCATTGCGCCACACTGTCGTCAACGTGTTAACGAGGAGCTCGGCCACGGCCAAGATCGCGTGCGGCGGGGACCACTGTGCACGTGCACGCGGTGAACTCGCCAATGGTACCCAGGTATCATCACCTCGCGCGCGCCATAAGTTGGCAATTAGAGTTTCGTACGAAACGTCCTCCCCCCCTCAAAATTTGAATCCGCTGCCGCAGGGAGAATGGACATTCTATGCTGCGGCAGCTCACTCCAATTATTACACTCCAGTGGTCGGAGAAAATTTTTCTTTTCTTTTTCGCTCAAACTTTGGACTCATAATACTCATACTGATACTCATGCTAATACTCATACATAATCAAATCGTTCGGACTCATAATTGGGCGACAGGATGGCATTAAGGACCCAGCTCCTTAACATGCTACCAGGAGACTGGCACAGCAATGGCATTGTTGAGCAGAGTATCGTTAATGTATATACTTTTATCTTTATACGCATCCAAATGTCTTCAACGGCTTTTCAGCAGTTAGGAAGTAGAAAACGAGGAAGCAAAAAACGCTGTACGAAATGGGTATCTTTCCAAAGCAATTGAAATGAGACTGCCAATAGCGGTGTTGATCCTGTATTGTATCAAAATTCTTAGTTTAGCTGATAGTTTTACTTATTTTCAGGCTGTGAAGAGGCGTGATCGCTACTGCATTCTGCCGATGGCTGTCGTTCAAATTTCGCGCACTACCGTAACCACCTGCACATCACGGACCGTAGAAAACGGAATTCTCAGCGCAGCTACGTATTTTCCACTGTTATTCGCTGCTATCCCCTCCTATTCGCTGATATTCACTATAAGTCGCTATTATTCACTATTATTCTTTTATTCCTGGTCTGCTACTCTGCTATTCGCTTTGGTTCGGTATGGTTTTCATTTAATTCTTCTATTCACCACCTAAAAAAAACTAGCGGAGCACTGCAACGGACGTCACTCGGAAGACGGCGCAGGAGGACGTCCTCAAGACTACAGCATGCCTTGCTTGGACCACCAGAAGATCACGAAACTATTTGAGGACGGCATCAGGCACGCCTTAAACTGCGCTGACCGCACAAGAAAAGAAAACAAGGAACTCGGGAAGGAGATCAAGCAACTCCGCGAAGAGAGGGCGAGGGTGGTCGTCATCGCCAACAGCGGTGATGTCACATCCGGCGAACGAGCTGCCACCTGAGCCCTCGAAGAGAGACGAGGACGGGGTCTGCAAGGAGAGGAAAAGGATTCAAGAAGATGTTGCTTGTATGATATCCGGGTCTTCCGTCGTGTTAAATGTTTTTACTGGCTCTGTTCTGGGTTAGAACCCGCGACTCAGGTAAGTGTTGTTTTTTTAAGTGAAAATTTGTAAATATATTGATTTTTAACTTAATGATATCAGTCCAAGTATGGTCGAGAGCGAACTCGAACGTTTGGCTCGAGGCCATAGCGCTCGCGGGTCTCTCGTTCGAGCAGGAGGACAAGGTGCTGAGTTTGGGCAACGTCCCGAGTGCTGGCAGTTGGCTCCCGCTCGATGACTTCTACCGTCCGGTGGAAGCGATTCGGGCCGTGAGCTTCCGTCTGCCAAGGCCGAGTCCGAGCGAGGAGCTCCTCCCTGCTTGGCTGTTCGCCGAGTCCGAGGAGTGATTGGCCTAGAGAATTGGCCCATTTTTTTGTTTTAGTGTTGATTTGTTAATGTTATCTTGTACAGTTTTGTTGTGTTACTCATGAGACTTTTTTGTATGTTACCCACGAGATTTTGTTTTGTATGCTACTTATGATGCTGTTTTTTATCTCTTATCACTGCCTATTCGATGTTTATCCATATATCCAATGCCAAATAAAAAATTTTCTTGAACGCGTTGTTGTTGAAAATTGAAAAAAAAGAGAAGAAACTCATTGGTTACACAAAAGAAAAAAACAAATTAGAGGGAGATGGTGTTTGCGCGTAGTTTGGAGTTGAAGAGATTGAGGGAAAAAATTTTGGAAGCGGGCGAAAAATTGCGAGAACAGGAGCACGTTTTCAAGGAGCGTGTGTTTCGCTATGCCGGGCAACACGCTGAACTTAGAGCGGCGATAAATGATGCGATGACGGTAATTACTTTTTTGGAAGGCGATTTTTTTATGGTAATATTTTTATAGGAGATACTGCGTCTCGAGGCAGCAGGGAAGGAGGCGCGAAATTTGATGGCTGCTCGCGGTTTATACTTCCAGTATCCTCCACTTCTTCTTCGCGAAGAGGCTCCCGCTGGGCAGGAGGGTGCGGAGCAGTGATTATCGCCTTATGTGCTGCAATAAAACGTTTTTTCCTTTTATTTTGTGAGGAGTGGTTTACAGCAATTATAAATTATCATTTAAGTTGAGGTTGAGCGTGGATGATTACTATTATTAGATAGGAGAATATGAATTTCACTGCAGAGGTGACGACGCGTGTACTAACCGCATGGATGTTTCCTGGGGATCAGAATCCTCGTTTTCCTTGTAATGAGGATGAGGAAGAAGCGGTGAGTTAAATGTTTTTCACTGGTATACTGGTGGATTTTGTTACAGCAGCTCTCGAGGACGAGCAAACAGACTAAGATGGAGCAAGAAATCGAGGTTATGGAGGACTTGCTTCGTGTGCATATGGCGAGAAACGCTGCAGTGCTAAAGATCCAAAAAGGAATGCTACGCGCTGACGAAGCTGCTTATGAAGATTGTATGAAAGTTGGTAATGTACATGAAGGGTTGTAGTGATTTGTTTTTATGTTAGATTGTGTGTGTTTTAGTTGATTGCTACTTTGACTGAATATGTAGCCGCGGCTCAGGACGCGGCGAAGAAAGCATCATCGATGGGTTAATTTAATAAAACCTTATTTTATACTGTTGGAGTTGTTGTATGAAGAGTAAAAATTTATAAGAAGAGAGGAAAAAATACTTTATCAAGAGGGGTTTGTATTGTAGTTTTTAAGGCGGTTCATGTGAACCGTGCGTTCGAGTCGACCGTCTTTTATTGTAACATTAGCCCGGTCGATTGCGTTGATGGTGAAAGGTCCTTCAAAACGTGGTTGGATTTTATTCCCAACCTCTTTACGTATGAGGACTTGTTGTCCTATGGTAAATTCGGAAGGATGTGCACGGGTGCGAAGGTTGTATTGGTGAGCCTGGGTGGTTTGTGCAGAGGCAATACTCTCGTGTGTGGCTTTCCAAATAGATTGTAGAATTGGAGTCAGTTGATTGGCATAATCAGTCTCGTCGGCTAAACGTCGGACGGGAAGCTGTAGGGCATGCCTAAAATATTTGGGGGTTCAAAGCCATGCAATGTGGTGTAGGGGGAAAGCTACGGCGTCGAATTATCCAAGCTGTTGTTAGCGTAAATTGCTAGGAAGATGACGTTGTCCCAGTCGTCATTCCGGTGCGCCAGAGCGAGAGATATCAATTGCTGTATAGTATGGTTGGCGCGTTCGATTTGTCCGTTGCTTTCCTGATGGTAAGGAGTGCTAGTTTTGTGGGTGATATTTAAGTGCTGAAGTGTGTACGAAATGTTTCACTCATGTAATTCGTACCTTCGTCAGTTACTAACAGTGCGGGGGGGGGGCAAAACGTGTTACACATCGGTCTAGAAATGTGTTTGCGGTGGTGAGTGCAGTCTGATCAGGGATCGGTTCTGCAATAATATACTTAGAAAATGCGTCTACGAACACCATAATGAATTTATTTCCATTCAGGGTTTGGGGTAGGGGTCCAATCACGTGTGAGTGGACCCTATCCCACGGTCTAGTTCAATAGCTGCGTAGCGCGCTTCGTGCTTATTAAGAGCGCGACTAGCGTATGCTAGGAAATGTTGTTGGCCGTTTTGAACCTGTTTGAGTTCGATGGCAATTCCTTTTGCGGAACTGTCGGTTTCTGTAACAAAAGGTTGACCGAGAGACGGTGCTACTAATATTGGAGCTGACGTCAAAGCTTTTTCAAGGGGGTTAGTGATAGTTCGCACTCAGGTGTCCATTCAAAAGGAACGTCCTTTTTTGTAAGGGTCGTCGATGTAGATGAATACTTGTACTCGCAAGTGCCTCTTGAAGTGATCAATGGCGCGTTGGAAGGTGGCAGGTGCGCCTTTCTGTCCTATTGGCATGCGAATGTATTCGAATGATCCGAGGAAACATGCGAATGCTGTCCGTTCGCAGTGAGATGGTTCCAGTGGGATTTGGAACCCTTGTTGAAAGCCCAGAGATGTGTAGAAACAGTTGTTGGTGCAGAGGTCGAGAATATCCTGGATGTTGGGTAGGATTGATTGTTGCCGTTTAGTGATGGCGTTAAGACCGCGAAAGTCAATAGTGAAACGCCAGCTATTGGCGAAATTGTCGATGTCGAGATTCAATGAGATAGGGTTTGCGATCGCGCGGAACGAAATTGTCGATTGTGGCGTTGACGTAGTGCGCCTAGCTAAGAGTGTTGGTTGAGCGATGCGTACTGTGTGAAGAACTTGGGAAGTGGTGACGACATGGTTGACGTTTATTTTTGGGTGGAAGTCCGCGCCTAACGATGTTATTGAACATGTCAAATGACACGTTAAGACCTTGGGCGTTTACACTTCTAATGAAGTCGGTTCCTAGGAGCAGAAGCGCTGTACACTCGTTGTCTGCGAAGACATGTAATTTGTATACGAATTGTCCGTTTGTCCATTTTGGATGGGTAGGGTCATAGAGCCTAAAAGTGAGACTTCGCTACCATTAGCGGCTTTTGCTTGAGTTTATGAGCGCAAGCAGGTGTGAGCAAGATGTTGGAACGTGTTAGCCGTGGAAATTTTCCATATAAGAGATGGAAACGCTGCTGTCTAGTGAGGCAGTGATCTGGTTATTCCCAATGCCGCGTAAACTTTTGGATCAACGAGTGGGCGTTGTACCTCAGCGAGGTCATAGCGGTACTCTAGACAGTTGATGTATCAAGTCCGTGTTGCAGGTATCGCGAAGTTGTGAGCGAGTTGAAGGTGGGTGTCCGCGGCGGCGGCGTTACTTCGCTGCAGGCAGTAAAGCTTAATGGCGCAATGGCATATATAGATGAATATAGCTAGAGCGATTGGCGGTATTATGACCCAGAGAACTAGTGATTCGAAGGACCAAGAGATGCGATTAACGTCATCCGATTGTTTCTTAGTTGTAGCTTTGTAAGCTTTGCGGACGGTATCCGATATAGACGTTTTGATGTTGTCAATTTGCGTCATACCCGTTTGGGCTATGGTGTTGCGTTTATAGAGTTTAGTCAAAAGTTAAAGATTTTGTTTGCGTAAAACGTGGAGTTGGAAACGAGAAGAATGTGCGAAACCATCCGTTTGTTGTGTAAACAGACAGGAATGCAGACATCACGGTGTCTGTATCCCTTATATTTTTTAGTATTATCACAGCACTTTGATGCTCAGCGCTTTTGTTGATAGGCATTTTTTAATTTGATGTTTTTATTGTGATCAACGGTGTTACTTTCTTACGTTTGTCTTATACAACGTAATAAACTGAATTGAATTGAAATAAATGTTAATGTTTAAGCTGTGTATCGGGTGCATAATAACGAGAACTCTCCATAGCTCAATGAGCTTGGCTCATTCCAGAACTGAGCAAGCTCCTGAAGACCGTTAGCACCGAGTACATCCTAGGAAATATGGAAATGGCAGGAGTGCTAGGGACCAACAGGTCGGTCAAATGCCTCCTGATCAACTCCGCACAAAATGACTGATCAAAGAGATCGGGATCTCCCAACAGGTACGACACATCAAATTATCACACCTCTGCTTGTGTTTTCTTCATGCCAATTATTTCAGCGTTTCTTCTGAGTAACACGATGACATCTGCGTTCAAAGAATGTTTGTAGAAATTCGGTGTTCAGCCAGAGTTTGAGCTCGCTGAAACTGTTTTTGACGAAGCACCTGCTTCTACAATGGTTTCAAGGCTGGGTTTATTCAGGCGAGGACTCGTCTTCACTATTGTAGGTTTCATATCCTGCAGACATGGAAGCGTAAGACGGATTGAATACTTGAAGTAGGTGATTTTTTGGTACAATCCGACTAGGCGAACAGTTCGTAATTCAGCCTCCATTTTGGGATCTGTGCACGCTGCCCTAAGAAATATACCGAATGAGGCGCAGCTAGCAACGTTTCAAAGGCGGTTTGGCGAAATCCTTCCATATTTGAAAACGAATAATCGGAGGCGAATTGCGGAAAATCTTTTTAAAAAATTGTTTAGGTTTGAACGACATGGTCACTACTTTAAAATGGCATAATTCATTGTGTCTACATACAGGTCGGACACCTAGCTGGGCCTCGTTCGCCAACAAAGGAGCAGTTCTAGACACAACGATGATCAGTGAGATGTTCCATTTCCGTATAAAAGAGGAGTTCCTCCATGGGAACGCTAATTTGAGGGTTGATGGTTTTGTAGAGCTTTTGATCAGTGCAGTAGAGGAGATCTCAATGGCAACTGATTTCAATGTGAGGAAATTGCAAGGCTTGGTTAACTGTGATCACCACTGCCAGGTTTATATTGCAAGTTCAGCAACGTCGGAGATTCGTGAATTGATACGCATAAGCCGCACAAGATCGCAGCAGAAACGTATAAAGCACCGACTCGATTGCAGAAGCTGATCCAAATGGTTGGCAGACACACAATAGGGCCTGCACGAAGGTGTACGATTTGAAATGGGAAGGACCCTGCAACTGCGAACCACAGGTTTGTCTGAGAATTGCATGAGAAAGTAAGGGTCTTTAAACTGTTTGTTTAGAAGAACACACACACTGTCTGAAGTGCGGTGTATGTGCATATGATTGGTTATGCACATGCTCAGACAACAGGGCTGGCATTAGTTGTAATATACATCGGCATGGCATTAAAATGCACACTTTTTGTCGAGCAGATGGAAACATGATGTGATGAAGGTTTTACTTATTTTATCGTTTATTATTTTTGAATTTCGTTGCTATTTCACTTATTATTTTTATCGAAAGTAACGTTCCAATCTTTGACTTAGTTGTTTTTGCTGCCACAGTCTTGCTATTTTTCGCAGCGGTCTCCTGTTCATGCTGGATTTTTCTGCTACTTTCCGTGTCATTCATTTTTAAATGGAATTCATGAGACGAGATCAGACAAGAATCACATATGAAAAGCATCCCTCCATCAATGGTGACTTTACAACCTCCAACTTTTCATTACGTCGTTTTTGTCGTTTTTTTTTTCGAGGAAGCGCTGGCTGTCTCAGCGAAATGTGCGGAGCGACAGGTGAAAGGCGGATTCCTCGCTTGCCAAGACGGTGTTCGCGCTGGGTCTTAGTGGTTTTTTAAGCTCTATCCCTATAGTCTCCGAGGCCACTAGCATTTGCACTCACGATTCAAGACTACGTAGATATCATTGCGAATCTAGGACCCGCTCACTGACCTCTATTGCGAGAAGAAGCCTCTGAATTCTTCATCGTTTCGGCCGTCGCATACCACAAATACTTTTTTCCTCTCACCCACAACCTCCATTTCTCGAAAATCCCCTTTGACAAGTACTAAGGAAAAATCAGCAGCAAGACTCCTGCAGGTTTTACGTCTCTCTCCGTGGGATACCCCTTTTAGTTGTTCATGCTAACCGAATAATGAACCGAGTTGCGTTTTCGCTACAACAAAGATCACTGTTATTTCGTGCATCACGATTTTATCGACGGGGTATACAGATATACGGTTATATTTGTCAGCAAGGCTGCATTAATTCCTTATAAATATGTATTTTATTCACTGGTATATAGCAGCAGTAGAAGACCACAGTGCAACGCCGATTTTTTGCCTTTCAGATCCGTTCTTCGGAACATTTCACCATGTGGACTATTTTCAGACCTCGCATTCACAAAGCAAACCAGAGAAGAGATGATCTGCGGGGGAATAGTAAGTACTGCCTGTTAACTTGTGTATTCGATATGAAAAAGCAAATATTGCGATAGGCAAAACAACATAACAGGAAAAACAATATTAGTGTTAATTTAGGCGCTCCTCATCACTGCCTCAATTGTGTGTTCTACATACAGTAAGTATTCTTTCTTGAAGGACAGCGAAAAGAACAACGACAAGGAAAATCAAGAATCGTCCCTCAGGAAACTGTTTTTAGCAATTTTAATTGAGCTGACCGAAAGTGATAGAGCCGGTCGATCAAATTCGATCAATTTCAATTCCGTAGAAAAACAGGCGGAATAGGAAATAAAGTGGTCTTAGTGAAGGATGCCGTCTGAGAAACTGTTCTCTGTTGCTACTGGTTGTTGAGTGGTTTTTTGCAACCAAACGGATGCCCAAAAGGTGTAGTCTAAATTGCTGCCATTCATCTATCCTTCTCTTCGCAAAGGTAAGAGCTCTTTGCAACAATCCTACTCCTAAAAACGGCTTGTGGTCCCGATTTCAATGAACTTTCCACTACCGGCACGATTTAGCTAACCGTTGCCCACCGGGCGAGCAGCTCTTCGAATGCGGAACAGCTTGTGAGCCATCGTGCAAGACACCGGAACCGGTGAGCGCAACAAAATGTATTTTAACAAAACTATCCCTCCATTGAGTGGGCCGAAAACTTTCTGTGATGAACAACATTTTTCATTCCTCGTATATCTAAACCGAGATGTTGCCCAAATTAGGAGGGTACCTTTATACCACATTTGATGTCTGAAAATTCGCTAATCGACAGGCGACCGTTAATCGTTTTCCCTTCCCTGTTTTTAGCGTTCGTTTTTTCAAGCAGCTTTCAAGTTGTTTAGATGGGATGCACCCTACAATGCATTCCGAACGTCTGCCAGTGCAAGCCAGGATACTTCAGAAACTCACAGGATGTATGTGTTGAAAGCTGCAAGAACGGTGGGCTGTCCGGTTCAGTTTCCAATCCTTTCTTCTCCTCGCGCTATCTGAAATGTTGCTTCGAATTGCCACTTGCGCCTGAAAGCTCTCCAGCAGATATGAAAGAACAAAACTCCGTTGGAGAAACCTTTACTGGCAACATATAGAACAGCTTTCTTTGCAACAAAACGGATGCAAAGGTGTATGTAGAGGTTTGTGTTTATGTAGAGGTTCGCCAGAAATGGACCAGGTGAGTGAGGGCTTCACGATTGAGGTGGGTTATCGTCGCATTGCCTGGGATGAGCCATAGGTGTGAGTTCAAATCCTACCTGAGAAGCCGGTGTCCATGAATATACTCATCCTTAAAAACATAGCCAAAGTTTAGTGACGCACATGTTTAATGCTCATACAAAAGACCAACAAAAGCAAAGCTTTTGCTGCTTTCCTATGACATTCCAGGCGAGTGCTCTTTTATTAGGGAGAGGCTTTTTTTCTTTTTGCATCCTTTTGTAAATGTGAAATATTTTATGTCCAAAATGCTTCCATGCCTGGGAGCACTCTCTACATCTAGACTCCTGGTAGTGAAAATGGGCCTTGAAAAATGGTCCACGTTGACAATTTTATTATGCTCTTCAAGAATCTGTGAAAATTTTGCTCAAATAATATAGATACTGGCTGTGGTGCAAATGAAGAAAAGAAGTCATGCGGGACCGCCTGCGAGCCGACGTGTGCGGAGCCGAATCCGGTTTGTCTTTCACTCCAATGATTTTTTTCTCGTTCGTTTGCTAGTGTGATCGTTATGCACCATCAAAACCATGCAAGTTCGATTATGTGCACGAATTGTGTTCTTTTTGTTACAGGTGTGCACTAAGCAGTGCGTCGTAAACGCCTGCCAGTGTAAGCAGGCCTATATTCGTGACAAGAAGGGCGGAGCTTGTATTTCCGTCGACGACTGCCCCAGAGGTAAGCAGCTACAAAATACCATACAACCGCATAATGTGGAATTGCATTCAGTAAACATTTGAGCTGAACTGGCTCGAAGTAACGGATATCGACTGACCTTATCAAATTCTTTACGGTTGACTTACTTCAAATCTCGAATGTTTTTCCAAACACTCCGCCAGCTGGGAACGTTTTCATAGCATATCCGTGAGAGTCTGCTGGTTATTTGTGAAGAGCGTTTCTCTTCTGAGACTGTGTGGTTTGTTGCAAAAATCCATGACTATAAAATGGCCCCATCAAAACTTATTAGCTACGAGTTCAACTCCTACTTCAATATATTGCGACAAAACCTGCTCCTACAACGAAAACTCCATTGCGTAGTTTTCTCTATGGATAAACTACAGATATCCATTGCAGATCCGATCAAGCCATGCTCCGAGATGAACTGCCCGTATGGCACACGCTGCGTGCCAGGTCGTGTGATCTGTCCGTTTGTGCCACCGTGTTTCACCCGTCAAACTCGATGCGAGCCCAACCGTGCCACTACTGGAGCGCCAGGTCTGTTTGTAGTGGAGTTCTTTCCTCAGTGATGCATTTTCGTTGATTAAACTCTCCTGCCTCCATCATACCGATATGGGAATCAATAAGGCTGAATTAAACAAATAATGGAAAAATGGCACCAATATGGTGAGAAAATAAGCATCGTAATAGTGAACAAACTATAGCAGTAAACGAAATCCATTGTGCTTCAAGTGCAGACTCGGATTCTGCCAACGTAAGGGGTGTTTCAGGAATTTACTGACTGCTTGGAAATTTTATACAGTGGACAAACATCTTTGTCTGCCTACCCATCTAGCTGCAACAGTAACAAAATACTTATTTTTAACTTCTGATCTCTCTCGACAACGATGTGTTTTCAGCAACATCATGTGAAGGCTTCAAGTGTCCAACGGGCAAAAAATGTCAAATGATTTATCCACCGTGCCTGCCGGACGTGTCGTGCCCTCCACCGTCACCCGAATGCGTTTGAGCAAAACGCCTTTATGCATTGCAACACGAATTGCAACAATAAATCTTGAGACCTGCCAAGTGTTGTCTATGGAATTCACAGATTACTATTTGAATCAACCTTGAGCTGATCGGGAGCGATCGAGAAACAACCAAACCACATCCGGTTTTCCCGAAGGAAAAAAGCAGCGTAGCGTCGTGCTTTGCAATCATGCGATTGGTACTGGAACACGCTCAGGTGTCAGTTTCTCGAGATATTGTTCTGATCGCCATCAAAACGGAATCTTTCTTACCGATTACTTCCTTTAGATTATAGAAACAAAAGTTCAAAAAGCTGACTCTTCCCGGGACCTCCATCACCTTTTTCCGCATAAGAAAGTTTTATAATAATTTATTATTCACAAATATAACAACCATCACGTGAAGTTACAGTAAGGAAGACCGCCATCGGATCTCAGATTGGAGCGTGGCCACTTCGGATTGCCACGATACCGTGGCAGTGACAAAACGCCTTTATACATTGCAACACGATTTGCAATAATGAATCTTGAGACGTGCCGACTGTTGTCTGTGGCACTTCCAAATCACTATCTGAATCGTCCTTGCGCTGATCCGGAGCGATCGAGAAACAACCAAACCGCATCAGGTGTTTTCGAAAGGAAAAAGCACCGTTGCTCAGCTGTGCAAAGTGCATTATTGAAACACTAAGTCTTTACATGAAAATTTTCAACCTATTACTAATTCGTGACCTGAAACTATCAAATGCTGACGGCAAAAGCCACTAGGAATATATGGTTGGGCTTTATTCATTGTCATTGGATTAAAGGTCTGGAAATAAAGATAATCCTTTGCTAGAGCAGTAAATCCGGACCTTGTGAAGGATAAAAAGGTCCTCCGAGAAAACTGTATCTGCAGTTACAGCTGCTTGCATCTGGTTTGTTGTTTGCTCTGATCTATTCAGCCTGCATGAATTAACAAGGATGTGGTAAAACAGCTAAGTAACGCCACACACGTGCACTCGGCTCGGAATCATAGAGGCATGTCGAACAGCATTTGGTTATGAAAGTAACTTTTCAAGAATGGCTGGTGCTTATGTCAAGGTCCTCCTCTTCCCGAATTGGTCTGACACAAATGCTTCCAGCTTTGGACGTATTGAACTCTGCATGTTGAACTGCATTTGGCCATGAAAGTAGCTTTTCAAGAACGGCTGATGTTTATGTCATATGAACACACTAATACAATTATCTCACAATTCTGCAACGAAATTCATTGACGTATGTGGGTTGATAGGGTCCATCTGATGACACTGCTCGTGTGAGGTCCTAGTATCATCTTCTCCATTACGATGTTGTTGAACTCCTTTGTTCAGATGATTCTGTAATCAACGGAGTAAGCTGTCCAAGAAGTCACTTTCAAAATCTCCCCGAGTTCTCTCTTCTTGAAACCTCTCATGTTCTTACACTTGTGTGCTGCTGCGAAGGATGAGGTTAGTAAGGGAGTCAAACTTTATTATTAGTCAAGCTCGTGTTATTCTCAACGAAGTGGTCATCGTGTTGCGCCAGTTTTTGCATTAAGTTTCATGCACATGATAAAAGAGTCGGTGCTAGTTTTCAATATATCGACGACTGTTTCGTAATAGCGTCAACCCGTTCCAAGATGGTTGAGTGCTTTAGCACTCTTTATCAGCAATCTAAGCACATCGAAGATTATTACATGCGCGATGCAGTGATACCATCGAGCGAAATAACTAGTATGAACACATCCGTATCATAAAACGGGCCCTAGCGCAGTACAACAATTAGCAGCGGTAAGAGGCGCTATTCACACCCGCAAGGTCGAGCGACCGATCCCAGCTCGGGCGAACCAACGCTTTCATCACTCCGTGCTCGGGTAAATTGGTACTAGTATTGTCTGGGGAGGTGGAGACACTGTCTT
This sequence comes from Nippostrongylus brasiliensis, assembly GCA_030553155.1. Lineage (NCBI taxonomy): Eukaryota > Metazoa > Nematoda > Chromadorea > Rhabditida > Heligmosomidae > Nippostrongylus > Nippostrongylus brasiliensis. Next base: position 33,154,921 of record CP130736.1, on the reverse strand, counting down.
TGTATAGCGGCTGGCCCCCGCAGGGCATTGTATACGGCAAACACGCAGTCACTATGCCTCTGAATGGAACACGAATGCGGCGAAGCGTCCTCAGGGGACTGATCAACGCCGACATTTTACCTTTACCTTATCTTAACAGGCAGGTGAAGGTATCCCGTTGCGCTCAGCGAAAAGGTTGCTCGAAAAACATCCTGATTGACACTCAGCTCATTCCTCTTTTACAAACTTTGTTGGAACCTAGTCGGGTGTTAAAGAGCGTTAGTTGTCGTACGCAGACACAATCCTTCATTCGGGAAAAGTTCGAGTATCGTCGTACGCGAGGATTATCATTATCGTCAACAACGGTTATAGGACAGTTCCAGTAATGTGCCACGGGTGACGACGCTTTAATCACGAGACAGAGAGATGCTAGTGATATCCACACCACTTCCTTCCAAAATAGATGAAGGATAGGGACCCTCAAAATGGTTGTAAGAAAACGCTATACCACAAAAGGGACGTAGGGTGTACAGCGATAATAATCGACCACTGTCCAGCGAGTACAATCCTTCCAAGGTCACGCAGCTCAATGTCTTTCCTTTATCTCTGATGCACTATTCTAGCACATACGGACTTTGTTCGTGTTCAGCTTCAAAATGGTGATGCTCCTGCTACTACACCTAATGACATAATCAACAATAATACTGTTACTACAAGGGTGGGAGGCAAAAGGGTGTGAGTTTTGGTGGGTTGATTGCAAAATATATGTTCCCTTTCCAAGAAACTTCCTAAGCCTCTCTCGTTAAATGGTTCTTCACAAACTGAGCAACGCCTCTCAGTGCTGAGTCGAAAAGCGCCACGACTGAACTGATCGAGGAATTGCAAAAGTCGGTGAGCAAACATCGCCGCTGTTTGTTGTATTGGAATATCATAACAGGAAGTGGCACTACCAGAAATTGCTTTTGAGAATCAGTGAGACTGTTTTAATTTTTTGTAAATATTCATTTCATGAGAATATAAAACCGGAAGCACCGACTCTCCCACAACAGTTCGTATCTAGTAGCTTCTTTGCCAGATTTTTTCTCGTGCTATTATTTTCTAACGATAAGCTTTTTCAGAGCTCCACGTTTCAATTTGCGAAGATTCGAGCAGGTTATGATACATTCTACGGTGAGTAAATTGGGACTTGTCAGTGCGCGTTCTCGTTTTGAAGAGAACGCTCAAACGAGGAAATACTGAAGAACGAAGGAGAGTTTCCAACAGTAATTATCTATTTAGGTGCTCCTCATCATCGCCTCTCTACTCTCTCACTACGCTAATGGTAAAAGATCTTCATAATAGACTAACTTCGCTTATCTTATATGTAATCCATTTTTTTTATATTAGAACAACAGAGGCATCTCTAGAACAACAGAGGTTTGAATGCCCATTGATCCCAGGAGAGCTTTTTTCTACAAGGTTTTTGCCGTATCTTCAAATTTTATGTTCCACTAACAATAAGAATGGCTTGGGTACCATTTTTGAGCCTTCGTAATTCGTGTTAATCCTGATCACTCACCCAAAATCTCAGGCAAACCTAATCGACAATACTTGGTAGAGTTGATCTCAACAACACCTTCGGGCGCCTATCTCAGCACCAGTAATATTTTCGGCAGAAACTAACGAAAAACAGGCTAAGCTCGTACAAGTAGCTCATTGAGTGCGTATGAATTATTATATTTTATTATTCAATAATAATAAATCATTTAGCACAATGTTGTCCACCAAACGAGCAGTTCATGGAGTGCGGCACTGCTTGTGAACCTTCCTGCAAAAACCCGAATCCGGTCGGTTATTTACCTACGTGAGAAATGTTGTACCATCCTTTGGTACTCGTTTGTGGGCCGTTTTGTATTCTAGGCTCCGTTTCCAACCGTGGAAGTTACGAGTTCCATTGCCGTGGAATAGTACTACATCCCAGGGTTTTACCCCCTCCCTTCATTTAGTCCTTTCGCATTATTTATCACTTCAGCGGGAGTGACTTTCATCTTTCTGAAAACATCTCACGAAAGTTGCTCGTCAAAAAGGGAATAGAAAGAGAAAATAACGCGATAGAATTCAATAGGCAATATTAAATTCTAAATTTCCATACATAAAACTATTTCGATTAAATACAGCAGATACCAATTCCAATAGTTCTTAGTCACCTTTGTGGTCTAGCGTTCAATATTGTGATAGATCTGATCTCGTGGGAGAAAAAGCTTTTAAGCGTTTTCATGAATCACGCTCCGAAGGTAGCTCAGTATCCGTGACGACAATGTCAAGTAGTGCTAGCTCAAATGGAGATGTTTGTTGAAGAAAATGTAGCGCTGCTTTTTCTGTACTGATAGATAGAGACCTTTTAAAGAGAACGAAGCTAAGTGGAAGCCCGAATAGCGCGAATAAGACAAAAACTCCCGCTAACATAAAAATAAAATCAAGAATAAAAAGTAGAATATCCATGGATCCTGCCATATTTAGACAGTGTGCACCTTGCAATGCATTTTGAATGTTTGCCAATGCAAGCAAGGCTTCTACCGTAACTCCAACAACACATGCGTTGACAGCTGCGCTAAAGGTGAGTAGTTTCAAGGGATTCGTTAGATTTTCTACCTAAAATTAATTGTGGAAACAGCCAATACCTCTTTAGTATGAAAATTTTAAAAAGCTGAATGAGGTTATAATAGGATGGTCCCATAGGGGCTGCTTATATTGCTTGAACTCCCTCAATATTGATTTGCGAAATATTCTCACTATCAGATACTTAGACCAACAATTTGCAGAGCCTTGCGGTGATAACGAGCAACGCGGAAACTCCTCCGGTACATGCGAGCCAACATGCAGCGACAGGAATCCGGTAAGCAGATGTCAATAAAACGAAATCACATTCACAAAAAACCGAAATCACGAAGTCACCTCCGGATTTTTTAGGAAGTCTGCCTATCGTCCGCCACTTCCTCTGTGGGTATATGTCAATGCAAGATGGGTTACATCCGCATAAACGCAACTGGACCCTGCATTCCGACACGTGAATGCCCTCCAGGTGAGAGCCATTGTAGGTTCAGTAAAGGTAAAGGTGTGCATTCGTGTTCCATTCAGAATCGTAGAGGCATGGGGAATGCGTATTTGGCCTAACCAATGGACTTTATGGGCTATCCGATATTCAAATCAGTGCCTTCGCCTTCCCAGGCAAGCCTAATACCAATTTATCCTACCTCGTTTGGATGGAAGGCTTGGTTAGCCGGGATCGATCGCTCAATCGTGCCAGTATCAGTAGCGCCTTTTACCAATGCGCCACGCGCACCCTGTTTCAGTGGTACTATCGGAATTGGTGACCATATTGACTGGTAAATCAGAACTAACAATAAGATTAGCGAATAAAAAACTGACTGAAAAGTTTTTGGAGGCATGGGATGCACTCTATCAAACGAAAAGTGTTGGAGGCATGGGATGCACTCTATCGAACGAAAATGCGTGAACGCAGCCTATTTGCCACTATTTTCCTGTAGGCTTCTAATTACTGTCTTCTAAAACAGTATTCGGCAGTATTTGTTTGTTTTTGTTTATTCACCAAACCTATATATAAGGAGGTTAAGCAGGATAAGAAGTAAAAATCAGTAATTTTTTAGCATCAATCTACTGACCACATTAACTTAATTCATATTAGGAAAGTAGCGATGAAAAGAGGGAGCTTCGTAAGATTTTCCCAAAATGCTTCCAAAACCAAGTCGTTCAGCACAATCCTGTCCAGCAAACGAGGAATTCAAATCGTGCGGTACAGCATGTGAGCCGAGTTGCGATAACCCAAATCCGGTAATTTATTTGTTTACTTGTTTACTATCTGTATTCCAATCAACAGAACCAAAACACAATTCTTAAGAAGAAATCTGATATATATTGTGACTGTCACCCCCAAATAATAATAGTAAGTAAAAGGAAAAGGTGTCGGCGTTGATCAGTCCACGAAGGACGCGCCGCCGCATTCGTGTTCCATTCAGAATCGTACAGTGTTGGTGAATGCGTCGAATGAGTCAATGAATTAGTCAGTGTCTTTACCTTCCCAGACGAGTCTGGTACCAATTTACCGACCTCGGAGGGATGGAAGGCTATTGGTTAGTCCGTTGCCGGACCGCTCCACCGTGTTGGTGCCTCTTACCACAGCACCACGCGGCCTAATAATAATAGCAAAATAATAATAATAACCAAATTCAGCTCATAAAAAATTGACTTTAAAAATTTTCATTGGGTATGGATGCGGAGGAACAATCTACGGTCAAATTCTCGGGACGTTCACAACCTATACAAAGTGAAGTCAGGAAAATATTCGCGAATGAGGAGCTGGAGTTTCCTGAAAGAAGCCTTAGCACGATTCATGATTTATGCGTAGCAGTCCTCGCACTGAATAGCACAAAAATTCTAACAAAACTCTACAGGCGTTGTATTGCACATCCGGTTCTTCCCAAAAAACGGTAAACCACATGTCTGCGGCCCCAAGTCGCACTCAAAAACCGTACATTTCACACGTCGCATAGCTCTCTCACTTATGATAACAAGGTGCTCTTCTTTTTCCCTTTGAAGAACTTTGCTCTATCTGCGTCAATTTTCCCATGCATTCTCTAATTTAGGGGATGTGCAAAGCGCAATGCATTCCGAATGTGTGCCAATGCAAAGAAGGATTCTTCCGAAATTCGGACAACACATGTGTTGCGAGCTGTCCCGTTGGTATGATTTTTGTTGGTTCTAGTAAATCGCTATTCCAAGGTGACCAACCCTTGAAAAAATTCGATAGATCGATTTCAGTGGAGAAATGCGGCGACACAGTGTGCAAACCTGGGACCTACTGCTCGACGGATATTCCGGTCTGCAGAAGGCCTCCCTGTTCTCTACCGCCGCCTAGATGTGTGCCAGGTAGACATTTTCCATCGCTAATTATTCATAGTCTCGAACCTAACAAATTTTGTTGAGATTTTTGCTTTCCGTAGAGCTGAATGAATTCGCAAATGCATTTGAAGACGCGATCTACATAGAGATTCCAGAAACGGCTCTAGCGATTTTTTTCTCTTCTGGACAACTTTGTATTTTCGCAGCTTTGCTCTGTGTCTCCATGAATACCAGAAAGCAGAGAGTGATGAATGAATTGTTTCATTCACAATTTTCAATGAACCTCTGTGAAGATTTTATTAATGAAGTTCAATTAGAACCGACCTGCCCAGCAAACGAGGTGTTCAAGCAGTGTGGTACCGCATGTGAGCCGTCCTGCGAGAACCCCAATCCGGTGAGTTACCCTTCTAAGGACAAACCATTCAAATGTTTTCCTAAACAAAATGCTTAAACTTGAACATCTTGTGAAAACACAATGGCAAATGAGGAGCTGGTGCTTCTCGAGAATTCTCCTTACCCATTTACCGTTTAACCTTTAACATTCAGATGGTGTGCACGAAAAATTGCATTGTGAACGTCTGCCAATGCAAGCCAGGCTTCTTCCGAAACGCAAACGGCGAATGCGTCGAAACTTGCATTGATGGTATGTTCTTTTTCGTTTTTTTCCAGTTACCGCGAAGCATCTATGAGAGTTTTGGAATGAATTCTTACAGAAAATTCTCTAGTAGACTGCGATTGTATGCCCTTTCTCAGATTTCAAACCTTCTATCTTCGACAAACGCTTGCGCTCCATGTCATAGCACACATAAAAATGCGAGAACCGACCATTTAGTTATATTAAAGTAGAAGTGAACATGTAGTGGTATGAATCTTCAAGGCGTACGCCCTAGCGATCGATTCTTGCCCATTCTAACTAAGCCTTCCATTCTTCTGTGCTGAATGTTAGTTGATGCCAACCAAAAAGACTTGCCTGAGGCACTGACTTGTATAGCGACTGGCCCCTGTAATTCGTTGTACCGGCCAAATGCGCATTCATTGTGCTTACAATTTTGAATGTAAGTTGAAGGCGTGGCGCGTCCTTGATCAACGTCGACTGCTTCACTTCACAAGGAAGGTTTTAGGAGAAATATGCGGTGACACTGTTTGCAAGCCCGGTACAATCTGCCAAACGGACACGGTGGTGTGCAAAAAGGCTCCCTGTCCTCAGCCGGCGCCCAAATGCGTTAAAGGTAAACACATTACAATTTTAAGTCGAGTGCCCCGTTTTAATATTTTCCAGCCTACAACCTTTTTGAATGTCTACTTATGTCAACTTTCTAAAACAATAATAGACTCGAAGTGCATCCTTACCGAGAACAAAAAACAAGTAGATTGATCTTGTTCCTGCCTAAAAAGGCATCGGGAGAAAACGAAAAACTACTGCCAGTAGCAAAATTTTGGACGAACAAGAAATCCTTCAATGTCATTACTTGCGGTGAGCTTGATTTTCGATTTATAAGCACATTCAGAAAAAACGTGCAAAGATATCGTCTGCAAAAAGGGTACTGTATGCAAGCAGAACACTATATTCTGCATTCGCGCTCCATGCCCTCAGCCTCCGCCTACATGTGTTCCTGGTAAGCATTGCACCTATGGATAGCAATTTGAAGTAATTATTTTCATGATTATTTTTTACGTGCTGCAAGTTCAAAATAGTTTTTGCAAATTGGTCACTTATAACTGTTTTTGGAAAATCAAAGTACCCTTCTAATAGCACCCAGTGAAACAACTGCAGATCAAATGGCGCTCCTCGGAGCTCCGAGCTCAGAACTACTTGTAGGTAAAAGTAAAAGGACCGGAGGAGAAATCTTGATCAAAAACGGGACTTAAAGAAATGATTTCAGAATGCAACGAAAACGAAGAATACACAGAATGCGGCTCAGCATGTGAACCAACATGCAATGGCCCAACAGACGTACGTGGTTGGGTTTTCAGCCGAAACCAGAAAGTGGAATATTATTGATATCATCTACAGTTTGCCTGCACGGATCAGTGCATCAAAAAATGTCAATGCAAGAGTGGATTCATTCGCGACGTCAGCGGAAAATGCGTAGCAGAATGCCCACGTGGTAGGTCCTCGCTAGAATGCCTGAATTCCTGTCTACTTTTCTCTTTTTTCTGAGTGGCCATCATTTTCAATATAGTTTTGCGACACTTTGCTGAAATACTAGGATATGTCCTTTTTTACGCAACGAGCTATTGATTTGACTGAGTGTGATTTTTCGCGTTTTTCGGAATATCTTCTGCGAATATATAGTAGAATGTCACATATCACTTATTTCCACCACATAACTGACAGGTTTAACTTGTGAGAAAATTTCAGGAAAGACCTGCAAGGATATCGTCTGCAAGCCGGGCACTGTCTGTCAACAGGACAGGATAGAATGCGTACGTGCTCCTTGTCCTCAACCACCACCGACATGCGTTCCAGGTCCATTTCTGTATTTCATTGGCAGACTGCTTACAATTCATTTATTTCAAGTGTTCCGTGTTTATAATAGGAAGCGCCATACAATCTAATGGTATGGCAAAAAGGTAAAGGAAAACGCGTCGGCGTTGATAAGACCCTGAAGGATGTGCCGCCGCATTCGTATTCCATTCAAATCATAGAGGCATGGTGAATGCGAATTTGGTCTATAACATGACTTGCGGGGGCCAGCTGCTATACCGAATCAGTGTCTCTACCTTCCCAGACAAGTGTGGTACCAATTTACCCGACCTCGGAGTGATGGAAAGCTATTGGTTAGTCCCTGCCGGGACCGATCGCTCCGCTGGTGCCTCTTATCGCAGCACCACGCGGTACAATAATAATAGGAAAGTAATAATAACAACCAAACTCGACTCATAAAGAATTCACCTTAGATGTTTTCATTGGGAATGGAGACGGAGGAGCAATCTACAATATCTCGGGATGCTCATAACTGATGCAAAGCAAATTGTGACTGACTTGCGGGGGCCAGCCGCTATACCAGATCAGTGCCTCTACCTCCTCAGAAATTTTCGTAACAATTCACCTGACCTCGGAGGAAGTGAGAGCTTGCTTAGCCCGAGTCGATCGCTCGACCGTGCGGGTGTCAGTAGCGCCTCTAACCACTGCACCACGTGGTCCCCTATCCGAAGACGGTAGTGAAGAAAAGAACCGTCACGAGTCTCCAAGTTCTCTCTCGTTCAAACCTCTGCATGATGTTATAATTGTTGGCTGCTGCTGCGCCGAACGAGGTTAGAAAGTGGATCAGATCAATTTATGGCCCAACGTTTCGACCTTTAAGTCGTCTTCAGAGGCTTAAAAATGGATCGAAATTCATGACCTCTGTGACGTCCGTCCAAGTGTCGAACCTTCTTAGCAATAGCATTTGATAATTTTCGTATGCTCAATTTTTTTGAAGTGATTGCATAAGTTGGTCAAATATGCGAGGGAGGGTTCGGCGGTTGGTCTGCCTGCTCGAAGGTCATAAGTTTCAAGATATTTTTCAAGCCTCTAAAGGCGACGCACTGGTCAACACTTTATTGTTAGGCCATAAATCAATCTGATCCACCTACTAACCTCGTTCGGCACAGCAACATCCAAAAATTTTACAATCATATAAAAGGTAAAGGATGTTGAAGCGCATATTTTGCCTGAAATTATTTGACAGTCACCTTCGCGAACCTGTCAATATCCACGTCTGTGCGTTTACCTACTCAGTCAACTTTGGTGTAATTTTATCCCCCCCCCCACAAAAAGATGCAAGGTTTAGCAAACCCGGTTCTCGGATCTGCCGCCTCACTAGAGTTGTGAGAGCGCCGCCTCTCACTAACTCGTTGCGCAATGTTGGGAAAATAATTGAAAACTCCAGCTGTATAGTGAAAATTCCGACAGTGTAATCTGAAACTTTTCTTATTTCCATTTCTGCGTTCTTAGCAAGTCATTCGCGGTAAAATAGTGTTTTCAGCAACATCATGCAACACCGTTAAGTGTTCAGCTGGGAAGAAATGCATAGTGATGAGTCCGGCTTGCACACGCGAAATGTGCCCACCTCCAGTTGCTCAATGCGTCTGAAGAGGTGAGTTTCATATCGAATTCCTGTTTAACCCTTCAACTTAGACTACACTTTCAGGTCGGTCTCTTTGGAAGACCGTCGTTGGCGACTTGTCATTGCTATAATGCGATTCACGATCTAATAAATCTCAAATGAATAAATCTTTTGGTCAAAAGCTTCCACGAGATCCGTGTATTCAAACATATCCAAAGTGAGGGGTCATATCAAAAATAACACTCCAGCAAAATAACAAATTAAGATCAGAAAGCTACAAAGAAAGGGGAACCACTCTTCATATAATTATGATGCCAACATTAACCCAAGTAATAGTGAGATGGAATCGTGCCTTGTTTCTGAGTCATTCACACCACTGGTTCTACGTTTCTTACATTAAGCAACGGTCACAATGCAAACGGATGGATGTGGGTGGAGCGCTGCCGGGCATCTCGTTCACGACACACGGAGTCAGCGCGACCGCGCGGTTTTTTGTACGCTGTCTCGCACCCTCTTCCCCTACCACTACTCTCGCTGCTGCTTTTGCCGTCTGTTACCCTCTTCAGCTATCTTCGGTCCTCATTCCACTCCCGTCGTCGGGATACTCACCCGCCGCCATGGTCTCTTGGTGAACAAGACTGCTACACTGCACCAAGACAAGAGACAGACAAGAGAACATCGCTATGAATTTCAGAAAAGACTTTCAGGGCTTGAAAGAGGTTAACAACTTCAGAGCAAGACAGTTCAGAGTATTCTGCTGAGCAACTATTACATATTGGCTTTCTTTTCGTCTACACATTTTTTATCCAGTTCAATATGTGAATAAATGACGTTAAGTTGAATAGCAAAAAGAATTGAGATAACCTAGCGGGTGATGGAAATGGCAAACAATGAAATTAATTATTGATAGTGATTAATAAAGAAGATGAGTGAACAGGCCAATTAATGACCCGTCTGAGGTGGTACGGGCACGTGCTCCGAACAAGTGACGACACGGTATGCAAGATTGGACTCGGACTCGACATACAAGGTGCAAGACCGAGGGGACGTCCGAAGCAGCGCTGGCTGGATACGACACACGTAGACCTGAAGGCAGTAAGAATTCATCAAGACCACGCGCGGGATAGAGCGGTATGGCGTCAGAGAATTAGTAAAGCGGACCCTGCCTCAAAGCGGGACGAACGCTAGAGAAGAAGAAGAAAAAATAAATACATAACGATGCTATAAACGAGTGATGATGAAGCTGTTGTGTCGTACTAATATAACGTAAAGTAAGCCAGCAAACCACTTCCGAAAGACTAAAAGAACATGAAAAACAACATGCTGTGGAAAATTTGGTTAATTATTATAGGTATCACGAACTGGAAACCTTTCTCAAAGCGCCAAAGCACTGCTTGCATGTGCAGTATGGAACCATTAAAAAGTTCCTGTCCAAGGAAGAAAGTAGAACTGCGTAGGAGCACAGCTGATCAGAATAGTAGCAGCACGTAGTTGGAAGAACACTTATTATGCTATGTGTGGATTACGGTACAATAGAGTAGGTGTGTGCAGCGTCACGCAATACACCATGAAATACGCCGCAGCCGTGGTGTACTTATAAATGGCATCGTAGTAAGAGGAGCGTGTCGATGTGTGCCATGCCAATTTTCGTCATTTCTCTTGTCCGAGAAGTCTGGACTCGATCATCCGTTCGTTACGGATAAGTATTCTCACCAGGGCAGCAGCAAAAATCAGTTTACAGTGGTCTTCTGAGCTGATGAGTGCGCGCTGGAATACCCGAAACCGTGCGCATAGAAATAGATAAGAGGTGGAGAAGCCGGAAATAGCTAACGAGCTGAAGCATTCATTGAAATGCGATTTGTACAGTTAGACATAGGCGGAGACATAGGTGAACAATCATTTACACACTAAGTAAAATTTACTGGCCTTAAACATGTTCTGCTTGATTCGTTTTTGTTCATGAAGTACTAACGAGGGCCGCTGATTTAAAACAGGGCAGCAGAATACTGCTTAATTCAGCGATCAAGATGGATTAAGGCCCGCTCGTGAAGAGCAGCACTAAAACGCGATAGCGAACATAAAATACGCGATAGCAAACTTTAAATAACACAACAAAATTCGATTCCGCAGCTAAACGAAACCAATATCTAACACAACAGCGAATCGATGCGAGTACTATAAGTCACTGAAGAAACGACTTAGCTGTGAAAGGTTTACGTCTCGCCACCAAAATAGTGACTTTATAGAAAACGTCGCCCAAAATTATGTGATAAGCATCATGAATAGAATTAGAAAGCACAGCTCAAGCAAACCAATAGAAGACATAACAATAAAACGACAGAAAAAACACAACTTGAGGGTTGACAGAAAAAAGATTCGCAGAGAACAACATTAAAAATAATGTGATAGCAAAGATGAGATACAAATAGAACAGTATACAGAAAACATAGAAAACAAGCGACGAACGGAACAACAAAATAACAAGTTAACTCAATCATACTTCAGAGAAACATACCCTTAAATAAAAATAATGACGGTAGCGAAGAAATTCTGAAACAATGATGAAATACAAAAATGGTGAAAACTACAAGAAAAAACAACAGAAAAACGTCAGAAACAACAAAGTAATGAGACTAATGCGAGGATGGAATCCCAACAGCGTAGTCCGTTTCAGGCGTCAAAAAAATCGGCTTCACTCAATGTTTCTTCGACGCCTAAACGGGTGAGTTACGGTAACGGGTACTGCTCTGAGATGTTATTTATAGCTACGGAGACCTCTCCCGACGTCTATTCTATTGCCTTCTGTGCACTGCACACAACCGTCTCAAAATACCGTACCCCACGTCTATTTTAATGAATCTCGACACAGGTGCCCTCCAAAATTCAGACCTGTCAGGCAAAAATGAAGACTAATGAACACCTTCATTGTTTTAGCGATGTCCAGAAAACGTGGAAGAGCCAGTTTGGACAATTTCGTACCGAATCTTCTGTCCCAACTCTTTCCCAGAAGTCTGTATGTGATTCTTTCTCTATTGAAACACTCAATTTTCGACGTCATTACTTCGACACTCAGCAACTGCTCATGTTATCCATCCCATACGCACTTTATTCAATCATCATTCAACAACCTCTCTATTCCGACTCCACTACTGGGCTATTCTTTCGATATTATTCCTGTGCTAGAATAAAATCCTATCATGGTCGGCCGAGGACCTGAACCATACTGAAGGGAGACACCCGAAATAAAGAAAAACAGCATTCATACCACTGCAGTGGTTTGAATGATATTTTAATAAGAAGCAAGAAATCTTAGGTGATCTGCACAGGTCTCCCCTTCCGCAGAAATTGAATTGATAGGTTAAGACCTTTCGGGTGATCACAAATAAGTTAAGTTCCCCGCCGACATATTCTTTAAGGCTCATAGGGCACAAGTGTCGCAATTTTCATAGTCTGGGATCTTCGCCGTTAATAGTTTCCGCTGCGAACTGGAGTAGCGTTCACGTCACGAAACTGTGCAGCAGTTCGCAAATATTAATGACCACTGTAATAAAAAGTCACCCGGTAAATATTGGAAATCACTATATCCTAGTTGATTTAAAATGAAACACTGATGGCTAATCAAAGAAAAGCTACTAATATTGCCACGATTCAAGCATATTGGCCGCCCTTTCTTATAATAGAGCTC